>CM037837.1:15151243-16536860 GCA_021234535.1 Stichopus chloronotus | reverse complement strand
CAAACAAAATATGTAGTTTAACCCCACCTAAATGATCATCATTGTTACTATTTGTGAATAAATTCTTCTGTGATTTATAACTTTGTACTCTGTCATGGAGACTTCCTTTCTGTCCTCATTTGTCGTTGATCAAGTAAGTATTGTAACTGTTATGTTTTTGAGGTATGATGAAATTTTGAGGTTCACAATTTCCATCAAATTTACCAAACAAATGATGAATTGATCTCTGGAAAGCAGTCAGAAAACTTCCCTTTTTAATAACACATTTTTGCTTATGGGCATGACAGTTAGTACTCCCTACCATCATGATGTGAAATACTGATTGAGAATGTTAGTGTTTGCTCCCTGAGGGGGAGGGGGGATAGAGTCTCTGTAGGGTAATTAAAATGACCAGAATAATGATGAGGTAACAAGGTAGAACATGCATCTTTTGTCTTAGTGTGATATGAAAAAAAAAAAACAGGATTTTCAGTGGCTTCAATTCCACATGTAACAAAAATATGCGAAATAACGTTTGATAGTTATGCAGTTTGCCATTCTCCTTCATAAGCATTAGATCAAAATTACTAGTATTTATTAGTCATAACCTAAACATCACATATCAAGAGTGAAGATATAAAGACTAGGTGAAATGCATTTAGAAAAAGAGGTGGCTCCACCCCAAAATTGCAGAGATCACAATCAGGAATTGTGTTTGTATGATTAGTATTTTTGAAAAACTGGCAATTTTCAAAGTTTGATGAAAAGGCGATGATCTGGAGTGTTGCACAGTATATCAGTATTTCATTTGTTAGACCTGCGTATTTGTTGTAATTACTTTATTTCTGGGTTTTCACATCCGTAAGTGATATCAACATTTTTAGAGTGGATAATACAGTCAAAATAAAAACCCTCCGGGCATATAAAATTCTCAGTTCCCCTGGAAATAAAGATTAAGGTAACAAAAGATAACATCAGACATTTCATACGAGTCCTTGGGCATCACAATTTGGCTTATGTTCAATAATTATGCAATTGTAAACATCTTAAATTTGTCTTTAAGATGCTCGATGTTTGATAGACTTTAGTGGAAATTGTGGCTTTCTTATCGTTTGCCGCGATTATTCCGGTCAACTTATTTAATTTTTTTTTTTTTGTCATGTGTACTGTAAGGTTCAATCCAAATCACTATTACTCCATTCCTGATCCCAAAGTCCCATTCTGATTCAATATCATGAAAGAAAAAGAAACAAAAAAAAAGCAAACAAGAACTGAAAATCCCACCGTCGCTTTTGAAGTAATTTCACTCTCCATGCACCCTGCAAAATGGCAAACGTTAGGACATATGATTTATTGGAATGAGGTAACTGTATGAAGTTTCCTTATAATGATCTTTTCGGTGCCCACCATCTGTCGATTTAATGAGAGCCCAAGTCTTTCAATTAACCCTCAATTAAAAATAATTACATGCAGTTACGGATTGCTTTAGGACCAGGGGCAACGCCCCAAACAACGGTGAAAGAACAGTGAAACAGTGCCTGCAGAGTCTGGGAGGGCGATTGCTAACGATCTAGTACAGATAGGGGTAATTTACATCCAAGCTGCTGTAGTTCCTAGCCAACTGATAGTAGTGCCTGCAGTAGACCCACAATTATAACAAGCATGTAAATAATGATACATGGGCACTGCAAATTTCCTCCACCCGTGGAAGATGCCAGCACCGCCACTGCCCCTTCGCGGGGACTACAGTGGGGACCACATCCGAAGGGTTTTACATATCGTTGTGGCTATGTACCGGATGGTCGGGCAAATAGCGATGGCGTTCTTTCTTATTTACCCGATCAAGGTCAATTGAGATAGACCACTACACGATCCTGGATCCTCATGTAAGGTCTGTGCAGTTTTTCAGGGAGTACCTGACTATTAAGAAGAGATGACGGTTGCATAAGAGGCAATACAATCTTTACATGTAATTTGTAATTTTTCTATCGTGGATGTCATTATAACCTACTGTGTGAACACATGCACACATTGCGTTCTGCTACTACAGTACAATGATTTGCAGTTTGTGGAGTAGAACTTGATAGCAGGCATTGCGAATACGTATAACATCTAATCATAGTCTCGAGCAGTCCGTGTGAATTAATCTACAATCAGCAGTCGTAATGAAATAGTAAAACGTGGTACTAACTGTAGCATGTTTGCACATTTTAGAGAATATTCAAGCATGATTTCAAGGACACTTTAAGAGTGACACCGACCGCGGATGATCCAGTGTGATTAAGCGCAGCCCTAATACTCAACGTAGCCGACGATCAGATGAATATGCCTTTCAACTATACTGTATAGGACAAACGTCGCCGGGTGTAGAGAGGTGTTTACTCTCCCCCTCCCCCCCCCCCCCATCCTGATTTTATGGAAGCACGGTACTGATATTATTTGGGCATGGCGGAAGGAAAACTTTTGGTGGGTGAGTGCCCACAGGATTATCTAAGCGGATTGCTGCCACCATCAGTTGGACGGTGTGAAGGGTAGAAAGTTTTTGGTTTTCAAACACCCCCTCCTCCATCCCAGATGGCCGGAAACGGCAATGTCCATGTGTTCTGAGCTGCATGTACTTACCTTGAAATAACGATCTCATCAGTGCATTCCAGTTTACAGGCATAAGGCATGCCTGCAATGATAAGGAATAGTGAAATTTATTTCAGATTGTTTGATATGACACAAAAATCATAATTGAATTATGTATCCGCTTTCGTTTCTGTTTTCTTCACGCAGTGTGACAAAACTTTGAGGCTGAACACCACCCCTCCATTCCTCTCGTTCTGAGACCACTGGCCTAGTAACCATTTGAGGAAAGGGTCGAAGTGGCCGGGCGGAATAGAGTAATGGCCTCACTCGGATCGTATTTTGTTTTCTACATGGACCGTCATCAAAGTCGAGCGCCGTGCACCATTAGTTGGCGCATAGCGTACCCAGAAAAAAAAATTGTCAAAAATACCTCTCTGATTGCAACAAACGGCACTTCTCAGTCTCGCCTTGCTAATTTCAGCTACATTTGCATGAATTAAAAACAAACGTTTGTGAGGAAATTTATCGTTACACTTACAAAAGTGACGAGGGACGGGACAAACGTGTAAGTCACCCCTCCGCATAAAAGACGGGAGGATCATGTGACCTCGACGCCCATGACAATGATTATTGAACATCTATCTGTTAAAAAAGCCAACAATGATTCATCTGAGTAGCAATCGGGTAAAAAGCAAGGTCAAAGTTGATTTAACCGACTAACGATTGGACGTAAATAAGCCTAAAGTCCACGCTTTATTTAATCGACAATCAGTTAAAAAGCACCGCCAAAACCCGTATTTAGCCGACCTACATTCGGGTAAATAAGCACCATTGAAACGCATATTCAACCGACGATCTACTATACAAGCGCCAGCTTACATATCTGATCGACAATCGGGTAAGCATAACATCAACGCTTAATTAACCGACGATTGGGTACATAACCACTGCAGAAATGTTTATCCGGCTAAGGACCACAAAAAACCGTATGCGCAACCATTTACCCGACTGTCGGGTAAATAAGCAATACTGCCATCACCTTCGCCCGAAGATAAGGAACAATAGCTACCACTTTACATATACAGTAGCCCTAAGCAAGGACTGGTATTTTTCGTAAACAAGTTCTTCCTCCCCCTGCATTTATATCATAAATCCAGCCTATGCATGTACCAGCACTTAATGAAACACATTTGACCTTTACAGGTGAAAATTTCGTCCTTATAAGTATAGCACATTTACAACTAGTACAGGTATTGTACGCCACGTGACAAGTTATTGATTCTTCCCAACAGCGAGACCCGTTTCTCAGTACAATTATTCAAATATGAAGGAGCATATTAATATATTTTTTAATATTTCAGTCACGTACTACTTTCTTTATGCCTATTACGTAAGACAAAAAGAAGAAAAGTGCAAATGGAGTATTCTTCATGTTCCCTCAGGATTTAGCATTAAGCCTGAAAATATCATTCCAACAGTAGTGGTGTATGGCATCTGTGTCAGTGTTTCCATACCTAGTTTTAGGGTAAAAACGTTGGTTCGTGTTGAAAGGGAACTGACTTCTGAGTAGTT
This sequence comes from Stichopus chloronotus, assembly GCA_021234535.1. Classification (NCBI taxonomy): domain Eukaryota; kingdom Metazoa; phylum Echinodermata; class Holothuroidea; order Aspidochirotida; family Stichopodidae; genus Stichopus; species Stichopus chloronotus. Next base: position 16,532,738 of record CM037837.1, on the reverse strand, counting down.
AGGTCTTTAGGAAAAGAAATAAACGAAAAAAAAAGACCTTTCTATCTGAGCATGTGCGTATTTTATATTGTATAAAGTTTCAGACAAGCCTGGGTGCAAATTACAATTTTTTTTTACCCCAAATACTCACTTGTTTCTTTTTGCCAAGTTTTAGTATATGCTGTGTTAATCATTTTACTAAGCAGTCGTCAGTGGCGGCACCAGTTGACGGGGGGGGGGGGGGGGGGGGGATTGCATGGTGGCATTTGCCAACCCCAGTCAAAACCTTTGTCCCTCTTGCTACCCCCCCCCCCTCACTGAGCTGAAGTGACCTGATAAATACATACACTTAAGTATATTCCATGTTTCATAATTTTGCATTTACTTCTCTGTTTTAGAAAGTTCATGAGAGGTCCCAAGTTGTGATCTTGTCACTGAACGTAAAAGGAATAATCGAATTATTTAATTCCTTTTCTAATCTTTGCGTTTAATGATGTAATGATGCACTTTGGACAGAAAATATGCCTGACGTTAGACTTAATTTTTCATGCAGAGATATCTTTTAACCTCAGAGTTTCCAGGGACTTCCGGGGGCTTGGACCCGGGAGCCTCGCTAGGTTGGCGCCCTCCGCTCGATTCCCCCCCCCCCCTCTTCCCCCAACAGCTTCTTTTGCCCTCCATTTCCCCCTCCTCCCATCTATGATTCTGCTGCCGCCACTGGCCATGGATTTTAGACCTAGGTTACTTCAGTTTATGTAAATCTCTCTTGCCTGATTTTCATACGAAAATCTATCGATAAGTACCGAAAACATACTAAAACAAAACAAATGTGACAGTTTGACATATGAAAAATGCTCTGAAATGTAGGCCTATGTTCCAGATCTCATGATTTCATGAGCTCCGTGGCCATGAGCAGGCAGCGATTTTTAGCGGCCTCTTGTTCAATTCACTGTCTGCGGTCTGTCAAATATCAAGTCAGTCACATTTTTTTTTTCTGGTGGGGGGTGGTACCAAATCACTAAAATGTTTTCCATTTTTCTATCTTTATATTGCATTCACTCGATCCCTCTCGGGCGCGCTCAAGCTCCTCCTCTCTCCTTCCCGCTCCACCTGTAAGCATGGGCTTAAAGTCTATTACTCCCTGCTCCATCAGCCCTCATTGACTTCATGGACCGGTCGTAGCAAAATTCAAGGGAACTTGTTCTGCTGGTGCACAAAATTCATCATAATATTTTGTCACTAGCACCTGTTGAGTCCTGGTAAATGGCCAAAGTTAAGAGTTTCTAAAGATGTGACACATAAATGAAGCAACAATGACAGGCTAATGAAAGATCACTCATTGTTACCGAACACCTTTTATTATAAGGAATCCCCTGTTCAAGAAAAATACATTGTTTACATTTTCAGCAGTGGCAGGAATAAATACATGACTGATGAGGCTAGAAGTATTAGCATATAATGGTTTCTTGAAACGCGTCACAAAAGATTTCTCAATGAGGCCTTTGAACTCCAGGTTGAATGATGTGACTATTTTTAGAATTACTAACGTCAAGCCGATGACACATCGATTGTAAACATGGCGAGCGGGGACGCCGAAACCAGAGATATGGACAATTCGAACAGTGAAAGTGAACATGATAGTGACGAAGATTTGGCTGTTCTAGAATTGATTGATGCGTCATCTTCCGATGATGACGAAGACGTCAAGGAGGATGTTAGAAGACCTTCAGATCGAAGAAATAGATCACTTCCCGAAAGTGACCGTGCCAATGCCAGTTCGCGAGTCGATAGGCCTCTGTCCGAACTTGTGGTACGGAGATAAGGCTAGGCCACATGTTGTAATTTGTAAAGCCTAGCTTAAATTAAAACTGAGTAAGAGTAAGACTTTAAGAGTAAGACTTCTGGAGATTACATTCTTATTGTACGTCAAGTACATTAGACAGGCCTGAAGCTGTCGCAAGTCACTTAAATTATAATATCATCGTCTATTGGTTTAAGGGGAACGAACATTAGGCCCAAACGTTAGTACAACTAGGGTAGAACTAGAAGGTCAGCAAACCTAATCGTATCAGACCATAACTGGACTTCAGTTGTTCATACTTCATAGGCTATATACAGTATATGCTCCCGTTAGTATATTGCATTCTGAACCATATGCTACAGGCGGCATGTATTGTGCATCCTGTGTCGTGTAGCTGAGACCCACTGCCCACATTGTCCAGTCAAAATGTCTACAGACTAAAGTGGCCCAAGTTTTTAGCTAGATTACTGGCTTTGGTAATACTAGTTAGTTATGCCACTTTTAGAAAACCTTGCAAACTGCCCGAATTTGATATGTTGAAAATCTGTGGTACTCACAGGAAATTCAGGGTCACCATACAAAAAGTGAAGAAAAAAATCAGGAAAATCACAATGAATGTGGAAACATGAAATTAAGGAGGAAAAGTTGTAACCAAGAAGGAAAAAATAGAAAAAAGCAGTAAAATATCAGCACAAATTACTTTGGTTTTAAACCAAAGTAAGAACATGGATGGATATCAGCAACAATTTCTATACTTTGAGTTTGACAAGCATTTCAAGTCAGCGCTCAACCGCAAATGCTTTCCCGATTAGGCATGCCCTTAACTCTGTATGTATAGGCCTTAATGGAGTTCATTGTGCTTATCAGCTTCATGCACACAGGCAGGCCATACCCCTGACAGGATAGGCTGGCAAAACAGGTGAAAATGCAGGGATTGGTTATTTGCAAAGCACAAATGTCTGTTCAAGGAAAGTTCTGTAGGTCAAGTAACTCCTTCCCTAGGAAGAAAGAGAAAAGCAAAGCACCTGTTGTTATATGTGCAGATTGGCAACCTGCCAAGAGCTAACAAAATGTTGTTATTGGAAAAAGAAAGTGTGTTTATCAGACAAGGGGTGGAGTTAAAGAAAAAAGTCCATCTTTGTGTTTTGGAATGTTACTTCATTATCAAGACAACTTGGTGCGACTACAAATGAGACGTTACATAAACATTGCATTAGTTCATAAACATCACATGAAACTACATTAGCCTATATCATTAGTATGATGGTTGCCAATTTAAGATGTCTGCGCCCTGCATGTAAATATGAAAGTACAGTGGTGCTCCATTGAGGTTGTACTATGCGTCTGGACGGGACATTTTTGGACACTTTTGAAAGTAGTATGCACACAAGACCTGGTCATGTCTTGTTTGCGTACCCCATGGTTTTTGTGAAAACATCAACCAAGCGTATCTTACAATTATGACACAATTCTTCAAACACATTACAGACACAAAATTCAATGAGCGGCAAGTACCGGATCTAGTCACAAGTTGACAACTGCATACATGTACAGTGCATAGAGGAAAAATAAGGGCTGTGGCCTCCGGCATGTCTATCATTGGACATTACAGGTCCAGCTATTACAAAATACTTGCTGTTCCATTTTGAACAGCCTGAGTGTACTGTTTGGTGACAGTCATAAGTTGCTTTGATATCACAACTTCTCTAACCATTGTTGCATTCAATGGTGCCAACTAGCCCAGCTGTTGAAATAAGTGGGTCTAGATGTTTCTAAATTTGACAAAAATGCAGCTTAGCACAGATAGATATGTCAGCCAAGCAGAATAAACGTAAGTTTCTTTATTGTTCTTTGCAACTACAATTACAAAGTGTTTTGTAATTCATGCATTTGTGTAGGGTGCAACATAACAGCTACCTTGACTTTGAGTAAATTTTGTATAATACAGTAGTTAGTGCAACAGTGATTAGGTGAAATGAAATGGATTATTTGATTTCTTCCACCAAATATCAAAGCCGAGTGAATTGTATTTTGGTATTTGTCAAAATTTTCACATGGTTTTGAAGTTCAACAAGGGTAGAGGTCCTACAGTAGTTTAAACAAAATTTGGGATGGACTTAATCACATACTCGCTTGCAAACGACTCTTCCTAGGTCTAGTTGTACCCAATGCACTTCTGCCTGAAACATAGCCTCATTGATAATCAGAAAAATTGGGGGAGGGGGGAGGGAGGGGAGTTGAGTTTGCCTTCACGAGTTGTGGGCAATATGCACAATTTTATAATATTTTCATCTTTGTGACATATGCAAGTAAACGAATAATGTTACGGTTTATCTCATTTTACCTATGCCGCAGTTCCTATTTTACCTCTTGATATGCAAGGAAGACTTATTTTTCCAGGGACCTCAGCACCTGGACAGTTCCACCGCTGCGGCACCTCTCTTATATATATGTCTGACATCTGTTTTAATGCAGTTTAAAAGCACTAGCATATATTGGACCAGAAAGTCAGAACTCAAATTTGCAGAACAATCAGAGAACATTGTTTTGTACTCTGTATATCAAACAGTTTACAGCACTTGAGACCCTTTGAGACAATATCGTGAACAGTTTGAAAAGGTACTAAGGAAAAAGAATGGCAATGTCATCGGCAGAACAATTGAAGGTTTATCACAGATTGAAAAGAAACCTGTGATCATACAGTCCAATAGTCCAGTGTGACCTTGCATGATGCAGCTGACATTTGATGAAAACTTACAAACCCCTACGAATCTTTGCATATCATTCTTATTTTTTGTTCCTTCCTGTCTAGCAGAACAGATTTTAGTTTTATACTCAAAGGGCTTAAGTTTTATTGTTACAATCCTCACAGCCTGTGGGATTGTACTGTCAAGTATGGAATGTCATCTACCGTAGCTCGCATCTTCTTGAATTTTCTCTCTTTCTTCTTTGCAGGAGGAAAATTCTAAAGTAAAGCGTTATCCCAACAAAACAGGGACGTTTGTCACAGGTATTGATGTCCTGTCAAAGGTAAGACGTCTTGTGTTTTTGTATCTATCTGTGTCAACGTTTTATGTCAATCACACTGTGCTTACCGAGGTTGGCTACTAGAGTAACTTCTAACCTGTTTCATTTTCCCATCATTTTGCATTTGATTTGCCAAGTCACTTGCCTCTGAATTTCAATTAATGAGGTGTTTTATCTTTCAAGCGGTGCTACAATTCATCTTTGGGTGTTTACCCACATTTTTTTTACCTACATTTGTTGTTGTTTTTGTTTGGTGTAGGATGCTAGAGAGAAGAGGAGCAAAAGAGCTGAAAGGTTTGGGATCTCAAAAGAAGAGCAAAAGAATACCTCCAGTGATTGTGAAGTAGAAGATGTAGCCGGTGTGGTGCTACCTCCAGGATCAAAAATAGGTACTTGATTGATTAGATAGAAGATAAGAAGTCAATCAGCATGTGCATCTTTATTGAGCTGTTGGGCTGATAAATTATGTACCTTACTACTTGTCTCCACCCTTGAACTGAACAGTATGTGACTTCATAGCCTTCCCAAGCATACTGTATGTCAGTCTATGAAGGAACTAAATTTAAAAGGATTGATGAAGGTCATGTGGAAAAAAAAGGTGAATCCTTAGCAATGCAAATGTAAAAAAAGATACCAAATAATGTGTGATGCAAATTAAAGTGATCGCATTCATAGGCAAAAAGTAAGCACATTGATATTTTGTGTTCAAAAGTTAAGTCTTCTAATTTCACCCTTCAGACAATTTGGGAAAATCAGTGGGTTTCGGGTTTGAAATTCTGGTGTATGATTTCAAATTCTTCTAACGTAACAACAGAAAGTGTAAAATACAATAATGTAGTGGTTGATAGTTTTCATTCAAGTCAACCGTGTGCTACTTTGAACGAACCAGTACGAATTATATTAGTAATGAATATTCAGTTAGTCAAAGCAACTAATCACTGATGCTGCTGATGTGATTAGTTTTTAGGTTATTTGTACACTTAGTACTATGTATCACCAAATACCACAATTCCTGATACCTACCAAGGAGTGAAGACTTGGGTAGTATGTGTTTGATGCACAGGTGAGACCTGTCCTCTTGCATATTCATTATATGAGTATGTATAGTAAGAACCATTACTTTTCAAATTTCTGTTTTTACTGTTCTTATGCCAACACTGTTGCTTTTCAAAGTAGTCACTGTCCTTTTCGTTCATAGAAAGACGTATTGCATCTATGAACAACCTCCTGGTCCAAAATGTTAAGATCAACGAACATAATCTTAGCCTTCTCTTGTTTTTCAGTGCACATGCAATCACTTTAAATTTTACTCGAATTTAAATTGTAGAATCTTTAAAAAAGGTTTCAGTTAGCAAGATTTTTTGGTAATTTCTTTGTAGATGGAAGTTCTGTAAGACTTGAAGCCATACATCTTAGAGGAGTGGATGATATGAGTACCAAGGATATATTTGGCTACTTCAAAAATTATATGCCATCCTCTATAGAATGGGTTGATGATACCTCATGTGAGTATGATGATACCATTTGTCTGTGTACTGCCATCTTAAAAGTTACAATGGTAGTATTTAATACAGTAGATGCTCTACCTTTGTCATGGAGCCCGTCATGATTTGTTACAAAGTTGTTCAGTGTATGGATTCAGTTTACATCATGTTGGTATATTTATAGACCTTGTTCATGCTGTGTGCTCTCTTTACTTTCATGATACAAAATGTCATCACTGATGATGCAAGTCAGGGAAGATACACAATCTTCTGCTGACACAGTTTTGATGACATGATAGTATCCTCGACTGATGATATAGCTTAGAAAATGCATCGGAACTGCTGATGCAGCTGGGGCAAGATTTCTTGGCTTACAGTATGATATAGCTTAGACATTATATTTTCACTACTGACATATCTTGGCCAAGATATTATGACTGTTCATATAGCTTGAATGATATCTCTTCATGATTTTGAAAGATCTTTTAATAAGATTTATTGACTAATGATATAGATTACACGTAGATACTGTATATCTTAGCTGCTGATGCAACTTACTGTTTGATAAAGCTAGCTTAGTATGATAAAGCTTTGTAGAACTGGTTTCTACTATATTTTTAATCTCAAGAAGATAAGAAAATATATGTGAGCTGAAACTATGAGCACTTGATTCATTATTCACAACCATATATGGATTATTGTAATAGTCTACTTTATGGTACACCAGTGTATTTGATTCAGAGACTTCAACATCTGCAGAATAATGTAGCCAGGCTTGTTGTTGACTGCTATGATTACAACATCTGATCGCTAAGTATCATCTACTCTCTGCACTGGTTGCCAGTCGAATTCAGCATTAAGTTCAAAATACTACTCATTGTGTATAAATGCATTCATGGTATGGCATTTACCTATTTAGCTGATAATCTGACTTTTCAGGTCATTACTTGCTACACTTACAGATAGCAATTCCAGCAATACACTTACCCTCACTGGTCCCAGAGCTAATTTGAAAACCTACGGTGATTGGGCCTTTCTTTCAGCTGGGCCCAAGCTCTGGAATTGTCTGCCCATTTCTGTTTAGAGTTCTTATTCTCTCCCACAGTTTAAGTCGTGTTTAAAGACTCCTTTTTTCGAGTTGGCGTTTTGTTACTGTTGTGTGGCGCTATTGAATTTTAGTGCTCTCTTAGTCAATTTATTATTATTATTAATATTATGTATCATCACTGACAAGCATTTGTTACACTGCATCTGGACTGACAATACACTGTAGCTTGGACAATATCTTTTCAGTGATGGCACAGCAGTATGGTTGCACCTAGAATGCTCTTAAGGATTTGATCAATGATTATGAAGTTGGTAAATATCCAAAACACTCATTCAGATTTGGTTTTAGTACAAGCAATACCTCAAAAATGTAAAGATATGAAAAGATTTCCTGTGCTGTCCCTTCTCATTTTAAAATCGATCACAACATGAACCCAAGATTTCTGCTGTTAGAAGTATTTTTATGCACCTAGGTTGACACATTGTAACTTTGAGTTGTAAGCAAAGTCAAATGACAGAGAAGCAGAGGCCATTGCGTATATGTATCTTGTTAACTTATGTCTAGCAGGTGGGTCTTTATTTTGGAAACGTGGTGTTATTTGTGATGTGAATTTTGGCTTGTTTTGTTGAAGTGACATTTCAAATATATGAAGCCATAGGCAAGGGTGAGAAATCCTTTTCAAAGAACCAGAAGTGCAACAGACTACAGTGCACCAGCATTGGACTTTAGACTTATTAAAAGCAATGGACTGCTTTCAATAAAAAAGGTTAGGTCGTCTGAAGTAATACAGCTTCAGTAATAGCTAAGGGTGTATCATTCATTCTAGGGGATGTTTCATCCTAGGTGCACTTGCTATATAGCTTTGGCTATATATCTTTGACAATACTGTACACCTTTACTGATGACAGAACTTAGACAATATATCATCACATTGACAAGATACCTTGACTGATGATGCAACATAGATATTGTATCATCACTGCTGACACAGCTTTACCAGATGTCTTTTAAGTGAGCTGCCTTAATCAATTTTTTACTCATAATGTTGCCAGGCACACCTTTCTGCCACATTTGCAGTGTATCAAGTCTTTCTCACAACTACATATTTTTCCGTCAGAACACTATCTCAGAATGAACAGGTACTGCAACATCACTGCTAGATTTTTGGAACATTGAATTTGAAGGTTTGAGAATGATGCAGCCCCTATACAGTAGGCTCATGAAGGTGCCTATTCCACATTGATTATGGACAAACACCAACGATTTTCTCCTTCTCTATTTAATAAGTGTCCAGAGGGTAACAAGGCAGGGGTGAACAAGGCAATAGCAGATGGGAACCGAGACCTCCCAAGACCGCCGCTTAACATACCCATTTGAAGGAGATTGATATCACCAAGTTTCCATCCTCTTTCCCCAAAGAGTAGGAGGGGTGGAGAACTTGCAGGGCTCAACAGCTCATCAGGTGTACTGAGCAACCTGAAGAAGACTAGGCCTAAATCTGACAACAGAAACCTAAATAAACCCCTCAGCCCTCAGCATCACTGTAAACAGCTTTACTGAACAAATCAAATTTGAATCACTAATGAAAATTTCCAAGTAAATCCCCCAAAACTTGATACCAAAAAGTCGAAGGATGGAGACTCTAACATGAAACTCCATCGCTCTTTGTCATCATGTTGTCACCTTGATCATGCAAACATGATCAATTCTCGTAGATATTTTAGATTGCTCATTCTAGCAGCCGAAACATCTATAGCACTGCTAGTTTGTAGTACCAGTAGGGCTCTATGTCTCAAATACATTGATAACATTGATTAGTAGTCTTATCAAATGACTATCTGCTCATGTGGTTCATCATGTAACAGGAATTAGCAATGATGTTGTTCATGTGGGACTCAAACTGTAAATGATAGGAAGTGAAAAGTAAAATAGTTACTTTGAATTTAGAGTACTTCAGAAGCACATTTGTGAATGAATTCGGTTTCTAGAGAGATACAGTACTTAATCATTTATCATATGGATGTACATTAGCTCTGAAGGAGTACACATTGTAGATTGAAAAGTAAGAAATAGAAAACAATACAATCACTGGTGAAAGTAAGAACTAGAGGACAGAAGAGGACGGGAGAGTCTGAGACAAAAATAGAAGTCAGAAATGACAATTGCATTAAGAATCTTCCACTCTGGATGTCAGTAGATTCCAGAAACTTAGTACCTTACAGTACTTAGCAAGATACTTTATTAGGCTTAATGGTGCAGACAAGTAGAGAACTTATTAAGGAAAAGTGTTTATCAAAACTAAAGCATCAGGAGGAATTAGTCCCTGCTACTGTACAGTAGATTTTATTTCATACATTCCATGCAGTGCTTTTAAAAAGCTGTCTACCCTCTCATGATTCAATTGTTGAATCCCTTGCTACTTTGAAAAGACTATTGTGTTCGTAATCCTTTTTTTACTTAGTTTTAATCTCAGCAAAAGTGGCTGCATTCCGTATTCATGGAAATGTTCTTGTAATTCAGAGATCAAAATTAGATTAAGGAATTTTAACTTCCTGTTTGTCATAAAGTTTAGTCTTGAAAGCTCAGAGACCGCCAGGAAATTCACGATGGACTTCCACGGAGGATGTGTCACGTCGCAGCCTGGACTTGACACCTGGCAATAATTGTAACTGACAATCAACCACTCATCAGGTTTAGATCAAAGTTAAGGTGAACGACCAAACTCATCTGATACTTGTGTCAATGACCACATGAGTCAGTTTGTAATGATGTCATATATTTAAAATGAAGGCTGGAGATTTCGGAAGTCTGGATAGAGTGGATTTGAGATGATGGAAAATTACAAAAATCAAGTCAAAAGCCAAGGAAGGATGCATTTGCAAATGCACTCTTTGTATTGATGACTGTGGTTGTCATGCAGTGGGTGCAATACTGCAACAATGGAGTCAGCATTATTTTTGATAATTTTGTTTTTCTTTTGGTGAATTTTGGCAAAACAGCAGTATTACAGTGAAAATGTAAAATCTCACTTTTTGTGTCCCTTTTTTTTCCTGTATTCCTTGGTGATACCACTCTAGGAGGCCTTTCCATAGTTACATGAGATATTTGCACTAGTCATATTTTAGATTAAATGGATACATGGTCACACATGAAATAGTTACTCCTAAAATCTTTCTTTTGTTGTGTTTTTCTATGTAATACCTTGACCAGAGGAAGTGAAGTTGTCACCTGTATTTCAGTCAGTATTTTGCTGAAGTCCAGGTATCCCTACGAGTGTTTGGGTGTATTCAGAGGACATTACACTGTTGGCAGTTGTCATTTGTAGGTGTTGGTCTTTCTCGCATTTATGAGTTTGAAGAGCTGGTTAGTGTATGGTACAGCAAATGCCTTAAGTGAAGCATCAATTGTCAGTAAATTATGATGCTAACTTTAAGCAAATGCCAACTTGAACACAAGATCATTGCACAGTTCTGTACTGTAAACATATTTAAATGCAGAAATTATACCGCACACGGAGGGCATGCTTTTTGCCATTTGAAACTCATTTGTGTACAGTGAACTAAAATAGTTGGATAAAGATATATGATTTATCTCCATTATCCTATGCCTCTCATGTCATATCTTCACTCTCAGTATACTGTAAGTACATAGTAAGGGCTTACAGTTCCTTTGTACAGATTTTTTTTTTCTAAATTCTTGGACTTCTGTACTTTTAAAAGTATCCCAATCTGTTTTGAGTATGTCTACCTGTTTATTGTTTCTTTCATTGATCAACCCTCAGGCCACTTCAATTAATTTTGTAAGTTGTCTGACATTGATTATCATTTTGTAATCATCAGTGGACTATAAAACCCCAGGAAATTCATTCCCCATCAAAGGAAGCATTAATTTTTAGACGGTGGATCTCAAATAAATGACAGGATATTGACCTCCCACCTTCAACCCCAATCTGACTGAATCTGGATTTTGAGAAAACACGGTACCTGTATCTCATGTCTTATATTTTTAGTTTGGTCACCACCATGATTGGACTGTATTTCAATCAAAGGTTTGAGTGGTCAAAGAATTTTCGGTCACATTTCGTTTGCCAAGATCATCAGTTTTTTAATGGTTTCCGATTAGTCGCTACTGGTAAAAGTAAGTAAATGTTAAACATTGTTGTTGTTTTCCAAATGTGGCAGAATTTCAAAAAGTGGTCACCCAGAGTCAAAGGGCAACATACTGGTATTTCTTTATAGTTATTGTATGTATAGTTTCCATGTTTGGCACATTAAGTTGTTTATCTCACAGGCCAAGTTAAAGGTACTTATACTATTTCAGAAACATCATATCAAATGATAACAAATTATCCAGCAATGTGGCACTGATCATACTTAATGTAATTAATTTAGCGTAAACATCCTTTTTTTCGTAACTTTGCATCATTTGTCATTTGTTAGATTACAATATTATTAACGCATCTCTGATGATTTGTTCATTTTGACATTTTCTGTTTGTCAAAAGTATTTGAACTGCTAATCAGAGTATAATAATTAACCAGTTTGGTATTGTTTTGTACACTGTAACTGCTATTGTTTTTATGTATCTGTGACTCAATGAAAAAGTGAATTCTATTATTGAAAGATGTTTCTATATTCTTTCTATCAACCAAAGATTTCTACCTTTAATAGTCTTTACTTCTGCCTAACAGAATATATAGAAAGTTGAAGTGGTATTGCTTATGTAGAATATTAGTGAGAGTATTAATAGCTTAGAATATTTATTTTAGTTTATTTGAATCTTATTTTTCAAAACACGTTGTTTTGTTACCTGGTTGTCAATCTGGAAACTTCTATGGGTCTACCTTCTGATGGCAATTACCGATGTTGAAAAGTAGGACCTACACTGAAATACTTTACAGAAGATTGAGCCAAGTATATTTCCGGTTTAAGAGCAAACTGCAGTGGACATGATTGAAAATAACTTTATTTTCATACTTTACTGTATGTGTATCTTCAACTAAGATTTTGTAATAAACAAAGATGCAATGGTGATTGACTTTCCTCTTTGGTATCAGTTTGTGCCATGTTTGCAAATCAGTTGGCAGTACTTTAAGAGGTAACAGCCTCATTGCGATGGAGATGTGACCAGTCCCTAGTTGTCCAGTGCTGATCAATTATTCTCCACAATATATGGCGCCATTAACCGTTAAACAGTTCTTCAGAGTCTATTGAACCAAATGTGAGACTAACATGTTTTGTCAAAAGTTCGACAAACTGTCACGTACTGTCTGTATTCATACTGTATGTTTTCAAGAAATATTTTAACTTCCATTCGTCGGAGCAAGCAGTTTTCAGGTTAAAAGTGAAAGTTTGCAGCATGAAGTTAGAAATGCAATGTGCATATTGTCTCTTCCCTAAATATTGTCTGTGTACTGTGATGTGCAATTGGAACGGTCTTTGTTCGTCGTTTTCAATCTGCTTGAATACTTAATGAAAAAATTCACACATGTATTTTTCAATTGCACCAGATGCCGTGCAAAGACGTCAATTTGACCTATGGCACATGGTATTAGTGTGTCTGGACCTGCCGAGGAGCGAAGGCAGAGGATCCCTCTGGATTTAGAATGTTATAAAGTGGCATTGAACATTGACTGACGTTATCAGTATTGACGCACCGTGCTGTCGCGTTTGCGTGAATATATAACATGGTGAAGATCTGTGATGAGAATCGCCTTGAGGACTTGAACCTTAGATTTAGAATATAGTTAACCTGAAGTATAAACAGTAGACTATAAACTTGCATAACACTCTCACTACTGTATGTTACTGCTCTGTAATCTTAATGTCAAACTCTTGATGTAAAAGTGAACACGAGAGTTTGAAAGGGCAAAGCATTCAGTGAGTAGGGGTTTACATTCCTACAGTACCTGTTAAATCTGAAAGGTTACAACTTCCTTGCTCTTTTCGCTGTTCAGTCGGTGATTGTATTCCGTTTTTGTGACTTGAAGTTTTATTTCTTCCCAGCTCAGAGTCTCATGCATAAATGCTAAGCCCCAAACAGTGCAAACATTTTTAACATATGTAGCCTGTTTTTCTCATTTCTGTCTCAGTATCCATGCTTACAGTGCATTATATATACACATGGAAAGTTGTCATGCTTATATTAATACTCTCACGTGTTTTTTTTTATAAACTTACAATGGTTGTATGCTCATTACAACCTGAATTCCTGATTGCTTTTCTTTGTCTTTAAATTTCTATCGGAGTCAGGGTTTTGGTGGGAAGAGGGGATTTACACTTTAGTGTATATGCAGTATGTTGTCTTTTTATGTAGGTGCCACTTTTGTGGGATTTGGTGTTCTTTTCACACTACTTAGAAACTCTCTTTTGTTTTCGTCTGTTTGTTAAGTTTCCCAACTTTCTGAGTGTTAAAGTTTCTTGAGATGCCCTGTTCAAAATATCTTTGAAACTTACTGATTTAGTTGAAATTTCTGCATGATACATGTTGGAGATGATTGTAAACAGCATTGTTTAATAAAATGTTTTTTTTTCCTGTTTTTGACACAGGTAATGTTGTATGGTTAGATCAACAGTCAGCTGCCAGGGCCCTGGCTGGTATGAGTCGGTCCCAAAGGCCACAGCAACCCTCAGGATCAGCTGAGGTACAAACCAGCAAGTCATCACAGAGACCACCTGACTCCGATGAGGAACCTATGGAAGAAGGTAACGTCAAAGGCATATTCTACTGACAAGTGGAAGGGTCCTAAAATGAGAGAGAAATAAATTTTTATTCCAGGCATTTCAAACTGCATTCAAACATATTGTTCCTAACTCAAGGTATTGCTATTTGAAGAATTACTTCTGGGCAAGAAAGATTTCCAGTTGCCTCAAGGTTATAAAAATACTTTGCAACATTGGCAAGTTATTGCAAAAAGCCTTGTTGTTCTTTAAAATTACACCATTTAATTAAACCTTGAAATTTGGCCGCAGTGAAAAGTTTGGTTACTGTAGGTACAGTACATTGTAGATAAGGCAGTCAAGACTGTAAAGACTTGAACAAAGTGTATTCAAGTAATTGTGTCTGTATGGCATCACAGATATCCCATAGTGCAATTCACAGGTTGGCAATGAATATTTCTTCAGTAATTCACAACTTCCAAAGAGATCATACGATTGAGATATTGAGATGTTGTTTTCACCAACAAATAGAGGAAGTATGTCTAATTTGTATGAAATATCAATATTCTTCGGTGACCAATCCCTTAAATGTTTATGTGTCTTATCAAATATCACCTGATGATAATTGCAAGTCTACAATCTCTGCCATGCACTGTTTACTGTCATGGTTTTACCTGATTGATATTGACAAATAACCAATTAAGTTTTGGGGATGTAAAGTTTCTCTAACATGACTGAAAGTCATGTTCAGTAGGTGAAAAAGTTGTATTAGCACTCATTCATGTGTTGGTGATACTATTGGCTTAATATATACAGTTGCATGCTCAAATTTTCAGTTGGTTGGAGAAACCTATTGTTCTGATTTGATACTACTGTAATTAAAACAAAGAATGAACCAGTGATTGCAGCAAAATTCTTTTGTCAGCTAATTTAACTTGAATTGAACTTGTATGTAGACTACTTTATAGCAGATAATATTTGGGGGAAGGCTTTTTCATACAAGAAAATGCTGACAGTACCATGTTCGGGAGCTTACTTGCAGAGCCTGAGCTGGTGCATTTTCAGAGATCAAGGGGTATTTTTATCCAAAAATATTCTTGTGCACTCCTCGCCAACTGATTTTGGAGCTCTGGTTTTGCAGTAGATACAGACAGTCTCTTAAGACTTTTTGCTCCCTCCGATCTTTAGATTGAATTACTGTTGCAGATGATTGACGTAGTCAATTGCCTGATTCTGGTCAGTATCTTAATTGATAATTTTGATGGATCCATGACCAATTCTAATCATGAAGAGAACTTACTTCATAAGTAAGTCCTTGTTAGCATTGGAATTGGTCATGAATCCATCAAAATAATCATAACATTGTTTTAAAAGTCACACACTGTATGTCCGAACGACAGAGAACAATTTCCTATTTGGAAGTGTTTTAGATAGAAGCATTCCAAATTATTACCATTTTTCATAAATAGATTGATAGATGGAGAGATCAATATTTTCCTCATTAATCGAGAAATTACACACAGATCCTTATTTCATGGATGTGTGCATGTAGCTAGGACATCCACGAAGTTCCTTTTTCTGGGCATTTAGGCGGTTTTTAAAGGCAAAAAGTTTCCCAGTGTACACTCTGTGCCCAAAATGGTGGTGCTCTGCTCAGATAGTCCTACATACTGTACAGAATGTCCCCCAGCCTAACTCGCCCTCCCCAGTTTGAAATCCTGGATACTCACCTGAGGTATCCTTTCACAGCCATGTTGCCCCCTTCCATAGATCCCGGCGTGCCCCTGCTGATGAATCACTTGTGATGTACTGTAAAAGATGCATCAGCTGATCATTATCTCTATTGAAAACTTTGTATCTTTGTCAATTTGTTCAATCATGGAGATCGATATTCAACGTGCGTCAAAATTATAGGCTTAATCTTCTTTAGTGTCCAAGACAGAAAATTTGTCAAAATGGAATGTATCCCAGCGTACTACTCTTTAAAATCTAATCATAAATTTCACTATTTTGCATTTCACTATTTTATGGTTTTAAAAACTTTCCCAAGGGGAAGGTGCAATTCTTAAGATCGGATGTTGAATTGAACAAGTTAAGTGATTCATTGCTGTTGAACCTAACAACCATGTTTTCAGAATTAATCCAAAACTTAACAGATCTGATACTTTCTTTTGCCTTTACTGTGTGCACTGTGCTGCACGCACTACTGCGTGAGTAAGGAGAGACAGAAACTACAATCTTGGACAAAATTGTTGGGACACTTTGTCATATGTTACAAATATAATACTAAATTTTAGGTGAGAGGATAACATGAAACCCTGCGCCCCTTTCCAATGTTGTGCTATAGAAGTGAATGTACCCTTTGAACTGCAATACTATAGCCAACATTGAACAGGGGCACGGGGTGTCCCAAGGTTTTTTGTCCAAGATTGTCTGAGTTTTTTGGGAGCAATTTTGGAGCGAAATTTCGAAAGAAAATTGAACATTTTTGGACAAGGTGCATCATAAAAAGTAGTTATCGGGGCCTATGGGTCTGGGGATTTTCAAATGAAAGTATTCTGAATTTCGACTATGAACATAACAAGTTTAATTTTAATTTTGGGGGTTTATTTGTGTATGTTTTGTTGGAAAGGAGTGATCATGAATGAATAGATCGTTTCATGGTTTTGTATGCGGACAGAAATAGTTGCGTTTAGAAATAACATTGATGGGCAGCTGTTGCATTGCGTTGCAACAGGAGTGTTACTGCAATTGTAGAATGCTGGTAGGAATCCCAGTTATAATATATTCTGAAGTAGCTCCACGTTCTACCAAAATGCGTTAAAGTCAGAACTGTAGATTCAGCTTAATATTAAAATAAATGGTAGAACGTTAGTAAAGGCTGGTTTTTTACCTTTTCGGCCGCTAAATCAAGATTTGTGACTGCAATTTTTACATTGCATGAAGCTGGTAACGTATGTAATCTTCAGTCTTGTAATCTACGCAATTTTTCCACGGGTTGCTTAAATTTTCCTGTCAAAACATTTGGTAGAACATGGGTTTCATTAACCTATACTGTCGGACGCTGTTGTTAGGTCTAAGTCAGCTTGGATGGGGAGGCTGGGGCTCGATTCACGGCATGACCATAGTGTTTTTCACTGCTCAATTATCCATTTATAAACTCAAATGTCTGTCAACTTCTCATTTTTCATTCATTCATATACAGCATAAGGTAATATATATATATGTATATTAATGTAATGATACTGCTCTAACAACAAATATGTACTCTGAAGTCCGTTGAAACTGCTTAAAATGACTGACATATTACAGTGCACCATGTACGGTACAATAGAATGGGTGCCACAATGTCACTGTTATGTGAATATGGGCAAACGTCACATTTATTGAATTTGCATTTTAGGGGTTTATTTTGTATAATGATAGTACACTTTTTTACCCAGATTAACCTACAAGTCAGTCCTAATAGACATTAAGTGTAGTTACTTTAGTACCAGACACCACGTCATCACTGTGAACAATTTGAAGAAATAAGACATATACATCGATCTTCTTCAACGGACCACTCACATGTTATTTTTTTGGGGGGGGGGTGTTTTTTGTTTTTGTTTGTTTTTTTTCTTCGTTACGATGTCTCAATATCAGAGTTTGAGCCGAAAGTGCGTCAGTTGTATCATACAAAATGTTTTAAAGTAGTTTCATGGTCGACAAGATGCATTGGAGTTATAATGTTACCCTCCCAATGACTGCATTTTATTTAGCACATTTAGTGCAAATACATCAATTTGACTGACTTATTCCTCCCCTTACTCCGTAATAACATTGACAACTTTCACACAATAATGTTATTACAGTAAACCAACTTCAATATAGGCCCCAAACATGCCGAACATGCACTGCTGACGTTTCTTGTTGCAAGGAATATCACCCCCCATTTTGCCGTGTAACTTGTTTCAAATTGACGATTTTTCCTGTGAATCGTATGCTTCTAACCCCTCGAAATTCTCAGACAATCTTGGACAAAATTGTTGGGACACTTTGTCGTATGTTACAAATATAATACTAAATTTTAGGTGAGAGGATAACATGAAACCCCGCGCCCCTTTCCAATGTTGCGCTATAGAAGTGAATGTACCCTTTGAACTGCAATACTATAGCCAACATTGAACAGGGGCGCGGGGTGTCCCAAGGTATTTTGTCCAAGATTGTCTGAGTTTTTTGGGAGCAATTTTGGAGCGAAATTTCGAAAGAAAATTGAACATTTTTGGACAAGGTGCATCATAAAAATTAGTTATCAGGGCCTATGGGTCTGGGGATTTTCAAATGAAAGTATTCTGAATTTCGACTATGAACATAACAAGTTTAATTTTAATTTTGGGGGTTTATTTGTGTATGTTTTGTTGGAAAGGAGTGATCATGAATGAATAGATCGTTTCATGGTTTTGTATGCGGACAGAAATAGTTGCGTTTAGAAATGACATTGATGGGCAGCTGTTGCATTGCGTTGCAACAGGAGTGTTACTGCAATTGTAGAATGCTGGTAGGAATCCCAGTTATAATATATTCTGAAGTAGCTCCACGTTCTACCAAAATGCGTTAAAGTCAGAACTGTAGATTCAGCTTAATATTAAAATAAATGGTAGAACGTTAGTAAAGGCTGGTTTTTTACCTTTTCGGCCGCTAAATCAAGATTTGTGACTGCAATTTTTACATTGCATGAAGCTGGTAACATATGTAATCTTCAGTCTTGTAATCTACGCAATTTTTCCACGGGTTGCTTAAATTTTCCTGTCAAAACATTTGGTAGAACATGGGTTTCATTAACCTATACTGTCGGACGCTGTTGTTAGGTCTAAGTCAGCTTGGATGGGGAGGCTGGGGCTCGATTCACGGCATGACCATAGTGTTTTTCACTGCTCAATTATCCATTTATAAACTCAAATGTCTGTCAACTTCTCATTTTTCATTCATTCATATACAGCATAAGGTAATATATATATATGTATATTAATGTAATGATACAGCTCTAACAACAAATATGTACTCTGAAGTCCGTTGAAACTGCTTAAAATGACTGACATATTACAGTGCACCATGTACGGTACAATAGAATGGGTGCCACAATGTCACTGTTATGTGAATATGGGCAAACGTCACATTTATTGAATTTGCATTTTAGGGGTTTATTTTGTATAATGATAGTACACTTTTTTACCCAGATTAACCTACAAGTCAGTCCTAATAGACATTAAGTGTAGTTACTTTAGTACCAGACACCACGTCATCACTGTGAACAATTTGAAGAAATAAGACATATACATCGATCTTCTTCAACGGACCACTCACATGTTATTTTTTTGGGGGGGGTGTTTTTTGTTTTTGTTTGTTTTTTTTCTTCGTTACGATGTCTCAATATCAGAGTTTGAGCCGAAAGTGCGTCAGTTGTATCATACAAAATGTTTTAAAGTAGTTTCATGGTCGACAAGATGCATTGGAGTTATAATGTTACCCTCCCAATGACTGCATTTTATTTAGCACATTTAGTGCAAATACATCAATTTGACTGACTTATTCCTCCCCTTACTCCGTAATAACATTGACAACTTTCACACAATAATGTTATTACAGTAAACCAACTTCAATATAGGCCCCAAACATGCCGAACATGCACTGCTGACGTTTCTTGTTGCAAGGAATATCACCCCCCATTTTGCCATGTAACTTGTTTCAGATTGACGATTTTTCCTGTGAATCGTATGCTTCTAACCCCTCGAAATTCTCAGACAATCTTGGACAAAATTGTTGGGACACTTTGTCGTATGTTACAAATATAATACTAAATTTTAGGTGAGAGGATAACATGAAACCCCGCGCCCCTTTCCAATGTTGCGCTATAGAAGTGAATGTACCCTTTGAACTGCAATACTATAGCCAACATTGAACAGGGGCACGGGGTGTCCCAAGGTATTTTGTCCAAGATTGTAGATAAAGAAGAAAAGAATAAATGAAATTCCTCTCGGAAAACACGTATCCTTAACTTACAGGAGGCACCCCTTCCCTCAGGCCCCTCCACTGGCATGCCAGTCAGGAATTGGATTTTCTTGCCTCTCCACCCATCGAATGATGCTTTATCATGCATTATCGCAATCTGTGAATATCCTAGGATGATAAAACTACCATATATGGAAAGTAGACAATACAAGAATTTTTTTCAGATAAACTTCAAACTTGGTGGGCAGGTGACGGGATATATTGTATATCGTCTGCCCAACGGATGATGTCATAGGTCAAAGGTCACAGGTTGTGAAACGAACAACACATTTTTAGCATTGTCTCAATGTGCAAGTATCCTAGAGTGATAAAACTACCATATAAAGAAAGTAGACAATAAGAGAATTTTTTTTAGAACTATTGATGATGTCACCAGGTCACAGGTCATGTGATTAAATGTCAGATCAGCAAAAATGCTCGAAAAGGTGTGTCACAATCTCCTCCTAGAGGGTAAGTTGAATTAACTCAAAGTTGGGGGGTAGGTGCCAGGGAATGTTGTATAGTGTCTGCCCGACCGATAACCTCATAGGTCAAAGATCACAGGTCATGAAAACGAAAAACCTACTTTTTAGCATTTTTTCTGTGTGTGAATATCCTAAGAGTTGTAAAACTATTATATATAGACATTAGAGGATACAGGAATTTTTTGGAAATATTGATGACATCACAAGGTCAAAGGTCACGTCATTAAAGGTCAGAACAGCAAAAATGCTCTGAAAAAGTGTCTCATGATCTCCTCCTAGATGATAAGTTGGATAAACTTCAAACTTGGTGGGTGGGTACGTGGGTGTGAGATGGAATGTCTGCCAGCCTGATGACTTTAGAGGTCAAGGGCAAAGATCATGATTACTGTAACACGTAATGCAGTCTTAGGTGCTAGTAGTACATGGTGTCAACATAACTTTTACTTACTTGCTGTCCATGAATGTGACAGGGTATTTCAACCTATACAACCTGTCATTGTCAAATGTCATTTCCGGTGCGTTGATAATACCTTCACTCAGTATATGTTTACAATGTATACATATAAAGATGTACTGCACAATATTGTTCAAGAACTTGAGATGTGTTTGCACTGTTAAGAAAATATTGCATCACGCAGAACAGGCTTTTCACAGCACTCAAATGATCCACTATGATGGTGCATGCGGTTATGAGGAATACTCTGATGTTCATAGAACATCTAGGCACAGGTGTACGCGCATGCAGGTATCTGTGCCATTCTACGCTTACTGCAGTGTATTGCAGTACTATATCATTAAGTAACTTGAATATTCAGCCCTTCTATCCACAACGAGCAATCTGAATCACTGATGAAAGACACAGCTCAGTGTACTACTTGAGAATGGGTATGCAAAACGATAGGGATGAGATCTGCAACTCTGTAGATTTCCTACTTGTTGATATTTTTTATCTAACCTTCAGACGACGAAGACCAAATCCTTGATCTGATAAGTAATAAAGAGACGGGAGAGACGGAGAGGATACCAAAGAGTCCTCAGTCATCTTCATTACCAGCTGATACAAACACAGACTCCATGCAGTCTAGACCAGGTAACATGATGTTGAAAGGGAGGGAGGTAAGAAGGGGAAGAGGATGTATTAAAAGTAGACTTCATCCAGTTTAGGCTGTAGGGCGACAAGAGGTGATGTTAACAGAGAGGATATTGGTGAAGGTAGTACATACTGTGTTAGTTACAAACCCCATGCAGTCTAGACCAGGTTACATGTGGGGATGTTAATAACGAGAGAGAGGTAGTAAAAAGAGGAAGAGGATGTACTAAACATAGACTTCATCCAGTCTAGACTGTAAGGCACCATGAGGTGACGTTAATAGATAGGAAATAGGGGAAAGTAGTAGATATGTGTTAATTACAGACTCATGCAGTCTAGACAAGGCCATATGAGAAGATGAGAAAATTGTTTTGGGAAAAATAATTTGAATTTTGACATTTAGCATCAGCAAAATAACTCTGAAATCGGGTCTCCGTCAAGCAATTGGGGAATGCTTTTGTCATCCCTATAAGTGCAACATTGATGCCAAAAAAATATCTATGTTGTAATGTCACTTTTCATTCTTAGTGTGGTTTTTGTTTTCATCGCCTTATGTATACTTGTACTGGGCTTATACTTTATACTTGTACAAGTATACAGTACAAGTATTATTCTACAAGTATACACATACTTTTACTGTATTTGCACTATGATAAGGCCCCGTTCTGGTCATTTTCTTTCAATAGATTCAGATATGTCAGAACAAGCTATGGAATGCCTAGAAATGGTAGAAGCTGACATGAGGCCAGTGGAGGTGAAGTCTAAAGACATCACAAGAATCGGCAAGTCACACCCAAAAGCAGATGAACTCACCATGAGGTTTGCCTCCATAGGTAAGCTGTCTCTATTTTATCTGTTACTTATTGATTTGATTCATTTTAGGACATCTTAATTTGTTGTTTTTTGTCACATATATGATTCTGTTTATCACTTCCACGGAGACACTTCTTACAAACGGAGACACCCTTTACAATCTGCTCTGCTGTTAAGGAGCTACTTCAAACACCTTTAAGCATACCTGACAAAAATCAATTAAAAGTTATCATTCTCCTATGGCTATGAATACTCCTATGGTCACAAATACCTACATTATGCAGTTAGAGGAGTAGCTGCTACATTCCTGAAGATTTTCCTGAGCATCATCCAACTGAAAGGGTTGATGAGGCTATGCCTCTGTGGAGAAATGCATTTTGTGTCTTTCTGTGTGTTTGATCATCCTGCTGTCACTGTTTTGTGTTTGTTTCTTACGAGCTATTATTCTGTGGGAATTTCTTTTTCATGGATTTGCATTTATTGTAAAGTTGATGTTTTTTTCTCTTCTCTGTGACAGATGACAAAAAACAGAAAGGTGCATACAAACACAGCCAGTATTACCTTAAATATGGAAACCCAAACTTTGGTGGCTACAAGGGACTGGTCAGTTTGTCAAAGTAAGTCAGCCTTAATCAAAAGTAGTAGGAATAAGAAATACTACAGAGGTCAGACTGAGTCGCACAGGCATCGTCCATCCATGTGCCTGTCCAACCCAATCATCCCAGAATCCATCTTTTTATTGTCCATCCGTCCATCTGCTTGTTCGTCTACCCACTCTTCAATTTATCTTTCTGTTGTCTTTTCATCCATCCATTGGCCTGTTCATCCATTTACCCCCCCTCCCAGTTCATCTTTCTATTTCCAATTCGTCCACTCCATTCCCCTCACCTAATTCTCCCTTCTGTTTTCTATTTGCCCGTCTGCAAGTCCATCCATTCATCCATCCAATACTTCCCTCTCTTGTCTGTCCATTCATCTATACCTCCAATAACAGTCCAGTCAGCTTTTTTTGTTGTCAAACCCAGGTGTGCCATTAACTTGTCCCTTCTCTCATTTTTTCGTCTTTGTGCCAGACGTAAGCAGTTCAAAGATGGCAAGTACCATCCAGCATCCTCTGACAGAAGAAAGAGGAGATATGGATACCAGGAAGGTTGGGATGAAGAAGATGAAGGAGAAAACCTTCACCCTAGGAAGAGGAAACCAGATGATGGAGAAGCAAGTCAGTAGGCTTTTGCCAAATATTTATTTTCACGAGACAAGCTGCTAATGTTTACTTATAGTAATAAGTCGTATATTACTGAATGTGATCAAATTTATTGGTGCAGATTAGTTTAGTGTTCCAAGCTCTGCTTGAGAAAAGAATTAAGCTGGTTTTACATGCATCCATTGCTTCAATCCATCTTCTGTCATCTGTGAAATTCACTTCCGTGATAAAATAATATATCCTTTCCATATGCCTGTTGCTTGTCACCCATTACCCATAATACACCTCTTTGATCAGTATTTTGTGGAGTAATTAACATCAAATAGCAAATATGTGAACCCCTTCCTATTGTTTTTTGGTTCCTTGTGTTAACAAAGGAACCTATGTTGTCAAGTTGGCTTGTGTATGGGTGTGTGTGTGTATGTGATGCATTGGAACGCTAGGTATGTGGTGCGATAACTCTGTAACGGAGTGATAAATTTTTTTCAAACATGGTGTGTACTTGTATGATGTTGAGTAGATGTGCCCTATTGTTTTTGGTAGAGGTCAAAGGTCATTGGGGATGACCAGAGGCAATATATGATGCAATGGAAGCTGCTAATGTTTACTTATAGTAATAAGTCGTATATTACTGAATGTGATCAAATTTATTGGTGCAGATTAGTTTAGTGTTCCAAGCTCTGCTTGAGAAAAGAATTAAGCTGGTTTTACATGCATCCATTGCTTCAATCCATCTTCTGTCATCTGTGAAATTCACTTCCGTGATAAAATAATATATCCTTTCCATATGCCTGTTGCTTGTCACCCATTACCCATAATACACCTCTTTGATCAGTATTTTGTGGAGTAATTAACATCAAATAGCAAATATGTGAACCCCTTCCTATTGTTTTTTGGTTCCTTGTGTTAACAAAGGAACCTATGTTGTCAAGTTGGCTTGTGTATGGGTGTGTGTGTGTGTATGTGATGCATTGGAACGCGAGGTATGTGGTGCGATAACTCTGTAACGGAGTGATAAATTTTTTTCAAACATGGTGTGTACTTGTATGATGTTGAGTAGATGTGCCCTATTGTTTTTGGTAGAGGTCAAAGGTCATTGGGGATGACCAGAGGCAATATATGATGCAATGGAATGTGTGGTATGTGGTGCGATAACTTTATAACTGAGTGATTAATGTATGTCAAACTTGGTGTGCACAAGTATGAAGTTGAGTGAATGTGCCCTATTGTCTGTGGTGGCGGTTAAAGGTCACCTGAGGTCAACAGAGGTCAAAGTCTGAAAACATTGTTAGTGCAATATCTCTAGATAGGAAGCATGCATTCTTTTCATACTTAGCATGTAGATGCCCCGTATCAAGTATAAGTACGCTTCTGTCTTTGGTGTAGTTCAAAGGTCAACTGAGGTCAACAGACATTAAAGTCTGAAAACATTGTTAACACTATATCTCAAGATAGGAAGGATAGATACTTTTGATACTTAGCATGAACATGCCCTATAACAAGAAGATCAACCCTGTTGTTTTGGTGGAGGTCAAATGTCATCTGAGGTCAACAGCAGTCAGTAGTCTGACTACCTTGTTAACACATTTGTTGAGACTTACACTTCAGTAAATGGTTAAACTGAGAGATTCTGCACATAATACACAATTGACTAGCAATGATAGGGTAATTAATGACTAAAATCAATTATTACAAATATGTGACCAGACACTTTTTTCCATCACATTTTAGTTGTATGAAACCACAGTCCACCAACTCTATACTTTCGCATATGTTCATGACTATAAAGGAAGTGATGCATGAGATATGATGCTAGTTAGAAACATTGTCTTATAATATTTTGTTCAAACATGTCACAAAATAATCAATACCAAATCAATGACCCCTTTAAATTCTGAATTTCTGACAGTTCTGATTGGTGTAATTGGTGTAAGCAGAGGGTCCTCAAGGAAATTGGCAGTAGCTAGCTTGGCTCTTTCATTCCTGGTTTTAATTTACTTCTGTCATTTGAGTGGCAGTTGATTGGTAAAACCAAAATCATGTTACAGACAAGGAACCATAGTGCCCTTGGGCTCTTGTTAATGTTCTACTTCAACAAGGAGATTGAAATTGCATTGTTTGTGTCATATTAATGGAAGTGTATTTGATTCAAGTCAACTGACGGCAGACGTATGATGTGGCACAGATTAAAAATGTTTGGAACGTCAGCTTTAGTCCACCTGTCTATGAAAAGCATTATCCGCTGAAGAAAATATTTGGTGTTTCCTGCTATCCGTGAACTTAGTCCATCTTATGACAATGTACTGTAAAAGTGGTGCTTAGTTTATATTTTGTACTCACAAATTTATAGTTTGGAAATGTCCCACTTGACTTGTCAGTGTATTCTGTATTCTTGTATATTCTTCATCTCATCCACTTGGTGTTTTGCTTATCTCATGTTTTTTTTTCAAATTGTGTAGGTGTAAGTATAAAAGTTTGTTTAGATGTAGCAAATCTGATAGCTTTAGTAAGTGCAAAACTTCCACAACTTGTAAGGCAAGCTTCGTCTTTGTCGTGACATTTCTGTCTTTGCTTTTTTTGTCCACTGTTTATGAAAAGTGCTCAAGATCAAGACTGCAAAAGATGAGTTTTAAATTGTGAATCTTTTTGTGTTCACAGAAGAACGGACAAAAGATCTGAGGGAGCGACTGAAGAAAGGAAGCACCAAAAGGCAATCATCAGGAAGTGATGGAGAAGACGGAGAGAAAGAAGAGAGGCAGAACACAGAACGTGAGGAGGAAGTTGATGAGGAGGCTGAAACCCTGGATGCAGAACTGAAGCATGCCATGGGAGACTTCTCTCCAAAACGTAAAATGCAAATGTATGCAGATGAGGTGGAGGCAGAACTAAAAAAACTAAGGTACTTTTCTCATGTAAAACTGTGTTGCTTTTTTTTTTGCAACGGGTTTGCTTCAAAGGTATCGTTGTACAGTATCTGAATGCATGTACACTTTTGACAGTGATACATCTGAATTTGCAGTTATTTGTGAGCTTGGACTACATTTTTACCATGTATAAAAAATTATTACATGTTGGGTTTTTTAACCATTCAACTGCATCTTTGTATGAAAATATTTTGCAGTCTTCTTATTTGAATATTACTGCACATTTGTACTGGTTGGACACTAATAGAAGTTTCATTTTGTTACCGTGTAAATATGTAGTTGACCATTTTCTGAATTTTTGTGAACACTTACATATTGACTAGGTTTACCAAACAGTTTGCCAAAGTTCCAGGTCTTCTCAATCAGTTAGCAGGGGAGGAAGGGGGGGGGGGAGTGTTAGAAAGAAACAGCTTAATGTTGTTACAATTTAAATGTTATTTATTGAGAACAATTTGCACTTGCATTATTACTGTGTGGCAAGTAACCACTAGGAGTAGTTTTATGTTTATGTTCTAAGGTGGTAATTTTGAGTCTCATTAATATCAGTTGTTGCTTCAACTATTTTCATAGGGAGGAATCAGGAACCAGAGAACCGCTTTACAAGATTCGAGATGCGAGGGAAGGTCTGAAGCAACGGTTGTCCGTCCGGGACAGACTAGGACATATTCGTGCTGCACCCACGCCGGCCTCCTCGCTAGAAAATCTCAAAATCATCGTAGACACTCAGGACGACATTTCAGAAAAGTCATCCTCAGAGGGGGAAGAAGAGGAGGAACAGGGGGGGAAAAGCTCCCAAGGGAAGGGTCCTCTCTGTCAAAGCGATGACCTGAGATCATGGCTACATAATCGGGAAACCAGCCGCAAGTTGCTCGAGAATTTGCCGTCCTTGAAAATCGAAGTTCAGGATGACACATAGGTGAAGTTTGACGTACCTCTTAGTTGCTTGGAGAGACTTGGATGCAAAACAAAAAGAAATATACCTTGGAAAGAATATTGACTCATGAGAAGTAAAATTATATTTGATGGTATATTTCATTGTGACCCAGCAATTGGTTCATTTTAAAATGTAAATTTGTTGGGTGCTGTAAAAGCTGTGACACGTTTATGAAAGTTGAGGAAGACTGTAAAGCATGCAAAAATTTACCTGTGAAGATATTTTTTGTAGGAAAGTTATAATTTGTTAACAGATGGTGTCTCGGACCTCCTGAGTATAAGCTTTTGCAAAGCTGCAATTAAGAACGTCAGAAATACAGAAGGGACATTCATTGAATGACTTTAAATTGGTACCTTTGATTACAGAGGATGGTCAAACAAATCACCCCTAAAATCTGAATTATTCATGATTATTGTAGTTATGTCTGTCCTGTACTAGATTATAATTGATAAGGGTTTGTGCTTGGAGTAAATATATTAAGGTGCTTGTTATGATTGAGCTTCTCGCACTTTGCGTTACATCATTATGACGACATCATCAGAGTCAGGAGGCTACAGAGGACGTTAATGAGATATTTTAACTCATCGCAATGTTGCCAGAGGGGAGGGGTAGGACAGTCTATGCGGGATGTGAATGTGATATTTCAGAACATTATCATGACATCACTAGAGGTGTAACATTGGCTGCATGAGATGTGAAAATGTGATGTTTTAGGTCGTCATGGTGATATCAAGAGGTGAAGGATAAACTCCAGTGTGATATTTGGTAGACTGCAATAATTGATGTGAATGCAGTCGGTCCTATTTAGATAATTTAGGGTGTAAGTTTGATGTTTAAATTGCAATGATTGTTTCATTAGTGGAGTTATAAGCAATTGAATGTGATTTGTCATCTCATATCTCAACATCAGTTCTCTGATATCAGTTCTCTTTTTGTAACTACCTTCAAACGTCACTTGTTTGCAGTCACTGGTAAGTAGCAATGATACATGTTTAGAGCATATGTGTGTCACCTACCACTTTGCTATCATAAGACTATTTACTGTACACACGTATGTGCAAGTAGTAAATGTAAACTTCCACGTTGGTGCAGAAAATTGTCAAGAGGAGAATGGCATGAAATGGGATGTTAACGAGACAACCGACCACCTTTAAGTAGTGCAGTCAGTGATATCACCGCGATGCATATGCCTGGCATAGACTACATGGAATGTTATGTGAATGCTACATCACCATGATCACATGATCAGAGTTGTCCATTGGTATCACAGATGTGAATTTCATTTACTTTTACGTCAACAGGGTAACAGTGAAGAGTTTTCAGTGGGTATGACTTTGGATGGGAATAGATACAATGTTTTAATTAATGTTTTTAATTGCATTGATAGAATCATGTGTGGATAATTTCGCAAATGAATTCAGTTTAAAGCTGGAATAAGAGTAAAAAATTTGTCAGTGAACCTCAAATCCCATGGAATGTGTCATAGCCACTTCCAAAAAAAAAAAACATTCAAGTAACGGTGATTGGCTGCCATGCTTTCTTGGAAAGGTTGAATTTTGCAGGGCCAACAGCAATGTCGAGACAATTTTCATATTCATATATCTGAAAGATGAGCGCACAGTTCTCTGTCAGATTTGATGACAGGCGATCTTTTCCCCTTATCCTCTTCCTGGAACCTCTGACGAAGAGGGAAGGTACATGACCAGGCGCTTGACAATACTACTCATATTCCAGCTTTAACATCGCCACGATTCTCAGAGTTATAATGTATGACACTCAGGATTGGGATGAACTCTTAAACCTCTTTATTTAGCTTCAGTTTGTTTCCTGGCTCAGTCTATTTTTCTGACTTTAACACAAGTGTTGCTCTGGCTCCAAAGTTAGGACCAGCATTTGGGTCCACACGATAAATAGTCAGGTACTGGAAAGTTTAATTTCCGTTAGTTCTTTAAGTTCGTTGCAGTTGCGATATGACATTTTTCTTTGTATGTAGTATTTACATCGTGTATCTTGCACAGGGTAATGACAATGAAGTTCTGAATTTGGTATGTGTTGCATTTTGTCACACCTACAGTGTGCATTAGTGAACCTTCAGATCTGGTAGCACTGTAAGAACTGGGTACTGACATTGATGTTCCAGCACCTGCTGCCTTATTCAAATGCTATATATCAGTAATGTTGCTCCATATCTTGTCCAGTATTTTTTCCTAATTAGATGTATCTCTTGACAATGCAGTTTATTCATTTCATAGAATGTCAACACCCTGAGCACTGTGTCTGAATTTCATGTCCTTAAAAATGGTTCAAAACTTGTTACAAATAGTCAGCGAGGTTCAGAATTTCATGATCAGGGTATGTGTGAGTCTGAAGATTTGACCTAATCTTGTGAAGTATGATTTGATCAGATTACATTTGTGCCAAACAGATTTGCTTTGGGAGGGCATGCATTTGCCACTTCAAATGTTTTAGTTTACAAAAGTGAAAAACTATTGTTTAAATAATTGATTTACCTCACTTCTCACTTACTTATCTCAACACAACAACAGCACTCCCATCTACCAAGTCAAAAGTAGTCTTAACCATTAACAATGCCTTTGTTTACATTAATTATTCTTTGGTAGTTCCTCGATGGGACACGTTAGTGCTCTACTACAGCCAATGTGAAGACAGTTGTCACAGTGCCAGGAATTGTAAAGAGG
Source organism: Stichopus chloronotus (assembly GCA_021234535.1). NCBI lineage: Eukaryota > Metazoa > Echinodermata > Holothuroidea > Aspidochirotida > Stichopodidae > Stichopus > Stichopus chloronotus. The sequence goes on along the minus strand of CM037837.1, from coordinate 16,502,561 downwards.
AGGTGAATATGTGAAAGATTCAAGAAAATTATATCGTAACTTAAGTATCTTCATGAGTCATATTAATTTAAAATACACTTGTACAGAGCAGTATTCTTTGTGTGTTTAGTTTGATTTGTGGCCTTTCTTCTTTATCTTTGTTGTTCTTAATATTTTGGTTCTCATAATAACAGCTTCAATAGTATTCTTTATATGTATACAAGGGCATTGAAACTCTCTCACAGTTGGGTGGGGTAAATTTCTAAAAGGGTACAACCATTTAACAGTGCTAGATGGAGGGCAAACTCAATGTCTACAAGGAAACTCTGAAAAAATGTGTTACATGTCGATGGGGGCCTGGAGAAAGACTTGGCATAGCTCTTTGAAGAAAACCAAAATCATCTTACAAAGGTTATACAATTTACTGGAGGTGGAGATATTTCAAACAGGAGGTCCCTTAACAGATTGAAAGCATATTTCTCTCCAGCCAAGTGAAGCCCTCAAACACAGAATCTTTGACTTTTACCTTGCATGTTTTGTCAAATCATATTTTGCCACAGTTGTGTTTCCTAAAATTAATCCAATTATACAATCTTTACTTTTGTTATAGCAGAACAGTTCTGCTGTCACGATCATTGGAAAGTAAACACTCAATCTTTAATATTACCAAAGAATACTGAATTTGAGATCTCATTCCTGTTTGCTGAATTATTTTGAAGGCATGAAAGATAGTCATCGAAAAAACCTTTTCTGAAAATCTTTTAAGTGAATATTGGCATAAAATTTCAATGGCCAGTCTTCATTTCACAAATCAAATAGTTTGTGCAATCATCCTGAATGGTTGTACTTTCCACTCTATGTACAAACAGGCTGGGACAAAGAAAAGACAAATAACAGAAAGTCAACTGACTTTGTAATTCCTTGCCAATATGCATGACAAACAAATGACAGTACTGGGCAATTTTGAAATCCAAATGCCTTACCATTCTTGAGATTCTGTGTGGTACAAGGTTTCAAACTATGACCTTTACTGACTTCACATGATTTTTGCCTCCATAAAAATAGCAGATATACCTACTTATCAAGATATCTACTCGATGATGTTCACAGTTTACAGTTCCAGCAATATTCAGTTGCTGAGATATCTTCCTTAGTAGGTTTTCATACTTTAACACCTATCAACCCAAAATGACCTCGAACCTCCATGACAAACAAAGGGATCATCAACTTACAGCGGACAACCTACACATCAACTTTGAAGTGACTCTCTCTAGTATTGAAATACCACATTTACAAGGTTTTCAAACTTTGTCCTCTACGGACCTCCCAAGACCTTTGACCGCAACAAAACAAGACAGAGATCATCTACTCATCAAGTGCTACCAATATTATGAATTTGACATTCCAGCAATATTCAGTTGCTGAGATATCTTTCTTAATAGGTTTTCATACTTTAAACTCTGGCTACTTCAGTGACTTTTGACCTCCATGAAAAACAAACAGGGATCATCTACTCAGTATGAATTACCAATGTATCAACTTTGATGCTCAAGCACCTTTCCTTCTTAAGACAGCCTGTTTACAAGATTTTCAAATTCTGACAAGTGCCGACATCCCATGACCTTTGATGTCCATAAAAATGACATATCATCAAGTGCTATCAATGTTATGAGTTACAGCAACATACAGCTCCTAAGACATCTGCCTTAACAGGTTTTCATACTTCAATTTCTGGTGATCTCAAATAACCTTTGACCTACATAAAAAAAATAATAGGAATCACCTACTTATTCATCACACCAACTTTGAGATACCCCATTTTCAATCCAAGGTATCACATAGGGTTGCCTACACACACACAGAACACACATGCATGCATGCAACCATTGGATAGATTCCTAGTGTCTTCAGCAAGAAATCAAAAACCCCAACAGATGTAATAATTGGGGAAACTTCAAACTGAAACTTACATTAAAAGAATAAAAATAACAGTAAAAAATATTACCAACCATTTTGAGGCCTTTTACATCTTACCAATGTGAATTTTATTAGACTCATCAAAAATAGGCTAAACATTGCAAGACAAATGGAAACAGTACCTATCACTGACGTGTTCTTTTGAATATATATACTTCACCTCTATTATCTACATGTTAAACATTCCTTTAACGATCAGGATGCACATAATGATGAAAGATGAATTTCAATGACTCGAGGCGTTCTCTTACCGAAGCAAGTTGTCAATATGAGAATGACATGTCAAACTGATCAATAGAACAGACTAACTAGTTATCAAAACATGCAGATCTTCCTCTGAGATATTTTTCAGTAACCTCAACACCTCAAAACGTTCATTAATAACCGTCTCGGAATGTTCTTCGATATCCTCCCATTAAGTTACTTCATGCTCTCACACGACCTGAAAATTAGCTCCTCACGAGTTGGCACGACTATACAGTACTTTGTCTTTTCCAATCAGTGTGTTAAGATACATGACACCGGATGTTTCCACATAATAGAATCTCTCAACTCACAAACAAACATGCCAAATACCATTGTATTTAATAATTCATTCAGGCTAAACTTTTAAATTTGGCACAAAAATGGCCAATCAGGAAACTTTGTGCAATTGGAGGTGAAAGATCTAGTTTTCCAAACAAAATCTGTGAAAATGAAGTACAGTCTACCATTATTGACAATAACAATTCAGTTACATTTTGCATCAGTTTGTGTCGCAGTATTTTTTTGTATGAAAAGTTTCCAAGGGGGAGGGGGAAACTATTTCCTTAGACCTTTATCCCATGTCAGTTGGGAGAAATGAAAACTCCACAAAATCTGGCCCCCTTACCAAATGAACCAAACTGCTTCACACTACATCTCTGCAAACATGGGGGTAATTTATTTAACTCTCTTTGAAAACATTGCAATTTGGTTTCATGTGTTTTGGCTTATGGATCAAAAACTTTGGAATATGAGAATGTCCAGTTTTTGCAGTATAGTGTTGGCACCCAACACTTAGGGGCCAATTCAGATGATGGTGTTGTGAGTAGCATATCCCCTTCTGATGATTTTCTTGACTTTTTGGACATTCAAGTAGAAACATGCATTCCATTCTTCACATGCATTTATCAGTTGAATTATACACAGATGATACATACAGTAACACTTTACCAACTCGAGGCTTTGACAACACAAAACATATTATTACCCACAAAATACATTTTGTATAAAAGTTTTTCTGATAAATGATTTCCTTGCACAGATCTGATTGCATGAACCATGCTTATCAATATGTCCTACATACTGTAAGCTAAACATTGACGCACGAACGAGGCTTCCCTTCGAGGGCAGGATTCACAGTCACTGGCAAGAATATCTTGGTCCTCAGAGGCTTGTCTGAAATACATCCCATCAAGCAATTTCCTTGAAAGCACAGGATGCATTATGCAACAGCTGCCAGAATGAGGATCAGTCACCAATGTCTCAAGTGACATGGATGATTACAACTCCTACAAACATATGTGTACAACTGCAATGTCACATCCTTTGGTAGTAAAGCATGTAGGCTCTCTGAGAAAGCACATCAGTCAATGTTGCCGTAGTAACATGTTCATCGGAGATGCACAACCACTTTTTACTGACTGGTTCCTCCATTAGTGAGGGGGCTCTTCTGTAAGTCAAGAAGTGGCCGCTCGTGGCATTGCCCAAGTGAACAACAGCCGACATCAGTTGATAATTAAGGTTACTCGAACTGGAAAGGCTATAAGATTAGAAAATAATGTACTGGTAACTGTGTATATGATTACATCAGATGTGTTAATCTGTTCTTTACAGGTACAAGCATTGTGGTAAATATTTCTTTTACATATATCAGACATACAAAAGAATTATACTTAAACACAATGCTATAATACATTTCAGTGAAAATCACTTTCACTGCAATGGCTGTTTTTAGTGTCAAATAGTGATGGAAACTGAGGTTTACAAACTTGGTAGGACTAATACAATTTATTGTCCACACTAACTGACTGACTGAAAGAAATAAAGAAAAATTTAATAAACTCTGGTAAACACATGTCAACTCTGAGATACGGAAGCCCATAACATTCATCATATATGACACTAGTTCCATGAGTCCTTTCACAACAAAAATAGTCTTAGTTAAAAAAAAAATAACATTATTATCATTAATGTAAGACGGTACCCTCCCACTGCTGCTACTTTTCCCTGAACTAAATATGTTTCAGATTTCAGCAGTGTATAGTTAATCAAACTGGTCCTGTTGCACCTTTTCAATATGTTTAGAAGAATATCAGTAACTTCTTTCTTAACTTATAAATCTGAAATAACGGGTACAAACTTGCAAATTTTGTGATGAGGTTTAAAACAAGAAAGTCAAAGAATTTTGTGATTCCTTGCAAAAATATTCATGAAGATGACAGAACATCTTGTGCATATATTCATTTTGAAATTCAAACACCTTATCCTTCAAGATAAAGCATGCCTACACTTAGTGCTTTTGACAACTGTACTGTGTGTACTAAGCAGTTTTATTCATTTTCACAATTTGACCTCTGGTGACCACAAATGAAATTTGACCTCCACCAAAATCAATGGGAATCATCTATTCACTACAACCAACCCACACACTAAGTATGAAATTAGTAAAAATTATGCTCCTTGAGATAGCGTGTTTACAAGGTCTTCACATTTTGACCGCAGGTGACCTCAAATGACAGCTGACCTCTACCAAAAAGAATAGGGATCGTCTACCCAATGAAACCAACCAACAGCAAGTAAGAATAGTCACGATTACCATTCTTGAGATATCGTGTAAACAATGTTTTCACAGTTTGACCACTGTTGACCTCTGTTGACCTTTGACCTTCACCAAAAACAATAGGGATCATCTACTCCAGCAATTCTTAAACTGGGGACCCCCAGGGGGCGCGACCACTCCGCAGCGGGTCCGCGAAGGCCTTAGCCTCAAGAGAAAATAATACCAATAATACATTGATAACCTCAGTATTTCAGTTCTGTGTCCATTATATTGAGGAACAGCATGGGGAATAAAAGATTTGATTCTTTAGTTATGGGAAGTTTAGATTAGATAGAAGAGCTTCGATGAGAGTATCATCTGATTTAGAACATTAGAACTGTTTTAAAGACTTGTAGTTACAAAATTTTCCCAGACCTACACTTACGGGCAAAGCAACTGGGGTCCGCACATCACAAAATATACAGATAAAGGGTCCGCCGATCTACCAAGTTTAAGAACCGCTGATCTACTCAATACGACCAACCCACGCACCAAGTATGCAGTTAGTTAAGGTTACCCGTTTTGAGATATCGTGTTTACAAGCATGGCATAACACACGAACATGACATCACCATCGCAATCATTACAAAGAAATCACTGCTTCGTGTATTAATAGGTAATCATGGTTATAACTTTCTTTGCCTCCACCAACTAATGAATTACTTCACATATCACCTCAGTTTAGCGAAATAGTTTTACATACCTTTGTTCTTCATCACTATATCTTGCATCATTGCCTTCTGTGGATTGCCGCAGTTGATGGTATCTCCTTGAAGTTGAGTCTAAACTTCCCGCAAGCGATGACAAGGACGTCGCCTCTGCCAGTAATCTCCGTCCGATGAAATTCTGCTCTCTTAACTTTCCATTGCTACAAAACATTTACAAAGAAAGGGAAATTAATTTATGGCTTTATCATCTTGGTTCAACATTTATCAATCAAAAACAAGTTCAGAGATACCACATTAAATTGACTCGTGCATTCGACACATTTTGAGAACTATTTCTCATCCTTAATGGATGGAATTCTCAAAATCGGGATAAAAACTCTCTACATGTTACATCCAGGTTCAACATATCGAAGTGACCCATAAGGGAAAGTTGCTAAAATGATTATTTTCCTTGACAAATCCAAGTGACCAAAAGACTAAATGCGGAAAGAGGGAGGGAAGACATGGATACGGATATCAAGCAAATTCGTAACACCATGTGCAAACAGCTAGTGTATGCAACAGCGACCTGACCTACAATGTCAGGACCTGAGTCTAAAATTGCTCACCTGGGGTTTAATAATTAATAGCACTATATTGCCATGCCTGTACGCATAAAACATAATATTAATGTTCAAAGCAAAATGTTGTATTATGACTTCAGAACAAGCTCACAGTCTAAAACAAATTATATTTGTAATGCTGCACACTGGTGATGCTCACATTGTGATACAGCACCCTAGTGTACACTGGTGAATCCAAGGACCATGGCCCTACAGGGGCCATGTCCCCTTTTACATGTGGGCCAAAACAACTATAGAATTACACCTAGGAATACAAAATATTTTAGAAGAGAATTAACTTCAAAATTGTGCACTTTTATTGCACCAAATTGCATCTGAGGGCATGATCAGCAAAGGAAAATTTTCCAAAGGAGAGGGTGATACCTTTCCCTATGTCACCACCCCATCAGTTTGGCAAGTTATAAACAAATGGATTAAATCTGTTGGTGTAATTTACCTACTACCTAAACTCTCATCACTGACACATCAAGTTGGGTTCATCACATCCACCACCAATGCCACAATTCTAACTGCCTCCCAGTCCTACCACACAAAATGGATAACATTACACATTACCTAGGGGATTCTGATGCAGCATTCCAGTATTTTAGTAAATCTCTATGGCGTTTTTCAGATGATGATGATGACGATGACGAAGATGCAACTCCTGCGATGTGATGGTATGATGTCATATCTAACTTCTCTGGAAACATGACATGTTCCTCCTTCCTCATAGGTACACCGGTGTTCGTCCACGTTACACGCTGCACGTGTATACAAAGGCACTGTGGAAGCTGTGGGGAAAGATTCAACACAACATGAAGGAACTCTCCACCAGCATGAGAACGTATCAGAGTATAGGAGATTTTTAACCATTCTAACAGCTCACTTGGCCCCCCCCCCCCCCCCGAGGCTTTCTCAGATGTGAAATACTGCTTGGAGAGTTAACATTCGGTACCAGCCTGTAAATTTGTCAGCCATCTCAAGTGACTGTGTGTGATGTAGAACTGGAAACTGCTGCTTTCCCTTTTTGTTCCAGCAAAAATTCTACCGGACAAAACCTCTTCTCTGTTCGACATCTTGAAAAAACATCATCAAGATCTAAATTCAGTTAAATACTTTTCTGTTGTGAAAATGAATCACCAAATACTAAGACAGAATCATGCTGTAACCCACACTGGGTTTCATCACCAAATACTACATCAGAATGGTACTCTAACCCACACTGCATCAATATTAGCAATGAACAAACCATATTCTCCGTACTACATCACTCTGAGACTGAGACTGGTGTATGGAAGCAGCAGGTTACAAAATGCAAACATGAGAAATTTGCTGTCATTTAATACTGAAATAAAAGCAGACTTCATCTTACAATATACAATAAATTAACATGTCTATGTATTTCACAATTTAAATGGTTTCAAATAATTACTGCAATGCTTGATAGACCAAATGAGAAAATATCCTGAACCATAAACTGCTTGCAGGTTCCTGCTTTCGGATTCCTCATCAGAATAATCCTTTAACTGTACGACAAAGTTTCATTTGACTTCACGTTCGTTGACCAGATATACGTTGGAAATGAAAAAGCGGTGAGTTTTTATAGAAAAAGGGTGGCTGGGGTTACTTATACACAGGTGCACTGCTTGATTTCAAAATAGAATTTATCATTAATTTTACGTTCCATCTTTCACTTTCATTTGATGCCAACCTGGAAAACAACACCTAGGCCACATGTCTGTCAGGAGAAATTTCACTAAGTAGAGTCTCAATTACGGTAGAAAGAAAATTTCGTTATGGGGCTAAGCTTTCTCACTTTGTGGTTATTTTGGAAGGAAGTTCCACACATTTACCACAGGGCTGGATTCTGATAAAATTGAAAAATCTTTGGAAACTTGGCCATTTCTTATTTTTCAGACAAGTAAACCATGGCACAGTAGTTATTATGGTTTTTTGACAACTGTACGAAGTTAAACCAGTCCTTTGGTCGAGTTTTGAGAATGCACAAATATCAGCACATCCTACTTTAAAGTTTAATTTGACCAAAGACTGAGTTGTATTTTTATAAACATAACTAATCCATCATATATTTTCTCATGATTCAGGAACCCCGAACCTTTGCTATCGTCATTTGTTTCTGGTGAACCCTTTTGCACGAGCCTGGTGACGTTGGTTCACTATTACATCTTCCTTTGGACTCTTCGTTTAGACTAGAGGGACTAGAGATGTCTTCTGACATTCGTTTCAAACATTCCGTACAATCTACATCCTGAACGAGTTCGACTTGGGTAAAGTTCTCCAGCATATTGTATAATGTTGTCATTCCAAAGGCATTTACAGGAATATACAGACTCAGACCGTCAAACTGAGAGTAGGTCACTCGATTCTAAACGTGGCAACAAAAAAAAAAAAAAAGAGAGAGAGAGAAACATCATTAACTACCAAGACTCAAATATTGCCATCAATGGTATGTATTTAACTGAGAAATAAATAATTCAGGCCATGAAGGACAGTTATTTTACCTTGATAAGCAACCACAAAAGTGTAAAGGAAGCCTTTGGGTTACATATTGAAACTTCACGTCGAGTAATGACTAACTCAATAATTTAAATCAAATTTGGTATCTTTTCTTTCATGAGATTAATTCAAACGAAAAAATAGAAAACTTCAATTACCCTGGACAAGTGTTATACTGTACAAAAATACAGGGGCAAGTTTCGTCAAATTGGAGCTAGTTTTGTTTTGGCATTTTTTTTTTTCAGGTGATATGGCCAGCTACTCCACAAACAAACTGGCAACCCTTTTTGCAGTCAATATAAGCTCATCGATTGGGAAACGAATAAAACTGGATTAAATGGGACAGCTTTAGTAGCAGGATGACCTAATAAGGAAATGCCACCGATGTAGGAGGCAGTTAAAGTTAACATTTTAAGACACAAAATTGCTCATAACTTGAAAACGAAAGGAGATACAGACTTTTTCTTTCGGTGAGGGAATTTTATGATTTTTCCATCTGTGAAATTTCTGTGCTAATCGGAGTTAATGCAACCATGTTAAGATGACGTGAATCAGTTCTACGAAATTTTCTTTGTAATTCTCATTGCAACATATAATTCATAGAAGAACTAACGCTTTGTACTATGTAATAATTTATAGCCCACATGGGAAATTCTAAAGTTGGACCCACAAATATAGAACACTGCAAAGGGTTCCACTTCAACAATGTCAATTTGACAAACCTTTCACACTATAAAGCAAAATATGCAGAAAAACATGATTTCATGAAATGGTCCATGTGGCCCTATATGGGACTAATAATTTGGGTCAATCTGAAGGAGCCACAACCAACGTAGTAATGTTACACAATTTCAAATAAATATGTACCATACAATCTGTAGGAGAAGAATTTTGCATGATTTCATAAAAGGGCCCATATGGCCCATTTGGACCTTAGACCCAAACATCCTGAATACCCTGGCTTCCACTACCACAGTGCTCATTTGACAAACCTTTCAAATTAAAGCAAAACTTGCAGCGAACAACTTTTCATATCATTTCATAAAATGGTCCAGATGGCCCATATGGGACCAATAATCCTGAACAACCTGAAGGAACATCTACCAGAGTAGTATTGTGACACAATTTCAACTTAATACAATACAATCTGTAGCAGACGACACATTTTGCGTGACTTCAGAAAATGGTCCATATGGCAAATTTGGTACTTGGACCCCACAATCTTGCACACCCAAAGGCACCACTACCATAATGCATCCATACACCAAGTATACATTTTCTCCAAGATTTATAACTTGATATATCTTGTTCAAAAGGTTTTCAGAGTTTTACCCCCCAGTTTGCCCGATGACCTTTGACCTCCACAAAAAATGATTGAGTACACCTTCTCAATATGGCAAACCTATATACCAAGTTTGACTTTCATCTAGTTTTTCCCCCTGTTGCGATAGAACATACTGAAGCAAGTGTCACAGAAACAGAACTTTTCCCTGGGCAGTGTCCCCAGACACCATGTGACCACCACCAAAAACAATAGGGCACACCTTATCAATATTGCGAACATATATACCAAGTCTGACTTTCATCTGACTTTCCCCTGTTGACTTAGAGCATACCAAAGCAAGTGTCACAGACGCACACACATACACACACTTACAGCACATACACATGCCAACCTGACTGCTTAGGTTCCTTTGCTAATGCAAGGAACCAAAACAAAACAAAAAATTGCATGTACAGGGAATCATACAATTATCATGTAAAAAGCAGTCAAGCAATATAATACATCCACATTATAGCATACACCCATATGTCATTTCCATAATACTATTTAAATTAGTTTTTTAATTCCAAGAGAACAAAGTACAGTTGAATGTTGTCTTTCACTCCTTTCAGTGTCACCTTCTAAAAGTATCTATGGTATCTACTGCTGAATCAAATTCTATGATTTAGTAGGACCACAGCCAATTACTTTTGACAGTGCCACATTAGCAAATGCTTTTTATTATTGCCATGGCAACATATGTTTTCTCAGACCTTTGTGGATTTCTTTTACAAGACACTGATCGATACAAACCTTATGACCACAGGCAGTGCATGATAAATGATGAGCTATCAGACCTCTGAAGGGTAATTCCAAACCCCTTTCTGAGACTGGAGGTAAATCAACATCAATGCTGGAACGTAAGTGAGACTGATAAAGTAAACCATTCTTTGTTGTCTGAAAGATGAGAAGAAAAAACAAACAAAATCAGTGGTGAGAACTCCTACAGAGCTCCCAAAAATTTTGTATAAACATGGAAGCAAAGGCTCATGTACTTTTGATGCAGATACATGCACAGGCAATAACTGATTTTGATTGGTTTAGTAGTTATCCTGTCATTGTTGCTTCAGTTGTGTGTCACATCTTCAGCATATTTTAGTTTGATTATTTACCATACGAGGAACACTCAACAAGTGTGACAACATTTCATAAAGACTGAGCCTCTTTAAAGCACTGCATGAATATGCCTTTAAAGAGATCTAGCTTGCATTTGTTACATCCAAAACAAAAGCCATTTAAATGTGCAAACCTGAATGCAGAACAGTCTGCAATGAGGCCATCTTTAACACTTTTGTAATGCATGTCTTTATATTTGTACATAGTTTGTGATGTGTCTTCCTTACATAAGTTTTAACTTTCAAAACTGAGAATAAAGACTCTCCATGTTTGCTTCCATTGACTGATGCTTTTCTCCCTTTACTCAACAATTGAACATTAAACTAAACATTGTAAATATTCTCTGATGACCTAAGTGACATTGCAACATTGGAGGGTTCATTACACTTTGTATAATTGACTTCAAACTCAGCAGATAATTTAGAAACATAAAACCAAGTTAGCTAATCAGCCACAAGATTGCAATATTGAGAATTTGGATTCTTTCTTTGAAGTTTGCTTCCACCTAATTATCTACACGACTAAAAATAGTGTTTGCCACCTGCACAAATATTTTGCAATTAAAGCAGCAAATTAACTTGTAGTTGAACCAATCATAAAAACCAATCATGCTCTCTGCTGAATACTGTTAATGTTATCATCACATGAGACATTAATTAATGATGATTCCACTCTGTGAACAAATCCCTCCACAAACAGTCTGATCATAAATTCTCAGTTGGAGCTGATGCAGTACCGTCCTGAATGTAAAGTTTAAAACTAATTCTAGATAGGTTCACTCAAAAACAAAAAAAAAAAAAAAACAAGAGGGCAATCCATGGAGTTGCATATCTCATCGCCAACATGCACATTGATTTCAATACAGGGCCTGCACATGGGATTTTGTAATAGTTTATTGCTAAGTACTTACAAAACTTTAAGTTCATTGGTTTAATAGTTCTCAAGATATGCTGGAAATACAAATTTTGGGGCAAAATTAGCATTTTATTTTTAACAAGAGCCCAAGGGCACTCTGGTTCCTTGCACAGGTGGAGAGCATATGTTAATTATGAAGTAAAAGGGAGCATATTGCATTATTTTGTACGATAGCCTATATGGTCCGTTTCTGACCATGAACTCTCACTTTTGTAACATAAAATCTGTAGAGAGAGAAACATATTTCATGCTTCTATAAAATGGCCCATTTCAGACATTGAACCCCAAACATGACAAACATGCACCCACATGGAACTACTTCCATAGCACTAATGTGACCAACCATCAACAGTGTTACATACAGTCTGTAAGAGAAGAAGTATTTTGCATGATTTCACAACAGCCTAGGGGCACTATGGTTCCTTGTACTTGGAATATACATACTGTAAAATTATATGCCTGAGTTCATAAATATCAAAGAAGCCATTTCAATTAATGCAATAAATTGAAGATGTTGATTTCTGCAATATACAGCAATATCCCATTCATTTTACAAAACACAAACAGCTGTGCATCTCTGATTTCAAGAAGGGGCTCTGCAAATTGCAATATGGCTTATCCCATCTATGCCCCTTGAAAGTCCAATAAACTGATAGCATGCCCTGGAGGGACTACTGGGGTCTAGTTTGAACTGGTAAGAACACCAACTGACTTATTTTCTTTCATTGTTACCTGCCCACCTCACTTATTGAAAAGACACTTACATGAATGCACACATTAGCACTCAGGCACGAGGAGGTAAACTGATCCAGCCAAAACTTGTCTGGTGTGACCACCTACAGTAGTGCAAACAACACTGCTTCTTTTTCATTTGATCAAGAAACTGCTAACTCAAGCAGTACTTCCATGATGCACTGGAGGGGGACTGATGGTACATGTGAGCATCCATAGCATAACAATGTTTTTCAGACTTTTGCCCCCAGTTCTCCCAGATGATCTTTGACCTGAACCAAAAACAATAGGGTACACCTTCTCAACATGGCAAACCTACATACCAAGTTGGTCTTTCATCGGACTTTCACCTATTGAGTTACAGCATACCTAAGCAAGTTGTCACAGATGCACACACACACCAACCTGACTGCATAGGTTCCTTTGCTGACGCAAAGAACCAAAAATCAGCAAATTTCACTCCCTTTACTACAAAAGTGATACACCTTGAATATTTCATTCTCATGTAAGTTTTTGCAAAATTTTGCATTAAATGCTCAAATATTTCTCAAGATATGCTGGAAATAACAATTTTGGGGCAAAATCGGCTTTTTTTCTCAAAAACCAGCAAATTTGACTCAATTTACCATTACAGCAATATTATGTTGAACAATGTGTTCTCAGGTAAGTACTTACAAAACTATAAGTTAATTGATTTCATAGCTCTCAAGATATGCTGGAAATACAAATTTTGGGGCAAAATTGGCTTTTTTTCTTAAAAATCAGCAAATTTCACTCTCTTTACTACAAAAGTGGAATACCTTGAAATTTTCATTCTTAGGTAAGTTTTTGCCAAATTTTACATTAAATGCTCAAATACTTTTCAAGATATGCTGGAAATAGCAATTTTGGGACAAAATAGACTTTTTTTTCTCAAAAATTCAGCAAATTTGACTTAATTTACCATACAACTAATACATCTTGCACATATTGGCATCATGCACAACCTTACCAAGTTTCAACTTAATCGCTCATATGCTTTTCAGACTATTCTGGAAAAACCACAATTTGGACAGGTCCTGACGCGCACACACACACGTACACACGAACACACATTGGCACGGACACGTTTTCATTTATACCACCCAACAGGACCCTCCTGTACCCATGGTCACTCTACCATGGGGTACCCCTGGGGTGTCGCTACTCATCCACTCCTAGCGTTTCCATGGCAACCAATCTCCCATGGGTGCACAGTATAATATACAGTTCCACTAGCCAAGTGACTACAATATCTCATCTAGCCCCTATAGGGCGATGAGATAAAAATATTGTGTCATACTAAACTGGCAATGGTGTGTAAAATGACAGTGCTACAGTGGAGGTAAGTGGCACATCTCTTGGAAGTTTCAAATATGTTTTGATCTTGCCTTGCAATAAAACGATTTTTGCAAAGTAGTGTTCTCGACATGGTTGTTACCTTCTTAACAACAAGAGCATACTGGAGCCTAAGCATACATTCAATCAAGTTAGTGTACCATTCAACAACAACTGCTCTTCCTACAGCATACAAACTTTCGTTGAATTCTGTTTTAATCCAATCATATCAAGCAAAGTCCCCTCCATTTTCATGATTTGGTTCCAATGATAAGAGATACCTATGGGGCCTGTGTATGTATGTGTACATGTATGCACGTGTGTGCATGTGTGTGTGTATTTGCAACACCTAGCTTGTGCTCATGAGATCTCCAGATAGGAATAATAGATGCTCTTGATACTTGTTATGAAGGTTATGAAGGTTTGTCATATTAAGAGGAAGGGCCTTAATGTCTTTGGTGGAGATCAAAGGTCATCTGGTGTCACCAGAGGTCAAATACTGAAAACTTTGTGCATGTGATATCTCCAGATAGGAATGATAGATACACTTCATTCCTAGTATGTAGATTTGTCATATTAAGAAAAAGGGCCCTATTGTTTTTGGTGGACGTCAAGGTCGTCTGGGGTTACCAGAGGTCAAATACTGAGAAGTTTGTGAGTGTGTAACATCTCCAGGTAGGAATTATGGATACTCTTCATACTTGGTATGTAGGTTGGTCATATTAAGAGGAAGAACTACATTGTTTTTGTTGGAGGTCAAAGGTCATCTGGGTTACAAAAGGTCAAATACTGAAAACTTTGTGCCATATCTCCAGATAGAAATGATGGATACTCTTCATATTTGGTATGTAGGTTTGTCATATTGAGAGGAAGGGCCCTATTGTTTTTGGTGGAGGTCAAAGGTCATTTTTCAGTATTCAATCACAACTTCCTTCAACAACAAAATGCAGAACTAATGTCCAACTATGACTTCCTAGTCAATTTTTAAAAATTAGACAGGCACCTCTGCAGTCCTCCCACTGCACTCATACCATAGCGGTGTGAGAAGACCACCTATCTTTGATAAATTTACAGTGAGTCAGTAAATTCAAAGCTAAAGGAGGGAAAAAGAAATCAATCTGATTTAAACTCACCAGCAGCAGAGGTGCCTCTGATAATGAAAGCACTGATGTCAGCTTCTCTGAGTCTGCCTGTAACTCATTCACTAAAAATTGAAACAATTCTTGACAATCCTTCGAAGTGAAAAAGGGACATAAAATATTTATGTTACAACATGTGTGAAATTACTTAAAATCTGGAATTCACATTGACCGGTGTGAATGTCATGGCATGAGTAACATTATTACATGAAGAGCAGCAATGTATTGTACTTCACATCAATCATTAGAAAGAATGCCTAACTGATCTTGTTGGGTCATCAAAGTATATTCACACTAATTTGTGACCAAGGAATGACTTTTACTTCATTTTACACTATCAATAAAAACTGCAAATAGAAGGCTGATAAATCAGTACTTCAGTAATTAAAATTCAATAAATTAAACAAAAAGAATCTGAAGCAAAACATATACTGTAGTTTAAGCTTAAAAACTATATAGCATACGGTACACCTATACCAAACATAATAAACCATAATAAGAAATGAAGTATCATGTTGAGAATGAATTACAGCAGTTAATTAACTATATCTGTTGCCATGGTTGCCACCTCTTACAAACAATAGTACCTGTTGTTCTCTATTGTGCCTCCAGTTGCAGTTATCGAGGGCATAAAGCACATCATGAGGTGAGTATGTCATAGCACCAGAATGACTGCTGGAAAAGTCATTAACGACTGGCAGAAAAGAAAAGAAAAAGAATATGACACCCCCGGAAGCTAGAGATGAAGATTTAATGCAGAAGAGAAGAGGGAATCAGTATGGCCCGTAAAATTTAATGCCTCAGTTAGATACACTACACAGTAGTTTCAGTGGCCAGTTTCAGGTCTGTATGTATAGTGCCTGACAATGTGCACATCTCAGACCACCAAACTTAGAAGTTAGATACAATCTCAAATTTCAAGATTACAGTATTTTTCAATCCCCTTGTAAACAAATACAAATACAACCACCAAGAATAAAATCACCAGTGGTGGCATGGGTGCCTCTTTCCTCTGGGAGGGGGGTGGGGACAAGACTCAAGTGCTGCTCATCTTCAGTGGCATGACAGCTAAAACTGTGGCATGATTACATAAGATGAATGCCACCTTTGGTTGGCGTGGAGCATACTACATCACCAGAAATCACCTTCTGCAGAGGCGCTTGCAATTTGCTATTGCAGCACCACACCAAAGAAACTACTTCTAGGGGAATCATGGTACCCTGTCACAGACTTCCCACAGCAATAAAATCACTGAAAATTCCTTTTTCGTAGATTGTGTCAAATTTTCTTCATTGACACCAACCTTTACAGAACATTGGGAACAAGAAATATTCTTCTTCAAAAGCATGCTTTTCAAACTTCATCAGCAGAAACAGTCATGAGACCATTGCAACCAGATCTACTACTGTACATTCAATATTTCAATGCAGAGAAATAACTACACTAATACACCATGAAATCAGGACCAGATGGTCACTTCAGTTGGGCTGACAGATCAGATATACTGCACTGTACCTTCACTACACAGTCCACCGGTGTTGGGAGAATAAATACTTAACAAGAAAATATGGAAATGTACACAAACCAGAGAATTTTTACACAAAAAATATTAGTTGTTATGCACAGAACACACCAAAGCCAAATGGCAGTTGTTGTAAAAGTTGCAGGTGCCAGATACAGTAGAAATTAACTGTACAGTAGCTGTCCATTGATGTTACACTCACTGTAGACTATTTAGTTGGTGATCAACCAGTATGCACAACAATGAGATGATCTTGGCCAGCAATATTTGATATTATTTACAATCTACAGCTACTGCAGATCTTTTCTCACCTTCTAGTGTTTTTGAGAGCTTGTAAGCCAAGTCTTCTCTCTTCCCTTTAAACTGACCATTTCTTAGAGCTCTTTGTAGCCACTTTACAAACTTTGGACAAGCTGCAAGACTTTGTAAAATTGTGTTCAAGTAGCATGTATTACCAAGGTTCTCCAGTCCAGCAACTTTTCCTGAAAAAAGAAAAGATAACAATTTATTTTGGTGTGAACAGGCTACAGATATCCAGCTTCCATGTTCTAGTTGAATGTTCCAGTAATATACTCTGTGCGCACGCTGATGAGATCTATCATACTTCGACACCAGGTCATGTACATGCATGTAACAACAACATAAGTCTTGACAATGTGAAAATAGAGAAAGTGATAATTGGTGGTATGTGATTGAACACCTTGACTGTGACACAGTTGATTATTCTAGTTTTCTAAAATGAGCTTGTCATGTGCACCTGTAATATAACAAACTGAATTTTGTAGGTAAAATTGTTGTTCTTTTTAAGCAGTGAAATTTACAGGCTATTAAATACAGTAGTATTGTGACAGGATAGGCTATTGAGTTCTTATGACCAACATGAACAGTTTCGTCTCTCATACTCATTTATGAAGGAGCTTTATCAATACTTGCCTAAACATTTTACTAATTTACATATGGTCTATACAGTACATCTTACTATCATTCTTTGAATAAGTCCATTCATAGAGCACGCAAACTATGATGAGTCAATGTAGGTCTAATAAAATTTTGTGCGAGTCCTGCCACTGTAAAATGATTCTTTACTACTTTGAAATCTTGATTGACAAATAATCTTGATTTGACAAATAAAATCTTTTCAGATTTTGGGCCCTTTTACACTGGCAAGAATCGTTTCATTAAGGAACAGCTTGCATAAAGCAGATGCTCTGATATTATTTAAGTGCAATGTTTCAGAATGGTCCTTCTTTGGCACTCTATTTTAACACAGGGTCCATAGCAAAAATGGTTAAATGAATTCACAGACTTTTCAAAGGCTCTTTGGTAAAATTCCATGACCAAGAAAAGACGTGCATTTTTTAGGGACTGAGAAGTTGATGAAAAAAGTTTGCATTCTTAACTAGCACTTTACACATGAAACAGTAAGAATGGACAAAATCAAAGACTTTTCAAAGACTGCTCAGTTTATTGATGAAATTCACAGACTATTCACAGACTTTCAAAGACTTCAAAAAATTCACAGACTTTCAGAGACTTTTCCAGATACTACGGACCCTGTAACATGGGGTGTATATGTCAGTTTGGAAACTAGTGGTAGTTCTTTAGCTTTGGTTGTAAAGACAGGTAGTGCTCACAATTCGAAAGAAATACCTTCAGCAGCCGAAACTGTACATTTTCAAAGATTTCTTACAGATCCATTTCACACACAATGTCTAATTAATCATTAAATTATATGGCTGATTCTCCACTACTGGAGAGATTCACAGTGGACAAATACAGTATATGGAGCACCTACTCAGCCTCTTTAGGGTGGATGTGGGTAGCTGATGTATTTTTATTGACCTCACCCAGCACAGAGATACATAAGATAACATTACTATCATACTTCCCCTAGTATTTTTCTGAGAGCCGATAATAGTTGAAAAATGGCCAAAAAGTGGACACCAAAACGTGACATAATAATACAATTGTTTTTCAAAAGACTATCAGATACAGAACAAGGGTTAGATCTCCTCATAATGTATGTCCTGTGAAGTGGATCACATCACTTTATTGAATGTGACATAGCATGGGGACAAATATTGCAGGAATTATTTTCTATGAGCTATTCAAAAAGTGTGTTATGTATGTTACATTTGGTGTCCACCCTGTTACATACGTAACACAACTCTGAGACGTGAAAACTGCAAGTACTTATCGATTGACTAGAGGTGTGTTTGTCAAGACCTAGTCACCAGTAGTTCATATCCACATGTGCTTGCACTCAGCTCTTATCTGTACGGAAATATAAGGACACAAATATTTGATTTGTGATGTATGTAACATTGGTGTCCACCCACCCAGTTCATATGTCACAAAGCTACTGCAGCCATACAGCCACACAATAAATTCCCAGTTGTATACACAGGTATATCATAAAAGCCTATAGGATTGTCTTTTAGATAAGTATTGCCATTTGTGGCAATGTTCACAAGGAGAGCCACTGTATGTGAATACAGACTTGGTGTCCACCCCCTTGCTGTCCTGTTACATACGTCACAAAAAAATTGAACTTCACCAAAATGTCAGTTTGAGATAGAATATCAGGCTCTCTGTGACACTGATATTATTTACAACTTCAGTAGAATAAGTGATATACATAATATTATTTTTTTACTGAGGAATGAAGGATTTGAAAATTTCAAATTTTGGATGTGGACTTCGTTACATACGTCACGATTTTAGTCAAAACTCTGTACTACAAACACCTGGCTTAGGCTGACTCTTTCCAGACACCTAGAATATTTACTACATCACTTAACCTGTGCAATAATAGTAAGCAGTATGGGAATACATTCTGGTTCAAACCAGTAAATGCACATTTTCAGTGTTTTAAGAACAAATAGCAGCATTGTGACGTACGTAACGGTGTCCACTTTTCTAACGGTGTTTTTTCGATGCCTTTTCATACAATATGACACTTTTTGGGCTTAAAGTAACTCAGATAGGCAAGACAAATATGATAACACACAAATATCTCATATTTTTTTTATCATATGCAATTACAAGCACGCAAGTAGACACCATGTTACATACGTCACACATGTAAATGAATGACCTACTCTCTGAAATATCTCACTCAGTTATTACTCAACTATCTTCCGATTTGATCCTCAGTTAAAATATGATATTTGGAAGGTGATAAGCTACTTTTCAAAATTATTTGATGAATTGTAATTTTGGGTATGCATGTCACACTTTCATTACCCAGTATTGAAGAATGACACATATACAATTCCAAAAATAAGCTAGAAAGCCAAAAGGCTAAGTGATTCCTTGCCTCATGGTATATATTGTAACAAACATGAATTGCCCACATGACAAGCATGAGATCCCACACAGTTATCCTACTTGAGATACCATCTCAGAGGGCTAAACAGAGACACTGTTTATACAGTAAATGGTTATGACCATTGAGCACCTGGCTCAACAGACTGTATGATTTGTTCTGGACATTGTGAAGATACTGGCAGTCAACTGTGATAAATTATGTCAGATAACAGTGACCAATTTGAACAGAGGTGGGTCAGTTACAATGTAATTCATTCAATTAAGCAATCACAGTTCATGTACGCTCAAGGGTATTTGATCCAAATGATCGGTAATTTAGATCTTTTTATAAAACTAATAACCCGTGGTATATTTAATTAATCAATTTCAATTTACAATTCATGCAAGCTCAAATGTCCTTATGAGGACAGTGGCATAAGGTTTGCCAAATAATAATCTTTGATACTAAATTTAATGTTGTCTTCATGTTTTCTTTAGGGTTATCGAAGAGACAATGTTGGTATGTCCTAAAAGAAGTTCTTGTGCATCAAAAAAACAGGAAACGATACTAGTTATATTTTTTGTGGTTTTTACAATATATTCTGAAACGTGAACATGCATTTCATTTTCATTAATATATGCCAGAAGCCCAAAAAGCAGCACACCTCCCTGTTATTACCAGGCAACTTCCTACCCTGGTATTACAGTATTTCTTGACTAAACAGTGCAGCCAACTTCAAGTGCTGCAAGCCAAATGATAATATGTTACTGCCAAAACTATTTGGCCCTCTAGTAAAAACTGTAGGCCAACCGATAAGAACTGTGGGCCAAGCGATCCTGAATTATGCCAATATTACCTACTTTCATGTTTAACAATTTGATGTGAAATAACCCCAAACTAACTTTCATCTCTACAAAAATGCGTAGGAACCATTAAATCAACAAGAGGATTCTACATTACAAGTATAAAATTCACTGGAAGGACTGTTCTTTAAATATTGCATATTCCAGTTTTTCACATTTTGACCTCCCATGACCCCAAATGCCTTTCACCTCTTCCAAAAAAAATAGGGATCATCTACTCGATATGGGCAACCCACATTTAACTATGAGATCTCTCACATTTATCGTTCTGGAGATATCGTGTTTACAAGCAATTTTCAAGGTATTTACCATTTGACCTCTGGTGACCCCAAATGACCTTTGATCTCAACCAAAAACAATAGGGATCATCTAGTCAATAAGAGCAATCTACATGCCAAGTATGAGATCACTAAGAGTTACGCTTCTGGAGATATTGTGTTTACAAGCAGGCGTCACACACGCACATACACACACACGACATCACCATCGCATAGATTCCTTCTGCCTTTGGCAATGAATTAAAAAAAACACCAAGTGCTTGGCAATGAACATACAGTGACTTAACTGCTTGACTGGCTTTATTTCAGGAGAAAATAATGAGGTACAAGTAATGGATCACTATAGCCAGATCTGTGGAGCTGCACATTGCAGTAAATTTCAACTGGTTAGCCTACATCAGGGGTGGGCAACCTTTTTGATTGAACGGGCTAGATATGCCGAGGAGTGAAGAGTGGTCCAGGCTGCACTTGCTCAATGACCTGCAGCTGATTTCAAATCTTAAAGGGAAATAGGGCTTTTGTTTCACAGAAAACAACCATATTTTTAAAACCAATATTGGTGGACGTAGAATGATAGATTATTCAAAACAAGGAAGGACAAGATTCTCACAGATAGAAATTCAGTTATTTGTTGCTCCACAATAATTTGTTCACCCAAACGTTTCAAAATTCAAATGATGCATCTTCCGTTTTTCATCACATGCATAATGTTTTGAGGAGATGAAGCTTTGGCAGGTGTTTATTGATGAGACTGGATGGTTTAACAATGACCAAAGCCATTTCTTTTGTATGTCCTGTTGGTGTATTCTAAACACCCTATTTCTCTTTAAATTCTGAGAACTTCCAAGCATTACAAATCTTAATTTAAAAAGTCATAATCTCACTATAGGCTATTTTTGTTGATAAGAAATGGGAAATATAGGCCTAGTGCCTGACAGCATTCTATGAGATGTCTGGCACTGACTATTTTTCACTTTTTCTAGAGAAATCTGGCAAGGATAAAAAAAGTCACTGGTGGGCCTCATGCAGCCTATGGATCACCCACATCTGGCCTGCATCAACGAAGTTACAATGCATTTTTGTATCCAGGTATCCCAACTTAAAATGAAACTGTGCTGAACCTAATTTGGTCAAACTGAGGATGAAATCAAATAAAGAAAAGGTTGGCATTTTAGCAATAACAGTATTTAAGTCTACAGAAGCCTTTTCCTGTGTTTGCCATATTCTTTACTTCATGTAAATCTTTCATTTTACCATGTACCGTATATCTGACTTTCATACAACACTGACACAACTGTTCAAAACAGAATTTGGCCTGGAATAAGATGAGAGGCCATGGAATTGGGACTGACCTGGAATGGGCTGCAACTGGATCTGGACTAAGGGCTTAGCCCAGCATAGTCCACTTAAATGAACATTAGAAAAAATGGAATTCAGTTTTGTGACTTTTGTTTCACATTTCAAAGTTGAGAAGCATTGCTCATTTTCTGCCAATAAATTTTGAACAGAAACTTTACAGTACTGCAGCTTAGGTTAACTCTGGGCGAAGGAATCTGCCTCATGGTACAGTACCCCTGGGTGGTACTCATCTTATAAACTAACCAGACTTAGAGTTGACCCAGACTTGACCTCACTGAAGTCAGAACTGGCTTGGAGTGGGATTAGATGGGCTTAGTCACAACCCTGAGGCCAGAGTAAATGAGTGAATGATCCAAAAAATAATAAACATGCAAAAAAACAATTATCCATTTAGGTATAGGCCTAATATTTACATCAGATCACACAATTTCACCATGAAAAATGAAAAGCTCCACATTATGTAAAATGGCACCCTACCACACCCCCACTATCCACTTTGCTCATTTACATTCGGTCACTTCACCCCACTCCACATCAGCATCTCATGTAATCTCACTTTCAAGTCCAATGTCCGCAGACCTACACAAAAGACTAAAAAAAGATGGGGGGAGATGGGAGAGATTTACTAGTACTGCTAAACCATGATTCCAATTTATGGATGACCCATGGGCGGTACAGTAACATCCTATTTGAAAGGGTTTCAAAGTCCATCTATGTTACTGCAGTTCAAAACTTCAAACATTACTGCAAAGTGTCCACCTCATAAGATACAATTGAAGAAAGACTGAGTTTGAGAGATAATAGAATATATGGAAATGAAAAGGGCAAGGGGTGTACCCATTTTCTTCTATGACAGAATCCATGATAGGCCTATATGTTATATTTTGAACAAGAATTACCATATTGCCATTATAATGTTGTATCACTATCAGTCAATGAGATGCAATTTTACACTTATGCCTAACAATTATTGTACACTAGGCTATTATTAGACCGGACTAACGTTAGGCCTAAACCTAGTAAGTTATGGCTACGTGCTGTGTAATTACTGACCTAAGTTAGGGTCCTAGGCTAGTGTGATAAAATTCAGCACTGAGAACTTAGCTTACGAAATTTCCGTAAATCTTTGGCTCTGGAGCCATTCCCTCCCCACACGATGTAAGAGACTGCAACAGTGACTGCAGCACCCAAGCCAATGATCGGTATAACATGATCTTTGGGAACTGAAATCAAGGACATCACTTTCAACAACATCTCGCTTCGTAAGCTACACTTGAAGAATACGACTTAGGCAAGTGCAATGTTTTGTTATTATTTCTTCTGTTTCGTTTCCGGCCTATTTCGTAGCTAATGCTGAGTTGAGAGGGACAAATTTAACATTTGTACTACCTCTTGCGGCGAATTAACGACAACACAAATATGCGTCACTGTCAGGTAAATTCAAATGTCATAGAATGTCGTTTTATGTTAATTCTTTGTTGGTGTTTTTATCCATTTTCTAGTCAATGAATAGGCATTTGGGCAGATGTATTATAACCGTGTTTTTTTCTAACTTAGCACTAACTGCTCTCCTGGCGTACACCTGTGCTACAGTTTCAAGAAGTGGTAGTAGTTCCACGATACAATACGAACTACGAAGTAGTTCCAATTAGTTGCACACTTTATAGTGGCCCTTACAGCTCGTACAGCATAACATTTAAAACAGGCACCCAGTCACGGGGAATAATAGCCTTAAAAAAAATTTCTGGGCATTTTAAGTACAAGCAGCCACCCATGTCACACCAAGTTCATATGATAGGGATGAATGTGAATGGGGTTGTCCTTTTTGGGGGCAAAATATGATTTTTGTCATTGGTGTGTAACAACAGTATCAGTAAAATGTGTATTTCACTCAGTTGATTGAACTATACAGTAGTTTGGTATGTACAGTACCAGAGTATCATGAGTTGATCACTTAAGTGGTTAAGAAATGTCAGGACCTTAAAATATTTAAACATTTCCGAAAATCAATAAAACTTTGCAGTTATAATTGGTTTGGTGTTTCACTTTTTGTGCTTTATTTTGGTCATGTCTATTAAGTAATCCATAAATTTTGAAATGAAGGTTGCATTGCACAATGCAGTGTTTACAATTATGAAGTAATCTTGAGTTCACAACCAAAAAACAGCAAAGGAAAAAAAAAACAATTACCGCAATGAAGAATAATGATTGTTTGTAAAGAAAAAGAATATTGTCTTTTTCTGTATTATAAAAACGTCTTCAAAGCCATGCATTTTTGGTCACAAATTTTGGTAACGTTTGCAAATTTTTAGTTCACACATAAGCAGAAGCATAAAAGTATAGCCTTAAGAAACATATTTGCGTTGAACATCAAAAATGATAAGGCAAATAATTGTTTTTGATGTTGTTTGAGGAATCTACATTGTAGGTTAGGCTCATTGATATTGCATCACATCTACATGCTGTGCTGGCATTTAGAACCCCTGATGGACACGTGATATGTACTGATCAGCTCATGATTATACTCACTATACGATATTTACAAGGTAGGAAAATGCAAAGAAATAAAATAGAGGGCCTAGAGCTGTAATTAGTATTAACTTGTGTTGCAAATTACTGTTTTTATTATTAGGAAAGATATAGTACATAATACATAGTTACTGTAAGAGAAAATGAAGGGCTAGTTGGGTAAAAAAGAATAACCCATTCTTAAAGCTGCAATTTATACATATATAGTTTTTAACTCTCGTGCACTGCTAATGGTCATACTGTACTTGTCTATATAATTTTAACATAATTTGTAAACCTATGGCTAACCAACTGAACACCAGAGTGCCCAAGTAAAACCAGGGCTTACTGCACAGTATTATAAGGTAGCCATCTACTGGGTGGGCCTGTTGAACAAGCCTCTAGCCTAACATTTACAAATCACAAAATAGCTTACAGTAGGCTATGGCACATTGAAGTAGTGAAGCATGCCACCATTTTTTTTTATTTCTACACTAAGTCAACAGCAGGTGCACTCTACGGGTGCCTTGGGGAAAGTTAATTTTGTTTGGATTGTCCTAAAGAAGGTGGGCTAATTTAACCTTTGGTGACATGTGGCAGCTGCTACAGGGAGTTTAAGTTGCAAGGGAGCAGTCGAGTAAAGAAGCTCCTACAAACAACCACTGTAAAGCCACCAATGAGGTAGAAATACCACAGAGTGGCGCAGGTTCAAATGTTGTACCTACATGTATGTGCCAACATGCTTTAAAAAATTAAGGTATCCTAATACATTGTACTGTAGGCCTACACTGAAACACCTTAGCCATAAACCACTTCTGCACCTGCAATCATGAAGGATCAACTCATGAAATAATAACAGTACTTAACTGATACTGTACTTTTGCTACGTTGTGAAATGGGATGAACAAAGTACTGTAGTATTAAAATAATTGAAATGTTAAAGAAAAGTTGTTACTTTTTTAACATGCCGTACAAATGACCTTTTTTCTTCACCCTGAAGGAATTTGTTATACTTGGATCAGGCCTGGATATTTGTTTGGGTAAAGAAAAAAACCTTTTTTTAATTTTTTACTCCTTTTTACAAAAGGTGTTTTTTTTTTCTTCAAAGAACTTCCCATTGGGCAGTTGACAGATTAAAACATGAAGGAAATCAAATCATACACCTATCCATTTTTATTCCAAAGTTTAGAGAAATTGTTTGTTTGTCTCTTTTATTTTTTTACTCTGTCTGACCATCTTGCTACAGTGTATGTTAAAACGTGTGTACATTATCTTATCACCATATTGATATATTTTGCATTTGTTATGCTGAAATTCTTTATTTTCTTTGTTTTGGCACGATGCTATTTCATGATGTTATGCAGCTTTTGTAGTCTTACTTTGTCCATGCTGTTTTTTTCCATACTTCCATATTTGCAAGACAATCAAATGCATACAGTATGGATTTGTCACTCTATTGTAAAGTTAGAATAATTTAAAGAATGCTACGGCCTAACATCAGTGTACAGTAGGATACCTTAGAAACTGAATTTGTAGCTTGCATTATAGGCAGTGGAGTGCATAGCATAAAAAATTGTTAAATTATGCAGGATGTGCATGTATGAATTTTGCTTCATTGCCAGACAATAAAAGGTACAGTAACCTACAGGTACGCTATTGCTTCATTATTCACTGCCATGATTCACACACATATGAAGATATCTCCACTTGATTTTTCTAATGTCAACACGGTACTGTATCTCAAAACTCAACTTTATTTTTTATCTTCTTTCAGAGGCAATGAAGTCATCAACAGATTTAAAGTGTAAGGATTGGGACTTTCCTAAAGGAAGAATGCTTCCATTGTATGATGGCATGACAGTCAAAGTCAAGCTTGAAAAAGAAACGGTGGATGTTGTCAAGTTATACACAGTCCCAGTATCCGATAGAACTTGCACATTGCAGTCACAGCAAGCAAACAGTTTACAAAAACCAGCTGGAACATTTGACAAAGATGAAGTTCCAGATGCCATCACCTTCACAGAAAAAGTGGACCCAGTCCTAGCAGGTTGTTTTGTCTATACTCTGAGACAATCTGATCATTTTTTAAGCCATTGCTTGAAGACATTCAGCTTTGTATGCCAACAGAGAAAGAAAATAAATAGTGGTATTCCTGCAAATTGTTCTCATCTGGTAGTGTTGATATCAATTATGCCTCAATCTTACCACACAATGGAGGCTGATATCAGGTGGTAAGTTGACATATTTTACAGCAGTCGAATATGGTGTTCAGATTTAATTCATGCCGAGTTTGTTCCTCATCGATGTGAAAAGATGCACTTCTTTGAGGCTCTTCTCTCTCTTTTCACATTGCAATTTAAAAAAAAAAATACTTCAGAGCTAAAGTAGTCATAAGCTATTTCAGGAAGAAAACATATTGCATCCTAGGATATTTCCTCCTGTAGTTACTGAATTTTCTTCAAAAAGCTGCAATGAAAATCATTGCCACATGAAACTTAAGTTATTTTGGTGGTATTGTCAATATGGTGACACAAAAGGTTAAAAATAAAAATTACATGATCTAAGAGTGAATTTACCAGATCAGATGGTGTTCAATTTTGATGTACTTTAATTGCATTGACATATTCCAAAATTGACTTGACATAAATTGGTAACAATAATTTTTAGAGGAACTGTAGTGATTATGATGACTTCCTTCAGAAAGAGAATTTTGCTAAGCTGGTAGTTTAGTCGGGAATAGCCAACTAGTACTGGCCGATACCAGTCAGCTCTGATTAGTATGCTGAAATTCCAACCAGCGGCACAAGATTTGTGAGAACTTTTGCTGACTCATTGAAAATTTGTTTTGTAGAGAAATTTATTTCAATGTTTTTATGAGCAAAAATATAATGTAGCCAAAACTCAGCCTGCATTTGTTTCTTTAGACAAGTTAAAGATTTCAGTGCCATAATATTAGTTACAGGGTGCCCAGAAATATGAACATTCAAAAATAAAAAAAATGATAACTTTGTCAAGGCAGCCCTTTACTATGTTTGCTCTCTAGCTGCTTTGCCCTTCTCATACTCAAATTAGGCAAGCGAAACATTTGTCTAAATTTAGTAGACGGCCTTCTATGAAACCTTTGTAGAAACCCTGATCTGCTGCAGTTTACCTGTGTTTCATTCTGTAATCCTGTTGAGGAAGTAAAAAATTGGTATATTGTGAACCAAGCAATGTAATGTAATGCTCTTGGGGCTTAGATTTGTCAGTCATGGGAGTTGTCATTCTACTGTAGTTTGTATTGACCAGATCTAATCACTCATTTATTTCAAAGAAATACTGTACAATGTGTATGTTTAACTTTTCCATATTTGCAGGAGCAACCGTATTTTATCTCTTTGGACCAATCGTATTATCATTGAAGATGTCTTTTCATGGTTCTCTACCCTTGGTGGTGCTTATTCCTCATTAGGTGATTACCATAACAGCTGTGTAAGTGAAGCTCTCAGACCTTGAACGTACTAAGTGCAGCATGGCTAATACATGACCATATTACCTCCCCCCCCCCCTTCCATCTTCCAGCTCTTATTCACTCTTCCTGTCATAATTCCCAATAACATGAATTCTGACCTGTTAACTCTTTCTTCATCTCATTGTCCCAAACATGCATTGTTCTGGAGCAGCATCTTATAGGTTCAAGTACAGTCAATCCTGTTGATCCCATTGATACATTGTAACAGTGTATTAATTGGCGAAGACATGGCCTAATTTCATTTTCATTTGTATCATTGTATTTATCATATTTGACTTTTCTCTGATATTCTAAAAGTGATCTTTGAGATGAACCTCCACCTTCCACGGGTTCTCCACTCCAGGACATGCTTGCTTGGTAGTTGAGAAAAGTATATGAACTTGATTCATAATATTGTATGCCTTCATTTAAAGCATGTCTGGAAAAAAAAATCACAGTTTGTCATCATGTGAAGAGGTGACAGTCTATTATGTGCTACATTAAATTTTGAAAATGTGTACTGTATTATAGGTTTTTTTGTATTAATACCTGTGGTTCCATACTTCCACTTATATTCCATTTTTTTGTGTGCAAATTGTGCCTTTTTGCAACTTTCCATAATTCCACATTCTGTCTCAAATGGGAAGGGAGAGATTTTGGGGAAGGGAGTTCAGAGGTAGAAGCCCCCCACCCCACCTCCCATATGAAGGGAAGGGAGAGGTACAGGAAACCCAAATTAAATGCACTTCTCAACCTTCATCCTTACAACGTACAGTAACATTGTGTAGTTGAATAAGATTCATCCCATGTTGTGAAGTAGTTTATATGTTGGTATTTACTCTGTCTTCACTGATTTATTTGCATCTCTCAGTCCTGGTTAAAAAGAGCACAAAATGGCTTCTGCCAGAGCCTCTGTCAATGAATGAGGTTTGAAAAAATTAGACTGCTTTAATATGCAAAATAAAACTCAGTCACGATATCTTAGTCCTTCTCCCTCTCCACTACATGTGTCATTACTTCTTACAAAAATGCAGGAAAGTAAGGAGGCATGTTCTGCACATTGAACAGATAAAATGAAAAAATTTAATACCTCAGCATGTAAAAATCAGTATGATAGTGTCAACTTCTCAGTTAGCTGTTTCATCTTTTTTCTTGATTCTTTGCATCCTACCAGGCAATACAAGCAGGATTTTTATCAGTCAAGCAACTGAAGCTGGCTTGGACCTTGGGAGATCCATTCCTTCAGTCTCGTTGTTTGATTTATTTGTCACAAAGTTTAATGCAAAGAGGGTTCTTCAAGTTAGCTCGGAAAATTATCAGGTATAGTAAACTACCGCAATTAACTCCTCTCAGAGTACTTTTAGTGGTTTTGTTTTCTTCATTAAGTTTTCGGTGCACTACGTAGAAGGAGACAATGTATTGCTATGTATATTTTACCATATTTTTGTGGGCAATGTTGTTACTACTTTTGGTACTGCTTTTGCCTTTCAGGAAGCAATATCATTTTGCGATTACTTCAAAACCGTATGACCAGCGCTTGTTGTCCATGTGTGAAGGTGTTTGGACGAGACTGCAGTACTCACAGTGGAAAAGAAAAGTAGACAAGGGCATGGATACAGACTTTAAGATGGTGACATTGTCACAAAGTTACACCAGCAAAGAGGAAGTCCATAGCAATGGTCACATCAAAGTGGTAGATGTGACACATTAGCTCATTACAGATGGGGATATGACTGTGTTACCATGGTGATGTACTGTTCTGTCACAGTTTCAGTTCATATCTTGGCTGAGATAATTTTGACTGCACCACCTTTCTTATGAGTCTGTACGTTTGTAATCCTTGATCAGCCTGATCACTTTGCCAACATCTAACAACATTTTTTTTCTCACACTTTGAATTGTTTTAATAGCTGATGATGGTACAGTGAAGGTATATTGTCTGTGAATAATATATTAGGAGTAAAGGGTCATTTTAATGAGTTGTCGAGAATGTTCATGATCATTTAATTTTCAATGGAAAATTGTTGTCCCCACTCTGAGTTTGGTGGACACAATGCATATTACACACATAGTATAGTACGGATCATGCTATTTGAGTATAATGCACATACTGAATTGGCGAGAGCAAGTTTCAGTGTGCGGGGGGATCAGATTTTGTGGAGTATCCATTCTCTCCCAACTGACATGGGAGACGTTGTGTAAGAAGAAGATGGGATTACCCTTTTCTTTTGGAGTTAAGTGGTATTGACATACAGAATTATGCCCACTATAATTAGTTTTTTACTGTATAGAATGGTAGGATATATTCTATTTTCAAAAATTTAACCTTTTCAGGTCTACCATTGTAACTCCTAGGTAAACTACAAACTGACGCTTATGCATTGTAGTCATTGCCCAGTGTGGAACAGTATCAAAACATTTTACTTATGCTTAATAAGCAGAGTAGGTACTGTATACTAAAAGTGTAACTAAACTATCAGGACTGTCAATATTAGCAGTATTTCCATATTTTTTATCATTGTACAAGAGCTGGATCACACCAGAGCTAGGTTGTACAAATGGTTTGTTGCACTTGATATTTATATCTGATGACGTACCAATAATTTAAGAGAATGAAAGCATAATCCATGTCCACAATCTGATTTAGTTTTAGTTCCTCAATGACTTCCTTTTAAAGGGCCCTCTGAACTTAACTTATCATTTGAACTATATTCTTCTGTATGATGATTTATTCCACAGAGGTGATATATGGTACTAACTCACAGAAGTCAATTAATAGAACTGTGGGGCTTCTTTTATTTTTTGTTCCCTCCAAAGCACACCTTCATCCTAAAGTCAATATAAAAAGTTTGAGGGTTGTGAATACAGGGACATGATGGACAAGTATTTAATGTTTTGAGCTCACTATGAAAAACTTAAAGTTGCTTTTTCAAGATAATTTCATCCTTTTTTTCTCCTCCAAGTACTTTTCATTATATTTCTGGATAAAATGTATGCATCCAAGGAAAAGTAAAGAGTTTCTCATAATTTTCACAACTGAGTGAAAAAGAAATACTCTCACATAATTTCTTAAGGTCATTCATGAAATTTGGTTGACCACAACACTAATTCAAATCATAATGACTGCATCTCACATTTAAGCTTTACCTCTTAAAGAAGAAGATTTCTGATTTTCTGAGAACAAATTTCTCAGAACATCAGTGTGGTCTTCTTTCATGTTTTTCACATGACAGATGTGTTTCATTATGTTTATCCATGCAGTATTACTTGTCACTTACATACTTTTGCAGTCGGGAACAGTATTTGTAGAAGGTCAGATGAGATTTAGAACATGCATTTTCTGTTCATCTGTCTTGTATTAGAGTTTCATGACAATTAAGGCACCTGCACGGCACTATTTTTTCTTTTTGGCCGGGTGGTGGGGGTTGAGATGGGTGTACCACCAATTCCTGAATAACCTTAGTCTGTTGTAAACATATCACATCTAAAAACCAGTTGGGTCTTTTATTGTCCAAGGAAGGATTGAATTTGACTACAGATATTGACATTAAGCTGTTCATGCATGCTTATTTTAGTACAATTTTTAACTCTTCTGGACCAGCTAAGTCCACAGAACTTTGAAATGTCATTGCTTAGTAACCCTGCCCTAACATTTTGGAACAATAGCTTACTGTAACTTGGTTATTTTTACTTGAAACTGATCAATGATAGCTGTCGAATTAAAATGACTCGTTCAATTTGACTTGACTTGACAACTAGTCCTGACTCCATCTGATTTGATCTGTAATGTGGACGACCCAGCTTGACTTGTGACTCGAATTCAAGTTGACTTGTTACAACTCTGCTGTAAGAGGATAGGGCACCCCCTCCCTTTTGCCTAAATATGATCATGTTTGCACTTCTTAGTCACCATATCATGGTGCAAGAATGACTTTCTTTGGCTTTTCAACCATGAACCTAGAATAAAGGTTAAAAAGTACTGGAGGGGACAGAGCTCTGGCAGGACTTTTAAGCGAACCCCACCATCCGTTGGCACAGATGTACAAGAAAATTTTTGGCTTTTTAAACTCTCCAGATGGCTGGAAATGGTACTTTCTAGGTATTCTGAGCTGCCTGTACCCAGCTTTGAAATACGGATCTCAGGCCTGCAATTTCCAATTAGGGATAATGAGATGCAAAACAATGTTTTAAAAATGGTAATACATATCAGATGGGTCTGGATGTGCACTCGTGGTGAAACATTTACAACTTGTTTTAAAAAATGAAAATGATGTACTTTTAAGTAGTAGAATTGACATACTTTAATATATATTAATTTGACAATATTGGTTTGTATTGGCAATAACTTTTAGTTGGCATTGACAAGCAATACTTTTTGAGGATTATTTTTTTTTCGTTTAGTGTCAGGGTTGGAAAAGTAGCGAAACGATGTTTCTAGAATGCATGACATCATTAATATCCAAGGGTTGGATTCACATTTCATGTAGCTGTATTGCGAATGTGTCCTGCGTGAAATAGATATGCCGACTGTTCTGCAGATCCCATCTCCTAGCAGCATACTTGTACACTGGGTATGAACAACACACATTTTCGAACACCTTGTTCCTATTGTGTTTCAATGTCAATTGTTTTCAATGTCACAAAAAGAACACACCTGTGAAGCCCGGCAGTTTCCCAGTCCCCCTAAGTTGAGGCCCACCAGTTGTCCCCAACTTAGTCAAATTATCATCCCTCCCTTCTCTCTTCATTTTTCTTTTTTTTTCCCCCTTTTTTTTGTTCTTGATTTTTCAACATCATCCACGTCCCCAAAATTTCTATGGGTGAAGGGCAGAGTGCCTCCCGGCTGGTTCGCCACTGGCCTAACCTTGCTTAGGTGCATTACGTGTTCTCATGATGTATAGTGACCTCAAAAAGTAAACTACTTGGCACTTGCTAACATTGTGAGAATGGAATAAAACAAACTATAGAATTTTCATCAGATAGGAATTACAACACCTTTCTGTTAGGAAAGATATGTTTAGCTGGCCGGACTTGGGGTTAATCCAATTACATAGCACAAACACTCTTCTTGTTTTCCCAACCACAAACTTTGGAGGAATCATTACAAACAAATATGAAAAAATACTGTATTCAGAAATTCACAGTCATAGCCAAACAAGCCCGGTTATAACCTGCTCACCAATATTATTCAGTACAGTTTTGCGAGACTAAACTAACTTGCCTCAAAGTTTGGACTTATGTCTAGGTCACGTTCAACCTGGACCCCCCCCCCCCCTCCTAATTTGTCTGATTTTTAGACATCGCCCGGCGTTTAAAAAATCGGATCACATTGAAAAGGGGCCCGCACAGGGTCTTTTCTGCGCCCGGGTAGTGCCTGGTCGGTGATCGGCCGATTTTCCTGGACTCATATATGCCGAAGTTCATGAAGGTTCTCGGCTAGTCCCCGGCTTGTACTCGACCGTGTCTATTCCGATGCCTGTACGGTATTTGTCGACGGACTTTTGAAGACCAGACAGTGTCCGGATGGGCGTTGGAAAGGCGCCTGACGATTACCAGTGGAACAATGACCGGAATCGTGAGGGGGGGGGGGGGCGTGGGTCAGTGTGTGTATATGTGAGATATCAGTACATGTAGGAACAACTCTACTCGATCTGCTTCCCAAACAACCCTTTGAGAAGAAGTGAGAGAAAAATCATCCAAACGCCCTGAATAGTTATCAGGGCTAAGCCCTGATAACTATTGGATTTTACTCCCATCGAGTACTAATTTATAACAGGCATTGTTACTGCTTTGGTGACAACATAAGAGGGGCAGACGTAAGGAAAGACCTAAACGCAGAAGAAGGTGGCGGGTGCGTACCTGCGTGAGAGGCCTGGCAACCCTTGAGTAGGCTTGGTTCCAGGTACAACCGCCAAGGACGGAGACTTCGTGCATACATCAAATAAAGTCAACAGTGGCAATGACCGCGCGCAATTCCGTAATAGACTGTCATTACGTTGTAAAAGTTGTGCGTACCAAATGTAAACTTTTCAAAACTAATCAAATATAGATAATCAAATGTACCCTAATCAAATATAGGCCTAAGATTTCAGTAGTAATTTCCAACATGATTAATGACTACTTTTGGAGGAAATGATAAAAGGCGTTATGAAGAACTTCGTGTTCTATTTTGTGAAGTAATGAAAGCTTGCATGCAGAAATGAATACTACGAGAAGATTATAAAAGGTGAGAGCAAAATGAAACCTGTAAATTTAACAGATAGGAAACTGAACCAGAACAGAATGTGTGTGTTTTTGTTTAATTCAAATTCACCCAAGTACAGTAGCCTATTCATCATGAAATGTAAAAACAGACTCTTAAAAAACAGACTCTTAAAAGTCGAACATAAGTAACATATACCTGACTGACGCTGTCAAAATTAATGAAATTACTCAATATATATTGAAATAGTCCAACATCATAGATTGAAAACTGATGTCAAGTAAACTAGGAATTTCGAAGAGAATGAAGGGGGCTGAAGTTAGGGAAAGCTGCCAAGTGCAGGGGGATTGTTCGAAAACTATCTAAGCTGAGCGCCACCATCGGTTGGCACGGAACAACCAGAAAAAAAATTGAATAAGAATATCTAGATAGCCTGAAATCACTCCTTCCCACGTTAAGTGAGCAGGCTCCCTGGAACGATTTTCGGTGTTATTTCGGCGAGCTTAAGACAATTAAAGCTGTTACACTGTTGTTATTATACCTATCCTATCTACCTTTGACATCACATCATAGTTGAAGTGTAATTAACTCGGTTTGAAAAGTCTTATTATTAAAGGGGAAATCAGGGTTTATTTTCACAATTTATTTCACTGCAATTCCCCACCGGCATCGTGCAATGAGTTATAACTAACAAATTTGATCAAGATTATCTCAAAACATGGGGAAAATTTCTAGAAACGAGTCAAATTTGCAAAAAAAAAAAATCCGTGAAAAACTACGAAAGTCTGTAACATCAATATTAGTCGAATCAAATATGAATATTCAATACTATCGCCTTTTCAAGGTATGAGGAGGTGTGGCTGAACAGTTTTATATGTAGCTTACGTGTGCTGTATGTATCATCAACTATCACTAAACTCTGTTTACTTAGCATTGCGCAATGCACGAGCAGCATGGGAACCGTAAACATTCGGTTGTTTTTATTCATATAACGTCATCTCAGTCTTACGCTGTGATTGGTCATCGTATAGAGGAGGCTGTTTTGTATTGTACATGAGCGTTTATTTTTTGTACCCGACAAATATTGAGAGTTCTCATTCAACAGTAATTAACACAATATTTACCGTTTCTGCTACCTTCAAACACCTCCCCAACGTCTTTATGTTTCGGTGAACAATCAGTTTAGAAAGAAAATCAACTAAAGGTGAATTTTCTCAGTCAAACCCTGATTTCCCCTATGTTCTTGTTGTCAAGGTAAGGGGTGGCGGGACTGCAATATCATAGGAGGCTCATGAATTTGGTATTTATGTCGCATGGAAAGTATAGTGAGAATAGGTGATGTCCCGTGGATTATTCTTCTAGAGGCAAACATCATGATAATATTATCATTATTGTTGTCGATGTGAAAAAAAGAGAGACTGGGACCGGAACCCCTCCACCACCCCTCGGGATTTGTGTCTGCATGTGGTAATATGACTTAGTCCTGTGTTACACTCAGGTTCAACATCGAATTGGAATCAATTATAAATACCTGCAACAATGGAAATACGCCAGCCATTCAAGTTAACGATCGTCACCAAAGTCATTCATGAAGAGTTATGTGATTCATTGCCTAGCTTGACTGCCAGCTGAATGCCGACTGTACGCGGCCAGCTTAAGGCTACGCCTTACTTAAATCTAATATGCACAATATGCTATATACTTATATGAGGCTAGATGTTGGTCAGAAATTATTCGTTAAGGTTACACGGTCTGCAGCAGTGGTGGGGTTTAACTTGTCAAGAAACCTTATTTGATAATGAACGCTTTCCACTAATCATGTTAAAGTGAAGAACAAAATTCTTTCCATAGGCAAGCATCTAAAGAATGTAACAATACATATATAGAGAGAGAGGGGGGGGGGGTGCGGGGGAGGAGGGGGAGTCGAGATAGTGCCATAGACCGTTCCCCGAGTCAAATATTTGGGGGTACTCCCTCACCCCCCCCCCCTTTCCACCACAGGGTTTGGGGCTCTGCTTTGCATTTTTTTGGAAAATGTTTGGAGGCTTTCCTGGAACGCTTACCAGAGATTAATGCCTGTGTTAGCCCTACTGTTATCTTTTTTGGCGCTATATAAATTTTATTGATTGATTGAATATCGACTGATATCCGATCCGATATCTTCGCTATCAAAACGTCTGCATTGATCCACAGAGCAACCGAACATTCCTCATCATGAGCCATGACTTCACATGTTTATCGGCCTTATGAAATTTTGAACACCTGCCGACGTCCGATCCATCACGTCAAGAGTCAGAGTATTAGGAAAAGAGCGCGCTTGGATTACCAAAGAGCTCTCGTGATGACACATTCACTGGTAGGCCTACCTTTTTTTTTTTAAACTTCGCACATGCACCTCGTGGGCTATTTCTCAGTTCTTACCCTGCTGCAGGGATTGACATGCCCCCCTCCCCCTCCGAGTAAATTTCATGTTGTTGAACGTCGCCGGCGGCAAATCGAATTTACAATGACTTACCGATGATGATGATGTTCGTGAGCATCATCGGTCCGTCTGAGGCTAACGCCCTTTATCCGATTACCGTTTGATCCCCACTTTTGAAACAAGTGTGTGTCGTCTGTAAACGTAACTGAAGAGATATGTTAGAGGTGTACTTTTTCACAAGAAACCCAGATCCCATTCGCCCTTAAGGAAAACATTTACCGTCCCCGCGGGAGGAATACTGCATCCCAGTACTATGTTGAGAACATCGCAGTAGACCTACATCACTAAAGATGGAAGGGAAGAAGGTATGTGAGTACACTTTACGCAGCATTGCGTAGTTTGTAAGGTCTCTTGTACTTCCAAGTCAAATAACTTAAAGACAGTCATTCATCACCAGATTTTGGTTAAGACTCTTTGATTGACAGCAAATTAGATGCACGGTAGCTCATATTACCATGGTTACTCCATGATATTACACAGCATAAACAGCGGGTCCATTGTTTTAATTGCACATACGTGGAGTCATATCGGTTATGCGATGAACTAAAAGTTAGTGGTTGGGAGAATCTGAAGATCTGGGGCCAGAATTCCCTGTCTCTTATTCAGTTAATTCAATTTATAATGAAAGTACAATACCCCTATTCTGTGTTAGTGGGACCTGCATTCTAGCAACAACAAATGTATCGTATTTAGGCCTTCTAGTTTTAAATTCCTATGCCATTGATTTTAAAATGAAGAATCAACTTGAAGATTGAAAATTAATGTCACAGGATGGTGCAAATCCACATGAAAGCTATCTAATCAAGTTAGCCTTATTTTATCTCTGCAGTAGACATTATTAGTTGCTGGTAGCTAAGCTAGACTCAACGACCTTTCGTTTAGAAAGTACAACTGTAGCAGAGGTTTAATCTCGTTCCACGATTACTTCTGCACTTTTGATATGATTAACATGGAGTTATGATTTATACTCCTGTTTAAATTTTATAAATTCTAACTAATTATCATGAGTCTCTCTGTTCGTCAGTCGACATCCGTAAAGACCCACCTACATTTCGGGGGTCAAACAAGTTCGAAGTTCATTCCTTCGTTATTAGGCACATATTATTAAATTAAATCGCCACTAACAACTTCAGAAATACGGTCACATATCACGAAACCATTGCGTCTGTAAGGTAACTAACGATCATCCGAGGGAGGGTACGTGGGAGTGACTTGTGCTGCCTCAGTCACCACCCCCTCCCTCTCTCATTCGGCATGTATAAAAAATAACGAATACACTAAATTAGTATAATGTCAATAACTGAAGAAAACGTTCATGAAATAGTGAACAAAGATTTATGAAATTGCGCCTATCACTTCACAATGGAATGCCTGGTGTCTGCATGATTTCGAGAGACGCATGCACTGTACATAATTGATGTGCTGTCTGCCTGCTTGTCTGTTTACTTGCCTGTCTGTATGTCTGTCTGTCCATCCATGCATTCCTCATGAAAGTGATGGCGTGCCACTGGAAGAAACTACAGACATAGAAAATTCATGTGAAACTTTATCGTCATTTGTTCTAGAAACTTCAAGCATTATTTTTGGCCATTGCATATAGTTCAAGGCCTATGTAACGCAGTATAGCTGGTATCGATGAATAGACAAAACATATAAGAAGAAGCGGAATGGCTATGTTTATACTTACTTTAATTTATACTTACTTCAAACTCACACCATCACGTTAATGAATGCTCCGGGCAGAATTGCAGGGGAGCAATTATTGTAATCGTGTTTGCCTTGACTAAAGAAAGCAAATGTCAATCACTTTTATGTAGGCCATTGAAATCGATGTGATATGGAAAACAAATCAATTTTAGATTTTTTTTTTCTTTTTTGGTCACGTGTAGGGATGAAGTATTTAACCACCATCTTGCACTGAGAGCAACACAACTAGTGAACAGACTGCAGACGAATGTTCACAAACTCTAAGACGTCTTGCCTTGGCAAAGCGATATTTGAACTAAATAAGAATACATCTGCCAGCAATATGAATTCAGTCATTATCGTAGGCCTTATTTTGACTGGCTTTTCTTCAACTACTGTGAACGCTGGCTCCTTTAAGATTCTTGGTGGTTTTATAAAGGAGTACCTCAACCATGAAAACGGGGACTACTACGGCAAGACCTACAAATGGGGACAAGCCGAAACTGACTCCCACTCAAAGGAACTCGAGATAGAATCAATGACCTGCTGGACACTGATCGTACCAGCCAAAGGATTCTGCAGACACTTCTTGGTCGTTTCTACGAAAGACGACCCCAACGAAGAGCACTACCAAATTGTCGGCAGTAATCTACGAATCTACAAGAACGGAGTCCTGTTGAACAGCAAAAATGAGTACGGAATCATCAGTAACACACCCCCGATTCAGGAAATCCATGTTGCGAACGGCAAAACATGGTGCCAAAGGAAAGGTGACTTCAGATACGGTGAGATGTACTTCTACGTCAACAAGACAACTCAACCGTCAGTATCCGATGATTACTCTACCATCCATTACAAGCAAGGACATCCAGATCAGCACACAGATGAGGTGTTTGTTGAGACGCATGACCCAACATCTGTTCGAGTGGTGTACTCTGATTTCAAAAAATGGATGTCACCATGGGGCACGAAAGGTTACGAAGAAAACTCGATGTGGATGGCGCCAACTACCCTGGTAGACGCCACTCCTCTTCAAGATCAAGCTCAGTCGAAAGGTATCTCCACAAACACAAGGAAAGAAGTTGTGCTGCGAAACGAAGGTTCGGGTGTTACGTCACCGGATTTGCCAATACTTGGCACGTCGGAGGAAGTGACGTACACCAACGAGGGTCGTATCATGTCCTCGCAGGACTTTGGGTTCTCTATAGATGAGACGATCTCGTTTACCGTCTTCTCCGTAGAGTCGTCACTTGGAATGAGCCAATCTTTCAGCTACCACAGCGAAGAGGAACTGACACAAAGCCAATCTTACACCATCACTCAGACGGTAACCTGGCCAAAAGAATGTCCAGCTGGATTCCAGATAACCTATAAAATAGAGGAAACCACCGAAGAGCAGACGTTGCCGATTCAGATGACCTTCAAACGTGCGGGAGTCAAATGGACAGAGATCAACTGGATGGATGTATCTCTTCAGAAAATCGTTCTCGCCAAGGACGACTGTTGCATCTACGAGGATGCGGACCCATCGTGCGGCAGCGACAGGCTCGAGATGTGTCCAAATTCCTTTCAATCCGAAGAGGACCGCAACGCCAATCCACTGCCAGATCTGTCTGAGGTTGAGCAAGAATAAAATTAAGGAAAAGATAACAGTTCCAGAATTGATCATGATTATTATATTCAAACCTACGTACACCAAAGTGCTAGGTATAACTGAATTGCATGAGTTAAATTAATTTGGTGATGGGCTGATACAATTCTTTAATTGATCATTAACTCTGTACGTCTATGTTAGTAGAATATCTACCAATGCCGTATATCGCTGGCCATTTTAAAGCTGAAAATCTAAGTTACTAGGATCGAAATGCCTGGCTGAAGTTATGTTGACATACTTTTCTGCCCAAGCTCTTTTATCGTGGATGTTCCATTACCTTTGCAAACAGTCTTGTCCTCGCTTTTTTTTGCCGTTTTCATGTTGTATGTTTCCATTTGACTCATCCGTCGTCATGGTTGTTTGTACAATAAGAACTATTTGGGTTGAACTGCACTTGTTCAAGCAGGCTGACTCAAGCTT
Organism: Stichopus chloronotus; assembly: GCA_021234535.1. Classification (NCBI taxonomy): domain Eukaryota; kingdom Metazoa; phylum Echinodermata; class Holothuroidea; order Aspidochirotida; family Stichopodidae; genus Stichopus; species Stichopus chloronotus. The sequence goes on along the minus strand of CM037837.1, from coordinate 16,461,617 downwards.
CTCAATTTGCAAAAATGTCGAGTAATCTTATTTCGCTCATTCAGCTTGATATTCGAAGTCATTCACTGAGGGTAGATTTTAAAAAGAAATCAATTTCTCAAATGGGTTATTGTTTACTCTAATTTAGAATGATCGGTTAAGATCGTTTTAGGGTGAGTCGTAAATAAATAAATAAATAAATAATGCATTTAATCAAATACCGAAGGTATGTACTCAATGCGAAATAAAGTAGTAGCTTACTTGCAATTTTGAAACTTACTAGGCCTACAATATTTTGTTCTATGATTGAATCATGACACCGGACCAGGCCGTTGATCTAGATCATCACAAGAGATAGATATCACCCCCTCTCCCCTCCCCTTGTAGCCAAACATCGACAGGCCGTATGCAGCTTTTTTCAGCTCCGGTTCGATTTTACCACAAGTGAAACATTTTACCTGACAATTATGAACAAGAAATGAAAACTCATTATATATGTTGCGAACGTAGGCCTACTATCATAGGCTGAGCGGAACTCCAGATCTTATGGGGGTCGTCCTAGTCCCCTTCCCCTTAGATACAGGCCTGATCACTGTCATTATTGTCTACATTATGAAATACTTCATTGGGCCAGGTCGGTTAGCGATTATCCAGGGTGGACATGATATGCACGCAAAGAGACAGCTGGTAACGGAAGGGTATAACTTAAAAGAACATGGCACTGGCGAGTCACTAACTGGACAAAATGACAATCATCTGAAAAGGAATAGGTTTTCAGACTTTCCCCTCTTGTGACCTCAAATGACCTTTGACCTAACTGAAAAAGAATAGGGATCATCTACTCACAATGGTCTACCTACGCACCAACTTTGAAGTTGAATCAACTTTCCCCTTCTTGAGATTCTGTACATACATACACAGACACAAACAGATTCCTTGCTTGCCTTTAGAGGGAATCAAGAACTCCAGAATGCATCTAAAGTTACCTTTTACTTTAAACATTTCTCAAAGGGAGATGGAAATCCCACCCCTCAGATCCCTCCACCAGGCTGGTGATCAATAAACTCATGCTTTGCCCCTGCCCATCAAAACCCCCCAGTGCCATCCCTGACTGTGATGATTGCTCAATGTATGTAGCTCTGAGCACTATGTGATTCCAAGAATCATACGTTCAGGGATCCTCTGGCAACTCGAATCGTGTGAAGAAAGATGATATGATGCTATATTTCAGAGTTACCAAGACCCAATCATCAGGCAAAGAGTGACTACTTGATACAAAGTGTAAATATTAATAAAAAGTGAACAATTAAGATAAGCTCCACTGAACAAGGAAGGAAAAACAAACAAGACAAAGTAAAGTAATATTTATCTATTTTCTAATATATATTTTGAGCACTCTGCACCAAAACAGACACCATCCAACATGACAGTCTACACACCTTCACTGGAAACCTCAAAAGTAGTCAGCGCAGGGTTGGATAAACAAGGCAGCTAAGAAAACATTCATCAAAGATACATTTGCCAAAGTCATGACTTAATAACAAAATACAATCGTCTCAAGTCTCAACTAAAGGTTACTCAGTGCTGGACCGTGAATTAACTAAAGGATAATGTACAATCAGGGGTTAATGCAAGTGATACAAGAACGCACATAAACCCCCATGCAGAGAGTATTATCCTTTTCTTTTAATGCACAGGTCCAGTGTTGATAAACCTTCTTCCTTTTCCCACCGGTGAGATTTTGCTTAAAATCACTGAAATGAAAAAAATATTTAGGTTGGTGAATTGCCACAATTTTATTAAAAATGAAAACGAAGAAAAGGTAAAATGACTAACAAGATGGAAACAACATTTATGCACAATTTGCAAAGTACCATCATTGTTTTGTATATCATGAAATAAAATAGCAGAGGACTAAACACCGTCAATCTACGGTTTTACTGTATTCATCCGCTTGTGATTTTACTCTTAAATGACCATGCGGTTACATAAGGATAAAACACAATCCTCCAACTGGACCAATAGTAGTTGAGGATTCTTTTTAAGTATAAAAGAATAACAGTTCTCTCACTCAAACATTTTCTCTTGTTCTGGCATTCTCTTGAATTTGGGCTGATATTTGATCTAAATATAAACAGTGGACAAGATAATTACTAGAACACAATTGTAATTTGCTAAGTTGAGAAACTACACTATTGTCAATCAGGAGACCTTCTTGAGCTTGTGGCTGATAGTAAAAGTAACAGTCCCTGGAAATCTTCATCTATTTATAATCAAGATATGATGTGATATGGGGGGCTAGGGGTGAGGGAAAAATAACCTTCATTGTTCGATACAGGGTTCACTCACATATTAGAACATGGTTGCAAAGCAGGGCAGGGAAAGCAGGAAAAGAACTTAATTCCATCCAGCAGAGTGATTACAATGTCAAACAAAGCCAAGAGAAGAAGCTAAATAAAACCATCAAAAGCTTCACTTCCGACTACTTGCAGCTTCAAATTTGGGCAAGTAACGGAATATATTTATGTTGACTACATAAAAAACATTGCACACGGCAATGATCACACACAGCAGAGATCATGTTGTTTAGTAATCAACACTGAATCAGCTTTCAATTTCAGGAGTGAAAAAAAAAACAAACATTTCAGCAACATAAGTATCATCTCCGCCAATCACAGATCAAAGGTACAGTGGACCAGAGGAAAGACTATAAAACAGGAACTCCAGAGCAGTCATAGCTTTTTAAACATTTTTTCCAAATAGTTAAAAAAATGTCACTTTTCTGAACTAGTAAGTGGCAACTGTCTATACTAACACACCTGTTTGTGCATTCAGTTGAAAGCAATCCATGGTGACAACTATTTTTTACAGGACCAAATCAAGACAACCTGCGTGCAATCTCCTGCTCTGCATCTATCTTTTGGATGTGTTTTAAAATCTCTTCATGTACATTTTCTCCTAAATCATACAATGTATCAAATTAATTGTTGATCATGCATAACTTATACAACTTGTGAACATTTCCTTTACTTACTTAATATAACAGTTTTAACTTCAATATTTATTATTGATTCAACAGGAAGAAATTAAAAAAAAACACCTAATTTTCCAATCATTTGCCAAGTATCACATTTTACAAATATTCGTTTCATACTAACAATACTGAGTGACTATATTCTATACTTGATTAACAGCAACATTTGAACACATTTGCTTTTACTGCACTCACTGCACTTCTGCTGTATTAGAAACATTTATTCATGAGTAGAAAACTACAGAGTTACCAACATAGCAACATAGTAAATTGAGAAGAAAGTTTGAATTGCCCTTAAAATTCACTGAAGCACATGAGTACATGAATCAATCCATTGGCATACCAGTGCCATGGCACCAATACAAACATCCCTAAAATTGTTCTTAACATTACAGAAAATTGGATGTAAAGTACAGTACTCGCTCGGGCACTCTGACAGATTGAGTACTCACGACTTCCACCATCACAATTCTACTTGGTCTTGGTTTTACATGTAACTGCTACTTTCACATATAAATCATTATATTTTGAGCAGCAATTATCATTAGACAATGCAGGGCGCCAAGCAGCGTTTGTGGATTGCACTGGGCTTCTCAATAATAATGTAAGTTGTTTTACTGGGAAAAAAGAAACACAGAAAAGACTTACATGCATTTTTAAGGTTATAATATGTTAAACTTGTAGGGATATCAATTGACACTGCTAAGCACATAAGAATGATCTTTACAAACATTTTTTTGTTATAGTTTTAGAAATTCCACAGAAGTCATTTGTGATTCCAAGAAATTTCAAGTGGAGTCAAGTTGGGACTCACAGGCAAGAGTAGCAATCCTGAAGCAGAGTAGTGTGACCCAACTAAGCCTATTGTAAGAGGTTACATTTCACACACAGACCCAAAAGCTGTGATGTTCCTTTTTCCAAACATTCTCCATAAATCAGATTTACATTTCTCTTGTTCTTACATATTCAAAATAGATAGCACAAACATGGAAAGCAGATACAAAACAAAGTCAACCTGATGTCAATTTTTCACAACAAAAATTCTTCCATGCTTCAAGGTATAAACATGTCCCACATGAAATGATTTTCACAGTTTACAGCAGGCAGCCTATATATCCAGGAACTCACACTGGGAGCATTCCTTACAGCAGCAAACCTTCTTTAAAATTCATCCTCTCCATTATCTCGTCTTCTTCTCTTCTTCTTTATCTTCCTCTTTCTTGCTCTCTGCTTTTTTCTGAGCTTTGGATTTGGTAGTTTCGTAGAGATTATTAAGGTCAAAGTCTCTCACAATGTTTTCCTTCGTTTGAGACAAAAAGAAAAGGTTCCTTCTACTTTAATTGATTTCTATGAATACAATATTTTACAGCAGATATGGATTAAAACTGATGATATATTGAATTAAGTGGAACACATTTACAAAGTTAGAAATAAAACTTTGCAAGAAATGGTGTTGTAAATCAACTGAAGAATATATTGCCACAAGAGGCACTTTTGATTTTGTTAAACACACTGGTGTATCCACATTTAAACAGTGTTCTTTTAGTGTGGGGTATACCCAGAAAAACATGTCTTTAAAGAAAATATAAATTGCAAAAGCTAATGAGAAAAAGTGTCTGGTCACAAACTTTCAAAAGTCAATTCGAATTATTAATTATTCACGTACTAACATTCATATGAAACACATGAGGATTTTCTTAGTTAGGCCATTTGTCATTAGTAAGGGGCGGAAACATGGCAGGTTGGGAAATGCTTTGCAAATTTCATAAAACAAGTCAATGAGCCCCTTTTGATATAGCCAATAGCCATGCTCACTACATTTCACACCACTTCACGGAATTAAAGATGATAAAATGACAAAAGATACCTAAACAATAAGGATAACAAGGTAGTGACTTAAATTACATCTATTTTATTTTGACATCCCTAACTCCTCCTCCCTTCCTGGGCAAGAAGCAGCATATTACAGGCATGAAGTGTGTGGGAAAGACTTAAACTTACCCTTGTGAAATTGTATTTCACTGTCTGACCCTTACTGTTTTTGCCTGGTTTCCTTGAGACTTCTTTTCCATTCTGATACAGCACAACCGATGGCATCTGCTTACACAGTGCTGATGTTTCAACACCAAACCTGAGAGAATATTATGCATGCAGTACTTTATATGATAAGAGATTCAAACCCACACTGATCTGATATTTACTTCCATCATAATGTTGTTTGACATATTCAGAGATGACAGTTACTCATTTATTCATTCATAATATTCAATCATACATGTTTATGTAACATTGATATTATGTTTATTCATAAATACAACAAACTTATTCACTATTTTAAAGACTTAGGAAACAGCATAGGTCCCTGAACTAAAACCTATTTTCTGTAAATATTCAAAATAGTTACAGTAGCTAAAAGTACTGAATTTTGTCTTTGACTTTAAATTTCAAAATAATTTTATACTACTCACTTTTAGAAAACATCTGTTAAACATGTCAATATGTCAAAATGCCTTAATTTTTAATGTAATCCCATCTTGTGTTGAAAATTCACTATATAACCTTTAGATATGTATATATCTGATTGTTTGAAGAAATTAAGAGGGAGATTCATACACAAGACGGATAGGACAAAAGTATATGTGAATTCTTGTGTCTGGAAATGCTTCCTGTTTCTGTTGTACAGTAAAAATGTTTCCTTTCTTTTTTGAGACAAGCCTAAGCTATCCTGAAAAATACTGCATTGTATTTTACTGGACCATCACAATGGCACAACATTCATCTTTGGAGGCAGGTGCGAAAATGTATAATGACATCCACTAACATAAAGCAAACACATTTGTCTTTGTTTTCTTTTCCTTTTACTTTTGTCATGCCTTGAAGGGCAATTATTTAATGAAACTAAAGCAAACACAGTAATGCAGAGAAAGCCTGTGGTTGAGACATTACAATGTCTCATCTGGTTTCTATAGCAACATCACAATTTCATATCAAATTAGATACCTTTTTTTCAACAAGGTCAGGTCAGATGAGAAGTCTTTAGATAACTCATGGACAAAACATCTATCCTACTGTGACTCAGCCGGAAATTGAACACCAAACTTCAAAGTTGCTATGCTCCATTGCTTCAAATGTCACAATCTTTAACCACTCAGCCACAACCCCAGGTATTTGTTGAAATGTTAGTAAATATTCATTAAGCCGAGATTTAAACTTAAAAACAATGGCAAAAACAACAAAAACAGTAAAAAAAAAAACTCAAGTTGACTTCCATCCACCTGGGATGAAACTATGCTAGCAAGAGTTCCCTTCTGCAATTCTCATTAAGAACACCATTAAGAAATAGTACTCTAGGATCAAGTTTTGGACTAGTTGTAGCTATTCTGACTATCAACATTGATCAACGAAGTAAGTAATGTTGAAATATTCATTTTCTTCATTTCTTCAAAGAGAGTCGGAATGGCTAGTGAACTAGTTAAAGCACTATAGTGAACTGTTTTTTAAGCACTACACTTACTTTTTAGCTAATTCTGGATAGCGTCCTGCGTCCACTTTACCGAACTTCAGTCGAGAATGATCATAACTGAGAAATGAAAAATTTGTAAAAGTAAGTGTTTTACATACAAACCTTTATTTTGTGACAGCGATACTTAGCATTGTAAGCATGAATACCGTCTTGTTAAGTTACTCTGTACTACAATGCAACACAGGCTTAGGATAATATGTCTAAAATATTTATTTCAGTCACAGCCAGAAATTCATCACAAGGGGGCAAAGCCTGTAGAAGAATATTCAAGCATTCCTAAACCATGATGTAGGTTGGTGTGAAGCATAAGAGGAAATTTTAGCACAAAATACTTTCTAGATCACTGAAAATGGTACTGTACTTCTCAGGCCTTAAAGGCCTTAAAATTGTAGGCTTGCTACATACAAATAGAAGAAATACTAGCACCATCATAAAAAACAAAAATATGCTCAAGGGGGAGGGGACAGTTGCTTTTTATCCCCCTTGGCTACTTGCCTTATTTCAATATTCTCACTGGGCTCTAGTCACTCAGCGATATGGTAGGCCTAGTAAAGGAGCTGGTAAAGTTTAATTGATTCTTGTTTATCCTAGTTTGGAGATTTATTGTTGTTTGCAGTGTTTGACATTACAGCTCACTTTCACACTGATGACGTATTGGAAGACAAAGTTTACCAATGGGTTTGAAAAGATTTTTGAAGAGTAAAATGGTGTCTTTTTTTTATTTTTGTAGTATAGGGGTGGCTAATCTATGGTTCACAGACCCAATGCAGCCCTCAAAGAGACATTACACGGCCCTAAATCCAACTTTCAGTGAGCCAGAAATAAAAACTACAGATGATGAGACAAACAAACAAAAGGGGAAATAATAAAGACAAGCTTGCCACTATTTTGTTGTCAAGAACTTTCATTCACTACATGCAATGCCGATATTCCTGAGTTTTCACATTTCTGGTAATTGCATTGCCATATATACAGTATGTCTGAATGGATACTGCTTCCTTCATACAATTATATTGTTTTACTCATCAGTTTTTTTTTTTCTTTTCCACAGCACAGATAGTATAAAGGAGCATAACAGGGCAAGGGCTGGTAACGTATGGTCCGTCACAAAGCTCCAAAGTGGTAATGAGGCCCCTTGATTAAACAACGTTAGCTACTCATGTTGCAGTACATGCATAATTGTCTTAGAGATGTTAGGGATCTCCATGTTTGACATTGTCAATATTCATGAATTAATTAAAAGACTCAAAATTTAAATATACTCACTCAACTGAAAGCTGGGCAAATGTCCCTGCAAATGCAAGACATTCAGAAGACCAATTTGCATAAAATTCAACCAGCCAGGTTGTCCTTGGGTTATTTTTAAGTTCCTCCTGGAGAGCAAAACAAAGAGATAAAATGTTTACCAATTTTCAATGTTCAGGTTGTTTAACATGTTACGAGATATTACAGTTCCAGTTGCCGGTTCTCTCTATGCAATGTCGATCAAATATTGTTATGGATTTAGCCATCAATCCCCTCTAGGTTGTTTGTTGGTTTGTTTCAGTTTGACCTTACCTCTAGTGTATTGCCTTCAAAGTAGGTGAGATTGTGGGGACCAGTGTACGCAGGTTCAGGAAATAACACCAAGACAACTGCAGAAATAAGAGAAGGATAAACCAAAATAAATAAAATGAAAAAAAAAATCAAACAATGTACTCTACATCATCTTCTTCAATTATCAAAGCACTGGCAAGTGCTGGAAATCGTTTCTCAATTTGCTGCGAAGCAATTAGACCTTTTGCAGCCACTTACGTATCCTGAAAAGCTCTGGTGCTATTAAGGAACCTTTCCAAGTTCCACTTTAGGTAGTTGGCTGAAAAGGGTGGTGTCCAAGTAATGAACACTGGCTGTGAAAGGGTTAATACTGATCAGGGTAACAAATTCTCAAAGATGTTAATCATCTCAATGTTTAATATTACTTGGTTACTGTAACCTGCAAATAAAACACCAATCTGTTGTACAGTAAGGGTTAGCACATTATTAAAGTAATTCTCCACCAACAAAAAAAACTTCACATAATATGTGAGATTTTTTACCGTTCTATCAGTTAAACATAACTATTTTACCAGAAGAAGCTTCCTTAGATGTGAAATAACGCTTTGAAAGTTGGGCTTCAGCACGAGCATGAAAATGTGTGACGTAGAACCGACAAAAAACTGTTTTCCATTTTGTGCACTCTCACTGTTTCTGGCAAGTTCTTGGACACAAACACTCTTTCGTTCAGAGATTATGAAAACCCTATGAATGTCTACATTTAGTAAGATGCTTTCAGTAAGATATATTCTGTAAGATACTACCTACTAAGCACATGAAACACGCAGAGCTGTTATTGAAATGGACATAAAATTTTATTGCTTCTTATACTTTAAGACCCACAAAACCAAGTGAAGGAAAGCTGTGTAATTAGCTCAAAGGTATTTCTATCCTTTATTCATCGGTACCAGTTCAATATCATTCACAGACCAACATCATTTAAGTCACAGGGACAGGATTAAGCCCAGGGACAGGATTTCTGTGATTTTAGGTCCTTTCTTTCTTTAACAAAAGGGTGTTCCCCACTACTGAGTGATAGGTTATCAGAAAGTGGTCTAGTAAGATACAGTCAGGCATGCATACGCATGGTGACATGGAAACTGTTGTATTCTTGGGCTTGTACGTAATTTGGCTAACAGTTAGTGATAGTTGATCCAACAGAATAACTATTCCTCTGTAAATGTCCATTCAACACAACAGGTACCTACTGAACAATGTTGATTGAAGACCATCTGAAAGCTCAGGTCCAGGAGTGTGTGTGGGTGTGGTGAAGGGAGCTTGAAGTTGTAGTTTGATTGTAGGAATTGGGGTTGATTTGACTTTCTTGGTACTGTAGCCACTGGGAATAATAAACTGAAAATTGACACAGTGTTAACAACTATGATTTTTGCCTGGGTAGTTTGAATCAGACTGGTTTAATGCATTAAATGTGGGAGAGGGGGAGAAGTTATTATGTGGGTGGGGCAGGGAACATCACCCCCCCCTCCCCAGTTTGATTTCAGTTTCCAAATCCCTATGCACCTATTCGTACTGTAGCCATAGCTATTGGAATATGTAGATGTCTCCATTGTTGATATCAACCACTGTGAAATTGTCCCACACAAAACGCAAATGTCCCATACAAGGGGCATTCCATGGTATTTCTCTGTCGCAGACGGGACATTTTGCACAATTAAAACATTAATAACTCAAAATAGGTGATTTGCATGGTTGTGTGATACATTTGTTCAGAATCAGCCTCCCTAGAATAACCTTAAACTATCTCCATTTTAGTAATAACATAAAAGATCATGTAACTATAGCCTCGTTAGTGTGTGTCGCCGACGGGACAGAAAATGGACATGGATTTTCAAGGGTTAAAGTGAAACTAGAATTGCTATGAATGTGGGTTGGGTAAGGTGGGTTTGGTTAGCAAGTTATATTTAGGAACCACTTTCCTATTACAAATTGTCATGAAAATTTGAAGGGACTACTCTTTAGACTGTGAAATTGATGTTTTAAAAAAAAAACCAGCGTCGCGGACGGGACACTTCTCAATGTTGCGGACACGACAGCATTGATTTACACAAATTGTGCATGTCTCCCTTAATTGAATTAATATGAACAATGAACAACAGTGTGGACTCATGGGGTCTAAGCAAATGCTGTAAAAGAATATATGTTCAACCACCTCCCCTGCCCCCTCCCAACCCTTCCCCCTATTGCAACTGCTAGGAATTGGCATACTGGTAACATGTCTCAATGGCAAAATTAAGAGCCAAAACCAGTGCTGAGGAGATGTAGGGTCCAGGCCTTTACTTTCAAGAGATTATATGTTCAAGACAACCCCAAGCACTCTGTACCCCCTGAGAACCCTGTTTAAGCATGCATGCTCAGTGTGAATTACATACCTGTAGAGCATAGGGCCTGGACCTTGATTCATGCGCACAAACAATTTATTGTCTATATAATGAATAACCTAGATCCACAGTAAACTAGCCGAGGCCTACAAATCACATGCATCTTACTATAATACTAGCACACATATATCCAGTAACTTCTACACTCCATCATGATTGTGATTGTACACAATAGAAAACCACATTGACCTGGACTCACTCCTATTAATCTCAAGCTGCTTTGCAAAAAATAAACTGTCACAAAGGCAGGTCCAGGTGCCATTATGTAATAGAATTGCGGTGTGGACCCCATGAGTCTTTCAGAATAAACTATCAAATCTCACCTTGATTAAGGAATGATATGTGGAAGTAGTAAGTAGATGAAGGTACTGCAATGTGTACAATGTCACTGAAAAATGTCCCGTCCGCGACAAAATGTCCCGTCCAGGACAGTTTTTCATTAATTAATTACTCCGGTTAAATGAATGCAGTGGACAAAAGGAAGACAAAGGGGGGTATTGTATTGAGGCCAGTTAGAGAATTCTCGAAAAAGAAAAAATTGAAACAATTATCACTGAGTAATGTTAAAAATCGTGTTGAAACTGTCGCGGACGGGACAATTAAATTTTTACTAATTAATTAGTATTAATTAGCAGTACAGCAGAAACTTTGAAATTGATTCATGATGTAACTTATAACATACTAAATATGTCCTGACTACTTCTATACCATTCCTCTTCTGTCCCATTCTGTATTACCAGAAAGGGTAATGTCCCGTCCGCGACGCTGTTCCCAGGTTCGTTTACTCTGTTTATTAATTAATTACCATAAGAGTGATTTTTTTCCAGAAAAAAGTTAACCACTAGGAACTATGACTTGTGCACTTGGATAATTGACTAATCACAGGTGGATACTTTGCATTTGAAATTTACACATTCATGTCCAAATTACTGTGGAATGCCCCCCAAAACAAATAATTAATAAGCCATTAGTCAATAGAAAGAAATATTTATGAAACACAAAGACTTAATACGACTAAGACTGTCTTGTAAAGACTGTCTTGAAAATTAGAGGTTTTAGAGAAAATTTAGAAAAAAAATTTCAACTCTTCGGGTGAGGTAAGAAATGTCATGTGAAAATGTTTTGTATGGGACAAATGACCTTATGCAATAGCTTAATTAGCATAATTAAATCATTTTTTCCAAACTTTTCAGCTTTATTTGCAAGTATGTGTTGAGTTACATATGTCCATAAAAAAATATTAAATGTACTTCTTCAGTAAGTTACATCAATGGATAAATGTCCTATACAAAACGCCAAATATGCTAATTATGCAAATTAGGTGTTACAATTGCCCTGCATTATGGGTTTTTTAACAAAAAAAAAAGGGTGTCATGATTTAATATGATCTTTTAGCTTTACAATGATGCCAAATATGCATTTATATTATTAGTTCTATATTTTGCTATTTGAGGGGACCTTAGCTTGGACTTGCCTTTTATGAACAACTACCAAATGATTTCAGCAGCTTACACTTAACTGAACAGAGACTGTTCTGTACACATCCAATCATTTCCTTTTTCACAGAGATGTTGAATGTTCCATGCCATTGAACAGCTGATATGAAACACCAAAGAGTTTTGGAAAATGCATGGTACTGTAATCATTCAATGATATTCTTACCCACGCAAGCGACAGAAAAGAGCAACGTCAGTCTTGGATCTGCCTGAAAGAAGAGCACTACATTTGCAACTTTTGTAAAACTGAACACCGTCACGATGTACTCCTGGAATGGTGGCCGCCTTCTGCTTTTAAGGACAAGTACACACACCAGGAATAAGAGGATGTTGGTCTCACCCTGCAGGAGATATCAAATTAATGAGATACTGTCAGACGAAAACATTTAAAATTTGCAGTGCATATTAAAACCCTTAATTGCTTTGAACTTTTTACACAACATCTGATTCTGGAGAGCCAATGATTTCTGATAAAATATTTCACACCCTCATTGTTTTCTGCAGGGGTTTCAGAGGTCAGTGAAGTAAACATTGGATAGAAACCATCACTAAAAAAAGTCCTCACCCACAAACACTATGCATGCCAAAAAAAAGTAGTTGCCAATAGGCCACAACCATTTCCAATTGAGCTCAAAGTTGTCTCTATGTGGCATCATTTAATGTGGGATTTTTAAAGTGGCTGATACAAGGTGCAAGTGGCTCTGCTCTGATTTCTCCCTGTATACAATATATTGAGAAGGAACAACATCATGCCACAACAATGATTCTAGAATTATCTACTCTTAGTTGTGAACACAGGCTTGAGAAAACTAGTTTTACTTCTTTAGAAATGTATAGACTCAAGGCCCGTTAACACCGAAACCTGTGCAGTAACCACTACCATTCTACAGAGGTTCCCTCACGGTTAGGGGTTCATGCCAAAAGGGGAAACGTTGAGTTTGAGAAGGATTTAGGAGTGCATATTGATAATTCTTTGAGTCCAAGAAGGCAATGTGCAAAGACAGCACTTGAGGCTTTGCCAATTTGACTTTAAAAGTAACATACTCAAAGTTGTACATAAACTGTAAGTCAGTCGTCAGACAATATCTTGAATACTGGCTAGTGTCAGGCATACAGTAGCACCCTTATCTCCTGAAAGATAGATTTAGGGCATGTTCACACCAAACCACTGCAGTGACTGCTGTGATTTTCATAGTGGTTCCTACATGGCAAAGCATTCACACCAAGCAGGAAAACACCATGTTTTCCACTGCAGGTGCCGTGCAGTTTACCGGTTCTGAACCAACAAGAGAGTAGACACTTGTAAAAATGGCTGAGTCTCATGATGAGGATGATATATCAACCCAATACAAGGGCCAAAAATGGGGGGAGAGAAAATTGTGTCCCAACTCAGAGTGAACACTCATGCTAAAGTGTGCATAATAAATAAAAAAATATATATACAGTACTGCAAGACAGGGAGGTGCATGTAAATGACATATCATTCCGTATTTAACAATGATGAACATGTACGGTAATGCCATGATAAATTTTGCCATTAACACAATTTTGTGTACCTGCACAGACTACAGAAAATAGCAAGAAACCTGTCCAGCACTGTACTGTAGCTGCAAGTGAATCAGTCTGAGAGAAAATTCTGCACAACCCAATGCAGTTCCTGCATCTGGACTTTCTCCCACACGGTTTTGGTGTGAACAGTTCTGCGTAATTAGTTAAATTGGATCTGTAGCTGCTGCACTGCAAAATGCAACAGAAAGCTGTTTAGGTGTCAACGGGCCTTACGAGCTGACGTGATAGAAGTTTTGGAAATTTTTACGGGACTGGATATGTTGATAATGTTGATAGAGCAGTTCTTTTCAATAAGTCAGATGATTGTAGAACAAGAGGTCATCAGCTAAATTCCAGTTGCACTACTATAGACTAGACATAAGAAAGTATTATTGTGGGCCGTGTATAATCACTAAATGGAACAAACTTGTTACTGCACTGCTATGGTTCAACAGTCAATGGATTTACAGTTAGTGTGTGACTGATCATTGATCCCATCCTGCAGAAAAGCCAGGACCACTACATATGCCAGAGATTGCTGTTTGCCCCAATTCTTATCACCTCATTGACATTTCAGACCTCTGGGTTCAGTAAACCCGTAAGACTTTCAAAATCCAGAATGAACACATCAACTTGTTCATTTTAATCCATGTGCATGGTTTTGCATGAACATTACTGTAATGTCAAATAAGGTTGTTTGAATGGATTTTGGCTTCAATACTTCAGGTGGACCATTGTTAAGTTAAAGTGACTGCATACGTAGGCAAAAAGTAAAAACACTGAAACTTCATCTCCAAAATTTTGGTAAGGTTTTTGATTACACAATTCAGACAATCTGGGAAAATAAATAGGTTTCAGTTGGTTAATTAAGCCATATATTTTCAAATTCTTCTACTGTACCATAACGACAAAAAGTGTAGAATACCATAATGTAGTGGTTGACAGTTTTTATTCAAATAAACAGTGTGCTTCTTTGAGCAGGTCAATGGGAAGTATACTAGTATCAAATATTCAGTTACAACTCAGGATCACTGACGCCGCGGGCAAGGTTGTGTTCAGTTCGTAGGTTATTTGTAAATACAGTGTTTCCTTCACCAAATACTACAATTCCCGACACCTAGCTAATAAGGAGCAACGACTTGAGTAGTATGTTTTTGATACACTGTGAGACCTGTACTGTTGCATCATGGGTGGAAAAAGTTGGGAAGCTCCTTCCCTGGAAATTTGGGCATCTGGAGGGAAATTTTGGCTTTTGGAGGGAAATTTCGCATTTCTGTACATGAGAATATAGCGAGAATTGTGGGAAATTCTAGTCCCTTCCAGGGAAATCATTTTACTCGCTTCCAGGGAAATAAACGTTTTTTCCAGCCCAGCTGTTGCATATTCATTATGCAGACGGTTATAGCAAGAACCGTTAATTTTCAAATACGATTTCTGTTTTTTTACTGTTTTTATGCCAATCCCGTTGCTTTTCGAAGTAGTTACTGTCATTTTCCTTCATTGAAAGACATAGTACGTTCAAGTACAACCTCGCGTGTACATTTCAAAATAAAGAAAAAGTTAAGATCAAACATAATCTTATCTTTTTGGTTTTTCAGTACACACGCAATCACTTTAATGAATACGCGATGACCAGTGAAACCAGTACAACAGTGGTCGTGCCTTGCAATCTCGGGATTTAATGGAATTAGTCACTTTTAAGTGTGTCTTAGCTCTCTAACATGAAATTTTTGTTTGCTTTGTCTTTCTTCTGTTATGGATACAACCTGTGTTGGTGAGTTTCATTATGATTTTTTTGTTTTTTCATCGGATCATTGTTCAGTTAAACCGCGCATATTTCTGTGAAACTGAGCTTCAGCCGCGCAAGAGCTAAAACTCTGTAGTCACTTGCCCGCATGGAATGAAAACTTTCCAGTATGGGCTGTATATACCTACTTAACAAAAACAGGGGACGCACGAAAATATGGGAACGCAATACTGGCCTAAGGGCCATATAATGTAGTTTGTTCTACTAATTACTACTATTACTAAGTAAGTATTTGCAGCAATGATGTATAAAACTTCGCACATCTAACGTAAAAACCTTGGAATTTCTAGCTGTTGTACATTCAAAATCCATAAAAATCACAATTCTTGTTTTCACGTGTCTTAAATTCAACTTACTGGTAATTTGATCCAATATACTATGGATTGTACCTCGAAATCTGTTATTTTAACCAACATTTACTTGAGTTAACGATACGATGTAAACCTGCCAAACTTTGCACATCTCACAAATGTTAGCATGACAATCATTACATGAAGAGTGTCCTTTTAAACAAATCCTGTGCATAAACCTACAGCACAAACCTGTCAACAGGCTAGCAACAAAAATGGTCATGAAAAATTGCATTGAAGAGTCAAAATCATGATTTGAAAATTTGTAACATTCGGCGGAAACGGCGAGTAGGATGCTCTAGGCCTAGCCTACCTCACCTATGCAAATGCAGCTCTGTAAGTTGACTAACCAGGCAAGCGCGATTAAATAAACAGTGTCTCAGCTTTCTTTTCAGTCATTTCAATGCATTGTAGTCAAACATTTGTCCAGCTACTTAGGTAATCGAATTTCAGGGCTTATTTTTTAGGGGTGCGCGAAGTTTGGCAGTGCGCGAAGTTTGGTGTATGTACTACTAGACTAGCCTACGTGTTTGCCAACTAGACCTACAGTACTGGCTGCACTAGCCTACAGTATCATAGGCTACAATAAAGTCTGGTGGCAACTGGACATCATCGGCACGTTCACGGATGATACACATACCATACTACTGTACTCTACTGCACATTTACAATAAAATCGCAGTTAAATGCGGGAAAAGTTTGCTAAAATAACGTCAAACTTGCTACGTTACTCTGCGTGCATGTAGCGGAATTGGGCCATATACAGTCACAGTATGACTTACCCATGATATTTGGCAAACCGGCAATTCAGGGTTTTTCTTTGGAAACAAAACATTACAGAACGGCCTGATTGTTCTTGTGGCTAGGAAAGAAGAACATAGAATTATATTTGCAATGTGATATGCACTTAAATAGTGCCTAAACTTAGTTATGCTAAACATGGCCATACTATGACAGTTGAGCTTTTCCTTCACGTGTTAAAAATCGTAAGTAAACAGGTAATTATCTGGTTCCGCTAAAGTCATGCTTCAAGTATAGCGAGCGAACGTGGTGTACCAAACGCTTGTTCTTCACGGACGCAGACCTGTACACATAAAGTAACTGGGAACTTCGGATAGAGGAAAGCCACATTGAATTCATTGATTTCGATTTCGAAAGCTCCGTTCATGGACCTGAAAGGTTTCACGCCGTGCACTTAGCCAAATCTCTCACGGTCTAATCATCTTCAGAAAGAAAGAAAAAAAAACTAGATGAAAATAACCAGGACTGTAATGCATCAACCCAGACAGTTCCAATTCTCCCAACCACCTACCTCTAGTCCCTCCCTCAGTCTGTCTTACATTCCTCCACATGTGTAATCAAAACAATGAATCCCTGTGTACGCTGTGTAATTCGAGCTGCTCTGCATCTTTCGAATTTGCTGGCAGTCTAAGAGTACTGTAACTTAGAACCAGTTGAGAATTTTCCTTTCAGGGAGGTAAAAATATAGCTTAGGGTGATGCAATACAGCCAGTTTAAAGGGATCACGCAGTCCCCCCGAACAGCATAAAGGAGTATACTGCCCTCAAACAACTTTCTCTCAGACTCCACCCCCATTCAGTCAACATTTCCAAAGAGCAAATGTCAGTGAATACCCCACTGCAACACGTAAACAAGGCATGGTAACCCGAGCTGACCTTCAAGTGGTCAGCAGTTGCTCGCCAGACATTGTTTATACGGTCAGTGTGATGAGAGCGAGACTGACCTTGGGCAAGCCACTGTAGTAGAATCTGGTATCAATGGACATACCAACTGGCCTGAACATATCAGGTATACAGTACATTACAAGCATCGTGACATCGAAGCTGAGATTATTCTCTTATACACTTGTTGACTAGTAGTGTGTAACTGCGACAACCTGTGCATCAGGACCGTACACAGAGATGGACTGGTGCTGCGTGAAAGTCGTAGGAAAGTTCACAAGTTATCTCTTTTGAAATATGTTCATCATCAAAATGTCAGCTAACTTATTTGAGGATGAATGAATTTTTCAATCACTTGATATGCTTTGTTCATCATCTCGGAAATGCCGTAGTAGTCGAAACGGTGACCATGTATGGTGCTTGTTCGTGACACTAATTGCGTGAAGATTTTACACTATTGTGTTTTATGCCATAGATCAGCGATTTATTGAGTTGCCTTGCACGGCAAACAAAAAAAAAAACAAAAAAAAAACGATTCAACCACTGGCGTAGCCAGAAGTGTGTGGGCCCGGGGGGAGGTCTCATGTATGTACGATGTTGCGAAACAAAAGAAAAAATACTTAAATATGGAAGCTGGATGACAAACTTTCCACACCAATGTAACGTGTATGTATTCTCTCAAATTTTACATGCAGACTTACGATCACATTGTTAGTCCAAATTAGGAATTATTGATCGAAAGAAAACATGGCATTTTCAGGACAAAGTACACTAAAGAAGCAAAATTTTAGACCATTTTGCATCTTAGCCGTTTCAGACAAAAAAAAAATGTTAAAAGGGGAACAGACACTTCCCATTCCCCTCGCACTGCGAACAAAATTGAAGAAAATTAGTCGACTAGCCCCATCAAAGATAGAAATTATTTTTCGTTTTTAGAGTGCCAGAAAATTTTCAGCACTTGGATCTAGTAGCAAAGAAGCAAACCATAGCGCCATTTTTAACTAAGCCCTTCGAACCGGGAGTGATCGACCGTGTCAATATTCCCAGGGTTGGATGTTCCCCCAGCTTTAATGTTTCGAAGGTAACATATTTCGAGATTCGATGTTCTAACCTCCGGGACATCGAACCGTGGGAATTTCGAACCTCGGAAACACTGAATCTCGAGGAATTACAGTGACCTACCGGGGAACATCGAATCGAGGGAATAACAAACCTTGTACTCATCGGCAACCATTGAAATAATACAAAAAAGGGGACATCGAACCCTGGGAACAATGAACCCCGTGGACATCGGATAGACCCCTCCCTTTCGAGATCGTAAAATTACTCAAAACGGTAGGAAAATCCCTGCTTCAGGATGGCGGTTTAGAATGAGGCAGAGCAGTAAAGTAAACCCACCCACCCCCAACACACACCAAATTTTGGCTTCGCCCCTGAAATAAGTGCCAGACGTGGGAGTACAAAATTAGGCAATTTATAAACGCCGATGTAGTGTAGAGGCAACCTTGGTTAGGGTAGATCTAAATAGAAAATTACATATGGGACCTTAAAATATATCCTTTCCTTCCTGGAGATATACACATATGTTTATTATGTTATTTATCCATTGTACAGTACTAGGTGTATTTTTTGGTGATTTTATTTTTCTGTATATGCCTGAATCCTTATGCCAGTGGTTACCACAACTATTGTCACTAGAAAATTATATTGCTTTCACTGCATGAGGAGACAGTGTCGATTAGATCAGGGAGCTGTTATTTAGATGGAGGCAGTACGCTTTGAAGTGAGGTTAGTGCCGCCAAGGTCACGCCGTAATCTGTTCTTTGTATAGTAACTGAAATTTCTAAGGACTTACACCGGATTAGGAGATAAACACAATGACAGCTCTGTCGTCTGCTACGGCAACAGAACTTCACTTTGACTTTCTCTACTGCAACAACATTGCCAGTCGTCACTGAAATAAATGCCTCTTTCGGCCTTTCGACGCTCGGCGACTCGTATGACCATGCAATATTTGGTTTGTTTATCGAACCATAAAAAAGAATCGATATCTCGCCATTTCTGGAAACTTGAGGAAACTTCTCGGCTATTTGTCAAAAACGTAGACTTTTGCCTCTGTAGCTCATTTGCATGCGCTAACTTCTATAGGAACGGGCTAAAGGTAATCATTCATATCAATTAAACAGTCGTTTCGAGTTGCGTGCCATCTGCTCTTAAAGGATTGGCGGTACAAACCTACACATCAAAGCATTGTTCGGAGCGATCTTCTTGTTCAAGAATAAGCTGACGTTAATGACGGTACTAGGTAAATTGTAATAAACTGCTGACGTCGAATAAAGGAAAGAAATACCTTTGAGCTAATTGCACAGCTTATCATCACTCAATTGGGGGTATCTTAAAGTATAAGCATTAAGTTAATTTTCCGTACTCCCTCCATCTAAATAACAGCTCCCTGATTAGAGCTTTAAGATTTTCATCACGCCATCCTGTAGTCTGGGTCGAAACCACAAAGTAATTGTTATCTTTATTCGTTCTTCGAGTCCCCACTGACCCCCCCCCCCCCCCGGGCCGCCTTGTGATGTTTTGCAGGCGCGCTTCTAGTGGGTTCTTAATTAAAGGAAAAAATCATGCTAATCACTCAAAATATACCACTTGAAGTGATTACGTGTGTACTGAAAAACCAAAAAGATAAGATTATGTTTGATCTTAACTTTTTCTTTATTTTGAAATGTACACGCGAGGTTGTGCATGAACGGACTACCTGTATGTCTTTCAATGAAGGAAAATGACAGTAACTACTTCAAAAAGCAACAGGATTGTCATAAAAACAGTAAAAAACAGAAATCATATTTGAAAATTGACGGTTCGTACTATAACCACCTACATAATGAATATGCAACAGTACAGGTCTCACTAGTGTATCAAAAACATACTTGTCAAGTCATAGCTCCTTGGTAGGTATCGGAAATTGTAGCATTTGGTGAAAGGGAACACTGTATCTACAAATAACCTACGAACTGAACACAGCCTTGCCCAAAGAAGCACACGGTTGATTTGAATGAAAACTGTCAACCACTACATTATCGTATTCTACACTTTTTGTCGTTAGTTTTAGAACAATTTGAAGTTATATGGCAAATTAACCAACTGAAACCTATTTTTTCCATATTGTCTGAATGGTGTAATTAAAAGCCTTTCCAAACTTTTGGAGATGAAATTTCAAGGTTTTTACTTTTTGCCTACGCACGTATAATCACTTTAATGTCACAGTCACTAATACCATTTTTTTTAAGACAGTCAAGTTGAATATTATATCAAATACAATTCGCATAACTTCGAGAAAACGTATGTCTACCGTACCACTGCCGTGGTCAATTTTATCGATCTGCTCATTCAATCATAGGAGTGGGTCTCAGATATTATCAGTTAAAAGAACTTCTGAGTAGTTGGAAAAAAATTATTAAAAACAGTTAGAAATTAAAGCGTTCATCGCGAAGACAGAAATTAGTCGTCTACTCTGGCCAATTGCAAGTCTTTATATTCCCTAAATCCGCGGAAGGCTCCAAAAAACGGTTTTCGCATTTCGTAGAGTATGGGCCTCTGGTTCGTGTGAAATGTTCATAATTATTTTAAGGTCAATTTCCAAAACTGGCAAATCTTACATCCCTTTCGAATGTTTCCCGTATTCGATCGCATCATTTCATGTACTTCCAAACCGCGTTTAGTTCAAGTCATCAAATACTACACCACACTGCATATCTAGCTTAGCCGTATAGGCGTCAAAGTAGGTGCCCATATAAGGAGCGAACCCCCCCCCCCCAGGAGAGACCCCCCTCTTCCCTCACTAATTATAACACCTGTTTACCAAGGACAGCTTTGTAAATTATACTTCAAAGGACTCAAAGGGAAAGGAAATAGAAACTGCCAAGTTTCCGAAGATGTTTGATAAAAGTATCTAGATAAGAGAAATTTTGTCCGATTTTCTTGGCAAAATCCGTAAAACTATTCAATTTGTTACATTTTGAAGAGGCACATTGAGTTACGTCATTACATTTTCCCTCAACCGGACAGGTTTCCTTTACATGTTAATGACAAAATAGTCAAACTAAGAGGATCCCAAAATGTTAAATACTAAATTAGGAGTAAGCTTTCTAGTAACTATTCCATTTATTTTTTGAAAATTCGTCACGAGACACTTTTCACGTTAGTACTTTGCATATTGCACTCAGCCAGAGATCGAGTACAAGTCAAGAGTTAAAATACATAAAAAATTGACATTTTTCGTGCCTTTGGATGTAAAAGTGGGCTAATTTTACTAATTAGAAGAACAGTTATATTTTTGGGTCCTTTAAACTCCTCCGTCACTAACTTATTGATATCAACACAATGAATAATGAACAATTCAAATGAGACATGTAAAGACCACTTCAAAATCCATTTCAAAATATATTCGACATCTATTTGACATGTCGATAGACATATATATTGGCATATTGTTTATTCCCTCAACATGCTGATATGGAAATATAACATTTCAATATCGAGTTTGATATCTATATATTACCTCTGAAACTTTACTTTCTTTTTTGACATTTGTGAACCGTTTGACACTCCGTAGAATAACCATTTCTCAAAGGACTTATGTTAATGTAAAATGCCATGGTGGGGACCCGAGACGCTTTTCTTATTATGTAGCCCCCAGTTAGATGAGAAAATGTGGTTACGTATCGTAATCACACTGGACATTACCACGTATTCTCTTGTGTTTAGAACGTTGAATTTAATTGGATCATATGTAGAGCTGAGTTAGTTACTAGGAATGAGGGGGGGGGGGGGTCAATATACAAGAGTTGAAGATGTACCCATGCATGGTCATTGCGCATGAACCAGAAATCAGAAGAAATCAAAATACTGCATATTGCCAAGGGAGGTGGAGTAAATTATCAAATGGCTATTCTGGAAGTAGAAAAATCGAGACAAGTTTGGTCACAGAAAATGAAATGGACCATTATTTGTGCGCGTATTGAATTTAACAATAGAGGTTGGTTTAGAAAGTTTGAATAACTTTGAGGAATAATGACAATGAGTAAAGGCAATGGGCAGACAAAGATATGTGAGGAATTAGTAACAAAGATAAAAATATACTACTTTGAATCCTTTTTTTCTACTAACTTTGCTAGGTACTAAACGTAAGTACAGAATGACGAAGAAAAAGTGCAAACGAAATTTCAGATATCCTTAAGCAAAAACAATCCCTTGAAATCGGTTGGTAAACAAAGAAAACATCATAGAGAATAAATATTGTTACATATTTTAAATCTACTTGGTTTTTAATAAGATGTAGAATGAGCAGACATGGAACAGGCTTTTGTTACAAGAACATTATCTACGCGATAGCAGTATAAAGTACTAGTACAAAGGTAACTGACTAAAAATGCTTTTTAAAGTATGGGAATGAAAAACTTTACAATGAGTTACTGAGGTCAGACTTAATTTTCAAAAGGGTGCATAAAACATGTGTAATGCTTTCAAAAACCTTCGAACATGACAGTCACTGGCTATAACATTTTCTAACAGTTTGATAACTGGGAATGTTTTGCTCGAAAGGAATTTACATGATCGAAGTATAATTTATTGGGAACACCTAAATACCATAAAAAACGTACAGAGTGCAGACTGCAGACTGTAATTAGGCTACTTAGTATTTACATGTGGTACTTTTGTGGAAAATACCTTGGATTTCTTAATTACCGATGTTTTCCTCACAATCTTGTCACATACATGCAGGTCTTTCAGTCTGCTGTGTGAATGTTTTCGCAAAAAGTCAGTCAACATGTTTCATTCAGTAGTTGCCCGATACAGCGAAAGAAAGGAATGTGATCATGTGACCATCTAAAAATTCAAACAAACACAATAATCGACAAGCTACTCATTCATGTCTATATTAAGTATCTGCATTTGTAAAGTCAACTGATGTCGAGACAAGGAAAGTGCACAAGCACTTGTCGAAAGTCAAATCTAATTAAAAAGAGCATCAACTAGATAAACACAAGTCCAAAGCTATCTTACCGACAGATCAAGGACGTATACATGTCTAATTAAGTTCCTGTTGATGTACTTATAGGTATTAAAGCTGGTGAAAAGCCATTGGAAAGTCATTGGGGAAACAACTCCTGAATTAAATGTCGAACGTATTTGGTACAGGGAGGATAGACTCTACACTGCTTCCCGTGCAAAAATGAATATGATAATCTTGGTGGTTCTGGCTTTGACCGTCTTTACTGTTTCCGTCGATGCCTCCGGTGGTTTTAAGATCCTCGGTGGTTTTATGAAGGAATACGACAAGTCTGGCAATACCTACTACGGAAATGCATACAAATGGGGAAAGTCAGAGACAGATGGCAACTCAAAGGAACTTGAGATCGAGTCCATGTACTGTTGGAGCATGATCAAGACTAAAAATGGATTTTGCAAACACATTCTGGTCGTTTCTACAAAAGACGACCCCAACGAAGAGCACTACCAAATCGGTCGGCAGTAATCTACGAATCTACAAGAACGGAGTCCTGTTGAACAGCAAAAATGAGTACGGAATCATCAGTAAAACACCCCCGATTCAGGAAATCCATGTTGGAAACGGCGATACGTGGTGTCAAAACAAAGGTGATTTCAGATACGGTGAGTTGTACTTCTACGTCAACAAGACAACTCAACCGTCAGTATCCGATGATTACTCTACCCTCCATTACAAGCAAGGACATCCAGATCAGCACAAAGATGAGGTGTTTGTTGAGACGCATGACCCTCTATCTGTTCGAGTGCTGTACTCTGATTTCAAAAGATGGAGTGATCCATGGGGCACGAAAGGTTACGAAGAAAATTTTATGTGGATGGCACCAACTACCCTGGTAGACGCAATTCCTCTTGAAGATCAAGCTCAATCAAAAGGTATCACATACAAACCAAGGAAACAGGTTGTACTGCGAAATGAAGGTTCGGGAGTTACTTCACCTGACATGCCGATACTTGGCACATCAGAGGAGGTTACTTATACTAACGAGGCCCGCTTCATGTCTTCCTTTGACTTCGAATATTCTATGGAGGAGACCGTTTCTTTCACCATCTTCTCAGTTGATTCATCACTTGGAATGAGTCAGTCGTTTCGTTACCACAGTGAAGAAGAATTAACACAGAGCCAGTCTTACACCATTACTCAAAACGTAACCTGGCCAAGTGAGTGTCCAGCTGGATTCCAGATTTCCTACACCATGGAAGAAACCACAGAGGAGCAAGAACTTCCAGTTCAGCTGATTTTTGAAAGAGCCGGAGTTGAATGGATCGAGATCAATTGGATGGATGTCTCGCTTCAGAAAATCATTTTCAAGAAAGACGATTGTTGTGTGTACGTGGACGCAGACCCCTCATGTGGTAGCGAGCACCTTGAGATGTGTCCTAATTCTTACCAATCTGATGTTAATCGCTACGACTATCCTTTGCCAGATGAGTTAGATGACTAACAAGTTGAAGAAAATGAACATCAGAGCACCATGTCAGCTTACTAACTGATATGATCTACTGTCTTTTCTTTCTTTTCTTTTTTGGTGAAGGGAATTGCAGTTTAACATAATTCCATATTTTTGCTTAAACATGGATCTTATACATATTTAAATCGTTATTATTAAGTCCAAAAAATGACTTCGGATTTATTTCAGTGTGCATTAATGTCTTAGTGCTATTTCCCGATGTTATAAATAAAATTACTTAATCAGAAATAATGTACCGGTATGTTTTATATCTATACACTGAAATTGCTGAACATGTAAACCTGTAGGTCTATAACTGAAAAACAGTATGTCAGAATACTTATAATAAGATAAACTTCTTACCTTAATGGAGGGAATAGTGCTTTAGAGAGAAAAAAAACAATATTCCATGTTTGTTTGCTCTGAAATAGCCGCTTTTTAGCCCCCGCATATCGGCATTACATACCCTTGTGACCCTCCTCACGTAATTCCCAAACAGGTTAGGTAATAGGTCATGTAGCCTACCAGTAAAGGAACATTTGTAATTCTGACGGAAAGCAGAATTCAAGAGACTGGACTATATTAATCACTAAGTGTTTCAAATCTGATTATCAGAGGCAATGTGTATACTGTGGATAGGACATCACATGCACACGAAGCACAGTCAACACACCGTACGTACTGCATGTAGGCCTGATCTGTCACACCGAAATTTGAAAGTGGTCGAAATGGAGAAACAATGGAAAGAAAGTATACATGTCTCAATTACCATACCCATGCCATGTCGATCGAGTCATATACTGCTATAGTTATATATATATATATATATATATATATATATATATATATATATATATATATATATATAGATATATATATATATATATATATATATATATATACATATATATATATATATATATATATATATATATATATATATATATATATATATATATATATATATATATATATATGCCGGTTTTAGATCTAGTTCATTTTAAGCAGAGGCGAGAATACATAGGAAGATGACAGGAACAAAACAATGCCATCTTGGTAAACATATGCCTCAGATATGTAACTTACTGATACAGAAGCCTACCAGTTTGCATTTTTGAAGCAATATTCAAGTCAGAGGCAAAGAGAACGACGTGGGATGATCCCCCACCCCCACCACTACTACGACCACCACCACCACCACCTATGACGTTAGTAGAGGAAAATTTCCAGTGGGGGAAATTTGTGTTCTTAAAGAGAATGATTTACTTTTCAGTCTGAAAATTTGTAAACATGGAATGCATCCTACCATTCTACATAATAAAATCTACACACAGCGTCCCATGTCAGGCCGGGAAATAGACGCTTACTCCCCGCAATGTTTGACACTTGTGCACGATGTTGATTTTGGTGACAAATTAGCGGTTTCGCAAAACGTAAACAAAAGAATATTTCCCTGCAGAGACTGAATCCCACACCAATACCTTGTTCATAGGTCAAGAAAATGCTGTTGAAAGATTGCCAATTTTCTCGTTTTTATACCAAATATTACGACGTAATTACTTCTAAAAAGTAATTTTTCTTCTGTAAAGAAGTTAAGCTAATTCTTGATTCGGAAGGGAAAAGTGATAATTGTGGTATTCTATTCATTTAGTTTTCATATTCTTGCTCTATTAAATCTTGTGTAAAAATATGTCGTGTACACAACAAAGATAAGAAGAAGCATTAAAATACGAAAAATTAAGGTATAATTATTTTATATCTTAGAGTAAGGATAAGGACACACTAAATCAAATCGTTTGACAGCGTTTAATTTCTTCTTTGGTTGATGCCACATTTGATGAAAATTATGTTGGTGTCTCATTAGTGATACAACATCTTCTCCGTTTAGAGCATTTTTTGACTTATTTTCTGCCCCTTTTGGATAGTTATAACTAAAGTCAAGTTTGACAGCCAAATTTGACAGTGATGCTGACCTACATTCCATATAACATGTATACTGTATAACAAGTCTGTGTCTTGGTGTGGTGAGTATTGATAGAAGCTGTAGTTTTTAGGAAAACATGTCTGGTGGATATGTAAGTTGAGGTGATTATGTCCAGTTCAACAGAAACAATTTAGTCACACTTAGCGAGCTACAAGTGGATGCAAAAATGTTCGTAGAAACGTTTAAAAAGGATGCAAATACTAGTTAATACTGATTACAGGGAGCTCCCTGCTGTAATGAGTATAGCGGTATCATACCTCCTAATTTATGAGAGACTAATTGTATAAGTGTCAATGTCATACATGCTCTGGTACTATTGTCAACTGACATTTCCTAGCTGTTGTGTCCATTCAGTCATTACTAATCATTACAATTAGTATCATGTTTTTGCGGTCACGGGTACCGAGACCTAGAGTCATGTCACCCAAGATCGAGTCACAAGTTCTGTTCGAGAGTCAAGACCACCGGACAATCCGAGACGGTGGGGCGAGACCGGTCACTGTGACTACAACATTGCTCCAAAGTTATGTACAGGCTTGTGTATTGCTAGAAATTGTACATGAGTTTCCTGATGTTGGTCCGTTTATAGGTTACATCAGGGTTTTCCCGATGTTGGTCCGGTTATCGGTATACAGTGCCCATACCTCTGTTTGGTAAGCAAACCTCTTACTTGTTAGATCATGATCTTTTCGAAATTATCTTTGTAGTGACTGAGTGGGCAGTATTGGGGAAGGAGTGAGGTGTATAGGCTTGCCCATATTGTCATTACTGTGCCCTGAATTCGTGTTTCTGAAAACCCTTAGGTCTTAAATGAACACATTTTCGAGCTAGATGGATAATAATAATCATGACCCACAATTCCTGGAGGCTAGAGATACATTCAATTCATATCTAGCGGCAAATGGAGAATCATTTTACATATATAGTCGGCCGTTAAGGAAACGATTTTACATTTGAAAAGTAAATAGAGGGCAAAAGAAATTGTTGGGACGGTGCAAACAATATCAAGCTTAGGGCATGCTATGCGAGTGAACTACAGGGGACAGAGGCCGGCTGAAGTTTCATGGGACTAGACCACTAGAGTTCTGAGGTTTTAGCACATCACTGGGCGAATAAGTAAGTCTCAGAATAGATATATTTTACTGGAAAAGATTATGACTGAGGAGGGAGTGGGGATGCCAAATGCCTTGTTCTTTTTCACAGACCCTCCCTTATAGGATGGCGATCAGTAAGGTAATCATCATGTCAAAAATTCATAAGTCAGACCCATGTACAAAGTCAACCCAGATTATGCCTCCCGATGTCACCCACTTAAAATCAGGCCCACAACCATCTCGCCTTGGGAACATTACAGATATTAGCATATCATTTGTCATCACATATGTGCTGATATCATCACATGTGTCCTGATATCATGAAATGATTTGATGATATCATCAAATAATTGGTGATATCATCATATATTTACCAATATCATCAATTAATTGGTGCACCGTCGGTCTGTTAGTTATTACTTGGTTTAATTTTATTCAAACGGACTACCTGAAGCTTGTGTAATTATATATTGACAAAAACGCACACACCTATACACAACAAAAACAGTACACGTCCACGCACACACATACCTATGCTCACAGGGTACAAAGAATGCTTGAAACTCGTAGTCAAAATTACAAAATATACCACCTGCGCGGTACAATCTTAAGTGAAGACCTACCTTCGGTGTTAGAACCGTCAGAGCTTATTTAAGAGGTACACGACTCTAGATCTTACACCGATAAATCTGACTAAGATAGTGGTCCTTCTATGCACTTGTTGCTACAGACCGAAGTCCAGGTACAAACAGGGACAGACCCTAATTTTGTTAGATATATCATTTGAAAAGAGACAAGGACAATCTCTCCTGCACTGGACCATGCGTTAGACATTCGGGTATCCGGAATTATCAATGAAATTTTTAAATATGTGTTCTTATGTGATCTTCTAATGATACATGACGCAGTTGATGCGACTTATATTTGCCACTTATTATTGAATACCTAACAGCAAAAGGGATCATTATACTTTTTTGCACTTCACATGAATAAAAGCAACTAAATTTCCAGTTTCCTTGGACTATACTGTCTGACGCCTGGTAGAAGATAAATTTCCTGTGGGGGCAAGGTAAACACAGAGTGTGTCATATGTGATCTTCTAATGATACATGACGCAGTTGATGCGACTTATATTTGCCACTTATTATTGAATACCTAACAGCAAAAGGGATCATAATACTTTTTTTCATTTCACATGAATAAAACAACTAAATTTCCAGTTTCCTTGGACTATACTGTCTGACGCCTGGTAGCAGATAAATTTCCTGTGGGGGCAAGTTAAACACAGAATGTGTAATATGAAGAGGATTATCACATATACTGCTTGAATCAGTTTTAACACTTTGTTAAGTCAAATCGAATAAAAAAGTGTCATTGAAAGATGCTCCTTTGTTTAAGTGACTGAAAATTGTTAAGTAAAATTTGATTTTGACAAAGTTCTTTTTAAATATCATCTGATTGTTGAATCGAAAGGAGAAAAAGCTTCCGCAAAGTTGTCCTTTGCTTAGTTGATAGAACGAAAGGCAATCTATAAAATATGACTTTAATGACAGAGTTCAAGTATAGATAAACTTAC
Organism: Stichopus chloronotus; assembly: GCA_021234535.1. NCBI lineage: Eukaryota > Metazoa > Echinodermata > Holothuroidea > Aspidochirotida > Stichopodidae > Stichopus > Stichopus chloronotus. The sequence goes on along the minus strand of CM037837.1, from coordinate 16,432,047 downwards.
ATCAGCATGGAATGACTGATATCGACAAGGTAGGCTACTGAATATGACATACGTAGGCCTACTGCAGACCATTAACTATATTCCGTGGAATTCGAAAAGGCTTATTAGCAAGTATATTTTGAATGGTCATTGGTGTGGCACCTTCTTACATAGATGCCCTGTTACGTCCCATTTTGTAACAATTGACCAAAATGTAACAACTTGGTCCAAAATGTAACAATTTTCTGCCCAAAATGTAACAACTTTTCAGGTTGGTCCAAAATGTAACAATTTTCTGCCCAAAATGTAACAACTTTCAAACTTCTGTCTAACTGTCTGTCTATCTATCCATCCATATATATATATATGTATAAATATGTATATATATATATATATATATATATATATATATATATATATATATATATATATATATATATATATATATATATATATAAACCTCGCTCTCATATACCGTCTTCGTAGTAGACTCACAGATCTATCAATAATACGCTAAGTGATATAAGTGTGCCACCGGTTCCTCATGTGGTTCTACTAGGGACTGTGGGGGATTGTCGTCAGCCCCCCTTCCAACAGAAAATGTGGATGAAGCATATTATTTCGCAATTTGAGGAGCTAAATAAACATAAGCCCCCCCCCCCCTCCCATTTTCAATGAACTCTTAACTTTTAATTTAGCTAACTGTTTAACACACCCCTCCAAATTGCTGGTTCTGATGTACCTGTACCTACCCAGAAAGAGGCGTTGGTCCTTCTGCGCATGACCTACTATTGACAGCCACGTTATTGCCACCTCTTCTGACCTAGGTCAGAGGAACCAGATCATCCACGGTTACGGTCACGGTCAAGTTTTTCAAGCCTTCGAATTTCCCTCAAATGGGTCGTAGCTGATCAGCCCACCGCGATAGCTTTCATTTTACATGAATCTGGCTGCCACGATTAGACCAAATTGCCCCTGTGGAACAAACGCTGTCACCAGGCATTTCATGATCATTAAATGTTTTGCTGTGTTTAACGCTTTATGCTTTTAAGATTGTTTTGTCCCTGGCTAATGTTTTTTTGGTTCACATCTATATTAAGCCGCGGTCACACTACAACGAAATCGGATCTCATTACGATCCGATTTTTTTTTTTATTTTTAGTAAATATCTTCTCCATCTCTGATCGGAAAGAACCAAAAATTTGCCAACTTGTAAAAATAAATGATTTGTATCGCTTGACTAAGAAAACCAAATTTTTACTAATTATTTCAGAACGTAACACCGACAGAGAGCTTTTATAAGACTACGAGTGTCCGATAAAAGCTGTCTGTCGGTGTGACGTCACGAAATAATTAGATAACATTTCATTTTAGTAATCCTCTGTAAAAATCATATATTTACACAAATTTTGTGTTTTCGCGTTAATGGCGGATGTTTATGAGTGGCCAACTGGGCAGAAAACATTCACGACGTCATGTGGCGGTCACTTTCGGCCATTTTGTGAAAACTCGTATCTCCTCCTACAGATTTTCATAGTAATTGGTCAATATTATTGTTGACTGGTGGTACATACGTGTTGCTAGGAAATTTGGGGTAAAAGGTCGTCTAGTGGTCATTTTGTCATGAAAAACTACAATTTCAAATAAGGGTAGGCGGTACATGATCTGGCGTTACCCTCTGTCGGACTTTGCACAACCATGAAAACTTCTTATGAGAGATTACTCACTTAGAAAAGTAACAGCGCCACAAAATTGTGTATTACGCCGGCCGAAAAAAACTCGTGAGAGAAATAAAGCAGTAACCTATCATTGGTTTATAAACTTGTTTTTACTCCGCACATTAAAGCAATGCATTTGAAATCTGCCTTAATAGCAAACATGTCACCTTATTTCTTAAAACCCCTCAATTATACTGTTCCCCGAACAACCAATCATCGCCTACAAAAGGTAAAAAAATCTAAAAGATCTCTTCCACATATCAAGGTTTGTGAGTTGTATGGATAACGGAGGAATAATTTCAGACGATACTTTCCTTCATGTTCTATTAGAAGCAACCACGAATATTTAAACTCAGACTGCGAACGACGGCTTAATTGCTACAGACGATTAAGCTGGGGCTACAGATCCAATTACCCTGTTTCCACCCAAAATTTTCGGGTCCGTCATTTTATCCGCCATCGTGGATTTTTTATGCTCCACAGGAGACACCCAGAAATTGGTAGTCAGAGGTAAAATAAGGCACAAGAATTCGACTTGTGCAACTCCCATGCCGATCCGATCTTCTTTGGCCGAGTTACATGAGGGTTAAGTTACTTTTTCGGCCATTTCGGATTTTTATAACATCCCCCGAAGCACTCGAGTGGGCAGGAAATAGACTTTCTAGATCTTTAAGACCACAATGAGTTTAACGGATCAAGTTTTAGCCCAAACTGACGTAAGGTGGCCATTTTGATTTTCATTGCTACACAGAAGACGTCCAAAAATATATTCCAGGTGAGGAATATATCATGAGAAATTGAATGATGCATTTCCCAGTCCGATCCGACCTTGTTTGGTTAAGGTATGGTAATTTAAAAATATGACAGTCATGTTGGAGATTTTTCAATACCCTCTGATGTGAAACTCCACGTTGTTGCATTTTTTGTTACATTTTGGACCAACCTGAAAAGTTGTTGCATTTTGGGCAGAAAATTGTTCATTTTGGATCAAGTTGTTACATTTTGGTCAATTGTTATAAAATGGGACGTAACATGCTCCCTGTCATTATTTTGCCACCGCCTTTAGAATGCTCGTCCTGTTGGCTTAATTAGCGCGAAAGGCCTCCCAGAAAATCCAGCAATATAAGGTAATAAGAATGCCTTAAATTTGTTTAAGGGCCTTTATTGATCAGGTTTCTTTCGTTTCAGATTTTGCTGAATTCGATGTCAATGACATTGAGTTCAGGTTATCCTCTATGTGTTGTAGACTGCAGTGTGTCACATACCTTTACATGACTGTAGGTTTAACATCATGAGGCCAGTCATTTGGTCAAGAAGGCTGCTTAAGATGATTGCGAAAGTTAATTATCGTACTTATGTCATGCCATTTTCATAAAATGTGTATATACCAGAGGAACATAGTTTTAGCGCTGATTTATGTTTTCCACATGTCGACGGTTGGGGAGGTTCGCACGAATAACAGCATATTCGCTAGCTGGGCGTAATCCTCCCTTTGATCGTGCGAATAGTTTCAAACAGAAGACTGCTATAAAAATAACAGGGAGCGGTATCTGATCAGTGCAAAAGTTACAGGACGCGTGCGTTTGAGATTGCGTTATATCATAGTCTTACCAAGACCAGTATTTCTGGGGATTTGGGACGTACAATATTTGTACAATTGAATGTCAGAATCTGATGATATACGCATAGACTGGTTTTGAGGAGATTTTTGAACCATTTCTATGCAACTATAAGTCAGAGTCTAAATGATGTAAATAAATTTAACAAAAATTGGTGCACATTTCAATAGCTGTTGATTCATTTGACATCACTATAGTTCTCTCTTGTTTCGATGTTGATTCGGTGAAGTTAGTGCAGTCTCTACAGTCCTTTAAAATTGGCGTCAGGTGAACCCAATACAGTCTCCAAAGAAGGTTTTCTTTTTTCTACTTTCAGAATACTGATACTTCCACATCTCATCACTTGCGAAGGGGTAAACCACAATTAAAAGAAACTAAAAAAATAGGCTACAACAACTACCGGTATATCTTCTGAATAAGATCTTTATTTTTCATGCACCAATAAGAGACAAACGAATGCTGAAATGAAACCTGCATCAGTTCTTACATTTAAGGATCAGTGATTTTGTGTTACAAACACCAATTAAGCAGAAATACTGAATTTTGTTTCTTTATAAATATATCATTGTAGAAAAGGAATTCAAAGATTACTCAAGACCTAAGTTCACGAAATAATAATTCATGATTCCCTCCACCAAGATTAACAATAGATCTAATCAATACCCTAGGAGCACTGGAAACTTTCGCTTTGGACTTAGATCCTGGGACTATCCATGCGTGTGTATACCCTATATGTTTGTTGTCTGCATTTCGAGCCACTCCCCCTACCCGTATACAAATATGTAATGTTAGATTGTGAAAATGGAACAAAAAGGAAACGAGATGTTAATGACATCTTTCAAGGAGTCATCTTAGGCAAATTCTTTTACTTCGCCATCCCCCAAACCACAAAAACGAAAGTAAACAGACACACCTGTATGCAAAAAGCAATATGTCGAAAGGGATATACAACACAGTCACAAATATGCATGACATAGGCTTGAAAATGTGCATGACATACGCATATTGCATTTGTTTAAATCATCCTTCAAATACATTTATTTAACAAAGATTTTTTTTCTTTTGGTGATCATGAGAAAATGGAATACAACACAGAGACGATCAGGCCCGTAGTCAAACTATCACCAGGGGGCACAAACACCTCACGGATCGGCAGGACCAAGGGCCACGGCGCACACGTCGTGCTTGTTTCCTGCATTGTGTGGTGGTAGGGGATGTTCGAGTGGGGCTTCTCGTCACTTACATGTAAGGTAGAACTGTGGACTATCTGACTATATAACTTTGTCATTATTTTTGTTGAATAATCACCTGTGAGTCACAAATGGCCCTCGTTCACTAGTAGTAAAATTTTATTTTCTATTGCCCCCGCCTCCCGAAGGGCCTGGATGGAATAAACGTAAACATTTTGATAAACTCCTGGCTTATATGTCACATATGAAATCTATAGCGCTGTGTGGGTGCAGAGGCCTACATTTCCCCTTAGCTAACTTGCTTTAAGCAATATTCAATGTAATGACAAATTAACCGTTTCTATAAAGTGGAATAAAAGAATCCATATTTGTCACTTTAGACACTTGAAATCCCACAAAGATGATTTTTTCATAACTAAAGATATTTGAAGGAAAGTCTCATCTGGCCAAGAAGAATTACCCTTTTTTTCTTTTTCTTTTTTGCATCTTCAACAATAAAGTTACAAAACGTCTCTCTTGGTCTTTGGTCATAGAATTCGGAAAGAAAATGTCGTTTGTAATAATTGAGGAAACCGATCCATCCAGTTTTTATATTCTTCCTTGGTAACCGGTGTGTTAGGTATGTGATATATAAAGTGATTAAACCTGAACCTTGAAGTTATAATTAGTTATATCTTGGAGTACAAACTAAAAGAAACTAACATTATGTCTTTCGAAAAAAATGTTTATCCTATCAACAGAATACAAGAGGCGTATTATATTACAGCGATAATGATCCCCCCCCCCCCCGCCTTCCTTTGCTTTTACTTTTCAAGCATCAGGAAGTAGGTACTTAAGCTAATTGACATTGATAATGTCAGTATAAGTCGCCAGGAACTATCATTGTTATGTTGAGTTTTAATGGAATACAGTGCTTGTAAACTGAATGATAATTGTCACAGAAAACAGTGTGCTTGGTTTTTTAAAACTAATGACCCGATACTTTTCAGATTAGTACTAATTCATATGCACACAGTCATTACAAATCAGGGTCAACAATTCCAAAATTTGTTACAGTTTTTTTTTTAACTGTTGGATGTGAAACGTGACTGATCATTGTAATTGTAAGCATTACCATGTGTTCGTACCCCTCAGAATAAGGTTCCAAAGAAAAGGATAAAATTCAAACTGATGGGAAAAAAAGGAAAAACTCACTAAAAAGGGATAATCACAATTACAAAAAAAAGAATGAAACAAGTTAATTGAAAACAAAATCTGACAAAGCCATAGAAAACTTGTAAAATAATGAAATGTGATATTTTTCCCCATCTTTTATTTACATAAAACTTACTAAACAACAAAAATTCCTTTTCTAAATTAAGTGGATAAACCAGGCAGTAACAAATTTGCCCATACTTTTCAAATGAGGTTGTCATAATGAATCGACAAACATATATTGCAGGAATCAATATCATTACAAATGACAAAACAAAATTTGAGTAAACTCAGATCCAACTCCACACAGGGAAGAACAGCTTCAAAAAATTCACATGTAGAAAACTGAAAGGTACAGATCTCGTCACCGTGGAAAATATGCAGATATTTAACCTACAGGGTCCTAGCATCTACGGACTACCTTCAAAGGATGGTCCAGCCACAAATATAGCTTTGATATGTTGAAGAGTAAGTAAATTTGACCATTTCAGTGAAACTTCCATTCAATTCCTACGTGTGGTTCCCGAGATATTAGCAGTTGAATTTGACACATTTGTTAACGGAGATTAACTGGAAGCCAGCAGGAGTGATGTCATTTCCCCACTTACATACAGCATTTTATGCTATCTAGTGCTATCATAGTATGAATGTATGGAGGGTATAAGGATAGTTTTACGACCTTACATAACCAGTGCTAAAGCTGACAACTTATTGATTCAAGGTAAAAATAATAAATTCAATAATGAAGAAAACAAAGACTTCAGTAATGTGAGGGGACAATGGATCTCCTGTCTCTCCAAGTTCAAAGTTGGTAGCAAAGAGGGTAACTTCGACTGATAATATCTCGAGAACCGCTGATGGCAACAGAATGGAAGTTTCACCAGAACGGTTAGATGGACTTAGTCTTTAACGCATCAAAACTAAATGTGTAGCTGGACTATCCTTTTAACTTCAAAAATGCAACCAAGACAGTACACCTCTCAGCATTAAAGTATTGAATACTGTACCCAGGCTTCATTCAGGAAATAACTTCCATGGACATACCCAGTTCAACGTATTGTACTTTATGGTGTTATCAATCATTCCGTTGCATGTAAATATAGACTTATAGAATTAGCCACTGAAATCTTTTGGCTGTAATTATCCAGGTATTGGCAAACGCGCATTTGATTTTAATTATTAAGTTTACGAGGTGGCATTGGCTCCTCTCCTTGCAACCTGTTTCAGCCACCTTGTACATGAGTCATTTAGAAAATTGTTTTCTCCGTGGCAAGTCAACCTCAAAAAAGATAGGTATCTTGATATGCAAAGACCTTTTTTTTCTTGTTTCCACAAGTATACGGACGATTTTCTGCAATGCAATAACACTCACCACCCTGATACAAATAACAGTTGAGAGGCAGTGTGATGATATCTTACCAGTTTTAGATGTGTTACTTACCAATCAATGCAGTACTTGTTTGTATACCGTTAAGGCTACCTATGCTGGGTTGCAAATTACTAATATTTCCTAGTTACCCTATTCATAAAGTTGGCCCTATCAAAACTCGAAAAAGACATGCATACAGGCCATCGACCGTGTTACGCACTCACATTCATTAACAAAACATTGGTTGTAGGTAGTTGAGCACTATCAAACATAGACGCAAAATAGGATATTATTTTCGAGAGAAATGGAATTTGCATTTTTGCATGAAAATCGCATGTACCAATATCGAAACAGAGTCAACCTTTTAGATGAAACGACCCACTCTCAAGTTGTAAACATTTCGCACTTTGTACGTAGGCTGGGTAGATACAGTCAATAAGTACACTTGTAACAATATCGCGAAGTGACCAGTATCAATGACAACAAGTACCTTGACCCCTGAATGGCAACGAAGCTATAGGTTAAGAAACCAATTCATGACAAAGTTTCCCTGAAATTGCTCCTAAAATACAACTATATGCATTATCCATTCACACCCGAATCTCGAATTTTTGTCATTGGAGTAGTTTGTTGTCCACCAAATAATAATAACCTAAATAAATTCTTACATTTCCTTGAAAATATTTTGAATGAGATTGAAAGGAAGTTTTGTTTTATACTTCTGGGATTTCAATATTGCCCTTTTATCCAACTCAAGCCGAAGTACATATGCTTATATTTTAGTGAAAACTCTTTTCTCACATATACCACTAGTTGATAAACAAACCGACTAGATTTACGGAACAGTGTGAAAGTCTACTAGATAATATTTTTTATTAATATACTCCATATATACTCCATATACTCCATTTTTTACTAATATATTCCATACTATTTCTGGCATCATTATTAATGACTTTTAAGATCATTATGTAGTTTATTCGTTTACTGATTATTACGCCGCTAGAGTATCTCCAAATGTGAGTTCTATAAAACCACATTGTAAATTAACTACATAAATTAACTAAATAACATACGAGCAAAATACATACCAGCAAACTTTCAAATGAAGTTTTAAATGACTTCTGGGGTTCTACTTCCTCACAAGTTTTGAGTAGCTTTCTAGTAGAAGTCCTGAACTATGTTATCTACTTCATGTTTACGTTAGCTTCTCATGTTACTGTATATGTCATGCCTGATATGGTCCTAATAAGGTTTTCTGAAATAAAATGAAAACACCCGAAGGAAGCACGAAGTTAAAAACGTGTGTACGCCCTATCGTTTGCAGAACAATTTATTCATCTATATTTGTAATAGAAAGAACAATGGCTTTCAGTGATGGTAAATATTGCCACCAGATGGCATTTGGCGTTATTGATGGTAGTTTAATTTTAAAAGAATATTTGAAAAATCATACCTCCTGTGTATATATTTCCTGTGTATAGGTGACTAGGATCATTCGACACTGTAGCGAACAAAGACAAATATAAAACGCCGAGGGTTCTTTCCCTCTTTGCCCCACTGTTTAAATGACATATTTTAGCCAATTACTGGCAAATCTTTATTTACATTACCCTACTTTGTTACGACTTTGAAATTGTCTCTACATTTAACCTTTATTCAATCGTTGGCTTGGAAAATAATTCCAAATTCAGCATTTCCAGGGACTACACTGCAAACACCTGTCACCGTTCACACGCATGCGTGATAAATTTATAGGAAACTGCGAAGGTCGACATTCCCAGCAGTACAGGCAGGTCAGATTCGATACAAAATTTTGAAAATGCGACCTCAAAATTGTTAAAATAAGAGATAATTTGCAGTGTGCTTTGAGCGCTGTCTAGATCCCTCTCCCCTTTCCTTTCATACTTACCAAGCAAAGTGAAGAAAGCAGTTTAGCCCCCCCCCCCCCCGACACCCCGTTTTAAAAAACTTAGGACTTAAAATATTTTTCTCTCCACTTAGATTTTTAAAAAGTCCAAGACGCAGATGGCTTGATAAAAATAGCTTAAGTAAGATCAGCCTATCACGAGAAAGTATTTTGCTGCTGTCACGAGAAAGTATTTTGCTGCATACATATCTCTCCAATGTCGGTAAGATAAGTTTGACCTCTTGCTGATGGTACATGTATGCCGCCTTTGATTCTTTTCTTGCTTATTCCGTGATAAGATGTGTACTCATGCCCTTCCCTTGGCAGGGTGTCACAAGGCGCATAATGTTTATGTACTATACCCTGAAAGTACAACCTGACACGTTCATCAGCGACACATGCTAGAGCATTTAATAAGTTTTAAATTCGTATTTCAGCATAAAAATATAGAAGACATGCAGGATAAAAAGATACGGTAGAAAGGGAGAAAAACTTGTAGTGAAATATCTAAACACATTTTAAGTTTCTTGGTTACTGAGTCTATGACATGCTTAGATTGAAAGAAAAAAACTATTTCATCTAAAGAAAGGCTGGAGGGAAATTTCTACGGTATTACAATTATGTAAGACATCATATATTGAATGAAAAATAAATAAAACTCACTATGTGTACTCTTTTATTGTACAATTTCAATCAATTTTCACTGACAAAATACCACACTGCTACTTTCATTAGAGAAGTCATTAAAATCCAAAGCAAACAGAAAAAAATAGCTGTTATGTCAGTGTGAGCAATGCTACGCCTTTCAATGTCACCTGAGAGAAACCAGAATTAGATGCATGCAATGTTACTTTAAGCTTTTGATTTTTAAAACCTGGCTCAGTACAAATGCGTATGCGTCTTATCCCTGAGAAGAGAAGAAATATATTATTAGTAAGTTACAATCTTATTACATTGGATATTCAATATGAAATACAAGTGCAGATTGTAACATGTAACATTGTAACATTATTCGACGAGGTTTTCGACGTCAAATCAAAATGGGAGCTTTCCGAGTCCCGAGAGATATTGTTTTGGTACTTATTGGTATCTTATATCACTTACAATGTTAGTAAATGTTATTTATAATTGTTGAGAACATGGCCGGGGTTGCAGTTTGGATCAATTCAATCCATCAAAGTGTCTAGTTCACCCTTCCTATTATACGATGCTTACAGGCATCCACCCCCCCCCCCCCAAAAAAAAAAACTTGGTGTGCCCAGAACTAGATAATCATCTACCTATTGCAAAATCAGTGTGTGCTTGTAGGTAATCTTCCAATCTCTACCTGCCATGGTGACAACCTGGACCAATTTTAGTAGGGCGTATTGGACCTACTCTACGTAAAATGTATTCCTTATTGTAATGACGTCATATTGAACAATGACGTTTTCCGAGAGTCATATCTTTCGATCATGCGCAATAACACCGAAGCAATTTGTGACTATTCTGACAATTCAAGGTAAAATAGAATGAACTATTCTAACACATCTCTGACATAATGAAGCCTGCTGGAGCGTACGTGACTTCTTTGTGTAGCATGATGGTACTTTCTCACCTCCTCGAACGTGACATCGATGAAGGCGTGATAATATTAATTACCGCTATTCATTGTGGTTAGAGAATGGTAGTTAGACAATTGTTGCGGCCCATCAAAAGTCAACATTAATTAAGACTGTAATTAGGAGTGTAAGTTAAGGTCACAGTACTTACTAATAAGATAGATGAATTTAAAATCTTAAAGGGTGATAGAAATTTGAAAGAAGTAGGAACAGCATGGGTGGAACCTGAGTGTATAGACAAATTTATTTCCCATACTCAAGTTTACAATTTATGTGAAAGTACAATAACAATAATGAAACTTACGATACATGCAGGCCACTAGGAATAAGATAATGGTAGTGATCAAACGGAAACAACCAAACACAATTAACACAAAAAGAAAGACAAGCAGAAAAGAGGCAAACATTACCGAAATAATAAAAGAAATAAGGTGCTGATAATGGAAAGAGAGTGAGACGTTTAAGGGCTATACTGACTGATGAAATACATTTTAGGATTTTTTTTTTTTGAAAGATTGCAACGAATTTGTTTAATGAGATGATCCGGTAAACTTTGCCCAACAGAAGAACAGTAACTATTAAGTAACAGTTTGCAATGTATATTTCGGTGGTATGACCCGTAAAATATATTTGAGTTCTTCTGATAATGATTTTGTCAGGGAAGCAAGATTTTGGGAGCATTTTAATTTTCGACAGTTGAGTAGAACTAGTCATCAGTTAAGGTACCTTTGTATTGTATCTACCATAACTGGTACGATCTAAACAGTGTTCGATCTGCCGTACATCCAATCTAGAAATGTTAACAACGTCAGTTCGACCATACTACTTAAACGGAGATAGGGCGTTTGTTTTACAGAAAACAACCATATTTTAAAACCAATATTTGTGGACATAGAATGATAGATTATTTTAAATAAGGAAGGACAGTAGCCGTCTTCTCAAGGAATAAGATTCGCACAGATAGAAATTCATTTAGTTGTTGTTCAACAATCATTCTTTCACACAAGCTTTTCAAAATTCAAATGATGCATCTACCGTTACTCATCACATGCATAATGTTTTGAGGAGATGAAGCTTTGGCAGATGTTTATTGTTGAGACTAAATAGTTTAACAATGGTTAAAGCTATTTTCTTTGTACGCCATGGTGGTGTATTTTACATGCCTTATTTCCCTTTACCCGACCAATTTTCCTACAAAGGGCCTACTATAATATGCACCCGACAGGCTGCCGCCAAATTCAGTTGTGGGGAGAGGACGATTTTATTGTTTTATAGCAGGTTTTAATACCGGTAACTGATCATCACTAAAGGGAAAAGGGTCACATAACATGCAAGGTGCCATACTCGAGGTGCTGTAGGTACTCTTGATCTCTGCCATACCGATGTGTAAGAGACTTCCGCTGACATTTCATGGAATGGTCAGCTAGAGGTCTGATCACAATTGACAAAAATATAAACCCTACATTGCCCATACATATTCAACCCATAGGAAAATCATTTTCAGTCGAGACGATTGTTGTGTGTACGTGGACGCAGACCCCTCATGTAGTAGCGAGCACCTTGAGATGTGTCCTAATTCTTACCAAACTGATGTTAATCGCTATAACTATCCTTCACCAGATGAGTTAGATGACTAAAATGTTGAAGAAAATAAACATCAGAGCAGCATGTCAGCTTACTAACCGATATCATCTATAGTGTTGTTTTTTTTTTGGGGGGGGGGGGTGAAGGGAATTGCAGTTTAAAGAACATTACCGTATTCCATATTTGTTTTTAACATTGTCCTTATACACTTAAATCGTAAGTATTAAGTCCAAAAACTGACTCCAGACCTAGTTTGCGTTAATGACCGATGTTATGAAAAAATTACTTATTCACAAATAATCGTTGTACAATGTAGGTGTGTTTTATATCTACTGAAATTGCTTAACATGTAAACCAGTAGGCCAATATCAGAAAAGCAGTCTGTCAGAATATTAATAACAAGGTAAACCTCTTACCCTAGAGAAGGGAATAGCACTTTAGAGAAGACAAAAAAAATATTCTTCGTTTGTTTGCTTTTTTTTAGCGTCCGCATATCGGCATTACATACCATTTTTACCCTCCTCACGTAATTCCCCCCCCCCCCCCCAAATGACTAGATAATAGATCATGCCAATAACGGACAGCAGTGTCACGATATTGTCTGGAGAGTGCTTAAAATGAGCACCATTTTCTCAAAATAACAGAAAACGTTACCCTGTCTGCTCCCCCAAATGCATAAGGATTAAATGATCTCACAAACTAAGGCTTGATGAAATAATTGTCTGACAAACTTAGTCTCATCTTAGCCCTACTTATGATGTTTGACACGATCTCCCATTTTCTCAAAATCCCAGAAAACGTTACTCTGTCTGCCGCCTCCAATATGCGTAAGAATTAAATGATGTCACAAACTAAGGCTTAATGAAATAATTGTCTGACAAACTTAGTCTCAACTTAGCCCTACTTAAGGAGGAATAATTAGGCCCTACTATGATGACATCGAGGCGTGCTAGCATGAGATAATATTTATAAAAGGATCTGGATTAAATATGCATTTTCGAAACCACAAATAACGTGTAGTCATCAACAACTTTTTGAAATTGTGTTTTGTCATTTTGGTTGGATACAATAAAGATTTGACACATTTAAAGTTTCAACATTAATTCCAAACGCCTGGAGTTCTGTACATACAGCTGAAAATTTTGAATGACCTCTTTGACCTGAAGAATTTGTTGTGCTGAAACCTCTGGCGTCGGCTTGAGTTGACTAGACTGTAATGTATCTACCAAGTTAAGTGGCTACAGTATTGCTTATAGCATGCACGGATATGTGACAATCATCTCTGCAGGTTACGGCTTTATTAAGCATCCATGGTTGGGAAACAGGTACAATGTACTTCAAAGAGCTAACGCAAATTACTTTAGTTTTCAGTTAGTAAATTTCAGGAGTAAGTATCAGGAAACTGTAAGAATTATCGGATAATCGGACATGACCTAGAGTAGGCATAGCCTACTACTCACAGTCACAGGTCTACACTACAAGGCCCTAGTATACATATATATATATATATATATATATATATATATATATATATATATATATATATATATATATATATATATATATATATATATATATATATATATATATATATTATATACAAAGTAGGTACATACAATGCATGTACAAGTAATGCACGTAATAAATAAAACGAATGTGCGGCTGAGTTTATAACTCCTTTTTGCCTCATACGATTTCTTTGAAATTTTAATATCATAAGGCCACACCTACCATCTACAAACTCACAAAAGAACTAAGTGGTCCCATATTTACAGAGAAAAATATGACGTAATAAAGAGGCCACACCCATGAGCCACCTTCATTACATATATGTGCTTACAATGTATGTACAAGTAATGCACGTAATAAATAAAACGAATGTGCGACTACGTTTATAACTCCTTTTTGCCTCATACGATTTATTTCAAATTTTATAAAGTGATACCTATCATCTACAACCACAAAAAGAACTTAGTGGTACCATGCTTACAGACAAAAATGTTACGTACCAAAGGGACCTCACCAATAAGACAACTTATACCTACGTGCGAAGTATGTACGAGTAATGAATGTGCGGCTAAGTCCATAACTTCTTTTTGCCTCATATGATTTCTTTGACATTCTGACAGTATCTAGCAACATTTATTATCTATCTCATACAAGAAAATTAAGTGGTCCTGGCTTTGCAAAGAAAGTTGTGACGTAATGAACATATCAGTTTTACTACTGTTCTGTACACAAATAAGTAAAGAAAAAAGTGACATAACAAAGAGACCACACCCGTGACACAACTTAACTAACTATATATGTTGCAACTTTAGTACCTATATATTTTGCAAAGTAGTTACAAATAATGCATTACATTATTAGAAGGAATACGAGTCTGAGTTTATAACTCCCTTTTGCCTCATACGATTTCTTTGAAATTCTGATAGTATCTAGTAATATTTATTATCTATCTTTTGCAGGAAATGCTAAGTGGTCCTGCCCCTGGAAAGAAAGTTGTGACGTCATGAAGATATTAGTTTTTTTCCCATTACTATATAGCATAATTTGTGTAAAAATGATCCATACGTACTTTTTGTCTGTCTCAAAGAATGTCCTTGATTTTAGAATACAATAAATTCTGTGCTACTAGCTGCAACTTTAAGAAACAATTAAGTGGTCAAATACTTAAATAGAAAAATATGACATAATAAACAGACCACCCGTTAAGACAATTATTTATAAGCAGAATTACTTGTGTACAAGTAATGCATGTACTGAATACAATGAATGTGCCGCTGAGTTCATGACTCGTTTTGCCTTAAACCATTTCTTTGAAATTTGATGGTGTATAAAAACATTTTCTATATCCTACACGAAAATGTAAGCAGTCCCCACTCCGCTAGCTAAACTGAGTGGTCGCCGTCATATGAAAAAGATGATGACGCCATAAACATCCGAGTTTTATAATATGAATATATTACATATGTTTTACAAATGATAAATCTTTTAATCATGATAACGAATGAGCCACTGAGTTCATAGCTCCTCTTTGCATGCCTCATACAATCTCTTTGAAATTTTCAATATAATAAAGTCTTGACTATTAGCTACATTCTTATTGAACCAGAAGATCGAATGACACTCTGATCCCTTGCCAAAATTTCATTTTCCATATACACATGTATATCTTTAAATAAAAGAAACAAAAGCAAGGGGAGAAGGGACGAGACCAGTATCAAAATGAAAAACAAAACATAAGAATGTAAACCAAATTTGGTGTAATGCCAAATGCTGATATGAATGAATAACGAACGAATCTAAACCACATACAACTTAACCTTACCGAAAATTGTGGTGACAAAGGATGGCATATATCTATTAGCAAAGTAATTTACAAGTTGACGGAAAGTTCCTTACGCCACTTATGGTTAGAGACGTAAAATTTAAGGCGAATCAACAGAGATACCCCTGGAAATATCTTCCAAAGGTGCCCCAATGGAGTACTTTGTAACGACATGGAGTTGCTAGAAACGGGGCCATTGACTATTTACTTAGTAACAGCAATAAATCTAACGAGATATGCTAAGTTATTGCTTGAAGAGAGGGCACAAACAACGATGCTTCTGATAGTTTCATAGGAAAAGCAAATGAGATTAAAGGCAGTAACTCATCACCCCAAGCTGGCTTCCGGAGAGCAAAATTCTCAACTGGTTCTACTCTTTGATTGACAGCAAATTCAACAGATGCAGAGTAGCTCATATTACACAGCGTACACAGAGATCCATTGTTTTGATTACACATGTGGAGGAGTTTTAGACAGGGACTAGAGGTGAGTGGTTAGGAGAATTTAAAGTCTCTAAGGTGATGAGTATTTGTCTTTAAATTCCATTCATTTAGTAACAATATACGGGCCTATGCTCTTACATCTATTTTTTGGTACGTTTTGAATGTGAAAAAAGGGTGCATTATTTTCCTGATGGGCATTATCTCTTCATATGTTCACATTCAGGACACGTAAAAAATTCAGAGTAACACGTTTGGTTTTTGAATCCAGGACAGATCTCCGGAATAATAGAACTTATTCTTACTATGTCATCCCATCTTCGATTGGGCATTTCAAATGATACAGCTCATCTACTCATCAGTGTTGAAAGTTTTATCTTAACGCAAAACTCAGTTGCCGAGATAACTTCCTTAATAGATGTCATACTTTCAACTCTGGTGATCTGAAGTGACCTTTAACCTCCATGAAAACCAATAGGAACCATCACCTCTTAATGGACTCCCTTTACACCAACTTAAAAGTCCAAGCATCTTTCCCTTTTGAGATAATAGTGTTTACAAGCCAAAACACACATACCCGTTTACGGCGCCTTTCGGGACATGAACTTTTCCTCACGTAAAAGGGGTATCCCCACTTTGCACATGAAGTCCCCAGTTACTGGTATTTAGTCTTGCATGTACCCCGATTCACGACAGATACGGGATTGTGTGTATAATTTTTACACACATACACCCCTATACACAGGTATAGATCTATAAAATAGGTATTGAGAAAAAGTTGGATTGACCAGTGAAGCTGAATGCGCATATCTGAAACCCCAATTTGCATTTTGTTAAAATATCCAGAAAAGGGGATATCCCCGTTTTTCGGCGAAACCCAGTTTGCAAGCTTGAAGTTCCTGTGTGTTTCCCCGTTCGGTACAATAAACAAACCCGACCTCTACACACACGCACGCACATACACACACACTCACACACGCCGTCATCATCGCGTAGATTCCTTGCCTGCCTTCGGTAAGGGATCAAAAGTGTTCGCTTACAAACAGATAAAACTATGACGTAATAAATAGCAGGCCCGTAGCCACATTAACCATTTTTGAGGGGGTGGGGCAATATCAATGTTGGAGTTTCTCGACCTGGTGAGGAGTTTAAGGGGAAGATTTGTCACCTTTCGTTTGATTTTTTTTGTCCTTTTCAAGGGTTTTATATGCAAAACGGATTACCAACGCTTCCTCCTGTATTTTTATTTAACAAAAGTATAACTTTTTATTGAAACACATTTTATTTAAAACACTTTTTATTTTTTATGAGGCAATTTGCCCTCCGTGCTTTCCTCTTGGGGGGGGGGGGCTGTGCGGCTGATATAATCCCTTGTTGCTTTATAAAACTTCGTTGAAAATTTAATGGTATGCCACAACACTTATTATCTACCACCCACAGGGAAAAAAAAGGTCACGACCATACGATAAAAAAAAACAAAAAAAAACAACAACAATGAAATCATGAGCATACCGTTTTACAATTGCACCAATGATGCACTTTTACAATAAAACGAGTGTTCACCCCCCCCCCCACTCCCTTTTGTTTAACAGAATTTTTCTTACAATTTTAATATAATACATTATTACACCAAGTGGTGCCGTACTTATATGACGTAATAAATAGACCATTACCGTGAGGCAATTATTTATGTGGAAATTTTTGCATACTTTCAAGTTTTTGCCGAGAAGTGATCTACGTTAACTTCCTGTCGCACAGAAATATTATCTCTCATTCTTTTGTGTTCGTGTGTTCTAGGTTTTAATCTATCTTACGTAATTTATTTATTTCACACCATTACATCAGTGCCTTCAATACAACAATCTACGAACCACTTCCTTCTTAAAAAGAAGATATTTAGAATGGACCAAATCTGATGTTTATTCAAAAAGACGTCTCTACGATCCTGAATAACTTTAAAGTGACTGCATGCGTGTATACATAGTAAAAACAACAACTTTCATGTGCAAAACTTTTGTATATCACCATTCTGAAAAATTGTATGGGACGATAAATAGGTTTCATGGGATACATTCTGCCACATGATTTTAAATTCTGGTAACATAACGACAAAAGGCTTAACATACGATAATGTAGTGGTTGACAGTTTTTCCTTTTTTTAAACTTAACTATACGCGCTGCTTTCAGAACATGTCCATGGCAAGTATACTGGGGATAAATATTCAGTTAGTCAAAATAGCTGATCACTAACGCCACAATAAGACCATCAGTTGGTATATTTGTAAATGCATGTGCTTCGTTTCTCTAAATATTACAACTGTCGATGCCGATTAAAGAGGATGACGTAAGCTAATTTTTAAATATGATTTCTGTTTTTACTGTTTTATGTAGTTTCCTTTGCTCTTCAAAGTGTTTATTGTCATTTTCGTTCATCCATACCCAGTCCATGAACAACCTCTCGTGTACGTTATAACTAAAGAAAAACTTACACTCAAACAAAATCTACTCCTTCAGGTTTTTCTGTACACACGCAACCGCTGTAACCCTAGTGTGATATACAGTATAATCGGTAAATGCGGTTTTGAAAGAATAAAAAGGGGGTCTGAAGATGTTTGGAAAAATGTACACTACATGACCCACGTAAACTAGGTGATTTGGTCAATTAGATGCGTTCCGTATCTTGCCGACGTCAGATCAGGCTCGTACCCTACTGAAGAAAAAATATTCCAATAAATCAACGACAGACTTACGCGGAGTTACGGTTCAAACTACAGAAACCTCTTCGGAGTTTCGTTTTAACCGGTGAACAGTATGTTGCCCTTTTCAGACTTTGAGCACATCCTGATGTGCTTCGTCTTATCTTATGTGGAGAAGAAATAGGAGTGGTTTGCATTCAGTTTGATTCGCACTTAGTAAGGATATGGTACTTCTACGGTTGACAGGCACTTTGCTAATCCCTTAGTGGTAAGGCCGATACAGTAACGTTACCGTGTTCCGGCCCAGTTTGTTACTGCTCAGTGTACATAATGCAGCAGGCGTATCATTTCAATGTGATTAATTGTACGGTAACAAAGTGTGAGGGCCTAAATTGGGTCTGACGAAGTATTTATTTAATTTAGACAAGTCGACCTCGGTACAACGTTATCCTCTTTTCTCAACTCGATAAGACCTCACTTGTTATGGTAGGCATTGTATTCCAACGGCCTGAATGACGTTCATGAATTATTAATCTATGATTTCGAAATCTGTTCCTGAGCTTATGAATAATGAATAGAGTGATGTGTAAGTGACTGTGAACTGGACTGGCCAAAAAATTGTTTTAGTTATGGTATCCTCAAGGTTACAGGAGAAAACGGGAATGTAGCATGGTGCTACGAAAGTCTGTTGATGATTCATTTTTCAAGTATAGGCCATATGGCTTAGGGGGTAAAAGAGTTTAGAGACTCACTGCTGAAGCCTGCACAGTCAGACTGTTTTTGTATTCGGGCATGATTGCGTGTGACGGCCGTTGAACCACGCAGGCTGGCTTTTTATTAGATGAACTCTCATACCCTGCTGTAGGCCTACGCACGGTGGAAGCATGTTGCCGTGATTTTACTATTTGAAAATATTGGTAAATGGCTACAAATTCGTTGTAAATGGGAGTGGCTGCCAATTCGATGTAAAGGGAAATCGGGGGAGGAGCGGCGCGCAGATAACAAATGTCGGAAACTATTAATGTGCATTTTCCACCCTTTGAGTGTGACCGCGATCCCCAGTTGCAACCTCAATCGGGTATAGCCCTTGTCTGAGAGCAAAAGTTTCTGTCCTGCATGTTCGATTGTAAACGAATAAATCGACATAGACTATATTTTGTTGGACCATCATCGGATGTTGCAGCTCCATGGTTGGACCATAGAGCTACCACGGCCTCAAGGTAGACAAGTTCTGCACTGCATACCACATGGCACACGCATACCAACATGACAGAAGATGGATTTCGGGAGTCCCCGTGACGTCGCACACGTCATTTATTAAATATTCATGAACGTCATTCCGGCGGTTGGAATACAATGCCTACCTTGTTTCAGTAGGCCCAATGAGGCTATGTGTTTGCGTTTAGGACCTAGTATAGCCGTATAATAACATAACAAGTTTAAGGGCAAAGGAGGGCAAAAGCCCCATAAGATTCCCTGTAATCCAGAAGACCCAAAAAACCCTAACCAAACTAATACAGTACTAGTATAATGTAGGCCTAGAACCTTGTAGCTCGGTGTTTCTTTTTCGTTTAGGCCTATGCCATCCTTGCCAGGATGCTTAGATCTAACTGTTAGCTTTTAATTTCTTTTGTCATCTATGACTACATAGCATACTGTATAGCCTAATCTCATTTGTAGTAGGCCCTACAGCATTTACAGAGCATTTTCTGTGTGATTGCACAATAGTAAGATTCTTCAGATCTTGCCTTTTAAAATTGGCAGGAGCTCTGTAAACTGCTCTCCCGAGGAGAGGTTATTGCTCACCTACTATGTTTGGGGTCACCTCAGTTAAAACAGGGACCTGCTATTTGTAACTCCCTGGTGAAGAAGAAATTGTATCCTGTATTTATGCTCATTGCTGACTTGCAGTTTTCATTTTCTTCAGGCACAATAACTGTCAGTGAACATAAGGGGCATATCCCATGAGAATTCTTCTACTTCACCATGAGGCGTAAACTGCCACCTGGCACCTGTACCAATGAATGCATGCTATAGAATTTTGTCATACCAGTATTCATTTAATGGTGCATTTTTTTTTTTATTTTATGACTGTCCTTGTCCAGTCTTGAAAACAGACCTGGTGGACTATGACACTTTTGGTTCCTTGCTTTGGCAAGAGGAACGAATGCATTCAACTTGGCGTGTGTGTGTGAGGGTGCGTGTGCGTGTGCGTGCGTTGACGATTGGTGTCAATCGGGGACCATGTTGTGAAATCACACATACCAATCGGGGACCCATCTGGAATTGGGGACGGTCCTGTTTCAAAGTCGGCTTTAAAATAGCCTTCCTGCGCTATATGATGGCCCCATGAAGCTATCTATTGATTTTGAAGGAGTATAGACGAAGTCCCCGTTGAGATAGTGTTGGGTTACGTCCTCATCTGCAGGTGTATGTGTGTATGGCACCATGTCCACGATTCCCTAATGACAAACCGATACACACTATCACAGTGAAAAGTATTAATTGAAAAAAAAAAGTGAGCGCCCCCATTATTGGTGTGGCAAAGGGTATTATTTCCCATCAATAATGCCTACTACAATGTTTATCTACAGCCGTCCACGGTTGAATAGTAAAATGAAGAGATGCCCGTTTGGCGGTATAAACCTGTATGTGTGTGTGTGTGTGTCTGTTACGCAGCTTGGGTACGCTCTAACTCAAAATGGGCAAGCTGGATAAAACTTATACTTGGTGTACAGTTCCGTCATAGTGCGTAGAAGTGTCCTATTGTTTTTGGTGTCCAAACCTTGCATATGAATGAGGATATGGGGTCAAACATAAAAATCTTAAAACTGCCATATTTCCATAACCGTTGTTCAGAGTTGTTTTAAACGTGATAAGGTTGTCTGTTACTGACAGGTTCACGTCCCTGTGAAATTTAATGCTTATCAATAGAGAGGAAGGGATAATTTTCCACTCTAAAACAATAATAATAGCCTTAACACCATTATTGAGGTTATTATAAGCTACCGTACACATTAGTTGAGGAGCTTATGGGCTACAGTGTGTAAAATTCCCATTGGCAGTTTGTGGTTTTAGTCACACAGTTAACTCAAAGGGATTTTGGTCCTTATTGTTTATAGTGTCTATACCTTGCATCGTAATGGGGTTATGGGGTCAAACATAAAAATCTTAAAACTGCCATATTTCCATAATTGTTTGTCAGATTTGTTTTAAACTTGATATGGTTGTCTGTTATTGACAGATTAACATCCCTGTAAAATTTATTGATAGAGGGGGAAAAATTTTGTGGTTTTATTTTTTTGTCATTGGAAAATTGTTGCTGTTTTAGTGCTATGGTAGCTTAGAAGACCATCAGCTGATGTATGTATTGTTTGAATTATATCTTTCTATATTATATTTATAGATTAAAATGGGTTGGGGAACAGTTTCAGACACTGTGTTTCAACATGGTATAGTGAGTTGTTAGTTCAGCAGTTGGTACACAACTACAGTATGTTAACCAGTATAGTCAATGTGTGTACCGATTGAATTTGCATTATCCTTAAATTTGAAAAAAAAATGGGAAACTGTTTAATTCCTTGTATTTTAAACATGTTTAGTTGTTTGGTAATTTAGTGGTTATACATGGGCCCAAAATGTTTTGGACCGAGTTTGAGCTCAATTTTTGGGCCCCAATTTCATTATCAAATTCATTATCTAAACATGTGGTATATTTCTTAATTCAATGGGGACACTGTACAGAAAGGCCTTCATTTTTGGACCTGATTTGGACTCCGTTTTGGGCCCCATCCTTGATAGCCCCAATTTTTGATTCCCCGTTTTTGAGGACCCAACTTTTCACTTGCCCTAACTTCTTTGCAAGGAACCACAGTGCCCATTGGGCTCTTGTTTTCAATCATGCAGTGAAATGGTTTTCTAAGTAGGCTTGACTGATGGCCTAACAACTTACTGTAGTCATGTATTGAAGGTGTCTATATGTGACCTCTGAGCCTCCTGGTGGAAAGTTTGGTCCACCTTCAAAAGTTATTAAGAACTCCAGGTTAAAGCTATTGTCAGTATACAGCATGCTATAGAACCAGTGTTTTCACGGGTAACCAGGGTATCGGGGTACCCGGCATAGCATTTTATCGGATCCAAAGTTACAATCCATCAGTTCCTTCATAAAGTGAAAAACGACACAACCACTTTATGAAAAGACTCTGTCAGATTGCCAAATTTTGCCTACTAGACAGAGCAAATAGTTCAAAATGGAATTTTCTTGTTTTTCTCTCGGAAAATTGCTGGCCCTATTAATGAGTAGGTCTAGAACTGTAGATGGATGTTTGCAGTACATTAGTGAGATCCCTCCATACGAATGCAATGTACTTTACTACTGTGGGAATGCCAATGATAACGATACAGCGGACGTTTGGTTTGGCACCTGATAGTTCTGAGAAAAAGAAATTACCTGATTTTTATTTTTAGGAATCTGTGAAAACACTGTTTAAAACAGACAGCACCAAGGTGCACTTGTATCCTGTAAGGTGTACTTTTTAATTGTTGTTGGCCTGTTGGCTAGCAAAGTGGAACAGAAGAGCAACAGGATGAACCCAAGTTCCAGTATATATAAAAGCCAAATGAGATTATAGCGTATTCTAGTAGCATAAAATAATATGGAATTACCCACCTTTCCATTTCCAGCTACAGAAAATATTCTAGCGTATGGTAGCATCTTTGTTGCAATGGTACACCCTGATCGTGCTGCAGATTCGATGGACACTAAACTACGGAAGCTTAAAAGTGCCATCCAAATAAGAATATCTTTGCCCCGTAACTTGACAATTTTCTGCAAAATGTCTAGATAACAAGAAAATATAGCAACAAAAAACGGAAAAATGATCAATTGTTTAGTTATGTTATTTGAACAATTAAACAATTTTCTGCAAATTGTTCGAATGACAACTTGCATATCTTGTCATTTCAACAATTTACTGCAAAATGTCCACTTGTTTACTTTTTGACTAAGTGAGCAATTCAACAATTTTCGGCAAAATGTCCAAATGACAACTTATCGTATCTTTTCAACTCAACAATTTTCTGCAAAATGTTGACTTGTTCACTTCTTTTCTGAATGAGCAATTAAACATTTTTCTGCAAAATGTTTAAATGACAACTTATTACATCCTGTCATTTCAACAATTTTCTGCAAAATGTTGATTTGATCGTTTTCTTTTATGTGAACAATTAAACAATTTTCTGCAGAATGTTATCTTGTTCATATCTTTCTAAGTGAACAATTAATCAATTTTCTGCCAAATGTTCAAATGACAACTTATCTCATGCTGTAATCTCTATTTCTGGTTTGGGAAGAGAACAAGTGGACATTTTTCAGAAAATTGTTGAAATGAAAAGATATGATAAGTTGTCATTCGAACATTTTGCAGAAAATTGTTCAATTGCTTACTTAGTAAGAAAGTAAACAAGTCAACATTTTTCAGAAAGTTGTTCAATTGTTCACGTACAAAAAAAGTGAACAAGTAGACATTTTGCAGAAAATTGTTAAAATGGCAAGATATGATAAGTTGTCATTCAAACATTTTGCAGAAAATTGTTCAATTGTTCACTTAGTAAGAAAGTGAACATGTCAACATTTTGCAGCAAATTGTTCAATTGACAGGATGTGACAAGTTGTTATAAGAACATTCTTCAAAAAACTGTTGAATTCCTCGCTAAGAAGCAAGTAAACAAGTTAACATTTTGCAGAAAAATGTTGAGTTGTTTCGATAACACAAGTGAACAAGTGATCATTTTTCTGATTTTTGATGAGATATTATCTCGTTACGTAGACATTTTGCTGAAAATTGTCAACTTATGGGGCAAAGATATACTTATCTTGATGGCACTTTTAAGCTTCCGTACTAAACAGATATAACAGATGATGAATGTCGTAATTAGTGCCATGCAGACGTGTTGGTAATAGTGAGTATATTTTCAATTACTACATTGTAGACATCAATTGCACTTTCTCAACGGACGTGCAGTCAGAATGCATGCACCGTTAACATACTGTTTCCAATGTGCTTCATTACATCAAATTTTTGTGAAGCGTAATCCATTTTTGATTCCTTGCCGAAGGCAGGCAAGGAATCTATACGAAGGTTATGGCGTGTGTAAATTTGTGACGCCCTAGCTTGTAAACACGATGTCTCAAGAAGGGAATGGTGCTCGAACTTCAAAGTTGGTGTGTTGGTAGTCCATTGTGAGTAGATGATCCTTATATTGTTTTTCATAGAGGTCAAAGGTCATTTGAGGTCACAAGAGCTTAATGTGTGAAAACCTATCAAGGGAGATATCTCAGCAAGCCAATTGTTGCTGGAACTTCAAACTCTTATCATAGGTAGCACTTGATGAGTAGATGATGTCCAGCATTTTTATGGAGGTCAAAGGTTGTGTGAGGTCAATAGAGGACATAGTTTGAAAACCTTGTAAACAATGTATCTCAAGAAGGGAAAGGTGCTTGAACTTCAAAGTTGGTGGGTTGGTTGTCAATTGTAAGTAGATGATTCCTATTTCAGGGAGATTAAAGGTCATTTGAGGTCAGTACGAATGGACTTATGATATGTATTTTACTGTACAGAAACACATGAAAGAATATATGTAATAAGTTCTGTCATTCCAAAAACCTTTCATGGATTCAAAAGCCCAACATGTAATACTTTGGAAGGTTTACATGTCCTAAATGTGTACATATGAAGAGGTACAGTAAATGTCACACATATTAAGAAAATAATACATATTTTTTCATATTAAAACTTGCTTAAAATAAGATCTTCAATAGCAGATATTGTTGCTAAATAGAACTTCCATTTCCTTTCAACTTACAGTATGGAGCTATTACAGCCCACTTAGCTCTTTAAATTTATCACTTTCTCTAACCTTCTCTATCCCAGTTGCCAGTTAAGATTTAGGAAGTACATTCTTTTAGTCACCATGAGGACTCCCAAGGGAGAAAGTTTACTTTTGGAAGATACTTTGCCCCTTGCAATTCCAGATCATTAACCACAATTTGGTGTCAGGAACTTTCAATTTACTTAGTGAATTACCTCAAAGGTTAAGAGGGCAACACTGTATGTCATACTTAATTACCACCATTTCCATCAGCTGAGTCAATGAATTTTGTAACGTTGCCAAACCCATAAATAATATGGCTCGTTTTGTGTAAAGTGCTTTTGTGTGTATGGAACAATGAGATATTGGCAAGGAATCACAAAGTAATTTGACTTGTTGGTTATTACGTATATCCTCACAGGCATACGTCTCTGGAATCGTCCTTCGGGTTTTCCGCGCTTGTTGACACAAGATTCGTACTCTTGCAGAAAAAATAGATCCGTTAACCACACAGTCGGCGGACATGCGGATTAGTACACAATCTGAAGTACAGTTCAGGTCGCCACGCCCCCACGATTCATCATAATAACCGTAAATGTTCGTGAGCGAAGGGAATAAAGTACCAATACAAGTATTATGTTTCAGCAATCAAGCCATAAATCAAGATTCTGGCTCTATGAAACTTCTCGAAATTTCACACAAGGGGAAGATTGTTTATGAATTTTATACAAAGATTACAAATAAATTACATTCGCAGTCTAGGTTTGGTAGCTTCCTGAAAAGGATTCATGCGAGGAGTGATAGAACTCGTATATAGATAAGACATGACTAGAACAACGTCACTTTCACTATATTGATCACGTGGGCACACATTACGTCCTTTTGACTAGAGTCATTTGCAACCCTGTCTAGTCCGCATTATATATCAAAGATTTTTATATGGTATCGTCCCGAAGAAGGTACATTATTTACTAGGCCTATTTTTATTATTTTTGTGTTAAATATCGGTGTATGTTTATGGCGGCATTGAGATATAAAATTAAAAGCGTAGTACAATATCTAATCGATAGATTTTATTCCAAACGTTTAAAAACACGTTTCTTTATTTTCAATCAGTCAAGGCGTTGTACCCTTGTTTTCGTAGTAAAAAATCCAATTTGGAGCACGAAGCCCCACCCCAATCCAATTATAGCAGATTTGCCACAGCTTACTGAAGCTAGCCTGATATGGCCAGGCTCGCGACGAAAGAAACTGCGAAAAGTTTCTCTTTACTTACACTGTGCATTTCGTGCTAGAGCGCAACGTTAATATAGTACGTGTTGTGAATCTACGTACATGTATTAACATCAGTGTAAAATAGCTTTATCGATCGCCGCGCGGAGTAACTTTTCGTGGAGATGTCGTTGAAAGTTCACCTAGGGTTATCAAAACCACTGTTTATTGAGACCTCAAACATTTTTGAATGTATTCCAGTGAATTTTTCTTAGCGTAAACTGCTTTTGCTTTATTCATAGGCCTAATTCGTAAGCGAGGTAGATCCTACGCATCCTGCTAGTCCTAGACGTTATAGCTGAGTTTGTGTTTAATTAGCCTACTGAACATCAACCACAAAGTGAGAGAAGAATTAAAAAAAAAACCTCATTTTCTATTTCTCCATAAACCTGTGTGCTGGAATATCTGCTGTATCTATTATATGCTACTTCTGGTTCTGCACATGAAAGAGTAAGGCACCGAAGCGATTAGTATAGCTAAATACCGTCAGTAGGCTCACAATTTTTCGCTCTGAAATTTTCATGAATTTTCAATCGTCATTCAAACTGGGATAATAAAAAAAAGTCTCATATACCATATATATAAGTGCAGAGTGAGATCATGTCTGCGTATGGTTAGGGAGAAGGAGGTCAACCATCCGGCCACCTCTTCCCTTTTCAGATTTTTTCTGTAAGACGCCTTAACATACAGCGACCTTGAAAATCATATGACAAGAATGATGTTACCTGGTCAACTGCTAGGCTTAACCTGGTACACGAAAAATTCTAGGGTCCAAGTCAGTAGACAAAAGTGGGTTATGTCATAAAGTTTTATTGCACTCTTGCCTGTCTTGCTGGAATGGACCATTTTTTCCCCCTTACGCTTACGCTTACATACCGGTAGTGTGCTTGAAAAAGTTATGTAAGAATAGTTTCTGTTACCCACAGACGCTAGTTAAAAAACTCAATTTTGGTTATAAAGGTCTAAATTTATATGAGAATCACTTAGTAATAACATTTTTATGCACGTTATCTTGTCTTTTGTTAATTAGAGGCTTGGTCTTGAACATCTGATTGTAAAGTCTGACTGTTCATGTGACTTTTAATTTGATTGGTTTGCGGTTATAATCATGGCGAAAGGTCGTTAATAGTCGTAAGTAGGTCAAGTGTTTATTGATACCGCACAAACACGCTCTACCTTAAGTCATATAGCAATCACAACAACGAAGCATATGGCAATATCCTGAGCGGTTTAGGACTTTCAAAATCACCACAAAATCATAACCAGGCTTTTTTTTTTTCTCACAAAACATTGGACGTGGGGTAACAAAAATGATTTCGTTCACATAATTTATCACTTGATTGCTTTTGGAAGGTATCAATGCCCTCTACGATGTTTGACATCTCTACCTGAAGTGGATAGGCTGATTATAGCTGGTTCCTGGGCTATACTAAGAATTATCGGCAAGCATCATTAGAGCGATATACCCAACTTCAGTTTTTATTTCAAGCCTGTCTCTGGCCGATCGTGGCTACGTCGAATTTGCCATGCAAATTCAAATTTCTAGTCTTTCAAGTAATGCTACGTAAAAGTCACACAATTCAGTTATATCGTGAGTTCTGGTAATTGCAATTCCTACTAGTGGTTAAAACCTAAATGGGGATTTACAAATCACGTCTTTTAGAGATGGATGTGTTTGAATATGTTAAAAATTTTGCAGCAGCTAAGAGACTTTAACAAGCAGGTCACCATGAAACGAGAACAATAGCCACATATTCTGAGTGTCTTGTGACTCCTCCCCCCCCCCCCTTTTAAAAAAAGCTTTAATTGTACGGTGAATTAAAAAGGGCTTCCAAAGAAAAACAACTTATGAATATTCATTAGAAACTGCTTCTCCTCTCCAAACAAATGTTTCATTTTAAAGATAGATATCAAATGATGATAACATGAAATATAGAAACGGTTTCATCGTATAATGGAAAACTTTCCATTTCAAAAACACAACTTGGAGCCATGAAAAAATTCCTTCGTTTATGGGGGTGGGGTTTAGTCGTCTTGATCATGTCAACTAAGAAAACGTTTAAGAAAACGTATCAAGTTGCGATATTCACGTTGTAAAATATTTTGTGTCAGCACTTGCCTGCAATAACGTCTTTTCCCCTCATTTCGGAATTTATAGAAGGACATTATTACAAAAACAAATGGTAAAGATGGAAACAAAATATTGACCTCTTGCAACTAAAGTGAAGACTTCCTGGTCAGAGTATGGTAACTTGGAAGTGACATAAAAGCCACCTCACTTCAGCGATATCGTGAGTTTTGGTGATTGCAATTCCTAATAGTGGTTAAAGCCTAAATGTGGATTTACAAATCACGTCTTTTAGAGATAGATGTGTTTAAATATGTTAAAAATTTTGCAACAGCTAAGAGGCTAGGTGGTTGAAGTACGCGACCTGTACAACACACCTTACGTATTGGAAAGCTAACAAGTATACCTCTAACGTCTTTCCTGTAGTGACTGTGCACGATGGTCGTTGAACTTTTCAGCTACAGGGACTTTTCATAAAGCCTATTGTAGATGCCTTTTCTTTTACTTCATTCAACAGATAGAATTATTAGTCAGATACATAAAGTTTAGAGAACAGTATTTGTAGATTGCTGTCCTTTGAGTTAATTGTTCACAGAAAAGGCCACCTTTACTGTGTGCTACTATTGTTCGCCAGCGTCCATTCGTGCGGCCACCCTTTAACAAGCAGTTCACCATGAAACGGGGACAATAGCCACATATTGTTAGTGCCTTCTGACTCCTCCCCCCCCCCCCCCTTTTAAAAAAGCTTTCAGTGTACGGTGAATTAAAAAAGCCTTTCAAAGAAAAACAACTTATGAATAATCATTACAAACTGCTTCTCCTCTCCAAACAAATGATTCATTTTAAAGATAGATGAATTTGGTCTCAATAAAAACAGAAGCCTCGGAGACTTACGTCTCCGAGGCTTCTGTTTTTATTGAGACCTTTCCTATCAAATGATGATAACATGAAATATAGAAACGGTTTCATCGTATAATGGGAAACTTTCCATTTCAAAAACACAACTTGGAGCCATGAAAAAATTCCTTCGTTTATGGGGGTGGGGTTTAGTCGTCTTGATCATGTCAACTAAGAAAACGTTTAAGAAAACGTATCAAGTTGCGATATTCACGTTGTAAAATATTTTGTGTCAGCACTTGCCTGCAATAACGTCTTTTCCCCTCATTTCGGAATTTATAGAAGGACATTATTACAAAAACAAATGGTAAAGATGGAAACAAAATATTGACCTCTTGCAACTAAAGTGAAGACTTCCTGTTCAGAGTATGGTAACTTGAGCTATATCGTGAGTTCTGGTGATTGCAATTCCTACCAGTGGTTGAAACTTAAATGTTAACTTAAATGTCGATTTACAAATCATTTCTTTGAGAGATAGATGTGTTTCAATATGTTAAAAAATTTGCTACATCTAAAGGACTGGGTGGTTGGAGTAGGCGACCTGTACAACACACCTTACGTATTGAAAAGCTAACAAGTATAACTCTAACATAAAAAAAATTAATTTACACTAATTGAAAGAGGAGAAAACTCTTCAAACTTCTTGTTTTCTAAAGTTAGCTTCCCAGTGACAATTTCCTCCTTTATCTAGTCTAAATAGCTAATAGTAGAACTTTGTCATCTTATCCGTACCTTATATCCTCCCCTCGGGCATCTACCTATCAAGTTTATCCGACTTACCGTCTGTAGGAGGAGATGTTATATCTAGATACATACCATGCACTCACCTAAGCACACGCACACACACATCTGGATACCCCTTCCCGTCACCTCACCACAATCGGTAATCCTGATCCACGTGACTTTGTGCATCCTACGGAAACCTTCTAACGTCATTTTGTTTTGCCTCCGTATATGGTCAACATTTACGTGTCAATTCACTAAAGCGGTTCAATGGAGTACAGGATCTCCTCGCTAATATACTACGTATAGGGATGAGATAACTACCTTGAAAAAAAAAAACTCGAACGCATAGAGTTATCCGCGTCCAAAATAATTGCTCAAATCTCAAAACATTTTCGAGGAAGTTGAAAGCCCTCATAAACCCTATCCATAACCGAAACAGTCAGTGACAAGTTACAGACAAATGCATCAAAGATGAAACCTTTTGGTTTCCATTTTTGAGGTTTAAATGAAAGTATTTTACTATATTTAAAAGAATTGGAAGCTGACATCTTTAAATTTAAGACCTCCTCGTCCCCTTGACATAATACAATGTATCAAATTCCTGACATTTACCACCCCCCCCCCTCCCGTCTTCTCATATTCTTACTTTTTATTGAACTTTATAGATAGGTTATTTTCAAAACGCCCTGGAGGAATCCTACCAAAATGGTATTAATTCAAATGAGTGAGTCAGAAACGATCGTACAGTAACAACACAACACAAAAAAACAACAAACTACCAAGTCTATCCCACCTTTAGTAAAAATCGCATAACGACCCACTTGGAACAAAACATCTACTTTTTTCGCCAAGGTAAATCCAACATAAATCAGACATTTTAGCTCTCCGGAATTCACATTGGGCTTATCAAATATTTTTCTGGTTTGTTCCTACTGGTTTGTTCCTACATGTCGAAAAAGCTTTTAATAAAGCGTTGCACACCGGTATCAGATACAAAATGCCCAGATTCAACCCACGATTTAACTAGACTCTTTTCTTTCTTTCTCCCCAAATGGGAAGTCCTAATTCCCTTTACATAACCTGAATATTCTTCAGGCTACAAACTGCACATTCAGTCAGTATGCCGATAATAATTGTATACAACGCACAAAAAAAAAAAAAAAAACACTAACCAAAATTTACAATTCCTTACCTTGAAAGCTGGTGCTTCATGAAACTGACATCTTGAAATAGATTGTTCTTAATATACTGTATTTTTATACATAAGATACTCTTTTTTATACACTCGTTCTCTTCTAAAGGTTTTAAAATAACACCGTGCATTTGTCTTCAATGTATCATCGATAATGCTTTTATTAAAGCCTCTCCCAGTGCAGCTTTCCTTGGTGTCACTTTCGGAAACAACCTTAATTTTAAACGTCAAAGCAATAAATCTGCCATTCCGTTGCTGGATTGGCACAACTGCACTATCTCCATTGCCTATGTTCCTCCCGATATCCTCGTCAAGATTGCCAAAAAGAAAAATCCGTCCAGTCCTTTACTGTAGAATTTCTCTTACCTGCACTATAGCTGACGTCAATGAGGAAGTTCTAAATAGAATTCGTGGAGGTTGCAACCCATATCTGCTCGCTCGTAAAATCCCTCGTTACATTGGTAGGTCTTATACCTACAATCCTGACAACGCGATATACGATTTTTTTTTCATTTCTTCAGAGACTTTGAGATTTGAAACTTTACAAGGATAACAACTCGGTTGTTGGTAGTTGATCTGAACGCCAGTTACGAAAAGAGCAAGCCGCTACAATGCATTTCCAAAACATCCTAATTATGCAGAAACTCCTCTTGCTTTAATCCGCATTCCTTTCTGGCTCACTTCCATTACCTTGCAAGTAAATTGGTACAGCTTTTTTTAAAGAATGCAGTGTGATTGCAGACATCCTCATTGTTGTCAATGGATAGCTTTGCCTTAAAAAGAAAAGAAGGAAAAAATGTCACCGTAGCTCATCCACAAACCCTTATTGGACCTTTCGTGAGGGTGATCAGAGGTGAACTTTATCATTATACATATGTATCTACCTATATGTCCCCCTGTTTCTAAAGTTCATCTGATATACATCTAGAAAAGAGTTCGCTTTATTCAAAATTTGCAGAGTGAAACTAACGTTAGCATGACAATCATTACACGCAGAGAGCCCTTTTAAGCAAATCTTGAGCGTAAACCTACAGCAAAAACATGTGAACAAGCTAACAGTAACAACAAAAATGGTCTGGAAAAATGCCATTGAAGAGGCAAAATCATGACTTAAAAATTTGTAACATTAGGTAGAAACCGTGGGAATAGGATGCTACCTCTCCTTATCCTAATTACTATGCAAATGCGGTACTGAACAGTTGACTAACCAGACAAGGGCGATTTCATAAACAGCGCCCAGCTTGTTTTAGTTGTTCGAGGCATGGTGATCAAAAATTTGTGAAGCTTCTTAGGCCTTTGCTTTGTATGGCTTATTTTGTTTAGGGGTGCGTGAAGTTTGGCAGTGCGCGAAGATTGTTGGATGCACCATACATTTGGCATATTAACTTTGAAGGAACCTTAGTCAATCCTGACTGAACACAAAACAAAAGAGTAGATACAATATTAGCAAGTACACCTCCGTAGAATGACACATGCCCTAAATAGAGAGACACACTCTAGCTACAATATTACACCTTCTGAAACTGTAACGTCATTAATTCAGACAATCCAACCCAATTTTGTTGAAAGCAGAGGGACATAATTCCTTAAAATTATTCAACTGCTGTTGTAGGCTTGTTGCATACGCTATAGGCTGGGCTCCATCTCCTAATTTAAAATGACTCCAACAACACAACCCAAAAATTCAACTCAAATTCACCTTACATCTCCAAAACAATGATCCACCTGCTAGACATAGGCAGGCTACATTTACGCAGTAGCTTACATTACCTCATAGCCTATGCTGCTATGCCATTTGACTAAAATTTGCTTATGACTCTACAAAGTTAAAATGTGTCAATTTCGGCACATAAAAATACTTCTGACATCAGAATCTTCAGTTCAAGTTGTGCTCAACTTTAAAATGAGAAGAGACAGTATGTATACTTACAGAAGATCTATTCAAAGTATCATTACAATTGGATTTTACCAACTTCATAATCAGTGATCATATAGTATCCTTAGGTATGTCTTTGTAGGTGCAGTCATGCTACTAGTAATGCCTACATTCTGCTTTTTCTGTTTACTTTCTAACATTGTAGATACAAGCTTCACCAAAGACATTTCGGTCACAAAATTCTGTAATGTTTGCAAATAGTTAGTTCATTAAATTTTGCCATGAGTACCATAGTCACTTTGAACATCTGTGCTTGATTTTTCTTTTTTTGGTATTACTGACTATACATTTTAGATCAGGTTCGCTTGCACTCTCATTGTGTCTACGTACATGTTGTCTTGGTGTTTACAACACAGTGAACCACGCATGTCATGATACTAGTTGACTTACTGTAATGTATGTCATGATTAGGCTACTTACATTACAACTTAGCTGAGGCTACTAATAAGACTAGCCTACCTTTCTAACCAACATACACTTGTATGTCGTAAGTATTTTCTCCATACATTATTCACACAGTACATATTAAATAACAAGCACTGTACCATAGCCACATTGATTGTCACCGGGTAGACTAGATTCATTTGAGTTTGATAATGTACTGACTTTGTGAACAATTAAAAGGATGGTCTAGCCACAAATATAGCTTTGATATATGTTGAAAAGTAAGTGAATCTGATCATATACAGTAAAATTTCCATTCAGTGCCCATGTGTGGTTCCCGAGATATGAGCAGTTGAAGTTTCCACATTTGTTACTGACAGTTAACTTGAAG
Organism: Stichopus chloronotus; assembly: GCA_021234535.1. Taxonomy (NCBI): domain Eukaryota; kingdom Metazoa; phylum Echinodermata; class Holothuroidea; order Aspidochirotida; family Stichopodidae; genus Stichopus; species Stichopus chloronotus. The sequence continues at coordinate 16,397,681 of CM037837.1, read as the reverse complement.
CAAGCAGGAGTGATGTCATCTCCCCACATTGATAAAGTATTTAATGATTTTCTTTAAAATATACACCAAATAGTGATATCACAATGTGAATGTAGGAGGGGTATGAGAGTTTTGTTACCTTCAAGTAACCAGTATGTAGGCTGACCACCTACTGATTTCAAGGTAAAAATAATAAATTTAAAAATGAAGAAAACAAAACACTCTTTAGCAATGTGAAGAGATGATGTCACTCCTGTTTGCTTCAAGTTCCCAGTTGGTAGCAAAGGGGTAACTCCAAGTGATAAAGTCGCGAGAACCATGCATGGTAACTGAATGGAAGTTTTTCTATAAGGGTCAGATTTACTTACTCTTAAACCTATCAAAGCTAAATTTCTGGTTGGACTATGCTTCTAAGCACATGATAATGTTGAACGTTTATTTACCTTTTTTTGCATCGTACACAAGCGGTGAGTTTGATAATGTACTGACTTTGTAAGCAATGACGCGCACAATAATGTTGAATGTTTATTATTATTATTATTTTCTTTTTTGCATCGAACACAAGCGGTGTAAAGTTCACCCATTATCAACATTTTGTCTGTCTGCTTTACTTTTCCAATCCGCATCGCTTTTCATTGCACTAAAACACAAGTGCTTAAATGTTTTTCTCCACGAATGGCCTTAACGATAAAGCTGGAGAATAAATAAATGATACTGAATTACCCTAATTCTTTATGTCTTTTGTTTGTTGGTTGTCCATGTAGAATCACAATAGGATCATTAAGTCAATATGGTACAGAAGTGCACTAAGCCTTGGCTATTCATTCCATTTCTTTGCGTAGGCTTCAGACAGTAAAAGACAAGTCTATCTGCTCGTACTGTCCTATATGATCAAATGTCAGTTGAGTTCGTTGGGGTTTATTTGTGAAAACTATGTAAATGCAATATGTCAATGAGAAAAGCTGATACACACAGTATCTCATATATGGTATGTAGGTGTAATTCATGGGATACAGGAACCCTATTGTGATCGATGGAGGTCAATGGTCATCTGCCGTTAGAAGTGGTCAGTGTGTGAAAAACTTTTAAACACACATATCTTAAGAAGGAGGAACCTTTTGTCTTTTAGTGGAGGTCAAAGGTCATTTGAGATCAACAAGGGTCAAATTATTGAAACCTCATAGACATGTTCTCAAGAAAGGAAGCTTTTAAAGCATAGGTAGGTTATGACACATCCTAATTCAATACTGTGAGTTTAAAAAAGAATCCTTATAATTTGATTATCGAAACCACAGTGCATTTGTGCAATATGATTATGAAAGAAAATCATATGATGCCGTGATTGGGTGTGTATGTGTGTGGATATTTGTCAATGTGAAAGGTCTTATGAGTTCACCAGATCTTAAAATTTAGAGCATTGTTTCCACAATATCTCAAGACATGAATCATCAGAAACTATTAATACATGCTATTTGAATGCTTTGCATCAGAGTAACCTTGTTGTTTTTGAAGGAGATCAAAGGTCATCTGAAGTCATTAGATCTCAGGCACTGAAAGTTTGTTAACATTTCAAGACAGAAATAACGGAAACTTATGATAATTAGTATGTGAATGTTTCATAACAAGAAGATGAATCTTGCTGCTTAAGTGTAGGCTTTGGTGACATCTGAGGTCACTTAATGTAAAAAATTGAAAATATGGTGAACACAGTAGGCCTAGCTAGAGGTAAGAATCACGGAAACTATTTGTACCTTCTGAGTGAATATGTTATATCAACTAGAAGAACCCTATCGTTTTCGGTTGAGACTGATGTCATCCAAGTGTTGTATAGAGATGGTCATTCTACCCCACCGTACGCAAAAGGTAGTACAAAGTTCAGTCTTCCGGTGTTTACCCCAGATTTATTTTAACCTTTTCTTTATTTCCCTCCGACAGTCAGATTAGACAATACAACACATTAAAAATAGTAAACTTAGACCCTGTTCTCAGAAAGGTTGCGCAATCCTTTCGTGATTGGGTAGATCATGGATGGCAACCGCCTCATTCAGTTACGTAGGTCAACCATTTGACCTGTGATTGGTCAGTGTCAGCAGTCTATCCCGTGATCCTTAGCAGTTCGGCGTGGGTCGATCCATCGACCTCGCCATGCCGCTGACACTGGCTCTCTGGACATACAACCATAATCATCGTCTGTCTCTGTCTGTGCACTATGTAAGTCTCCGTCATCTTATCTCTCCGTCGGTTTCTCTCTCTCTCTTTCATCATCCTCATCTTGATTCTTGCTTAATTAATCTATGTGCCAGTCGAATCAACAATAAATGGAACTTTAATCACTAAAAAATCTTTCTTGGTTCTGACGTCTCTTTCTCCTTGCGTCTAACATCCGTCGCTGGGGCAGTCATATCCACGCCTGTGAACCCCTAAAACCCCTCATATTCTACACAAGGTACAAATAGTGGAAACTCTGGAAACAGCAGAATTAATGGAAACATTTGAATAGTATCAGTGTCAGTATATTTTTTTACCGAGGTGCATTTTAGACCAATAATGAAGGAAATTATGTGGGTGACTCCCAGACCCCCTTGGTTCAAGGGGCCAATCAAAGTAGATCTTTTTATTTTGTCTGGTTTTCCTGACCAGATGAAACGAAATAAACAAGCTTCCAAATATTTTATGAGGGTATCAGGAGGGTTGGGTAAAACTTGAAATAGGAAAACTTGTTCAGGTAATCCGGTACAGAATGGTTCAGGTCACAAGCCTGTGATGTGTACAGTTTCAACGTCCAGTTGAAATTTTAATCGGACTCATAAATGACTGATTGCATTTATCAGAGTAGTTTAAAAATTAATCCAGGAATATCAATTCTGCAAAATATGGAATCTGGTTTATTTATTTTAGGATGCAAAGTTAATTGTCTTCATATTTGGAGAAAATATGCACAATGGTGCTCACTACTATTAAGGAAGTGTTATACCTCAAAAATAAGTTCTTGAAGGTACTTTGAGTCGTTCAAGGTCTTTCTTTTCTGATTAAATTCTACGATAGTTACTATAGAGATCAATCAAACATACCTATTCCTGGTTTACGCTGAGACGCACAATTGTCTTCACATTTGAGGCTAACGGTTTCTGTACAGTTGGGTATAGGGAACAGAGCTTGGTATGTGAGATTTGTTAGTTAAATGTCTTACAGTTATTGCCTCCAGTTTTTATTCACAACCAAAGAGTTGGAGTCATTAATGACTTATTACATTTAATCAGAATCGTTCAAAAAATAATCCAGGAATATCAAGTCTACATAATATGGAATTTGGTTTATTTATTTTAAGACGCACAGTTAATTGTCTTCATATTTGAAGCCAATATACACAATGGTGTTCACTACTATTAAGAACGCGCTATACCTCAAAAATAAGTTTTTCTACGATAGTTACTATAGAGATCAATCAACGTAACATGTTTAAAAAATATGTACATGTATTATAGGCCTATTCCTTGTTTACGCTGAGACGAACAATTGTCTTCACATTTGAAGCTAACAGTTTCTGCACACTTGGGTATAGGGAACAGAGCTTAGTATGTGAGATTTGTTAGTTAAATGTCTTAAAGTGATTGCCTCCAGTTTTTACTTACAACCAACGAGTTGGAGTCATTAATGAACTATTACATTTAGTCAGAGACGTTTGAAAATTCATCCAGGAATATCAAGTCTACGTTGTATGGAAGTTGGTTTATTTATTTTAAGACGCACAGTTAATTGTCGTCATAGGCTATTTGAAGCCAATATACACAATGGTGCTCACTACTATTAAGGACGTGTTATACCTTAAAAATAAGTTTTTGAAGGTACGTTAAGCCATTTGAAGTCTTTATTTTCTGCTTAATTCTACGATAGTTACTATAGAGATCAATCAAAGTAACGTGTATGTAGGCCTATTATAGGCCTATTCCTTGTTTACGCTGATATGGACAATTGTCCTCACATTTGAAGCTAACGGTTTCTGCACACTTGGGTATAGGGAACAGAGCTTAGTATGTGACATTTGTTAGTTAAATGTCTTACAGTGATTGCCTCCAGTTTCAAATTCAACCTAGGAGTTGGACCCATAAATGACTTATTACATTTAGAGAACTTGGCTTATCTATTTTAAGACGCACAGTTAATTGTCTTCATATTTGAAGCCAATATGCAAAATAGTGCTCACTACTATTAAGGACGTGTTATATCTCAAAAACAAGTTCTTGAAGGTACCGTAAGCCAATTAAATATATATATATATTTATTATAGGCCTATTCCTTGTTTACGCTGAGACGTACCATTGTCTTCACATTTGAAGCCAACAGTTTCTGCACACTTGGGTTTAGGGAACAGAGCTTAGTATGTGAGATTTGTTAGTTAAATGTCTTACAGTGATTGCCTCCAGTTTTTATTTACAACCAACGAGTTGGAGTCATTAATGAATTATTACATTTAGTCAGAGTCGTTTGAAAATTCATCCAGGAATATCGAGTCTACTTTATATGGAATTTGGTCCATTTATTTTAAGACGCACACTGACAGTTAAATGTCTTCATTCTGTATTTGAAGCCAACGAACACAATGGTGCTCCCTACCCAAAGCCGATACCGTAACTTATACAGCCAAATTTTGTACTTTCTCCAGCACAGTGCTAGCACGCCTGGATGTCATCATAGTAGGGCCTAATTATTTTTGTACTTACGATGTTTGACACGATCTTACATTGCAAAATATCTTCATTTTCTCACACTTATAACACTATTTTCCAAATTTTCCAAACGAGTTTTCTATTCGACTCTGCATACCATACAGTGTCAGTAGATTATGTAAGGCCGTGTATTTTCTGTATGACCAGTACTAGACGTACGTTAGTATTGCAAGTGTTGATCAAATTTGTTCGTGAACTACAAAAATGAAATAAAAGTACCATTTGTACATCTTGAAACAATTTCTTCCCATCAAATCAATGTGCCAGGTTCGTGGATTTTGCACCCCTTGTGGTTTTTTATTTCATTGTTTCCAGTACGATAAGTCTGGTCATAGCTAGTACCAATTCCGCGAATTTATGCCGTAACTCTTTCCACGCAGCACTTACCTTCCATATATCAATTACAACGTCATACAATATACTGTATCACAATGGATTACGTTAGTTCCCCCCCCCCCCCCCCCCCGGTAATTTCCGCACCTTATTTTCCGCTCCTGAAATTTAGGGGCGGAAAATAACGTTAAAAACATAAGGTTTAACTAATACGTGTTTTATTTCTTCTTCATTTTCAGTTGGAATCTCGTGTGAATTTTGACAAGAAGTAATGGATGGTGTCACCAGGGAGTTGCCCGCACTTCAACTTGGCATGATATTTGTGAATTTATATAAAGTACGAGTGAAGAAATTATTCACGTCAATGTTGATATCATGTTACTGTAACCGTGTAGGTACATAACATGTTACATGGCAGGCATAATAGTCCTTCGGACTGTGGATAATTGGAAACGAGATTGGAAACGAGATTGGAAACACATCAATGTTCAATGTCAAGGGTGACGGATCAAAAAAATAAAACAAAAGAAAAAGAGGGACAGATGTGGGTGGAGAGGTGGAGAGCGAGAAAGCTTGTTGGGTGAGATCGATATCGAGAAACTAAAAAAAAAAAAAATAGAGGATGACAACTAGGTCCAATGGAGGAGCGTGGGTCAAGGGAGGAAGAACTGAGAGAAGGAACGGTGGGTAGGATGATGCATTCAAAGGCTAGCTTGTATAGTTATGTGCACACAATGAAGTTCAGGAAGAGGTTTTGTCACGTGATAGACGAGATACTTCGACTTTTACACGGTGCATCGGGTTATGAGAGTTGTGAAGAATGTAAACATATACTGCTAATAAATTGTAAAGATTACCAAAACACTTCCCTGTTGTAGTGGCGTCTGTTTTAATTATACAATCGAATGAGGACCTACATTTGTTGCTATGCCCCTCCCCTTAGATTTATCTGTTAAATTCGAAATTGAACACCATTCAGTGAACATTTTTTTTTTTTGCCCGGAGCTGGGAAACCGTCTGAATTGGGATATGAAATATGCCTCCTTCCCCTTTTTAATCTCGTGCGCGGGCCATTAGCCCAGCCGGTGGCACCTGCAATTCTGCTAGAGTACACTATTACTATCTATCGCCTACCCCTAATAAAACTTCGCGCATTTAACGTAAAAACCTTGGAATTTCTAGCTGTTGTAAAATCAAAATCCCTACAAATCATATACCTTGTTTTCGCAAGTCTAAAATTCAATTTTACTACTGATACTAGTAATTTAATCAAATACGCTATGGATTGTACCTCGAAATCTGTTAATTATTTAAACAAACATTTACTTGTATGAGTTAACGATACGATGTAAACTTGCCGAACTTCACCCATCTTGCTAACGTTAGCATGACAATTATTACATTAAGAATGTCCTTTTACACATATCCTTTGCCTAAACCTAACAAGGGAAGTGAACAAGCTAGCAACAAAAGTGGTCAGGTAAGCTTCCATTGAAGAGTCAAAATCATGATTTGAAAATTTGTAACATTCGGCAGAAACTGTGAATAGGATGCTCTTGGCCTAGCCTACCTCACCTTTGCAAATGCAGTACTGTAAGTTGACTAACCAGTCAGCTTTCTCAACTTTCTTTTCAGTCATTTCAAGGTATTGTAGTCAAAAATTTGTCCAGCTACTCAGGTCATCGAATTTTAGGGCTTATTTTTTAAGGGTTGCGTGAAGTTTGGCAGTGCGCGAAGTTTGATGTATGTACTATATGTCTTATTATATAGGGGTAGGTAATCGTGTATACTTAAAGTGATTGCGTGTGTACTGAAAAACCAAAAAGATAAGATTATGTTTGATCTTAACTTTTTCTTTATTTTTAAATGTACACGCGAGGTTGTACATGAACGGACTACGTCTTTCAATGAAGGAAAATGACAGTAAGTACCTCGAAAAACAAGGGGATTGGCATAAAAACAGTAAAAAACAGAAATCATATTTGAAAATTAACGGTTCTTTCTATAACCGCCTACGTAATGAATATGCAACAGTACAGGTCTCACTGGTGTATCAAAAACATACTACTCAAGTCGTCGCCCCTTGGTAGGTATCGGGAATTGTTGCGTTTGGTGAAAGGGAATACTGTATTTACAAATAACCTAAGCACTGAACACAACCTTGCCCGCGGCGTCAGTGATCCTAAGTTGTAACTGAATATTCAATACTAGTATACTTTCCATTGGCTTGCTCAAAGAAGTACACCGTTGATTTGAATGAAAACTGTCAACCACTACATTATCGTATTCTACACTTTTTGTCGTTATGTTAGAAGAATTTAAAATCATATGGCAAAATTAACCAAATAAAACCTATTTATTTTCCCAGATTGTCTGAATGGTGTAATTAAAAGCCTTACCAAAACTTTGCAGGTGAAATTTCAATGTTTTTACTTTGTCTACTCACGCAATCACTTTAACGTTAGGACGACCTTTGGTACTGTATAGGTATATGCCTAGTCTACACTGGTTTCAAGCGAGACTGCCACTTTCAAAAACAGGCCGATGATTGGAAGCATTTTATATACAAACAGTAAGACTCAGAGATACATGTAGACACATATTTCAGTAGGCCTAGTACTATAGATATAGGCCTAGGCAAGACCCAAAGCTACATCATTGAAAATAAAAGGGTTTATAAAAAAGAGGCGATTAGAAAGTGGTAAAGGTCTTTTGTTAACTGTTTGAGGGAGTAACTGCTGAATAGCATGATCAAATTCAAAAGAACACTTTCTTATTCTTAAAATTACAGAGTCGCAGTCAATGATCTGCTATGCAGTATGTGGCTGTGCATGACTGTATAACGGCGTGACTGTTGAACACCGTATTAAGGGTATGTATCATTACAATTTTGTGACAGTTTCACCTACAAAAGTCGAAATGATTTATTATGAACCAGTATTGTCTTGTACAATATATACAGTATGTATACATTGCAAACAAAAATTTGTGTCACCGAATGTGAAATTATTCCGCCTTTTTATGACAACCCCAAACAAAATTAGCTATCTCCAAGGTAAGCCTATACATCGAGTGCACCTTCCGTTGATTTAGTGTGGACATGACAAAAAATGGTTGCGTTCTCCACTTTTTCAATCTGCTTAATCTAACGTTTCAAAAGCTGGGATTTGTGAATATTAGGCTAGAGGTGCATTCGACGGGCCAGTGTGTTCTATGGCCACCTTTCTAATTTCTGCCCGTGTTCTCAACCAGAGTCAGTACAATACAGATTACTGCATGATCATTGGTGTCATGTTTCAGTAAATGAATATGACTTTGATCATTTTAGCTTGATGAGGAAGACTGTGGCCATAGCGGAGGCAGGGTTGCAGTGCCTCAGTGAGGAAAGACATGTGATTTTGACATTATGTTACAGTAAATGAATAGGACTTTGATCATTTTTGCTTATTGAGGAAGAGCAAGTACCAAGCAGAGGCATGGCCATAATGCCACGGTGAGGGAAGGCAAGTGATTATGATGTCATGTATCAGTACTGTAAATGAATACAATTTTGTCATTAATAGATCATGCCAATAGCGGAGGCATGGTTGCAGTACCACAGTGAGCCTTAGTCTCCTTTGCCAATTGTTCATACTGCATGTTGATCAACCACAACTGTCCCTCCAGTTCCACAGTTGAAAGCTTTGGGACACGCAAATGGCATTTTAAGAATAATGCTATGACGTTGTCACTGTGTATGATATTACTGTAGGTACTGTAGGGTGGGAGTGTACTGTATCCTGTATGCCACTAGGATGTACAGTATATTAATATGAGGAAATATCCAAGGCGGAGGCACGGTCGCAGTGTCATGGTTAGTATACAGTAAGTCTCCATACATTCCACTATGGAGAGCGTTTAGGACATTGTACTGTATGCAGTTGTACCGTTTGAGGCACTAAACTACTGAGTTTGCCTGACCGTAGACCATCTACTGCCATTCAGTTACCATGTCTGTTGGACAGTTGTTTTTGTTGAACTACAGTATATAGGTCTCTAGATTTACTGCAAATTTACAATGTTCCAATTTGTCCTGTGTCGCGATTTTCAAGGAATTTTGTACTCGAAAGTTCGAAGACGCGGCTAAGTGGACTCGAGGACTTGGTGCAAGGTGAAGTGCTACAGTAATCCAAAGAAATGCAATTTGAATGGGAAAAAGCTACTTACATTCAGGTCATCAGTAAGAATGAAGCGGTTTATCAACAGTGTGCATCGTCTGCCCAAAGTAACTGCGTGCATTACCATATTACTAAGAAGAGAAGTACGGAGAGACTTGTAAGCTGAATGACTCTTACAATATGGCAGGTTGCCTGTTGCAGTTTCAGAACAATAGAAGGATGAAAAACTGCTCCTTCACATTCAGAAATAAAGAGTTAGTGCACTTGAGGTTTCACTCTGCAATATTTCAGTGTTACAGACAAGGAGGATAATGATGGAACTTGCAGAAGAGAGCAGAGGATATTCCAGAAATCAAGATATTTTGCTCTAAGGACATTGGTGAAGAAACTTGACCAAAGAAGTGGGATAATGAGGCTGACAAATTGCTCAAAATTTTTGGTAGAAACTTTCTTGATTGGTTGGATGCCAGCACTTTTCATGTAGACACTGCCAAAAGATATCGCTAAGGTTATATTTACTGAGACCAACACACCAAAAGCCTGAATGTGTACAGAGAGTGGTTACTTGCTTCTAACATGTGCATGTCAGTTAAAGAAATGAGGAGTAACATATTGTAGAATAAGTATACAGTAGTATGTTGATGTGAACAGACCTTAAGTGCATTGTTGTATAGAGATATTGTCAGGCTAGCTGACATTCTGATGTTCTCTTTTTAAAATGGCGTCAGGGTCTCAATCCATTGTCATTGTGTATCAAACTTCTCCGTCATGTTTCTGTGCATTTCAGCAAAAGAAGTTACAAGTCAAGGTGTGAAGAAAATACATATAATAAGTCCTTTTTTGCAAATTATTGACCAAAAAGCTGGAAAATGTACAGTTAATCTTCTCCCATACTTTTCAACACGGTACTTGAATAAATTATAGATGTTTTGATCCTTTATTTGCATCGGCAGTAGTTGTTTAAGCTCCTCCTTCAAACTGCTGTGATCGAAGTGTGTAATAGTAAAAGATCAGTAGTATCGAGATTTTCAACTCAATTGTTTGTATTTTCAAATTCAAAAGAAGAATGATGGCAAGAATGTCCTGAAAGAAGAATTACAAAAGACAAATGTGTAATACTTTAAGACCCACCAACTTGAGCGACAATGAGGGGTTCAATTAGGGGAAAGGTATTACATTGATTCTATTACGCCATTCCTGTTCAATAGCATTCACATAGCAACGTCATTTTGTCAACTATTCCTTATACAATTAGTTCGCTCAGAACAATGCTTCTAGAGGTTTAGCCACTCACATTTTCAGAAGAGGCAGTCAAAACTCAACAACTGTTTAATTGACATAAATGAATACATTTACTTTGTTACATCGTAAACAATGGACAGCATACAAATGAACTAAGTGGCAAAGTCTAATATTTTGTTAACACCAGATGGACCACATTCCAAATTATCTGATTGTTATTTGTCAATCTCTTCAATCACAATTTGAACTGTTTCTAACATACTCAGCACATCCATACAAAGGAACATTGAACAACCAGAGGTACTGAGATTCAGCTTCAGGGGGCCGATGTGGGTATGGTTGTGTGATACTCTAGTGTTGTGTGTCTAGTTAGCTTATGTACGGTATTGCAAATGTCACATAATATTAGCATGGAATATAAGTTTTCATGTACTCATAGGTTTTTTTTGTCAGTGAATATGTAAACTTTCATAATTATGTAGTTTCAGATTAGTATGTTATATCATCAGAGGTCAAAGTTTAAATATTAACTGGTTCACTGTCACCCTTATTTATTGAGGTGCAATGTTTAGGTTCTCCATTCTCTTTGAAGTTCAGTTTGTGGAAGGATTGGAATATTATGAAAGAGTACATGTAATATGTGCCTGCACACAGTATGTGTAGATACAAGCCTGTAACCAGCTGTGCACATTTCAAGACCCATATGACCTTTCCCATTAACATGAAACAGAAGTGTAGCCTGTAGTAAAAACAGAATCACAATTGATATGTTTGGTAAAAGGCGGCGCAGATCCAGGATTTTGAGAAAAAAAGAGGGGGGGGTTCAATGAACGTAAATCAAATAAAATTCTAGTTCACTTTTTTTAGCTACGGCACTTTTTCAATCTTGATTCTCCAGTGCGCAACTGTTGTTGACACATTGGTACTTTACCTGGTTACAGTTCACTTAAGAGTCTCACTGACTTCTCTCTTTATGGATGACAACAAAAGAGAGGGAGAAAAAAAGATATCCTACAAGCAGTAGCGACTTTGGGTAACGCTTTAGTGGTACACGTAGGACATAATCAGGCATATTTTGTTGTGGTTCATCTCTCCTGAAATTTTGCCACTAACGTTCACGTTCCTAAAACCCGACAAACAAATGGCAGGAATGTTCTCTGAACAGGTATTGGGCCGGGGATGGACGTAGCTAGGCTCATATGTTAAGGAGGGGGAGGTGGTGTGAATGATCCAAATTCCGACTTGTTGATTTTTTTTGCAAGTGAACGACGATGCCGCCGCCGCCACCGGGATAGTTTCGGATACTAGGAATATACTACGGGGATCCAGAATTTTACTGATAACGGAGGGGGTGCGGTTTTTCGCAAAAAGGGCACTATCAGACTCGATGGAACAAAAAAAAAATGGAGTTGGTGGCTAGTAAAAGAATTAACTATGCATAGCGCCACCATTTTGATAACCAGGCGTCTAGACACTTCCTGTGTGTATTTTTAGTGGCTGGCTGTGCCCATCCTTGAAATAGGGATATGTCTGTAACTCATCAATTCATGAGAAAATGAAAATTCAATCTATGAAAATGGTAGTATATATCTGGTGGGTTTGGATGACAATAATTATAATGAATTATGCATATTCCCTTTTCATTTTTCTTTGGTACTTGGTAAATATCTCGGGAGACTAAAAACACAGTTAGGTGGACTCAAAACACAGAAATGAGGTGAGCAGAGATTTTTTTTTTGGGGGGGGGCTCGAATAAGTTGGCAGGTAGTGAACAAGAAAATTTTGAGTTTTTTTTTAAACTCCCCAAATAGCCGGAAACGGTGTGTTTCGAGTGTTCCAGGCTGTCTTTAAAATAGGGATATCATGTACGCAATTTGAAAAAAATAAATATGATAAATGGTAATACATGTGAGGGAATTTCCAGTGAAACGGGGAGTGGTTGGAAATCCTCAGTGAAATTTAGACAAAAACAACTTGAAAACAAACGTGACAAACGTGAATGTGAATAGAGTGTAAACAGAAATTACCAGGGCACCGGCTGCTAGGGTCTAACTAGATAAGTTGTTCCAAACTCTCAACCTCCTTTCTATGAGTTGACATGCAGTTGTTTTGTACGTAGTGTCCTGTCAGTTTGGGTCGGGGATTCATTCATACATTACTAAACTATGGACCTCTTGTCTGCAACATAAATCGACTTTAAGGAGAGTTCGAAAAAATTGTGTATACATGTAAGAACTAAGAATACTATTAGTTTTACCACATTGAGATGTCCCAAATAGGTAAATGTAGCCCACACGATAAAGGGGGAAATATAATTCCTATTTAAGTATAGCACGGTCACATGCAGCATAAAACAATCAAGCAAACAAAACAAAAGCCATGTAAATCAGTGAACGGACGACTGAGATATGATCTTTTTTCTTTTTTTTTCAATACCATTTTTAAACTGCTCATCATCCATTCCGCATTACGATTGAACAGAACACAACAAATTAAGTTGTACATAGCTATCAACTATAATGCTGAACAGCTGTTTGTATGTGCCGTTCATGATGCTCAGCCAATCACAGTCTGTGTTACTGGCAAATCCCCATCTTCATCTTAAATATGTGTTGTGTCATTTTTTCACAAATCGCTCTCCGATCTTCCTCAAAAAACATCACATTGTCAGCATGAGCTGGGAGGTTTTCGATTAAAGTTCAATAGCGATACAAAAGATTAAACAACTTTGTTTCGTTTGATTGAAGTGATGCTGTTCCTTCAAAATTGCAAAATCTTAAGAAAAAAGAAATATGTGGCAGCCTTCTTGACGATGCGGCACGAAAGCTAATCTAGTAGTGTAGGTACATAAAATGAACATCTTCTGAAACTAAAGGCTTCTGAAAAAACGTTTAATTTGCCCTCGCTCTGTTATCACACGTGTCACTGGTATGGCATTCGTGAGCGTGTTGAAGGTTCGTAGTCAGGTGGACTATAACTTACAAAGGGAAAACTAAAAAGAAAATTGTTTGCTTGTATTACTTCCAAATGCCTTATCAAATCTCGTTTTTGTCTTCATAGTTTTTAGGGAACAATGAACTTAAAAGTGGCACTGATATCTACACGGGGGTTCTCTTTTGTGCGACAAAGATATCAATGACGTCACTTTCAGAATGAATTTGAAATCTACCAATAACAATATCGACTATATAAGTAAACTTTTAGCCAGTAATAATAGGGGGACATACGTCATTGATGTGACATATGAGGCGCCTATCCAGGGTTTTTCAGCACGGTGAAGGTCTGATCTGAGGGTGTATATAGCCCTTTTCGCATGCACTTCACAAGCATCTAAGTGAAAGCCACCATCGCTCCTAGATTGTAATATGAAAAATTCAAATGTTTCAGATTTATTGACTGAGAAATTTGTCAATTAACTGGTATCCTTAGACACAATCTGGAGCTATCGTTGGCATATTTTTTATACCATAGCTCTGCCAGAATGAGCCTATGAAAAAAATCAGATTTCCCGAATATCCACCCCACCCCTCCCTTTGGGGCCAGGTTACTGGTTTCAATATGTGATGGAACATTCAGTCATCATGGAAAAAACATAGGCGGTGGAAAAACGTAAGCACTGGGAACCAGCCCATAGTACTTTTTTGGGGGGAGGCGCTCCCCCAGCACCATGAGTTCAGTCGTTACGGAAAAGACATCCGGCTATCACTGTGTATGATAGGCAGACATGGAACAACAGAAACTAGTGATGAAAATAAATGAAATTCGTCATTTGAGATGATTCTCTGAGGTTAAGTAACCATTGTTCAATTTGTCCATTTGCAGGACACAAAAAATGGAGTCGTGGACGATGACTGTGTGCTGCGCTGTGGCTAATGTAACAACACTGTGTAAAATGCCAAAGAGCATGCGTACCTTTATGCGCTCTAAACTAGCTTAAGTCTTACCTAAGCCTAAGCTACACGAGGAATACCATTATAATATGGTTTATTAATAAATGGTTCCCAACATACAAATGTGGTAAAAGCAATATATAGGCCTATATGATAAGAATTTAGAGGATCGTAACATCAAAATCATTTTGGAGCACTGGGTGCATTGATTACTGAAAATGTTAAAATAGCCACAGATTCCATCAAAATCCATCAATGTTTACAGACAAGTTACCGTCTCAAAGCTTCATCATGTATAAACATTGGCTAAGTATGCAAATTTATGACGTCAAGAGACGGACTCCTATGATTTCGTATGTTGCTCCTTTGTTTATTTACAACAACCTTTATTAAGGTCATTTAAGAATTTTATGTGCACAGAGGGTACTTTCTTCATCAAAAGTATCGATACCACTTACCAATGTATAAGGTAATTTAAAAAGTCATATCTCAAAAACGGTAGTACACAAAAACAAAAATGTTAAACTTTCCCTTCGCACCGTCACGAAGGTAGGCATATATGGTACATCTCATCTAAAATTCTGTAATTCATTTAAACCGGACAAGGTTGTTAAACCTTTAAAAAACGCTTACTTACTTAACTATCTAATGAAAACTATATCCAGCTCATTCCGGAAATGTGCTGCATCTTTTTAGGGTAACATCTGCAAGTAATATATCTCACCGACAATTATTGATTATTTTCCAAGTGTTTTTCTATACGTGTGAAAACTGCATTGCCTTATTCTGTGTAGGATTGAATGAAAGTTGCTAAAGATTTATGTTTTCATATGTAAAATGTAAAACTTTAAAGTTGAACAAAGCAGGTCATCTTAAGCCATGTCGTAGGTCGTGTGATGGTCATCTATACAAATAAACATTCAGTCAGTGATGTAACAAAGTAAAAACAGGAATGACCTGGTAAGATCAACAAAGTTATGTACCATACGAAAAGACCAAATAAAAAGTAAGAATGACAAGAAATATAATGAAAAACAAAAAAATATAAGAAAACCGCAATGATCAATCAGCACATTTACCAGTAAGGTGAGTTGTCACTTTGTTTTTACAAATAGCATCGCTATGAGAGTCTCTATAGATGCCACTCTTGTTCAACAGTTTAGCGAGAGTTTATCTGAGCAGAATGAACCTATACTTACGGAAAAGAGTGTGTTATATCTCGGGTCTTTGGGGATTCAACCAAATCTTCTTTACTTTAAAAAGACAAGTTAGCCGTGCATTGATATCCGTTCTCTGATGTCCTTCTAACGAGGTTGATTTACATAAAAGTGAGCCATACCACTATCCAATCACCAATTACTGACACAAAACCTCGCTACAAATTTATGCTAAAATGTCTCCAAATTGCCTGCAGAGACAGTACTGCCTACACAAAAATAACAGTATATGAACAATATATATTGAGGTCTTGTGTTTAGAATTTACCAAAGCATGAACTGGTAAAATGATTACGTTTATTTACTGACAGCAATTTACATATCAGATGAAGACCACGAAAAAACAGTCTGATTTTAGGAAGGGACCTCTGCCAATAGACAGCCATATGGGCAAAAATATTGGAGACTGTCAAAGTCGATAATTATATTAGTAGGAGGAAGTTTCGGAGGGACTCTTTTCCCCTTAAAAGCCAACAAGAAAGGTAAATGGATGAAGGAAGACATTTGAGATCCATTCCTTGCTCCTCACTCCCAGCTGGTGTTGTAATTTTATAAGGTTCCAATGGGATACAAAGGGAAAGTGGCACGGATTGGGACTTCTCTGGAAGCCAATTGTCCTACTGGAAAAACTTTTTAGCTCACCACAATTTGCAACTCTTGACAGCCTTGCAACTAAATTTCATGGTTGCTTCGCAATAACTACGAATGGATTTTTATCGTTGGTACAATAAAAAGTTGAAATTCTCTCTTGGAATTGATTCGAAGCCACAATGTTGGTGGTACGTATTTGAATGAGTTAGGTGTTCAACTTATTCAGACCCGCCAATGTATATAACATTTGTTTACAAAAATTAGTCGACTGGTAAACCTATTCAGACATTGATTTGCAAAACTGCTTATCAGATTTGTTCACACTACATCACCCCCTGCAGTGGCAGAGCAGCGAGTGATATTGTTAACTGGGAATTTCAACTAACCTTGCGCAATACGGTAAACCCACTTTGGCTCTCTTCACAAGAATTTAATTACGTTGTACATGATCTGTCTGCCCATCTTAGTTCAATTTCAGTACTTGTTTGATTAGTTTAATTTAATTTATTGATCGACAGAAAAATTAAGCTACGAAGTGACGGGATTTTCTATTGCATGTAGGGGTTAGAAAGTATAGGGTAAGAAAATATGGGACCTTAGGGAGCCACAACTTGTAGGAAGTACATAGACGCATGCTTTGGGGGTTGGCTTTAACTTTAGAAAGTTTTAAATTTGGTATTATCATTGTATCACTTAGGAGAACAATATAAAAGGAATAGGGTGATGTTCGCAGCTCCCATTTGACCTTTCCATAGGATGTCATTTAAAGTCCAATGTACTTTCATAATGACTTCATCACAATATTCGGAGAATCGTTTATGAAATATGAATCCCATGCCATCATGAGTAACATTTTTAGGAGGGGGTACAGGAGGTGTAGAGATGATCTAACTGATACACATACACCGATGTAATCAAAATAAATCACTGATCTCATTGACTTTGGCATTTTATGTGCAAAATTCAGAGTTACCATAAGAAAACCCCGACTCTTCATTACATGAAATAACATAACAATAAGCTATAGCATTGAGGAAAGGATTACATTCTTGGTTTTGCTTTATACCCCAACGTCCCTCTTTCGTGTCCTAATATTGTATCCTTACACATTTATTAATTAACAACACTTGCGACATGCTTTCCTTCCCAACTTTAATAAATCTTAGTATACTGCACTGCTGTGAAAAAACCGAAGGTCACGCACATTGCATGCCACTAAATTAGCTTTCTGAGGTATTGAAATGTGATTTAAAAAATAGGTACTGCAGTAGCTTTGATTTGATAGTTTGACAGGCTGAAAATACGTCTGTGAAATTAAGTTTAGGCAATACTTGAGCTTAGAAAATTCGCAAGTACAGATAGAGTTGCAGGAAATTATACGCATATAGGACCCTCTATGCGTTATAGTGTGCACTATGTGGAACATTGCCGTGCCGCAGGTCGGAACTTGGCGAGCTGTGCTTCAATATCTCTAATGCGTAAAGGGTAGTTTTTAATAAGGGAGCTGACCCTCGCCAAAGTGAGTTTGATGTAGAATTGATAACTAGAGCTTACAAAATCATCTTCTCCACTCCCCTCTGCTCCTCCTTCAAAATCTTGGAAATACAATCCAACGGCATTGTTTTATGTTTTTGTTATACTGCGTTAATTATTAGCGGAATTGCAAAAAATGCAATAGGTTTGCAACTCATATAGGAACACTGTGAGTTTTAAAGGGTGGTACTTTGATTGTTTCATATTCTAATACACCATATTCGGTTTTGTTTTTTTTTTCATTTAGTTGTAATACCTTCGGGTAAGCATATTTATGAGGAAATGTCGCAGATTTATTAGCATCTGAAGCGAGTGAGGGCGACAAACAGAGTAACGTTTTTGCCCATTTTGAGAAAAGAAGGTGAATTTTTATTTTTCTTCAGTGTGTGTTGTATAGGCAATATGTTATACACAAACTCTATTGGAGAGAAAAGGTCAAACAAACCGGGTGAGGGCGACAAACAGAGTAACGTTTTTGCCCATTTTGAGAAAAGATGAATTTTATTTTTCTTCAGTGTGTGTTGTATAGGCAATATGTTATACACAAACTCTATTGGAGAGAAAAGGTCAAGCAAACCGAGTAAGGGAGACAAACAGAGTAACGTTTTTGCCCATTTTGAGAAAAGAAGATGAATTTTATTTTTCTTCAGTGTGTGTTGTATAGGCAATTTATTATACACAAACTCCATTGGAGAGAAAAGGTCAAACAAACCGAGTAAGGGAGACAAACAGAGTAACGTTTTTGCCCATTTTGAGAAAAGGAGATCAATTTTATTTTTCTTTTGTGTGTGTTGTATAGGCAATACGTTATAAACAAACTCCATTAGAGAGAAAAGGTCAAACAAACCAAGTGAGGGCGACAAACAGAGTAACGTTTTTGCCCATTTTGAGAAAAGAAGATGAATTTTATTTTCCTTCAGTGTGTGTTGTATAGGTAATACATTATACACAAACTCCATTAGAGAGAAAAGGTCAAACAAACCGAGTGAGGGAGACAAACAGGGTAACGTTTTTGCTCATTTTGAGAAAAGAAGATGAATTTTATGTTTCTTCACTGTGTGTTGTATAGGCAATAGATTATACACAAATTCCATTAAAAAGAAAAGGTCAAACAAACCGAGTGAGGGCGACAAACAGAGTAACGTTTTTGCCCATTTTGAGAAAAGAAGATGAATTTTATTTTTCTTCAGTGTGTGTTGTATAGGCAATATATTATACACAAACTCCATTGGAGAGAAAAGGTCAAACAAACCGAGTGAGGGAGACAAACAGAGTAACGTTTTTGCCCATTTTGAGAAAAGAAGAACTTTATTTTTCTTTTGTGTGTGTTGTATAGGCAATACGTTATACACAAACTCCATTGGAGAGAAAAGGTTAAACCAAGTGAGGGCGACAAAGAGAGAAACGTTTTTGCCCATTTTAACAAAAGAAGGTGAATTTTTATTTTTCTTCAGTGTGTGTTGTACGGGCAACAGGTTATAAACAAACTCCGTTGGAGAGAAAAGCTCGAACGAACCGAGCGAGGGCGTAACAGTAACGTTTTTGCCCATTTTGAAGAAGAAAGATGAATTTTATTTTCTTCACTGTGTGTGTTGAATCGGCACTTGATAGCACTAAAACTCCAGTGACCACCTTACACAGATTGGTGATATAATGATCAGTGCCACCTACTGTATAGAGACCCTACTGTATAGAGACCCTACTGTATAGAGACCCTACTGTATAGGGACCCTACTGTATAGAGACCCTACTGTATAGAGACCCTACTGTATAGAGACCCTACTGTATAGAGACCCTACTGTTTAGAGACCCTACTGTATAGTGCCTCCTTATGATGAGAGTGAAGCCTAAACCTAATGAGGAGGGCGACAAACAGAGTAACGTTTTTGCCCATTTTTAGAAATTTGGTGTTCATTTTTGCCACTCTCTAGACAATATCGTGACTGATCTAATAACTTAGAATAACTAGATCAGTCACAACGGTAGAACGGAAAAGCAGTCTGTCAGAATATTAATAACAAGGTAAACCTCTTACCCTAGAGAAGGGAATAGCACTTTAGAGAAGACAAACAAAATATTCTTCGTTTGTTTGCTTTTTTTTAGCGTCCGCATATCGGCATTACATACCATTTTGACAATCCGCACGTAATTCCCCCCCCCCCCCCCCAAATGACTAGATAATAGATCATGTAG
Source organism: Stichopus chloronotus (assembly GCA_021234535.1). Classification (NCBI taxonomy): domain Eukaryota; kingdom Metazoa; phylum Echinodermata; class Holothuroidea; order Aspidochirotida; family Stichopodidae; genus Stichopus; species Stichopus chloronotus. The sequence continues at coordinate 16,377,819 of CM037837.1, read as the reverse complement.
CCTATCAGTAAAGGAACATTTATAATCCTGACGGAAAGCAGAATTCAAGAGACTGGACTATATTAATCACTATGTGTTTCACATTTGATTATCAGAGGCAATGTGTATACTGTGGATAGGACATCACACACAAAGCACAGTCAACACACTGTACATAGGCCTTCTGTCACACCGAAATTTGCAAGTGGTAGAAAAAGAGAAACAATGCAAAGAAAGTATACAAGTCCCAATTATCATACCCATGCCATGTGTTCGATCGAGTCATACACTGCTATAGTTATATATATATTTGACAAAGGTTTTAGTTCTAGTTCACTTTAAGCAGAGACGAGAGAACAGGCAGATGATATTGTACAAAGAGAGGGAAAAAAAAATAATGCCATTTTGGCAAACATATTCCAATCGGGAGAATTTGTGTTATTAAGGTGAATGATTTACTTTTCAAGGCAAAAAATTGTAAAAATAAATGATATCCCACCGTTCTACATAATAAAAACTATACACAGCTTCCCACGTCACTCGGAGGAAATAGACACTTCACACCCCTTCCCACAACCATTGACATTTGTGCACGGTGTTGATTTTGGTGACAAATTAGCGGTTTCGTAAAACTTAAATAAAAGAATATTTGCCTGCTGAGACTGAACCCCACATCAATACCTTGTTCATAGGTCAAGAAAATGCTGTTGAAAGATTGCCAATTTTCTCGTTTTTATGCCAAATGGTATGACGTAATTACTTCTAAAAAGTAATTTTTCTTCTGTACAGAAGTTTAGCTAATTCTTGATTCGGAAGGGAAACGTGATAATTGTGGTATTCTATTCATTTAGATTTCATATTCTCGCTTTATTAAATCTTGTGTAAAAATATGTCGTGTACACAACAAGGATAAGCATTAAAATACGAAAAATTTGGGTGTAATTATGTATATCTCAGAGTATCAGAGTTCACAGTGTCATACACTTTGAAATTTTGCCAGCCTTGGTTCTCTGCAAGCGTCGCCTGAAGTCGTTCAAATTACTGTCTACCATGCACAAACAGGAATGTTTCTCTTCTTGTAAGTGACATAAAATTGCACAAATAAGTTTAAATGTGTTCCATTCGGAGCTGACGGGGTGGTGGGGGTTGCCCTCTGGAAAAAAAATATAGTGAAATTGGGACAATAATACTTATCTTCTCATTTTAATCTTTTACAGACTCATCTCTTATGCAGAATTTGTCTTTTCATATCATGTGTTTAACCACATCATGTGTTTAATCATGTGTTTTATCATGTGTTTCATCATGTGTTTTATCATGTGTTTAATCATGTGTTTTATCATGTGTTTAATCATGTGTTTTATCATGTGTTTAATCATGTGTTTTATCATGTGTTTAATCATGTGTTTTATCATGTGTTTAATCTGTTCAATGTATAATACAACCAGAGAGCTTAATTCACGATACAGCTTACAGAGGCAGATACTTTTTGTGACCTGAAACGAACTTAGTAACCATGAAAGCTACATGTTGGTAATTGACCAAAAATTGGTAATTTACGGGATTGAAGAATGACACTCCAAGGAAATGCTACTCCAGCAACAACAGTTTACCCCCAAGTCAGTGAAATAGTCAAGACCACACTATTCGAGTCCAAGACCAAGACCGAGTCCTATGGATCCAAGACCAAGACCGAGTCCTATGGATCCAAGACCAAGACCGAGTCCTATGGATCCAAGACCAAGACCGAGTCCTATGGATCCAAGACCAAGACCGAGTCCTATGGATCCAAGACCAAGACCGAGTCCTATGGATCCAAGACCGAGTCCTATGGATCCAAGACCGATACCGAGTCACTTGAATCCGAATCTGAGTCAATACAAAGTATAACAAACCCGAGTCCGAGTTGAGTCACCGAGACTGACAAAAAGCAATATCCCTAATAACTACCTTACCAGCGTACATATTTTTTCTTCACAATAGCGACAGATGCTCAACATAGCTCCATAAAAACAGGAATGTCTAAACTATATCATCTTCCAAATCACGCCACGCATTAAATTTATGACAATTAAATTTAGTGGGGCTAAAAGAAATTAGTAAATAAGAGGATAGTTAAAAAGTGTAAATGGCTTATGATGGTCGCTGAAGATATCCTGGTTAATAGAGACACTCAAAATCAATCAGTGACAGCCTTTAATTTCTTCTTTGGCTGATCTACTTTTGATGAAAATGCCGTTTGCATCTCATTAGTAACGCAAAGTTTTACTCCTTTGAGAGCATTATTTGACTTATTTCGCTGATACTTTTGAATAGGTGTAACTGCAGTCAAGTTTAAAATTTATAGGCCAAATTTGACAGTGATACTGACCTACATTAAAAATAGAATAAACCATAATCCGGACAGCCCGTGTAAGTTGTGACAGATTTTTGTGTAACTTAATTGTAGTGTAATGAGTAAAATTATAGACATCGACCATGTTGAAAATATAATCATTGTAAAGTTTAATCTCCAGGTTACCCACAAGGGACGTATTCGGTTCAATTATGTATTTCATGAAGTTTGAACATTCAGAGAATCATTTCCATAAACGTGCGAGTATTACGTCATATGCAGTTACAGTACTCCTAGGTTATACTTTCTCCCTTTGCTTTCACTTTTCTTTTCAAGCAACAGAATTCAGGGACATTGTAATAATTGTAATAACATATCACGCTTTACGGCGATGATAAGGACCTACACGTGTAGGAAGCCTATGGCCCTGATACTCTCAACTCAACAATTATGGATAAAATTGCGGACCAATTACATAACGTTTACAAGGTCAATTAAGCTAGGAGAAATTGCATCAGGATAAAAGACCCAGTTTCCTGTGACACGACCGGAGAGAGAGAGAGGGGGGGGGGGGGAACAGAACCCTTGAAGCTCAAATGCCATCACTTTCGAATCCGCTAGGCCGTATGGCAAGCCGTTTTTCTTTTTATTCAGTATTGGATGATATCACCAATCATTTGATTTAATAATATGTACATTGATTTGACGATTTCACAAATTATTTTAGAATATCAACCCTGATGATTTGATGATATCACGTAACCATTTAATTAATGATATCACCAAATCATTTGATGATATCAACAATTAATTCTTGATATCAACAAATGAATTGTTGATATTAACAAATGAATTGGTAATATCATCAATTAATCGTAGATATTAGCATATCACATGTCATCACATATGTGCTGACGTCATCACATATGTGCTGACGTCATCACATAGGTGCTGATATCATGAAATGATTTGGTGATATCATCAAATAATGGGATATCATCATATATTTAACAATATCATCATTTAATGTTGGTGCACCGTCGGTCTGTTAGCTATGTACTGGGTTGAATTTCAATCAAAAGGACTGCCTGAAGCTTGTTAATGATAACTTGACAAACACACACACACCTAAACACAACAAAAACAGTACACACCCACGCACGCACATAGGTATATATGCTCACAGGTTACAAAGAATACTAAAAACTCTTAAGGAGTCAAAATGACAAAATATACCACCTGTGAGGTATAATCGTAACTGAAGACCTACCTTCGGTGTTAGAACCGTCAGAGCTTATTTGAGAAGTACGTGACTCTTACACCAATAAACCTGACTAAGATAGTAGTCCTTTTATGCACTTGCTGCCACAGACCGAAGTCCAGATACAGACAGGGACAGACCCTAATTTTGTTAGATATATCATTTGAAAAGAGACAAGGACAATCTTCCTGCATTGGACCCTGCGTTAGACATTCGGATATCCGGAACTATCAAAGAATGTTTTAAATATGTGTTCTTCTGTGTTCGTTTGATGATACATGATACAGTTGATGCCACTTATATTTGCCACTAATTATTAAATACATATAACAGCAAAAAAGGATCATAATACTTATTTCATTTCACATGAATAAAAGCAACTAAATTTCCAGTTTCCTTGGCCTACAGTCTGACGCGCGGTAGAAGATAAATTTGCTGTGGGGTCAAATTAAACCCAAAATGCGTAATATGAAGAGGATTATTACATATACTACTTGCATCAGTTTAACAATTTTGTTAAGTCAAATCAAATAAAAAAGGTCATGGGAAAAAGCTACTTTGTTTAAGTGACTGAATATTGTTAAATTGAATTTGATTTTGAAAAAGCTTTTTTTTAATACTATTTGATTGTTGAATCGAATGGAGAAAAAGCTTCTGCAAAGTTGTCCTTTGCTTAGTAGACAGAACGAAAGGCAATCTATAGAATATGACTACAATGTCAGAGTTCAGGTATAGATAAACCTACACCAGCTTGGACTGACTGGTATCTACAAGGTAGACTGCTGAATATGACAGACGTTACGCTACTGCAGACTACTGACTATATTCTGTGGAATTCGAAAAGGCTCATTAGCAGTGGCGGCGCTACGGGGGGGGGGGGGGCATGAGGGTGTATTTGCCCCTCCAGATTGTTTCCTTGCCCCCTCCCCAGTCCCCCCCCCTCGTTGCTCTCACCCTTGCCAATCAGATCTTGTACTCATCCAAAATTAATTTAATCACAAAACTATGTATTGGCATTGGACTGAATAAGAACAGCTTCCGGGGGACCATGATTGATAAATGCCTAATTTATGTTACACAGGCTGCCAGTTTTCATATCATGCCCGTAGCCACTTCAACAGTAGGCCATCCTGGTCAGACCAATTTTCTCTGGAATGTTTATCGTCCATCATAAGGGAAGGGCGGGTAGGTGGTTGTTTTCCTAAATATAGGAATGTCGTTGTTTTCCTAAATATAAGAATGGAATGGAAGAGTATGTAGCCTATGTGTGTGCGTGTGTGCGTGTGTGCGTGTGTGTGTGTGTGTGTACTCGGTGGCACCGCGTAAATGTGAAATGGTACTCCCAAAGAAAAAAGTTGGGAACCTTGGAGTACGGTCAACCGAAAAAATAAATAATATAAAAATAAATAATATACCTCTCTTGGGACTTAATTTTCCACCCAGAGATATGCTAAAACCTCAGAGATAAGGCGCGCCCCTGGAACCCCACCCGCAAGGCCTCGCGCTTCGCGCTTGATTTCGCGCAAAAATCTTTGCCCCCCAACATTTTCCTCTGCCCTCAGTTTGCCCCCTCAAGTCACTGTTCATTAGCAAGCATATTTTGAATGACCATTGGTGTTGCACCTTCTTGTATTCAAACGGTGCCCCCTGTCACTATTTTATCACTACCTTTAGAATGCTCCTCCTGTTGGCTTAACTCGAAGGGGCCACCCTGAAGATCCAGCAATATAAGGTGACAAAAATGCCTTATATTTGTTTTAGAGGCATTATTTTTTGCGGAATTCGATGTCAATGACATAGAGTTCAGGTTATCCTCTTTTTGTGGTAGGCTGAAGTGTGTCACATACATCGACAGGATTGTAGGTTAACATAACGAGGCCAGTCATTTGGTCAAGAAGGCTGCTTGAGGTGATCACTAAAGTTAACAGTACTTGTTTCATGCCATTCTCATTAAATGTGTGTATACTAGAGGAACATAGTTTTTACCCATACAAAAGTTTTCTATAGAAATCTGTAGGGAAAATTCTATAGAAACTATATAAACGTTTCTATAGAATCTCTGTAGAGAAAACCTATAGACCCTCCATAGAAGACTTAACGGACCCTCTATAGAATCCTAAAGATTGTTTTCAGAACTGGTCTAAAGAAACTCTAAAGAACCTTTAAAGAAACTCTGTAGAAACTCTATAGAAAAGAACGTGTCTATAGAATTTCTATAGAAAATCTTATATAGTTTCTATAGAACAGCTCTATAGAACTCTATAGAAACTCTATAGAAAATCTTATATAGTTTCTACAGAATAGCTCTATAGAAACTCTATAAAAACTCTATAGACACCTTCTTTTCTATAGAGTTTCTATAGAGTTTCTTCAGAGGTTCTTTAGAGTTTCTTTAGAGCAATCTATATGATTATTTGAGGATTTACAGGATTTTTTACAATACCAATAAAAAGTTCCACCAAAACATTCATTTAAGAATTCTTGCTTAAAATGGTGTTCATTTACATCCCTTGGGAATTCAAATGACCTTTGGTGGTTTTGACGTCTCTAAGGAATAAAAAAACAAACAATTGGGAAAATCTCCTAATCATTTCCTACTTACACACCAACTCTGAAGTTGAAGAACCTCCCCCCCACTGGGACATCGTGTTAACAACCCAAGGCGACACATACATAAATATACCCACTGACACACTCCATTACACAGATGTCGATCTTCAGCAAGGAATTAGTAAATTAAACGTAGTAAATGGAAACTGAAAGTTCTGTAAATGTATAAAATAAATGCAGATAAATAACAAAAATTAATACATATAAAAATGTGATATGTATAAAGATGACAGTTTAACAAAGCAAAAAAAAAAGCTGTAGAAGCTATGACCCAAAACTAGAAAACAGGGTTGTACAGTTTGATCGCAACTGGGAAGAAGTTTGAAGTAATTTTTTTTTTTCCCCATAGTAGCGTGCGATGTCATGACAAGAGATGGCTGCACAGGACGCTCTGCATCCGAAATAACCATTTCTGTTCTTCGGGAGTTATCGACTACAGAGAAGGATGGTCAGCTCCAATAATCCTTTGGACATATTTGACTGTGACGAATAACCTTCTGACACCTGATTGTGTCACACGGCTGAACCAGACAGTTATTGACAACTTGAGTATATATTCTGAACAATAGCGCAGTTCAATATTGATTAGAGTGTACTGATTGAATTCATATGGTTTCAGTTTGTAGCTGTTATCTTGCTTTCTCGGAATTTTCAAACACAGATTAGGTATATGGGAGTCCCAGGAATTAAAAAGCCAATTGCTCTCTATTGTGTAATTTGATACAAAGTGTTTTCACTGTTGTCTTCTTCCTTCAGAAGTCCTATCTCCTTGCATGGTTTGCTAGACGTTGGGCAGAACCATCACTAGCGTACAAAGGAGTCTCCTTGAACGAAAGTTTGACTTGTCATCGTCAGATATAAGGCCAGTGACAGTTATGTCATCAGCAAATTTTACCACGTGGCGGGAACTCTGGTTTTCAGCTTTAAAAGCAGAAATCAGTGGAATACAATTTAGTGACAGCTTGCCAAAACCGGAGTGTAGAAATATGCATTCAAGATTAAAACAAATAATAAGTTGCTACCAATCTGAACAAGCTGGGCATTTAAAAAAAAACAATCTCACAAAATTGCATATGGAAGCAGGGAGCTTGACGTTAAATTGATGAGCTGTAAATATAATTTCAAAGAATAAAGTGCTAAAGGTATACTGTTCAAGGTAAAAAACACACTATACTAGTGTGAATGTTAATTATTAAAACTGTTAATTATGTAAATGTATTCTACTTAACTACGCTATATCAACACTAAACTATGGTGTAAACGTTGTAAACTATGTTGTAAATGTAAATGAACTAATTTTAATGTGAAAAGGGTGTAAAATATATTGCCTTAGCCTAGATATTTGCCCCTACCACACTATTCTGCCTTAGTACAACTAATACTGCAACTGATGCCCATCTGGGTCCCATATGGGTAATATGACGCAAACGTAGCCTATATAGCCCACATGACACACATCTGGGACCCACATGAAAACATATATGGGCATCATCTTTCCCAGATGAAACCCAGATGGGTCCCAGATATTCTGCTAGCTGGGAATAATACAACTGCAACCACAATGATCAGAATGCAGCAAAACACTAAGTCTAGAAAGCCTGGCCTAGATGCATACCATATTGCTTTTAACTTTAGATCGACTCCACAACATGACACTATTAAGTGCTATACAGCTTTCTTCAATTCTTGATAATTTTTTTTTCTTTTTCAGTAGATTACTCACTGATGCCTTAATAAAATTATTCATTTCCTGTACCTAACAGGATTGTACCTAGTAGAATGAGTAATTTGATCAATAACATGAATCGCTGATCTCTTTAGGTCTATAGGGAAGGCCTACAGTACATATAATGTGTAGGAGCTTAGCCTAGGCTATACCATGCAGAGCGCATAGGACCCAACAACAGTAAGATGAGTAATCAAGCTGACTATCCGAACTTTTAACAGGAAAAAAAGCCACAATATGTTATTCCAGCATAAATACACTTAAAATTTCCCGGCTGTCACTGCTTGCTTGTGCCTCTGCAAATTTGGCCCAGACTACTTTGCCTACAGTGCCTAACAATAGGAGTAAGCAAATTGAACACCCGTTACAGTAGCAATCCGGGCTTATCCGGCCGTACGGTCACTTGTACTGCCTTTCGTTTACGTTACTGCATGTTAGGATAGAAACTTACATCCTAAGTTAAGTTTGACTGCAACGAGTTTCTAACTCACACAAACTTGGTTAAGAAATCATTCTAGTACAATGTAAGAGTATTATCATCATGTCTTTAGGTTATTTATCATTTTATGACACTGAAGACTAGAAATAGCATACCTGCGGCTGCGAAGAAAGAGCAGAGAAGAGTTCAATCGCTCCATGATTGTTTACGTCAAGACGTTTTCGAATTACAAGCCACATGTGCAGCATGACCAGAACATCGAAGCTTATTATGTTAAAACTGAAATGCTAACGTACGCGTTGAGGTAATTATGGCATGCCCGGTTGGCAATAATTCTAACAATAGTGCTTAGCACAGATAAACAAAACCAGTTTTTAGTTACCCTGGTGACACTGAGACCAGGTTACACGAAGGCTCCATGTAGTTGAATCCATATGGGACCCATATGATTTAGCACCTAAGATCACCCATGTTACCTAGCTAGTTTTCCATCAACGAATTGTGTTTCAACGTAGGAAAAGGTGTATCGACAGAGAAACACGTATTTTTTCAAATCATTTTATTAAGAGAAAAATCGAATTCATCGAAAAACCCTTAATTAAGAGGCTGACGCAGAGCTTTGTCTCTTCCTACAGACCGTGTAAGAGTGCGTTGTAGATGTAAGAACCAGGGGTGTAGCCGGGGGGGCGATCGGAGCGGTCGCCCCCCCCCCCCCTCCAAAATGAAAGAAAAATCAAAGCGAAAAAAAAAATTGAAAAAGAAAGAATGGGAAGGAGGAGGAAAAGAGAGGAAGGAATCGAGGACAGGATTATGTAAGATGGTAGCCACTTATACTTGAGGGTATGTTTTTGCACTGTGGAGTGAATGTGGTTGATATTTCTTCCCAATTTTCCCTAGTCCTAGTGACAATTCGAACATTAGATTGACTAGAATCCCGTCCAAATCGTAAAATAGACGAACACCGCAATATCATAGGCAAAATGTGCATACTTTTATTTTTCTGGAATGCTGGCTACGTCACTGCCATGACGTATCCTGAAACTGAATACGCTGCTCTTTTATATATGACAAATGAAAGATGCTTTAGGCATTCAATACTTGAAAAATAGGGATTCCTGGAGATATATTAAATTCAAATTCAGCTTCAAATGTGGCACCATTTTTCATCTAGCGCACTCTCTGTGAGCTAAAATGTTCCAAAGGTGGAGGTGGACACCCCTTAGACCCCTCCCCCATGGACCGCCCCCTAACATTAAATTCTCGCTACGTTCCTGGTAAGAACTGAAATGACCGTTAGTTTAATGATGCTTGCGAGTAATCACTGCCTGATAGGAACTGCAACCTCACGACTTCCACGAGAGAATCCATGCAGGATTGTGGGAAAGGAGGGGGGGCATACACCGTCGGCCGAAGGGGGTTGGAGTTTGAATTTTAGATGCGATTTCCAAGCATTTGGGGAGGATACTTTCCACATATCTATTCGGTCTTTTTCGGAGCATTTGAAAAAAATTGTTCAAAATAAATTATTGGTCATCGTAAAAAGGAAGAGGGGGCATGCTCCACCTGGATCCACGCCGTCATCGATCCGAAAACTTATCAACCATTTCAACCTTTGTTTTTCAACCTTTTTTATAAATTTCTATAGAGAGTACAATGTTTTATAGAGATTGATCCTTATAGAAACTATTGTATAGAAAGTTGTAAATTCTATAGACCTCTAAAGAGACTACAAATTTCTGTAGAGGAATTCAAGAATTTCTATAGAAAATCATTGATTCTATAGAACTAGTTATACATTTCCATAGAAGTCTGAAGAAATCTTTTGTATGGGTGTGATTCATGTTTTCCCTGGAATCTAAAGTGTAAAATTGGAAAGCACGCGAAAACATATAAAAATTATATAGCTATCCTTCAGTAGTATGCTAGAATATCGGTACCAATTGAGAGCTTATATAGGTCAATGATTGTCCTAGCAGTTGGGTCCTATTGGGCTTGCTACCTACCCTGTACTTCTCTCCTCCAGTCAATATAGGCATTCCGCATGGCCAACACATGAGAGAACAGTAACGACTAGGCTTTGCGACATGGGATTATATTAGCTATAGGCTCACATAAACTGTGTACTCTACCTCCATGTTACTTGGTAAGGTAGGCATGGTCTATGCTGTCTAGAAATGTGGGATGGAATTACTGAAGAACCTAGAGGGACTCTAAGTTAAAGCTCGCGCAGTGAGCCAAAATCTTTGGTTCTCATCAGAAACAAATTTCCTTGGTAGAGCGAAAACAGGCCTTTGCGGGGACTGTATTTTGTATCGTATCGACTAAGACTCCCAGACTGGGGAGTCCTCCTATCCTCATCTCGCCAATCCTTTTTAAGAGTTTTCAATCTTTTTCTTCTTAAAATCTCGACCAAGCGATTTTCCCCCGACTGACTTCGGAGGTGGGAGCCTGTGCCCCAACCCCCACTCCCACCCCTGGCCCCACTCCAACCTCTTTTAAACACGCTACTGATTTACCCGAAAATATTTGTGTGAATAAAACAACCTATCGGCATGAACAAGAAATTTAGCCAATCATCGATACTTATCAGAGTTCCAACGACGGTTAGGGAGGTTCGCATGAATAACAGCATATTCGCTAGGGCGTAAACCTCCCTTTGATCGTGCGAATAGTTTCAACCAAACAAAAGACGGCAATAAACACAACAGGGTGCAGTATCTAATCTGTGCAAAAGACAAAGGACGTGTTGCGTTTGAGATTATAGTCTAACCAAGACCAGTATTTCTGGGGATTTGGGACGAACAATATTTATACAATTGAAAGTCAGAATCTGATGGTGAATACAGCCGTCAACCAAGGAGGTACCTCCTTGCCTTTACGAAGGTTTTCTTCTTTTTTTTTTCTGATAACAGAATACAGTACCGACACTTCCACATCCCATCTCTTGCGAAGGTAAACAACATTTTAAAGAAACTGAAAAATAGCACAAAGCAATTACCCGTTGTATCTTCTGATTAAGATCTTTATTTTTCACGCACCGATAAGCGACACAACGCAAGCTAAAATGAAACCTGTGTCAGTTCTTAAATTTAAGGATCAGGGATTTTGTGTTACAAACATTAATTAAGCGGAAATTCTGAATTTGTTTCTGTATAAATATATCCTTTAGATAAGGAATTCAAAGATTACTCAAGACCTAAGTTCACGAAATAAGAATTCACGATTCCCTCCACCAAGATTAACAATAGATCTGACCTAAAATATGCATGTCCTCAGAAACTTTAAAAAGAAATATATTTTCGTCAATTTTCGACGACTTCATCTGGTAAAGGATAATCATAACGATTAACATCAGATTGGTAAGAATTAGGACACATCTCAAGGATCTCGCTACCACATGAGGGGTCTGCGTCCACGTACACACAACAATCGTCTTTCCTGAGAATGATTTTCTGAAGAGAGACATCCATCCAATTGATCTCGGTCCATTGAACTCCGGCTCTCTCAAAAATCAGCTGAACTGGAAGTTCCTGCTCTTCAGTGGTCTCCTCCATGATGTAAGTTATCTGCATTCCAGCTGGACACTCACTTGGCCAAGTAACCTTTTGAGTAATAGTGTAAGACTGGCTCTGTGTCATTTCTTCTTCACTGTGGTAACTAAACGACTGACTCATTCCAAGTGATGTTTCAACTGCAAAGACGGTGAAAGAAACGGTCTCCTCCATAGAATATTCGAAATCAAAGGAAGACATGAAGCGGGCCTCGTTGGTGTAAGTAACCTCCTCTGATGTGCCAAGTATCGGCATGTCAGGTGAAGTAACTCCCGAACCTTCATTTCGCAGTACAACCTGTTTCCTTGGTTTGTATGTGATACCTTTCGATTGAGCTTGATCTTCAAGAGGAATTGCGTCTACCAGGGTAGTTGGTGCCATCCACATAAAATTTTCTTCGTAACCTTTCGTGCCCCATGGGTCACTCCATCTTTTGAAATCAGAGTACAGCACTCGAACAGATAGAGGGTCATGCGTCTCAACAAACACCTCATCTTTGTGCTCGTCTGGATGTCCTTGCTTGTAATGGAGGGTAGAGTAATCATCGGATACTGACGGTTGAGTTGTCTTGTTGACGTAAAAGTACAACTCACCGTATCTGAAATCACCTTTGTTTTGACACCACGTATCGCCGTTTCCAACATGGATTTCCTGAATCGGGGGTGTTTTACTGATGATTCCGTACTCATTTTTACTGTTCAACAGGACTCCTTTCTTGTAGATTCGTAGATTACTGCCGACCATTTGGTAGTGCTCTTCGTTGGGGTCGTCTTTTGTAGAAACGACCAAAATATGTTTGCAAAATCCATTTTTAGTTTTGATCATGCTCCAACAGTACATGGACTCGATCTCAAGTTCCTTTGAGTTGCCATCTGTCTCTGACTTTCCCCATTTGTATGCATTTCCGTAGTAGGTATTGCCAGACTTGTCGTATTCCTTCATAAAACCACCGAGGATCTTAAAACCACCGGAGGCATCGACGGAAACAGAAAAGACAGCCACCGCCAAAATCACCAAAATGAATGAATTCATTTTGTGCGCCTTAGAGTCAAACTTCCAAAATAATACGTTAGAACGTCGATAAAAGAGGTCTCCAGTGGCTTCTCAATGGCTTTTCACCAGAGCTTAAATACCTTAAGCCCATCACTCAGAAATTAATTAGTCACGTATATGTCCTTGGTCTGTCGGTAAGATAGCTTTGAGTTCCTATTAAATCTAGATTGCTCATAGGATAAGATCATATGTACTGTACTTTTCGTCTGCTGGCTGCCAGCTGGCTAGATACAGATAATATCAGATCAGATCCAATATCGCAAAGTCAACTTGGCACAAATAAGAGAAATAGTTTCCCAAGACGGCCATTCATTACATTCAAATAATTCATATGCGAATTACTAACTCTAATTATTTGAAATTTATCATAATTTCTTTCTAAATTTTGAATTAAAAATTAAAATGAAGTAATCTTTATCTTCTTGTTCTATCCTGACAGCGTATTGCTACAACTTATTTACACTGTGTGCATTCTACATAGAAAAGTTCTTAGCTCCAACATCACTGTCAATGGTGGCTCGACGTAACATTTCTTGTTTCAAGTTTAGGACAGGAAAGTGACAGCTAAGCAAGGTCAATAAAGTCTAATCGGAGCACTGGAAACTTTCGTTTTGGACTTTGATCCTGGGACTATCTATGCGTGTACATACCCTATCAGTTTGTTGCCTGTATTTTGAGCCTTCAACCCCCCCCCCCCCCCCCCCCGCCAGTGTACAAATAATATAATGATAGAGTGTGAAAATGGAAAAAGAAAAGGAAAGGAGATGTTAGTGATATCTTTCAAGGATTCGAACTATCACTAGGGGCACAAACACCTCACGGTTAAAAAAAAAAAAAGTTAAAAGCCACCGGTATTGTCATTAAAGAGGATCTGACGCAGACAAATTACAAGCTTCTTAGCCAAACTATAAAACATGACAAAGTTGCTAATTGCTGGACTTTGGATGGTCACGTGAGAGCCTTAGTGAAGACAAATGATCAACAAGAAATAAAAGTTACCATAAACTCTATCCTAGACCTTTCAAAACTATGAATATGAACTGTATTGTTATCTAAAGCATACAGCCGCTCAATGTCTCAAATGAGTAAGAAGATTGGTATGTTAATTGTGCTTTGTTTGAACTGTAAGGGAAAATTTTGTTTCTTTGTAATATTTCTTTCATTTCTGGGGTATTGTATCGAGATCACACAGTTGAAACAATGTTGGCCCGTTGTTCATCATTATCACGGATTTCAAAAAATTATAATCAATGGATGATCCTTTTCCATTTAGTGGCCTTTCCGATGAAGAGTTTTTCTTAGTGAATTCAATGGTTGATACAGATTTTAACTTGTGTAATTTATGCAAAGAAAATTATGATATTAATTTTAAGACTTTTGATTATACAAATTACCACTTCCTTGACTATGAACAAGATATTGATGTTGATAACAACTTCTTCAATACAGTGAACATGAGCTGTGAATACTATACAGATGACCAATTTAAGAACAAATTCGATTCTGAAAAGGGGCTTTCTATCATTCATTTCAATTGCAGAAGTCTATGCGCAAATTTTTCCAGTTTAGAAACATATTTGAATGAGCTAGACTTACAATTTGATATTATAGCATTAAGTGAAACTTGGTTAAACTCGGATTCGAACACTGCCCTTTTTGAACTTGATGGATATGATATGCTTCATGTTGATCGTAGCAATAAACGGGTGGTGGAGTGGCTGCATATGTTAAGAACAGCCTAGCATACAAGGTTATTGATAAAATGAGCACAGTAATCAATGATGTCTTAGAATTTGTTTCAATCGAAATTTGTTTGAAGAACAAGAAAAATGTTATTGTAAGTTGCTTATATAGACAGCCTGGCTCTTCGATTGAAATAGTCAACGATCATATTAAAAAATTGTACAGACACAAGAAGTCCGACATATATTTATGTGGTGATTTTAATGTTAATCTTCTTAATTATGAGAGTGATACTGGTACCAGAGATTTTGCAGATACTTTGTTTAGTTTAGGTCTTTTCCCTCTTGTTGATAGACCAACTCGTATAACCGATCATTCGGCTTCATTAATCGATAATATTTCACAAATGGAATTGATACTGACTTCAAAAGTGGATTACTTATTAATGATATTAGTGACCACCTTCCAGTGTTTAGTATTACTGATTACAGTATATACAGGAAAAATGTGCAAAGGTTTGTTTATAATAGGAGGTTGGAGGAAGATTTTTTGTCATCTTTTTATCAAAGTTTAAGCCAAACGGGTTGGGATTCAGCATATGCAGAAGATGATGTGCATAAAGCTTATGATCATTTTATTGATATTGTAATGAAATTATATAACGAGTGCTGTCCAGTCAGAAAGATGCCCATTAAAACAGTGACGAGGAATAAAGCATTGGTTACAAAGGGTTTGAAGAACGCTTGTAAAAAGAAAAAGACATTGTACATGAAATTTCTCAATAAGAGAACTTCGGAAAGCCAGAAAAGGTATAAAACATATAAGAACAAGTTAAATTCTGTTTTAAAATTTTGCCAAAGTGAGTACTTTACAAATCTCCTAGAGTGTCAGAAAAATAACATGAAAGGCACATGGAAGGTTTTAAATGATATTATAAGAAAAAAGTATCAAAAACAGAGTGTCTCTCCAGAGGTATACAGGGATAACAATATGGAAATTAAGGCAAAGATATTTCTAATGGCTTCAACACCTTGTTCACAAACATTGGACCAAAATTAGCCGAAGCCATACCGAAACAAACAAAATCTGTGCTTGATTTTTTAGGTGACAGGAATTTTAATTCTATGTTCCTCACAGAAATTAATGAAGCTGAAATTTTGGAAGTTGTGAGAGGTTTCAGTACCAAATCCTCAGCTGATTATAATAATATGAGCATGAAAGTAGTTAAAAATATGATACCATATGTTACACAACCCTTTACATACATATGCAAGAAGTCTTTTACAAAAGGTGCCTTTCCGGACAGCATGAAAGTGGCAAAAGTTGTTCCAATCTTTAAGAGTGGTGAAAAGGACGTATTTACAAATTATAGGCCCGTGTCTTTATTACCACAATTTTCCAAGATACTTGAAAAACTGTTTGATAAAAGGTTGGATAGTTTTATGACCAAAAATAATTTACTCAGTGAGAGTCAGTATGGCTTCAGACCAGGTCATTCAACATCCATGGCATTATTAGAGTTAACTGAAGAAATATCTACATCGTTAGACAATAAGAAATCATCTATTGGAGTTTTCATCGATCTTAAAAAAGCATTTGATACTGTAGATCATAAATTATTATTGAGAAAGTTAGATAATTACGGATGTCGTGGTGTTGTCAATAATTGGCTGGCTAGTTATTTGGCCAATAGAAAGCAATATGTTCATTTCAATGGCATCAATTCAGAATTGTGTAATGTTACATGTGGAGTCCCACAGGGATCGATTCTTGGACCGGAACTTTTTATTTTATATATTAATGACATATGTAATGTATCCAATTTGTTAAAATTCGTAATATTCGCAGACGATACGAACATTTTTTGTTCTCATGAGGACCTCAATTTTTTGTGTGAACAAGTTAGTGTGGAACTTAAAAAGCTAAGTGTATGGTTTGCAGTGAACAAATTATCTTTGAACGGTACAAAAACTAATATGATTTTCTCCAATCGGCCCGTAAACTCACATGTCAGTGTAACTCTAGACGATGTTAACATAGAAAGAGTGTATGTTACGAAATTCCTGGGTGTATTGATTGACCACAAGCTAACGTGGAAAGAGCACATTGTAAATTTATCACGGAAACTTTCTAAAAGTATTGCACTGATACGTAAAGCCAGTAATGATTTAAATAGAAATGCATTGAATATTTTATATTGGACAATTTTTTATCCATATCTCAACTACTGTGCAGAAGTTTGGGGGAATACTTATAAATCAACTATCTCCGTATTATTTTTAAAACAGAAAAAGGTTATACGTTTAATCTGTAATGCCAAATATTTGGATCATACTACAGCACTTTTTCAGAATATGAATATTCTGAGACTAGATCAAATCATTAATTTCAAAACTGCTCTGGTTATGTTTAAAGCTTACCATAGTCTGTTACCAAAACCCTTACAAAATCGTTTTCATTTAAAATCAAGTGAAAACCACAACACTCGACAAAAGGGTACATTTATGCAAAAATTTGTTAGAACAAGACAAAAACAATTTTGTATTTCATTTTCAGGAGTGACGCTCTGGAACTCTCTTGATGACAGTATAAAAATTCTAAAACCATTAATTCATTTAAGAAAAAGTATAAATGTAAGCTATTGACAATTTAAGGATGGATTGGGCTTCCATTTTAGTTTGCATATTACAATCTGTGAGGACTTCATTGTCTATTGTGTGACTGTTGTTAATCATCAGTTATTTCTTTTTGGGGAGGAGGGAGGAGTAAGTAATCTTCTTGTTATAGTGTGTATTTAGTATGTACTTCCATCAGCAGGTCATCCAATTTATATACTTTATATTACTAGTTAGGAGGAAACGATTTATAAGTATTGCACTTCTGTTATTCTCCTTTTCCATGCATACAACCAATAGTAAACCATTCTATGTAAATATTGATTCAAAAGACGATGATGGAAATAAACTGTTAAACTGTAAACTGTAAAACATCACGTTAAGCTTAAAAGAGGGAATGTACCATAATAACTGAAGAAAGTCACTTCACTTCACAATTTCTGGATATTGGCAACGTTTAATCAGAGTTCACCGTTTAATAAAATGTCGAATGTCGACGGATCGGCAGGACCAATGGCCATGGCGCACACTTCGTGCATGTTTCCTGCATTGTGTGGTGGTAGGGGATGTTCGAGTGGGGATTCTCGTTACTTTCATGTAAGGTAGAACTGTGGACTATCTGACTATATTAACTCTGTCATCACTTTTGTTGAATAATCGCCTGTGAGTCACAAAGGGCCTTTGCTTACTAGTAGTAAAATTTTATTTTCTATCGCTGTTAGCATAAACCAAAGCAATCGGTCAAAAAGGAATACTTTCACGTTGTATTGCCTGCAGGAGAATAAATTTAAAGGCTGATTGCTGTTCTGAGAGATCTCGGACATAAACCAAGCCTACTTCAAACAGATTCGTATGTAAAAAATGTCATCTTGTTGATTTTAATATCATTATTGGCACACACAACTCGATAGCCAAGATTATTCTTACCGCGATGGAAATTCATTATATCTCACTATACCTCAGTCAAATGTGATGTCAATACAGATCAAATCGCCTAAGTTTACAGTCAAATAAAAATTGACCACGCAACTATACGCAGACAATAAAAAGAGCCGTTTGCAGGTACCATCACAAATGTTTAAACCTTTTAGTCGAAGTGGTTTTAAGTTTGAAATAAAGCTTTAACATGGATATCTTCAGTTGCGTTATACATAGTGTTAATTTTTCACTTAATCGTGATTTCTATAGTCGACAAAGGCGAAAATAGTCGAAAAAAGGTGAAATTACAACCTTGAACCGGTTTGATAAAATTATCTGATTGATCTGTCAGCGTTTGAAACATGAAGACTTAACTGTAAAAGTGCAAAGCATCTTAAAATTACACATTTTTCATTTTGTTTATTTTACTTTTTTGGGGTGTGAAGAAATGAGGGTTTTATATTTCATTGACAATGTGCTCTGCTTAAATTTTTCTCTCGACACTCAATCTCCTTCAATATTTTTTTTCTTTCTGCTGACCCTATATGGTGAGCTATTTTAACATTTACCCCCTAATTCCACTCAAGTGAAAGTGTATTCCACTTAAGCGAAATTGTATTCGTCACTCATAGCCACCATATGCCCTGAACCTCTGCAGACTTCTAACGTTTTTAAAACTACCATTTGGCAACACGGCACTTGTTGACAGATCTGTAAACATATTCCCACCTGTGTATCCGTCAAGCTGTGCCATATCAAATACACTTTTACACCTCCAAGTCTTAGTTGTGACTCTATAAAATGTCATTTAGTTTCTGCTCTTGTTCTAAGTGCAGTGACTGTGCGCATGTTAGTAAAACTGGTACGGCGTTAATTTTCCGCAGGTACGTTTCAGCAACCACAACAAAGACATGTTCTTGATAATTTAGCATGACTTTCCCATTGCCGAATATCTCAACCTCCCCAGGAAATCACCTTCACATTTACGCCGAGTGACACATTAATTCTAATTACAACGTCACTGCTGAAACTCAACTGGGTTATGAAAACAGAATGGTCTCAATAAGGATTTATGTGTACTAAAATACTTCAGTGTTAGAGTAATCGTCGCCTTTGACATGTTTCATCTCTTTATACTTTTATCTCTCTTCGGTTAAGTAATGCTCTCTTGATTCGTATACTTAACGTTTGTATAACATTTTGTTGACGAAGACCCACATTGGACCCAAACGTTGGACACCGCCAGAATATTTGTACTCCTCTATGTCAACCTTAAAATTGGATTTTTTTTTTTGTCCCCATCATGTTTTTTTTTCTGCCTGTTACAGTTTATTTTTTTTTTTTTTTACAGTTTAGTTTTTTTTCCCCACATTTTTTTTATGTTTAATTTAATATGCATGAATGTTGATATTGTCGACATCAGGAAGAGATTGCATCGAACTGGACATTCTTCAGCATGGACTTGGTGATGCTATTCTGCCACCCTTTCTAAAGAAACCGCACTTCCTTATAAGTTTGGAACTCATTTATCACTTTCTAACTAAACAACGCAACAACCTAACATGTACCACAACCCTCAAAACACAATTAGCAGTTAGCCTAGCTTGTTTGCAAATCACCTTTACAATTACAAACCGGCAACTGCATATTTAAAAAGAACAGAATTTTGAAAAAGAAGATACAAATATTGTTATGTTAAAACCAGAAAACCGAAATGAGGTTGTCTTAATGGATCGACAAACATATATAGCAGGATTATAAATGACGAAACGAAATTTGAAAAAAAATAGATCTAACTCTCTACAAGGAAGTACAGCTTCAAAAAATTCACAGAAAACTGAAAGGTACAGATCTCCTCACCGTGGAAAAATATGCAGATATTTAACCTACTGGGTCCTAGCCGACCAGCATCTATGGACTATCTTTAAAGGATGGTCCAGCCACAAATATAGCTTTGATATTTTAGAGAGTAAGTAAACTTGACCATTTCAGTGAAACTTCTATTCAATTCCTACGTGTGGTTCCCGAGATATGAGCAGTTGAATTTGACACATTTGTTAACGGAGATTAACTGGAAGCCAGCAGGAGTGATGTCATTTCCTCACTTTGAGAAAGCATTTTATGTTTGTCTTAAAACTTTACATCAAATTTAATATTTCAGCATCTAGTGCTATCATAGTATGAATGTATGGAGGGTATGAGGAGAGGTTTAGGACCTTACATAATCAGTACTTAAGCTGACCACCTATTGATTTCAAGGTCAAAATAATAAATTCAATCATGAAGAAAACAAAAGGCTTCATCAATGTGAGGAGACAATGGATCTCCTGTCTCTCCAAGTTCACACTTAGTGGCAAAGGGGGTAACTTCGACTGATAATATCTCGATTACCACTATGGGAACTGAATGGAAGTTTCACCAGAATGGTTAGATGGACTTACTCTTCAACGTATTAAAACTAAATTGTAGCTGGACCGTCCTTTTAACTTCATAGATGCAACCAAGACAGTACCCCAGGACTATTGTTTCCAGTATCCGTATTTACAATTGCATTGTTTAGCTAAGCTTATTAGTGAACTTTTTCTTTTCACCCCTCAGCACTAAGGTGTTGAATACTGTACCCAGGCTTCGTTCAGGAAATAACATCCATGGACATACCCAGTTCAACATATTGTACTTTATGGTGTTATCAATCATTCCGTTGCATGTAAATATAGACTGATAGAATTAGCCACTGACATCTTTTGGCTTTAATCATCCAGGTATTGCCAAACTCACATTTTTATTTGATCTTAATTGTTAAGTTTATGAGGTGGCATTGGCTCCTCTGCTTGCAACCTGTTTTAGCCACCTTGTACATGAGTCATTTAGAAAATAGTTTTCTCAAATAAGATAGGTATCTTGATATGTAAAGGCCTTTTTTTTTCTTGTTTCCACAAGTGTGTGTGATACGGACGATTTTCTGCAATGCAATAACACTCACCACCTAACGCAAATAACAGTTGAGAGGCAGTATGATGATATCTTACCAGTTTTAGATGTGTTAATTACCAATCAAAGTAGTACTTCTTTGTATACCGTTAAGGCTACCTATCCTGGATTACAAATTACAATTACTTTCTAGTTATCCTTTCCATACAAAATTGGCCCTATCAAACCTCGAAAAGACATGCATACAGGCCATCGACCGTGTTACGCACTCACATTCACGAACAAAACATTGGTTGTAGGTAGTTGAGCACTATCAAACATAGACGCAAAATAGGATATTATTTTCGAGAGAAATGGAATTTGCATTTTTGCATGAACATCGCATGTACCAATATCGAAACAGAGTCAACATTTTCAAGTTGTAAACATTTCGTACTTTGTACGTAGGCTGGGTAGATACAGTCAATAATTACACTTGTAACAATATCGCGAAGTGACCAGTATCAATCACAACAAGTACCTTGACCCCTGAATGGACAACGAAGCTATAGCTTAAGAAACCAATTCATGACAAAGTTTCTCTGAAATTGCTCCTAAAATACAACTATATGCATTATCCATTCACACCCGAATCTCGAATTTTTAACATTGGAGTAGTTTATTGTCCACCAAATAATAATAACCTAAATAAATTCTTAAATTTCCTTGAAAATATTTAAAATGAGATTGAAAGGAAGTTTTGTTTTATACTTCTGGGATTTCAATATTGACCTTTTATCCAACTCAAGCCGAAGTACATATGCTTATATTTTAGTGAAAACTCTGTTCTCACATACACCACTAGTTGATAAACAAACCGACTAGATTTACTGAACAGTGTGAAAGTTTACTAGATAATATTTTTTATTAATATAATCCATATATACTCCAGAAACTCCATTTTTTACTAATATATTCCATACTATTACTGGCATCATTATTAATGACTTTTAAGATCATTATGTAGTTTATTCGTTTACTGATTATTACGCCACTAGAGTATCTCCAAATGTGAGTTCTATAAAACCACATCGTAAATTAACTACATAAATTAACTAAATAACATACGAGCAAAATACATACCAACAAACTTTCAAATGAAGTTTTAAATGACTTCTGGGGTTCTACTTCCTCACAAGTTTTGAGTAGCTTCATAGTAGAAGTCCTGAACTATGTTATCTACTTCATGTTTACGTTAGCTTCTCATGTTACTGTGTATGTCATGCCTGATGTGGTCCTAATAAGGTTTTCTGAAATAAAATGAAAACACCCGAAGGAAGTACGAAGTTAAAAACGTGTGTACGCCCTATCGTTTGCAGAACAATTTATTCATCTATATTTGTAATAGAAAGAACAATGGCTTTCAGTGATGGTAAATATTGCCACCAGATGGCATTTAACGTTATTGATGGTGGTTTAATTTTAAAAGAATATTTGAAAAATCATAACCCTCCTGTGTCTGTATTTCCTGTGTATAGGTGACTAGGATCATTAAACACTGTAGCGAACAAAGACAAATATAAAACGCCGAGGGTTCTTTCCCTCTTTGCCTGACTCTTTAAATGACATATTTTAGCCAATTACTGGCAAATCTTTATTTACATTACTCTATTTTGTTGCGACTTTGAAATTGTCTCTACATTTAACCTTTATGCAATCGTTGGCTTGGAAAATAATTCCAAATTCAGCATTTCCAGGGACTACACTGCAAACACCTGTCACCGTTCACACGCATGCGTGATAAATTTATAGGAAACTGCGAAGGTCGACATTCCCAGCAGTACAGGCAGGTCAGATTCGATACAAAATTTTGAAAATGCGACCTCAAAATTGTCAAAATAAGAGATAATTTGCAGTGTGCTTTGAGCCCTGTTTAGGTCCCTCTCCCCCTTTCCTTTCATACTTACCAAGCAAAGTGAAGAAGGCAGTTTAGCTCCCCCCCGACACCCCGTTTTTAAAAAGTTAGGACTTCAAATATTTTTCTCTACTTTTAGATTTTTAAAAAGTCTAAGACGCAGATGGCTTAATAAAAATAGCTTAAGTAAGATCAGCCTATCACGAGAAAGTATTTTGCTGCATACATATCTTTCCAATGTCGGTAAGATAAGTTTGACCTCTTGCTGATGGTACGGGTATGCCGCTTCCTTTGATTCTTTTCTTCCTTATTCCGTGATAAGATGAGATACTCAAGCCCGTCCCTCGGCAGGGTGTCACCACACGCATAATGTTTATGTACTATACCCTGAAAGTACAACCTGACACGTTCATCAGCGACACATGCTAGAGCATTTAATAAGTTTTAAATTCGTATTTCAGCATAAAAATATAGAAGACATGCAGGATAAAAAAGACACTGTAGAAAGAGAAGAAACGTGTAGTGAAAAATCTTTGGAAAGTTCGATACATTTTAAGTTTCTTGGTTACTGAGTCCTATGATATGCTTAGATTGAAAAAGAAACAATTTCATGTAAAGAAAGGCTAGAGGGAAAATTCTACGGTATTACAAATATATGCAGCATCATATATTGAATGAACACCAATGGGTAAATAAATAAAACTCACTAATACATATGCGTACTCTTTTATTGTACAAATTCAATCAATTTTCACTGACAAAATACCACATTGCTAGTTTCATTACTAAAGTCATTAAAATCCAAAGCAAACAAAAAAAAATCAGCTGTTGTGTCAGTGTGAGCAATGTTACGCCTTTCAATGTCACCTGAGAGAAACCAAAATTAGACGCATACAATGTTATCTTAGGCTTTTGATTTTTAAAAAGCTCAGTACAAATACGTTTGCGTCTCATCCCTGAGAAGAGAAGAAATACATTATTAGTAAGTTACAATCTTATTATATTGGGTATTCAATATGAAATACAAGTGCAGATTGTAACATGTAACATTGTAACATTATTCGACGAGGTTTTCGACGTCAAATCAAAATGGGAGCTTTCCGAGTCCCGAGAGATATTGTTTTGGTACTTATTGGTATCTTATATCACTTACAATGTTAGTAAATGTTATTTATAATTGTTGAGAATATGGCCGGGGTTGCAGTTTGGATCAATTCAATCCGTCAAAGTGTCTTGATCACCCTTCCTATTATAGAGACGATGTTTACAGGCATCCTCCCCTCTCCCAAAAAAAAAAAAATTGGTGTGCCCAGAACTAGATAGTCATCTCCCTACTGAAAAATCAGTGTGTGCTTGTAGTTAATCTCTGAAGGACCTAGTGTATTACTAGTTATATAGCTAAAAATGTAATAAAGACTGTGCGATATGCATCTTAAAAGGAGCAGGGGTTATTCAGAAGTGGCAGAGAGAATTCACGAATAAAATCCGTTGAAATTGCGTTAATATCTATTACAGGTTTTTGAGATAAGCTTTTCGGTTTCCTAAATGAAGTGTCGGTATTCCCTTGTTTATAATTCCGTCCTTGATACTGTCTCTTAACTACTTGCCATACTGTCTCTTAACTACTTGTCATTTGGCTTACACATTATTTTGAAAGAATAAAACATATGCTTTCAAAGTAAAACCTTCAGAACATATAAAATTCTAACGTACAAATGATTGAAATAAAGGCTAAGTAAACAAAGAATAAAATAAGACAGATCAAGCGATGTCACAAATTTGCATTTGTATCAGTGTTTATGGCATGATTCAGGTGTAAGAGTGTAAGAAAGGAATTCGCCTGTAAAATAGACAATATTTGATGGACTTTGTGGTTATATTCTACATTTTGAATTAATAATAAGCTCCATACCGATGAAATGTCATTTTCATGTCACATGACCTCTAACAATATCAATGCATCTGATGGTAAATGAGAGTTCAATTAAAAGGAACAGTGGATTGTGGACTAGGGATGATGGTTCTTTGATATCCATAACGGATGGAATTTCTCAGTATTGCAACGAAAAGTGTATGGATACACCCCCGAGCCTTGTACCCGTGATACGAAAGGACTGTTCAATGCACCTGGTGGCAACCTGGACCAATTTTAGTGGGACGTATTGGACCTACTCTACGTAAAATGTATGCCTTATTGTAATGACGTCATATTGATCAATGACGTTTTCCGAGAGTCATTTCTGTCGATCATGCGCAATAACACCGAAGCAATTTGTGACTATTCTGACAATTCAAGGTAAATGGAATGAGCTGTTCTAACACATATCTGACACAATCAAGCCTGTGTACGTGACTTCTTTGTGTAGCATGACGGTACTTTGTCACGTCGTCGAACGTAACATGGATGAAGGCGTGATTACTTAACTAACGCTATTCATTGTGGTTAGAGAATGGTAGTTAGACAATTGTTGCGGCCCATCAAAAGTCAACGTTACTTAAAACTGTAATTAAGAGTGTAAGTTAAGGTCACAGTACTTACTAATAAGATGAATTTAAAATCTTAAAGAGTGATAGAAATTTGGAAGAAGTCGGACAGAATGGGTGGAACCTGAGTGTATAGACAAATTTATTTCCCATACTCAAGTTTACAATTTATGTGAAAGTACAATAACAATAATAAAACTTATGATACATGCAGGCCACTAGGAATAAGATAATGCTAGTGATCAAATGGATGCAACCAAACACAACTAACACAAAAAGAAAGACAAGCAAGAAAAAGGCAAACATTATCGAAATAATAAAAGAAATAAGGTGCTGATAATGGAAAGAGAGTGAGACGTTTAAGGGCTATACTGACTGATGAAATACATTTTAAGAATTTTTTTTTTAAAGATTGCAGCGAATTTGGTTTAATGAGGTGATCCGGTAGACTTTGCCAACAGTAGAACAGTAACTATTAAGTAACATGTTGCCATGTATATTTCGGTGGTATGACCCGTAAAATATATTTGAGTTCTTCTGATAATGATGTTGTCAGGGCGGCAAGATTTTGGGAGCATTTAAATATTCGACAGTTGAGCAGAACTAGTGATCAGTTAAGGTACCTTTAAATTATATCAACCATAACTGGTGCGATATAAACAGTGTTCGATCTACCGTACATCCAATCTAGAAATGTTAACAACGTCAATTCGACCATACTACTTAAAGGGAGATAGGGCGTTTGTTTTACAGAAAACAACCATATTTTAAAACCAATATGTGTGGACGTAGAATAATAAATTCTTCAAAATAAGGAAGGACGGTAGCCGTCTTTTCAAGGAATAAGATTCCCACAGATAGAAATTCAGTTACTTGTTGCTCAACAATCATTTGTTCGCACAAGCTTTCCAAAATTCAAATGATGCATCTTCCGTTACTCATCACATGCATAATGTTTGGAAGAGATGAAGCTTTGACAGATGTTTAATGATGAGACTAAATGTTTTAACAATGGATAAAGCTGTTTTCTTTTTACGACATGGTGGTGAATTCTAATTTCCCTTTAACCGACCAATTTTCCTACATATTATGATATGCACCCGATAGAGCTGCCGCAAAATGCAGTTGTGGGGAGGGGGCGCTTTTATTGTTTTATAGCAGATTTTAATACCGGTAACTGATCATCGCTAAAGGGAAAAGGGTCACATAACATGCAAGGTTCCATATGTACTAAAGATACGCGATGTTGCTGTAGCTATACTCTTGACCTCTGCTATACCGATGTGAAAGAGGCTTATGCTGACATTTCAAGAAATGGTCAGAGAGGAATCTGATCACAATTTACAAAAATATAAACCCTATACTGTCCATACATGCTAAACCTATGGGAAGATAAAGTGGATCTATCACATATATAACTATGGAATCACTTGTTTATTTCCTACTGGGACGTTTTCAGTGAGTTTTCTTTGCACATATACATGGAGTGGTAAGATCTGTATTAGATGTTAGATCTTTTATCCATATTTGTGAAGACGCCATACTTTCAACCAAACAAGAAATGCTCAGTCTAAAGGGTACCGTCAGAATCACAATTAAACCAGATGAAACAGGTTCTCATCATTCTTGAAGCTATATGGTATAATCGACACTAAAAGAAGTGTTTGGAATTGAGAATATGGAAGAGTGGTTTAAAGCAATTCAGAAAAAAAAAACAGAAAGTTGAGAATCACTTTACATTAATAAAAACCTGTCTTCAATGACCTGAGACTAGTGAGTAGTTTTGCTAATAACTACGTGGTTTAGTCGAATATTTTACCTCAAAGTACCGTCGATTACGCAAATGAATTAAGTAACTCCTAAAAATAATTTTTTATTGAATAATTTAACTATAGAGATTGATGTCCTTTGAAACTTATCCTCATGTTTTTCTGAATCAGTTTTCATTGTTAGTGAAGATGATGAATTTCGTTACCGTTCTACCAGATAAGATTTCAAACAGATAAAGCTGTTTGACCAACCTTTTAAACCGGATATTTTTCGCTGAAAGTTCTTAAAGTCGCTTTTGCCATGTAGTAACTCTTTACTTATCACTAATGTTTTTAATGTTTGTGTACTACTTAAGAAACAATATCATCTATTTTGGAAACAATCTTACATTATTCCTGTCCCGAAGAAGCCCGGCACAAGGTCCTGAATAAATGGCTTATTGTCATGCAGTAGCTTTAAGTGCTGAGACCATGAGATACTGTGAATCTTTAACTGAAGAATATTATAATTCTTTTGATAAATTGCACTCACATTTAGTTCAAAATTTTGTGAAGATTCCGCACGCGTTATAAATTTTGAACTTTCATCTGCTTTTGATACAATTTAGCTATACTGACTAGCCGAAAAAAAAATTAGAATTGTTCCATATTCAGCAGGCAGGTGGATCTTGAGTTACACCTACCGATCGGTCACAGTAAGTAAGATTACGCAGTAATACAAGTTATAATGTAAGTATGCATACTGACTTTCCTCAGGGAACGGTGATAGACAATTTATTGCAACTGTGTCTAGTTCTAATTATGGTATACCATCATTCAATGCACATGCTCGAGAATTGTTCACTCTCTAGAAAAGAGCCTACAATGAACCAAGGCAATCTTTTATCGACATGTTTTTAGTTATAATCACCACAGTTTGTTTTTTGTTTTTTTTTTTGCATGGTAAAAATGATTGTAAGTGCAGATGATGAGGAAACGTATGAGAATGAAATCAATTCCAAATACTGGCTCATCCCTTTATGGGCAAAGGTAAGAATATTAAATCAGAGAGAATATTAAACCATGAGTGGGCCGAGAACTTGCCGTTTACAAGAAAACCATTCTGTCCAGTGCAAACAGATAAACGTATAAACAGATGAACGTATATACTGAACAGATATTCATGTTATACAATTTTAGGGAATATAACACGCACATTGTAACGGTGAGTACATCTGTTTATTTTCAACATCGAGGAAATAGAACTAAGGCATTATCGCATGCAAAAATAAAAAAAGTGTCAGTTCATACACATGTTCATTACGACTTTAAATTTTATTAACACCATGTTAAAGCAAAATATAGAGTATTATTCTTCAAACTGCAATTCCCATCACCAAGGAAAACAGCAGATCTTGTTTTTAACTATTCCGCATAGAATGAAGTGGAAAATTGCGTTTAAATATTTTTCTTCAAGTTCTTCGTCCTCCCCTTTTAAAGGATAATTGTAGCGATTTATAGGAGATTACTTAACAGTAAAGTTCACAACTATTAATTCAGGATTCCCTCCACCAAGATCAACAATAGATCTGACCCAAATTTGCTATCCTAAGACAATACATATCTTCGATTAATTTTCGTCGACTTCCTCCGAATAACCTGGTAAAGGATAGTCGTAGCGACTAAACGCAGATTGGTAAGAATTAGGACACATCTCAAGTATCTCGCTACCACATGAGGGGTCTGCGTCCACGTACACACAACAATCGTCTTTCCTGAGAATGATTTTCTGAAGAGAGACATCCATCCAATTGATCTCGGTCCATTGAACTCCGGCTCTCTCAAAAATCAGCTGAACTGGTAATGTCTGCTCCTCTGTGATCTCCTCCATGATGTAAGTTATCTGCATTCCAGCTGGACACTCACTTGGCCAAGTAACCTTTTGAGTAATGGTGTAAGACTGGCTCTGTGTCATTTCTTCTTCACTGTGGTAACTAAACGACTGACTCATTCCAAGTGATGTTTCAACTGCGAAGACGGTGAAAGAAACGGTCTCCTCCATAGAATATTCGAAATCAAAGGAAGACATGAAGCGGGCCTCGTTGGTGTAAGTAACCTCCTCTGATGTGCCAAGTATCGGCATGTCAGGTGAAGTAACTCCCGAACCTTCATTTCGCAGTACAACCTGTTTCCTTGGTTTGTATGTGATACCTTTCGATTGAGCTTGATCTTCAAGAGGAATTGCGTCTACCAGGGTAGTTGGTGCCATCCACATAAAATTTTCTTCGTAACCTTTCGTGCCCCATGGGTCACTCCATCTTTTGAAATCAGAGTACAGCACTCGAACAGATAGAGGGTCATGCGTCTCAACAAACACCTCATCTTTGTGCTCGTCTGGATGTCCTTGCTTGTAATGGAGGGTAGAGTAATCATCGGATACTGACGGTTGAGTTGTCTTGTTGACATAGAAATACAAGTCACCGAACCTGAAATCATTCTTCTTAGGGCACCATGTTTTGCCGTTTGCAACATGGATTTCCTGAATCGGGGGTGTTTTGCTGATGGTACCGTACTCGTTTCTGCTGTTCAGTAGAACTCCGTCTTTGTATATTCGTAGATTACTACCAACAATTTGGTAGTGCTCTTCGTTAGGGTCGTCTTTTGTAGAAACGACCAAGAAGTGTCTGCAGAATCCCTCTTTATTTTTGATTGTACTATAGCAATACATAGCTTCGACCTCGAGATACTTTGAGTTATCACCAGCTTCGCTTTTTCCCCACTTATAGCTATGGCCGTAGTAATTATTGCCGGACTTGTCGAATTCGCTAACCACTCCGCCAAGGATCTTGAATCCACCTGAGGCGTCGACTGGTGCAACAAACACCGTCAAAGACAGAGCAAATATGATGAACGAATTCATTTTGTGAGAGAGTACACACTCGATCTTCTTCGACGTTTGGTCTCTGAGGTCTGATCTAGTTGATGGAGAGTTGATGTCAAGGGCTTATATAATATCTTTCTGGAGTAGATTTAACCTGCATATTTCGATCAGTAAGACAAGTTTGACCTTTCAAGGTCAATAAATGTTACCGGTTAGATTTTTCTCTTTGTGTTTTAGGTTGGATGTGACATTCATTAAAGGACATAGCCTCCCGGTCTTGATCCCTTACATGTTATTTAGGTTAATGTACTAATACCCGAATATATAACCTGGCACACGCAGCAAGGACCCGTGCTCTGTCATTAAACATCTTTATCCTAAAAACATGAAATGAAGACGAAAGATAAATACATTTTTTATAGAAAATTCTAAAAGCATTTGTATTCGATAAATTCAAATGACGTGGTTAATTGGTAGCTCCATGGTCAATCTGAGCTATGTTCCTGCTTAGACTGAACAAACCAATTTCAAATGGAATGAAAATATCCATTAATTTAATCGCATTAACATGTTCAAAGGGAGATTGAAGTTAAGTTCTAAGACGAAACAAGAAATTATGGATATCACCAATATGTATCATATCTGAAATGAATTCCGTTTTTAAATCAATAAAAACTTACCAATACATATGTGACAAAACGACACGAAGTGCAACTTTCATTAGTGTTGCTATTAAGGTCATGGGAGGTGCCACAAGGGTAATAGGGGCGACAGCCCTGTCATTTGCAATAAAGGCTAAAAAAAGAGAGAAAAAGACGTTGGGGAAAAAATGAAAACACGCAAAAGTGAGAAGAAAGCGAAAACAAGAGAAAAAGATGAGGGACATGAGTCCTTAACTTTGTTGAGTTACTGGTCAACCTGAACAAGGACCCACAATTACCTTAAAGTTATCTATTTTCTACTTCATTGTGAGAGTGCGAGTGGTAAAAGCTCCACACCTCCTAGTTAGCAGCTACTCTTTTTCGAATTGTAGGTTTACATGTTACATATTGTATAATATTAGTAGAATATAACGTCACATATATGAATTAATTTCAGATGTCCTTAATGCTAATTAATATTGAGAACACTTTGAATGAAAAAGTGCTAACTAAATTTATTTAGCATGTCTTCCTTGTTTTCTAAATGGCTAGAAATATATATCAGATTTACCGACCATATGGGGAGTTTGAAAAAGTCAAAACAATTTTTTACGCTCTGCACCAGCAAAGGTGGCACTCCGCTCGTATGGCTCAGTCGACACTTACCCCCTCGCCTCCAACATATTTTTTTCGCTTGACCTGCCTGCTAATATGTACGTTGAAGAGCATTGAATATCGTTATAATGAAACGCCCCTAAACAGCAATATGTTTGCCCCCTCTGAACCTTACACTGCCAGCTACATCACTAATTACAACAGTTCCTCCTCAATAACAAACAAATGTAGCCAAATGAAGCAGCTTTTCCTTACTTTTTCTTTTCTAAATCTTTCTTTCTTCCCAAACATCTCTTATGTTTCTCTTTTGTTTCTTTTCTTCTTTTTTCCTTCTTTTTTTTTTTTTTTGGCATGTTTTTTTCTTTTCAGGGGAACAGACCAGAAAAATTTATTGTGGTTTTTGTTTGTGCTTCCTCTTCTTCCATCTTGTATGTTACTTTTCCGTTGTGTGTGTGTTACAGTCTCTGTATTTGAATGTTATATGTTATGAACAGATTACTATGTTATTTATAATTCTTCACATGTGGATAGTAGACCGCAGACTTGAAATTCTTCCAATTGACCTTTTCTGACATTTTCTGTGATCATTTTTCATGACCTTTTCTGTGAAGTATTTCTTTTGATCACACGCACTATCAGCCAAGAAAATGGTGGCCATTTTGACAACTAGACAAAGATGAAATTCGCATTTCTAACTAGCTGCGTACGTGACTTTTATTGAAACATGGACGTATTGCGTAACTTCCTTGAACGTGACTTCGATATACAGTTTGAAGATATGATGTTGATTAACAAATCGTTATCACTGAAGTTAGAGAATAGTAGTTAGCCTACTGGTGAGGCATATCAAAGGCCAAAGTTAATTAAAAGAATGTAGGTTGAGGTTGAAGTACATTCAACTGATACACAAGCATAAACCCAATGTCTACACCACATTGTCTGAAGAGAATGCTGTTATGTCTTTAGTGTGGCAGAGATATTAAATTTAGTAGTTTATACTTACAGAGGGCGCTTGCGTGTATCACTGTAAGGTCACATCGGACTTTTCATAGCTACAACTTCGGCCGGCACTTGTGCTCCGATTGGTAAATAAATACCTTTAAGGCTTTTCGTCTGGCATGAAAATTGTACAAACATGGTATGCTTGAGAGAAACCTCATATTCATCCAGCTATCTTGGACAATCGCAACAGCTACGACGGTTTCGATAAAAAAAAAAATTATGTTTGTATTGAAGGCAGGCTCTCACTTTTATGTTACTTGCATGCAACATAAGTGAGACCGAAGTTACGACAATAGTTTGCTGATGGGACAAAAGTTTAAAATCTCACCGTATATAGCAGACCATTCCATTGGTCGATTTAACGTTGCAACACTAAAAACTAGCAGTAATTCAGCATTATACGATGTAGTTGTTCTCTTATACTTTAAATTGCGTAAATTATTTAACGTAACAGCACTAATTAATTTAGTGCTCCAATGTGAAATAGTTGAGCAGCACTTCGGAATTGTGTTGTGTCACAGAATGACTACAGTAAGCAATTATAGACTTACTAACGCGATACAACTAATTACATCGAAAAGTATTTGATTTACGACAAGACGGACACTGATGTTTTTTACGTGTTTCTGCTTTACTAATCTTGTATAGGTGTCTGTCACTACTTCTAAGGGCCCCATACCACCTTTAATAGCTCCCATTGACTTTCACAGTAAAAAAGCGAACTGCGAGGCCACCCGTGTGCCTGCAAGTAATGTCTCATATCAGAGATTCCCTACCTGTCACGTGATTGGTGATGGCATGGCCTATCATAGCTTTGAACATTTCAGTATGTCGACTACTCAGGTTTAGAGGTAAAAGGGGTGGAAGTTTTGAAAGATGTCAACACCCCCCCCCCCCATCCCCCATCCCCTTGACAAGGCTGTCACACCGAAATATTAATACGACACTTTCGATTTTTTAAAACAATTTAAATCTCCTTCAACGTCCTGTAATTTTCACTTCATCTGTGCACATCATAGTGCTCTTCAACATCCAAGTAAATAAAAGTAGAGATATCTGAAAGCATGACAAAAATCGATCACCGTGGCTCAGTTTTGGCGCTTCTTCCCGATGGTCAACAGATCTCGCCGATGAACCTAATCTTATGGTGATATATGAGACCCATATGTTTAGTTTAGGTAGTTACAATTAAAGGGGCTCAGTGAGTTAACATAATTTATTTTGCTAGGATTTTGAATGAAACCAGTGCATAGCAATACCTCTAATTAGCCTCATTACTAATGTATCTACTCCTTCAGTGACTTAAAAAGGTGAGAAATTGTCGTCTCCTTTTTTGTTTTTTGTTCTTTTTTTCTTTTTTTTATGAACAGGGGTTGCCCGTGGTTAAAACGGTGCGGTAAAAAGTGTCGGGTCACAGATTTGTGATAAGTGATTTTGATCGTTAATTACCCTGCGTTGCTTCAGTTGTGTGTCAGATGTTCAGAATCTGTACTTTTGAGTAATTACTATCAGCATTGTGTGTAACACTCACCTGGTGCGACGAAACACTATGAGTTCTGGGAACCAACTCAACGAGCCCGTAGAGAGATCTTCAGATGGCGCAATTGCAAAATGTAATATTGTTTTGCGTTTGTTGCAATGGGTAAAGAAAGTACCAAGCACGATTCAATGGCATGATTAAGTTGGCCATCGCAGATTGTGTGAACGGATTATATAAGTAGGGATCATATAAGAAGCCAACTTTCACCAGTCACCACCCTTCTAACTCCTTTGTCCGTGAAGTGTACACCATAC
This sequence comes from Stichopus chloronotus, assembly GCA_021234535.1. Taxonomy (NCBI): domain Eukaryota; kingdom Metazoa; phylum Echinodermata; class Holothuroidea; order Aspidochirotida; family Stichopodidae; genus Stichopus; species Stichopus chloronotus. The sequence continues at coordinate 16,343,659 of CM037837.1, read as the reverse complement.
CATTTGGTGTAGGGGATAGAACACGGTACACATATCAGCATTGATGTGAACAAGCAACCCGGAACAGGCCCATTAAGTGGAAGGGGGTTCTACCAGTTCGTTTTTTGTTCAATGTAATTGTTCAACCCCCACCCCCTCACCCTGTAAATATGTTGTTTTTTTTTCTTTCGGGGCACTGGTTCGACAATCCGTTCCCACCATTCTAGGTTTGAAAAATAAGCTCTCACATTGCTTATCTAGTCCTGTGATAGTCCAAAATGTAATTTTATCCAGCCTCATACCTCAACTGCTTGAATGCACGAAAACTTGGGAGACGCAGTCATACCCTGACTGCACTTGAGTAGTCAAAGGGGGAGGGCAAGAGCAGAGTGCTCCCCACAGAAAGTTTGGGTTGATGTTGAAAAATTTAAAAAGAGCAAAAGTGGTAAAAAGGAGTAAGGAACGGGACTTTGGTAGATGGATATTGTTCTTTGCATGCTATGTCTTGCATAAGTGTTACAAAGCAATGGACTTAAAAATGGAGGCTGGCAGACAAACTTTCAACTGAAATTACCCGACCACCCCCGCTCCTATTTATCGGTTTCCTTAGCCAACCAGGACAGTTTTATTTCCATCCTTTTATTTGTGTCCCGCCCTAAGTTCTGCAAGAAGCACTCAAGGATAAACAGCTTAACTTTTCATATTGCCTCAATTAACATCCTTCTACGTATTTATCCGAAACCACACATAGAGACACCTGCTTGAGTCAGAAAAGGATACAATAATCTATCATATAATCTTATGTATTAGAAACATGTAGACTTCCACATTATAGGTGTTCGTATCTCCTCAGAACCCCCTACATGCGATCACCTAATCACCTAGCTATCTCATGCTGTTCCCCGGATCAAAATACCACTGCATGCATGCCCGCATTTTGGCTGCCATCGTATAGCGGTAATCACTAACAGTTATCAACACACAAACACAAAAAAATACCCCGCTCCAGCTGCTCTCGTATATGTAATCACCGACGATTGAAGGGCAAAATAAAAGTGTTACTGTGGGATTGAACTTACTTGGATATCTCTCCCCTCCGACATCCCACCCTCCCCCCTCAGGCGCAAAACTAACTTTTGCAATGTCCGTTGGTAGAAGCATGCGTTCAGAGTATGCCATATTAACGATGTGACGCTCCTCTTACGATAGCGTTCCCACAATTTCCCTGCACCTCAGTGGCACCTGTCCATATCTAAGTCAATCACTCTAATCGAAATACCTGTATCCGCTTCTGAACTTTTCAATTTATGTTGGACTATTTGAATCTATCTTGCAATGTAATTCATTCATTGTGAGAACCCTCAGAAATTTTCTCGTCATTTTGCAGTCTGTGTATGGAATTTGTGTACACATGTATGACTTTTGCATTGTTTTCAGGCATAAAGTTGCAAATAATCTGGTGATTCAAAGCCTTTCATTATGATGTATAATTACACCAAAACCAAAGAATTTTACCTCTGACATTTACCCTGCTGAAAATTCTGGGCAGTAGCCCCAGATCACCCAAAATAAGGTTTATATACTTATTTCACTAAGCAAGCCCCCCCCCCCCCCCCAAAATGAAGTCATTACATAAGAAATATGAGTTCCTAAAGATTCAGTTCAAATCTAGCATCAAAATGTAGCACAATTTTGCATCTCGTCTACCTTACATAAAATTTAATGTACACCCCTCCCTCGGGGTGACGATCGGTTATCAGTTCCATCATAACACCATACAGACCAGCTAACGTCCCTCACCTTCGCTTCATGGTTTGTCATTACACTTTCAAACGGACCGCACTCATTGACCCGGTTGAGAAGATTTGGGGAAGTTTATCCATGCTACAACCCATAAAGGTAGCATACCTATACCTCACCACTGATAAGGACCTCAATTGCAAAGAACAGCAAAGACATTTTGGTGATTCCATGACGTAGTAAGCCGGCCTACATATACATAAAGCAGCCTAAGCAGGATATTAGAACCCATACAGAAAGTATAACCAACAAATTCTGCTTGGGGGAGGGGAAGAAAAGACCGTAAAAACAGGTAAAAAATGATGTAGGCCTATTATGCTGGCAGTTCGAGCTGGCTGCTATTGAGTTGGCTGTCGAGTGTACTGGAGCCTGCAGAAAACAAAGTATGTGAGACCCAAATTGCCCACCGTGGCATGTGGGACCCAATTGTCGTTTGCACTGTGGGCGGCCATCTGGGACCCATCTGGGCAATGTGTATTAGGGCTATATGGGTTGCATAAGGGCTATACACATGGGCAATTTGTACTAGTCTATTATTCTACCAATTTATTTAGAAAAAAATAAAAGATTTCGTGTAGTATTTTTTTGTGCAGTGCAAGAAAGACAAACACTGCCGCTCTGCAAGCTTTGGAGAACTTGTTTCGTTTCGTTGAAGATTGACCCGGCCCTGAGTAAGTTTGGCCCAACAGGTATATGATTGCAATGTAATGAAAAAATGAGGATCACAACCGAATATCAAACAACGACATTTGCATGGAAGATATACACACATGTGCAGTGACCTGCATACCCCCACAGTATGTACAGTACATATTAACTAAACCCTTTTAATTACCCTGTAGACGGATTTATTACATTTGACCCCAAATCGCTATAAGTGACAAATATGAATATTAATGAGTATTTATGCCGACACTAGTATAGGTCTATAAGCACTGATTAATTTACACAGTGTGCTGCAACCGGTCCGCTCAAAAGGTGAACCGTGAAGTGCAAACTTTGTGCCAGTGTAATGTTAGGCCATGCCCAAATGCAGGCCCATCCCTGTATCCACATGGGGTAAAATTGTGGGAACGTCGCACACCGTATCTGCACCATATATCTTGCCACGTGCGGGCACCATATATGTTGCCCAGTTGAAGTGTATAGCATAGATGAGACCGTCCCAGATCATGGTCTGCTTGCTGGGAAGCAGTGGCGGCGCCAGAATGTCAGACTTGGAGGGGCAAACTGAGGGCAGCCTGAGAGGAAAATGTTGGGGGCAAAGATTTTCGCGCGCACCGCAAACAGAGCGCGAAGGGCCAGGCCGTGCGGGTGGGGTCCAGGGGCCGGCCTTAGGGCTCCTTGTGGGGTCCAGGGGCAAAGGCCCGTTGGGGGTCCAGGAGGCGAAGCCCCCGGAAGCTCGATCTGAGGTTTTAGCATATCTCTGGGTGGAAAATTAAGTCCCAAGAGAGGTATATTGTTTACTTTTAAATTATTTATTTTATCGGTTGATCGTACTCCAAGGTTCCCAACTTTTTTCTTTGGGAGTACCATTTCACATTTACGCGGTGCCACCGAGTACACACACACATACACACACACACAGGCTATACCTACACTTCCATTCCAGTCACTTTATTCTATAAAAATGTGCAGTACTTACCAATAGTAATAAAAAGTGAGGCCTACTATAAACACATTTATTATGATGCAGCCAACGGCATTCCTATATTTAGGAAAACAACCACCTACCCGCCCTTCCCTTATGATGAACGATAAACATTCCAGAGAAAGTTGGTCTGACCTAGCTGGCCACCTACTGTTGAAGTGGCTATGGGCATGATATGAAAACTGGCAGCCTGTGTAACATAAATTAGGCATTTATCAATCATGGTTCCCCGGATCGCTGTTCTTATTCAGTCAAATGGCAATACATAGTTTTGTGATTAAATTAATTTTGGATGAGTACAAGATCTGATTGGGAAGGGTGAGAGCAACTGGGGGGGCAACTGGGGGGACAAGGAAACAATCTGAAGGGGCAAATTCCCCCTCATCCCCCACCCCGTAGCGCCGCCACTGCTGGGAAGTGCAGACACATTCAACGGTTTTATGTTTCAATGAAAATTTGTAATTTAGCATGAAACAAATGAGGAAGAAACAGACGTAGATTAAATAGAAAGTTTAAAAATCTTGACACCGGATATTTTGTTATTTACTGATAGGCATACCTTTTTTCAATCCTACTACTTTTTTCCATTTTTTTTATCGGTATGCCTATGGGCTACAACATTTTTTTCAATAGCGTTCTGAATGGTCACTCTCACATACAAGGAGTGCGCGATACCAATCCCAAACGTGGACGATTAAAATGAAGAGTGGGTTACAATCTTAATAAATCTTTTTAAGCCTTTAAAATACATATTTTTTAGCCTAAAATAAATTTAAATTAATATTTATGTGAATAAAAATATTTTCAATAGCAGCAGACACATATTTTCAACTGAAAATGAATGATCAATATAAGATAACTTACGATGTACCCATATTTGGGTTGGTCCAATTTGATGTCACCAATATTTACCGGTACGTTTGAAAATACAATACACCTACAGACTAACGTTACGCAGTCAATAACAGTGTGAACAGTTAACTTGGGGACTATTGTTACTGAATACTGTACATACATTACCACAATCACTGCTCAACGATTTTATCTGAAGATTAAGCCGAAAATCAACCAGTAATGGATGAAGGCACTTTTAGAAACACACCAACCGTCCATCCGATGGAACGGAGAAAGAAACTCATGGAGGCAGACGCCAATACTAGTTTATTCAATGTGGATGAACAAGAAAATCGTGAACTTATTTTGAATATGTCGAGGCAAAGGAGTGGAGGGCGACCGCCATTACGAAATTTTAATAGAACTAGAAGTGCAAGAAGGAACATGAAAGATGCTGCTGGCCGAAAGCTAAGAGGCGTCAGGAAAGCTTGGGGATCATTTAAATCGGTAATCTAAATCCAAGTCCTACCAGTACTGTGTTCTCGAAAATTGACTCGTGTAACAACTGTAGTGTTAGTTCTAACTTGAAGATTAATTAGTCTAATGAGTATCCAGATACAGTTGAAGTACTAGTAGATAGGGAAAAGGCTAATGAGTACGACACCACAATGTTGTTAGGCTAACGAGTAATAGTATAGTGTAGGGGTGCACGTCATTCCGCCATACGTACTTTCCGCCATCGAAAATGTGGTCATAAGTTCCGGCAGAGAAAACAAGTCTTTCTGCCATGGTGGAAAGACTTGTTTTCTCTGTCGAAATGGACCGCCTCGAATGTATTAATCAGGAATCCCCAGAATGATAGCTTGGCTTGGCAATTTCTATGGCAGTGAATGGAATACGGTATTAAATTAAAGGTTTGTCAGATACTTAGCTGTGTAGATTTCAAGAGTACTTTTCAATGGTAATCTGGCGTCTTACATGGTACGGTTGATATTACAGCGTAGTAACAGGTTTATCACATCAGAGATGATGCAAAGGACGTTTCCCCTTAGTAGTCCATTGTCTTACCAAGTGCAGTTAAGTCAGCCACATAACAGGTCCAGCTTCTGTGAAAAAGAAGATTTTCCAGATAATCCAGCGTCAAACCAGGTACAATATGTTAGCCACGTCACAGGCTTAGAGGTGTTGTTACCCTGCATCTTACAATAAAAACTTATAGCCAAGTCTGGTCTCCACAATATAGTACAGTATATATCTTTCAATTCATCTAGTGTCCAGGTAAGGTATATTAATTACAAAGACAAATATAACAGTGGTGTGTTCCAAAGCCGGTAAAACAGCTATGAACAGTTCCATCGATTAAATATTCCAAATTTGGAATTTACTTCCAACTTATTAAACTCCAGTTTACTGATTGTGTCGCTTTTCTGATATCCAGCGTTCCAGTTAATTTACCAATATTAGGAATATACATACAGAAAAAGAGAGTTCCTTTTGTTTCAAAAGTTAAAATTTTATCTGGTATCACAAAGTTAGTTGTACGCAGTACAAATGTTAGAACTATCCATTAAGTAAACATGTTAAAAACACCACTGCCACTAAAATGTAATGTGTGCTGGAGATGGGCAGGTAAAACTTACGGCAAGAGTGGAAAGAATCAGGCGAAATAAAAGTACAAATTGTCTCTGCCTCTGATATATGCACTAGTGCTCTGCTTTATTAACCTTAATCGTGAGACACCCAACGACAGACTGATCACAAACTGTCAAACTACAAAATAACTACAAGATATAGAATTAAAGTAATAAAACAAACAATTTCTAGTATGGAACATCTGGTACCAACACAAAACATAAATTCCTCCAAAAGAGAGAGTGTCCAATTTCTACAAAGAGACATGTGCAGTTTTATAACTGGTAAAGACATGTGCAAAGTTCTTACAATACATCAGTGGTTCACGGTTGAATTAGGTAAACTGGATTGGATCTTTTTGTATTAACGTTATTCCAGGAGGAGGGGTTACGCACTCACCCATAACCGTGAAGAACACACACTTCTGCTTCCATTAAAAAAACTTGTCACACTTGTCAGCCATAGGTTTAAGCCATGGCGGAAAGGCTTGAAACCTAGGGCGGAATATCCCAGCAGAATGTACCAATGGCAGAATGACAGGGCAACAAGTAGCGTTTGCCCTCGCCTAATGTAACGCCAACATCCTATGCCTGTTGCAAGTCTGCAAAGACATCTAACATTAAACTGAAGAAAAGTCAACTTATGCTGTGTGAAGTCACGTTTTACCAACTGTACGGAATAGTCCAGTCCACGAGAGGGAAGTTCTGTGAGACCGAATGCGCAAGACTAAGTTAGCCGTTGAAGCTGAACAGGGGCTGTGTTAGCTCCACATCGCATCCCTTGCATCGCTAACACAAATGTCATGTTAGATTAGGCTGCACAGTGTGACTTCAAGTTCTGTACACAGTCCATAGTTTTACTCATATTAATTCATAGGAGCTTTGGTGCCAATTTACCTCTACGATATCATGATTTTGTTTAACAATTGAGGGAATAGGGATTCTGATATCGTTTTTGAAAATTTTATTTTGCAGCAACACTGGACCCCACTCACCAGAGATCACACTAGGCACTCCCATTTTGCCTAATTTTTCTCTCTCCCCCCCAGCAACTCCCAAACAGTTTGTATCGCCCATCTGCCCACGCTCCCAGCCTCCCCTGCTACAGTACATTATACTGAAATTCTGGTGCTACCACTGCACTAAAGCTTGCAGTCCTCCATCTTTTGTACAGTATATACCGTAGTAACAGGACTCTGACATATGGTATTTCTGAATGTTACATGATTTTGTGCTGAAATTTATAAACCAAGTCTTTCTTGCTGTCCTACAGAAGGTCAATCCTCGTAACAGGTGGAAGCCACCAACACAACAGTGGGCTGCAAAGTTGGCAACACCTCACACGCCAACCACCAGGAAGAACCTCATCAATTCACCGTTGACACCATCTACATTGCAAAACAGTCGCTGCAATGGGAAAAGTCCCCGATGGATGATATACAGGGATTTTGGAAACATCACTCCCTGTTCTCCATCTGTTTCTAATTCGCCGTACAACAGACAATGCAGGAGGTCTGAGAGAATTGCCAGCAAGCTGAAAACTCCTGTCAGAGGACCTCCAGGGTCACCAAGGACTCCTATTACAAGGTTTGAGAAACAATTCAAATAAATATGAATACACTGAGCTGTTTACTAGTCACATGTATAGCATTAATGTTGAACAATTTTGAAGTGACTTTAACAAATTTAAAGTTCATTCGGTACTGCAAATGTTGCCATTTGCATTTTCCTGCCAGTCTTGAATGTCATTTGGAAAGAATAATAGAGTGCCGTACCTCAAATAGCTGACTGTCAAATTTCTGCTGTAGAAGCACTGTTATACAGTGATATTGTCATACTGTACTGTGTGTACAGGCCATATAGTATTCACTACTTATTACTTTGAGTCTGGGTTAAACTTATTTTCTTGGTCTGCTTGTTATGTACCACGCAGTGTTTCCACTGTTGTGGAGCTGTAAGAGGCTACAGCAAATGGGATTAAAGGGGCACACTGAATGCATGAATTGTTTCATGCAGTTCAACAAATTTTTCCGAACCTGTCCACTTTCATTTGCATAATGACATATTGTCAAACTAAGAGGATCCTCATATGTTACTGTACATAAAAGTGACCATTAATAAATGGGTAATCAGTGATTCAAGGTGGTTGTTGAAAATTCAAGACCAGACACTTTTTTCACATCAGCGCTACTTTATATGCACACAGCTTGAACAAGCCAGGAACAAAAATTCAAAACTTTTGGTAGTTTTCATAATTATTGAATGTAAAACTTGAATAATTATGCTATGAAACATTTGTCATGTGGATGTACCTTTCAAAATCCTCACAAATTAAACTATAGCAACTCAATGTACCCTTGGAGAAGTGCAAAGAAGGAAGATTAACAATGTTATAGTACCTGATCCTGTTAATTTTTGATGTGTCAACTTTTACAAATCCACTGTATTGTAGCTCATACTGCTACAGGGTAAGGTTAATTATTACGAGAATTCCTTCAGACCAGGGAGCTGTTATTTAGATGGAGAGAGCACGGAAAATTAACTTAATGCTAATACTTTAAGATCCCCCCAATTGAGTGATGATAAGCTGTGCAATTAGCTCAAAGGTATTTCTTTCCTTTATTCGACGTTAACAGTTCAATACAATTTACCTAGCACCGTCATTAAAGTCAGCTAATTCTTGAACAATAAGATCGCTCCGAACAATGCTTTGATATGTAGGTTTGTACCGCCAATCCTTAAAGAGCAGATGGCACACAACTCGAAACGACTGTTTAATTGAAATGAATGTTTACCTTTAACCCGTTCCTTTAGAAGTTAGTGCATGCAAATGAGCTACAGAGGCAAAAGTCTATGTTTTTGACAAATAGCCGAGAAGTTTCCTCAAGTTTCCAGAGATGGTGAGATATCGATTCTTGTTCATGGTTTGATAAACAAACCAAATATTTCATGGTCATACGAGTCGACAAGCGTCGAAAGGCCGAAAAAGGCATTTGTTTCAGTGACGACTGGCAATGTTGTTGCAGTAGGGAAAGTCAAAGTGAAGTTCTGTTGCCGTAGCAGACGACAGAGGTGTTATTGTGTTTATCTCCTAATCCGGTGTAAGTCCTTAGAAATTTCAGTTACTATACAAAGAACAGATTACGGTCTGACCTTGGCGGCACTAACCTTACTTCAAAGCGTACTGCCTCCATCTAAATAACAGCTCCCTGTTCAGACCTTCACTGATTTGCACATGAGTTTATTTGGGTCAGTAAATTGAAGAAAAAAAAACAGGGAACACATTTTGTTGTATACACTTTACATTATGCATCATTGGACAACAATGTTGTCCACTTTATTGACATTAAACTTTGCATTTATTCATCTTTTACTTCTTGTTGTGTTTTGGAGACTATACAGTAGTGCACAAATTTCTTGGGGTTTTTTTTGTTTTTTTTGGTTTTTTCGTTTCTTTACAAAATGCAGTTATGTTTTTAATTTAAAACAATCAAGAGTTATTCGTTCTTATTTTCAGGGTCAGTGATGTTCTTAAGACTGATATTAATAGCAGTCCTGAGGATACAAGCACAATGAGCATTGATGCCTCTGCAGCCTTCCAAGAAGTTATAAACCGGATGGAAGCTTTAAATGAAGGATTGGCTACTTTTGAGAAGATGAGTTCCAGCCTTACAGAGAGTATCAAAGCTAATGACAGGTATTCTTTACTTGCCTGGTTTGAGAGGGTACCTTGGGTTGCCTCACAGACTTACTGTAGCACTAAATTTTTGCCACACCTGCATGTTTCCTTCGCGCAATAATGACCAGTGGTTTGAATTTAGATCCGCATGTGTCACCTACAAGTGAACAGTAGTTAGTGATTGATTATCAACAATTCTACTCGTTTTTTTGTACAATTTATCGGCAGACACTTTTACAGTACTATTTCATTGTACATATGCACAACCACTATAAGCCAGGGGACAAAATTCAAACATTTTGACAGCCTAGGTTTCATATATACTACTAACTCTTGAATGTAAAACTTGACCACAATAATGCATGCTAATATGATTGTGTAAAGCATCATCATGTGGTTGTACCCTTCAAAATCCTCACAAACTGTTCAGTATCAACTCAAAGTGCTGCTCTAATTACATTCTGTCAGCAGTTACAGTACTGAAACCTGGTGTAATGTAATTTCAAAGTTTAGTTAGAAAATCTGAAACAATGTCATAAAATTCAGCAATGGCTGTGCATGTTGAGTAGCATGATAAAGCTCTGTCTTCATGGTACTTTACAATAGCAGTAGTAAATTAAATTCTTGAAATTGGAGCATGGCCATGGTATCATCATTTCAAACAGTGACTTCCACAATTTGCCACCCATTGCAATATTTGCCTCTTGCACAACAAGATGCAGTTGCTTTGATATCAATACTGCACCATGATCAGTATGCATGTACTGAATTATCATCTGTTCGGGATTTACCGTTGCAATTTGATAAAAGTATGGAAGCTTTTCTTTCTTCATTGCGTGAAAACCGTCTCTTGGTAGCACAATGTACAAATTAAGGGGACGTAGGAAAGGACCAGAATAACCCCCCTACAACCAAAATACTGTCAAATTATGCACTAGATCTCATAGACCACTGGATAACCAGAATCACACAGAAGATTGTCATAAAGTGATTTTCGGTGTTATGACCCATAGCGATCATACATTCTAATATTGTTTCTGACATGGGCTCAAAGTTGAAGTATTTAGTTGTTGGATTCATGTTTGTTTGCTGTCATACGTGCCACTGAAATACCAGAAGGGTAAGATGTTTGTGATATTAACTTTTTCTTTATTTTTCAAATGTACACACCAGGATGTACATGGAAGGATTACGTCTTTCACTGAACCAACATGATAGTGACTTCTTTGAAAAACAATGTGATTGGCATAAAAACAGCTTACTATAAGCACCTATATGCAACATTATAGGTCTTGTTGGCGTATGCTGGCCTATCAAAAACATACTACTCAAGTCATCGCTCCTTGTTCGGGATCAGGAATTGTAGTATTTGATGCAAGGAAGCACTTTATATACAAATAACCTACAAACTTGTCGCCTCATTGTTGCGTCAGTGACCCTGAGTTGTTTTGACCAACTGAATATTTAATACTATACTTCCCGTTGATTGTTCAAAGAAGATTGTTCACACGGTTGATTTGAATGAAATCTACCACATTATCATATTTTACACTGTTTGTCATTATGTTATAGGAATTTGAGATCATATGGCAGAAGTAACCACCTGAAACCCACTAGTTTCGAGAAATGTTCTGAATGGTGTAATTAAAAGCCCTACTAAACTTTTGGACGTGAAATTTCAATTTTGTTACTTTTTGTCTATGCATGCAATCACTTTAAGTCTTCCTTCAAACACCAATATTTTGAGCTTTGAGTTTTAAACATGGCTGTAGAGAGAAAAAAAAAAAACACTCTCTTTCATTTTATTATATTCCACATAAACTTTCAAGAGAATATTCTCCAACATTTACAGCAACAACGAGGCTACACAAGAAGAGGACAATCAACCAACAAAATCGTTGAGAAGGCAGACATCTAGTTTCCTGAGGAGGAGTTTGAGACTGCAGTCATCATAAGGTTTTCAATGATCCTTCATTTATCTTCATGAGGCCTTGAAGGTGAAACTTCACTTTTCTGGGAAACTTTACCAAGTAAGGTTTCCTTTCCAATAGAAACTTGTGTATGAAAGACAGTATACTGTAAACCTTTTAGTATAAATAAGTTATTGGCAGTATTCTTGGATGAAGCAGAGCAATGGAGTATGCTCTCAAAAAAATCTCCAAATTGATAATTTTTTTTTAAATGGCACATTTTATGGCATGTTTTGTAGTTGTTATTGCGTTGATATCACAGTTATCAGCTGTCCCATGCAGTTACTAGAAAATAATTAGATAATTACTAAATAAGTTCTTGGTTTGGACAAATTCCCAACTTTTGATACATGTCACAAATTTTGGGATGCAATTTACTCAAAAGACCTTCAACAGCTTTAAACTTTATTTTTTAAGTGAAGCAGAGAATGAAACAAAAAGGTGTTCATGTGAGGGTGATGTAAAGGAACACACATACAATAAACTGGCCACTTTTGATAAAATAACAGTCTACATGTCATGTATAGAATTTTAACTTAAAAGCAAACTACTCTTCCAAAACATTACAAGAGGTGTAAAAGATTGCATGACTGGATTACTGTACACAATGTGGGCTGGTTGTTTTATAGTTGTACACTAAGGATCATTTTGATGGCTGATGCTTATGTATTAGTTTGCATCTAATGTTTTTGTTCTGCTAAAAATGCTGAGTGAACACTTATCTTCTAAATTTTTCATGGTGTATTTTCGTGTAACGTACTTTACAATGGTGTACATACTACATGACACTTGGAGCCATAACTTTCCATGGGATAACATTGTTCCATAGTGACTCTGATTTTCACGTTGAATCAGTTGATACCATGAAAATGTGTATGGAACAGAATGACATCAGACTATAACTACTCACACACTGAATAATTGGAGCCATAGTATGTAGCGCCCTCGCTCTGTATGGCCAAACAGCTCTGCCTTCAACAGTTGACATATATAATGCAGATACAACCCAATAGTTTGTTTGTTTGATACATCTTTGGGACCAGCAACAAGTAAATGCAACCAGTTGATTTTATGAGCCTTCAAGTAATATTAAGGGATGGAAAAATGTGTTCCAACATTTAGTCGCTTGGGAGTTAGTGTATTATCTTAAAATTACTGTTTGATTGTGTAACGCAGTTTCATGAGAACACCTTTTGCAGAACAGAATTTGGGTTTCACATACTGTCTCCTGACTTCATTCTAGTTCATCTTTTTATGGTTGATACATAGGGTCATAATTAACCTAACCCTTGGATAGAAATTCAGGCTTAACCCCCCCCCACATACACACACACACACACACAATAAACCTCCTGTACTACACGGTATGATAACTATAATGATCAGATTTACTTATTTTTAAGCGAGACCTAGAAATCACTAATTGTGTGTTTTGTACTTTGATAGGTACTTGTTGCAGAAGAGGCTATTACACAGTGTATTTGGCATCAGTATTTTTGCTATCCATTGCTTTCGAAACTTTAAGCAATGGTACATGGTATGAAATAACTTGTCATGAATTACTACCTACTTACTGTAGCTAATAGAAATGTCCATGAATACTGATCAAAATATGTGAAAGGTTAAACAACTTCCTCAAAGACTGAGATAAGATCCAAATTAATCTTGATTAATTATACTCTACTCTAAGTGTGCAATTTTAGGTGCAGCATGGTGTAAAAACTCTTTTAAGTTTTATTTTATTGTAAAGAATGCATGGTATTAAGTATTTTAAGAGATATTTGTTTGTACAATATTACCATACAGGTGTTACTGTATGCTACATTGTGCTGTGGATAATGTAAATCTGATATGCAGGTCATTGAGCAGGCACTACAAGAACCAGACCTCTAGGGTCATGTAATGTGATCCAGGGTGGTACATATGTATTATCATACCCATCATCTCTGAAAGTTTGAACTCAATTACTATGTTAATGTACAGGTTAGTTCTAAGGGGCAAATGACACAATGTTACCTACAGTAGCAATACCATCGTTACAGCCGAATGTGGTAACAGTATTCCCTCTTAACTGCAGTATACAGTATCTTTATTCCACGATGTATTCTGAGGTCTCATTAATTGGACTAAGATCATCCCTACAGACTACAACACTTACCAAAGCTTTCTTAGCTTTGCTTTGATCACGCTTCGGTGTCATCACATGTAGACTGAAATTCAATCTGGTCCGTTTGTGAGAAGCTTTTCACGATGTGATCAAAGGCTGGCTGTGTCCAAACTGAAAGACAGAAATGTCAGTTATGTAACACCATGGAACATGTCAAGACTCACAAGTCTCAATGTGGTCGGTACACATGCCACCATTGATACAGAACCTCCAGTTTGAAAGTCAAACATGTCAAGGTGATGATCAGGTATGGTTTTGTTGTTGCATGCTGGTAATATACCAACTGTAAGCAGCTTTGGTTTGTTTGGTGTGAATTAAGGTAGGTGTGAATAAAGTTGTGCAATAAGGACACCTGAAACAACCAACTACCTTAAAGCAGGATTGGTATGTTTTAATTAATTGTTGTTAGGCATTTTATATGCATACATTTTTTTCAATGTTAGTTAAAGTTACAGTGTGTATAAATAACATAGCCCACCATTCATGACAAAGAGTTCATTTAGTGTATAGACAGTAAACATACATTAGTTAATTAGTTACAGCACTCTTCTTTATACATATATATATAGGTGTGTCGTCTTGTAATTTTGTTTAAATTAAAGGATTTTTCACCCTTTTTCCCAATCGGGGAAATGTAATATTTTTAAAGGAAATTTTGTAAACAGTAAAGTAGCTGTTTTTTTTTTTTTTTTTTGTTCTTTTTTGTTGTGTACTAAGAACTCTATCTTGACTTATGTACAGGAGATGTTTAGATGTGATCCTATGAAAAGTGTTAAATTGGGACACTGACCAAAGAATATGTTGTTGTTGTTGTTGTTGTTGTGGTTGTTGTTGTTTGTGTAAGACCACATGTACAAGGGTCAGTCAATTGGGACACTGACCTAAGAATATGTTGTTGTTGGTGTAAGACCACATGTACAAGGGTCAGTTTGTGTCAAACGACTGAAGGACGGAGTTGGTTGAATCAGTTCCAGGAGCTTTTACTTCCAGAAGTCAAACTTTTTCATATTACAGTTCCCTAAATCACTGGTCATGCAGTCAGTGTTTTGAGTAATCAGTCGTTATGTTGTTTGATGGTGGAGGGATGTACAGCACACTGATCAGAGAAAGAACAACCTCAAATTTGAGGAAAATTGACACTTTGCTGCCAAATTTGTGCAGATTTTCAAAATGCTAAGTGCCAGTAATTGGCCAATATTCAGCACATTATGGTGAGACCTAGTTCCCGCCTACAGCGGGACTGCTATACAGCTTTGACCCTATACATAGCAGTAATGTACATTAATGCAATAATAAAATGTTTCTAGTTTGGCATGTGTTTGCAGTAAATATGTAAATGTATAATAGTAACATCTGCCATCGATGGAGTGAACTGTATTGTAATAAACACTGTCAAAATGAGAATAGCATTTTAATATACTGAATGTATGTAATGTGCTCTGGCATGTTATGAGTATTCAAAGTTTACAGCTTATCATTATTTTAACTTTCTTTTTCACAAGACTTTCGAAGCATAAAATGCTATTTCTTGCTGGACAGCATTAGTTTTGATAATTGTTTTCTTTCATGTGCATGTAAATTTAGGAAAAAATATTCTTATTATGTCATTACTGTATGTAATCATTACACATACTGTACACAATTGTTTTTAATACATAGTTTAAGGCTATGTTAAAGTATTTCATTTCTTTCGCACAAAGAGGCTGCTCTTACCTTCAAGTTTTCATTTTGGTTTTTCACATAACATTACTTGCCATTAAAATTTGATCAAGATATATCTTTGCTTGGTTTGGCAGTCTTAAGGAGTATAAAAATAATAATATCTATGGCAATTAGTCTGAATTCTGGGATTATTAGTTGCAGACTGATATGACGTTTGGGTACGGAATTTTATGGCCGGTGTTTTCAACATCATGGCTGTTTGTTGAATACAATCCAACATTTCATGAATGTACATGCAGAAGTGCAGCTTGTGGTGTCCAGTTCATCACGCTTGTTTCCAAGTATTGTCGGGCTACCATTATTAGAATTACCAGGGTGATATAGTTAGAATTACCAGGGTGAGAGTGGTATCTCCCTGGAAGAACCATAATTGTTTCTGAACTGTATCCACCATACTGCAGTAAAATGTTACCGCATGAAAGGAATCAGTAGGTACTGTACAATGTATTATGTTAACATATTGTCATAAGTACTTGTATGTGCAGAATAGGACCACCATTTATAGTAGGGGTGGGGTGGCCAACCTTTTTGAGTCAAGTTGCCACATGCCACCTTTGAGCTTTATGGCAGGCCATGCAAACCGTAATAAACCTGCACTATTCTACAAATGTTACTGTTAAAATATACAAATGTCTCAGCCTGAGAAGGTGTAACAAGGCAACAGAATTATGTGAATGAAATAGTACTGTAGATTGTTCACAGAAAGACGTCTGTATCACAGGCTGAATACCAAATAGTCGGGACTATGGTCATATACAGTGAACTGCTGTAAGATTGGGCAACAAAGTAGCCTGTGGTATTAGTTGGTGCAAGCTTTTATAGGGATGTACTTTATGACTTTCCCCCGTTATTTTTATTTAATTTTTAGCTCATACCAGCATGCTGGTTTGAGCTACTGTAATCACAGTGGCGTCTATCTATCTATCTTTTCTAGCTATCTATCGATCTATCTGTCTGTCCACTATTGTTCAAAACATTTCTAATCCTACATGCTTTCATGGATTCGTCTGAAACTTAGACACAGTGCTTAAGGCCTTTTGACCTATAGGACCTATCTGCCTGTTGCCCACCCTTGATTTTCGACAGTGCTAATTAGTTAAAGTCACAGGTTGTTGCACTAAGTTGTAAGTTGTCAATCATATATATGTTGTGGTTTGTAGAATTGATACATACAATTCCTACTGTGTATCCTGCAGGTATAACTAGTGTACTTTGAACTATTTCAACAAGTTCAGTATTTGTCTGATAGTGTAGCCAACATTGACCTTTGAGCAGGATCAATCAAAGTGCGCTATTTAAATACTGTTTATATATTTCAGTACCTGTCAGACTACCTTGATGTCTGCATTTAAAAAGCACCATTAACGTTTTATTCACAGGGTTCTTTTGCAGTACAGTAAATAGAACACTGATCTATAACTTTTTTCATGAATACCATGTAGAGTACAATAGTGTTGCCACAGCATATATGCATCAATGTTAACTAGTTAACTTAAGGACCATTGCATGGATATTGCTTGCTTTTGTCTATCATGATATCTTTTTTTCTTCAATTTTAACTAGATGTTAGCAATGGACATTGTATTGTTTCACATGTACAGTCATTGTTTTTAAGCCATTGTTACCATTATTGATAATCACTGTATGGTAGCTAGTGCTGAAGTATTTCTGAATGGTTACAACTACAGTAGTTACTCTAGTTTGCTTTTATTGATCTGAGACAGAGAGTTACCTGCCCTCTGATATCTGTAACTCTATTCATCCTTTTTGCTGGTGGAACTAATTCACTTGAAATCATTTTTTTTTAAAAAAAAGAAAAAAGGGGTTTGCATGAACTCCCAGTTTCAAAAATTGTATGGGCAATGTGTGAGGTCAGTCATAACTACCAAGTTGGTGATCCTGCACTGACATCTAAAACCACCTGAAGACTGTTAATGTCTCAGTCAATGATGTTTTCCATTGAAGTTCTACATGATTTTCTTTTAGCAGGTCTACTTGTTACAATTAATTCTTGACTTCAGTCTGAAAACAGCTTTCACAACTGTTTGTGATTTAAAAAAGCTAATACAACCACAATATTTTTTTTGCAGGTGGACTGCCTGGATAAAATATGTTCAATCATGCCTTAAACTGATGGTCAGTTTTTTTTTTTTTTACTCAAATTTTGATTTAATATGCAAGTAGAGTATCTTGGAAGTTGGAATTCAAATACCATATATCAAATATATCAATGACTTTAATCTGATTGTCGATACTAAAAGCAAGGTATAGTGGCCTTAAGTATTCTCTGTAACTCATATGCATGTATTCACTCTATTTCCTGCTTAGCAATGTGTATCACTCAGACGTAATCAAATCTCCTGTCTTTGTATTCCTGGAGGGACATTTCACAATCGAAAAATTTATTGTCACTTTAAAATTCAGTAAAAGCTGAGTATCGCTACTTTCAATATTTCACTAATTGTGTAATTGCTATTTAGTGTCTACACATTCTTTCACATCCTTTCTTTTAATCATCTATTAACAGTCAACTTTGAAGTAATTGTTTCCTTTTAGAAAATGCACGCATTGGGGTATTTGGGGTTTAAAATGTTTTTATTGTGCTTTTGTAACCACTTGCAATTGCTTGCCTTCTCTGAAATAAATGTTGACACAAAAAAGAGACATAAAAGTGAAAGTATTTTGCTTCTTTGTATTAAATTCAATAAAATAATCGGTATCCGTGAATTTATCAACCATCAGCTGAAAAGAGCCTTTGAAGGGTTGTATAGTATGAAAGTATTCAATGATCGGATATTGTTGGAGGAACCATTTGTGTGACATAAAACAGAAATGAAGATGACCCAAATGATGCAGATGCAAAGAAATTCCCTCCAGATGCTGGATAAAAACCTGCCATCTGGTTGTTGTAGAAATGAAAAGTGCATCAATGCTGAGCTCCGGACCAGACGAAGACTATCACAAGGCTGAGCTTCAATCACAGATTTTGGTGTCTGTATCTGTCTGAAACTCTCGTCAATCTGGAGCTGGAAACTTTAATCTAGTGTCATGTCTTATGGTGGTCAAATACTTCTCTAGCAACCAAGTACAATTCAAGCTATTAAACAGATCTGACCAGTTGCAATACAGAATCTAAATTTCAAGTTTACTTGAAAACTCTAGTAGGTTCAAGGGAGGATAGATACTTGTGAAATACATCATACAAAACTTTTTGCGCTTTCTGTCTCCAAATGGAGTAGAAGCATACAGTATCTATTCACAGATTTGTGGTAAAAAATGATCTGCCAGTGACAAATTCTGTTAGATAGTTCTCCAGTAGAGAGAAATAATAAACTTTTGAATTTTTCTTGTCGATGCTAGCAAGATATTCACGAGTATGTCTTTTATGCTTCTATTTTTGCAGCAGGAATGTTTAAGATTGAAGGCCATAAATGACTACCTTCAGAGTCCAGGGGAAACATAACCTTCGACCAAACAAGATTCCATGTTCAAACTAGTGGGAGGCATGATGTTTTTCACAAGAACTGTACCTATGCTCCTAATCAGCAAAGCTTGGCTCCGAAATGCCATTTCCGATTAATCTGAGTGGGGAGTATTTTTGGCCAAAAGTTTTCTGACACCATTTGCACGACTTGATGCTGGCGCTTTGCTTATCAGTCTTGCCATAGATGTATGGTCAACCCCCCCCCCCCCTCCACCTCTTCCTCCATCATTTGATTCTGTCGGCAATACCGCAGCTTACCAGTAAACCTAGTAACCGGTTGCAACGTGTAAGCCCAATATTAGTTAGAGTTACTGCTGGAGTTGCACATTGGTCCCAATAAATCGTTGATTGTCTCCGTACGACCATGATAAACGTATTTGATAGTGACTTATAAACATCCATCTGTATAATTATACTATCGTCTTAGCCTCGAAAAAATTAACTAGTCAAGCCGTGATTCCGTTTCTCAAGAAATGTTAGTTGAATGCTGGTTATATTCCAGGGTTCCTCTCCGTTTCCTAGAGGCACTGTCTAGAATGGGGTTTTGGGCCTCTTCTGTATGTATTCTGCCAGTTTTGCGTTGGACTTCATGCGTCCAACAAATGCTTTGAGTACTTCTTGATCCTTCAGGTCAAATTCTCCTTCGTTCATTTGTAAGATGAAAGGCAACATGTCATAAATCATGTTAAAGACCATGACGTCAGCGAGAGTCATCTGTGAACATCAAGAAAAAAGGACGATGGGCTTTTCATTAAAGTTCTTATTTCTTGCGGTTTGCACCGTGGAGATAATAACTGTTCTCCCTTTTAAGTGGAGTTATGATTTGAAATATAGAAGCATGCATGTGCCGGTCATTGGAAGCTGAGGCGAGTCTTCTAAGGTCTAGCCTTCCAGCCTCGCCAAACAGACTGTGGGCCGATCATTTTAGTTGACAAGTTTTGAAGACCACAGTCAAATTAAGTCACTCACAAGTTTGACACCTACTCCTCACAATAAACACCTAAGGTGCTAAAATCATGTCTCGAGAAAACCTTTTCTGTATAATAGAACATGACGGGATATCCAGATATACCATGCATGATATCTTGTGAGGATTGGCTGATCTTTGGATATTCAAATATACATCACATTGAAAGTGGTCGTCACATTTAAAATTGATATCCTGTGGTTAATAGTTCTTAGCGCAAGAGTCGTTTAGAAAAGTTTTTCTCGATTTTCACTGCTTTTCATCATCCAATCCACCTTGAATCTCAGAGTACGTTTAGAATAAGTAATTTCTTCTGTCGTAAACTTTTCTCCCAACGTCATCAGCAAACAAATGATAAATGACACTTTAGCACGAGAGTAACTACTAAAGTGGTAGGGCAATTAGATCATTTATATGTAACATTGCTTTCGTGCACCACATATGTTTAAGCATAATTATGATATGTATTATCTGCTAGCAAACTTTATAGCGATGCGTCTATTTTGTTACATATCAGAGGTAAACTATGATGTAACTTGTAAGGGTTTTATATTTATTATTTATTGAATCTAATCGAACATATTGGTTATAAACAGGCTGAAATAATCACAATTTTCGAATCACCTTTAACTTTCCCCTTCACTAATATAAATAAAGATGTTACTATGTTGCATAATGTATTTCACTCGGCACTCACATAGATCCAAAAATAGTATTGGACGAGTAACATTCTAACTTTCATAATTATGTTTTCCCTCCAGTAAACAGTCTATGGCTAGTTATGTTCACCTTGTTTTGATATGTATGTACTAATCTCTTCTGAACATGATATACGTTACATGTCACACGTTACATGTCACTTTCTTGGTACTTACACTGTCTCCAATAAAAAATCCGGAGCCTTCTTTGTTCTTTTTCAAAAGTTTCTCCATGTTGGAGGTGATCTTTAAAGCGCCCTCGGTCTTAAAAGCTTCCCTCAGCTCGGACTTAACAAAAAAAAAGGTAGGGGGACATAAAGTAATAACAATCATCGTAATAATCACCATTATCATCATTACCTTTATTATTATCATTATCACCATTGTCTATTATCATCATCTTCATTTTCATTACTGTCATGAATTTGTTACCAATGGATGTACGCCCGATCTGTATTGGGACCGGAACTGACTTTTGTCGACTTTTTTATAATCTTGGACCAATTTACCCGAATTTTAAGGTTTAGCTTTTATTCTCGCTTCGGTGATGTCACAAAGGGTTGTGGGGGTAAAGTTACAGGGTGATGTGGGATACAGTACAGTGGGGCACCCAAGTGACTAGGTGGGTGAAAATTGTGGAAGAATAAGCGGAGCGCCATCATACATGGAGTGGCGCGGAGAGTACCAGAAAAGTTTTGAAAATTATCTCCTAAATCCTATCCCCCTGTCCGTCATCACTATAATCATTATCATCACACTCAAAGACACTGTAAGAACTAGATTTTAGTCAAAACGTGTTGACCTCGCGCATACGTTACCTTTTTGTCTTCTGGTGCTTGGAATATTTTGAACATTCCTGGCCATAGGTCATCCGCCGTCTCGCAAACAACGTCGATTGATAGACGGTCTTTGGCGGATTTACCGTAAAATCCTGGAGGGAAATAAAAGGAAGAAACGTTGACCCAACTTCAACCTGCATTCACTGCAATACTTTAAAAGTAATTCCAAACTGGCATAATTGTGCGGAATAGTATCTATTTCAGAAAACTGAGTAAATCAAATTAGACAGAACTTTTTACCCATCCCCCCCCCCCCCCCCCATCCTCAGCTAAAGTTACATGACAAATGGATACATCCATATGTCTATTTCCTGTTTATTTTCATAGTTTTGTATTTACCTTCTGTTTTAGGGAGTCCAGGAGACTTACTTTTTTTTCACAAAGTGTTTTTTTTTTTTTTTCACCAAGAACTTTGGCCCTTAGACCTCAAACAGGCTTTGCCTCTGGACCAACTAGGGGGTCTTAAGTTTTTATGTTATCAGCTGGAGGAATAGTCAAATTTATTAAACTTATTTGGAATCTTTGGAATAGATGATGCACTTTAAACCAAAGTGTATCTATCCTGAGACTAAATTTGTCACCCAGAGATATCCTAAAACCTCAGAGCTTCCCGGGGCTTTGCCTCCCTTCCCGGACCCTCACCGGGATTTGTCCACAAAACACGCTCACTAAGCTTTCGCTAAGCGGTCGATCCCGTGCTGTCCCCGAATTTTTTTGCCCCCAACAACTTCTTTCCCCACCCCCAAATCTAAAATCATGGTGCTGCCATAGGCACCGTACCCGGCGCTACCGTCCTACAATTGGAATGGTGGGGGTGGGTAATGTTTCAAAGGACACTAAAAATATCTTATTGTCGATATATACGTATTATAACAGCCAATCTTAAAAGGACACTTTTGTCAAAAAGGACACAGTATGCACAGAAATTGGGGTTGAAGGTAACTAATCCCCCCCCCCCCTTAGTGTCCTTTGAAACATTACCCACCCCCTCCCTCCCAATGTCGATAATTATTCCTTCACTAAAACGGTCATTCCAGTCAGTATACGTTGACCCTGGTTAATCCATATGTATACTTTAAAATGATCAGGATGATCATTGTACAGCCGTGACAAAATTCAAATAGTCTCGGAACTTGCATACATATATCAAACCAGTTACGTACCAAATTGTGATGCGAGGTACCTGTATGCCGCATGACTCTGGGGGTATTCCTCTCCGTCAATATGTAAAACTGGGAGCTGTCCGATTCCAATTTCTGTAAGAAAAGAAAAAAGGATAAATGCTTGCAAGTTGAGTGTAGGTTATATGCATAGATCCTTCTTAACACTAATCATGCCCAGCCATTAGAAAGTCGAGAAAGAACTGGTCAAACGATAAAATACCATTATTTTTTCAGATCAATGTTTTGCTAACTGTGCCAAAATTCGCGTCTGAAATGTGAAACTGTACAGCTAGGTTTGTACTACAGACTGTACTTTTAATATTGGAATGAATCTGCCTCAATCTCCGTGCATATGTGTCAGTGGCAGACAGTCACACTCTGATGTTGCAATGTCTTCGCCATTTCACTTATATCATGACATGAACAATAAAATCGTGAGTTTACTCCATATATAGGGAAATTGGACAAAATTTTCCAATTTGCGTCCGTCCGCCCCCACACTCATCTGTGTCCGTTTGCCTGGTGGGTTTGCCCTTTGGGTTTGGCATAAGACAGTCCGGACAAGCGCCTCGGTCCATTTTCCTTTAATATGTCAAACAACAACGTTTGTTCCTAGTGGCGTCACAGGGGTTGTTTTCACGGTCCTCAAGATACTCATGTGTGCCTCAGGAGCGTTACTGTTTTGTTTCTAAGCTGACACTGGGACATGAAAGGGAGGCCGCAGAGACTGTGATGTAATGTGCTATGAAATACAGTATGCCTCTGTAATGCAGGGACACACGTAGAGTTTTGGACAAGTGGCAGTCTGCTTATTGTGGGAAGACTATTAGGGTTCCTATACATAGTACCACAAAGACTATCTAAGCGAAGCGCCACCATCAGCTGGGGAGGATCGTACCAGAACCTGTTCACATTACCTCCTAGATCATCGTAAATCTTGCCTCATAGGTTCAGCAAGTAAGCTCCAGGGAAATGGTGCTGTTAGTATTTTTTTTATTTTTTTTGATAGAAAACCCTTCCCCCTACATTTCTGGAATTTTTCGCTATGAAAATTTGATAACCTTTTACATTTTCTGAAGAAGATTGAAATACTTGCTTGAATTCTGAGAGCTAAATATGGGCAATGCCAGCGACATTCCCCGGATGCTGAGGTCGCGAAAAGTGCTAAGGTTTGAATTTTGCTTTACCTTCTCCTTCCTTTTTTACATTCCTTTTCTTCTTATCTTTTTCCTTATTTTTTATCTAAGTACTTTAGGACCCCTGTCAAGTGTAGGGAGAGGCGGCCTCCCTCTCAGTAGCCCCCCTCTTGTTGCGCCACTAAACATTACAGTGTCAACCAAAAGAAATCAATTCCGTTCATAAAAGGTATGATGTCGCCATGAAGGTATGATTTCACCATCATAAATTCTTGAATTTATGGTTTGTTCTGACGTGCCTACCACTTGAAGCGTTCTGTCCTAACTACTTGTTTGGAGAACACTTTGTCAGATTGTCAGAAGCTGTTCGCACAACCACAACGATGAACACAGGTCAGTGATGCATAGGCCTACTGTATGAAACTTTTTCTCCCGGCAAGACATACCTGATGACGCTGTTATCATTACAGTCTACTATTGCAAATTTAGAAATATGTGTAAGTTCAGTGCCCCGTAGCTAGGTTACAATCAGGGGGATAGCAGCAGCGGACGGGCTAATCGGCACATGTGACATGACTTGATTATTTTCACCCCCTCTAAGTGTGAGAACATTTTTTAGGGGTCGGCAACCCCTTCTTGACTACGGGCCTGTGTGTGTTTAACAGACTAGGTACACACTCCGAATAATACGTTTAAGAGTGCACAGTGAAATATGCCGAAGATAATTGTAAATGGCGTATGGATTTATTTTTGCATATGTACCACGTGATCAATGCTACTGGACGTAAGATTGTTTCAATACAAAATGACGTCACAAAGAGATAAATCTAATCAGGACCACATCACAACAAACTGGTGAATGCTTTCTACTTAAAGGGAATGGTATTCTTCCCTACTTTTTTCTTTTTTGAAAAATCAACAAAATCTTTTACACGTATTTTTCATGTTGGTGGTTTTATATTAAAAATATATAAGCAAAGGCTCTTTGCTCTAAATTAAGCAATTCAACAACAAAAATGATTATCACGTAATGAAAAGGCCATTCGTGAACTGACATAGAGGGGTATACTTATTCATTTTGGTGTGACTGCATTTTCCTTTTAGGTTCAGGATGAACATAACTATCATTAAGGATAGATGCAAACAATCTGAGTAGTGAGTAGAATGGACAAACCTTGTAGAGAAGATGAAATGCCATAGCATATGGATACCTCTAAGGTGGTTTGCGCTGATCTGGCACATGTCACAACACATCAGTGCAATATCATCAAACATGAGTTTAAAGGTGCGTGTGAGCCAACGCCCCTTTGACGTAGGCTGATGCCAAAAAATGGTGCCTTAGCGAAGGTATGTTTAAGAAAAGATGCCAGTAAATGTGAAGCTCATTACGTCAGCATTTTCCTAATATGAATTAAATGAAAGTGCTACATGTTACAGGCACGATGTGATCACCATGCAAAGCAGTAACATGATTAATTAATTTACGTATTTATGAATTTGCAATCTATTTGTAAAAAAGATATAGTTAATTGCATAATAGTTACTTGGCTTAAGTTCCGGCCACTTTTCGGTCTCAACTCTAGAGTCTTCGTATTCAGTTTCCGAAAGCGCGAAGAGGTACCTGATGATTTCGGCCCTGGCCTTGCCGTTGAAATAAATGAGCTTGTAGGTAGGCATGATTGACTGTGGGTAAAGTTATGCTGGATTACACTAAAAAGGATTTTCTGTGTGATTCGACTGCCTTGATTCACAACCCTGGACCAAGTGATCTTATCAAAGCTTCTTGGTCTATTTAAATCGGTCTGCTAACGTAAGCTGCTACCTTTGTAACTGTTTGTCTTAAAGCATCAATATGATATAAGAGTTAAACTTAAGAGAGATTGTGTATACAGTACAATATCTGTTATGCTCTGATGCTCCGTGTAATTGAATATGAATCAATGGAGTATAAAATGAAGCAAAATGTATCATAGAGTAGTGTTTGACATGTGACTCGACCTCTCCTCCCACAACCTTTCATACCCCCTCCCATCAAATGGGGGGACTTAGAAGAATCAAGCGATGTTCTACGTTCCTCACTGGTCTTCTTGTAATCGACCTTGCAAACAATTCAAATACAGTATATGAAGACTACCACAAAACAACATTCAGAGAAAATTATTTGTTAAGACTACCAAGTCCAATCCCCCCCCCCCCCTCTCACTCTCTCTCTTTGTCTCTCTCCATTTCTCTTTCACCTCCTCCTACGTCACCCACTTGAATTTTAATCGGTGTATAGCCATTAAGCAATTTTTAGTTCATTTTTAGCAAAAGCAGGTCAACAACATCCAGTTGCATTAGCTTTTGTTATTATCATTATCATCTGATCATAGTAGCAATTCTATAACACATGCAACTTTTTTGGTTTTTCTTCTTCGCCTACGATGTAGCTTTCTTTAAAATATGTTTTTTCTTAACTTACGTTTTTATCATTTAATTTTAACTGTAATTTCTTTTGTTATTTCTTCTGTATTTAACTGTCACTCTTCCTGTAAAAGCCTTTGATTTCTTCAGACCTACTCAAGACTCCACACATCTTTGATTGATTTTATGTTCTGTTTTACCAGGGAGGTACTTCCACATCCCTGGAACTAGTGTGGAAAGTCCGACACAATACTACAACGGGTATTCGGTATTGTTCTATGGAAGCACCAGGGACTTACATATGAGTAATTAAAGAGACCTAGTGTGCACCGAAACGCAAAAAAGTGCATTGACCTCACCGGCAATATTCTGAAAACTCACCGGAAGTTCCCAGCAACTAAAGAATGTATGGCAGGTTCAACAAAGTAATGGCGATACCGGCGTACGCTCTTGCATGAACGGTCCCATTGGCGATACCGTGGTACACTCTTGCATGAACCGTCCCAATCCAATTTGTAGTAAACGTGTGAACGCAGTACTACGTTGTAATGATGCATCTTAGTTTGAAAATAGGAGATGTAATATGTAGCCATTAACAACACTTTTGTTTTTCCCCTCGTTAAACTGCGCTTCGCAGGTAGGCTGTTATGGAATTCATGTAACTTCACTTGTTCTTAAATCATAACAGAAACTCTTTCTTATGATACGGCTTTAAATCTATTCGTGACTTGCAATTTTTAGAGCTGATAACCTTTAGCATCTGGAAGTCGGTCGTTTGTTTATGTTGTTGTTCATAGTACTCTAAGGTAGTACCAAGGTACCCTTGATACTGTGTGAATTGAATATGCAAACAAACGAAAATGTGCCAGATTCCTCGTACAGAGTCAAGTACCCTCTTATTTGTGATCGGGTGGCACGATAGACAGGGGGAGGGAGTGAAAAAGAAGAGAGGAGACGAAGGTGATGGCACGGCCGTTGCGACCGGAGGGTGTATCACCCCCCCCCCCCCCCCGACAAAAAGATATTCAAAAAATTTGAAATACCACTTGCAATTTTATCCCAGTCTAGTATGTTTTATGACATCAAAAGATCAACAAGATAACAGGATCATTACAGTATTAAGTGATACAGGATGGGTTGTCTGTTTAGGTTTATTGTTACGTTGTCATGACTTGAACAGGTCATTACAATAAGATCATTCAGATGTGACTTGAAGGTGCACAGAATCTAACAAACTGCAGGATCTTCGCTATCCAATGATTCATAGATCAGAACTGCTTTGATCCTTAGATTTATATAGGGACGGATCCAGGAAGTTTTGTATGGGGTGCAATAGAATCACGCATGGTGTGAAAGTGTCTCCCACCTGAAAGATTTACATAAAAAAAATTAATGCTCTCAATCTGGTGCACCAGGATCTTTACAAAGACAGTGGCAAGAAGACCAATTGTAACATGTTTGCACGATTGATCAATTGTTAAAAATAAGGGGGGGGGGGGTCCACCCATGATACCCCTGGATTCTCTGCTGAATCTTTTCATAATCGAGGGAATGTTAGGGATTGGACAAATGCGCTGTAGAGGTGTCTTTGTTTTTCTCTTGTTGTTTTAAATTTAGCAAAACTGTCGAATTTTCTTTCCCAATTAAAATGCAGTCAACTACATCAGTCGGAGTGCCTTAACGAAATGAACACCTACAAATTAATGATTAATAATTAATGAGTAATGAGTAATAAGAAAGAATGTACGGTCCGTAGAGATATATCACACTGTGCAGATTTCATCATTCATACGAGGTTTCAGGAGTTATTGACAAAACAGGTGGTTCTTCTGAAGGTTGTTTAAGTCAAGTTTTACTGGGTATAGGTCAATAAGTATTGTAGATTGAGCAGCACTGTCATTCAAGCAACTAACGGGTTCAGTGGACACATTATGTCACTGAGTTTTGACTTTGAAATCATCACGTTTTTATTTATTGTTTTTTTGCTTTGTTTTTTTTGGGGGGGTGGGGGTAATTTCGGCGCGTTGTTTAGTCCGCGCTTGTCCAATCTCTAGTTGGGTCCAATTGGCATAACAGTTTGAAAATGTTCGGTCTCCAAATGAGTCATAACTACCGGAATGATTTTACCCCACTTTTAGCTTCCCTGTCCAATTTATATGGAGAATCTAGCATGGTTTGCGAGAAATGACAATCATCTTGGTCATCTCGTCCGGCGCCGGGGGCCAATTAAAATAGGGCTTGTTTTTCACAACTAATATAGTTTACTTATGCAAACTTATGACTCATTTCGTGATGAAGGGTGTTTACATGTTTGGACGATAAACAATACAATAGGTAAACAATTTGACGTTCATGATCACGAGGTGTAGTTCGAGTAAAGTTCATTATTGTTTTGTTTACCGACAGTTATCTCTAACTATTACCGTTGAACATACTGGTGAACTTACATAGAACTTAGACCATGCCGGAAATAGAAGGTAATCATTTGCTTATAGATTAAATTGACCACATACCACCAGTTTGGATGACACCGTTGACAACAAGCACCCTTTGATCTGCCAGCATCAATGCCACGTAATTGATTCCACCGCATCCAGATTGGGGGTATAATGGCAGGTAAAAAGTTGACACTGACGGAAGTCGCACAGAAAAATGTAACAAATTGAATGAGTTGCCTCAACATGTAAGAGAAGACTCATTCTTACATATCCCCTTCCAAAAGTGTAATGGTCCGCGTCTCCCCCCTTAAAAGTTTACTGTTCAGTTTCTGTGGTCAGACCTAGATAACAGTTATACCGTACGTGTTTATAGCTCATCGTTTGGAGAGAGAGACTTATTCCGACAAAATAAGTCTTTTCTCACAAATATCCAAGTCACCACAAGCTTCCTTTTTTTATTCGGTCCAGTCCTTGACTTTTGTTACTATCAATTCTTACATTCTACAATTGGTAGCGGCATATGTAGTATTCAGGATGTTTCCTTTTTTAAGGGGAAGGGGTGGAGCTGGGGGTATGTGAGAAGGGGGAAGGGGCCCGTAGATCACGGTCCCTCTGTTTGGAGTCCCTCATACACTCAATTTGTCAAGGGTGCTTTAATTTGTTCGTTGTTTATTCATTTTATGACTGATAGTTTAACGTCATTTTTTCCAGTGTTGATTTTTCGAGATAATTTACGGGAAGAAAAATATTTATACCTACGATCTAATCAGCAGTGGTCAGTTGCAAAAGCCATCATAGAGTAACGAAATGACCAAGTATTTACCATCTGCAAGTCCAGGCAAGCATCTTAGCCGTGACTTGCAAAATCGTGATTGACCGAAATTTAATCATATGACAGATGAAGGGGTTAATAAATAATTTCATTATCGAGGCCAGTTGATATGATATTTGATGTGTATCGGAGGCCAATCTTAAAGAACTGAGAGTACGTCCAATCATTAGGAAACCTGAAAAGCTACTATGGTTCATCAGAGGGCGCACAGAGGGCCAACAGTGGGTTAGAAGATCAAGAACAAACCGAAAGCCTCTAAGAGTTCAGAGTAACACAAACTACCTACAGAGATATAACGACTATTAAAGGGCGGACAAGCTCAGGGCCTTCATAGGTCTGACTGATAAGCAAGGGATATTCATTTGATGTAATTGGAAAATTGTTAGCATGCACACATGTAGAGAACAGTAGAGACGGCTGATAGACTCCATTGCATGTGACGTCACAATGATACAGTAAAGCGCCCGCCTTCAGGATAAGCTACTGTATTTAACATGTGCACGCTGCTCCCCTGCCATTCGATCTACACAAGCCTAACATAGCTATATGTACGTTTGTTTGCCACATTGAGGGCGACCTTTTTTCTGTTATGTGACGTCAATGTAAGGGGGAGTCTATGTGGCACGACGAAAGCATATTCTTGCAAAATATCCTGAAACTTGTCATTGGTGCATAAACAAATCCATCGTAAACAATGATCGTGCCAGCAAGAGCAAACTGTGAAGCAAGCCAGTAAACATTCGACTGTCTTTTGTTCCACAGGAAAACTATCGAATTTTCTTGCTACCGTTATCTTTATTGTCACTGAATCAAGAGGAGGTATGGGAGTAAAATAAAATCATTGCAGAAGAATGAAATGTAACAAAATAAGTAAACAGAGCAGAATCAATGTGATATGATTTGGTTATGTTCCCTTCTGTGTGGAATAATTTATTTGTTACATAATACCTGTACAGCCTCTCCAACATAACAACCATCAACATCATGTTTACAACAACAAACATTGAAACATTTTTTTTTATGCATAATGGCTCTAATAAATACAAAACCAAAGAAAAAGAAATACAAAGAATTGAAAATAAAATTAAACAAATGTTATAATACCTACAAGTCTACAATTTTTTTTTTCATTTCTGTTTCTCAACTGGGACCAGGCTTCTTGAAAATAATGACCTTGGTTTTTACTTGCTACCTTGGTGACACCTAACCACATCATTTACATAAATTGAAGTCTTTGACTGTCTAACATACACACCAGAAATCTTCACTTAATAAATATCTGCAACACTGGAGCTCTTCAGACATGCTTTTGATGTGGGAACTGAAGCTGCCACTAAAGGAAGAAAAAAATCCATAAATCCCTATTTTGACTTTGAGCTGTATGAAAAAGAAAATTACCAGTTTGAAGTTTTACAACCAATATGACAGAAAAATTGTGTATTAGAGAGGCACATGCATACAGATGAATTTGCTGGTGTTTGTTCAACCATCAACAGTCGAAAAAGAAAGTGACCCAGAAAACTGAACATTTTTGTTTGAAAACTGAGGCAATGTTCTATTTAATAAGTTATTAAACAGTTTCTGTTGAATTCCCCCAGTTTTGGTTTTAAACTATATCTATATTCTGTACTCCCCCCCCCCCTCACATTTCCGTATCTCCTCTCTCAATATCCTAGAGGAGATCTGGTGTTCTTTTCTAAAGGAGCCCCCCCCCCCCCATACCCTTCTCACCAACATTCCTTCACAAAAACACGTCTCCATGATATATATAAAAAAAAAGATACAAAATAAGTCATCGCTGGAACAAGACGATAGGCAAAATGATAAAAGTTCAAAATATCTTTCATATGGTAGTATATACAATGCAGTCCTTAATGCAACTTTTAGTTCCTTGTGTTGGTAATACTTGACAACTTTCCTCCCTTCCTTTAGTTGTCAAATATTATTTCAATTTAAATTTGACATTTTTGCAATATCTATGTAATTGTAAATCCCCATGAAGAATTTGTCAGGGCTGTATCCCTTTCAGGAGACCCTACGACAGAAACACCTAAGCCACAGAACACAGACACAATGGGATAAAAGGCAGTGATTGAAGTCGTGGATTGACCAAAATGAAATTTTAAGTACACATTTCAAGAGCAAATGCTGCAAATTTGGTGATACCAGATTTGCCTACTACCTACCAATGTTGACAACAGAGCCTGACAAAGGATATAAAAGAATGATTTGGGTATCATGTACCATAATGTGACTGATCCATACAACATCTATATGAACTCAAAAAGCCAACAGCTTGGATCAAGAATGTACTTAAAGTTTGTTTTCTTGCTTTCATATTCTCAGCAAATACAAATGACAAAAAAACATAATGCCCAAAAGGAAAATAAAACAACTACAGACATCAGCACATGTTCACTTACAGTGGTTCACCCTGACAAAGATGTGTACAATTTGAAAATTTTCTTTTTTTTTTCCCTTTTGTTTAAAAAAACCCAATTACATTACGAAATGTCTGTAAGACATATGGGCAAGAGAAATCTCCAAGAGCTTGCTTTATACACTACAAACTGACCATTACCTGTGACACTTTGACTTCAAACCTGATGGTGCAGACTTCTTGCAACCAAATTAATAAATTATGGTAACCAGAAAATTCAGTATCCTGAGTATATTTTTGACTACTGTTACTGGATATGGGATTAACATGTATGTAATTCAAACCAAGACATACAGTGAACCCTAAGGGATGTTGACCTAAAATATGCACCCCCCTGACCACCACTGATTGCCGCATAGTATCCCAACTAAACACCCAAAGAAGCATATGAACCAAACATCCATATATTCTGTGATGAAAAAGAAAGCAATGTACTATTCAGGGATAAAGGTTACTGTCCTACTCGCTTGTAATCAAATACATCATTACAGAAGACTCTACTGTAGGATAAGTAGGTGACCGAGGTTGTTGTGGTGGATGTGATGTAATGGATGATGTAATCAAAGACATCTGATTACATGCAATGTCATTACAACTGTATTACATAATGTTACAATAACAATTGTTTCTATTTAAAGATGCTCTTAGTAATTGCCAGCTCGAGTAAAGTACATTTCACCAGCATATCAGAGCAACACTTATTTGCATAATTTACCCGGAATAAATGGTCAGAAACAGAGTTCCACTTCATTGCATTCACGATACACTCAGCAAAACTGTTACATAACCTTACTATGGCACCTGTGCAGTGTAATACTTAATTTTAACTTTTCTTTCAGGCAGAGAAGTTGCAGAACAGTTAAAAGTCACCGAAAATGAAGGATACCTCTGCAAAGCTGATCTTATAAAATTTGAGAGGCTCCTTTTTTTTCTGTAGCAACAAATCCACTTAGCTTGAAAGTAAATTTATCCCTGTCTGTAATTATATGCTATTGGGGATGGACTTCCACAACTTGTAAGGAAATCAATGACAATCCATAAAGGGACTTTGGCAAAAGTTAAAGACTAACAGCTAGTTTTAGTAACATTATTTGCAGTGAAAGGTACTGTCGGACACTAATGTTTTATTTTATACATATTTTTTGCATTTGTCATACAATGTATTTCATTTTTGTGTTACATCCGGTAGAAGCAGGACGAATAACTTATTTCCTATATTGCACATGACAGTGACTTTCTGACCCACTACAAAACATAGCAAGATCTATCAAAATCAAAAAGAGAAGAAATATCGTCAAGTGTAAATAATTTGACAGAAATGAAGTTCTTATCTGCAGTTGTTTGAAAACCGGGAAAAGTTTCAAAGGCAGCTACTGGAGATTTGCAGAACTTTTAAACCACTACTGACTAGATTTCAGATATGCTACACATATGTTACATGTACATACATATATACATACATAGTTCCATCATTCATCTATTTTCACCTACTTTCACTTATATTTAACTATTTTCACCTATTTCAATGCATCAATAATTGTGTACATGTTTGGCAAACTGAAAAAAATTTAATTAAACCCCGGAAAATGGTTTTTCCAAACACACGAACTGACTTTGTGTATTTGTTTTTGTTTTTTTTTCTTTTTCTTTTTTGAGTTTCTGATCAGCATCTATCATTTTGTTTATGCTTCAAACATTACTGTGTGTAACCATTCTTCAAGGACTTTTAGCTTTACTATACGCTAACAGAGTTAAGCCTGTGAAGAGGACCATAACGTCCCCAGTGACACCATCCCCTGAAAAATTTTGAAACAATGCAATGCATACGAACACAGAGAACTCAACTCTAACTCATGAAAGAGATATGATTAATGGATGAACAAAATCCAATCCAACTACAAATAAAAAAGCGAATTTCAAATGTTCAATTTAGGTTTTTCCACCAATACATAGACAACAAAGTGTTCAAGTAAACAGTGATGCATTTGAATTCTAAGTTTACAATGATAGTCTTTTACATGCTCACACATGCTCTTTGCAATGAAGATCTTTTATGAATTTTAACATGCTCTTCATGCATTAAGCCATTCATAATTGAAGGATAGGGTAAACAGATGGAATTCTGCCAAACGCATTACATCGAACACTTGGATGTTACTGGAGATTATTGTAACCACAAAACACCAGCTTGAGCCAAGCTCAAAGAACACCAGCTCGAGTTAAGCTTAAAAACACCAACTTCAGTGAAGTTTAAAGAACATGCGCTCAAAAGACCAGCTTGCATTAAGTTCACAGAACACCACCTTGTGTAATGCTCAAAGAACACTAGCTTGAGTGAAGTGCTAAGAACATTAGTTTGAGTGAAACTCCAAGAAAACCAGCTGTAGTGAAGTTTAAAAACACCAGCTCGAACAAAGCTTAAAGAATACCAGCCTGAGTTCAAAGAACACCAGCTTGAGTGAAACTCAAAAAAGCACCAGTTTCAGAAAAGCTCAAAAACACAGCTTGAGTGAAGGTCAGTCAATATAAAAAGAAAATGTCGGAACAATAAAAACAAGACATCTTCAAGTGGAGATATCACTTATCAGAATGTGCTTTATAAATGCATACTATTACCGGTAAGTAATCATCCTCCTCTAAACCATGAATATGAGGGTATAAAATTACTATATCAACATTGAATTTATGTACCAAATAAGTCAGCTTTGCTCTACTTAAATGCAACAAAGCCCTTCCTTGCACCCCTTGCCAACACAGCGGCACTGTCACAGACAAGAAAACAACAAATTCAAATACATATAATGGCCATAATTTGGAATCCCAAGGATTTATCACTGACTTCTGCACAGCAGATACAAGACTTGCTGAAATATATCACTAAGCAGTCTGCTACAACTAACATGCAACAAAATGAGGTATTCTGTGACCCTGTCTAAGATCAAGAGATCTTTTGCAATTGGTTCAACCGAAAAATGAAACAAGACATAGACACAAATAGGAGGCAAACTTAACATGTAGCTGGATCCTGCTTAATTGAACAGAATAAAAGCAAAATCAAAAGCTTGAAAAATTTGCACTGCTTCTACAGACTAGAAACAGCACGGTTTATGGTTTTCAAGTTTTATGGTCTTTTAAAAGCAAGGTGAATATTTTCTGTAACCTTAAAACCTCTGACAGACTTTGT
Source organism: Stichopus chloronotus (assembly GCA_021234535.1). Lineage (NCBI taxonomy): Eukaryota > Metazoa > Echinodermata > Holothuroidea > Aspidochirotida > Stichopodidae > Stichopus > Stichopus chloronotus. Next base: position 16,308,642 of record CM037837.1, on the reverse strand, counting down.
GTGAAACAGTGGACACTCCGTTACCCTACGATACCTCAAACACTAATCTATCAGAAACACTAAAATGTTGGAAACACAGAGCGACTTTTGTGTACCTCTAACTCCTCTAACATACCACTGTTCTGACAGACTGCACAATTACATGGGGTGAATACCACAACCTAGCTTATTCTCTGCTCTAACAGACTACGTACACTTACATCAGGGAGGATAGTTATGAATTCCTCATTGGTCGCACTAAAGTGATGTTGGATTCAATTCCTAAGTGGTTTTTGAGAAGTTTTATCTGAAATCTTTTTCAAATTTAGTCTAAGAGAGCACACAAATGGAGATCATACACAATCATCTTTGGGCTTCCTTGTTAGAGTAAACTACATTGCCATCCAAGTATGGCGTGACATCATTTCAAAAGACAGCTTTTTTTCAGATATGAGTAAAAATCATTGGAACGATTTTTAACTAAATCTCTCGGTAGAGTTTTACATTAATTTAGACCTGATTATGACTATTTATAGGAAGACTATTAGGATCAGATATTGGTGAAGAATGACCAACATTGATGAAAATACTGACACAACGCTACTGGTATGATACTTTTCAAAAATCCATTCGTGATATATCATTTTAGTGTGACCTTCTGCTATGACAGACTGGGTGGTAATTACAGTAGAGTGGATATTACTATCCTAGCCTCTGACCTAAAAGGCTTTGTGCAATTACAGAAGAGTGGATACCATTATCTTAGTCTTTGATCTGACAGGCCGTGAGGAATTACTGTATTCAAATCTATCCTAAATTACAGTGAAAGGGGGGGGGGGGGGGAATAATACCTTTATCTCCTAGACTATAAAAAGTTGTGTGTAGTAACAGTGGGGTGGATATTAATCCCCTAATCTCTGTTCTGACAAAATGCATGCAGTTACATTGGGTGACATATGAAGTCTCCCCACTGACAGATTGCATAATTTAATGTGGAGTATACCAATAATTTGGTCTCCTACACTTTGATGGATTCTACAACTATTATGATTAACACCACAAACAGGGTCATTACCCAAATCATATTGAAAACTGGTCACTATAAACAGACAAAAGATCCAATTACAGCATTAATGTACAATTTGAGGAACTGTCTACATTATGCTAGAAACCTACGTGCTCATAAAGTGATTTGAGCCTCTTGCCTTATGAAAGTTGTTCGCAACAAATGGGGTATTTCCCATCCTCTGGAGGACTTGAGACAAAAATGTAAATGTTGTAAATAAAACATCGTAAACATTCACAATGTGTTTACATCCTTAATGGTATCTCATCCTCTGCACATTCTGGTACGATGAAAAGAGACCACAATTTTAAGCAAACACACTAAATCAAGCACTGCGACAATAACAATTTAAATATATTGATTACTTAAAGTTACTCATTCTGCAAACGTTCATCTTCTGTCATCTCACAATCTTAATAATCATAAAGCAAAACTTCCCTTTCTCACCACAAATTTAATTCTGAGCAATGTCCGGTTCTTGGGCATTTCTCTGAGAATTTTCGCAAGCTTCACGCACCTCCAAATATTTTGGTCTCGTGGAGTCCATCGTGAAGAACTTCTCGACGATTTCGAGGGTGGTGTTTTCACTGTGACAGTTGGCTAGGTACTCCAGTATGTCCACCGGTCCGGATGTCTTCTCTCTCATCTGGTTCCACTGGTTTAGGATGTCGTGGTATTGCATGACCTTCTCAAAGTTATTTGTTTTAGTGTAGAGTCTCATCAATCCTCTGTAATCATACTCCAAACCGCTGTAACCGGGTCCAAAGAGCTTCTTACCTGGAAATGTACACCAACGACAACAACAACAACGTACTGCTGAGAATGTTAAAGTAGAGATGGCACAATTCTTAATGGGATTTACCACCGACAACTAAGTCTAAATAAAGAGTTACCTTTGGAAATTGGAGTTCTTTAACAAATTTATATTTCAGTGGTACATTGCATTATGGGCAATGTATGATGTCATACTGGACAAACGACATCAACACCCTTCATTTTTCTTTATAGTCTTGACTGCATAATAAGAAGCAATGTGATACTTAAAGGGTTGTGAGCTTTAATTATTTTTACAACATTTTAAATTCAATATACGATAAATCCAATCTAATAATTTTCACTAGTCTGAAAGGTTAAATACACACTTCAACTCCATTGAACAATGAAAGACTTATTGCAGTAATTTAAGAGTACTAGGGAACATTTTGTAACTTTCAGGCAATCTTTCATGACCAGAGGAGTCTTTCTTGAAGTTGTCTCTCTTAAAAACAGCGATATCTTAAGTAAGGAACAAGATATTGGAGGGGATGTGAAATACCTTGAGTGAAAAATAACATTCCCTATCATTTAAGATACCAATAAATTGTTACAAGAAAACTTCCTTTGGCAATAAACTATTCATGCAGTGGATGCTACTGATGCCAACAAAATAATGAAACATAGGGAAGTGACAAAATTCCAAGATTTTCCAGGACTTGCAACTAACAGATGTTTTGTGATATTCTTTAGACAGCACATGGTATGAAGATTGTTAGGAAGTCAATGTTGTATATAAAACAACTCATTAACTCATCAACTAATCAACTCATCAACTAAGTGAGCCACTTTGCTCAACATCCTCTGCTATATCGTTAGTCAGTATTGGTCCATCACACCTTCTAAATCAGCCGGCAATGCCGTTCCAAGGGAGCAAAGGTTTGGCTTGAGGCCCTACTTGGCCTTGGTCAGACTGGTACATGAGATAATACATGGGTAGGTAACATGAATACTCATTTAGGGACTAACCTGATGTCACTATTGTATGAAATCAGAAATGTCTGATAGAAAACCTTTTGCTCAAAGATGCAAAGTCTGAACAAAATGATGATATAGACCTTACCTATGCTAATGGACCGGAGGTAGAGTTTCTCTGCCTTTTCGAAGAGTGTCATGTCATAGTTATAGAGCGATGCAAGATGGCCGACAGATAAAGCAACTTCGTAATCATCTTCCCCCAAAAGATTTTCTTTTATTTCAATTGCTTTCAGGTGCATCTTCTCTGCTTCCTGTCGAAGTTATGCAAACAATATCAAAATTGTTTCCAAATTGCCAGTTTCATTGTTGAATGGTTCATGATATGGCTTCATGGCTCATTTCATACAAAGTTTAACGGTGGTTGCACTACAACATCCCTACCCTCCAACGGCACCTCAGGCCTGACAGTCCGAATTACACGACAGGTCATATTTATGTACATTACACTCTGTATTTACACAAAAACAGCATGGGTTAGAAAACTAAAGGCCAGTGCCAAGAATATACACTTTTGATTTCAGCCAGTTGGGATGAATTGATATACGCTATGAACCACTCCATACTGTCATTACATACCATTCTTCAAAGCGTTTAAACTAACGATATAAACAGTTCTTGACCTGTACTGTATCTGATAGAAATAATGAATAAACATGTTATTCATGCTGCTTGTGCTGACAATACAAAATGCTACTGAGAAGGACATGAAAGCACAGTGTAGAAAACATTGTACCAAATGGGATGACTTTGATTCATATGAATAATCATAAGGGCAACGGTTATGCATATCACTAAAGACGTAGTAATAGCATATCTGAGAAAATAAAGCTACATTAGGAATTTACAACACACAAACAACACTATTTTGAAGAAGGAAAAGTGGGTTTGTAAATACTTTCAACAACATTCAACTTTTCCTTCCAAATCTACTATTCAGACATTTCTTCCAGAAATGTCCACTAACAACTCCTGGTGGAGGTGATGAAATTATCACCATGCACTTCCGCTGTAGAGAGAAATGTCACCATCTATATCAAAGTTTGTGTAAGACACCAAGTTAATCATGATGTGTACTTTCAGAAGTCTCTTTCCCTTTGTTGACTGAAAGGCCTGCATCCAAACACTCTCACCCTCCTTTACGACATCCTGACGATGGAGATTAAGAGCACATAGACCCGAAATGATGATGATTCTGAGGCTGGTTATTAGTAATGATATAAATATACAACATACCAAGAAGAGGATATCACTAAGAAAGAGGGTGACATCCCACGGTCATTCAAGAACCAAAAAAGGAAAAGTACCGGTTTTCTTTATGTTCAAATTGTCACACAACCAGTCACACTGTCAAAAACAATTAAAAAAAAAAAAACATGGTATTCTGACGGTCTGTTACCATAGATACCAACCTTGTACTTTTTCATGGATTGATACAGTCTACCTAAATTCCCATAATGCTTTGCTGTCTGGACATTAAATTCTCCAAACGCTTTAATGGCAAGATTGAGTGAAGATGAATGGAGATCATGGGCCTCCTGAAGCAATTTGCTCTCCCTTTGTTTATCTTCTGAATCTATGGCTAATTCCTCTAAGATCAGAGCTGTGATGAGGAAAGAAATAGGTAAACAATTCTACCATAGCGCAAGAATCATCATAGGCAGGCAATAAAAGATGCTCTTAGAGCACAGTTAAAGACAATGTACCTAGAGAAGATATGACACTTCTTTGATTTTCTGTGTATGGACATGTAAATCAGAGTGTCCCCCCCCCCCCCCCCCCTTCTTTTGAATGGAAGCAAAATCTGCTAAGTGCAGGCTATGGATACATACATTTAGGCTGACCAGTGGCTATTCTCTTTAATCTGCAGCTCTTATCATTACAGTCCCTTCTTGTATCTGACATAACTTTGTTTAAACATTTTGTCAGCATGGGGCAAATGAACTCACACACACACGCACACACACACATAAATTTAATGATGCATTCCTATTCTAAAATTCTTAGTTTACATCACAAAGAGCTTGACACAAAAACTGCTGTGTGGTCTTTTTTCCTTGCCAACTGACAGCAGGTACTGTTCACACTTTAACAAGTGTCAACATCTTTCTTTAGGTAAATCATCTTTGGTACAACCAAGCACAGCTAATAACATTGAAGGGTCACCCTTGGACTGAATATCCAGAAAGGTCTTTATTTTAGATCTCGCCACTTTTGGCAAAATGTATTTGTGTTCTTGCACTTGTCTTGAGCAGTTGGCAATACATGATGTTTCTCAATGTTGAAATAAATGTGTGCAGTAAAGCTGATGACAAAAAAAACTTTGGATCAAAGTTGTCTGATCATCTATACTACCTTGGAAACTATCGACATCATCAAAGTTTCTTGAATAACAAATATGAAACCCCGAGACAAGAACACCATATAAATACTACAATTGCAGTTTTACCTTTCTGCAATTCCATCTAAAATATAAAGATTACATTCCAGATGTCAGGACTGCTTTCTTTTAATGGCAGCCTTTACAGTATTCTCATAAGCACTCTACAGATATAACATTTACAGTTGGGTTATATCAGATTTCATTTGAAGGTATAGGGTAGCCTTTGAAAAACATGAAAAAGATCTTAATATCACAATTAATATTTGATGAACTCATTGCAATGTCAAGCACATTATCAAGATCTTCACTTCATATCAAGCTTAGAAAGAAACTCCAGCTACTCAATGAGACAGCGAGGACAGTTTGGAGTTAGCAACCTAATTCAGTAATTTACTCATCATTTTACAACAATATCAACATGCTTGACAAACAATGCACCTCTTGAATAAATACTGAAAGGGTCTCACTCCATTTTTGACCAATTGTTTTTAAAAGGAGGCTCACAAAAGAGGAAACTATTTATTCTGAATGTTGGAAGAGGTTGTAAGTGAAGAAAAGCTGCCACAATAAAAATATTTTAGAGAGATATTTTTATAATCCGGCAAACTTAAGGTTACTATCAATGACCTTTCACCGAACAAACTCCACGTTCAAGCTAGGGAGGAGTATAAAACACATCCACATAAATATCAAATGTGGGAGGTCAGCATTAGAAAAATGCAAATATTAACAGCGTATTCTGTCAACTTGGCAACTTTCTGTCTGAACCTGTAAATTGGAAGATCATTTTTTTGTCATAAATCTGTTAAGGAGATATGCTTACACCTGACCTGGAAGAAGAAATTTCAAAAGGTTATGTAAGATGTTTATCACAACTAACTAGCTTTCTTTAGCATTCAATCACAGGTTTAACCTCCATATGTTGTACAGTAACAGATTGGTTGTACAGCAAAGGAACATGCCATTTATCAGTCTTCACTGTAAAGAAACAGGTAAACTGGTAAACAAAATACAAGGTTTGATTAGGCAGGACTTGTGGGGTTTGAATGATGCTCACAGAATCCACCAAGACTTGACAAGATTTGGCAATTTTCATTCAGTGGAACATATTAAACCACAGAAATATCACAAAAGAAAGTGACCAATGTTGTGAAAGAAATAGACAGGCGTGATTTTATGTAATATGCAAACATCTTAAGCCACTGAAGTTTGTACTGTGCAAAGAGATATATAGAGAGACTTTAACAAATGATAAATTACAATGCCTGGTAAATCAGAGATGACTGACCTTTAACCCTTCTGGATGAAGCAAGAAGAAGATGGTCATCAGGAAGGATTTGTGTGATAATTGAAATAGCTTTTTCAGCATGGTCTCTGTTACAAAGAAAAGAAAAAGAGAAAAGAACAGAAAAACTTTAAGTTTACTAGCCATCTTTACCAAGACCTACCACTGCCCAAAAAACACAAACACATCACAATAAAGGAGAATGATATCCATAGACAAGACCACAAGAAACATTTTTCTTTGTTCCTGCTTTCTGAACAGAATAGTCCAGATGATCCCCAAGCTACCCAAACATAAATAGGTAATATCAAAGATCTCAAGGGTAAGTGACAACTGCAGTGAATACAAGCATAGCCTGACACACAAGATCAACTTGACACAAACTTGCTGTTGATTGAGAAAGGATAGAAGAATAATTTTTGTAACACAGACAGCAGGATATTTAACTTCTTTCAACTTGTAATCTTCCCTGTAGGTGATAACTCTGCCTTTCTAGTTCAGTGCAATGATGGAAGCTTCCTTGCATAAAGGTTGAAATTATAATCTGCAGACATTGGTTTGTGGAGGTCTGTGCCCTTACAAGCATAAATAAACCGTTTCACTGCCGACAAAGTCATTGTGCTTTTAAAATAAGTACACTTGAAAATTTAATAAATACCAACTGGCAAAAAGGTAAATTCATTGCAAAAATATTAGTTTGAGGCAACACAACATACGCATACTTGCAAAACTCAAACACATGCATATTTAGTTAGTTGAGACAACACAACAAGCAAATTGTAATGAATTGCTGGACTAGAGGTTCTTCCAAATTTTAAAGGAGAGGTCATATGGTACCCAAGTGTGTGCTTAGCCAAGGGTACCTAAGCCCACTAGGGATGGTAGCGACTGGCACTCCATGAGAAACTGCAAACCTGTAAAGGGTATCTCACTCATCAAGTGCCATACAGCTGGTATTCCACAAGAGAGTTGATCAGTAATTTACAGGGTACCTTAATTCCCAGGGGGTGAAGCAAGTGACAGGCAGTCCAATCTATCAGTTACAAACCAGCTAAGGTTACAGTACTTCACCTACCAAGACAATAAACAAGGCAGTCACTGAGAAATTGACTAACCACAGACAGATAAAGGGTACCTAAATCATGATGGATGATACAGCTATCGCTCTACAAGAAAATTGATCAATCAGAAACCAGTACATGATGCCTAAGCCATTAGGGGTGATACATCTCACAACAAACTTGACCATTTAAAGGGTGCCTAACCATCAAGAATACTACAGGTGGCAGACCATAAGAAACTGACCAACTACAAGGCAGCAGGGCATACCTAATCTATCTTGGATGACAGAGCTTGCAGTCCACAAGAAAGTGATCAATGAAGGGTACCTAAACCGTCAGGGATGATACATTTGGCAGTAACTACCTATCTCAGCAAAGGGTGCCTGAAGTACATGAGCATGGTACAAATCAATCACTGGCAGACTCATTGGTAACTTGATCAGTGAACCACAAACCACATCTCATTAGCTAATAAATAGACTCAGAGGAAGATAAAACTTATCAAACTAGAGCATCAATGGTGCAGAAGCTCATACCTTCAACCAAGTGTCTGTAGGGTTATGTGAAATCCTAGAACACCCAAAATCACAGACAACCATGTAGGTATCACTGACAGAGTATCGTTTTGACAAACCATCAACATTGTACAAGAGAATCTGTAGAAGGAGAAGCATTTTGCAGAATTTCATAAAATGGGCCAAAGGGCCCACATGGGACGTTGCACCTAAAATTTCTGAACACCCTGAAGACATCATTGATGGAGTATCACTATGACAAACCATCAACATTGTAGAAGAGAATCTGTAGGAGGAAAAGCATTTTTCAGAATTTCACAAAATGGGCCAAGGGGCCCACATGGGGTCTTGGACCCAAAATTCTTAACATCCCACATGGTCCACCACCCACGGAACATTGTGTCTAAGTTTAAAACAAATCCATGACAGCATGTAAGAGAAGAAATATTTTGCAGAATTTCATAAAATGGGCCAAAAGGCCCACATGGGACCATGGACTCCAAATTCCTGAACAGCCGAAAGGTACCACTACTGGATTATCATTATGACAAACCATCAACATTGTAGAAGAGAATCTGTAGAAGGAGAAGCATTTTGCAGAATTTCATAAAATGGGCCAAAGGGCCCACATATGGAACCTTACACCTAAAATTTCTGAACACCCTGAAGGCATCACTATTGGAGTATCATTATGACAAACAATCAACATTGAACAAGGGAATCTGTAGGAGGAGAAGCATTTTGCAGAATTTCATAACATGGGCCAGAGGGCCCACATGGGACACTGGGTCCAAAATTCCTGTACACCCCAAATGGCCCACCACCCAAGGAACATTGTGTGTACGTTTCAAACAAATCCATAAACGCATGTAGGAGGAGAAGCAATTTGTGAATTGTGGACAGATAGAAGGATAGAGTGACTGCGCATGATCGCATAAGCTCACAACAGCATGCTGGTATGAGCTAAAACTAGAATTGAGCTGGTATGAAGTTATCTGTAAGAATCAACAGATTGGAGAATCCTGGAGAGGTAGATACATTTCAATTAATATTACTTACCTAGAAGCTATTACATATAAGCAGAACCAGCATAATTTACCTCAATCATTATATAAGGTTGGGGTTGGTTGGAATATAAACTAATAGGTACTTAAAAGTGAAATCATATCATGCATACTGACTATCCTAAAATACTGCATCATGGATGTTTAGTCCTGCAGGCATGTGCTGCCTGACAGTTTATTCAAAGTCAACGTAATCTACAGCTGCAAATTTAAGAGTACTTGACAATTCAATTTTTCAAAAGCCAATCATTTAACATAGGTTATTGTTTTAATATTATTTAATGATGCAAAACATACCCACTTTTTTAAAAAAAAAAAAGAACGTGAATTAAAAGTCCCAAAATATCAGAAGCAAAAAGGACATTTACATCATGAAAGCCAGTTTTGCTACTATTTCATTTCAATATGTTTTTTCCCTTCTCCAGTGATCTTTCTCTTTGTGACTGAGATGATGATGATGATGATGATGATGATGATGATGATGATGATGATGATGATGATGATGATGATGATGATGATGATGATGATGATGATGATGATGATGATGATGATGATGATGTGACTGATAGATTCAAGGTCACCATTACCTCAAAACATGAATGACATCAGCATGGATGTTACATCACTTACTTGGCATCACAAAATCTCCCCGAGCTATACTGATGAACGTAGGAAGCATAGGCCAGGTCCTCGTGAGCTACAGCGACGTGAAGATTCTGACCTCCGAAAGCTGCTAACCTTATGTCCAACGCTTGCTGTCATTTGAAAGGGAAACATTTAAGTACTGTCATTGCACGTAAACGGAAAAATCAGAAAGAAAAAAGTACGATCTCAAGTTTTTCGAAATGTACACACAAGGGTGTTCATCCATGAAATATGTCACTTGATGAATGAAAATGACAGTAACTACTTTGAAAAGCAATGAAAATGGTATAGAACAGTAAAAAAAATATTCATATTCAAAAATTAATGGTTCTTACTACAAGCACCTACATAATAAATATGCAACAGTACAGGTTTTACTGGTATATTAAAAACATAATGAAGTTGTTGTTCTTTTATCAGTATAAGGAATAGTACTGTTTGGTGAAACAATGCATTGTATTTAAAAATTACTTACAAAATGATCGCCTAATTGCGACATCAGTGATCAGTTGTTTTGACTAACTGAACATCCGTTCCTAGTATACTCCCCACTGGCTTGTTCAAAAAAGCATACGATAAAATTGAATGAAAACTTTCAACCACTAAATTATCACATTTACAGTTTTTGTTCCCGTGTCAGAAGAATTTGAAATCATATGACAGAACTTACCACCTGAAAACCTATTTATTTTCCCAACTTTTCTGAATGGTGCAATTAAAGACACACTAAACTTTTGGACATGAAATTTCAATTTTTTTAATGTTTTGGGTCAATGCATGCAATCGCTTTGACGACTGTAACAGCGACTCACACATTGTCACTATAAATGACAAGTTAACATCATTTTCAATACAGCTGGATTCCAGACCGTGCCGCCAACAAACTACACGTCACGAACAGAGAATATTCAATAAGGACCAGAGAAGGCATTTCCCCACAAAAGTAACACCCACTTGGCCCACGAACGATCCGTATCCATACATGAAGACTCGGAGCAGATTGAAAGTTGTTGAAATGTAGTTTCACATTGTTATGAACTTTATGAGAATATTTTGAATGCTGTCTGGCCTATTCTTTTAATCTCCTGTTGAAGTTCTTGTTGGTATCCCAACAAACCAATCTCTTATTTTCCTTTCCCAATAAATTAAATCTCTTACAGTACTTTCCCAACATATTAAATCTCTTTGTTGATCTTTCCCAACAGATTACTCTCCTGTTCACCACACCAATGATTCTTGGAGTTCCAAGCAGACTTATCTTCAGTTGGCCACACCAATAATCCCCATAATCCCAACATCACATTTAAATCGATAACTTGGTTACGTTGCAACATTCATCTTGCAAGTTCATTCTCCAATCATGACCTCTTTTTAGAGATGACTAAGACTCGAATCATGCAAACATGATGCATAACTAGCCAGAGAATAGTACTCGGTGTTTTCTATTTTCCTTCACTGAATATCTGCACATTTCAGCCAAACAAAGCACTTTCTTTCAGGGACATCTATGAAACGAAAAGTGATGATATTAAACTGCTATGCATTGCAGAATATCAGCCTACAAAATGCTTGCAATCAACATATTACACTTTCATTTCATCAACCCCCCCCCCTCAACCCCCAAAAAAATCCCTTTTGATAAGCAGCTGTGGTATCTTGAGATGGTAATATCATGTATATATCTTGAAGATACTAGCACATGCAAGTGTACCTTCACCGGCCTTAATAAAAGCCACTCCCTATTCCCAATCCCACTCAACCAAATACACATGTTGTTTACAACAAAACAACATCTGTTCTTAGAGCCAGAAAAATTAAAGTCTTTCCTGTAGATGCATCAGTTTTTTGCAAAATATCTTAGTTCTAAGGGCAATCACACTCAGATATAAAAAAAGAGAAGAATAAACGAAAAAGCACGCATAAAATGAATAGCACATACTTGATATACCGCTGTACACTGTATGATGGAGTCTACGTTAAGCAAGTAAAATCCAAAGTCTAGAAGAACATCTGAATATTTGGGATGTCTCGTTCCACAGTGTTCTCTGTACACAGAAAGAGATGTGAAAAATATACGAAGGGGTATTAGAATAAATGATACAACAAACAGTTGTCAAAATACCATGCTTCAGGACAGCACCTTATCCACTACAGACTCAAAGAAAAAACCAAACTGAGTGAATTGTTTTTCTGGCCGTCACTTAAATGAGATAATCAAAAAGTTGTGAAAGAGAAAATGAGGAAAGACATGAAGAAGTTGAAGAATTTCTAGAGGGCTTTAATATAAAAGTAGCTGGCTATTATGATAATATGTTCATACATATTAGGTGGTAATCATGCTGTTAGAATCTGGATTATCTTTAGTGAAAACTTACATATTGCCAATATTTTGTATTGTCAGATATGGTACTTAACACAATTCTTTTACACCGAAAGTTGTCCTATTTAAAGAGAATTTTAACCCACAACAGTACTTAAATCAAATATGGTCTTGATATTATTGACATACCTGGTGCATGTACAGTAAGCAATTGCATAAGACCCAGCAGACATGTTCCTTGTTCTATCTCCTACATTATAAAACCATCACTCAATATTAACTTTTGTTGCAAATTAGGGCTCTTGTCATGTTGCCACATTATAAAGTGCAATGTGAGGGGATATTCTGCGGACATATAATGTCCTGTTTCAATGTATTGAGATGCGATGCCATGCACACCACTTCATTACCACCCAACTCCAGTACTAATCCTTAATACTGGATTCCACTCAACTTGAGAAAAAAAGACTAATTGTTACCTGTGGCCCTGTGTCATACATAACTCGACCAACAGGAAAAGGTCAAACAAATTCAGTGTCCAGTCAACAGCAGTAAACCACACACACTGAGTGCTTTCCATCAGTGAGGCTAAAATCCAGCCACCGCAGTCCCTACTGAAAGCTCAAGACTCCAGTCACTTCAGACTTTTACTGACTTCACCCTCATACTTTCATACATAATTTTCGTCACTTAAATTTAACAGTCTTTCTGTACCAGGCGGAGCTTTCTGCGCTGCTGTGCCAAAGCACCATCCTTCAGGTGTACAAAGCAGTATTTGTATACCAGAAACTCAGTTTGGTGTTGAGACACAAATTGTTAATGACTGCAACCACCACAAAAACAAGTTAGTCCAAGCACTTTGAGTACACCTAGCTTTTACAAATTTTTGAAGTAAATGTAAAAGGTGATTTGACTGTGACCAAACAACTCCCCCTCCCCCGACAACTATCCCCAGAAAATTCCCCCAGACAATTTCCTGGAGAGGAATTGTTCGAGTTGGGAATTATCCAGGTGGGAATCGTCCAATGGAGTTGTCCAGGAACCGGTTTAAATTGACTTACCGGACAAGAGACACTGCATGCCTTATGAGAAGTTCTGCCTTCTTAAACTCTCGTTTTACGACACAGGCTTTGGATGCTGTCCTCAATACATTTATTATGCTATGGATTGGTGTGGAACTGTTCACTGCTTGAAGAGACCTCAAGCAGTAGTGGTAGGCCTGTAAAAAAAGGACGTTTCAAAAAGTTACGAAACTGAAGAAGTTGAAAATATTTAGTCTGATTCACATGCTGGCATCCAATCTCTACATTTTGATTATTTAATAGCATCCTTCTGCATGGTCAATAGGTGAGGGTGGGGGGGGGTGCTAATATGCATACATTTATGTGTCCTTTACACACATCATTTCCCATTAACTGCTTCTTTACTTGATGGCTATCTACAAGCTGGAATCTGTTCTGACACTGATTCCTCACTTGGTTGACAAAAGTGGAGCAGAGGGCTTATTCACCTGTGTCCTATGAAAACATACCCAGTGGATTCCTTTCCACACTGCCCCCTTTGACCACCCCAACCAGTATATTCATCCTGCACATCTAATCACTTCTCCCTTCTCCTCTCTCCACCTTACAGATAACTTGGCATAAAAAATGATCAATATATCTGTTTACCTCATCATAATGGCTTCTGGAAAAGAGAAGAGCACATTTCTCCGCCTCCAAGACAGCAGCACTGATCTTCAATCCGGAGTCATGTAACTGTCTCAGTATTTTCATTCCAAGTTGATAGGAGGCTTCTGCCTCGGTGTATCTACAATTTGATGTCTGTACATGGATTAACCTGGGAAGCAGAAAAGAATATTGTTCAAACACATTGTTTCAATATTGTTTAACTTATAAATTGGCACATAAAAGATCTGAGAGTGAAGCTAAAACGCTTAAATGATGCTGTTCATACGTAGAATCGAAATCTGTCACATGTTTCATGACTTACGGTAATCTTTTTGATCATCGAAGCCACACATATGTGCATCAGTTGGTAAACCTTAAACCTTATGCTTGATATTTATTCCTCTGCTTACAACAATTACTTTTCCTGATCAATGTCAAAACTGCAAATACTCTTCCTCTTGAAACACCACGTTTGCAAGCTCTTCATTCTAAATATGTTCTGCTTAAACGCTTTAATGGCAACCTGTTACAACTCACATCAACAACGTAATATACGGGATGTTCAACACATTCATCAACAACATTAAATTAACACCCATAGTTAGATGTGTTAACAAAGTTTCCCACTTTAAGCATTCACCAACACTCTTTGTGATCTGTCCATTACCTACTCTTAATGAGACTCACATTTACTAGCTACATTAAACAAACACATGCTAAGTCACACATACAGACTTAATGACATTCATAAATCGCCTAGGAGTCATGTATCCACTAGTCCAGATTTAGAGCCTTAAATAGAGGAAATGTTATTGTAATAGTATTATGGTAATATGACGTCAACTGGGTAGCAACAGAGATATGCACGATAGCTACAGTGTACAAGCTTTTCCATTTTTTGAAGCTCACTTCCAGAGAGCAGATATCCTGCAAACATGACTGTTCATGGATATAACCACCATACATACAGAACAATAATCATCATCAAAAAGTTTCACTGACTTCTAAAGGTTGGAGTGAAAACTGCAACAGTAACAGTAATTCTATGAAAAATTGCCTGCGTCTGTTCCCTCCACATCTTCCTTCTGAGCATGCATGCTTGTAACACTGCACTGACTCTTTAGTTAACTTCATGTCGGTTACCATGGCAACAATGTTTAAAGTGCCTCCAGTCTACGTATTTTTACTCTATGAACCAATCCCATAGGCCAATTGCCATATCCTCCGTGATTGTCATGATTCCTCCAGAGTCATACCTTGACCCGATATCTGAAAATTATTCTTCTTTTTGTTCTTTCGATATTTTTTTAAAATAGTCTGCAGAATGCAGACTGTCCTCTCACCGGGTGCAGCACTCAAAGACCCTAGCTAGGTTTTGGCTGTCTGTGTATTGCTCGCATATCTTCAGGCATGAGTTGTACGTCTTTTCCGCTTGGATGAACCATCCAGCCTCGGATAAGAAGTCACCTTAAAAAGTACGAAAAAGCAACAAAATTTAATGCCACTGTAGAGTCAGAGAATTTTGACTCCACAATCCTACCTAACAGATGTACAAATATAGCAAATGAGAATTCAGGGAAGTGTTCTCGCCCACGTTTTACATCTATTTTGAAAAGCTCTTTCCACAAGCTCCGTGGAGTTTTATAAGTCTCTTCCAGATATTCTTTCCAATTTTGATCTTAGCTGTATTATCCTTGTAATTGTACAAATCCAGAGAAAGAAGAATCTTGTAAAGAAATGTAGTGGAATACTGAAATTCCAGTATCAGGATTACAGAACTACTGAGACCAATGAACAGTAGGTCTAGTGACATTTAGATTTCTCTAGTAAAGTGTCTTCAAGACTTCCAAGTCAATAGACCTAAGACTACAAACAGGTATATTGATCTCATGATTACAAACCATTTATCCACTGACTGCACTTCAGTGCAAGTTGGATATCCTGAGTAATGATGAGTAAGGATCTATGCAGTTATGTCAAATCTTTTGATACTTTTTATCTAGGAATCAAATACACTATGTCTTGAACTGTAAATTTGTGGATTATGTCTCCTAAATCCAATAGCAGTCAATTAAATGCGAACTAAAACAAAAATATGAACTATTCACCAAGTAGAAGACCTAAGTGTAAGCCCCTCTCTTGTTCGTCTGGTCGTGCACTCTGCAGCACTGCTGCTCGAGAACCAAACGCATCGGAGAGAACTGTTGCCAAATTCATACCGTGGTCCATTAGTGCTTGAAAACAATGATGAAGCAGATTCCTGCAGACATTGAAAAAAGTCAGAGTCACTGTCAGTGGAAGAAAAATTACCAGTTCTATACAATATGTTCCACAAATTACGACTACAACTTGTACATGTTGTACATACATGATACTAATCCATACAGCAACAGTCATACAATTTGGCCATGCCTAAGGCAGAAAGTAGAGGATATATTGCCAGAGAGCATTTTCTGGTATCCCCCCACCCCAGGAATGACAGCCGTCAGTTGTGGCTATGTTCTTCTTGAGTCTGGTACTTCTGCTGGACACTCTTTTCTAAGTGATCAGCCTCTCTGCATTCTTGCAAATATAATAATTCTTAACAAAATGCTAAAAAGATGTACACTTTATCATCATCGTCAGGAAATTGGTGGAACAACACAAAGATTAAAAAATGGGCTCCTAGATCGTCTGTTTACTTTTAATGGAGAGGGGAAAGAGGAGGGCTCAGAATCTTCAACTTTTGTGCACCACACTGATTTGTTTTCTTACTTATTTGCACTGCAGTAATTGCATAGACTCATATAGGGCGTTGTTCCAAATATGATCCAAATACATGTATACACTATGCAATCCTACAGGGTACCATATTAATTCTGAGGTTAAAGGTTGTGATAATGAGAGTTTCCGGACCACATTGTGAATTACCTACTGTATGGCAATTTTCACCTGTCACACACCTTCCAAAGATTAACCTTTTCTTTTTCTCTGAGGGGGAGGGCATTTTCCCCAAACTAGTCTGGCAAATTTTAGTAACTGCTAATTTACAATACAAGTTGAGTTAAAAAAGATTTCTAGGATGAACTTCCCCATTGACACAGGAGTGTAATTATTACTGTAGGTTACTTAGTTATTGTATGGTCAGAAAAATTGGAACTACTTTTTGTCTTCATCCAAGGTGGACTGGACTTCTGGAAAGCATCAATTATTTCACATGAACCACATCTTGAGCATTTGCTAAAATAAATATAACAAACTTCATACTCTATTAACTGTACTCAAAAGCACTGTACTAAATTATCAAACAAAACAGTGGCCATATATGCAGTAAACTTGCTGAGCAGTGCTTTTATTGAACATTTTCAGCACTAAATTAAGAATTAAATACATGCCTTTTATTTCTGACATGAGATGCTTTGAGGACAACTTCAAATTGACTTAAGTCACTGAACTCCATGGTGAGCTGGCAGAGGTTCCCCTGCTTGTATAGCTGTGGTAACAAAAAAAAACATGAAGAAAAAACATTAATTTCGGTAACAAAAGTTATGCATTGTTAAATCAGTTAAAAATTCTGTTGTATTTGTTTTTTTATGATAAAGCGTCTCTTTAGATTTAGCAGTCTACATATTTTAACTAGGAATTATATTATATGATTGTGACATACTGTTATGTCCAGAAGTAAGGACACATACTAGTAAGATTTCATCCTATTTACTAGACTTTGAGAATAGGTTAAGTGGTTAAGAGAAAAAAAATGTGTATAGTTTTTACAGGGAGCCTTAACATGGAGGTTAATAACATGACAAGTCTAAGAATACAGAGGTCACCACAAACGTACATATCATAGAAAATGAAGACTATGGTAGCTGTATGCCAATCCGAAGAACTCTGCATTGACAGTCTTCATATAAGTATATATGTATTTATTTTAGTTTACTGTCAGAGTAATCAGAGATTGTACAGTATGAATTACTCTGACTTTAAAAACAAACATCTTGATATTTACTGGTCTTGTTAGATTTAATACCAACATCTTGATATTTACTGGTCTTGTCAGATTGGCAAACTAAAGGTGATTGGTCATCTTTGTCTCTAGTGAAATCAGTTTCTTCTAGATGACTCTCTGTAATATGTCACCAGATGACTGTGTCATGTTTATTTATATATTCCATGAAGAGTTCTTTGCAGAAGATAACAATAACAGAAGATGACCATTGAAACTTTCTACTTGTATTTGATAACTCCTTTAACATGTAGGTAATCCACGGATTTGCAAATCTCATCCCTATCATTTTTTTTTTTTGCATGGTCATTCGATACCTATCGCTTCATGTGTGCCGAACTGCACATTGTTTCTATCACTGATTTGGATTGTTCGTTGTGGATACAAGTGCTGAATACTCACGTTACTAAGTTATCGACTACTGCAGTTCACTGCGAGTCGAACGGCACAAATACATGCATGAAAGGAAAATTTTGTCAAAAAAATTCCAGCTTAAAAAAGTCCAGCTTGACTACCTCTTAGTAGCTCTGCAGACCCAAAGCCAGGGTAGACAGTGAAGCTCCAAGTCAGTTCCAAGGTGAACATAACTGTTGCAGGGAAATTTTGATGAAAGAATTTGCATGTCCAGCTTGCCTACCTTAGAGCAACTCTGAGGATTCAAAGTCAGGAGTGACTGTAAAGCTTACCAAGAGGCAAAGAGGTACCGATGTTAAGTCCCATTTACATTATATCTGCGCATCTGGATGCAAGGTGTGGTTTAAGAGTGGCCCTGTATTCTATAGTTGTACTACTACATTTTCAATGTGTGGGCAGACACAAGAATTTTTGGTGGGACAGACAGTACTGTAAACTTTTCAAGGTGCTTTTCAGTTCAAATCATAACAAAACCCCTGCTTTGTACATGGCATGGTTTTCCAGTCCTAAGTAAAGGGTTAAGTTGCATTTTTCCTCCAGGGGCAGCGGCTGAAATTGAAAATAGGCCTACCATTTTTTCAAGTACGGTGTACGGTCACCCAATTGTACAGAAACTGCAGGGCTTGAAAGTAAAAGCAGTGAAATGAGGTCAACCCATAGTTTCTCTTTGAATATAATTCATATAACGTAGGGAAGCCATAGAGTATCATAGACTATCCCGACGGTAGGATAACTGTAAAAGCACTGGACTTAGACTGTATATACCTAACCAGTTATTGTCAAGCCTACCGTGATCATCTGACGACATAGTATTAGTAATAATAGTATCATACACTGTATTGCATATTCTACACAATACACCTATAACACATTGCCTTGTTGATATTTTGGTAACTTTACCTTGTAGTACACATCAAATTGCACATTTCGAGGCAACTGCGGAAGTTCTCTTCGGTACTTCTTAAAGTTAACAACTACACATGAGACAGAAGCATTGTACAAAGTTTCGGGCACCCAGTGCAGTTCACTAGCGACAATCGCCATGTTTTCATTTTTACCACAGGACGATTTTGTTATTTTTGTAGGTCATTTCCAACAAGGATACCATAAAGAAGGACAAGAAAATGCTAATCGCTTTGCTATGACTGAGTTATCCATGTACAAGTGAGCTGATGGTGTCACTGTGTCATTTGCAGTGTGCTATAACAAGCAGTCACAGTCCAGACTATTCACCTAGTAGTCATTGGGTCAGTGGTGCAGACTAGGTTTCCTTTACAGGGACGATGCCACCCAACCATGTGACAAAAACCACTTTTTACAGACTTAAGTTATAGCTATGGTTAGTCCACTGAATGTTAATTGTAGGAAGATACATTTCATGTGTCACTTGGTCTACCAACCTTATGACGTCTGTACAAAATTACCGTAGATGCATTAGGGGCGTGAAACGGTTAGAAGCGGTCAGAAAAGGTGTCAGAATTGCGTAAAAGAGGACCTAATGTTACAAAAGTATGCGTAAATACGAAAGTATCCTAACGTTCAATGTATACGCAAATTAAAATTATTAATATCTAAAATATCTTGATTAGCATAACATCAAAACTACAACAACATTTTAGAAGATGATTATCTCAAGCTAATTATTAAAACTTATCGTGTATTAATTGATAAATTTAATGATACGTGCCACTATCAAAACCATTACTGGAACTACGGTGCCTTTGAAATACCAGTCGGAAATAGCCTTATCCGACGGCCTAGTTAGCTTATTAGTCATGGTGCGTTAGACCGTCTAGTGGTAGAAATTGCTGAAGTCGGCAGGACTAACGCCTGTCTCGGTTTGCCCAGTCTTGGCCTATGGACTTGGGGCAGAGTTCTCGGAAATCCAAAAGTAAGGAGGAGAGTTTCCCATCCAAGAAAAATTGCCGCACCACCTTCAGAAGTTTTTTTTTTTAAATGTCTGGATCCGCATCTGTCAAATTTCATCTTTTATATATTCATTTTCCATAATTTGATTTCGTTCTCATCACTAGTTCAGAATTTCAGACATTATTCCAAGGCTGGTCACATGTGGCTTATAGAACACCCCTGAAGTGAGGTTTCCTTTTATCTATGGGGGGGGGGGGGGAGGGCCGGAAGAGTAGCTAAAACTTTTCTTGTTCGCTTCTCCCCGACTGATGGTGGCTCTCTGCTTTCATAGTACTACCCACACACAGACCTCTTCCTCCCCCAATCTTTTCTTCCTAAAGGAATCTTCCTTGGTGAAACCCTAATTTTCACAGCCCCCAACCCGAAGTTCTCCTGGATATAATTTGTTATGCTGAAGATTGATATGTAAGTTCCATTCCCAGCTATCTGCAGTATCTGTTAAGTATTTTCTTTTCCCGCCAGTCGATGGTGAGCTACTTAGATAGTGTCCTGCATTTTGGTCTGCTCAAATATTTAAAGATAAAATTTGTTGCATTGAAACTAGACCTGCGACGTAACACTTCCTGCAATATGGCAAGTATACCATTTCTTGTACTACCTTCAAAGGTTTTAAGGCTTTCCGCAAAGCTTTCCCTCTTATACCTTCAGGGTTTTCCTTCACTTTGATACTTAATACTCAATTTGTTTTTTGATGTTTTATTTCTTCCTCTCTTCCCAGCTCTCCTTTCATCTCTTTCCGCAATTTTTTATACTAATAACCATATTTTTTATTTCTTTTTCCATATCTACTTGTGTCTTGGTCTTTTGCCATTTGAACTCTCAAGACAATGCTGCTGGGGCGGCGGGGGGGGGGGGGGGGGGGAGCGGATATGTCACTTCAACTTATTGTAGCATACAGATATACAGATTCAGAACAAACATTGTGGCATGGTTGCTTTTGGTATATCCACTGAATTTCCGTAAACATCTTTTCATCAAAATGTTTTACCCTTTTTTCTCATGAAGGAATATTAATGTTAAACTATCCAATGAACTTTGTCACATATCTGTAAATGCATTGAAGTTGACTGAATGGCTGCAAATAGATTCAGGTTCAGGTTGCAGTAAGATTTCTTTCTATCTGACTGTTTGTTTACTTTTCTAATCTAAAAAGCGAACACAGGCAAGGTGTGATTCATTTCAACCAATATTTCTGCAAAGAGACACATAAGTAAGAGTGGCATTGCAAGTTTAATTCAACATCTCTTGCGACGGTCACAAAATATTTTTCCCAGCCCTTGTTCATTTTTTAGTCTTAGATCAGCATGTAAACAAACTTTGGCCTCAAAAATAGGTGATGCAGGGATTTGGAGCTGGGGCTGATCCCATGACAGGAGTGGGCTTAGTTAGGTGAAGAGAAAATGCTTTGAATTAAGGTTTGAAGCCATCAAGGTTACCCAGTAACCTGTCTTTGGTATCATTCCCGACATTTCTATAAGGCTTATACAGGATTAGAAAGTAACACAAAGGAACTTGACATCTGCTACAGCTACATGTAGGACCGGGTAGCTACCCCACTGCCACATAATTTTTCTTTTAACGTTCGATTAGAATCCGATTATCTGATTTCATGAATATTATGTTTCGTAAAATCCCGCGGTGACGAATCTCGATCGGATTCGATCTTAATTTGCCAGGGATCTTAATGTCACATAACTCGGTCTTTGATTTGAATCCATACGTTTTTAGGAAAGACTCAACAAGTCTTGTTCTTTTATTCGAAGATTGCGTTTTCGACAAAAACCCTGGAAATTATTCTCATGCACACCTATAAATACAAATTGTGTAAAGTTCACCTTGTCTGGGAAACTAAGGAGTTCGTTTTTTTTATTTCCTTTTCTTTTTTTCCTTTTCTTTTTTAAGTGTCCTTTGGATTTGAGGCGATTCATCAATTTCTTAAAGCCTTTGATTCATGTTAAATAATTTAATTTTACCTCATGATTGAACTATACTTTCTCCGAAAGAGAAAGTTTAGCTGAAACTTGGCAAACTTCTGCAAAATTAAAATACAGCCAAAATGAATTTCAAGTCAGATTTATTTGTATTTAGTTTTCATACATGAGCCATAATATAGTGTTGCACGGTAACATAAATGTTTCTCATAGCTTATTTGTATTCTCAGACTGCTTTAAGTATATGAGAAGTTGATGGTTAACAGTGGCGGCGCAAGTTCCCAAAGAAAAAAGTTGGGAACCTTGGAGTACGGTCAACCGAAAAGATAAACAATATAAAAATAAATAATATATCTCTCTTGGGACTTAATTTTCCACCCACAGATATGCTAAAACCTCAGAGCTTCCGGGGGCTTCGCCCCCTGGACCCCACCAGGGGCCCTAAGGCGGACCCTGGAACCCACCCGCACGGCCCCGTTTAGTGCTCGGTTTCGCGCTGCTCGAAAACCTTTGCCCCCCAATATTTTCCTCTGCCCTCAGTTTGCCCCCCCCCCCCCAAGTCTGACATCCTGGAGCCGCCATTGATGGATAAATGGTCACCCATACAGGTGGAGAAAAAGGAAAGGTTGGTCAAGTTTCGATAAACTGGACCAGTCGAAATTTTTGTCGATCATTAGAGTTTTCGCTCAAAAATTCCTTCCCTCTTGTTTATCCATACATTCTGCCTTTAATTCTCCTATGGACTTTCCCGTTTTACCGGTATGTAATTTATGCAGTTTCCACCTCAAGATCTTTTTGAGATCTAATTACGGAAAAAAAATCCCCAATATTGCAATTTTTTCTCGATGATAAATCATTGTCAGTTTTTAGTAGGCCTAGGCCGGTCTACTTAATTTTAGAAAAGTACAGGTGGATTTGGGCGAATTTTCAGGGGGGCATTTTCCCCATCCACGGTGCTGGCTTGATTTCCCATTGCCCCCCCCCCCCCCCCCCCCCCCGTTCCCGTTCCGGTTCCTACGCCTATGCCACTGAGGTCTAGTCCCTCCCACAGCCTGTCCAAAATTCTTCCACATGTGTAATCAAAACAGTAATAGATCCATGTGTACACTGTGTAATATGAGCTTCGTTGCATCTTTCGAATTTGCTGTCAATCAAAGAGTAGAACCAGCTGAGAATTCTGCATCTGGAAGCCAAAACCTAGCTTGGGGTGACGAGTAATTGCCTGTAACTTAAGTTGAATACCGAAAAGCGAAGTTCCTCGGGAACTTTCTGTAAGAGCGACACACTTCCAAATCTCTGTACTTTCTCCTTAGTTTATAAAGACGCCATTTTTAGATTTACAGCCCCTGTGAAAGCAGGGGGTTGTAAGAGCTCAGAAATCCCAAGGTCATGTTCGGAGTATGGAAGAACACACATTAGAACTTATGAACGAAAGTACGTACACACGAACACACATGTAACTGCCTTTCATTTATTTGATTATTCGCCTTTGGATCACAGAAGCAGACTCTCTAGTAATTCCAGTGGAAGTAATGTTGTTTGCTAGCAGATTCGAGATAAACCAGGACTAACATTTATTCGTTGATACATCAACCATCGCCGCCATAAATATACAAATTGTCAAAAATTGTTCTCATAATCTAATGTGAAGAATTTGGAAATACCAATATGACGAAAATTGCACCTCTTTACTTTTGTATGATTTGCTTTGTGTATATTATTGTCGCTTTAATGTAAAAATACTAGGTTTGCATGGTTTCAAACTAAGTTCGAACCGGCTATCAGTCGTCCAAATTCGATCGGGTATTCGAAAATACAACTTTTATTATGAGTTCGTTGTAAAGTAATAAGAGGACTTGCAAGTTTATATGTGTTCTTAGATATTGCTGAATTTCTTCACACGTAGCCAATAGTGTACATTAGTGAAAATCTGGATCCGGGTAGCAATTCCAGAAACGGCTCCTGGCATCATCTGTCGGGTACCCGAGTATCCTACACAAACACAAAAATACGTACTGGATAGTGTTTGTTTAAAGTAGGTGAATCAAGCTTCTTCTTTTTTTTTTTTAAACGTAACGTTCTTTGCAGTTTGTTCATCCAAATCTTTCCAAATCAATATTTCTCACTGGTGTCAAATTTCAAAGTTTAATAAGCAAATTAAGTCGACGAACAACAAGTAGAGATTAATTGTAAAAGAAAAAAGATTTGCTGTTGTTTCATGACTCTGTGTACTATTGAGGCACTCCTTCTTGACCAAAACCCCACAAACTTTAATTTACTCAATTAAATTTTTCATCCGTGTCAAATTTCGAGGTTAAATAGGTATCTCCAGTATATATCTACGAACGACAAATTAGGACTAAATGCTGCAATGATGAATTACCGGTGTTTACTTAGCATCGTGCCATGGAAAATAGTCTTGTCCAAACTTACATGTCTTTACACAGCAATATATCTTGAGTTGTAACTAAGATATTGGAGTTTGATGGGAAAAGACCCTGCATTTGAGAGAAAAAACAAACACGCTCTTTCATTTAAGAATGCATTTTAAACACTCGAATGTTCATTTATTTGGTTCTTCTCGAGTTATGTGCAACGGTTTTTCTTTTCTTTTTTTTTTTTCTCGAAATGTCGAGTTGCGCTAACTCGACATCTCTGAAAAAGATTGCAAATTGTCGAGAAACCATCTCAGGAATTACCTTCACAAAATTATGCAAATTGTCGAGTTCATCGACTGAGTTACACTACTTGATATCATGAAACCAATTTGATGATCTATATTGCTTGCGTCAACTGCTTAGAAGTAAGCCTAAAACTGCCCTTACGCAAATCATTTTCTTGTTCATAGCATCACACAAACTATCTAGGGCAGCTGCTAAAGTAAGCTCAGTGGAATATCACGGAGGGAAACCACATTGGCGTCTTAAGTTTTATTACTCTTCAGGCGCGGATCCAATAGGGTTCGGGGCTTCCCTATATGCTAACCCGATTTTGAGACAGATCATTGGCAAGAAATATACACGGAAATTAGTATAATATTGGTCTAGGATAACATTCAAGGGGGCTTTACCATACTCACCCTTCCTTTCCTCCCAACACAAATATCAAATTTACTTAAATGTGGTATGGTATTCAGTCCGGTGAATATCTTCGGGGCTTCCCACCACTCTTGCCTTCCCCACAACAAGAATTTTTAATAATAAACCAGTTCAGGGTTACTATGATATGATGTCAAAGGTGAAAGAGGAATAAATACACAGGATATAGCAACAGTCTGTGCTAGATCTATTTCAAGCTCACTTCGGGGACGTGGGTTATCCTGCAAACGTGTCTCTTTCCAGATATTACCACCTGATACGAAGAACTACAATATAATCGGAGAATGAAGGGAATTGGTTGTTTTCAATGAATTCTGAACTCCAGTCGCAGAGCAATTGGATCAGGGGATTAGTAAAATGAGTGTAGACGAAAAAAGAAAAATAAAGAAAAGATAGCAATACAAAGAAAGGGGAAAAAATGAAAGAGTGGTAAGGAAAAATGTTAGCGCCATTTGTACTTTTAGCGTCACCCCCTCCCCCGTCTTTCCGAAGAGTGATGCTGGCAGTTAATGCCCACATTCAGCCCCAGCCTTCATGGAACTATTTCAGTCTTTGATAACAGAAAAATTACAAATTTTATCAGACTTTTATAGCGCAAGGACTTCCAGTAATATTACGGAGGAGGAATTTCCATGTGAGTAAATACCGTTAGAATCATTTTCTACAGTTGCTGGGCTGAGGAAGGGGGATTTCCGGCGTTCTATAGGTTTTTATCCTGTTTTCTGGTACATTGAAACCGATGCAGGTGCTCCGCTTTTATAGTCTTTCCACACTTCCCTCCGTCCCCCTGGATTTCCCCTCCCTCTCGGAAAGATCTGAATCGGCGCTTGTTCTTATGGGTTCGGTTATAGACTACTCACTCAAGTATCTTCGAAAAGTACGACAAGACACCAACTGGGCGATAACTGTTACTAACTTCAGCTTCAGGACTATTTTTTATACACAGGAATGACATGTGTCTATTTTCAACGATTCTGGTACAATACCACTAAATTAATAACATGAAAAAAAAAGGACTTGACAATCAAATGAATTACCTTTTCTTCACATAGAAGGCTTTATGTTATATCAGCTGGTTTGTTTGGCTTCAAGCGAAAC
The DNA here is from genome assembly GCA_021234535.1 of Stichopus chloronotus. Classification (NCBI taxonomy): domain Eukaryota; kingdom Metazoa; phylum Echinodermata; class Holothuroidea; order Aspidochirotida; family Stichopodidae; genus Stichopus; species Stichopus chloronotus. The sequence continues at coordinate 16,282,411 of CM037837.1, read as the reverse complement.
AGAGCAACTTCAACTTTCAGATGACTGTTCAGCATCCATCAGTTGCAGTGAAGTGAATGTTGTTGGCCAATGTAGGTCCAACATTAACAACAATATCATTGCATGCATTAGCGATTTGTTTGGGATCAGTAATTGTGTTTGCTGACCGAATTTCAAGGAGACCTAATTATTACCTTTTAAAGCACAATTCCATGAATAATTGAGCTGACAAAGTATATACGCCTAACATCGTTCTTACATCAATACAACTTTATCAGAAAAATACTGCCTTTTCGATAAGCGAAAAATGTAATTTAATCATTGCGATAAGCACGATACAGAATTATCGTTGGTAATTAAGACAGTTTAAAGACTTCAGATAAAGCTTATTTTTACGTTTGGTGGACTGTAAAATACTATTAGTGATCAACGTTTGGAGTTACTGATATCAGTGGAAAACACCCATCATAAACACTTTGAAAGACTGAAGTGAACTATTGCATGTAATAATTCACATCCTCGATGTATTTAGAATTTCCGGTTGATCAAATTGTGTGAATGAAATCATCAATAATACTAAAATAATTTCTATTATATATGTCCCCACTTCTATCGTTGAGAAAAATCATCAGGAAGATATGGAGGTGATCATTTTCATCTGCAATCAGCATACCAGATAGATAGAAGTAACAATATTTGAAAATATACAGTCTGTCTATCCATGTATCTCTCTCTCTCTGTAATGGCTCCATGTTCTATCATAGGGGCAGCACTATATCCCTTTACCACAGTTAGGCTTATTAATTGTGGACAAAAAATTGTTTGAAAATACAGTCTTAGTGAAACCAGACGTCTCCCCCTTTAAAGCCTTTGTGGCTTTCTGTAGAGTGTAGTGTTCAGGCTGGAATAATTAAGGGGGATATTTTATCACAAAACAACTTTTCATCGATGCCGATAATAGAAAACTCACTCATTAGAAAACTCATGGTTCTGGAGAGAAGGAAAGTTAGTGATTGAATTAAAGAGTTTGTTGAGGCTAAGATATATAAGTTGGCGTGTGAAAAAGGGAGAATAAATCATAATTGAGCTAGTTGGATTCATTTATGTAAAATTAAAGACATGCTTCATTTGAAATAGTTGAGTGCTGTAATTATGATTCATACGCACGTCACTAGGGGCTTGCATCTCTCAGCACTATAGCACTAAGGAGAAAGCAATGATCCACCTAAACGCCTGGGACCTCCATTATCCAGTTGGTCGTTGGGAAGCGCACGGAGAACTTTTTTTTTATTTCACTTCCTGCAGACTGTCTGGCCTCGTGCAAAGAGGTTTTTGTCCTTGGAAACTGGGGCGGAAGTACATCTCCACCTTTGTATGTTTCTTAAGGTGGGGTTAGTACCCCCCCCCCCACCTCCGCTTCCTTCCGTCCTTGTCCTCGGGTACAGACGATGTCCAGTGTTATTTGGTCAGTGTCTTCCTTTTCGGATTCTGAGATTCTCTTGAATGATTCTTACATACTTTCATTTGTTTGATGAGGTTCATGTGTACTGTAAACTAAAGCTTACTGTTTATTAAGGCTATATTATTTACCAGACTTATAGTACAACGTCATGGGGACGAGAACAAGGGCTGCGGTTTGTGTTGTCGAATAAGAGAACCTACATGCCCTTTTCTCATGAAACGAACACAAAATTTTAAATTTTGCATTCGCTCCTATGTCACATCGATTGTATGCAGAGATTTCAAAACCTGTGAATGCGAGTACGAGTACAAAATTACGACTTCTCATGAGTAAGAATAAAGGCAATTGTACAAACCCCTGCGTGTGAGTACATACTAATTCTGGCAATTACGGTAATCAGTATGTGATAGGCCTTATCGTGATTGCGCCTAAATGATTTCTTGCCAGCGTCTGACTGTTGTATTCTGGTTCCATGAACTGTTTGCCAATGAAGAAACAGGAAATACAGAGTAATAAACCAATTGTTACACTAAGTTTTGTCTTTTTCTTTTTATTTGTTTTGTAAGTCTATTTTTGTGTGTTTTTTTTTTTTTTTTGCAGTTTTTCCCTCTGACCGCAACTGACCGAGCAATTTGGATGACCATATTTACTATATGGTAGCCTATATAGTTCAATAACAATGTCATTATCTTCGTGCCAGAGCATGTGCACTTACGGTCAACAATCACTGAGCTGTAGACCTAGTATACGCTTTACAAGGGAAGTGCAGCAGCGGCCGATGCACTTATGTGCCTATTCGGAGTCCAAGTTCAAATTATTCCCAGCTGGCCGCCACCAAAATACACGTTCTGAGCTCAGAATATGTTTGGCACACGAGACTGAACAATCAAGCACCATAAGTGTCAGACCCAGGGAGTTATTATTTACACATCTCCCTGGTCTGACTGTAGAATGAGTGATGGCAACGGCCAGATAATGAATCAGCCTGTTCAGTTTTTAAGCGACAAAAAAAAAGGAGGAATGAAAAATGGAAGCGGTTTCTGTTTGTTTTATTCAGCTTTTTTGTTCTTCTAGTGTGTAAGTGTGTGTTGGGGGGGGGGGGGGAGGGGTGGGCCACGGGGCAGCGTGCATTGTCTAAGTGTATCGAGCAGTCTAGCATAGCAAAGTCTTTGAAGTCTTGAAGTTCAGTTTTGTGGAAGTTTTGGCCAATAATTAAGCCCCAGAATGTGAAACTTGAAGTTTGTAAGAAGCGAAGAAAATTAAATTCGACTATACAGAAAAAAATAATACGGAAATTGAGTATTGAATTTACACATGAGTCGAAAGATGTCATTCAACCCAATGTTTTGAGGTGCAGTCATCCCGACCGATGAAATTTCCGCTGCATGCCAACGGGGAACGACCCCGTTTGGAGTGCACGAGATGTCTGTCAACAAATGTAACTTGGCAGCTTAAACAACCGCCTGGTCGTCTTATACGATTGCCTGTTAGTTCCGCCTAAAAACAGATGCCACGTCACTGAATCAGAGACTGAATAATCTGTAGGCTAACAGATTAAAAATTGTGTCAATCGTAACAATTGGTTTAAAACTGTCGTAGGCAGATTATGTTACTTTGGATGCAAAAAAGTATGCCTACATATACAGAGAAACTAATGTGTAGGCAACGGGTGAGGAGGTTGCATTTGTGTTGGAAAGGGAGGGAGGTAAGGGGGATGCTGAATGTGATAAAGGCCCTGCATTTGAATAACATCTGCTCATAGTTGACTTTTTTCTCCGTGTATCAGTTATTCATTTATCAGAGGGCCTACTTAGGTCCACGTGATCTGGGTGAGCTGGGTGAGTATCACTTTATGCAAAGCAGCAGATCTTCAAAACTTTTTCCCACTGCTGGTGGAACTAGGAAGTAAAGGCAAGGGACGCCAACGTTTGTGTTGAGAGTGATAGACCGTCCGTCTGCTGACGTCAGTCCTTTCTGGGTAACTTTAACAACCGTCGCTACACTATACTGTTAAATTTTTCCCCCACTCACACGTACAGATAATAATACTATAGGCACACGCACAAGTGAGCACTACCGAAGTTTCATACTGGCAAAGACTGCCCATAAACTGAGTGACGTTTGTAGAGTGTTATCAGACTGACGGCTTATAGGCAGGGGCGGTTAGTCAACTGGGGTCTAAAATTTTGCTAGCCGACCCCCCCCCCCCTCCCATAAGAAACATGGACAAATGATTTATACAGTCTGTCTATCAGCGTTTGGGAAGAATCAAGTTTCAAAGCCTGAGGTTGTGGAAAATTATAGCCTATTTGACGTCTTTTGTTAGCAGAAAGCAGTTTTCTGTGGGAAAGATTACCCTGGTAAAAATGTAAAGTTAGCAATGAAATGAGTAACCACAGAACATAATATTCCAGGGAGTCCTAGTAATGTCCGGCATTGACCTTAGTTATATACTGTGACCCATATGAACTATATAATATTACCAGAGTGCCAAAATTCTGAGTGACAGAATTATGTTAACACTTTCGTTCATCGGAGTGCTAGGATTCTGAAGTAGAAATTAATAAACGAAGTTTCACTGATGCATCACATAACCGCCTAGTAGTTATTTGGATTGTGCTGGTTTACGAAGTTAGCCAGACTAAAATCGTTCGATCCTACAGCCTGCCGAGGTGTCAGCAGTCAAATCCGGACACAAAAATGAAAACTTGTGAGGGACTTCCCCTACAAGTATTATTTGCAAAACCATAAAAGCATCATGGCTGTCATTAACACCTGTAATATGTGTGGAAAAAGACCATAACGGGGAAATCATAAAAAAACTCTGTTTTGTGTAACTTATTAATAGCTCATACTAGCTCAAGGTTCACTTGTAATCGGTACGTATATTGCAGTTGTATATTTACGAAGCAATTGCCTGCACATATACGTATGCTAAATAATTGGCTATCACGTTGGGGGATTGTTATATGATCCTAGGGTTGTTAATTATTATTACTAACGATTCTGAATATGCAGTGGACGTCTCGATCAGTGTCGCGCAAAACTTAAACCCCTAAAATATGGGGGAACAAAACAAAAAATTCTGACACGTAGAAGGAAACCTGCAGCTGGCGTGATCCGAAGCGAACTAAAAAATAATGCAACACGAGATCACACGTACAAATAAACTCTCACACATGCACACACATACACAAAATACAAAGTTGCACAATTAGATTTTTCCTATAAAAGTGTGAGGGGGCATATGTCCATGGGTTCTCGTACTTACGCAAAGCCCTTCCCCACCCCCCCCCCCCCACCCTTGATAAATCCTGTGCATGGTACTGAATTATCGATACCATCAGGACATGCAGTGCATTTGATATGTGATAAGGGGTATAAGAAGTTAATGTTAAATTTGTAAAGATTGGCGTTACTGTCGTTATGTCACAGAATCAGTGCTTTGTAATCGAAGTTTTATCTCTGTGAAGGCGTTAAAATTATGTATACAATGTTGTGTACATACTTACGTAATATGAAGTCGTATAATTGTGTGTGACAGCAAGGACGGCTAGGCGGGAAAGCCGCTCCAGTGGTGTAGATGGTGGGAGAAGGGAAGTCTTTCCCCTACCACTTGAAAATGATTTGGAGAAATTTTCAGGAAATTCGGGAATTTCTTACTAAAATGTCCTTTTGCCATTTTTAAATTTTTCTCAAGGTATAAAAGAATATGAGACATTTCCACTCGTAATTTGTGTTTTCATGCAACATAGTTTCCTAGGTGTTGTTTGTCATAGCGGCATTGAAGCATGCATAGGTGAGTCACGTTCCACAGATAATGTTGCCATGCTGTAGCAGATTGACCGTTTATGCAGTGTTATCATGAGCAGTCAAGGCTGCCACTCTATTAGGACTAAGCCCTACCGTAGGGGTTCTAACATTTTGTAGAGGGTGGGGGACCTACTGGAAAACGGCAATAATGTAGGGGAGCATAGGGGGATCAGTAATGTCTTAAAAATAATAATGGGTTTACCCCTTTATCAAACAACGATACTTTCCTCAATAAAATACCACCTCCCTTTATTTCCATGCTAATGTCACAACTGCATATTGTGACTTGTGTTATTCAGAGCAGCTCCTTTTTTGTATTTTATTTGTTTGGCTTTAAAGAACGCTAATGCAGTAATGTTATGGTGTATTTTGTTTTTTAAATACAGGTGACAGGAGTGTGACTGGAAACCCTTGAGAAAACCTAAAAAAATAATAAAAGGGGTGCGATCATAACCAACTAATACGCAACTTCCATGGATGCTTTCAGACAAGTCTTTGCACTACCATTCCTTAAACCTAAAGGTCAACCATTTACTTTGCCATGTTTTTTTTTCATTTAGTGGCATGGGCGTCGATTTGGGGGGAGAGCGGAGAACAGGTTCCTCCCCCTGCTATTTTTTTGTTGCAGGGGATAACATTACACATTTGCCCTCCACCTCGGCACTTTTGTAGCTTGAAACTAAAATTGAGTACGGTTTACCATATTCTTACTGAAAGTATTTATTTCCAAAACTTCATTTCTGAAAGAAAACTTAGCTGAAATTTACAAGGTCAGAGAGACTGAGAATTAACTTATTGCCATTTCCTGCAATCAGAGGGACATTCTTTCATGAGAAAAAATTCTCTGGTCGCCAAGAGGAAACTTGTGGTGACGCTGTACATATTGGAGTCTTTACTGCTTTCCTCCTCTTCATTCTTTCTTCAAACCTAGTTCCCCCAGATTACCCCCTCCCCCCTCATGAAAAAGTTTGGGTCATATCACTGCTGGGAGAACTAGATAATCCCACCCCCACACTGTATCAATTCGACGACTATGCTTAGTGGGTTGGAAATGTATTTTCCTTTTCTTTTTTATCCGCTCTGGTTAAGTTACTTTAATTGACAGAGCAACGCTAAGGGTTGAGGGTGTTGTTGTTTGATGTCAGACTAATCTCCTCACTTTTGGGAGAGGTCTATATTTTTAAATCATCAGAACCTGGCATAGAATGCTACACAGGGGTGGGATGGGGCGCATATTTTCTAAGAATTGGAGTAACTTGAAGTAATCACAAAATCAAATTTTACCCACAAAGACCCCGAAAGTTTTGGGCGTTCTATCGTATAGTGTATTGATCACTTAATGTGATCAAATATTTAGCATGTAGGTGTAGCTCATTGAGTGTACAGGAATTCTGTTGTCTCTGGTAAAGTTCTTTATTTGATGTCAAAAAGTGTCATTTCATTTTCCTTTTTTTTCTTTCTTTACAATGCCTTAGTATCGATTTTAAAGTACATTCCCACCAAAAATTAATTCTGTACGAGGGAGTGCCCTAAGAAACCTTGGTAGGTTTCTAGAACAAAATAAAAGTTCAAAATCGCATCATCGAAACCACATTGCTTTCTGATTTTTTTTTGCTTGTGACGCGGAACCGCTATTTGCATAGTTTACATAATATCCATGACGAGAAGACGCATCTGTTCGGAGCCGGCGGCCTCTCTCAATCTGGAAATCGTTTGCGAACCAATGCGACCAATTTACCCGCGAAATATCTGGCGGTTGAAATCTCGGTCGCGCCCGATCAATTGACAAACGTTTATCAAGGGACAACTAATTTAACTCGATGGAGAGGAAATGAATGCGACTTTCTACAGTCTTTTAGCTTTCTTTTTATTATTTTTTTTCTTGTTACATTTATTTGATAAATGAAACAAAATTGCACTTAAACGAATTTTAACTTGCGTTGTGCGCGAACAACAAACTACGTACATGACAAAAAAAAAGGAATACCATATTTGCTGTGCAAACAGGAAACTGAACAAACAAATTAAGGTTATTCTTTTCACTTTACAGGAATGAAATTATTCGAAATATATTTCACGGCAAAGTAGATCAAAGAGATGTTACTGAGATTCAGTATGGGCAGATATCATGATGTACTTAACTTATCTACAGATGTTGTATGTTACACTCAAAATGGCCACTCAAACTAAAGCTTGTGGTACTCGGTTTAACGGATGGTAATTCTGTGCTAGTCTACGAAACTGATGATTTGCTTGAAGTGGATTTCTATTTTCTGTTTACCAGATGAATATTATTTGGATTCCAGACGAGGAAATGAAAAGTTCAGGTCCTTGGTAATGTGACAGGCCAGTGCAATACCAAAGTAGAAATCATAAGATCAATTCTTCGGAACCAAAATGCCATTCAAATAAAACTGAAAAATGTTTTCTGAAATGCTATGACAAGTTCACAAGGTCATCCACTTTCGTGGACATTGCATCATCACTTTCTTGGTTGTTACTAAGGCATTTACATAATATAAAAGAAACAACTTATTTTCTGAGATGCTTGTAGAACTTACAACAAAGGATTAAACATGAACAACTAAAAAATCACCAAAGTGAAAGATATTTTCATAGATATTTTCAGACAATGTAAATGTCTTACAAGGATTACATAGAGGGTAAAGAAAACCGCAAAGATTGCTCTGGGAAAATACACAGCACTAGTGACACTAACAGCAAGCCTTAAATTACCAAGAGATGAAATAATAAGAGCAGTAAGAGGAAAACAAAACGTGAGAAAAAACAAAAGGGAAGGGAAAACAAAAGGGAAGTGAAAACAAAAGGTGAGGGAAAACAAAAGGTAATGGAAAGCAAAAGGTGAGGGAAAACAAAAGGCAAGGGAAAACAAAAGGCAAGGGAAAACAAAAGGCTATGGAAAACAAAAGGTTATGGAAAACAAAGGGAAACAAAAGGTCAGGAAAAACAACAAAGTTGAGGGAACAAAAGGTGATGGAAAACATGAGGAAAGCAAAAAACAAAAGGTGGGGAAAAACAAAGATGGGAAAAACAAATGGAGACAGCACAAATAGTAAATTGACTCAACTCTTTGTTGAATGAGATAATACCCAACATGCTCTTCTACATTTAGTTTCAAAAATGGAAAAAAAATGAATGACAGGGCATCCTGTCATCTCTTACCACAATGGTAACAAGTTACGTTTGTTAAACTGATTATCTGTTGCTGATAATATCACATTTAACCGTGACTTTCATGTGACCTTTGCCCACTACCAACCACAGTTTCCTTCTCTTATATTTCCTTTACATGCAAGCAGATTCTCATGGAATACATTTCACTCAATCTAGGAGTACTTGATTATCAAATTACAAAGTTTCACACTGATGATTTGTATCCTTGAAACTCTAAGAAAGAAAGTACTTGCAAACTGCAATCACTAAGTTGTTCAACATGGTGTTTAAATTAGCATCAAGCTGTGCCCCATTGGTTGACCTTCACTGAGATCTCATGAGAGTAAATAGTTCACCATGGTCACTAAACTAAGGAGACTGCACATACCAAGGATAATGATGCAATAAAGATAAACTGAACTCAATGGTACTGAAGTGAATGGTTACGAACTGAAATGTTTTTGACATGACCTATTGTGAACCCTGAAGACCTTTGACCTCTACCAAATCAACAGACTTTTTTATGCACTTACATACTTGGGCATACTTTCATACTCACTGGCGAAGTTGCACTGAGATGTGAAATTTAGGCCATTTGAGTTTACAGTGAATGACAGCCTGTGCCAAATACAAAATACATATATCAGACATTGTCTGCATAAACATTCTTATTGGCTAAATGACATTTCCACAAGCAATCACCTCTGAGCAAAAGAATTAATGAATATTCATTGGGCAAGAAAAGAAAAATATCAAACAGATAATCACGAGATATCAAAACCTTGATATTTCTTGCAAATAAAAATGCATAAAACTGATTCTTCTTTAACAACAATTGAGCTTTGAATCTATTACTAATCATGCAGAAATTGACAATAGTTTGAACAGCACCAAACCTCAGACATCTGTGGTTTAAACATTAAGCTGCAGTTACTTTGGCATAGCAACTGAGAAATATTATAAAGAGCAATACTTTTTTTTCAAGGCATATCTTTGAAATGAAGCACCAATAACATGTTTTCTGCAATTGAAAAATACGACTAATTGCCACATCAACCACATAATGCAATACTTAACTACCAGTCCAATTGAAGAACGGTGAAATATATTGATCAATGTGACATGAAAAGAAGATTCAATCAGAGATAATGCACCAGCAGAAAGTTCATTACATTTACTGTGTACAAGCATGTAACACTATAAACTACAAAACACCTGCTTTTGGTTGAAATTTTGTAATAAAAAGCAGTGCAGACAACAGATGTTGGCTATGGATCAGCACAGTTAGTCTAGCCAGTAACCATTCTCTCTTTGTCTGCATCCATTTCATCCATTACACTCACTTCCTTTATCCTGCATGCTCTTGTTAAAATTTTTGATGATATACGACCATAAAAGACTTATGATTGCCGGTTGTTTTTTTATCAAATTCGATAGGATTGGAAATCATTTGCTACTGTATGTAATACAACTAGCTGACTGAGTACAGTGAGTGAAGTGGTCAGTGAGGTGGTTCAGAAATGTCACCATGGTAACTATACAATTTACTTCATGTTTCAATCACACTTTCATTTTGCTATTGAATTTTCTAACCTGCACTAACTACTAAGTAATCCTAACTTAGATGCTGCCATTTTTCTCTTTCAAATTGATGATTTTTCTCTTTTTCAGTTTCTTTCTTTCTTTAACTTTTTTTGTGGGGGGGGGGGGGGAAGGAGGGGCACATACCAAACTACCATCTACTTAAAGTAAGGATGATGAATATAACTTCTTCACAAGAGCAGTACCAATGCTAATTGTGGGTAAATATGACCGACTTCTGTCTGGTGTTCCCCACCTGTTACCATATCAGCATGACAAACTTGGATAAGTAGATAAGCACGATTAGGGAATTATGGAGGCATAGAGACTAGACCTAGCAAGACAATAAAATCATTTACTTGACTGAAGTAAACTTTGGCACCAGTCTAAATGCGCTAGTCTGCTTTACATGCCTACTTTCTATGCTATTTACAGTAGCTTGCATAACAGTTCAATATGCATTCTCCTTTCTGAAATCTATAGCTACTTGGTACACAGTACTACTGACTATATGTATTTCACATTGTAACATATTTCAGTCTAGCTCCATCCATGAACCAAATTCTGACTCTATTCTCTTTTCAGGTAAAAGTTGGAAAACAATGCTGGGAACTTTTGGGCTGTATTTAAGTAAACTGCCCAGGCTCCTTCCCCATAAGATCTCAGATCTCCAGTTTCTAGTTTAATGATTGGTCTCTCCTTGCCAGTTCTTTGGGCTTCCACCTCCTCTTTGATGATGGCCTCCAAGTCTCGGCCGGTCTGGACGGCTTGTTCGTTCTCCCTGACTGCCAGGGTCAGGTGGGCCCTGCTTCCTACACCGTTAGTGGGAGAGTACTTCGATGGTGTCCACCCTTGTACATCTTGACTGCAGATGTTGTCCTTACCTTCGCGCCACAGTTTCAGGTTCTCCTCACTGAGCTTCAGCCTCACACCGAACGTCCTCGGTGTGAGGATGAAACCAATCACCTCCATTTCGAAGACCTTGCCAAAATATCTTGCATTATCTTTGTGATATAGTTCCGATTCTGAAGTGGCTTCATAGTTGGTGAAGTAGCCAGTGCAGTGAAGGAGTTGCTTGCCGACAAAGAGATTGTCAGTGGAGAAATATGTCTCAATGTCCAACTTTTCTGTGAGGTACAAAAAAAAAAAAAAAAAACAGAATTTATCCAATATTCAACAGTTCAGTACAACAGAACACTTTTGTTTACATCCACTGGCTTTGTAGCCTAACTACATGTACACTAAAATTAAATACAAAGTAACTGAATATTCAAAAGACTTCATTAATGTCTTTTTCTAATTCTATATTAGCACTATTTGAGGTTTTGCTTTATATACATGTAGTAAATTTCTAAACAGCAGCTCAGCAAGTCCTAGTGCGGGTGAGATATAACGTGTTCTGGAAGGGCAAAAATGATAAAAGGATGACTTGCTGCAACGTTTAACTGAGATTTGAATTTTAGAGTACCAGCACTTTATACAATACTACTGCTAACTGATAAATACAGCCAGAATAGGTTTGGATATATGTCATTGCTCTTGGCTTGTATCTATAGCACGTTGCTTCTTGACTGAATATCACACTCACCAGTTTCTAACAGTGCAGTTTGCTGAATACATGTAGAGTAACGTACAGGTCTACAATCAAGTTACTTCAAGAAACATCCACAAATTCAAAGCATACCTAATATTACCTGTAGTGTACATTTCTGTACTGTAGTATATATGGCACTAGTCATTACAATAGATCGTTCCATTTTAAAATAAATAATGTTGACAAGAAGAACCTGAATGCAAGGGTTGTAACCATGGCAGAATAACCACTTGTTTACCCTGTTTCTCATAGCCACAAGTGCAAAAATGGGCCCGGAAGAAGTAGTGGCCCATACGTGTCACTGTTACATGCAGCGTAGATGACAACAAGACCAGATATATGTCACATTACTTAAATGGCTTTGAATTTAACAATAACATGTGTACCAAGGAGACTTGCAGTAAAGCACAAACTATCAGATATTTAAACAATATTTGATACTTGAGAACATCGTCAGAATGTACACGGAGTGAGACAATATTTGCAGATCCATAATTAGCTTAACGTAATTAGCTTAGCAAAACTTACTGATATTAACAAAATAAAGAGAGAAAGCTTTTGTAAAGGAAAAAAAAAAGCTTTTACTGAGTCATAGACAAATGATTTTCTGCAAATAAGTTGCCAGGTAATACTTCATATAGTATATATGCAGTACAGTAATATACAGTATAATATATGCAGTAATATTATACAGCATTTATGGCCTCATTTCTTCACAAGTGGGTTGATTGAACTTGATTTAAGCAGGGAGTTGCTAGCAACTCTCTGTAGTACAGTACAACAAAAAGGGAGTACAAGGCTGGACGGGCATTGCAAAACTCCAATGGACGACAGCTAAGCCCTCGCTGACAGTCAATATTAAAGCAGCAAAATTGTAAACTACACCAAGGTTCAAAGTACAGATACTGTGTAACTAGGAAATGTTTGCTTGTAGACTGTGTCTTTTAAATCTGAGGCAATTCAACTGCTTGCTACACTGTCAATCAATTCACAAACGATTGTTTCGAATAAGAGTGTAATAACTTTTGGAAGTGATAATTGAATACAGCTGTCTTCATTTTCAGTCACCCGTGCTTAATGCTGTGTATTTCTTTCAGTGTTTTAAGCAGTGATCACACAATTACTACCAGTTACCCAATCTCAGAAAACATATCAGACATTTTGGTTCCGAATGAGTCAAACTGAAAAGTTTGCAATTAAAATCATTGCCCGGCAGAACATTTCTGCACAGCACATAACTACTAACCACGCAATGAAGAAAAATATGTCACCTAAAATGTTCACCAACTTCACCATCTCTGAAATGGTCTTCGAAGTTGGTGTTCAAAAAAATATCTAATACACTTGTGGTTGCACCGGGTCCAAAATTCAGACCTGTGTACCTGTCGTCCATGGTCAGCCTGGTCTGGTACCCCAAAAATGCAACTTACTGTAAGGTTAGGCTTCCACTCATCCGAGTCGTAATACCTGGTTTTGCTTTGCTCATTAATGTCAAAACACAATTACATACAGGCATGACAATGAAGTCCTTTGTTGCATGGATAATGTAACATATACTAGTAAAACTTTGTACCCACTGCTAGCAATTTCAGAAAAGTTTCCTGACATCGTTGATTGGGTACCTAATGCAAACTCTAATTACACTTACCTGCTTCAGGCAAGTCAATTGCATACTTGGCGAACTCTTCCTTGAATTTGTCCTCTTTACCAATCTCTTTAAGGAGATCACGAGCTTGTCCACGAAGCTTGTCTACAGAATCCTGCAGATTAAGGAACCAGCCATAAAAAAGCGGAATCAGAGCTTTCGTGTTTTCTTTGTAAGGGTACAGCTGAACAAAATCATAAGAGACTGCGAGTTCTGAGAAAGGGTTGATTTCTTCAAGGGTGGTTAGTTCACTGTGATTGACTACTGCAATCTCTTCAGAGGAGTTAGAGACACCCTTCATCCACTCTTCCACTTGCGAGACCAATGACTTCTTGCCATCGCCCGGAGACGCTTCTTGAAACACCTTTGCTTTGGGATACCTTTCCTTGAACCTTTGACAAACATCATCATACCCTGGAAGATAGACTAGCAATCGAGACTGCTTGATGTAGACTACCGAGGCCTCATCCTCTAAGAACGCAAAGTGGTCTGCTTTTCTGCTGAACATGCTTCCCATGACAAAAGGGATTATCTGGAAGAGAATTACAGCATAGTTAAACTTCCCCATTAAGAACTACTTAAATTTACCACTGCAAGGACTGAAATATGAAACTGTCAGTGACACTGCATACAAGTAAGTACAATAGGCAACTTTGGAAACTGAATGAGGAGCACAACAGAATTGCAACCATATATAACATGTTTAACGATCTCCTGGGGTACCATGCATTTTAAGTATACCTGTATGACAGTGACACGGTCGAATAAGCAGGGAGCTTGTTGCCCAATCACAAGTGTTGGTCACAGCAGGGATATTAATATTCATGACACTGATAATTGCAGTCATGCATGAAAGTAAAAGAGCATAGCACTACTTCCTCCTTTTTATGTGTGTGTATGTATGTGTGTGTGGGTTTGTGTGAAAGCTCTTTGAAAATTGTCTGGACAGTGGCACATTACATTAAGAATATTCTTTTACAAAAAAAGAAGTAGTCACATGTATGGACATGCGTACTTGACAGAAAGCCAGAACTACTTTCTGAACAAGAGGCCACTTTTCTCTCTAACCTGGCCAGTGTTTTATTTAACATTCAGGGAAAACTGATATAGCTTTGAATCATTCCCCGTTTCACAGATAGAAAACCGCAAGTTACCTCAAAATAGTAACTTTTATGTGCAAATTGGAAAAAGTCCCTGACCTGCCACTGAAACCGTCAAAGAATTAATTCTGACTGTTCCTATTTTTTAATAACTTTTTCTGGTAGTTGATCCAAAACTATTATCCACTGACTCAGTCAGAGTAACATAAAAAATCAACAACCTCAGCCTCCAAAAACACAACTACTACGGTTCTTGTCCTGCCTCGACAAGATGAACCATTTATGGCGTTTCTACCATCCAGTCTGTAAACGTAAACTGCATTTCATAAATTTATCTGCTCTGAATGCAAAATTAGAAATTTGCATGCCAGTGAGAGCCTACATGTGCATTTTAGAGTGATCCACTCTGGTCTATCATGTCATGACATGCACCACACAGAAACACACACTTCCCTAAAATTCCCAATAAGGACCTTTGGTTGAGTTTTTTGAAACGCAGACAGGAAATGAGAGCAGTTGGTCAGAATTAAGACGGAGGATGTAAATATCGCATGAGTATGTGAGTGTGCAATTTCTGAAGAAAGATATAAGACCATAAGAAAAAGGGACAAAATAGTTTCAGTCCTAACTTTTCCAAAAATTTTTGTGGGTGGTGCTCTTACAAAAAAAAAAAAAAGACTTGGAAAGATGAAATCTGAGGTCAGGCGGGACAAGAAATTTTACAATTATTAAACTTCTACTGTTGATAATAACAAAAAATAAAGTCAAATGACTTTGATATTCCTTGTCAAAATCAATGAAGAACAAAGAACAACATGTACCAGTTTTAAAGTTCAAACACCTAACTCTTCTTGCAATATTGTTTACAAGGTTTTCAAATTATTGCATCCACTGACCTCACATGACCTTTGGCCTCCACAAAATGGCAGACACCATCAACTCAATCAAGAGTTGCTAATGCTAACAGTTTGATGTTCTAGCAACATTCAGTTGCCAAGATATCTTCCTTAACAGGTTATTGTACTTTTAACCTCTGGTGACCTCATATGACATTTGACCCTATGAAAAACAACAGAGATCATCTACTCACAATGAACTGTATGTATGTACTAATTTTACAGTTCAAGTAACATTCAGTTGCTGAAATATCTCATTTAATAGGTTTACTTTAACTTCTAGTGAACTCAAATGATATTTGACTAAAAAAAAAGGAATAATCTTCTCATAATGGACAATCTATATGCCAACTCTGAAGCTCAAGCACTTTTCTCTTCTTGAGATATCATCCTTACAAGGTTTTCAAGCTATGGTCTCTGTTGACCTCAAATGAGCTTAGACCTCTAAAAACTAGAGCACTAATGGTGCAAAGGCTCATACCTGAACAAACTGAGGGTACTATTTATGTAGCAGTATGAGTCATAGGAACCACCAGAAGTATCATAATATTGAATCACCAAAATATTGCATGACGAGAGAATCTGTAGAACTGCATAATTTGCAGAATATCATAAACTAGAGCACAAACAGCGCAGAAGTTGGCTCATTGTATAAAATTTGTGATACATTTGATGGGCACATAGGATCTTGGACCAAGCAGTTTTGAATACCCCAAATTTGCCAACCACTCAGGAAACTAGGTGTCCAAGTTACATACAAATCCATCAAAGCAAGAGCAAAAAGCAACATTTAGAAAAGAATTTTATAAAATGGGCCACAGGGCCCTCATGGAGGTTTGGACTAAAAATCCCTGAACACCCTGAAGGTACAGTACCACTAATGACTATTATTGTGACAAGGCATCAACATTGTACAGAATTGCAGAATTTCATAAAATGCACATGGGACCTTGGACCAAAAATTTTTGAACACCCCAAATGGCCAACCACCTGTGGAACATTGTGTCCAAGTCTCATGCAAATGCCTGAAAGCAAGATGGAGGAGAAGCTTTTTGAACAATTGTGAACAGAGAAAATTAGACAGACAATGATTAGACAGATGACAATCAGATGGACGGACAGGCGGGCGGGCGGGCGGACGGACGGACAGACAGACAGACAGAAAGATAGACAGATAGATAGGCAATAGTTCACATCAGCGTGTTGGTATGAGCTAATAAATTACAGACATCTACTCACCAAGATTTAGCAATTCTAACAGGCCGAGATTCCAGCAACATTCAGTTACTGACATTCTTTGGTAAGGTTATATACTTTAACCTCTGATGACCTGAAATGACCTTTAAACTCCATAAAAACAAAATAAATCATCTACTCACAATGGACAACCTTCATACAAATTTTGAAGTTCAAGCATCTTTCCCTTCTTGAGATATCATGTTTACAAGGTTTAAAAAACCAGGACCTCTAGTAACTGCATATGACCTTTGAACTCCATAAAACTGACAGACATCATCGACTCATGACTTACCTATGTGAACAGCTTGAAGTTACAGAAACATTCATTGGTGAGATATCTACCTTGATAGGTTTTCATATATTTTAAGCTCTGATGACCTCAAACAACCTTTGACCTCCAAGAAAAATAGGGATTCTTTACTCACAATGAACTATGTACCTACACCATCAACTTTGAAGTTCAAGCACCTTTCCGTTCTTGAGATATATTGGGTAATACAAGCCAATTAGGCATCAACCACACCATACACTAACAGATACACATGACAGCATGACCACATAAGATTCCTAGCCTACCTTCGGCAAGGAATCAAAATCTCACGTGATGGGAAAAAGTGTGCAGATGGGGACGAGAAACTACAGCGCAAGCTTTTTTTTAACTTGGCATTAGGGCCATATTTTGCACTAAGTATACAATAGCCATATAAATGAAATGTAGTTTGTTGATTTCACCTGGAATTAGATCGTTAAGTTAAAAAAGGCACGCTGACGAATGCTTTGCGCCCGCTTATGGGCACCTGCTGGGGTGTACTAAATTTGCTGCATTTGTAGGCATTTCTGAGGCCTCAGAATTCTTAGTCATTAAAATTTTAACTTTTTGAAGACAAAATCAAGTTGAGTTCACAATATATGAACTTCCTATAGATTTTCCATTTGCTTTCTATTGGTGGTTTGATGTTCGAGCTTAGGCCTACCTTACACTGAATGTTGAAGAAATATTATAGAGAAGACATTTAACTATATGTATATCAGTAACAAGCAGTTAAAAGTCTTTTCTATAGTATTTCAAAATATTCCATTTGGACAGACATACATCAGTGAAATTTATGTACAATGTAAAATTGTACATCCATCACAAACAAAATGCTACTTGGTCCACTTGAAAATTTACTTCACAGGACTCAAAGAGGGATAATTTATTTTAGAAGTGTTTACAGTACTTATACAATACTGCATCTTAAAAGTGTGTCTACTAATAGATAGGTACAGCTATGGTCAAACTAACTGCCAAACATTGATTCCTCACTGCAGTTATGTATGGCTGGTATTAGTGTGAGTAGAGAGAAAAATTGTAACATACAGTATGTAGACAACATGAGGGTTGCTTTGAATCAACATATTTAAACACTGTCATGAAATTTTTGTTGGAACAGAAACAACAGAAGTCTAAAAACTCTTGCCAACTACACAAAAGCACAAACTTTTCCTGAATATTACATTAAAGGTGGTGTAATGGACTTGCACATTCATTTGTCTATGCACATGCAAACTTGGATCGGAATGCGGACCAGCTGAATTCCAGTGCATTGTACGGCAACGTCGGCAAGCTTGTATTGGAATTCTCTGGTCAGTGGTCACTCAGCTCTAAGACCTCTCTGGGTGAACACTCAACACAACCATTATGTTATAGGCTACACAACCGTCAGACTCTTTACTACTTCCGTTTTTTGCGTTCCTGCCATGGGTGTGGCTTAGAGACCCCAAGGAGGTATGTTTGAGAATCTGTTTTTTGTAAATGCTTACGCCTAATGTTTCTTTATGACACTGTAAATTCATGGGTGTATTTATATGCGAATTTTGACGTTGAGAATTAATGGCATGAGGTAATGACGAAATACTTTATATTTGGAGTTGAAAACGGGCAATTTTCTGAGTATAATTCGTATGTCATTTTTGTATATTATGAACCATATTCTGTATATTTTGTAAGTTAATTGCTTGTTTGTATATCAGTTAAATGTTTTGGCACAGTATTTCGTCTGTTTTCTATAAATGTTACTTTGTATTTATCACTTTCGTATGTATGTTTTCACAGTTTTCACTGAGGTCACCTCAATAAAAGAGCACCGGCAGTAAGGAAACCCTTGGGTAGTCTTCCCTTTTTTTGCGTTTGCAAGTACTACCATTACAGTGAATACTCCGTTCTCTAGAGGGATTCCAGACTTCCATTAAGACGGCCCCCGAGACTGGCTACATTTGAACAGAGCACCATATCTTCATTTCTGGCGACCAAGCTGACGGGATCGTCACCAACGCTATAAACCGAGTTTGACCGTTTTTGGCGACCACGCTGACAGGATCGTCACCGACGCTATACACCTACCTGGTGGACTTTTCTGGCAACTAAGCTGAAGGGATCTTCACAGAGACTACAGTATTCGTCATGTGACATGACAATCAGTGGCATATCCAGGGGGTCGGGGGTTTAACCCAACCTCCTAGAGTTTAGAACTGTGATTTTTTTTAAATAGCAAATTTTTAAATAATCCCTTTTTTGCATTTTTTTCACTATTATTTGCTGTACTCATCTATCCCCTTTGGTCTCACATTAACTTCTGGATAACAATTACCCATTAGGTTTGCTGTTGGTTAAACCTTTGTAATACCACAAAAGAGAGTTCTTTTTTATGTTAACCGCAGCCCATCTGTCAAAGAATTCTTAATTTCACCTTCCATGGGACCTACTGTAGTCAGTCTCAAGTTTCGGCGTACTTTTTGTGCGCAGTGCCCTGCTGTCTCGTATGATTAACACAGACCCTGTGTATCAGAGTATAAGCCTACTCTAGACCGAGTTGAAGATTGAATTTGAGTAACTGAGCCGTGAAACGTGTCAGGTAGCATAATTTCTGAAAATTACTGAAAATAATAGTTCTGAACGATTACTGTACTTTACAATGACTTCACCACAGAATATAGTAATAGCAGAAGTGACCTGACATGTAACTGTACATGTACACTATTTTCTGTTTTACATCCATAATTTTGCATACTCGCTATTCACCACAGGACAGGTATATTCCTCTTCAAATTGTACATTGACCATCTAAGAAGTACCCGAAAGTGTTCTTGAGCTTGCTGCGTTGGTTGAACTTTTCTCTGCAAAGGACCACATGGTGTATTTTTGTTTCTGATTTCAATATTGCAATGGCCCCCTCTATTTAAGAAAAGCAGCGCTTTCAAACCTAAGAAGCTTTGCAGGTTTTATATTTAACTATAATTTGGAGTCCAATAGGGACACAGAAAATGAGAAAGAGCAGGATTTTTTACTTTTTTGAGGACTTATCATTTAGAAAGCACCCCCACAAATGCCTTTGGCATGTATTTGCTTTGAAAAAGGAGAAAATAATGTGATATTTTGGCAAAAACTAACTCTACAGTAGGATGTAAGTTATCTATTTTAATTCCACAGTTAACTGGTTAAAGTGATTACGTGCATAGGCAAAAAGTAAAAACATTGAAATTTCATCTCCAAAAGTTTGGTAAGGCTTTTAATGAGAGATCAGTCACGATATTGTCTGGAGAGTGGCAAAAATGAAAATGGTGCTCATTTTATGCACTCTCCAGACAATATCGTGACACTGCTGTTTAATGACACCATTCAGACAATCTGGGAAAATAAATAAGTTTCAGTAACTTTGCCATATGATTTCAAATTCTTCTAACATAACTACATCAAGGGTAGAATACGATAATGTAATGGTTGACAGTTTTCATTCAAATCAAAGGACGTGCTTCTTTGAGCAAGCCAATGGGAAGTATACTAGTATCGAATATTCAGTTAACAACTAAGGATCACTGACACCGCGGGCAAGGTTGTGTTCAGTTTGTAGGTTATTTGTAGATACAGTGTTTCCTTTCACCAAATACTGCAATTCCCGATCCCTACCAAGGAGCCACGACTTGAGTAGTATGTTTTTGAAACATAGTGAGACCTGTACTGTTGCATATTCATTATGTAGGCGGTTACAGCAAGAACCGTTAATTTTCAAATATGATTTCTGTTTTATACTGTTTTTATGCCAATCCCGTTGCTTTTCCAAGTAGTTTGTCATTTTCATTCATTGAAAGACATATTCCGTTTATGTACAACCTTGCGTGTGCATTTAAAAATAAAGAAAAAGTTAAAATCACACATACTCTTATCTTTTTGTTTTTTCAGTATACACATGCAATCACTTCAAAGCAGAAGAAAAGTTGAGATTGATTCATGGACATCAAATTTATGACTGAACGTGCTACGTTCCCTGACAAATGTGCAGCATATTATGAAACTACACTGTTTTAGCTTTCATTCAAGAGTACTCCATGGTAAGCTTGCAAAGTAAATCGGTTATAAAACCAAAACAGGTAATAACCGATTTACAAATGGTTTCATTGTGATGAGAAATTGAAATATTGTAAATGTCAGTAATATCATAAAAACTAAAGATTATCGTGAAATATTGAAAAATAACCATGAAATATTGAAAGTTGCAGTGAAATCTTTAGAGAAATATTGGTAATAATCAAAGGGATAGAGTGTGTAGTTAGAGGAGCAATAAAGAGTCCTCGGGCCTCTCAGGCATATAAATATAGGGTCTATTTCAACTTACAGGTATGTAAACACAAGGTAAATACAGGTTATAATTGAGCTACGATTATCATAGGTAAGATTATCCCAGCTGCAGTCGTCCTTTGTTGGAAACAGTGAAAGCTCATTCAACAATTTTTTATCTTTCGTGAAAAGGTTTACCACTATTAGTTTAAGGAATTGCCCAGAAATAGGGGCAACGGGGTATTGGGTTCCCAACAAACCAATCCAAGTTATGCACATTTGGTATTAAGCCCTGGTCAAAGCCTAGCTGGCAATGGTATTTATACCCATGCTGCTACTGTGCTAGGTTAAACTTAAGAAGTTAAGGGGGAAAAATGGCATCCTACTTTGATGTCTAGTCTATTGCTCACCCATGTTATGGAGCCTACAAAGAACAACTCCTAATTCAGAAAGGGAATACTCAGTCACCCTAACTTCACTCTGATGCATCAACAAAACCTTGCAAATCTCCTCTTTTTATAGGCCTATGTAGCTAATAGTAAAAAGTATTTTCAAGGACATTTCAAAGTGAACAAAAAACTTGCATATGGCAAATCCAGATACCTAAATATTGTCACTTGATGCAAATGAAACTTCCATGAAATAGGTGAGGGGACTAATGTAAATCCAGGGTGACTGATTATTAGTGCTCAGTTAGGCCCTAGCCATGAAAGAGCATTATAAATCGCCACTACCTGACAACTGATGTAGTAAAACTCTATAGAGTATGGACGTAGACTAATGCCTAACGTTAGGCCTAACTTACAGCAGTACACAATACACTGTTTTCATACCCGCTTAAATTCTGTGAATTTGATCACCATACGAAGCATTTCAGCACATGAATACTGCTTTACCACCCCAATATCCACAATGGATGAAAACTGCAAGATGCAAGTAATCAACACTACTTTAAACCTACAAATGGTATAATAGTGAAAAGGATAAAACGGCACCTGGTATCTGAGTGTCGAACAATGCTGCTGCGGATGTATATTTAGTGTGGAAGGAATATGGGCACGTGCTTTTCCTGGTTCTATTTTTAGACAAGGGGTTTCCCCGTACATTTACAGCGCCAATGTTGTACTTGTGGAAGATACGTGAAAAGCTGCACCAGTTTCTTTCTTTTTCTTTTGCGGGGGAAATCTCATCTTTTCTCGGCTGGCCTTACTGCAAATTCCTTCGGTCATCGTCATCAGACAGAAAACTTGCAGATATGTGACTGTAACTCAAGAGCTAGATATCCTGGACAATGCAGCATAGAATCACCTAGTGGCCAAGGGAAAAACACCAGCTAAGTTCTTCGAAAGTCACAGATAAAACTCACACTAGCTGTTGCAAAGCTAAATTGAATCATTGCTGCTTTTGTTGAAAATGGTTGCATTACACAGTGCATGGATGGGAGCATGAACTGTGTCAATTTCAGCAAAGCAATTGAATTCCTGTCACTGAATGACTACCACTACGTTGATGGCAAAAAATATTAGCAAAATTAATATGTTAGCAAAATGTTAGGGTTTGATCAATCACAACGATGCTTCAGCGAAGACTATCTTTATGTTCTTGTGACAGCGTTAGTATGCCAGTTGGGGCAATCTAGTTTAAAGGGACAAACTTTTCAATACAAAGTGGTAAGAAGTTACTACTGGTGGGAGACTGCAGAGGACAGAAATGAGCTGTTTTCAGAATATTACTCCCAGAAATAAGATCCAGCTCTGGCATTATATCATAGCAAAAGCAGTTAAGGACAGGGACTCATTGCCCAAAACTGCTGTGATTCTCCCAACCACTTACATCTAATCCCTCCCACAGCCTGTCTAAAATTCCTCCACATGTATACTGTGTGATATGAGCTACCCTGCATCTTTTGAATTTGCTGTGGATAAAAAGGCAGAACCAACTGAGAATTTTGCTCTCCCCTGGCCAAAAGCGTAGTTTAAGCCCGGGTCACACAAGCGTGATTCAACACGCAATTCAATTTTCAACTTCATTTGCACAACTTGAATTACCATTTACATTGATGAAAGCAAAATATGAACTATGAAATCGATTGTTCTCTTTCAAGAAATCCAGGATTAAGAGAAATTATGACACCTTTTTATTCTGAACAACTTTTATGATCAACTCAGTTTGCACTAATTTATTTGAAAGTTAAATTGCGTATTGAATTGCGCTAGTGTGACCAGGGATTTAGAATGACGAGTGATCACTTTTAAGCATTGCATGATGCAGGATGTCTGTGTGATACCAGTTCAGTTCAGTGTATGATACTCCCTGGTCTGAATGACTTAAATCTACAACTCTTTATGTGGTTTTTCAAATATGAAGAGTCATTGTTCCAGGTATAGGTGTTACTTTTCCAGGTCTTGTATATCATTAATGCTTGGGCTACGTGCACAATATAATGGTCTCAAAGCGACCTCAAGAAAATTTATCTATCAATTCCAACAGCCCATTAAAGACAAAAACTCATCACCCTGGAGTTTCAAATCTCCTGACCACTTAGTTAAGTTCCTCCCCTGGCTGTCTAAAATTCCACACGTGTACTCAAAACGATGGACAACTGCGCATGCTGTGTAACATGAGCTACTCTGCAGCTTTCAAATCAAAGTGTACTGTAACTTAGAACCAGTTGAGAATTTTGCTATCCGCAAGCTAAAAATGTAGCTTGGGGTGATGACTTACTGCCTTCAAATGGATTTTGAAGTCTTTTATAGTTGGAGTTAGTAATTTCTATTTTCGGGACAACATCCTGAATAGAACTGACCTTTGCATTTCCAAATGTGGACTTCTTTTCATGATAGATTCTTACACAAAGACCAAGCTTAGAAGGAAAACTCATAGTTCTAAACATATGTAAGAAGCTGTGGATGTTTCCAACACTACTACTTGTTCCCATTTATGACACCTCTTTGCTAAATGTATTTGTCTTTGGGTCACTTTCAATTATTTTCCAAATTTAAAATTTTAGACTGCAATGTTTTACATACTACAGCCTCAAAAGAGATATCAATATTAACTGAATGACATGCCTGAATGAACACCACACTCACAAAAAGAGCACAAGAAGTTAATTCTTGTATTTCCAGTTCTGTTTATTGCAAAAAACTGGGGATTTTATCACCTATCTTGTTAATAAGTTAACAGCAAATTTTACTTTGAAGTATACTTTCCACAGTGTGGCAAATGATTGTGACATTTTATCTAAATAAATATATTTGGTACACTTTTTTAGTTGCAAGATCTGATGCATTTTACTTATACATCTCCCACGTTAGTGCTGACTTAGAGACAACTTCATACAAATCTATGAAAATATTTGCAGACACAACACATTTCACTAAATAGATCCTGTAAATGATTGGAAGGATTTTATCAGTTCTGAATTTTCTTAACAGTATAGAATTGGGTACGAAATCGGCAGAACAACAACAACAACAAAATGTGATGAATTAGACGACCAATTAGGAAGAAAAAAGATTTCTGAAAACAAAAGTGATGTGGGCTCAGTCCAGGGTCTCTACTCTGAGGGCAGTTACAGACAAGGTGAATTGATTTTCCTTGACATAACCTGACAAGAATAGGAGAAGTAATGCCTCTTCTGTGTCAAAATTGAATAAAGAGAAAATCGAATAAAGAGAAAATAACCTTCAAGATCACTGTAATCATCATCATTGTCATCGTCGTCAACTGAACACCATCTCATTTAATTTATTCAATATTTACTTTCTGATCATGTTACCATTGCCATCCATTAGATTGGAAGAAAGGAACGATGATGCAAGTGAATGAAGATGGATCCTACCAACCACTTCACAAATTCCAAGAAAAGCAACGTACAAAGTTGGTCTCTAAAAGGTAGCTATTGTGTTATCACATGTGTAAAACTGAATAAAACGTCGGTCCTCCATTTCTGTGAACACACGTCAATTGTTGATATTGAATCGGTGAATAGACAATTCTGAATCAGAGAATGTTCTTTCTTTTAAGTCAGCAATCTGTTAGTTTTCTGAGAGCACAACAAAAGTCCAAACAAAGGGAAAATAAGCTGCAACAAAACTAAATTCACATGTATTCTATGTAAGTAGGACTGTCTGTATGTCTGTCTCTCTGTGTGTGTGTACTTGTCAATGTAAGAGAGGCGTATGTTTACTGCATGATGAGGTTATTCTATGCCAACTCCATCAATACACAACTAGCCTCTAACTTGCAAATTTTTAACTGTATGCATTAACTGGAGGCAAAGACCTCTCCTTTCTTGATGTTCCCAACCAGTTCTGGCATGGCTTGTTCCACGAGACGTTTTTCGTAGTCTGAGAGATTGCCGATGCCGAGGTTCTTTTCGACTCCATTTTTCTGTAAACGAAGAAAGGAGAAACACTTGAAGGCTTAAACAGTATCATGGAGAAAAGTTTCTCACAAAATACGTAATCAATGTCCATAAACACCTCCACAGGCCTGCAAGGCTTCTGATTAGCATAAGAAACCAAGACTGGTCTTACCTATTGGTCATTAAGGCCAGACATACATCAAATTGAACAACATCTTAACATGTGCACATGGCTAGTACTAGAAGGGAAAGTGACGTAGAGCCTTCTGTGAATATTGATCTAGTGGAGTTCATCTATCTAGTATCGATAGGTAACTCCATTTCAACCAAGAGCTTGGACCACATGACAATGTTGCCTAATCACATCATAGATTTTATGACTAACCCACTGAAGACTTATCTTCAACCAGAATGTGCACATGCACTGGAGTTTTTGATTGATTTAATTATGATTTCTAGGAATCTGACATATTGCATAAGATAAGGTTAATCTACACACCAGATATCAGATCTGTCCAAGTTTCACCTTGTGAGAGATCATGTATAAAAGTTTCCCACAATTTGGCTGCTGTCAACCTCAAATGACCTTTGACCTCCACCAAAAACAATAAGCTTCTTGTGCTCAATAAGGTACATCTACATCCTAAATATGAGATCTGTCCAGACTTGGAACCCTTCTTGAGATATTGTGTTTACAAGGTTGGCGTCACAACTCAGAAACATATCTACACACACACAGCGTGTTTTCCATTCATTCCAAGGACCTCATTGTGTTCTCTTTTGTTTTTTCTTCCTCAACCCTAAGCTTACCAATAGACTGTCTATTGTTAATCTTGAGAGGACCGGAGAAATCTATTGAATTTTCTACAGAGGAGCTAAAATCTATTGTTTCGGTCCTCAATCCCACCTGGAAGCAAGGGCACAAATACATACACACACTTACGCACACACACCAGCATGAATTCAAAGGTTACTATTGTCATCAAAAGCAAAACCATTACACACACACTGATATTCCTGCACTCAATAGGCTGCTAATGTATGACAAATATGAGATCAGTGCAACCTTTCCTTCTTGAGAAATTGTTTTCAAAGTTTCAGAATCTCACCACTGTCAACACAAAATGACCTTTGACCTAAACTGACAATGATAGAGTCCTTATATTCACTGTGGTGCACCTGTACACCAAATATGACAACTGTACAAGCTCCCCTTTCTGAGATCCTGTTTACAAGGTTTCCACTCTCTGAAACTAGTTGAACCCAAATGACCTTCCATCTTCCTAAATGACCTTTGACCTTCCAAAAGTAATACCACTCACAAACTCCATGTGGTACACACACATACTTAATAGCAGATCCATCAAACTCTGACTTCATGAGATGCTGTGGTTAACAAAGCTTTCACAATATGACCTATGTTGACCCCAATATCCTCCACAAAAGACAAAAGTATTCTTGAAGTCAATGTGGCACACCTACACACCATATGTGACGTCTGCAAAGGTTTCCCTTCTTAAAATATTGTGTTTACAAGATTTTCACTATTTGACCCCTCTTGGCCTTAAATGACCTTTGGCCCCCCAACAACAACAATTAGGGTTTTTTGTAGTCAATGTGGTATACCTACATACTTGATGTCAGCTCTGTTTAGCTTCCCTTCTTGAGATATCATTTTTCAAGGTTTTCACTATTTGACAATTGACCCCAAATGACCCTTGATCTCCAGCAAAAACATGTTCTTGTGCTCATTGTGCTCATTGCTCATTGTGGTACACAATATGCAAACAATTTGATACGTAACGATAACATGATCTTTCCAAGCTTCCCTTCATGAGGTATCGTATTCACAAAGTTGGCATCACACACACACACAAATATATAAACACACATACATGTGACTGCAAAGGTTAAATGATTATCATCCAAACTTAAAATCGATGGCACAACCACATATATTAACGAAAATGTGATAGTACAGAATATTTGAGGCTTCTTCCTACAATATAGCAGTCAACACTGGAATAGCAGTCAACACTGGAACTCTTACCCCAAGGAGTACTGGAGAAGCGAAGTAAGCTGCCTCTGTTAAGTCTGATTTGATGAAAGCACACTCCACGACACCTTCTTTACCATTCAGAGCCTCCAGGAGCTGCAAAAAAAAGTAAAACAGTGTCACTCTTCTTGAGAAGTGTCGAGCAAAGCAGTGGCTGGATGGTCATTGACTGTAAGGACCCTGATAAAATGTACAACCTGTGTCAAAAATTATTGACGCCTCTGAAGAAAACGTCACCCAGTTTTGACATATGAAAGTCAAATTTCCTGATTGCACAGTAGAGGCTACACCGGTCACACGATGGACAGAGCAGACATACTTTTTTTGGCAAATATGACACATTTGTGACCTTTCTGGGCAACTTTATGTCTTCTCATAGAAGCCAACTAGAGCGTCAATGACGCAAACTTCGACTAAAGAAGTTGGTAACGCTAGATTAAAAGTTGAAAGGGCAATGTCCATAATGGTATAGGAGTTGTGAATGGGGGTGGGTTACTATTCTTCTTCTTCTGTTTGCTAGTCATTTTACTGTTTTTCTACCTACCAGTCGTATCATCTTAATGCAGTCTTCGATAAAGAAAGCCATGCCATTCCCCAAAGTAATATCATTCACCTTTGGTTAAGCTATACCATAAAAAGTAGGGGGTTACACTCCCTATTTTGCATCAGTTTCTTAAAATTAGGTGATTTTCTGAAGGCAGTCATCATCGAGACATAATACAAGATCCCAGTATGAATAAAGAATAATGGCAATATCTTAAAGTTTTAATTTGAAACGTTTCGAAGCCATACTTTTTTATTCTTGTGGAAGTGAGTACAAAATACCCCCTTCAAGTTTAGCAGTCAAGAACAGCCTTTTGCATATTCATATTTGCTATTAGTTTATACCAAATGGTGATAAAGGATGTATCATATATTTAATGGAAAATTGACATTAATTGCAATCAACCATCACGACCAAAATACAAGTGGCAGGCACCAGGATGTCAGACTTGGGGGGGCAAACTGAGGGCAGATGAAAATGTTGGAGGGGGCAAAGATTTTCGCGCGCAGCGCAAAACCGAGCGCGATGCGCGAGGCATTGCGGGTGGGGTCCAGGAGCCCACCTTAGTGCCCCTGGTGGGATCCAGGGGCAAAGTCCTGGTGGGGGTCCAGGGGGCAAAGCCCCCTGAAGCTCTGATGTCTTAGCATATCTCTGTGTGGAAAATTAAGCCCCAAGAGAGGTATATTATTTATTTTTATATTATTTATTTTTTCGGTTGACCGTACTCCAAGGTTCCCAACTCTCTTCTTTGGGAGTACCATTTCACATTTACGCGGTACCACCGAATACACACACACACACATACACACACACACATAGGCTACATACACTTCTATTCCATTCCTATATTTAGGAAAACAACAACATTCCTATATTTAGGAAAATAACCACCTACCCGCCCTCCCCTTATGCTGGACGGTAAACATTCCAGAGAAAATTGGTCTGACCGGGCTGGCCTACTGCTGAAGTGGCTACAGGCACGATATGAAAACTGGCAGCCTGTGTAACATAAATTAGTCATTAATCAATCATGGTTCCCCGGAAGCTGTTCTTATTCAGTCCAATACCAATACATAGTTTTGTGATTATTTTTGGATGAGTACAAGATCTGATTGGGAAGGGTGAGAGCAACTGGGGGCAACTGGGGGGGGGCAAGGAAACAATCTGGAGGGGCAAATGCCCCCTCATCCCCCCCCCCCCCCCCCGGTAGCGCCGCCACTGCAAAATACGTAACCATGTATAATACTGGAAAAAATTAAATTAATTCATGTAAAATTTAAAACTAGCTCTTTATACGGGCTGGTTTCATTGCTTAATAGTATCAACGAAAATACTCCTTCCTCAACCATTATCCTAAATGGTTTCCACTGACCTAGGCATGACAAACAAGTAGACTGCATGCTCTGCATCAATGACAATCGGCTTGCGTATTACACTTTGACTACCGTAAGAAAAACATGGCACGCAAAGCTACCGTACTTCCCTGCCAACAAGCAGGACTAATCCACGCTGCCATACCAAACCATGCTTGGCGTGGAGATTGAAAATAACAGAAACTTGATTTTAAACACAAACAGGCGAATTTCATTTCGCATTTTCTCCACGGTTTCGCAACCAATTCTTACCAAATTCACGGAAGACCTTTACAACGAGTGTAAAATCTGAATGAGATTAGCTAATTTTCGATTTTTTGCCTTATTCAAGAGAAATTGGCCATTTTCCTGAAAGGGTCCATTTCGGAGCCCAATCGGTCCAGAAAAATGCCATTTTACCGAATTTCGCTTAAAAAAGTACAACTTTTGTTCATGAAAGACCCTTCTAACAGTGTGCAAAATTTCAAGAGGAAACTCCGAAATCCCTAGGAGGAGTAGGCCTTTTTGGCGAAAAAATGGAGAATGATCGCTAGCGAGAAAACTAAATCGCCGATCCCCACCAAATTTTACAGACCCACACCGCCGTACACGGTCTACCCGTCCACCAAATTTCAGCTCCGTAGCTTCCTGCAACAGCCGAGAAAGCGCCGTCGAAAGGGCCCCGAACGCACTAATCGGTACGCATGACTGCACAAACTGCTCTGGGGATTACATTACTTCGACTGAACTTCGTTCAAGTCGAAGTAAAAATGACCACAGTTTTGCCACTGGCCAGGAAATAATTTAGCTCTCACATTTTGCATCACAATTCTCTGTGATTAATTAACAGTTTTACCACTTTGTGTATCAAAATGCTGTGTGATGTCACATACATTACTTGCTGTCATTGTTTGACCACCAAAGGAAACTGCTTTGATGCTAGTTTACTTACAGACGCGCAGAATCTGGATGCTGCAAAAGCCATAGAAAGTGTTGCCGAGCCCTGTGTGTATGAAGAATAATCAAAACTGAAGTTAAGAATATGAGTAAAACATGTTACTGGGAACCTCAAAGGTTACTTCAAATATAATGAATATACAGATCATATAAAATTAATCACAGCAAAGATTTTTCTTTCCAAACTAAAAATCTTACAATGAGTCTACCACTTTGAATTGCATTGACGAGGTTACCTACACCATTTGTTACGAAAATGTTTTCTGATTTCAGTGTATTTGCAACTCTGAAACCCTCCACAGTGACAGTTGATAAAAAGTCAGCAAAACGATGGGAGAGGATAAGGTGGGAGAAAGAGTGGGGGGTGGGGGAGATTGTGAAGCAAACGAGTTACAATCATTAATCAGACTGAAGGAAATTAGCTTTGTTTCCAGGTTGCTCTAAATTAATTGGAGAGTGAATATCAAATGAAAATACTGTATGTGGTCAACGATGGCTGTTAAAATGTACCTTTGGGGTAAAAATTAATTAATGACTGATACTCTTCTCTTTGAGTCTTCACTAGTAAGCTTAAGTGTGTATGTGTAATCATCCAATTTCTGCACAGGATTGTAAGTTGGTTCTTTATCTTGCTTATACACATAAACTTAAGTCAAAATGCATAGCATTTCTGCAAAAACACAAAGGGCAGTTTGAAAGGTGACACTCACATTTGTAGCTACAGCAGTTTTTGAAGCTTTGCAAAAATTGGAGTGACGTCAGCTCATTTTTTACCTTATAACAAGGTTGTCAACAGTGAGTACTCAATGTCAAAAAGCGACAGACCATCACATTCACTTTCTCCTACTGAGTTACCTTCAACAACCGTACTTTCACTGCTTGACCTCGAAAGATTTTAAATGACACATTCAAACACAAAGCTGTGAAGAATCCTCTATTAAGGGGGAACATTTAGCCAACATCTCCTGTCACTAAAACTAAGTTATCATGTTTCAATCATGTTAGCATTCAATGGTCTTGCATTGACTCAAAGTGGTGATGTATGCACTGCATATGAGACTGAAGCGAGTCTTCATTGTGATGTGGCTTCCCAACAAGGTTCCAGTTTTTGAAATCTACTGACCTTTGACACCCATCCACAAATATTAGCATTGTTCAAAACTAAATGTTGAAACTACTGTACATGCAACGTTTACCGTGCATCTGATGTGAGGATATCGACTTTGTAGTTGTACACCTTAAAGGTTATAGCATTTGGCCTTGCTAGTGACCTAAAATGTTCTGTGATCAAAAATCAACGATGTAGAATTGTGCTCAATTGTGAGGCAAGAATGCACCATACATGAAACTCTGAGATAATCTTTCTTTATCTCAGTTAATGACATCTAAGCAAGGTTTTCAATTTTTACCCCTAGACTACAACTTTTAAGTCACTGCTGATAAGACATTATTAATCATCATCAATTTAGACCCCACTATGGTGTACCTGAGGGACTAGTTTTTTTGAGTCCACTTCATCACAATATTTTTGTTTATGGTGAGGCAAGTTTTGCACACACACACACATATGACGATACATACATTCCTACATACATACATATATTCGAACAGACAGATACAGACAGACTTGCCCTCACAAGAGGGATCGAAACAAAAAGCCATCATTACTTTCAATTTTAATTTATGAACTTTTCAGCAGATCATGGCTACCATGCCACCTGTTCTTCAAAATGTGACTTACAGCTCCGGCTTTAGCGTTAACTACTTCAGTACCAGCATTTTGAATCCTATCTGTCAAAGAGGCCAGCTCATCATCAGTGAATGAAACTGAAGGCGTTGTCTGGAAGGGAAAATCCGGCAAGAGGAGAGACAGTGAGCATTTGACAAGACAGACAATACTGTTTGTGAAATTACTAGAAAAAGTGAGAAACAAAACATGGCTCTACTGCTATCATTATGTCACCATTGATCAACACAGTATACCTGCGCAAAGTCATCCTTTACATCGTTCTGCAAAACAAAAGAGAAAAATCCAATTGCCATGGATATTTCATTGCCTTGTTTACCCCTTTTGTAGGACGAGTCACATATATTTCCATGTCACCTACCATGCTTCCATTCGTTAGTGCTTCAACTTTGTAAGATTTCCTGACATTTTTTTACCACAGCATACTCTACAAGAATAAAGCTGCTACTCGGTAGCAGCTGCTGTTATGTGAAGGATTTTCATCATCAGACAGCTACTGCACTGTATTTAGTAGAGGACCCCGATAATGAAGAGGGTCCACATGATACGGAGGGTCCACATGATGTACAGTGCAGCAGAGTTAAAAGATGCAGAAGTAGGTGCCCTGGTTAATCCAATGAGTTGAGGTTGCAGCATGAAGCACCTTATGTTGTTCACATGAAACACAACAGTACAGTAGATACATCCTGCAATTTAGCACTACATCATAGTAAAAGAACCTTCCATTACCAATACGATAACGGAAGGACATGTTTTAATTAATTAAAATTAGTAAACAAAAGAATTGTGGGTGAAAGTAATTGTTTTATTTTATAGGCCTGCTCAAACTTGCTTTAAATCATAACTTTTATTTCATTCATTCTGCTATTTTTCCTAGGAATAAGGAAAAACATGATTTTAATAAACAAAGTACTAAAAGTTATTTAATCAACAAAAACGACACAAAAACAGTGAAAACATTATACCATCAATTTTTCACGATCTATACTTTTATATGACAGTAACTAATATCATTTGCATACTTGTCATCAAGTTTGATTTGTTAATAGATTTGAATCACTTTTTGTTCTATTTCCTCACTGAAAATGTAAACAATTAATCATGATTTTGCATGCTTAAATGTAGATAAATTATTCTTACAAATCCAGTTCATGAAAATATTCACTGTTAGCTTTTATTTGACACCAAATTCATTTCTATCAAATCCTTTTGAATTTTGAGGAAAATGTCCTCACTGCAGAGGAATTGCCCTTAGTTTTAGTTTTAATAAATTAAAATGTCAAAAACAATGGTATTGTATTAAGTTGAAAACAAAAAGCTAAAATCTAAGTGGGACACAGTTCATATGTATTATTTTCATAGTAAAGGGCTCAAAAATAAGCTTCAGATAGGACATTCCAAAAACATTTTTGCAAAAGGGCACTGGAGAGTTTTTGCCACAAAGTACCAACAACAGATTTTACCATATGTGTAAGCCATCAAAAATGCAGCAGTTGTTTGCAGAAACAGCTGAATCTGAAAGTTTTTGAAGCAGAAAAAAGTGAGTTCTATGGCAGCATAACTCTACGACCAGCACCAGAGGAAAGACCACAGGCTCATAGACGGACTCACTGCTGATGTGGAAGAAATGTATTTTCTAGTGGCACAGCAGACATGACTGCCTTTGCCATTAGGTCACCTCACACCCCGTTTAAGCTGTGTTTAGAATATAACTAAAAGAAGATGATTTAGTCTACCTGAGAGAGGAGAGGTATTATTGTTACTCCTGAGTGACCTCCGATGACTGGTACAGTTCACTGCAGATACATCTAATCCTTTCTTCTCAGCAACAAAGGTGTTGGACCGCACGATGTCCAAGGTGGTGACACCGATGATTTTATGCGGGTCGTAGACACCTGCTGCTTTGAACACCTCGCTGGCTATGGGTACAGTTGAATTGACCTTTATGTGAAGGAAAGAAAATTAAAAGACTAGATAAAAAGTTACAGAAAATAGTAATGAGAGAGACTTACAATAGTAGAAGAGAGAAATGTGGCTATAAAAGACCGTCTTCTACTCATTTATACAATAAGTAAATATTTTGCAATGACTATGTGAATTATGTCTTTGGAACAAACATGAACAAATGGCTTGATAGCCAATAGTTGGCAAATTTGCCCTGCATCAGTAGCAGCAAAATTTAGCTCAAAGACTGACGCTTCCTGACCAATGTTACTCTGACAAGCAAAGGTCACACTTTCTTTGCTGAGGTATTATTTCAGCTCTCAGTGGTTACCTTATCAATCAAAATCTGGAAATGACATTTTCGGAGTTCTGGATATGCCAGCTCTTATACACATATTTATATGTCATTGTTTTTAACTTATGGACAGTTGACTCACCCAGAGAGCTTGGATGCCTCATCTTTCACCTATTGTTTGTACTTGTTGTCAACTTGTTTGCACTGTTAGGCTTGTTTTGAAAATATTGGTTTGTGATCTGTATCTGCTGATATTTATTGGTAACATTGGCTATTAGTGATACTAGTCCAACAATAAACATTGCATCACATTTTGCTTGCACATAAATGGCACTGTAATGTGGAAATATATCTGCTTCACACTGGACAGGTACCTAACGTCTTCTTGTTTTGCTCCAAAAATTGTGGTAGTGACCTTTCACTTCACTTTGAATAGGTCATGGGGAAAATGGGAGGCACCTGTTGTTCCTTCCTGAACTAAGTCACCTACAACAATAGCATTGCTTCAATTTTGGCTCTGTAGCTACACTGCAGGACAAAATTCTGCAAAATTCATGTACCTCTTGCACTTTTACGTGTAAATATGTTAGTACATGGTCTTCAAGTCACTTACTGGATTTGTGATGATACCAATGACTGCATTAGGGCAGGTCTTAGCAGCTGCTTCACAGAGGGTCTTAACGATACCAGCATTGGTGTTAAAGAGGTCATCTCTCGTCATACCTGTAATTAACAGGAGAAAATAAGTGGATATATGTGTCACTTAGTGATTATAAACAAGGATGTATCATTACTTTGTGTGCATGTTTGTGCAACAGTAGCTCCACACTAATTGTCACAGGACTTGAATATCGACAACTGGACATTGCTCTGACAAATTCCCTGGCTACATATATCAACATCAAAGACAATAAAACACGAAAAGTCAAAAGGACTTGTGATTCCTTGCCAATACTCATGAAGAACACAGCATAACAAGTACATACCAATTTTGAAATTCAAACACTTATCATTCTAGAGTGTGTACTAAGCAGTTTTATATATTTCTGACCTCTGGTGACCTCAAACAAAATCTGACATCCACCAAAATCAGTGGGAATCATCTACTCACTGTGACCAACTCCAACACTAAGTATGAAATTAGACAAGATCACACTTCTTGAGATACCAAGTTTACCACGTTTTCACAGTTTGAGCTCTGGTGACCTCAAATGACCTTTGACCTTCACCCAAAACAATAGGGATCATCTACTCACTAAGATCAACCCACACACTAGGAATGAAATTAGTAAAGGTTGCACTGTTAGAGATGTCGTGTTTACAAGGATTTCATTTTGACCTCTGATGACCTCAAATGACCTGTGACCTTCACCAAAAACAAAAGAGATCATCAACTCACTATGAACAACCCACACACTATGTATGACATTAGTCACAATTACCCTTCTTGAGATATTGTGTTTACAAGGTTTTCACACTCGGGTGACCTTAAATGACCTTTGAACTCTACAAAAAAGGATAGGGATAATCTACGTATTATGACTACCCCACACAAGAAGTATGACATTAGTCACAGCTATACTTCTTGAGATATAGTGCTTATATAGTGTTCTCAAAGGTCTCAAAATTTGGCCTCTGGTGACCTCAAATGACCTTTGACCTTCACCAAAAACAATAGGGATTATCTACTCAATATGACCAACACACACTAAGTATGATATTAGTAATGGTTACCCGTCTTGAGATATCGTGCTTACAAGCAAAGCGTCACATACACACATACATATGCACACACACATACACACACAAGATATCACCATCGCATTGATTCCAAGGAATCAATAATATTGCCTGTGTTGTCCAAATCTGTGGAACATAGCCATTCTGATGAGTTAACTTCTGATGGGTTACCAGTCTGATGTGTTATCACTGTATCATATGCTTTTCAACAGATGCGTTGCTACTGTAGGTCTGGGTCACAATATACAAACAAGTGGTCTCAATTTTAAAGCAATGTGTGTTCAGAACACTTTTGGATGCATAACAGAGTACCTCATCAGTCCGAGGGACAGAGACTCATAATCTGGAATAAAAGTTTCTGATAACCTGTCTAAAAGATGGAAAGTGGCTAAGTTAACACCTCAGTTGTATCACTACAAAATGGCTGATATTTATCAGTTCTTTAAAAGAGTTTAGCAACCATAATAAATGATCTACATTCAATAGAGGGACAACTACCCACTTCCCCGTCCCACCACAAGGAACACATAATTTATCTAAATTCTAGTTTCTTTGTGCAGCTTAAGTTAGTTTATACCTGGCTTCCTGGGAACTCCTGCTGGTATGAGAACTACATCAGATCCATCCAAAGCACTGTTGAGTTCATCTGGCCCTTGATGTCCCGTAACTTGGGCCGGTGTCTCGATGTGGCTCAGGTCCGCGGCTACTCCGGCTGTGTTAACAACATCATAGAGAGCAAGCTTGCTGATCAAAGGACTGTTCTTCAGAAGCAGAGACAAAGGCTGACCAATGCCTCCTGCAGCACCAAGAACAGCAACTTTCTTCACCAGAGGAGAAAACAATAAGAGAAAAAAATAATGTAATTAGAGTAGAAGAAATTATATGTTTCTTAAGCAGGTCTACAAATTTATTCACTCTGCATGGCTGCACTTAAGGGCAAAATTTGGCAAGGATTTTGCAGCTGGCATAGAAGAGATCAAATGAATGCATATTGCTTTAAAAAGGTTGTCACAAATCACCTGAAAGCCCCTATTCATTGATTCTGAACATGTCTAAATTTAGTATAATTGCAGAGAGAAATGTGTGCTGAACACAAATATCACATTTCCATACCAGGGCTACGTCAATGGTCCAGAGGTTTGATGTTCCCGGGGGTTCAATGTTCCGGATGTTCGATGTTCTCGAGGTTCAATGTTCCCAATGTTCGATATTCCCAGGGTTCCATGTTTCTAGCTCCTGGTGTGTATTTTCAAAATTCCTAGGAGTGACATTTCTGGGAACATCAATCCCTGAGAAAAATGAACCTTGTGCTTATTGGCAACCATTAAAGAAATACATAAATGGGGAAACTCAAACATAGGGAAGAATGAACCAAGGGAGCATTGGATAGACCCCTCCATACACTGTAAGGTTAACTTGTTTAAGCACTTTAAATTGGTATGAAACTGTCCAATATTCCAAGCCCTGCCAAACTTGTAAAATTGTCAAAGATCGAGTTGGTATGTAACATTATGTCATAGAATGGATAAGGCCACCACATGCGTCAGTCGGCCTTCCATACTCTTGATTTGTTTTTCATACAATCAGTACGCATACACATAAG
Organism: Stichopus chloronotus; assembly: GCA_021234535.1. Lineage (NCBI taxonomy): Eukaryota > Metazoa > Echinodermata > Holothuroidea > Aspidochirotida > Stichopodidae > Stichopus > Stichopus chloronotus. The sequence continues at coordinate 16,244,727 of CM037837.1, read as the reverse complement.
CCATTGCTAGGCTAGTTGTAGCTGCTGGATCTAAAACATTACTTTGTAAAAGTAGACAATCATGTACACTACAGACTGTTCTAATTTGAAAAAATATTCACTAACGACAGCTATTGTTGCCAAATACTAGACAATCTCGTGGACACTACCAAATTCCAACTCTAAAGAGAGGATTGGAATATGGGAAAGTTTCATACTAATTTACAAAGCCTCTTTATAAAGTACACTGTACTCAGATTTTCCACGACAACGTTTAACATACACAGTTAGAGGGCATATGTGTTTATGTCTAGGTGAAGTTATTTTGCGGAATGCCTCTGCCTGCTGGCATCCAGCACAACGGAAGCATTCGAGTGCTGGAAAGACACAAACTTGAAAGAGGGTGTGTGGGTCAGTGGTTGCCAGTGGCAAAGAATCAATCTCGATGACTCGGATTGTGGTACAGTAGGTGATAAAAGGGCCTCTGGGAAGAACCAAGATGGCAGGAACGGTTGATCTGCAATGTCCCTGGGCCGGTACACTATTTTTGTGTGGACAAGACGCTCGGATCCGGAAACCATCAAAATGGTGCCTGCCCTGACGTCTTGCGAATGGCAAATGTGTATGAATAATTCCATCTGAGAGTTATTTTATGAATACATCTGAGCTTGAAGGAGTGTAATGAGTACTATTAATAGTCAATATTTCTGTGTATACATTCCTGCACAGAAACATGGCAAGGTGAAAAATTGTGGAGCAATTTTTCATTCTTTTAAGGAGAAAATATTCAATAAATCAAGTTTAGAGTGGGAGAATAGAGTGAGTTTGACCAATTCGTAAACATTTTGATTAATTTCACAGCAACAAATTGGTAAATATACCTAGGAAATCTTGTTCCAGAAGTACAGATCTTTGCTTACCAAAATCTTGTTTCAAATTGCTAGAAAACTTCCCCAAAAAATGATGGCAGTATACCACAATAACAATCATGGTATTATTGTAAAGCTGTTTGTGCAAGTGTAATGATTCTGCTATCATTTCATGGGATCTGTAGTTACTGTAGCAGTTGAAAAGATCAGTAGTTTTCTCTTGATATTTTCCATTTTCCTCTGAATTTTCAGAAAAATGACTTCAGTATGAAAAATCTGTTAGAAAAGCTTTAAAACAAGCACCATATTGTGGCATTCTATGGGGCACATCAATTCTGATGCCAATTTTGATAGTTGGATTTTTTAGTTCTCCATCCACCAGTGGAGACCTAACATATTACACAATTCCACACGCATAATGCACAAGACTAATGTTTAAATACTATGCTCTTGTGTCGAAGGGACTTAGTTTATTTTCCATGTAGCATCCACAATGCATGGTCAATTTTACAAAAATGGTGGATTAATGGCCCCCCTTACATTATCTGAAATATGACTGAAAAAAATAGTTTTAAGCTTGTTTTGCAGTAAACTGACTCCACTTCCATCAATTGATACATGTACTTTTAGGTACTGTCCATGTCACTGATTTGCAGAAATTCAGCAATAAACAGTCCTCTTCATCCTTTTTGTCAGTTTATGGGGTGCTCTGTCTAAAAATTAGTCCATATTGAAAATTTTCAAACTGCTCTAATTTTCAAACAACTTGGTCAATTTTGTTCATTCAAAGATTTTTTGTTTCACTTCACTATTTCGTACTAATGTACTAAACGTTCAATTGCATCATTTTGCGATTAATCGCATATGTGGACTTCCCAAGCACACACAACTTGCCGCGTTCCATTGAGGTCGTGAAGTGATGAATTCACCGCACAATTTTTTTCTGCATAGCAGATAGTGTACATACTAATACTGTATATGTGCTTCCCTGTACTGCAGGAAAAAAAATAACGCTGTGATTGCACCAGAATCCGTAGCATTGCGCAATCGTTCGCTCACTTCGCGGCCAATAACATTAACGTTTGAATTTTTATTTAAGTAATGAAAGATTCAATTATGAAGAGTTATTCCATATAAATTTGCTTCAAATGAAGGTTTATACAGATATAGTTTGTGCTCTTAGTTGCATCAGTAGCTAATTGAAGTTTACTAAGGTTTGGTGTTTCAAGCAGCGATCGTTCACAAAGTATAGGCTAGCCTAGGCATACTGTAAACTTTACTGTATTGTCAATTTTTGTATAGGCTATCGTAGGCGTAAAGATTAGCCTAATGTTACATAACTTAACAATGGCGATCATGCATTGTTACCACTTACGAGCATTTACGGAGGCATTGGCATAGAACCATAAGTTTCGTAGAGCACTCACCTACGCAAAGGCGGATATTTTTAAATATCATTGTTAGGCTACAGTACCTCATTGAATTAACTAGGGCATAGCTTGTTTTTTTATTCAGCCTATTCATTTTTTTAATGAATTTAGATGAAAAGCATAAAAAGCGATTAATCGCATGTGACCTTTTACTAAACGTTTAGTTGGCTGGCGATTAATCGCTAATCGCTCACAGCCCTACTATTGCGTTCAAATTTAAGTACCAAATTTACCAGTTTCTTCCTGAAATTTTGAGTGATGTGGCTAGCCTACAGGTATTCAGTGAAATTGACAACTAGTACATTAAAAGATGTGATTAAGACTTAGAGGGTTAAATAAAGAACCTTCTTTCTTAGTATTAGTAGGGCACATAAGGTTGTAAAATTAGGCCAAGTTTCATGTATCGTAAGAAGGAGCATCCGACCTAGTTGAATTATTATATACAGGGCCTTGGCGGGTAGTAGTTCTACGAGGGGGGCCTTCTGTGGATTTAGCCAACCCTAAGGCTAAAGTGGGACTGGGAATCTAGCTCAGCCTCGACAGTAACCATGACTTTAATAATAAAAAAAAAAAAAAGGGTCCAAAAAGCCAAATATCTGAAGGAACATGAAAACCGAAGGCGAAACACCCCACGGGAACGTTTTCGGAAGTTACACAGGGGCTTAATGAGTAAGGCCAACACTACTAGTTTGGACTAGCCAGTATATACTACTACTAGTAGTAGCCTAGAAATAGAATAACTTAGGCTAATCTAACTGTTAGTGTTACGCCTAACGCCGTATAGGCATGGCCTTCTCGTTAGGCGCTCAGCAACTCTCTGAGAGTGTATGCCTTAGCTTATATGATCCTTGCAACATGACTAGAAAACCTTACTTACCGCTGAACGCAGCATTTTTTTTTTTTGGTTGAAAGTTCCTGATTAACAAGACAAACACCTCTGAAGGCCAGGAATAACGTTGTGTCTCCACCAGAATTCACGTACCGCAGCAGCAGAGTACACTAAATTGTGTGCGACTGTATATGTAACGTTATACTGCACAGCAGCTCACTGACATCAGTTTAATCCACATCATGTGTCCATTCATTAGAACACCGCTGCAGCTCTCAGTTAAACGCACATGGATAAAGATAGTTTACGGGGAAGAGGTGCATAGCACTTTGCATTTTTACGGACAGTGACACTAATCTGTGACCAATCACGTAGCTGTACGAGGAGAAACGGGCTGCCAGCCTGAGAGTGGTGTGAACTTCCTCATAAAATATCACAGTAGAGATCGGCTTTTAAAGCAATGTATGATAAAGAAGTCTACTTTACAGAAAATGGAACCTTTGATACATCCCGTTTTGCATCAGTATATCTGAATCCCAGTTCAAAAAGCAATTTCTGGAAGGGACTCACCCATTGGCCGAAACCCCTCCCAATTAGGAAGACAATCAATAACTTCCTTTGAACCCCCCCTCCCCCGCTCATAAAAAAAGACTAACTATACGGGCTTTTCCTCAAAAGTCCTTATGTCCTTTATATAGCTTTCATTTGTCTTTTTCGTCTTTCACGTTAAGTCTGAATTTCGAATTCGACCGTGTTTGTCAGTTTGATCCATCAGTATGCAAATGCGGACAGAATGAGAAAAGCAAGAATTACTACTAAATGCAATGGCGGACACTAAACAAGTCAGTGGAATAACAATTCCACATTCTTGAGGCAAAAATTTAATGTTTTAAAATAGAAATTCAAATTTTGCTTGTAAAAAGTTAATCGCGATTTTGTATGTGTGTGTGTGGGGAGGGGGGGGGGGTGGGAATTGAGCAACGATAGGTTTCAGACTCACTTGGGTTCAAACAAAATGCTCAGCCTATTAGACTTGTGTTAAATTTGGCCGTAAGTGAGCGAGAAACCTGTCAGAAAGACAATGTTCTCATAAAAAGACTCTGAAAGCCCTCAGACATCCCCAAACACTACATTTATCCCATGCATCTCTTTTGGTAAAATGGCCGGTACATGGTACATTCTGAAAAGTGGGCCACCTGTTGCAACAGGTAATTCACCTCTTGTAACAGATAGGTAACAGGTATCAACTGGTTTGGGAAGAATTACTCTTAAAACCAGTGAAAATGTTAATTGATATCAACTGGATTTTTTTCTTGGGTGTGTTGTAGAAGTTCTGTCTAACATCCAGTCTAGGAAACTTATTTTTGGAACTCAAAGGCTGATTGGCCGCTGAAGAAAAATCAATATTTCATAACAAATAGTAATCTTTTCATGATTGGTGAAAACCATACCTGATAGCATGTTTTATTCACACGTTATGATTTTTTTAAATCTCTCAGAATGGAACATTGCATGACGAGAAATTTTTGATGTCCCCCTCTCGAGATATGAATATTCTTTGTATTTTTTCATGGCTGTCCCAAAAAAAAACATTACATTAGTGTCAGAGATGTGTCCTTAATTTCCAAAATAGGCAAACATACCCAAATTCGATTTTACGCTAGAGATCAACAAACTTTCGACTTGACTGAAATGGCTTTCACACAGTTTTTTTCCTAAACCTTCCTAAAATGTTGTAAAAGTCCGTCACAATTGAATCAATTGCCTCAATTTTCCCACTACATGTACTTCAACCCAGGCTGCTACGACATTCAAATCACAAACAAAAAAAAACTAATTGATTTGGTAATATATTGGGGAAAAAATCGATTTTTAGGGCGTGTCAACGACGGTGAACACTTGATCATGCACTTGCGATGAAATCTCCCAACTGCTAGGCTATGCTACCCCACAGGTTGATGCTGTTTGAACTTACCCTCCTAGAAAGGTATCCTAACACGATTCTTTTACTTCAAACTCTTTCACATGCTACAGGGGAGGCCGGCAGATCAAATAAATGATGAAAAGGAGAACGGTTTAAGTAAACGGAGTGCAGATAACAAATGGGTATAATTTAGACTACACTGCATGTAACGCGCCAAAAATGGTTGAAAACCCCTAACCTGCAAGGCTACGTACTTTTGAACAATCAACAGGTAATGAGACCAGAACTGTATCTGAATAAGACGATCTTAATGAGGGCGTGCTTTGGATTTGCTGCCCGAAGTTTGCTGCCTAAGATTGCTGCGACCAGAAGTCGGAACGTTGAGAATCTTTCCGCATTTGACTGAACACGAGTCACGCTTGTTGTGCATGAAGGTCACACCATACCAACAAACGCTGAATGCAGTAGTGAAGTACAAATGTCAAGCTACCAAAAGAAGTTTTCGCGTGACCTAATCAACGAGTGGAGCTGATCTATTTTGCGAGGTGAAATCGCGTGATAGTCTGCGTAGCATTTTATCATACATCCAAAGGTATACTCTCTCTTCTGCTTTACATTTTGATAAAATTGTACGTATGCCTGGAAATCATGGTACAATGGGCAAAAAAAAAATACAATACATGTAATTGTATTAGATATTTACATGAAGTTTAAAGAAAGTCCCGGTGATAAACTATATGCAGCTACTATAGCTCCATATGGATAAACACAGCTGACATACACTGAACAACTTGCTTCCCTACTTGTTTGACAAACTAAGATTTTTCAGTAGTTTCACTTTTGTAGAGGCATATTTTTAGAATACTGCCTTAAAAAAAAAGAATAAGAATACACCTTTTACATCGTCCAGGCGAAAAGCAAACTGAGTGAAAGTGGGGGCCTAGAAGTCAATGCAATTTCAATAATAGCTGTTACAGAAGTTAGTAAGTTGTACCAGATTAGAATAAAACTCTGGGCATCTCTATTAATGGTTGGTTGTAAATCCTTAATGAAAAGGGACCCCATGATCTTGCCTTTGTACCAGGAATTCTCTATGTGGAGAACTTGAACATCATCTGGGCTTGGAAGTTTATGGGACGCCGTTTTATAGTTATCGTGTATAGAACTGAATTCTTTGAAATAGTCAGCACTCACAATGCTTTTACAATCTGTCACAAAGCCTGAGTTTGGATTCTCCAATGTAATTATCCCCACAAGTTTTGTCACCACAAGGAATATGATATATACAACCACTATTTTTGAGGTAAGGAATTTTGTCGTTAACCTTGAAAAATGAACCAATTTTACAACATCTGAAAGAAATCAATAGTTCTGCATCAATGAAATGTTTGAAGGTCTTAGAAATAGATCTAGCAATTGTGTTAGACAAACTACCACAGTATGGTAACTTCAGATAAAATTTAGATAAGTCGCTGTTCTCGTTCACAGTACAGGGAACAGGATCCATTCGTAATAGATTACAAATAGGTTCTTTCTTTTTTGTTTCTTGTTGTTTCGTTTCGTTTCTTGTTGTTGTTGGTGTGGTGGAGGGGACAGAGTTGAGAGAATGTGTACTGGTTTAATACTGTGCACCGACCTGTAAGATTTTCTTTCTGAATGACCATAGGCAAGGTCTAAGGATGAACATTACACCAAGTAAATTAAATGAGAAAATCATCACTTAACCAAGAAGTCCAAGGGCATTGTGGTTTTGATGATTAAATCATGAGTATTTTGAGTATCTGGCATATAACATGTAGTAAGTATGTCCACCTCAAATGATTTTTGACCTCAAACAAAATTACTAGGCCTCTCGCACCAAATAATGTGCATCTGAAAATCAAATAGTCTATACGCAGCTATCTGTTCAAGTTTCTCTTGAATGTTTATCAGTTCTGCAGATGCTTCCCTTCTTGAAATGTCATGTTCATAATATTTAGCAATTCGACCCCTTTGACCCAGAGTGACCTTTGACCTCCACCAAAAACAAAAGGTTTTTTCTACGTAATGTAACACATTCACAAACTAAATATCATATGTTCCCATGATTCCTACTTTGAGATATTTTCAAATTTTCAGTGTTTGGTCTCTGGTACCTCAGATGACCTTTGACCCCCACCAAACGCAATAAGTTTGTTTTTCTAAATATGACATGCGATCCCCATACTAAGTATGAGAAGTAGCCATCATTCCTACTTTGAGATATTTTGGTAACAAGATTTTCAGTGTTTGACATCTGGTGACCTCATATGACCTTTGATCTTCACCACAAGCAATAACTTTCTTTTTCTCAGTATGACCAACCCAAATACTAGATATGAGAGGTATCCATCATTCCTGTCCTGAGATTGTGTTAACAAGATTTTCAGTGTTTGACCTCTGGTGACCTCAGATGACCTTTGACCTGCACCTAAAACTATAGGGTTCTTCATCTTAATATCGGTCACTATGCACCAAGTTTGAGAACTGTTAGAGTCTCCCTTTTTGAGATTTTGTGATAACAAGCTGGGTGTCACAAACACACAGGCACACACACACACACACACAATCATGACCACATAAGTCTCTCTTTCCATTGAGACGAAAAACTGTGAATTCTGGAGTTATATTCCAAACCTGATATCAAATGTAGCACTATAGACTATCCTACGAAAGCAAACAGTTTCAAACCGGGACACCCCTCCCCCAGAACGGCGATCACTCATCAACAAGCCATCGTAAAAAGCCCTTTGCTATAAAACTGAATTGCCTGGGCTTTGCACATTTTCAGAGGTAGGAGGACCCAACCATCTCCCCCAGGTCAGCATCAACTTGGTCATGCGCCTATATTCCCTTCACTCTCAAAGGAATCGAAACAAAATTGAATACGTTTCATATATTGACAATGCAGCTCAACTAGATCTTCACCTGTTTTACTGCGAGTAGTAAGTTTTTCGTCCTTTTGATGTTTTTCTTTCTTTACCCCCCCCCCCTTTTGGGGGGTCTGATAAGCGCAGACATTCACTGTCGTGCATTATTGATTCTATACCTTTTCTTGCAGCGGCAGTCGAACCCGAGGCAAGAGAGGGGGGTATGGGACTCAATATCTCAATGAAAAAGTCACAGCCTAAAGATATGTTTACCTTCAAGTTTTCCCACCCTTCAAATTTGACAAGCGATGGTAGAATGAATGATGCATGGCATGAATCTCTATTTCAAGTCTTGATAAATACAGCACAAAACAAATGAGAAATGCAATTTCCGGCCATCTGGGAGACCTGAAAGCCAGAAATTTTCTTTTGCGCTCCTCGTCTCCATCAACTGCTGGTGGTGTTCCGCTCAGATAGCCCTACCCTTACTCATTCCTCCCCCCCCCCCCCCTTTCGCCCCTTTATTTATTTGTTCCGCCTGTTCTCTTGTAAGCAGAAAGTGTGCAACTTGAATTCTTCACTGTTTTTACTTTTGTTTTTGAAGGAAACTGTAATAGTTCAAAAATTGCTTTAAACTTGGTTTTTGTTAGAATATTTACAATGCATGTAGCAATCTGGGACCAACTTTCCTCCTGGCCTGGATGTCGGCTCTAAAGACCTCACTTCCCCTCCCCCCCTCCCACAAAAAGGAGTCAGTGGTCAGTCTAGCTGCGCCCCTGACTGCCGTAGGGTTTCCCCTGGGTCTACATGAATTTCCTTTTATGGAGCAATAAAGTTTTACTTTTACTTTCTATAGTAACACCCATTAACGTGACCAGAAGAGATACCAAGGAAGCTTTAAGGTATCTTGCAAAATTGTTTTTTTTTAGAAGGAAGCACTTTCATATCCTCGAATATTACTGAATGTGCAAAACTGCTTCTTTTTCACGCAATTGCAGAATACCACTCGACAGTTGTTGTCATCTTGGAGCTGCCTTCGGGCGTCACGGTCTACCCTGACTTTAAACATCAATTTAAATACGTATTACCCGACCATGACTTCGGATCCACACAGGAAGTCACAGGCCGGCCTGACCAGGCTTTCCAGTTCGGTCACCAGGTACAATTCATTCCGGCATGAGTCATTTTGTACTACATTTTATTTTTTTTACTTTTTTTTTTATTAGGGGATTAGCAGGGGGCCATGACCCTCTTGTGCCTCCCCGTCTACACCAGTGATTATTTGCTAGGTTGAAAAGTATTTGGCTTTTCTTGATAAGTCATGCTATTCTGAATTTACCATTACTCATTTACTTGGAGGGCTAACCCCAGATATTCTCTATCAGCTGTAAAGGTATTTTATCATCTCACGGCCATCAAAATTAACCTCATTGGTAAGTGCCATTTTGAAAGATGCTTTCCAAATTATTGTCGGACAAACCAACGAAAAAGAAAAGGGCGTGTCTGTCTCTTCAAGAAAAAACTGATCAAAAGATGGTGGTAATTGTGCTATGATAACCTCAAGGAATGAGCAACCATAAGTTGTAAAAAGAAAAACAGCTTTTTCTGTACCCAAATAGAAATGCAAAAAGGTAAAATCAAACTAGAGAGTCAGCAACAAGCTAAAATGAAGAAAGAAAATAGCCAATGATGAAACTGCAGTTCAGCAAATTTATTGATATCTTAGGAATAAACACAACTAAGATGTTTTGTACAGTATTCACAAAAAAAAGTATTATTAATTTACTCAATACTGACGACATAGTTGCCAACCTTTTAAATCGTAAACACCTGTCAGCCGTTCCTTCTCCGGGAGGATGGCATACTGGAATTCACACAGATGTGTTCAAAGAACTGATTAAGTTCATAAATGTGTTTGATAAGTTTTCCTGACTTCATTTTGTAATTTCAAAAATTTCACATTGCAACCATCTACATGAGAGAGGGAGAAAACACGATTGAAATAAAAACAAGAAGGTAACATGGTTTAATTTGGCTGCATTACCATCGGAGACATCAAATCATAACATCTGTGTAGGATGAACCTAAATTATCGGAGACGTATCCTGACATGGGGGAAGGGTAAGTCAGTCATGAATGTAATTTCTGTTACAGAATTACTAATGGAAGGAAAAAGCACAGCCTTTTCAGGGACGGCTGCCTAGAGATGAGATACAAAACTACACTTCTGAAAGGTACTAATATACTAACCACCAGTTGCTTGAACTTCTAAGAAAATTTTTAAAAATAGGGCATGCTAGAGAAAAATCTTCCTAGACATTTTCTCATTTTTACCTACTCACCATTTGATGGCTTTTCAAGAAGAAAAAAAGGATCTCTATTCTGTCCTATTTCTTTCCTTTGCCCCAAAAGCCCTGACAAGCCTACCTCCCTCAGGCCACATTGACATGACAACCTGTTCTTACCCATCCCTATATATTAAGTACTAAGTACCCAAACCCCTACCTATTATTCTCTATTCTCATCCAACCCCTAAGTACTGCAATAACTCTTCCTCATTCGTATTTAACCCTCCTTCAGCTGGCCCAACCCACCTCCACCTTACACCTCAAAACCACCCGACACCCATTGTTTACCTCCAATCACATCCAACCTCTACTATTCTATATTCTGTATGTGACCCTTGGTATCTCATCTGTGACACTTACATATCCTGACATTTATTTGTCCAGTGACTAGCAATGCTCAATCTGGGTACAAGGTAGTCTACAGAGCACACCTCTGGTATAGGCCTAGTGCATGCTTATCAACGGGACATGAACTGACATAAAGCACTTCATGCAGACGATGTAGCCATTAACTCACTTCGACAGTATGAAGATGTGACAAAAATATTCAACCTCATGAATAATTTTTCATTCAAGAGACTAGAAATGGTCTCTTAATAGTTTTGTAAGGTTCCCACTGCACCCAGTACTATCTGGTCACTGCCATTGTCTCATAGGCGAAAAATATGTGACTTGATTCCTCAACTTACCAGCCATACCACACATCATTTACACCTCTTTGTTCTGTCAACTTAAGAAGCAGTTACCATAGGCTCTGCTAACAGCCGCAGTGGCATATACTTTTGAATCACGTTTGTGACATGCAGGAACAATACCCATTAGTCACCAAACTAGCTGGACATCTCAAATCCAGGTTTTGTGTTGGGTGGGAATACTTTAACACAGCTTTTTCCATCAAGTTTAATTTCTGCCAGTGATACTTTCTGCTGTTTAAATGTGCTTTGAAATAGATCCTTTCACTTGATTCAGATCTGCAGAAAAAAACAAAAAAACTTGGAAGCTTACAGACTAACAAATGAAAGGTATTCATGGCATTAACATTGATTTCAACCATCTCTTTTAAAAGTTACAGGAGGACCCTCAATCTAAAATCGATATGGTTATGTAAGGTCACTAGGAACAGGCAAGGCTACTTGTGAAGCAAACACTGAGATGAAAATGTGCTAGATACACTGGCCATTTGTTGGCTATACACTTTGATAACAGTAAGGTCAGTCCCAGGAACTGTTCACTGTATGGGCATGCCCTGCTCTGTCCTCTCATTCAACATTATTGCTGAAACTCTGTTCATCATTGACCTCTGGTGATTCATGTTCAACCACGAAGTCAGATATAACACACTGAATGGCAACAATAATATCTATCTTTAATTATGCATCATTTTTTTTTTTTATTTTTAATGATGAAAGTTATGCCATTCATTCCTTGCATTCCAGGCAACACATACAATGTAGCCATTAATATTCAAATTCTGATCACAAAGAATGAGACAAAGAACATAACAGTAGCCTCACAATAGACACAGTTTCATTAAAAAAGTACTCCAATGTTGTCTGACAAGTGTAGCCATGCCTCGATCATGACGTTCAAAAAACTTTGCTCTTACACAATATGTCATCAGCATTATGTACCCCAAAGATCTCTTTGTTTCCGAGAAAAGTTGAATGAATTATTAATTCAATTATTCCTATGTCAAATCCATTAGGTGGCAAGAACTACAGCTTTTGTGATATTCGTTTTAAGTATAAAATGCCTCTTGATTCCAACGTTGACCCCGAGATGAACTTGTAACGGTAGCCAAAGTATTTTGCTACTTTAAGGTTACTGATTCTCAAATTCAACCAGTGATCTCAAACTGGGTAGTTTGATCAAACAGTTCCATGTGACCAAAGCATCAACACAGAATCATCAATGCAGTATTCTCCACAGAATTGAAGGAGGGTGGGGGTGGGTGGCAGCCACGGACGAAGCGAATGCAAGATTGTAAAAGTGATTCCTTGGGAAAGGGCTTTTGCATCCAGAACTATTTTCGTAGTTGAAATGCTAAATGATGCAAAATGGTGCCAATTAGAGACAATTTCCTGTTCCTTTTGAAATAGCAACATCCAGTTATCAACTTTTTTTTACAGGAAGAAAGAAGCATTAGGAGGGAGGATTCTTTCAAGGGGGTTGGATTTTTCCTGGGGCAGTCGCCATTTCCGGAGCGGGTAGCTTTCACGCAGGGAGGTGGGCCACCCCAAAGCCCTCATGGAGAATGTTGCGATATAAGTCAACCAGTCACATTACCCCTTAGTAGCTTTATCTGAATCTACAACAATTTCTTTTGCACCAGGCATAAGGAATAACCCAATGCCCACTGTCAATGCCTTCAACGATGTGAGGTATATCATCACAGCAGTGACCTGGACGTGTAAAAGTGTTCCAAAATGGCTACATCTCACCACACAGAGCCTTCTTTTGTCAAGAAATAAAATACTTTATCAGAGTAACTCAGACCCCAGCAATTCTGAATAGAGGAGAACATTTCTTCTCTCTGGTCTCCTGTGATCCAAATATGAGGTCTCTACGACCATTTTGAGAGATCTGACTGGGATGCGCACATTTTCCTTAGTCTCATGTGACTGACTTTGGTAACACGGCAGCTTCCGCCACACTGAAGACAAAATCCAAACAGCCGAACTTGACGTAACTTCCGTGGTGCAGCAACGCCGTTCCCTCCCATCCGGATGACGTGTGAGATTGAACATCGGTTGCACATCGGCATGGTATCTCTACCCTTCTGACTGTCATAGTCCTGTCTGGTGTTTCTACGACCTTTTTCCTCTTGGAGAGCTTTCTCACAGATTTCACAAAGGATGACGATGAAATGGTTTCCGAGTGATTTTTCTACCAATTTTCCGGTGAATGACACCATGTCCACTGTTGTTCCAAATTCGCTATAATTCAATAATTCAAAATGTCTCGATGCCTGAGCAAAAATGATAAGAAAAACAATAAAAGGATCATTTCTGAATTACAATTCAGACGCCAATTTCATCAAATTTTCAGGCAGTCATGTTTTATAAAGCTAATTCCTCCACATGGAAATCAAGATGAAACAGCAAGCCACTTATGATTAGTGGATGCAAACAGCTGTATCTCCATGCCCAGGGTTAAGTTTCCTTTTGATTTGATCTGTGCTACAAATTTTCAACATCACAAAAAAAAGAAGTTTGAGGCTGATCATAAGGAGGAGAGCTTTAAGATGTAGCCAATACTTGAAACTTTATTCAGAAACTGAAAAATCACGTCAGTGCCGGAAGAAACAAGAAATCTCACCTCGTCGTAAAACACGCTGGCATGCTTCGCAGAGATGTAGTTGCAATGTCCATAATGACTGAGGCACATATCTGCATCTGAACCTGTTAAACGGGTAATATATTGGTTTACAAGCCATGACTGACATTGAAACAATGACACTATACAATGTACGTGAATGGGGAGGGGGACATATTACAACTGCATGTTTTGAGTTTTGGTTCTGACGCATCTTACTCATCTGACCCATCATACGCATCTTACTCTTACTACAAGTTTTGTTTTGTTTTAAAATCATGTCTCAAGAAGGTGTCTCATGCACGGTTCAATAGGATGAGATAACCGCGACTTAACGTTAAAGTTGTGGAATGTCCTTTCGAGATGGCATACACCAACATGTGCGATGGCATGTAAGGATTGTCTGTCTGAGGATAATTTGATCTTCATCACTGTTCCATAGCCCTTGCAATCGACAAGATTCATTCACTCGCTGACAATTGTTTGTGAATTATTGTTCAAGGGGTCATGCACAAAATCACTGAGTACAACCACTGTTTCGACCTGGTAACAGTACTGGGAAAGAATTTAGGTGGTATTGTGCATGATTTACTAATACTCAAATGGTTTTTACTGAACTGTTACTGTTGTTAAATGATAGTAACAGTCGATCAGTGATTTGTAAGTTTCTGACAATGAATATTTAACAGTATTTATGTCACCATTGCTTTCGACCATGTCTAGTTCCATTATTCACCAGCTGCTAATTACCAATTGTTTTTCATTCATTATTTGTTGTATTGGAATCAGCCTTCAGTAATAAAATAAACATCCAACCATTGTGAATCACTGTTATACTTATCTATTTGTTATATTAGAAATAATGGTAAATATTGAAATATTCATAACTGCAAATCACCAATACTCAATGTGTGTAAAATATGCACCTGATGTTTGGATGTGATAAATGAATATTCACCATCCATGAAACATGATGTGAAACAACTGAATGAAAACCAACAAAGTAGATGATACCATCTTGTGTAGAGAGAATAAAGTAAGCCTTTTGTTTATGCACAGTGCGTGTCAAACTAAGTTGTCTAGCCTTCAGCGATTGCATCACTGGTTGTTGCAATGGACACAGGGGTTAACAGTTCACCACAGCATTCATGTTGCACAGTAACATTCACATTGTATGTATTCTTCTTGAATGCAAAATCACAGTGACAACCAAAAGGAGAGAAAAAAATAGAGAAAACCAGAAAGCCAAAAGGCATTGTGGTTGTGATGATTCAGTTATGAACATTTTGAATCTGGCATGTTGCATAAGGTAAAGATATGTGACCCCAAATGACCTTTAACATTCACCCCAAAAATTGGCTTCTTGTATGTACAGATACATACCAAATATGAGATTTATCCAAGCCTCCTTTCATGAGATATCATGTTGATAAGGTAGAGCATTATGGACATACACAAACACATTTACACACATATACAAACACACACACCTACGCATATCTACAAAGGTTACGATTACCATTGGAACCAAAAATTGCTGCAAATTCATACATCCAGAAAAATGATTTAAGAGTTTCATTTTGTCAAAACTTACTGTTTCCAATGCTAAAGAATTTCCTTTTCATTTTTATCGTCTTTGAACAATTTGAAGACGAAACAGGGCAGAAGACACCCAATATGGGTGCGTGTGTATCCCTTTTTGGCACTGTAGGGGGTTGGTCACTGTGGTTGTCTGTGGATTCTTTGGTGGTAGCTGCAGGGGTTGCCTGGATGAAAATGATTAAGAAGAGTAAAAAGATAACAATTTCCTACCATCTACTGGCATTTCTTTCAATACTGTTTCTAGCCTTTAAAAGACAGGTTTTGATACACATATTGTGGTGTATGTGACCAATATGTTATTAATGAATCTAGATTATGCCCATTGGTAATCTTAAATTTCAATACCAATTTTTTGAGTGAGAATACAATAAACTGGTATCTGCAAAAGCTTCAAAATTTGAAAACCAAGCACCCGCCTTCCATGGTCAGTCCAGTACCTGGGTGTAATTTGATGCAATTCATATCACCATACAATGAATATTCAGTTTATGCAGGTTGGCAGTTGTTTATCTATTTGACCAGTCAGAGGTCTACATTGGACCAGTATGGACTGGTGGGATTGCAGGACATGCCAGTCCTGTCTCAGTTGCTAACAAAAACTTATGCTTCCTTCTGCAGTTGAACTGCATCATGTGAAAAGATTATAGATCCAGAACCTATGCTTCATGTCATCTTTTTTTTTGACATGAATTACAACGAAATGTCCTGGGGCATGTATCACGAATTTTATTATGCGTACAATGCACGTTCATGAAACTTTGGGCACCAATTTCAGAGGCAGAAAATAGTCCCTCGGAAATCCAGACATCTGATGCAAATGATAACTTACACCAATAACTCTTACCAACAAAGTTATAATTTCTCGTCACCTTTCCAACAGTGAATCACAATTACCAACATGAATACTTTGCTAGGGAGGTCAGGTGCAAAGAAGTTCTGCTAATTTCCCAAAAGGGGGAGGGGATGGATTTGGGGAAATTTTTGGTACCTCCAAGACCATTAGTGCTGTTGAATTGATGGACAATTTCCGTCTGTAAGCTTTCCAAAGGGGTGATTTAGAGTACCTATAAGACCAATCTTTAGGTTTCAAGTGGGTGATTTATGGACCATTTATTCCATACCATGTACAGATGATACATTCTGTATGTTTCAAAGGGATAATTTACAGGCCCAACAAGACCATTAACGTCATAGAATTGACAGAAAATGCAATCACTAAGTTTCTCAACTTAACTCGTGGCTAATAATAACACTGTTGGTGCAAGAGTTCCAAAACAGAGAGAGCAGCAATCCAACACAAGAAGTTAATACAGTAAAGAACATTTGTAATTACAATCATCCCAAAAACTCTTCTACAGTCTTTCAAATGGTCCTGATACGTCGAATACAAAACATTATTCCGTAATTGTACAAGTACGAGTCAAAGCAAATATGAAGTTTTAGGAATAAACTATTTCCCTCACTCACTCGAAAGTCGCCATGTCACTGCCAAATTACCTGAATGGTGACGTGATGGAGTAAAAAGTTTTCTTATCATATCTTATCTTATCACGCATGCACCTCCACAAGTTATGAAGTATTACAGGTGAACAAGCTACGACGTCATACATTGCAAACATGACGGCACACTACACAACAACCACTGAAAATTGGAAGTAACAATTGGAAGGAAGTCATTATGACAATAACACCATTACAGTCATGACTGTTTGTAAAATAAGATGTATATGAAGTGCAGAAGTGAAACATAAAAACCCACTACTGTTCCTCTGTAAGGTTATTATGTTACCTTTGAGGGCAGAAGCTGCTGAAGCCTTTGCCAGGCTAGGACTTCTATTAGTTTCTGATCAAGCTGACTTAATTCTGCATCTGTATAATGAAGATAAAGATATAGCGATGACAAGGAAATATTTTATCTTCAAATGAAAAACATTTTGAGTCACACGTTCCACGGGTGAGTGTATGCTAACCAGACACACCCATGAGTTTATCATGCATGCAAGTGTGCTTATTCTTTTTCTTATTTCAGTTGTTATTTATTACAGTTCTTATTTATTTGAAGCCTTTACTTTCGTCATCGCTGATGTTCATTATGGCCTGAATCTATAACTTAATAAATCCTTTAAAGGGAAATAGGGCGTTTAGAATACACCAACATGACATACAAAAGAAATAGCTTTAGTCATTGTTAAACCATTCAGTCTCATCAATAAACATCTGCCAAAGCTTCATCTACTGAAAACATTATGCATGTGATAAGTAACGGAAGATGCATCATTTGAATTTTGAAAAGTTTGGGTGAACAAATTGGTCCTGAGCAACAAATAACTGAGTTTCTATCTTAGAGAAACTTATTCCCTGAAAAGAAGGCTACTGTCCATCCTAATTTTGAATAATTTATCATTCTGCATCCACAAACATTGGCTTTAATAATATGGATGTTTTCTGTTAAACAGACGCCCTACTTCCCTTTAACTGTTTATTTACTTGTCTTCTCTACTAACCTTCAGAGCCCTCAATACAAGACTGCAATGTGTTGTTCAATCCCAGAAGAGCCGGAGATATCGACTTATCGGTGAGAGAAGTTGAATTACTGCTGGTGGTTAATTTGTCGGTTCCTTTGAAAGTCACAAGAGGAAGAAAAAAAAAAATAGTTTCACTTAGGATTATTTTACAATCATAATTCGTTCAAAGTCTTTCTGTCTAAAAGACAGATGAATCATTTAGTTGTCAAGTACCACAACATGCGATTGTTATTTGTCTGCTAAATGCTTAAAAAATAAATGAATAATTCTTAACTAACAAAAACCAATAAACTGACAACCTTGCAAAGATGTTCTGATGTATGAAGTCGATTAAATATGACAGGAATAGTCTACTCTCAAAAAACTAAATGTACACTAAGTGTGAAGTTCCATCAATTTTTACCTCTTGTGATACTGCACTGACAAGGTTTTCAAACTATGAAAAGGTGAAATTTGCATCTAAATAAACTTCATTCAATGTTTAAACTAAAGAATACATCATTGCAACTTAAAAACTTAGATTAAGCTAAAGGGCAAGAAAAAAAAGGGGGGGGGAGGCCTGGGTCTTCAAATTCAAGGTCCGTTAGGTCTTGACTTCAGTCATGCTTACCATTACCACTATGAACTGACATCAACTTTGAGGTGGCAGTGGTTGACCTCCCTGGAACCATAATGGTGGTGACCCGTAAATTCTGCATTGAGCTAGATGATACCATTTTTACAGTGGAGGGCAAAGAGTGTCCACTTGTCTGTGTTGTTATTACACCAGAAGATTTTAAGCTTTGGTTTGCAGCTGTCATGAAATGGTTCACAGCTTTTTCATTAACACATTTGTCCAAAGAGTTGCTCCTTGCATAAAAGTCCTTTGAATGCTGTTCAGCCCTATTTGTCTTCTTCAAGTCTCTGTGAAGTTCAAACTCATCCTTGTTCTTGAGGTCTGAAGGTCCATTTAATATAAGTTCAGGACCATTGGTCAGTTCACTCTTCATCCCTTGTCTCGTTATATCATTAAACTCAGTTTTTTCATGAGTCCTGATAGAATTTTCTCCAATATGGTTCTCCTGTTTGGAATTATGGATGTGGTTAAATTCCCTGATTGTGGAAGAGGACCTGTCTGACAGTTTCATCGAGGCATGGTGAGAGGGAGATGGGTTCTCATGAGGCGTTTCCGATCTTAAAAGCTGCGTTGCACTGACAATTTTCTGAGTCACTGGTTCAGACTTTGACAGGTCCTTTTTGGTCAAATGAATAGCAACACTGGACTGTAAACTAATAACAGACTTCAGCCACTGATAAAGTAAGATAAAAAAAGATGACGATGAAATTATCAATTGAAAGATTTCAGGAGATCTTAAAAAAACAACGACAACAAAAAATGAATCTACTGACCCTCTACCCTGTGTTTCTTCTAAAACATTATCTACTCGGTCAATATACTCAATTCCATGGAACTGTGCATGCATATTACTTGCACTGTTGCTCACATTGCATCAACTCTAGGAACCAGAATAAATCACTCTTTTTTCTATTTACTGTAGTTTTTCCACCAGCAATGCGCCAAAGAGGTAAGTCACTGCATCACAACTAAATCGTAGTGGCTTAGCAGGAACACTGCCCTCAACATCATCAGGTAATAACTACACCACCATCCAAACTGCCACCATTTGAACTGTTTTCAGACACATTTGTTCTAACACAAAGATTTCAAGTTCATGATGGCATATTTTTGTCAATCTAACACTTCCTTCTGCCCCAAGACCATGGCTCCATGTTCTAGGACTAGCAGGTGCCAGCAGCTGTGCTAAAGGTTACCAGTGTGCTTGGTGCGGTAGATAGGAGCAGATTTGTTGTGATGACATTAAGTGACCAGTGATGTATATTCCTGTTTTAATGAACAGTGTTGTTTTTAGTAAACACAGTTGATTGATTTTCTAGAAGCACTCACCTCTTCCTTTTCCTCTGGGGTGCTTAACCTCGAAGGTCCACTGGATGAGCTTAATGGTGGTACTCTCTCGGGGATCCTCAGTAATGATGGTGGATGCCTGTAATGCTCTTTAATTGAGATTGGTATCTGAAATGCGAGTGGGCACAGAAGAAAGTCAAATAACTTTGTGATCGCTTGCCAATATGAGGTTTAAGGTTGCATGCAAGATTTACCGATCAACTCTGCACTGCTGATCAGAAGTACCTGATGCAGCAAACTTTCCAAATTACTGGTGTGAGCCTATACATAAACAGGTGACCATTCAAACCAATTTAAAGTTCTTCTGCAACAAGACTTAAGATTCACAACCAATGAAGTCAATGAAGAGAAGACACAATATCTGCTGACCTAAGTGAAGTGACAGCAATGCTGCAAAGATTGAAGTTAAAGGGACTTCCCCTCATTGTTTTCCTGCATGTTTACAGATTACTCGACTACATGTATCTGAAACGACCTTTGAACCCATCAGAGACAGCCGGAAACGTCTCCTTACAAAGATCTATATTCAAACAAGATTAAATCTCATGCAAGTGTTTCCACCCTTACATACCATTGTTATTCAAGAGGAGGGGGGGGGGGAGCAGTCTGCCTTCAAGTAACAACTGCCACCCTTTTGCACAATGAAGCATCTCAGTTATCAAATATTTCTGGAGGAGAGGGAAGGGGGTCTCCTTCCTGAAACCTCAGGGCTTACTTCATCCATGGGTGTCCTGCTTCTTAAAAATCTGTGAAGAACACTGTTAAGGGCTACCTTGTCACGAGTTTGATGTTCAAGCTATTTTTCCTTCTTAATATATCATTTCCAAAGCAGCTTCAAACACACAGAGTCCAATAAGTCTTCGCAGTAAAACAGTTATATAATCGAAACTGGTAGTAACCACTTTCTATTCAGTTTGATTATTGCATTGAAGAAAAGTGAAGACATGAAAAGATTCAGCAATTGTATAAAAATCAGACATAATCATGAAATATTGAAAGTACAGTAATTGTGAAATACCGAAAGTAATTGTGAAATACTGAAAGCTACAGTGGAGCATTTGTTGCAATTTAAGTAAAAGTTGAAAAGAAATAAAGTTTGCATGGTTACAAAAGCCCTTATAAAGGACCCTCTGTCCTCTCTGGCATGTATACATACAGGACCTTATATGTATGTAAAGTGTGTAGGTAAAAAAAAATGGTTATAATCAAAATATGATTATTAGATTTCCACTTATATCAGGTGCCCTTTGTTGAATACCATGAAAGCTAACAATCCCATACGACGGATTTGACTGCATACATTCCTGCTACCTTCACAGTTTGTGAGTGTAAGATTAACAATGGAACACTAAACCATAACATTTTCTTGTAAACATTTCACATATGTAGTGGTGGGAAAATCAAATTAGCCTTACCCGTGAACATTTCCTTCTCTCCGGTTTATCCTTTAAGGGTGGTCCCGTAGCATGGACCTTATTCAGAAAGTCCATTTTGACTGCATGTTGGTTTATCCTGTTATTTACATTGTGGTATATCTTGCATTTTTCTGTGTAGCTTGCTTTAGCAAATTCAGGCTGCAAAAGAAAAAAAAAAGACAAAATTTAATATACATGGGAAAGTGAATTTTAGTCTAAAGTTGGTTAGAGACTTTAAGAGTTTTGAGTAGCTGGTTTTGTCTCTAACCATACACCTCATCAACAAGATTTTATTCAGAATATTGCCACTTGCAGAAAAATTTCAATCTCTGAAAGACCTGCGTTTCTGGTGCTGAGCACACACTGCTTTGGAAAATGGAAACTTCTACTCAAATCCATCAGCTGCGATTTGAATGTGGGGGGCTGCAACTTGGGCAGATATTAATAATGCAATATGAGACATCATAACTGATTACAAACCACAACACCAGACAGGCGCCTTTGTAGGTGCTACTCTTCTATAAGGCTATCAGGTCATTACATATCTCATTGTCTATTCTCAACAAAACTGATTATCCTGACTACGTGCTGGGTTGTTATCTTTTGTTTTCTATGAAAAGACTTTCACAGTATGCAATGATTCTTTTACTTTGGTATAATAGACACCAATGCCTTATGTCCAGCGGTGGTGTTACCCACATATCGGCTCATATGTCTTCAGGTAGAGACGATCATGTCAGCATTACAAGGGGTGTTGAAGCAGTGGCATTCTTACCAGACCATTCTCCGGATGATTCGGACACATCCATCTCCCCGTAGGAAAAGTAGTTAAAGGAGGACTCAGACAGTCCCGATGAAAGAGAAGAGGACAGTAATCACACTGTATCAGCGGATCCACTCTACAACTCCTTTAAAACAAAAAGACAATGAACTGGATGTAATCAACTTGGAAATTGTACACCTCAAAGATATTCCAAAAGAAAGATCTTTTTTACTTGAGATATGACTCAAATGAGATTGATGTCCCGGACCCCTGCTGTCTTCTTATTCTCCATAGGAGTTCATTATTTCCTAAACCTCTGACATCTTGTTACCCAACTCAGGTATTCACTATGTCCTTACACCACGCTGTTTTCTCACCCACCTTAGGCAGTCAGGATTCCTTAGAGGGGCACCTTGAGTTGTTTCAGGAAATTCACTACATATTTTTCCAAACCTGTCAAGTTTCCTTCACATACTAATGACAAATGGTTAACCTAAGAGGATCCATCCATGTGTCACATACAAATGAAGACTAGTGAGTGATTAATTAATGAGTCAATTTATTTTCTTGAAAATTTAGGACCAGACACTTTTTCACAATAGTACTTAGTCATGTCATTCACACAGTCAGTACAAGCCAGGGCCAAAAAATTTAAATATGTAGACATTTTTCATACCTATTGGATGTAAAAATTGACTATGTATGGTAACTACAAGCAATAATTATGCGTTTGTACCCTTTGACGGCGTAACAAATTTATTGAGATCAATCTGCTCCTTTAAGCCCCAGTTGTCTTCCCCTCACTTAATTGTTCCCTATTTCCTCCAGCCCCTGCACTCTTCTAACTTACTTTAGACATTCATTAGTTCCTTAAATTGTGCTTGGGCACTCATATTTTCTTTCAGACCCACTGTCTTCCATTCCTTAGGCATTCATTATTTCCTTAAGCCCTTGCGCTCTTATTCAACTCAAATGTTCATGCTTCCCTTAAAGCTGGGAATGTGTGTTGCACTGGCAATAACCTGGTCATCTATCTTTGATTTTCATCAGTATTTCAGGGAAGAGAAAGTATGGAAAAGATCACTTGGGACAAAATCTGAAAGAGAACTATGCAGTCATCTTCAAGATATTTGAAATTGAAAATTGTTTTGAAATTTTTGTTGGCCCCACAAAATTCAGACTCTCCAAAAAAGGCTATTCCATCGATTGTTTATTGAAATAAAAAAGACCAATAAGAATGGATATGAATTTCCATGTATGTTTTTGCAGTTGTTGCAGCATATTTGACTTTCAGTGGCAAAATATGACAAAAACTCATATTCCAACTTTACGACCCTGCCACAGGCATTCCCAATTTCCTTTGCCCTTGCTGTCTGCTAATACACCTAAACTGTTCATTTACCCCGAAATCTCCTGCCTCAGGAATTCACCATTTCCTTTTGTGTATGCAATGTAATACTTACTTGTTACAAAGGAAGCACATCTTTGCAGGGAGCGGTACCATTCCATTTTCAAGTTCGTAGATAGTCTTAACATTCTTGTTAATTTCTTCTTTCCTCCTTTTTCTGGTCATTCCTTCAGAAAGAAAAAAACCTTAACATGAGGTACCTCAGAATATTTCATTGATACTCAAAAAGGTGCACACTTGACAAATTTGTGTACAAAGAATCTTAAAGTCCTCAGGTCTAGATGGCAATGATATGCATCTGTTAGTGCTGTCACCTTAAAACTAACAGTCAGCCGTTAAAACAAAGCTCAGTTCTGCTAACGTGTATGCGGATTTCCTGCAATAAACTTTTTCAAACAAATTCATTTTGAAACTTTTTAACGGTATAGGAAAGTTCATTCCGGCCATTTAAATATTTAGCAAATTAAATAGGACCTGACAGCACTAATGTCTGCACATCAAACTTAATAATGTTTTCTAAGTTTCAAGTTTTCTAGGCTGCAAAAACGTACATTGCAGTGTTTGCAACAGATACCCACATACGCAAACAAAGACTCCTAGACCCACTTCTGAAATTGCTACCCAATCCAAAGTTTCACTTAAGAGCATAGTCTTGAGTGACACAAAACTTTTTTAACACCCAGTCAATGCATTGTTCATTGAACAAAATTCAGGATGTAAGCCTAACTAAGAACACTTTGTTGTCATGCCAATATGTGAGATACATGGTGCTACATGAATATGCAAAACAAAATGTTCTCTCATAACTTAACAACAAACTCAGTAGATGAACAGAAGTTTCATTTTTGGGTACCCAAGTAAACGAGCAACTGCAGACTGCAGGTGCCTGGGTCCAAACATTAGATCTGGTGCAAACTCTAACACAAAGGAAAGTAATAGCGCAGGGGCAAAAAGTTAACTAAGGGGCTCATCAGGATAATGGTGCACATGAGGGAGGTGATGAGAGTAGTTTGTAATAGTGATGGTGAAACGGTAAAGGTATCCACAGGTTTTTGTGATCATGGGGTTGAAGTTACCAATGGTCAATTAGGTAAAAAGAGCTTCTGCGACGAAGGGGTGGAGGAGGATGGTAGAGAAAGGTCTTGTTTCTCCTCCAAATGTACCAAATGAAGGGGCACCTTCACCTACAATCTGCACTTCACCGTCGTGTGCGTGGCCGAGGATAAGGGGACACAGGATGGTTCACCTCCCAGTATCATTCTGATATCATCTACCTGTAGGCTTAAAAAACAATCATATTGTGTGGCAAAGTATACCATGTGCTTGCAAAATACTCTCCCCATCGAGGATATTCGAGAATCATTGATGTTAGCAAATCCCTGGCACTGACCCTCACCCTCTCCTCCCCCCCCCCTACAAACACATACACACTGACAAAAGAATGGATTAATTACCTGGTAACGGAGCATGTGTCATAATCTCTGCCGGTAACTGGAATTGATTGGGGTTTTGTATCGATGCTGCTTTGATGAGCATCAGGAGGGGATTTCCTTTAGATTGAAGAATCTCCTCCATATCATCCTCATCAGGTTCAGTCTTCTCCGGTTTCTCTTGATTATCTTTCTTTCCAATTTTGATTTCCTTTTGCGCTTCCCTAGAAAAAAAAAAGAAATAACATAAAAGAAAAATACAGAAATACACACAGAGAATAAAAAAGAATAAGATACTAAATCAATGTTAGCAACCTTTAAGTGGCCTCAATTGTCCAGAAGAGTTATACCACTTCAGAGTCAGGCAGCTATTCCTATGACATCATACTGCAAAAACCCAGACACGTCTAAACTCTTCTAAAAATTTTTTTTTCACAGAGATATTGTGACAATCAGAGAAAAGAGGTGATCTTATTATCAGGATAATGCAACATGGAAAGAAAACAATGAGACAAAAATGACTTTGACTCAACAGTATAATTCATATATTTGTCTGAAAAAATTCCAGTGGGATATATTTGACAATACATGCAGGACCATTCTTGAATTTAAGAAAACGTTTCATGATGACTGAGGCAACTGAAGTTAGGTTGGAGTCAGAGAATGAGGTATTCGTGTCAAATGGATAATATGCAAGTCAATATATCATAGTGTTGTTGAGATACGAAATTACGGCAGTCAATATTGTGCCAACAATATCACAGTACCAAAGGGGTAAGTACACCTAGGATAAATATGTATTTAAATATAGATTTGTGTACAGTAGCTACACTGTGCAGCCAACATGTCACCTTCTGACATCCTACTTTATTTTCATATTAATCAAACAGGTTTATTGAAGTTAAACTCAATTGTAAGGTCTAAATTATTGATTCCATATGCTATTTACTAGTAGTGGTCCGTGATTCAAATCTGTTTTACAAAACAATGATTTTATTTTCTTCAGTGTACAGACAATATTGTTTGGGTCACTTCAAAAATGATATTAGGAGCAAAGTCCCTAACAGCAAGATTGTTTGCTGATATCACAACAACACCAATATGGAACACTTATCACCACTTAAATCCAGCAATCTATAATGAGCCAGTCATATGTTACTTTTGCTGCTTGTTAGTTCTTCTAAATAGACTGGATGAAATGCTATTTCTCAGTGACAAAGTTTTAGTCTTTTTCTTGACATTGTCAATTAGTACTTTTTATGAGAAGATAGTCAGTAAAGGATAAGGTAAAGCATGGGAAGCAAAGGAGATGGAGTTACATGGCTCTGTGCATCCTATGCACATCATTACATTAACGATGCATGTTACAAGTACTTAAGCTGAATTTTACAAAAAAGATTGAAAGATACTTAAGATCTCCATGCACATAAACTGGTAATTCTGAGAGATGCAGTTTTCTCATAGATCAAAACTTTTGGATGTAAGTTTGAGAGGAGGATGCTAGTCCTAGTCCAAAGGGGACTGTGGCATCATGGATGCAATGTCAAATGTTACCAGCTGTCTCTATCAAGGCAGAGAGGAGTGCACCAGTTGTGTGGGGACAGGTAAGTGAGGAGTGAAGTAAATCTCTATCTACTCACTTGTAAGCTTGTAGTTGAGCTAATCTCATGCACTGTTTGCCATCACGACGAAGTCTGTCATTGAGCCTCACAGGAGTCTTCCGTGGTTTGAAGTAATCCCCTCTTTGGCGCTTATCGTCTGTTCCCCTGTTTTCATCTTTCAAGGTAATGGACTTGGGAATGGTCATGTCGGCAACTATTTCTGCATCACTTTTCTCAATATGCTGTCAATAAAAAAGAAAATACACAGATAAGCACAATCTGCAGTAACCTGTGTAATTATCTACATCATGTCATAGTTTAGTGTTCATAAATTACTGCACACTTCCTTAATGCAGCTATGCATTACAACAAGGGAATAACCGAAGTAAATAGTTTAATGCCATAGCAACAACCACAATGCTCTAAGAGTGGAAAGACAAGACTGCTTTGTCACTGCTGACTATGTTTTGGAAATAAATCAGACTCTGAGGGTGCAAACATTTTCGTGCTTACAGATCATGATGTCTAAACCGTAACTCAATCTGATAAATCCCAATGTTACACGCAGAAGGTTTCTTGGTAGCTGAACACCATGGCTTTGAAAAAGGCTGTGTCAGCAAAATGTTTTATAGCCTAACATGCAGAATCTAAAGTCTGAATGTTGTTTTTATTTTTTTCGTATGATTGAATTCAGCATTATAATTTTCTCGTCAAACTAGCCAGGTACAAGGATACAATGAAGTCATCAACTCTCAATGTCTGTGTGCTTTTGCAGACTATGCTAGTTGTGAGAAATTGTGAGTGAAGGACTATAAATAGTAGCACTGTAGGACAGGAATCCTTTTATTGTGTTGATAGAGAAATTTCATTGCCATCCTTTCATATGTACATGTCTGAGATGCTTTCAAGACTTGCAATGCTTACTGTTTATCTTGCAGTGTTCAATGACACTTTCAACTCGGCTAACGACCTACTATGATACAACTTCTGATGGTAAAGTATTTTTTATTTAACCAATCTGCATGAGTTGTCATGGCCAGTGATCGAACCCTGACACTGTTGCATCATAGCTATGGTTCATGAGACCATCACATCTCTCTAATCTTGCCCGTGACCTTTCTACTTGACAATGACACACCACCATAATTAACTCCTGCAATGCAGGTTTGTAGTATGTACAGTTAAGTGATGTTAACAATCTACAACCTTTTGGGACACACAAAGTTTCTGATCCATCACTGTTGCTTATTACAGGGACTAAAAACTAAAAAGAACTACATCCAGATTTACAGAGATTCATGAAACTAGCCACAATTATGTCCTCACAGTATCAGGGATCTGGCACATTCTCGGGAATCAATTTTCATGACTTTCCAGGACAAAATAAAACCTTCCCATAACTTTCCTCATGATAGACAGTTTTCAACTGCAACAGCAAAAGCCACACATGTATGAGGTTAAGTCTTGAAGAGAATAAAAAATGTTGACACCATGAATGAGGATACATATAAAGAAGTGAGAAAGGAACAATGCCACTTAGTGAAAACTTCCAGGACTTTTCCAAGACTTCCCACGAAATTCATAATTTTAATTTTAGTTTTCCAGGCCTTGAAATACTTAAATTCCGAGTATTCATGACTTTTTCTGGTTTTCTATGACCATGGGAACCTTGCAGTATGCTTACTTTAGAGTGCATGACTTCCCTCTGCATACTTTCACACAGTGCCAGAAGAAGTCCTTTACACTTGCTTGCAATACTATCCATGTACAGTACTTTGTAATATTTTGTACAATACCTGTGGTGCTACTGTGCACTTGTGACAGACCCAGTCACCTGTTGGGAGATCTTCCTCCTCTAAAGGTGGGTCGCTGAAAGGAAAAACAAAAAGATGAGATCAATTATGTGACTGACTCAGATGAATTCCATGAGCGTGTCCTGGAAGCGAAATTCAAATATGAAATGATAAATGAATAGCAGCATTAAGAATGAAATATAACAATCTAACATTCAGCATAAACAATTGGTGTTTACATGAGTGGCTGATATTTGCTAATGAATAACATTATACTTTAAGTTCCAGATACACTTTGCATGCTTATTTTAACACTCATTGATGGAGTGTTTCCGAGGCATTTACTGAAAGCAGGTTGTATGGTAAACCTTACCTGTACTGTACCTGTAGGTACCAGTACAAGTACAGGACAACTCAAAAGAACATCTTCAAGGCCATTGCATGCCAATTATTATAATCACCAAAGCTAAGCTAAAAACCTGCTATACCTCAGGCCTGCAGCTAATGTGATGAGCCAGTAATGCAGATCCTATAAACATTCATCCTTGGGACAGATTAATGTAAGTTAACACAAACATGAATACGATGTTCCATGAAACTAGGAAATACTCAAGGAGGAAACTGGATGAGCGTCTTAACCCAATCAAATCACAGCTAAAATTGATCACAGATTTAAATCCTGTTAGTCATTTGGGCAACTTATGATTCTGAGAAAAACAAACAGAACATTTTGTCCATTTTTATCCTGTGTCTTGCAATGCCAAAATTAGATGTGTTATTGTGAACATACTGTATGTACTGACAAAACCATGCACACTGTACCTCATTATCTACAATATAACCTCCTTGTACTGCCCAAAATTAATGTAGTAATGTAATAAAGTGCAAACACAAGACATGGCTGTTCCAGTGTATTGTGTATACTGTGTACACAATGTAAGGGTAAAACTCCAGTGATTGTCTATCGTTGAAGGTTCAGCGATGACATTAATATGATGGGTGAATTGAGAACAGAATATTGCAGTATTCAGTAAGATAAGTAGTAAATTAATGTCTGTGACTCACTCAAATATGAGGAATAAATATACTGTGTAACATACAGTAGTCTTTGAAAGCTTACTGTTCATACAGTTGAGCAGATCCAATAGTGTAGGATTGTTGTGCCCACTGTTCAATGACCATGAAATATATGTTCACGTACTGTATATGACCCAACAACAATTCAGTTCAATGGTTTTCAGAGCTACACAGTAGTATCATCAATATTCAATGTCACTATATGTAATTTCTTTGGGTTTAGTTCAAGAGTCAGATGATGATGATGATGAGGCAGATTAGAGCTGAAAGATGTGGAGCAGCACTTGGTTTCCAATCTTTTTTCAGCTCAATTCCCTCTTTCACAATACGGCAATAGGAAACTGCCCCCCACCTCCTGTTATCCCACTTTCTTCTTGCTGCCCCCTAAAATTTACCACTCTTTTGAGTTGCTAAAATGCCACCCCCCCCCTTGGGCAGCACTCTCCCTGTTGGGATCGATTGCTATAGTGGGTGGTAACAGGTAACAAGAGGGATACTTGATTATATTGCAAATTGGCTGCACATCTGTGATGGAAGTAAAACAGTGTTCAATCAATGATGTAAATGTCAGACCTGGTTACATACAGTTAACTCTGTGTAGCCTACAGCGCACCATCATAAGTACAAAAGTATTGTTGAGCTTCAAACTATCAGGTGCTGGTTGTTATGTGAAGACATAAAAGTGAGGGAGAGCGTAAGAGGAACGGAAAGAGCTCAGTGGTTGTTAGTTTTGCTACCTTAGGTGACATGCTGACATAACAAGAAAACAGACCTTTGCGATATATAATAAAGATCAATACAAGCTAAACATCAGTAATTCAATATACGTACAGTAGTTTAGCTTTTATCTTTCAAATCTAACTTCAATAGGCTACACAATAAGAAATTTCCAATTGTTCTGAGTAAGCTTCAGTACTGTACAGTACCTGTTTGTATTCTTAAAAATTAAAATGTAAATAAAAGTTATCTCCCATGGCAACATTGACTGGACTGTCTTCTGTAAGATCAGGGTTCATATCACCAAGAAGCAGTCTATATTCTGTACCTCCAGATACATTTCATAATCTCAAAAAATCTTCTCATAAAAGAAAACAATTTAACAGCCAATGAGAGATGAAATCTTCCTGGCAGATAAGTAAAACGATCTGTTCAACGCAATGTACTTTGTGAGTTTCTTTGTGACCTGTGCTGTACACACCAGCAAACTGGTTGTACTGTGCTGTAGAAGATTAGTAGACCATGGGAGAATGACAGATTGGACAATGGTTCCACATAAAATTTCCACTTGGAGGACAGCGAACAGTACTCTGTAATGATTAGATAATTTTACACACTACTGTAGTTGTGGTTACAGCCAAATAGTACAGTATAGTAATGTACAACCAAAAACAACAGGGTTCTTCCTCTCAATATATATGAGGCATCTACTGTATGTACCAAGTTTGAGAACTGTCAGAGTTTCCCTTCTTGAGATATTTTGATAATTACTGGGTATCACAAACTCACACACATGCACGCACACATATACACGCACACATGCAATCACGAATGGAATAGGTTTCTCTTTTCATTGAAACCAAAAATTGGGTGTGGCATCGAAAGATAATGCCACAACCCTTCTACATCACCATAGTATCAATGGGTAAATGTACCATTCTACTCCAAACCAGGGGCATAACCAGGATTTGAGTCTCATGGTACCAAAGGCACAGCATGAAGCGCTCATCAGGTGGGGTCCAAGGGCCCATCTTAGGGCCCTGGTGGGGGTAAGGGGCAGCAACCCCTCAAAATCAATTCATTTTAGGCATACTGACAGCCAAATTCTTAGCCATAGAGTCGCAAACGTAACAAGACGATCATGAAGTACATCTTGATAGAAGACAAATAAATTATGCAAATAAAAAGGACATGAAAATCCCAAAATTAATGAAGTTATTGTTGTCTGTCTCAGAAGAGGTCCATCAGAAATGTGGATTTCATCATTTCAATCTGGCCACCTCAATAACTGTATGATGCATTGCTAGAAATGACTACTTAGTCCAAACTTCACCCCCATCTCCTTTCTGATGCATGTTGCAAAGGGTATGCAGCTCTAACACTAAGAGGGTTGTTACCACCCAAACAAACATACATGGCATACATACTACTCCCAGAGTACAGTGGTTGATCAAGACAAGAACTATAATACATAAAAAGTACAGCACTTGACTGTTCAAACAAAACAATTGTGTTTGCAATAACTTGTCTACTCTAAATACACCTTTACTATCTACCCTAAATGCAAACTACAGGAAACATGTACCGCTACTGTACTGTAGCACTAATTTTGAAAGGAAGACACCTCATTCTGTGTTGAACCACAGTACAGTATGTAACCACTAACTGTAAACCATCAATAAAATTTACAGTAAGAGTACAGTAAATGGTACTGTAGTACATTTATGACAACTTAATGCTTACAGAAAGTAAACTCATATGATTTACATCAAACTACTAACTTACAAAACAAAGAGACTAACATTTGAAGTAAATATTACTTTCTAAATAATTGAGAATACTTATTACATTAATGAGTACAATTCAAATACCTAAGTTGGCTTTACAAACCATGGCAACAAAATTCACAATTTGTGTGTCAAAACTACTGTCCGAGTATTCTGAAACAGATTACAACACAAAGCAACTGTGAACGGTAAATTCAAAGCATCCGCAGTATGACATTCTGAGGCCATTTGCAATGCCTACATCCTCCTAAAGCAGTAAACTGCACAATAACTACGGCACCAGGATACACCTGTCAAGATCAGTGCCAAGCAACTTTCCTTGTCATCATGTTACATTGACCTGAGTGAGAAGGCATGCAATAACACTGTGTATGTTACATTGCTAAAAATTCAAAGATAGACCTACAATAAACCAAGTGAAACCTTGCAAATTCTGCTCTTTGTACTATACTTGGGCTAACTACACAAACTCATCGAATATTCCTGGTAGGACACATCTGATACAATCAAACATTGGAAGTTGGTATGGTAGGCTTAACTGTTTGTGACAAAAGCAGTCGAGTTGTCTTACACCAATGCTGAATTCTGAATGAACACGAAATTCCCAGAACACATCTAGAAGAAATGACACAGAGTGACCAGAAAAAAACTTTAACATAGAAACTTAAACATTTTACAGACTATGTGAGTTGCATAGTCTATAGATCTATTAGCAAGTTACTGTAGGAATGAAGTATATAACGTACATTGTAAACTATGATAAGGATTCATGTCATCCATGATCCTGACCGATTCTCTAAGGTGACCACAGCCAGATGATCCCCTTCAAACTCTCATGGATGCCTAACAATGTATGAGGAAGTTATTGGCTGTTAGTACCTGACAGAGTCCTACAGTTGTACTGCAACTTACAGGATGTTTAGTTTCCTTTAATTAAACAAACACCAGGAAGACCATGCATCACCGATAAACCATACCATATCCAAATTGTAGCGAATACAGTACATAATTTATTGTCCACATTTTTCTTTCTTTTTCACTTTTTCCCCAACAAAAACATAAAGGATGTTACAACGATCACAGAGCAAAGTACAGAAATACATATGTAATGACCACTGAAAGCACTTTCAAAAGGACCACAAACCAGAATGAAAAGGACAACGCACTGAAATGAAAAAAACTTTGCTTTTATGGACAACAACAAACTCGGCATTCTACTCCAAAGGACATGTTTCAAATAGTTTCATAGTTTCATGAAAGTCTAAACCAAGTCCAAAGGTACAACAATGTGATACCCTCCATGAATGTAGATTTGACCTCCTGTCATATCAGTGAATCTTCACTGCATACGTGTTATGCCAAGAAATTTCAAATAGTCAAAAGAAAACATGTGTCTATAGAGTAGAGACTGACTCATTCTACCATGACCAACAGCACAGAACTAGACTACTGTGGAGGGTTTAGCTTGGTGGTGGAGGAGGGTTAGCTTAGTGGTGGTGGAGGGTTAGCTTGGTGGTTAGAGTGTCCGTCTTGGGATCACTAGGTCCCCCCCGAATCAAATCCCAGGGGAACCACTAGGAAATTTTCTACTTGCTCAGTAAAGCTGCTTACAGAGGTGCTGAGGCAGTTATTTGGTCATTTCATTTTGGTTTCCTGTTGTCAAATTCAGGTCTTGTCTGCTTCGGGTTGCTCAGTACAGCTAGTGGGCTACTGAGCTGGGCAGGTCCTCCACCCCTCCCAGCCTTTGAAAAAGAGGCTAAAGAGTGGGGGATACACTCTCGTCCATCAGATGGAGATGTTAAATGGCAGTCCCAGGAGTAGGTTTGGGTTTGTATGGGATAGTTGGTTCAACCCTGCCTCATTACCCTCTGAACACAGATCAAAAGGAGTAGATGAATTTCACCGGTATTCATCAACGATCAACATGGTATAGAATCCTCGATGAGCGTTCAGACTTTCCGGTCCTAAAATTTCATGCTAAACTACAGTACTAAGCCACTGTTGCCAATAAACCAACTGCTCAATATAGCACACTGTACTAAAAGCCACTGCATTCTTCATGATCTTCACTTCTTGACACATTACAGACCTTAACTTTATGACATGACATATTGTACTGTACCACCTAAGTTTTAATTGAGAACCTCTCTTGACTTTGAAAGGTATGCAAGATTATGTCCAGTATCACAGTCTGTGATAAACTTGTTTGCTTCAGAGGAAAATTGCTTAATCTGCAGTAAAAACGGGTGATTTCTTGACAAAATTTTATTTGAACAAAGGCTGATGACATAAACATAAGATCAAGTGTTTCACCAATCCTGGTGTCAGTCTAGCCTTGTGTTGTTAAACCTTACAGACAAATCTGCTGAGTCCTTAGATTAGCAATTTTTTTTAATCCTCACAGCACAATTCTGTTGAGTTCTGCTCACTTAACTCTTTGTCAATATGGTAATTTACATTTGACAAGGATTGCTGGCATCCCTCACCAAGACTTATCTCTTAAAAGTAGAGAAAGTGCATACACCTTGGTGTGCAATGTTTAAGGTAAAACATCAGAGTGAGCACAATGTGCAATTTGGGCAAATGCACTGCAATACAAAGACAAAAGATGAAGCTACATATTTCTTCTAGACCAGCAATATTTCATCTCCCCCATACAGTTTCTTTGTTTTTCTAGTTACGTTACTTAGCAAATGACATGGGAAATATTGTCACCAATCTCTGCATGTATCTAATATAGTCACAAAATTTGATCATGGAATATGACCATCCAAACATAACATGCATCATTAAAATTGAATTTTCAGAGATTGTGGAATACAAAATACTGTAACTGTTTCAATGGTGACACATACACTACAGTAATGAAACAAATTTGCTGTTAATCCAAGGGAGGGCAGGGTGCATATCATTGATGCGTTTCTAGCATTCATATTATTGCTCAGTGATTTCTGCAGTCACATAGATGTGACACAGGCTTCTAAATACTGCTCAAAACTTAAAGTAACAAACTCCAAAACTGATTTCCTGTGAGCTGCTGTATGTATACTGTTTGTACCCATAGATGATGAAGTATTGTAAGCCAAGTACGAACCAAGCGGGTAAGGATTGCTACTATGTATCTTACTGAACTTTTGGGCTACTACGTGGGCATATTCCTAAACTTCCCACAAGTTTTCTATCACTTCAAACTTTAATAATCTTGCAAGTGCAGCATGAAACAGATGAAGACAATGAGGTGACTTGTACTTGTACCAGTGTCAAAATTGTAACAGCAATTTCATCTAGTTGTCCCAGGGACAGCTACTGTGACATAAAGGGAAAAAAATTGTCCTATAAAAAACTAGGTCCTGCCCAAAATGACATCCAAAATAATGACCAACAAGAAGAAAATTGTGCTGTGCAGTATACAATTCAAATTCATTACTAAATTTCAATGCATTTTTTTGAGACTTTAAACAAAATCTTCTTAATTTACTTCAGACACTAAAGGACTTGGTTGTCTAAAGGAAGAACTTCATACTGTAACAAAATTTTGCCATCCTTCAGAACTTTTAGTTACCTCAAAGATGTGACTACCACTAAACTTCATCACTGTATACCACTGAAAAGTGTTTCATTTTACAAGAAATTGATATTGCCAAGACAAAACATTTTCTAACAGGTTATATGCCACCAGACACTGCAAACTTTGAGTTGGTGTCCAACTTCTGTTGGTGTAGAACAGTTTGTGGGAGTAAAGCAATTGATGCCTTCACAAGAGAGCATAAAAAGATGTTCAAGAAATCAATCTTTAAATAGTGTGTGTGATAAAGGGTCAGCAATGAACGACAATGACATCCCAATTATATATGCAAGATTAACTTCAGGCCTTGAATTCTGAGGTGTGCAAGTGCAATTTTTTGCACACCTAGAAGAAAAATGGGACAACAGGCGATCTATGAAAATTTTATAAAACAGTACATCTATCACATTAATTAATTTCCTGAAAAGTGTAGATCTATTAAAGTTTAATAAAACAGCATCCATACCCCACTCCTCAATTTTCAGAAGAGTGTCATCCATTAATCCTGATTATATTGGGGAAGCCTTATTGACTAAAAACTACATTGTACCCATTCACAATATCTGGCACACCAGTTTAACTTTCAAAAGTTTCATGGCCAACATACACAAAATAAATGGCAGCCACAGGACTAAACATTTAGTTACTTTTGTGCTATATCATTATCTGAAGATCATATTGAGCCAAAAGTACATACAACCTGTACATGCAGAGTACATACAACCTGTGATCATTGCTGCAGAGGTCAGGGTCTTCATAACATACCAACATTGAAGGTGAAATGATGCTGGGCAACGGTCACAGCAAATCAGATCTCCTCCTTCATGACAGCTATCACAACAGTCTCTGTTGGTAGTCCTTCCTGTCCGCCTTGTTTCTCTATCGATCCGTCTATACTTGCGGGGTGGCTCATCTGTTTGTGGTGGTGCTATCAAAGCTTGGATTTCCTGAAATAATAATATACATGATGAAGAGAAAGTAGGCCTGCAGCAGATACTTCCATTAATGATGGTGATAATGTCAATTCACATAGGCTAGGCTCATAACACATATCAAAAATTAGGCCTAGGCCTACTATTAGTACATTGGAAATCTTACATTCAAAACTGTCAGAGAAAAGAAGAATAGCACAAACTAGCCTAAGTAACTTTTGGACTTAGGCTAACATGTTCAAATAACATGAAGGCAAGACTGCCAAGAGACACATCTGTGAAGAACAATGTTGGTGTCACTGCGTGACTGAATCTCAGACTAGTCAAGGCCAATCTCTTCAAATAGTTTAACAGTAACACACACACATAACAGATAAAGTAGCCTAATCCATGAATTGAAATCGATGGTCTTGCTTTTAAGTTTAAGTAACATCACTGTGATCTGCTCACCACGGAAGAACTGATACACTGCCCCACTGCGCAACAAACGCACACCAGGTGCACCAGCTAAACGAGTGGTAGCATTTGCCTAACGTGCAACTGTTACGCCTTAGGAACAATTAATTTCAGCCTAGCCTAAAATTGAAGAAGAAAGGTTGGACAGTGTTCGCGTAAGAGCTACAATAACTATGGTTAGCTTACGCTTCAAAATCAAATAAAGTAACTTTCTCAGTGCGACTGAAGAAAGATTTTATCACTGTAAATACCGGTGATATTAGTAATGCATGCAGCCACCACAGCTTCTGTTACAACGGTAAAAATGAGCCTCAAGGTTAGACATCGTAGTCCCCTGCCCGAGTGAGTGTTACGAATTGAAAATGACCAGCCAACTTGCAAAATGAATGTGCAAGTTAAGCTGCTGTCCATCCAAGTGACATATTCACAATTACACTGACAAACATGAAACTTACGTCCATCAGTCCACCTGATGTGTCCAAATCATACTGAACTGTTGTCGTCATTGTTAATTTTTTTTCTCTCGGCACCTTTTCAACAGATTATATTGAGCTCCATGACAGTACGTTCGTCTGGGAGCTAGTATTTAGGCCTCACTAACATTAGCACTGAGTTAGGTGTACGTACGTATTGGCAGTAACTTAATACAATGTGTTATGCAGAGGTACGGTACGTATCCAACACACCGCACTCCGGTACAGCACAATACACATATTGTAGGCGCAATTAGAGTACTGGTTTCTCATAGCTCATTTCGCACTGAATCATGCTGTATTTGACACACGTAGGCTATGACAATCAGTCACTTTTTCATTGTCACAAGGACGGCGGGCACTGTAGGGAACATGTGAGGGGAGCAGTGACAGCTTTGTCCAAGGTGCACTGACCAAGCATCCGAGCAAATAAAAAAATGATGACTTGCAAGGCATAATGATTGTCTTCTGCAAAATGACTTGGATAAATAATTTCTTGGTCCGAGACGTGGCAAATATTCTTCAGTGTTAAGCAAATGTTTCGTTTCGTTTATTTGTTTTATCACTTCATGCATTAGCAGAAAATTACAAACACAAGATGAATAAAAGAGGCATGGGGTGAAGGGAAGTACATGAAAAACGCTGTTGGGCTTGGATTATGCACTCCCCGGCAATACAAATCGAACGACGAACAAAGTATTACAACAAAAATCAACAGATAAAAAGAGAAAATAACAGACCAACCCTCGAGAAACCTAACCACTATTACAGAGAAAAAAAAAAAAGAAAAGAAGAGACCTACCCCACCCCGTCTTGCCCACCCCCTCCCTCCTCCCTTCCCACCTGTGTAACAGCGGAAAAACAGAATTGAGGACAATCGTATAAGGAATACAATATCATGAATTCAATCCAGTGAAGCACAAGAACAAGAAACACAATTAATTAAGTCGGTCTACTTAGTAGGTTCCAATTAAATATCGGGAAAAGTTTCTCCTAAAAGATTTGATACTAGGCCTGTCAGTAACGGTTTGTGGAAGAGAATTCCACAACTTGATTGCACGGTTACGGAAAGAACTTTGTTGGGAAGAAGTCTGAATAGCGTCTTGATGCAGGAATGTAGATTGACGGGTATTGTGATTATGGATTGAAAAGTTGTGTGTAAAGAAGTTTAGAAAGTGATCGGGTAAGATGCCGTTAAGAGAACGGTAAGCAAAAGTAGCAATGCCCACGTCTATTACGTCAGATAATTTCAAAAGGTGTAGTGACTTGAATAAATCAGTTGTGTGATCACGTGGTTTGGAACAGGTGATATGCCTAATAGCTCTTTTTGTAAAACATTTAACCTGTTCAGTTGGCAACGACTGGCAGCAGACCAAATAACAGAACAATAGCTAAGATGTGGATAGATTAAAATAAGA
The DNA here is from genome assembly GCA_021234535.1 of Stichopus chloronotus. NCBI lineage: Eukaryota > Metazoa > Echinodermata > Holothuroidea > Aspidochirotida > Stichopodidae > Stichopus > Stichopus chloronotus. Next base: position 16,206,220 of record CM037837.1, on the reverse strand, counting down.
TAAATAATTCGAAGAGCATTTCTAGGGAGTACATATTTCAGACGTCCAAGTATACCAACTACTTTGGAAACTTGAGATGAGATATTACAATATGATCGCTCCATGAGAGCTTCGAGTCAATATACACTCCTAGGAGTAGGTACAGTAGTAGGTACAGTAGTTCATTTTTGGTTGATTAGCTGTTAGCCCACGATTACTTCATAATTGGCCTTATTTTGAATAATGTTCAGGGGCGTCGCCAAGCTAATGACGGGGACAAATCAGACTGAAGCGTGTAGAGGATTTTCAAAAGGGGTGATCTGGGAGAGGCACCTACCTATAAGCGCACTGTGCAGGTAAGACAGTCAGAGTCATCTCTGAAGACTATTAAAACGGCTACCATCTGGTGATGCGGAGCGCACCTAGTATCAGTTGGCAATCGAGGAGCGAATGGGAGCATTTTTGGCTTTACAAACTCCACAGACGACCGGAAACGGCACTTCTTGGGTGTTCTAAGCCGCATGTACCCAACTTGAAATACAAATCTCAATATGTCAATTTATGAGGAAAACATCAACCTATGAAAAAATGGTTATATATTCTCACCTTTTACATCGCATTCGTTGGTTCGGGGCGTTAACCTTTAACACCGGTGAGAGCGAAAAATATTTCTTAAGGTCGTCTGCATGGACCTTATGTGAGGAGCACCACCATATATTGGATCGAAGAGTACCTGGAAATTTTTGGCCCCATGAACACCTTCCAGGCCACCTGAAACGGCATTTCCGTTTTCCGTACCCATTTCTCTTTTTTCTGTTTACTTATCTCACCAACCCTAACAAATATATGCAGTTTACATAAATTTTAACGATTTTTTTTTTGGAGGGGGTCAAAATGTGCCGGGGGGTCGAGGTTACCCCATGCTTCTCCCCTTCCGACATGGCGGCGACATTGACAATATTTAAATGAAAAAGATCTTGTAGTAATCATGACTGCTGACTTGAAGCCTCCTTTCGGCAGTGTCCAGTAGCTGCCCGGGAAAAGTACTGAGGATTACTGGGTTTACAGAAATAAATATGCTGTAGGTTTAATGAAGAGCCTTGTGCTGAATTTATATCAACAATTGGTCAGGCCTCATTTTGTTTAAGCTGTCATTGAGCCCTTACTTTATGAAAAGGATAAATTTCCGCAAGTCATATCGAAAAGTTTAGTACAAAAACGATCATTTGCTCATTTTGCACCAAAATTTCTAAATTTTTCTAATCAAGGTAAGCCTATCACTTATGCTTCAAAATAATATGTTCAGGTGGAAGCAACCCATGAAACGCCGATTTTCGGTCGAAATACATGATTTCTGACGATTTCAAAATTTTGTGACGTCATAATTGGGGGGAATTTCCCCAAAATAATGCGTCATTTCATGTCACAAAAACGCGGTTTACGAAAAAATTATAGACCCAAATAAAATCAACTCTTTTCCTCCTGCATGCTACCTTTGACATACAGCTACCAGAAATGTATACCTATTTCGATATATTTGTGGCTAGAAGTATAAATCGTGTTTTGTAAATTTAGGGTGAAAAGAACATTTTTGCTTATAGACATCATTCCCATAAATTAACGAGTTACAACAAAATTAATGGGTGTGCCCAATCAAAAAAGTATCCACTGGGTGTATTATAGTACGAACATCACAAATCCAACTTAGCCAGACCTGAAAACACAACCCCGAGTACTACATTAAGCAATAAAACCGATCAATGCACCATGCGCCAACAAACTGTAACCCATTTGTGATCGTAACTTTCCAATATGCTAAACAAAGGAGGGCCAAGGGTTTTCCTTATCACCAAAGGCTGCAGATTCTGACACGACCTACTACACTTAATCTGAGAAGGTTGAGGGATGAAATGATCCGAGCTTTGAAATTTGTCTCTTGACGTAATTCACTGTGGAATTGTAGCCTAGATTTTTTAAAGGTTTGTTTTAAGTATACAGGGCGCTGTGTCACAGCAGCTATTCAGCTAGGGCGTTCTGTGCCAGGCAATGGCGGACTGGCCCTCCTTTGGCCTTCAACCTTTTATGTTATATTATTTTTGCTTGGACTATGTTATGTTAAATAAACTGTGCACTAGACTTATATTAAAGTATAGCTTGATCAATACCGTAACGATCGAGTTATAAGGAAATAGCGAGGAGAACAATGGCGGCGTGGGTGTACCAGGGCTCCCTGGGAGGGGGGGGGGGCTCATGTGGTGTTCATCATCACTTGCATGATAGCTAAAGGTGTGTGAGCGGAGCATCAGCCTTGTCGACACCGGGAGGGGTCTGGGGTCTGTTGATGTGAACAAAGGGTGACTGGACTTGGAGCCCCCCTCGAAAGCAATGTGCATTCCTTTCAGTTCAGAAATCACCATTGTATATTAGACATACTAACAAGTTACTGTGATGCTTGATGGATAAGGGGTTCCACGCGGTTTATATATGTTCAGTGCCAACTATTTGACAAGATTTTTTTAGTTATGTCATGTTTAAGCTTCTTTTCTGTTAGACTGCAAGCAAGTCTTCCCTTTTTGTACACAATTATCAAGGAAGGATTTTTTTTTAAACTGGCAGCCAATCAGTTGAACCGGCAATAATTCGATATTTTTATATTAAGTATAAGTCTATATTTATATCCTTGTAAGCTTGATGGTAGAAAACTTGCTGCAAGCTTTTTTTTTTATTATCATTATTATGGTGAAATGTGAAATTGAATGGGAAATTAAAAAGGAAAAAATGTTAATACTGCGTAGGCCTACTGATTGCAGACAAAGGCCGGCACAATGACACAGGTCACATATGCAAACAGATGCAAAGAAAACTAAAGACCTCCTTTCCGGCACCCTTTTATCTATCTTTTCTCTTCTTAAAGATAATCATGGGGTTTGCCCGTAGTGATATATGCCCCCAAACACACGCACGCACTGACACACACACCGACTTGAATAATCTGCATTGTATGTGCCTTTTACCGTGTCTCCGTTTCAGACCGTAACAATTAATTTGGTTTGTAGGCAGCAGCAGTCTAGCTACACATAGTAATCTGTGGAAAAGTAAATACGGGTGAAATACCTTGCCTCTACTAGGCCTATGTATGTTTTAGTATTCCTTTCTTTTTTTCTGGTCATGTCCCCCCCCCCCCCCCACTTCTGACGGATTCGAGGTGAGACAAAGATGCGCCACTGAAAAATTGTCTCCGAATAATCGCTGCATTATCAAGGAATAAACTACATTCCCAACTCCCCCTCCCATTGCGGGGCCCTGGTAAGGTGACTTTCGGCGACCTTGTGGTATATTTATCCACCGATGATCCGCCTAGATAATCTTCCCGTTAATTCCCACAAGCATATGTAGGTCTAAGCGATGATGTCCCCCCCCCCCCCCTTGACTCCCTTACACAGCCTGTCGTGGAAAGATGCAACCCCCGTGTGACGGAGGGTATTCAGGTATCATGTCGTCGTGATTAACCCTGACTTCAGGAGGCTGAATAACACAGTAGCAAATGTTTAGTCACCCGGACACAGATGTTGGGATCAACCAATTGGATAAACTTTCAAAGTGTTGAGTCCTGACGGACACACTTCCACATACCACACTGTCTCAAGTTTGGCCCCAGATTTCAGCAAAATTTCTGGATCCTGGTGCTCCTCCAGCCCCCTCTGATCCTCGTGTTATAACATCCCAAAGTAGACGTTACGAACTGTAAACCATATCTTACTCACAAGGGTAAGGTACAAGCTCACCTAAATCATTACCGGCATGTAGTACACTTATTGATTAACTTGCTCATTTTTTTTTTCTCTGTCGTGTTCTCTAGTCTGTATTTGTTTTTGCTATTTTCTCTTAGTATTCTTTTTTCCATGGGCACCAACTCGATAAACTCTTGTTTTTCCTAGTATCCCGTCCATATTATATTTCGGTTATTTGATTGTACGGACGAATTAATAAATGAATGAACGAATGAAGTGGGGATGGGGTTTTACTTTCATGATTTTCTATATGCTGTACTTTATTTTCTGCATTTGTCCTGTATTTGCCGCCAGCCGACGTTGGTGCTTGAGGGTCACTGGTGCATGCGCAGGAGAACTGATGTTACGTGAGAGCCTGCCTCAGCTCTGGGCATCGAAATCCTTAGCTTACTAGTTCCGGTTGTTATGCCTGCAACTGCAGTACAGTGACACACCGAGCGTGTTGTTACTGCCATTGTAACTTGTGAAAAAGAATGCAGAACTCTCGATGGCGTCTTTTCCATTCATTTCTCGCGCCTTAGCGAGACGAACAATATTTTCACCCGTATCCTCGTATACTGTGTTCAGAGAAACCAACAAAACATTCAGGAGACATTTAGTAACAGGTATTTCTTTACTTGAACTGTGTAAATCACACACATGAGCTAGTTCTGCGAAAATGTGAAATTGGGGATTGTATTTGTACTTGTAGTGTTGTTCAGCTGGTCTATTCCTCAATTTACCCTGTATTGTAGTCTTTGGGAGTATTAAGGGGAGGGAGAGAGGTTCAAAGGGGGAGAGTGCAGTTGATGCATCTGTCTACGTATTTCTACTGTGTTGCCGAGGAGAGACATCTTAGCCTAGGAAATTTATACAAATAGGAGAGACAAACTTCCTGGCCCACAGAGAGCTGCTGATTTGGAACAGGGTGAAGAGCAAATGCTCAGGTTCTCACACACTCAGGTCTTGGGTAGACAGACAATTTAATGATGCTAATGAGAGAAAAGTCAGTTTACGAAGAATGTCAATACGTACCATGTATCTTCTTTCATTTTTATTTCAAGTAGCCTACTTGGCAAATTTTAGGTGAAGGGAGATAAGCAAATTTTTAGCCCTCCAGTTCTGCTGCCACCTGTGCTGAAGGACTCTAGTCCAGATTTGAGACTGGTCTTGAGTCCAGATTTCCATGGACTCGAACTTGGAGTCCAAAGACATAGATTCAGCCATGTGGACTCGAGGACTGTGTCCGAGACCAGCCAGGATTCCTTTTTACAAAACACAAATTTTGTGCAATTTGAATGAGAAAGAAAAGCTGCAATATAGCTGAAATCACAATTTTCAAACTTAACCATGTAACGTAATATCTGCACTTGTGCACTTACAGTAAAGTAAAGTGCTATGTATAAATATGAGCTTGTATGCATACACGCAAGACAGAGAGTCTATCACGTAGGTTTTTCTGGTCTATTACTACAATCTTGAAACTAGCACAAGATTTTGGATCACCAGTTCAGTGGTAAACTCTAACACAGAATTACATGTACAAGTTACTGGTGGGAATTAATGCCAAAAGATCCCATATATGAGGGAGTTCTAAGCTAGCTTGTGATCAGTGACTCATGCAGGAAGTATAGATAACTAATTTGGCTCCCAAAAAATTGAGAGGCATTTGCTAGTTTGGCGGATTTTTTTTTTTAAATGAAAATATAGGAAAATTTATATTTATGTAGAATTTGTTTCAAAGTTCCATTCAACTAAATCATCTGCCACATGTGATCACTTGTGAAGATTTCATGAAGTTTATGAATGTTTGCCAGTGTGTCCACTTGAGTTGCATAGTGAATTACTAATAACTAATTGCAAATGTTTGGAATAACAAAATTGTAGCTTGATTTCTAAATTCTTTTGTATTTTAGTGTATGTTATTCCAGTGACCTAATTTTGCAGGTCTCCCAAATTGCCCTGGGGATGTACCACCCATTCTTCCCTCTTCTCAGTGGCCTTTCAAGTTCCACCCTGCAGTGTTGTTCAATGTCGTCTGTGTGACATGGCAGACGTTTCATGAAAATGTCAATCACTTCTTTTTTGCTGAACACATACATTTTTCAGACATAAAAGTTTAACTTGTTTAACATTGCAAAACATCATGAACTTCAGAGAAATTTGCAAATTGCAGATGTGGATAGAACTTTGCATGTATTTGGCATATATTATCAGCCATGAAACTTATTTCAGACAACTTGGAATGATTGAAATCACTTGGGCCTGTACGTAACTTAACATAAATCTGTAGCTCGAAATAGGTTTAAAAAAGAATACAGCAAAAAATGCTGTCAATAAGTTTCAGAAGTGAAGTGCATGGTGGCAATTGGGAAGGACATGATGTTAAAGTGTATCCTGACAAAGGAAACTGGTAGCAGTTTTCTTTACAAAATACCAAGTCATTGGAAAAGCAGTATTTAAATGCATCAGATCATTTTATTCTGATGTGACCCCACTGAAGAGAAAAATATCAAATATCTACAACTAAGTTTGATTCAGCCTTTAATTTTGCAGTTTACACTTCATCAATAAACAGCTTTTCAAACATTTTCTCAAGGCGTTTTAACTAACAACTCACACTTACCTTTTCATACAAGCATGTATGCCCATGGCTGTTTGTAATGTGTTTTATTCCCCAGAAATTTTTTGTCCAGAACGGGAAATTGTACCTTCCATATCAACATCCCTCCCACCCCCACTTTTTTTTGTTTTGGTTCAACATACCGTACCTCAGTTCAATTTACAAACTATGTAGTATGTATCTCACTTAAGAAACCATGTACAGTGCACATAAAACAAAGTTGTTGCAGAAGTTTCATAAAACTAGCAATCCTTAGTGGATGTGACAGAGATTATGTACTACCTTGGAAGCCATGACAGTGAGTCTAATATTTGTTTAAGGTATCGTCTTTTCAGACCCAACGTTCCCACTATGCCCTCAAAGCTGGCATATCAAGTAAACATTCAATGAATGCAGCAAATCTGATGTAAACTGATTTTTATTACATGTACATTTAAGCTTAGTACCTTGCCTTGTTACAGCAAGTGACTTGATTCAATAATTGTGGGGCCCTATAAGATTATTTCAAGCTTGACAGCAAGGTAACTTGTCTTCTGTTATAATTGATATTGTACATTTGATCACTTTTTCTGCCGCATCCTTGTTCTGACTGTAGTAAATTGCAAGTTGAGCATATTTTCTGAAATAAAAGATTTAGTTGGTAGTGTGTTTTTTCTTCACAGCATCAGAGGAGGAGTATGACCTGGTTGTGATCGGTGGTGGGTCAGGGGGACTGGCCTGTGCAAAGGAAGGTACAGTAAGAAAAAGTGCTTAAACTTGTTTATGGAGAACTTACACAGTTGTGAATCATCAAACTGTGCAATTGCACAAGACTTCTTTACAACTGTTTTCCTGGTATGAGTGGTTTTCCTGAAATGTACTTCAAATCAATTACAGAAGTAGTGCTAACTGCAATACTCTGTACTCTTTGCCAAAATTTGTATGACATGCATGGTTGAAAGTACAGTATTTCAAAACTGTCGGTTACATGTATCAGATCAAACAAAAAAATAATTATCATGTCATTATATACTCTATGATGTCTCTAGTCGTTTGACTCACGTTAAATAATTTAGAAAGTTGAAATGCCAATTGATGTTAAAGGGGAATTCCAGGCAAGGAATATGTCTTTTGACTTATTCAAACCATTTCCATTCATATTCCTTGACATTGTGAAGTGAACTTGTAGACAACATGAAGTGTTTAAACTTCCGGCCTAATTGAGCGACTAACACTATGCATGTCTACGAAGGGTCCAGCACATTATTATGTAATGGACCGATGTCTCTGTGATTTGTGACATAGTCGATGCCCAGCTCTGATACAATTTAAACACTGTGTCCAGTTAGTTTATACAGAATTTTCAGGTAGACTTCTTTTTTATAGTAAACTAATGTCTCTCTGCATCTTTTATTTCAGCTGCAACGCTGGACAAGAAAGTGGCTGTTCTTGATTTTGTGGAGCCGTCCCCAAGAGGTACAGTAATGACTTGTCAAAGTTGACTTGGTGATGCAGATACTGTACCTAGGATGTATCTAGAGGACAAAGGACACACAGTTAATGCTATGTCAGAAGACAAAGCAATGAAATTAAATTTCATACTCTAACTGCATGAGTATTTCTGTAACAGAAATTTTGAGAAAGGGATTTAAAAGCAAGTATGTAAAGTTCAGCATTAAAGGGAAATAGGGTGTTTCTTTTAGAGAGGACATCCATATTTTTGAAACCAATGTTTGTGGATGCAGAATGGTAGATTATTCAAAATAAGGAAGGACAGTAGTCTTCTCTTCAAGAAATAAGCTCCTCACAGACAGAAATTCAGTTATTTGTGGCTCAACACTAATTTGTTCACCCAAACTTTTCAAATGATGCATCTTCCATTACTCATCATATGCATAATGTTTTGAGGAGATGGGGCTTTGGTAGATGTTTATTGATGACACTGAATGGTTTAACAATGATTACCGCTATTTTCTTTAGTATGTCATGTTGGGGTATTCTAAACCCCTATTTCCCTTTAAATGAAGGTGTATAATTACCTCAAGCAAAATAAACTATGTTCATTTGAAAGGTGAGTATTTGCCATTAGAAAACTCTGAAAGGTTGTGTGACATGAAAATGACATATTGAAATATTGGCTGTAATATCATCAAAATGTTAAAACTAGCCACAAATTTTATCAAAATCCATCAGATACAGTTGATTTTACAGGCAAATTCCTGTCTTATACCTGCAGGCATGAATAAACATTGGCTAAGTATGCAACTTTATGACATCAAGAGAGTGACTCGCTTGAACATTACCATTTGTTTACTTAACCTTTACTTCAAGGACAATTGAGAATTTTATATGTCCTGAGGGTTTTGTTTTGGAGACATGTATTTTCTACTTTACAAATATTGGCATCACTTACCCATGTGAAACCCACAAATTAATCAATTAAGAGATAGTAAATGTAGTCCAAACAAAAGAAAAACTGACAGTGGGCAACACTCCTTGTCTATCTTATTTGCATTCTCATCAAACTTAGAAAAGCCAAAACAGTAGTAGAAAGAAACACAATTCTAACAGAATTTCATTCAGAGTTTAACTCTGCTACTTTTGAGTAAAGCCAGCTCTTTTCCAGATGCATGTCACACAACCTTTAATGTAGCAGTAGTTCTAATCTCTGCAGTTAGTAGTGTGTCACATCGTTGTGTTCTTCCTGCTTATCGGAAAGAAATTTCAGCTGAATCGGTATCATGCTTCTTAACAACGTAATATTGTTTGATTAAATTTTGCAAATGTTTGAACACCATAAGGTTCTGTGTGGGGTCTTGGAGGAACATGCGTGAATGTTGGCTGTATACCAAAGAAGCTCATGCACCAGGCAGCTCTGCTCGGAGAGGCCACTGAAGATGCAAAACATTATGGTTGGAAGATTCCTGATCATATTGAACACTCCTGGTAAGGCAGACCTGATCTCAACTGTTACCAACCTCATATTGAGTATAAGGTCATGTGAAAGTCTTTGTTATTGAAATACTCCATTGATAGTAAGTAACACTTTATTTCTCCACAGTGGGAAATTAAGGTCTCACACAGAACAAGTCAAAAGTGCAAAAGGAAACTATAAAACATTACAAAAAATAAAAAATATATATAAAGCAACACTTAAAAAGACATGAAAAATGTATACTCAGGTATTATAGTTTGTTTTACTTTTTGTTTTACTTTTTGTTTGATGTTGCATGATTTTGTTCAAGTTATATTGTGTTTTCAGGGAGACTTTAGTAGAAGCTGTTCAGAACCATGTTAGGTCATTGAACTGGGGTCACAGAGTGCAGCTCAAAGAAAAGTAAGTACCACTTAAAACAAAGAAACTGTAGATGACCTTTGTGTGGACTTGTCTTCTGTTTGTGACACCTGGCAGTGTTCAGAATAATTGGTATCTTAAAATGGGACACCGTGTCCTGCACCTTTGAAGTACTTCTCAAAATGCATAGCGATGGCTGTGATGCAATGAGTTTGCCAAATTACCTAATAATTAGAGTAATTAGAGTAAATAATATCAGAGAAAATGGGCAAACCACAAGATGTGAAACAATCCGAATTTTCATATATCAGTGGTACTCATGGAGCAGGAACTTCAAAAGCCGTACACTAATGGTCAGAAATTGATGCCTTTTATTATCTGGCAAAATTGCTGCACAGAAAAGATAAAAATTGCTACACAGAATTTGTTTCTGTGTTGCACCTTTTGCAACTCCAAAGGAGTTCATTAGTTTGGAAACTGGTCACGTGTGTAAGTGATTGGTGTTGGGATATGTGCAGTGTTGCTTTTATGTAAGCAAGATGAACTTGTATATTGCAAAATATATTCTTTGCTGAACAGGAGAGCATTGTTAATAAATTTTTGTAGTTCTTGAATAATGCATTGATTTATGAGGGATCAGAAAGTAACAAATTTAAGTAAATGTAAATATTTCATAACTGGGTTCTTTTTTGATAATTCAGATGTCAAGATCATTACAATGTAACCTTATGATTCATGACTAAATATTTGGATTTCAACATCAACACTCCAGAATGTCAGATTTGATTTCTGTCTCATTTACATAGAACAGTGCAATATTACAATGGATGGGGCACGTTCCTTGATGAACATACCATAAAAGCTAAGCTTAACAGTGGAAGGGAGGTGAGTACATGTCATTTTTATCCTGCCAATTTATCAGCCTGATTTTTTTGTTTTTGTGATTTTTGCTTGAAATGTGATAGGAAGCTTTTAAGAGAGTTTTTTGCGCAGTGCTCCCCAGGTGTGTTATACACATTCATCATGTAAAAATGATAAGAATGAAATTACTTAAAGGGACTCACTGAGTTGATATTGATAAGTTTGTCAAGACTTTGAAGGGTGCAAGCACATGACATTTCTTTTCATTAAGATAATTAGGCAAGTTTCACATCCAATAGTTACAAAAACTCATGTTTTTTAATTTACTTTCAACCTGACTTGTAATGGCTGTGTACATATGAACTAGTGCCAATGTGAAAAGTGTGTGGTCACAAAGGTTTTTCCAAACCTGTCAAGTTTTCTCCATGTATACTCATGACACAGGGTCAAAATAAGAGGAACCCCATGTGTCACATACAAAGAAACATTAATGAGTAATTGGTAGTTCAACATGGATTTTTGAAAATTTGTGGCAAGACACTTTTCACATCAGTTCTTTATATGCATACTGCCAGTACAAGTCAGAGTCAACAGTTTTCATAGCTACTGGATGTGAAACCTGTTTAATTATGCTCATTATAAGCATTGTCATGTGTTTGTACACTTCCAAATCCTCACAAAGGTATCATTATCAAATCAATGAGCCCTGGAATGTGTGTCCAACTCGTAAGGAAGTATGGAATTTAAAGTTGTGTGCTGTGTCAATTTAGGATGCGTCCAGTCAGTGTTTCTCTGTTTAGTCTGGTTCTTCCTAGTGTTTGCAGGGTAAATGCTTCTGGTCTAGTTTTAGTAACACTGCACAGATTGTTAACTTAAGTCTTTCTCACAAGAAGCTACACTCCTCTATAGGCCAGTAGTCAAGGAGGTAGGGGTGCTACTATCTCAAAAAATTCTCTACCCTTTTTACACTTTTTTTTTTGGGGGGGATGAATATTTGTTAACAGTTATGTCCCATGTGCCAGTGAGCCTGACCCTGTCCCCTTGTTTGCTGTTTTGGTTCCCCCTAAGAATCTTCATGTATTTTGGCTGGTGCGTGGCAGTGCAAAGAAACATAGCTCTTATGTCACTGGCCTGATCCTTGACTTACCAAAACAGATTCTTCTTTGTTATGTAATATCAAACTTTCAATTGTAAGTCGCCATTCAAAACTTAGTTCAGTTTTAAAGATAATGTTTTTGCATCATATTTGTATTGATTCCATTTCATAACCATTAAGACCTTGTTTGAATTTCTACCACTTAACTTTTCATTCTCCCTCCTCTTTGAAAAGTTTCAAGGATATTTAAGAGGGTTGAAGGGTTAAGAGGGTTTCATTACTTTCGCCAAGGGCAGGGAATCATGTGAAAAGATATTGCTACCAGCCTACATACCATAGCCAGTACTTGTAGTTATATTCATATGTATTTTAAGAATTTGTTTTCTGCTTTCTTTGAAATTGTTTCTTTTACTCAAGTAGTACAACATGGTCTTCAAAACATTTATTTAGTGTCAATTCTGACTCTCATAGTTAAGTCTGATAGACCAGTGGATCAATAATCTCTATATTTGGTCATTGTTCTTGGCTCCAATCTGTAGCCATCGTATACTGTAAATCTTCTCTGTATCGTCATCTCTTCGATTGTTGCGGATGTTTTACAAGCATTCCCCACGTCATAACTGTAATATCATGCTGAATGTTGGTTCTCTTGTTAGTTCTTGTTACTAGCCCATTTATAAGTAATTGTTCCGTTTTTAAACCCGCAGAAAATTTTACATGCAGAGAATGTTGTCCTAGCAACGGGGATGAGACCACGTTATCCCAAAGAGGTAAAAATGCTTGACAGTTTCTATTGGTGTATGAAGGGAATGATGAAGTAAAAAGACCAATAGCAAATTATCATCCATCTCATGAGATGTTTTAGATTCTGCTGCTTGTTTCCTCTCTTCCACTTTAAAGAAATTAAAGTTATTGCATGTGTACTGAAAAACCAGAAGGATAACATTTTTGTTGATTTTAAGTTTTTCATATAATTTTAAAACGTACTTGTGGGTTTGTTCATAGACAGATTTTGCATTCCGTGGTTGAAAATGGCAGTAACTACTTTCAAAAGCAATGGGATTGGCATAAAGACAGGTAGAAAACAGAAATCAGATTTGAAAATTAAGTTCTTACTATAAACGCCCACATAATGAATATGCAACAGTACAGGACTCACTGGTGTATCAAAAACATACTACTCAAGTCGTCGCTTCTTGGTTGGTATTGGGAATTGTATTAGTTGGTGGGTCACGTCATTGCACCATCAGTGATCAGTTGTTTGACTAACTAAATATTCATTTCTAGTATACTTTTCATTGGCTTGTTCAAAGTAGCTAAGGTTGATTTCAATGTAAACTGTCAACCACTACATTATCATATTTAACACTTTTTGCCATTTTTGTTTGCAAGGATTTGAAATCATTTGGCAAAATTTACCACCTGAAACTATTTGCTTTCACAATATGTGTGAGTGGTGCAATTAAAAGACGTACTCAACTTTTGAATATAAAATTTGAATGTTAAATTATTTTTTTTTGTCTGCGCATGCAATCACTTTAATTCTGTTGCTGTTGGATGTAGAAATTATCTTTCATATTTCATGCTTACATTTCTTGATTGCCAAAGTATATCTGCAGCAGGGTGTGTTTTGATTTCCAGCCAAACCTATTTGGCTGCCACTTGTTTCACACAGAACCTGAAAGTAGGAATGTGATGTTTTAATAACTGAGAACTTTTTGTAGTGCTCATTGCCTTCTGTAAGTTTTATGACTCCAGTGTTTGTTTTTTTTTTTTCCTTTTGATCAGTTACGTATGCAGTCTGCTTTAAAGGGAAATAGGGCGTTTCTTTTACAGAAAAAATACATATTTTTAAAAACCAATGTTTGTGGATGCAGAATGATAGATTATTCAAAATAAGGAAGGCCAGTAATCTTCTTTTCAAGAAACAAGTTTCTCACAGATAGAAATTCAGTTACTCGTTGCTCAACACTAATTTCTCACCCAAACTTTTCAAAATTCAAATAATGCATCTTCTGTTACTCATCATATGCATAATGTTTTGAGGAGATGAAGCTTTGGCAGATGTTTATTGATGAGATTGGAGGGTTTAACAATGACTAAAGCTATTTCTTTTGTATGTCATGTTGGTGTATTCTAAAAGCCCTATTTCCTTAAACAAAATGAAATAATGATGACAGAATTTCAAATTAGGGTGCCCAGTTTTTTGGTCACCTATCAGCAAGTAGTAAAGGAAATATTCCACTTGTTCTACAACTAAACTACTACTAACAAAGTGAAGTGATGACAACCAAATTTCAAACTTAGGATGCCCAGTATTTTGGTCAACTACGAGCAAGTGGTAAAGGAATCTTCCTGTTGCTTATCATTTGTTCAAACTTGGAAACAACACTAGGTCGATAATTTGAATGTATTTAGACAGAATGTAATGTCGAAAAATAAAAAGTCAAAGGGAACATACTGATGATATCATTTGAGTAAGAGATCAGATGTTCACAAAAGTGTCACATGTAGCAGGAGGAAAATATGCCAGGCACAATTTTCTCATTAGGCACTTTCCTCACACCATACAGTGTCCTCTGGGTTAGGCCTACAATTTGCACCTATGTCTGCAGTAACATGTCATATCCTCTTGTAATTTAACTGCAACATATTGTTGTTTCCTTTTGTTCACTTAATTGAAAGACCTTTTCATGTTACAGAAATCAAATTGTGAAAGCCTTGAACAAGTCTTGCAATGTTTGGACTATTTTAGGTTCCAGGTGCTCTTGAGTATGGGATATCCAGTGATGACATATTCTCCTTGCAGAAGCCCCCCGGTAAAACGTAAGTTCCTTATCAGAATTTTGGGAATTTATTTTCAAGTATCTTTACCCAGACTGTTTGATATAAGTTAGTTCAGACCTACTATGATGCAGTAGTGCAACCCTAACATGAGTTTTTACAAAAATGAAGTGATTATTTCTCTCGCCTCTTGTGCTTTTTAATGTGTCATGAATGCATACAGTTTCACACAACAACAAAACATTTTAGACATTTTAAAACATTTTATGGTTAATACTTTTTATTCTGTTTCTCTGTTTTATAGATTAATTATAGGAGGAAGTTGTATCCTTTCCTGCCATATTTTCTGTCATTCAATATTTATATGGTAAAGTTTGTGTTTGATCAGCAATCCTAAATAGTTGTAAGTGACGGAGTTTACAAATGTAGATTATATCATAGAAAAGATGGTGTTAAGTCTTCCATCTAAAATAAAGCTACAAGTTTTGAAATGTTCAACTTTGTATTTTTGCACAGTTGTGTTTAAAATTTTGTATTGCTCATTCTGTGTGAGGTTGCAAAAGGATGTGTGAAGTACAACCAACCACTGTCATGTGTATCAAATTTGCGAGAAATTCCTTTAACTTGTTCAGACGTTGCCTTAGAGACTGCTGGATTTCTGCAAGGACTTGGATTCCCTACGACAGTGATGGTTCGGTCCATATGTCTCCGAGGATTTGATCAGGTGAGTTACTACTACAAGTAGCAGATTGGATACCCTTTCTGTCAAGTAGTGGTATGGTCCATGGTTATACTTAGATGCTCTGGTGAAGTATGTTTTTAACAAAAGTGGCAGTTTGTGTGACATTTCTATCTCACCAATAATGGTATGGTTGATATACTTGTGAGGGTTAGTCATGTCAGCTATCACAACAAGTGACTGTTGATGTCTAGTCCTACCATGCAGTTATCCACGAAGGATATATAACTGAATTTAGTCCTCTAAATTCTGTTATATGATGTTCATGTTTCTCATAAATTACTTTTTGATACAATTGTGTTGATATCGAGCCACTCAATTGATACTTTACAAGTATTGTAAGGACTGAAAAAATATAATCACATGCTAATATCCTTCTAAATGTGCTAATCCTTGCAGAACACCAGCATTCATGTTAACTGAAACATGCCACTACTGTGTGATGCACTATTGTGTTGGAATGTTTATTTGGAAACTGGAATGAAGAGGAGGAGGGCAGGGCAAAAAGAAGGAAATGTCTTGAAAGTTTTGTGAATTTTTTTTAAATGTGTTGCATGTGTTAGACAGTCCAATTGAACACTTTGATGTGAGCGCGAGGGACTCACTGAAAGTTTTCAGAAAGAAGGGGACTTTACCAGAATGAGAAATTTGGTTTTCAGACAGAGGGCTTTCAAATAAGACATCGTAACTGCTTCATGCGGACTGTGACACTGAAAGCAATAAATCTGTTTGGTGTTGCAGCAAATGTCCAAACTAGTGACTGATCATCTCTCAGGAAATGTTGGTGTCAACATGCTCTGGAAAAGTATCCCTCTCAGTGTCAACAAGAGGACAGAGGATGGGACCCTGATGGTCAGATGGAGGGATGAAAACCACCAAGAGTCAGAGGATGAGTTTGACACCGTGCTCTTTGCAGTGGGTGAGTTCATGTTCAGCTCATATTGGAGTCGAAATAACCAAATCGCAATGAGTAGGCTCATATTGGGAAAGAAGTCAGGCTTGTGTTAGAAATAAGAAAGTTTTGCAAATCGAATTCGAATTTACAAAACAAAATTACATGTTTATTGGATATCACATGACTGCTGTAAGGTCAAACATGTCAGTTAGCAACATGAAATCTTCATAGCTACAAATAGCATTCAGGATCTGAATTCAACAATCTACTACCTTTTGATAATATTTCTCTTCTGCTAAAAATCAAGATATTATTTTTGAGTTCTAAGAGTGCATTTTGCTTCGTCACTCAAAATGCATCATACTCTAGTGCCACTCTCCCTCCTCCCCTCAACACCCCTCCCTGCATTTTTGGAAAGAAAAGTGAACGACCTTAGAATTGCTGTACAGACATAAGGTTTTCCTATTGTTATTGCTTTTTTTTTGGTCATTAATTTTTTAGGATTATTTCTTGACAGGGAGAGATCCTCAGACCAAAGGTCTTGGTCTCGAGAATACTGGAGTCAAGTGTGCAGCAAATGGGAAGATTGTTGGATTTACAGAACAGAGCTCAGTTCCTCATATTTATGCTATTGGAGATATTTTGGAGGTATTTACACTTCATACAAGTCACTCTACTGTTAAAAAGGCCAACATCACTGTTGTAGCATTTCAGCCTAATAAATTGATGATATATTAAGTTAATATTACAGTGAATTTAGTTATTAATCCTGCCTTGTTTACCTCAGTGTATATGCAAACTTTTAAATTTTTTTGTAATAACTGCATAGAATCTTGCCTTGTGATCTTAAAGAGCATGCAAGTTCCTTCAGTTCTTATCTCAGCTAAACCTTTGGCTGATACAGTACAGTGAAATATGAAGAAATGTTATTATTGGTAATTAGTTCATGAACACAGATAAATTGGCTGGATTTTTGTAAGTGACACACAGTTTTTCTTTTAACGTATTCTTAGCAACCAGGGGCTTAAGGTCTACAAGATACATCACCTTCCTACCTTAGATGCAAAGAATTCTGTGAAAGAAAATTTTGTTTTTGTTTGAAAGCAGCCATAAGTAGAAGTATGGTTTGTTCATTTAACCTGATTCTTTTTTTTTCCATCCTTACAGGGAGGTGTTGAACTTACTCCTGTAGCTATCAAAGCAGGGAAACTGTTAGCCCACAGGATGTTTGGAGAGGGCACACAGTATTTTGATTATAGAAGTGTAAGTAGAGTTGCTGAAGTAGTAGATCAATGTAAATAGGAAATTGAAAACTGGTATTGTTTGTTGAAATATGTTTTCACCTACCGCCAGTCCTCTTTTCTGTGGATTATGGGTTATTATTACTTCATTCAATGCTAGTGTTTACTAAATTGTTCCTTAAACTTTGTAGTTATTTTCATATGAATTTGGCCTATTTGTGATGATACAATAGTGAATGTGCTGTTCATAGTCATATTAACCACTGTCCATGTAATATTTCTTTGACAATTGCATCAAAATTGCTAGGTTTACCATAGCAACCATGCGGCCTGTCAAGAAAAGTGAAATTCTTGTTGGAAATTCATTCAGCTTCTCTGTTTTCCTGTGGTGGTTCCCCTCTTAGCTATCTACATGTAAACTGTCTTTGCACAACAATAGTAAAAAAATCTCTTGTTGAAGCTTCAGTCAGTGTCTTCATTCTCTTTTGCATGTCCCTTGGTTAGGCACCTACAACCTGTTTTACACCTCTTTTGAACTGCTCTAGTCAGAAATTTGATTAACAGTTGTCCGTATTTCTATTTTGATTTCTCAGGTAGATTCCTGTAACTGTTTTTACTCCCTTGATTGTCTAAGGACATGTGACACAGAAAAGACATTTTACAGTATTGACTGAATTAATCATTAAAAATGTTGAAAGCATCTACACTTTTTATAAAAATCCTTTAGATGTTGACCATTTTACAAATTTCTGTTTTACAATTACGTCATGAATAAACAAAGACCAAATATGCAAGACTCATGTTGAGGGAGGAGCCGACATGATATGCCTTATGTTATGCTTTGTTTATTTATCCAATTAATTCAAGGACAAATGAGAATCCTTTTGTGCCTAGAGGGTTTAGTTTAGAACTTGGAAACATATATAGTGTCTTATTTAAAAAATACCAATGTGTAAGTCAGTTGGCAAGTAATTGGGAGACAATATATGCAGTCCTGAGAAAGTAATTACTGATACTGTGTAACACTCTACATAATCTCTTTGGCATTTTCATCAAACTTTGAAAAACCATAGCTTAAAAACTGGTAATCAAAATGTACTCAATTCCAAGAGATTGTCATTCCAGTCTTCACTCTGCAACTTCTTGAAGCCAGTGCTTTTCTAGATTCACGTCACTTTGTCTTTTAAAAATCTGTTCTGTTTCACTGTGATTGCTTGTTCTTTTGTTCAGGCACCCACCACTGTTTTCACTCCACTAGAATACAGTACTGTAGGATATTCAGAGGAAGCAGCCATGGAAGAGTTCGGTGAAGATAATCTTGAGGTGAGCGAAATTCCAATGACTTAACTTCTAATAATTCTTTCAGTGTTTTTTTACTTGCTCATCTGTGATTGGTTTCTAAATTAATGCCACTGAATATGGACGTGAAAATCATATCAAGAAAGAACAATATATGTATCAGTTTGTTGAACAAAAAGAAAGATGATGCCATAAGTTCAATAGAGAGGTCACTTACATTTTTGAAATAAATGTGTCACTCCCCTCTGAAACATTATAATCATATTCCTGTGAATTGGGTTCTTCCTTCTTTTTGTGCTTGAATTCCTTTTTTTGTGTGTGTTTGTGTATTGTATATTTTCTTTGCTAGGTCTACCATTCATTTTACACACCTCTGGAATATACTATCCCCTCAAGACCTGCTTCTTCGTGCTATATTAAGGTTTGTACAAAAAGAGAAACGGTGAGCGCTGTCCATTAGCTAATCTTTTATTAATCTTTTCAATTTGGTGTCTGAAGATCAGTGTGAGTTTGATCTCAAGAAGAATCCATACTAGGTTATTGTACTCTATTGATTTGTGTGGCTTGGTCTCAATGTGTACTACAATGTCAAATGTTGTTGCAGTTGTGTTGGATCCATTTTTTGAAATTCTGCAAAATGATAACTTCTCCTCCAGTTGATATAACACAGAGTTGAAGGATGGGTGTGGTGATGCTTGGTTAGTGATCTGTTCGTGGTTCGATGGATATTTTGCTTGAAGGTTGTGTATGGTCCCTGCAGCCCTTTTTTATGAACTTCTGTAAATTGTGTAATCCTACAGATTCTCTTGTACGTTGTTGAGGATTTGATATGGTGATACTCTGTTAATGGTTTCAATGATTTGTCATAATGATATGTTAATGGTACCTTCAGTGTGTTGCGGTATGAGCATCTGCATCAGTGGTGCGCGTGTTCTTTTCTTGGTCAAGTATGGTTTAATGGCTTTAACTTTGCCATCATTTACTATTGTGTGTGCCGAGGTTTATTGTGTTGCAGTATACTTTTTGTCTACATCTGTATTGTTGTACATTAGTATGGTCAAATGTATGACATGGTGTGTTTATCATCGGTCATTATTCACTTACAGTGTGTCATTGAGTACTTACCATGTGTCATGTTTTTACAGTTGCATGGTTACAGTAGGCACATACCATGTTGTATATTATTGTGTAGACTATTTCAGACATGTACGATTGTCTATTATCCCTCTGCTATGATTTTTGTTCAAGGAACTAATTTCAGCGACGGTCCTGACTGTAAAAATATAATTTATGTAGAATGGCTACAGTAACTCATATTGTGGGATGTATGATTGGCTATTATCATTCTGCCATGATTTTATGTTCAAGGAACTAATTTCAGAGACATTCCTGGCTGTAGAAGTAGAATTGTAATTAGAATTGCTGCAGTTACTGATATTGTTGGATTTTTTGAAGATTGTTTAAAAGATAGAAATTTTTAGCAGTTTGAATATAAATGACATGGTCAGAGGAAAGGTTTTCTCCTGGATGTCCATTGGAGCTTTAAATCAGTGTTTGTACATGAATCTGTATCAAATCTCTTACAGGCTGTTTGCAAGAAAGAAGGAGCTCAAGAGATAGTAGGGCTGCATCTGACAGGACCCAATGCTGGAGAAATAATGCAGGGATTTGCAGTTGCATTTCGGTATGTGATCAACTCTCCAACCCTGATCAACTCTTCCTGTGAAACAACAGGACCCATAAAGAGAATTAAATGCCAGCAATGGTCAAATTACTCTTTTGTCTGGCCTGTAGGCCTAGTTGAACAGACCAGAGGCACCAAGGTTAAGACATTGTAGTGATGGGCAGACACGCACATTTTTACTGGTGTATCAGTGACTCTTAGAGGAGTCAAAATTTCTCACACAGTTGCCCTGAAACACGTCTGTCTTTGACACATATCTTTACCAATGATTATAAGTGTAATTTATTGGAGTGTGATGTGAAAGGTTAGCATCTGACAAGTAACAAACCATACATCTAAAGAGATTCAAAATACAATACCACTTTGTGATGTACTTACTAGATGACTCACTTGAGTCTTTTAAACTAACAGGAATGTGAATCCAAAGTTGACCATATCCAAGTAATCTAGGTATGAGAGAGTGGGGTAAAATAATAAGCTGCACAGTATGAGAGGGCATGAGCTGCACAGTTGGTGGTCACATTAGCTATACATAACATTAGCTTCACATTATTAGGTCACATCAGCTGCATATAATATGTTCAAATCAGCTTCACATGAATAGTGTGCATCAGTGGCAGAGTTCTTGTTCACATCAATGACACATAATGTGTTCACATTGGCAGCTGCATGCGTTCATGTCAGTGGCCCAGTCAATCCACCTCAGTTTTACAATATCAGTTGTAGATATGTGGACACCGTAGAATCACCTCCATTATGCGATCTTGTCTCCTTTCCAGGTGTGGCTTATCGTTTGAAGATCTGTCATCCTCTTGTGGTATCCATCCAACCTCAGCAGAAGAGGTTGTAAAACTCAACATAACCAAGAGTTCTGGTGAAGATCCGACAGTCACTGGTTGCTGAGGTTAACTTTTTCCTGTACCCAAGGAATCACATCTGCAGATCTGATCTGGCATACAGGTGTGACCATATCAACCAATGGGTGCAGGAACTTTTGTCCTCATCATTCTCTCACAGTATCATGAGAAGAAGGTTATTTTCTGTGGATATGATTCTCAATACTTAGAAAGTTTTGAATTAACAGAAATATTACAAATCATCGTATCATTACTGTAGGCAATAAAACTGTAAAAAATGAACTTGTATGACATAAACAAGCATTTTATAATCATATGCATTTCTGAAGGTATGCTAGAAGTGCAATTTATTGATACTTTCTTCACTTTTAACTTAAGAGTAATGTCCATTTCCAGATCGTTCATCCATGCTTTACCTCCATCTTTCCACCAATACCATCCCTTTTACACCAGTACACCCACCAACCACTTGTCTAACTAATTTGTAATATCATTTGATTATTGTTCTTATATAGTAGCTATTCTGATGATTTCCGTGGGGTGGGGGGGGGGGGTGCAGTGGGACTATCTTGTTCTGATTCAGATTTACTTTGCTTTGTACTTCCCTGTCTTACTGTCTTATCATCCTGTTGATAAAAGATAATACTAAATGCATCATTTTCATTTGCTATTTGTTCTGTGCTTATTCCTTTATGACATTTTATTCTTAGATAACCGACTCTTTAACCTTCTTCTCATGATATTGTTACACTCTTCCATATTATTCCTGCTAAAATGATGATTTATCTATAAACCTGTTCTAGGTGAGATAAATTTGATACTAGCATGGACACTTTTGCATGACATGGAAAATATATATCAACATCAACAATGGTGCAAACTCTTAATCCATTTATTTGTTCATGTTTGTTTTGTTTCTAATTTTATATGATATCCAGTTTTGTTATGACTTTTTTAATTGTCGTTATCTCAGTTATGAAATTCTTGATAAAAGATTTAACAAAATGAATGAAACAAAAAGTAATGAAAATGCCTGCAATTTCATAAAAGACAATGTTACTTTCTTTGTTTACTGAATGTCTCCCACTATTATCCCTACATTTATTGCTATAATTCATTATCTTTTTTGCTGAAGTGATATGTCAGCATTTAGCATACCTTTTGTGGCATTAAACTGAGGGAAAGGTAATGCGAACTGGGTTTCTCTGCAGGTAACTTTTACCTATGGTCATCTGTTTCTCGTGGGTTTTCAAATAAATGTGCCAGGGGTAATTCAAGTATATGTATGTTGACAACCTCTATCTAACCAGTTTCGCATCTGTATCTTGATTGATCTTATTGATTGATTGTTGCAGCAGGGAAGTTGTACATGGTGAAAGTAATAGCAATTATTTTGTAGATTTTTATGTCCTGTAATCTTGCAGAGGGATGTTTCAGTTTGGGCATTTATTTCTCACTCTGAAAAAAAAGATGACCTGTATAACCCTGATGATAGTTGAAACATCCATGAATGGCCAATGCATTGGCTTTTCAGTGGAGACTTCATTACTTCAATTTCTTCAGAAGTGGTCCCCAGTAGGAGAGTTCAAACTGAGCATTAAGTAACTCTGGGGTAAGCCAATGCTAGGCCCTAGGCAGGGTGTCTGAAAAAAAAAAATGCTTAATTTAATCCTTAGATACAGAAGAAACTCCTAATCTTTAGATCCAGAAATTTCCACTGTACATACTTCATGCACAATCATGCCAGGCAGCTGTTGGGGGGTATATCTCCCCCAAATTCGGGCAAATAGTCTATGCATTCTGACAAATGAGATGGCTAAGGAATTAAATTAGGTGCTCTTTGCTTGCTATTACTAGGTCTTGGATTGGAAGTGCGATTTCTGATGATCTTGAAAATATTTTCATCCCAAAATTTTCTGATGTGCTCTGCCCCAATCCATAGGGCAGGGAGGTGAAATTATATCTTCCTGCATAGTGTTCCACAAATCCTACTTGTTTTTCATAAATCGACGGAGCTGAGGTCAATCATGTTTCCCTGTCATAATCCCGACGTGGAGCAATAATTACCTTATCAAGAACTCCTTTGGCATTTTAGCAGATGTTGCTTTCAACTATTTAATTTTCAGAGCAATCCGATATCCAACTATGTTAAAGACAAAAACTTATCACCCCAGACCGTTTCAATTCTCCCAACCACCTGCCTCTAGTCCCTCCCTCAGCCTGTCTTAAATTCCTCCACATGTGTGATCAAAACAATGGATCCCTGTGTACGCTGTTTAATACGAGCTGCTCTGCATCATTCGAATTTGCTGTCAATCTAATAGTACTGTAACATAGAACCAGTTGAGAATTTTGCTTTCCGGGAGCTAAAAATATAGCTTAGGGTGATGCAATACAGCCTTTAAGTTGATAAACATGTTGTGGGGCGGAGCAGTTCTCCTAGTGACTGGGGTCGTCCGCTCTGTCGAAAGAGGGCGTCGAGAAATTGTATAAATCTCTTGTTAGACCACATCTGGAATACTGTTGTCAGGCATGGCGCCCTTATCTACAGAAAGATATTGATAACATTGAAAAGGTACAACGTCGTGCTACAAAATTGACTACTCTCAGTTATGAGGAAAGGCTTGAAAGAACTGGTTTGATTTCTCTTGAAATGCGTAGACTAAGAGCCGACTTGATTGAAGTTTTTAAAATCGTTAAGGGTCTGGAAAATGTTAATCAGGCTACTTTTTTTAAATTGTCGGATGTTAGTAAAACAAGAGGTCATCAGCTTAAGTTCCAGAAGCACTACTGTAGACTAGACATTAGGAAGTATTTTTTCAGTCAGCGGGTTATTACTGAATGGAACAATCTGCCACGGGAGGCTGTCACTGGCACAACAGTCAATGGATTTAAAAACATTATCGACCCTATTTTTCAGAATAGAAGGGGGCTCTACATAAGCCAGAGATGGCTGTCTGCCCCAGTTCTCACGACCCCATCGACATTTGATGCCGGTGGGCTCCGGTAAATCGTAAATCGGTAAATCGAGCTGAAATTTGATTTGTAACGAACAGTTTATTAATAATCAAATAACAGGGGTATGCTACCTTTACGCAAACTGCGAACCAAATAAATGATTTCATACATCTAAACTAAGAGGCCAATGAACACCGTGAGAATCGTCCAACGTAGTACTCGCTGGATATTCTTAAAAGCGTACCTCGGTGGGATGTATGTGTAAGTTATTCAGATAGCATACTGCAAGTTTGATAATGTCGTGGAACTAGCCTAAGCCAGTACTTTGAACAAACAGTGAAACTCACTGATTTCTACACTACAGACTGACGTTACACTACAGTGCAGGTCTGTGAGTGAACCTAGACATGGAGGAAAATTAGGCACATAGTTTTAGCCAGGCCTAGGCTACTGTGCTAGAGCTACTGCCATGGGAAATGGCCCTTTGGCAATCGAGGCCCGTTGCCTGATATTCACCCTGACCATATTTTCTTCAAGCATTCTGTTATCAATATCATTTTGTATCTTTTTGTTTTCCCACGTTGGTTAATTGATGTGTCGATCATAATGGCAATATCAAACCAAATTTTTGAAGAAGTCAATTGGTGCAGCATGTATGGCCTTGTGTGGAGAAATTGTATTGTAACTTGCCTCATACTAATGTACAACTATAGTTAACTCAACCAGGAAAATTTTGATCGACATTCAGCTACTGCCGATAACATGGTATAGCAGTTGAAAATTCAAACAGAAATATGTCTCTGAATTTTTTATGAAATGTAAGACTTATGTAATTGGGCCTAATAATAATATCAATGTTTCCGAGGTTCAAAGTTTCCATGGTGTAATGTTTGTGGGGTTTGATGTTCCTAAGAGTGGATGTTTCCAGGCTTCAATGTTCCCAACGTTTGACAGGTGCGGGTCCAGGATTTTAAGAACGGGGTTAGGCGCATGCACTGTCGGCTTAATTGGCTGCAGACGAGTGAGCAAAGTCACAAAGCCATGGCAAAGGGGTTAGGGGTCCAGACCCCCCAAGAAAATTTGAATTCTAGATATGATTTCTTAGCACCTGGGAAGCATATATGTTCCATATCGCTTTGCTCATTTTGGTAAAAAAAAAATAATCATTATTCATCAAAAAATGGGGGGCATGCAGGCCTGTGCAACATTCCCAATTAACCTGGATCGGGGCCCATCTGTTCGATGTCCCCAAGGTTTGTTGTTCCCAAGATTCAATGTTCCCTACGTTTCGATCATGATCTTGTCAAAAGTAGCCAAGTCTGAAATTTGGTTTAGCCTTGTGCCTTATAATTTGTATATGGTTTACTGTATCTTCCTGTTATTTGTCATCAATTTGTAAACAACTGGTGCAGTGTGCCTCGAGAACATCGAACCCTGGGAACATTGAACAACGGGAAATTCTTACCTGGGGAACATGGAACCTCATGCAGGTACACAGAAAGTTGAGAATTACCGAGACATTTCTGGGAACATTGAACTCTGGGAGTAACAAATCATGTGCTCATTGGCAATCATTGAAATTATGCAAAAATTGAGGACAAAAAAGTGTGGGAACAATTAACACCAGGAAGATTGGGTAGACCCCAACTTGTGAGCTATGTGGACAGAAAATCTGAATTTCTGCATCTTAAACACCATTGTAATGATTCACATACTAAGAGTTTTCTGGCTGGATTTTTACCCAGTCTGAAACATGCATACAGTACTCTAAAGCCAAGAAAATGAATGTCAGTAGATGTGCATCCATCACCTCCGAAAGCTGCTGCTGAACTTCAAGTGCAGGCCATCACAGTATTTCTCAAAACATTGCACCAAATAATGTCATGTTAAAATCATGTATTTGGTTAGGCAAAGTTTAACAATGCAATTTATTTGAACTGAAGCCAGTCTGAATAGTATATCTCACATATAATATAAATACCATGGAACACACATGAGAGACAGAATAAATAGTTGGTTGTTCCCATATTTTCTACAATTTGTTATACCATGTCCATTCGATACATTGCAAACGTCTGATAACCATGAAATGTAAATTTTGTCAGTTATTTTACCTAATTTTATTTCAGGTTTTTAGATCTTAATAGAGAGAAATGTCTTCTGTGAGAATTTCCCTAGGTTTGCTGAACCGAGTTAGAAAGATTTCAACAGCTGCATCTCTTGGAATTCATTGCAGCAGATGTCTTTCCATCATCCAGCACCACACATTTCCAGAAACCATATGTATATACAACTTGCACAGCTCAAACTTAATCATTAACAGGTAATATGAAATGAAAGACAGCAACCACTATCAGCTGATTGATCAGCTAGAAGTTAAAGGCAGTCAATTGTCACCCAAAAATACATTTTTGACTAGGGGTGAGCAAACTTCTCAATTGGCTCTGCTCTCTGATTGACTGCAAATTTGAAAGATGCACAGTAGCTCATATTTACCATACACCAATTTTGATTGCACATATGGAGGATTCTTAGGCAGGCTGTGGGAGGGACTAGAATTAAGTGGAAGGGAGTAATGGAGCTGACTGGTGTGATTAGTCACTACCTTTAAGGTAGGTTCTAAAGTTTCCAACAGTATATAGTATTTCTTGGCTTTGAAAAGTGATGAATTTCTTGTAATGCCCATATTGTCACTTTATTTTGGTTTGATCAATTTGTATTCCTTTGTAATATAAGGGTGTGTGTATGTGTGTGCCTTTGTATTGTAATAGTTTCCAAGGACATGGAGAAAATACTCTCAGGGGAGAATTTCTGTAGATTTGTCAAGTCCGTAGAAAAACAACAATATGGAGCGTATTATTAAATTTATAGGGTTCAGGAAGCAACAACAAACAAAAATTCAGGGAAGTCCCCATTCCATGTGTCATGTCATATGTGTGTGTGTAGTGTGTGTTTGTGATGCCTACATTGAAAACGTATCTCAAGAAGGATAGCTTGCACAGATCTCATATTTTCTATGTGGGTGTACTACATTAAGTATGAGAAGGCTATCATTTTTGTTGGAGGCCAAAGGTCATTTGGTGTCAACAGTTGGTCAAATAGTGAAAACCTTGTAAATACAATATCTCAGGGAGGGAGGCTTGTACCTCATTTTTGGTATATAGACGCACCTTATTGAGTAAAATTAGCCTATGAGGTTTTTATGGAGGTCAAAGGTCATTTGAGGTCAAGTGGAGGTAACCTTGTACACATGATATCTTATGAAGGGATCAGCTTTCTCAGATCTGAATTTGTTATGCACTGAAGCTCTTGGATATATCTGTAGTACGAATACGTTCAGATGGATACCTACAGTATCAGTCATCAGCTTAGGCCAGCAGATGTCATTGATCATCTCAATTGGTAATATGATACATTACTTATATTGTTATATTACAATGACCAAGGATATTACGCTTACTCACCTTATGCAATATGTCATATTCATGAAAAAAAATCTCATAATGAATTCATCAAAACTACACTGCATTTGTGTATTCTGGTTACTCTTTTCATTTGCATTCTCCTTTATTATTTTATTAGATTGAAATCAACAACCACAGTCAGTGACAAAGACAGAAGAAAATTGCAAGCTCAGTTGCCTGATCTAAACGAAGATGAATTAGAAGAAAGATTTGTCAGAGGTTCAGGTCCTGGAGGACAAGCTACCAACAAAACTAACAACTGTGTTGTTATCAAACATCTCCCAACAGGAATTGTCGTAAAAGTATGAATTGACCTTCTGAAATTTGTTTGTAAAGTTAGATTCAACTGTGAACCATACCAAATCATCTT
Organism: Stichopus chloronotus; assembly: GCA_021234535.1. Taxonomy (NCBI): domain Eukaryota; kingdom Metazoa; phylum Echinodermata; class Holothuroidea; order Aspidochirotida; family Stichopodidae; genus Stichopus; species Stichopus chloronotus. The sequence continues at coordinate 16,178,326 of CM037837.1, read as the reverse complement.
GCTATTAGATACATTGAAGGTCATTCAGTGGGTGTAGCATGTTGCCATAGTAACTCTGGAACAATTCTCACACCAATACAAGCAGCTGCAATACTATTATTCAAATATCATCTAACTCCCAAGCAAAACATCCTTAAACACTAAGGCATCCAGGGAAGTGCTTAAAGGGGCTCCTTGAGTTAGTATTGATAAAAATGTATGGATTTTGAAGGGTGCAAACACATGGCAATGCCTTTAGTTAGCATAGTTAGTCACATTTTGCATTCAATAGTTATGAAAACTGTCAAATCTTTTGAATTTTTTTCATCCTCACTTGTATTTGTTGAGTTTATTTGAATTAGGACTGATGTGAAAAGTGTCTGGTCACAAATTTTCAAACATGAAATGGAATGGTTAATTACTCACTCATTAATGATCCTTTGTATTTGACACATGGGTACCTTCTTAGTTTGACCATTTGTCATTAGTATGTGAAGAAAACTTGACATGTTTAGGAAAATTAAGTGAATTTCAAGAAACAACTCAATGTGGCTCTTTAACGAGGATTCATTGAACATCTTCAAGAGAAAGACAGCTTGTTTTGAGGTTGTATTGTTTGATGTATTTGGATGTACTACTACAGTAGAACCATTTAGGTATTCAAATAAGCCAACAAATGACAGATTTAACCCTCATTAAGGTTGATCATCATGTATTTTTGAAAATTTTGTTAAGAAGAGAATAGTTTTCAATACAATGTAATAGTATGTGATGTAAACATTTCTGCTATAGAAATCTTCAATAAAGGCAAACCCTTTGCCTCCATCTACCTGTTATCATCACTCAAAAGATTTCGTAGAATATACGTAGTGAAATGTGTTCATTCTCTCAAATTTAATTTTAAAAATGAACTATTGCCAAGTATTTCATTCCTTGTTTTTAACTGGATGTATTTTGATTTTCCATTTCCCATATCCTCAAACCAGTGTCACCAAACTCGTTCTCAGTTAGAAAACCAAAGGATTGCAAGAGTTCTCCTTCAAGAGAAACTTGATTTTCACTACAATGGAGAGAATAGCATCTTCCGCCTGGAAAAGAATGCTGAAATGAAGAGAAAAGCAGAAAAGAAAAGAAGAACAAAAATCAAACTTGAGAAATTGAAATCATTGAAGGAAACTTTAGAGACTTTACAGAAAGGTGCATGAGAAAAGTTGGAAAAACGATGATACAACAGTGTAAGACTGTAAACACAGCTGGAGTTAAATGTAGTTTGTAACCCACATGAACAGCATGCAGCCCAAACTGGCAGATATGTGGATTATTTGTAGTATGTTGTATATTTTGGTTATAACTACAGGTAAACAGACTCTTACTCATAACAATTACCAGTCTAACTCTCCTGCAAATCGTAACTTGGCTGCCACCCATCGGAAGAAGCACAAATTTGTGCATTGCACCATGAACTTACACGCCAGGAGCAAGGTATCCTCAATAAAATCCTATCATTTTGTCCCAGTTGCAATCCTAACCCTGTGGAGCAGTTGTCCGACTTACAGAGTTTGGCCAACCCAGTCAACAAAGCCCTGGAAGTCAGAATGGATCCCCAACTGTAGATGGAATCTCCACATTTGTCAACTCCACAAAGACCCATTTCAATAACTCTTTTAAAACCAGTGTCAGATGGCTGCTACATCAACCCAGGTAAGCTTTGTGCCATCTGTATTATGAGACCCTAAATCAACCAGGAATGTCATCGTCTGACAGAGGAGCTGAAATCAGCATATCAAACACTGGAAAGACTCCATCAAAGTCTCACCTTAACAACCCCAATTTCTTTATGGAGCTCACTCTAATCCATGTTCAGGTTCTCTTTGAGAAAGAGTTTCTTAATTTTGTATCGCTTCTTTTCAGAGTCGTCTGACAACATCTGATATATCCTGATTACATCCAAGGTACTTTGCACTTCCTTGACGTTCTTAAGGACATCGAGCGTTCCCCATCCAATTATTTTCTTGTCGCTATGGATGTATGTACTCTGTATACAAATATACCACTCAAAGAAGATAATAAAATTCTCATTTCGAAGTACCTACTCTGAACTGCTCATATCTATTAGTAAGTCCATTCTCACATATAACCATTTTGAATTAAGCAGTCGGCAATTCACTTATGATCCGAAACTTGTGAATCTGGAATGAGCAGTAAATGGCCCTATCTATGCCATCAATTTGGAGACTGATCTTGAATGTATAGTTTCCAACTAGTTACCCCATAAAACTGTTACATTCCCACTGATACATTAATAATATTTTCTGCATATGGCCTCATGGCTCACATGGCTTGCATTCTTTTATCTTGGTTTGTAATTCTTTGCACTCTCCAATCAAGTTCAGTTTCAACTTTGTCTGACATGCAAATTATTTTACCTGATTTGCTGGCTTAGTTATTATTTTGATTCCATGGTGTAGTCCCTCACATTTTCATAGAAGGTAAGCCAAACTCTAAACACTGTTTATATGACATAAAAGAATACATTTACTTTGTTACATTGGATGGTATGCAATGAACTAAGTGACAGAAGTCTAATATTTTGTCAACACCAGATACATCGACCAGATTCAAATTTCTCTAATTGTCGTTGCCAATCTCTTCAATCACAATTGAACTGCATCTATAACATATTGATTCAGGACATTCTTACAAAGGAACATTAAATAACCAGCAGTTTTGAGATTCAGCGGCTTGGCTGCTCTAGTTGTGGATATATTTCCTGAACTAGTGATTACCCAATGTTTTGATCAAAGAGGTAATACTCTTACTTATTGCTTACATTCTAACCGTAACAGTCTTTGGGCATATCCAGTGGCAGTAGCTACATGATTCTGAGTGGGGGGGGGGGGGGGGCAAACATTGGATGAGAAACAAATTTATGCCCCGAAAACGGCAACCGTTCTCAAAGGGGAAGGAATTTGCCATGGGGTATAGCAACACATAGCCATGCAACTCAATTGTGACAGCTTTTCTTTATTAAAGGGAATAAGTAGTCACCCCAACTATGTCCTGAAGAATAAAGTAAATCATGCGAAATCTCATCTTTTATACATTACAAGTATTTTTCATGATATTTCATACCATTGTGTATCCAAAGCAACCAATAATTTGCGTAAATTTCGCAATCCAGTGACAAAAATATTGTGACTTGATGCAACAAAAAAAAAGCAATCCATGAAATACGATAGGGGACATACTAATACAAACTGGGGTGACTGCATTTTCCCTTTTTATATAAGAGCACCTCGGAGAACATTTTGGGTAAAAAATTACTCTAAAAGCACAAAGAAAAAAGCTGTCTTCAAAAATTTACCAACAAAACATAGAACAAGAGTTAAACAATATCTTAACGTATTATTCCTTTGAAGGTTCGAAATCATATTTGAAATTAATTTTCATTACATAGATTCAGATTATTGACCAATGAGCTCCGAGGGTTTTATGTGACTTGGATCTGCCAAGGACTTGGGAGCGTCAGTGGGTACACTAGTGGCTGATCCACGTTCTTTGTTGGAAGGTGTCAAAGTAGCAGAATGAGGGATCGAGCAATCTAGGGAGGATGCCGCTACCTGGAAAAATTACAAATGAATACCCTTGGTGTGCAATTGTGAAGTTAACCTTTTTTTCTTAAAAAAAAAATCGTTTTTCTATGTTTTATATTCGATAAAGAATCAAGCACTGTTTTTAATCAAACACTTTTTCGTGATCCTTCGTCAGTGATCTTGCTCAGTGAGTATTTCGATCGCAAAGCACGAACCAAAGATTATTTGCAAGGTTTGGAAGGACAGCCTTTCCCAGCAAATTGAACTAACCATGTTAGTGGGTTAAACATAACTCATTGGGCTATATTTTTAGAAAACAGTGAAGGAATTTCATATGCGTTTCCAGACAAAATTTAACGTGGCCGGGCGGCACCCTTCAAGTTGATAAGAATCAAGCGAGAGTAGCTGTAAATGTCTCCTTAGACAGTTTCGCGATATGAGAGTTATGAAATTAGTCTCTTCTTTATGGTGTTGAGCCGATGATGGGAATAAAAGTAAGTTTTAAGTTGATATCTACAGCCAAGAATAAACCACAACTTGCGACAGACGAATCTGTGTTTATTTTACTCTAAAATTACGACATAAAATTACCAACGCCAACCTCTCGAACTGACAATTAAAACCTCGGATACTAATGATGACATGGATTCTAGAAACAATGTTCACCCATTTCCCACAATCCTAACGCTGAATTAAAGAAAAATCAATGCCCCAAGACTACTATTTGTTAATGCAAACTAAAGCTATTACCGATACGAACCAATATTCTGTCATGCTTCTATTTAAAAGTAAGTCAATTATGCCTCTCAAATTATGTCAATTCTACTACTTAAAAGTATGTCACTTTCGGTTTTCCTAAAAAAAATGGAAATGTTTCAAAACGGGTGTATGCAAAAAGGTTATATTTTGCCCGCGCGTTTTCCCGAAAAAAATAAATCCAGCCGGGTTCTGCGTCCCTTAGTTGCATTAGGTAATGCTCAACGATGCCCCAATTTTATTTTCAAGCTCCGTCAGAAATGGTTCATTATCAACCAATGAAAAAGTGAGGTCTATATGTACGTTCACCACACCCCCTCCTCCCTCCCCCTACTATTTGCCAAAGAATGAATGAAACAGGATGAACTATGATTCTTCTATCATCTCAACCCCTCTGATATCTATCATCATTTTTCATTGATTTTTTATCATATAAGTCTCAATTGGGAAGTTGCATTCATGAGATCCCTATTTTAAGGTTGGACTTATGCAGCCTGGAACACCAGGAAAAGTGCCGTTTCCCCATCTGGAGAGTTTGAAAAGCCAACAATTTTCTCTTACGTTCCGCGACAACTTATTGTGGCGTTCCGCTTAGATCGTCCTGACAGCACTCATTGCCCCTCCCCTCCAATACTTTACAACCTTTATTTTATATTCACGGGTGCAGGTGTCAAAGAAAGTCAATTTTGCACCATAAATGGACAACTATAGGAAAGGCAAACACGATCTTTTTAGGCTAGGGGTGAGGGCCCCCCCCCCCCCCGTCTCCTTAGACTGTCTCTCCACATAACATGTAGCCTTATCCGTGGACTGACTGATTTGAAATCCAAGTTGAACCTTGGTAGGGTAACACCCCTCCCGGCCTTATTCCCCTCCCCCTCCAGGATAATGACGGTCACAAATAGGGAAGATGAGTCGATTCTACCCCCTTACACAAAAACCTAGCTACTGGCGCCCATCCCTTACAGGCGTGGAAAAGAAGAAAGGTGCCAGAAAAATCTCCAGCTTGCATGGGAGGAGTGAAGTATTCACTATTCCTAGGGTCATTATTATGGTCTTAAATTCTTTCAAATGAAGATAAAAAGTTAACGAACATAAAGAAAACACTTTGCTCTTGTAAATAACGTGGACAGGGACAAAAGAAATCCCTCCACGAATGACAGCATAGTTATGGCGATCAGAAGACCCAAAATGGGGGCCGGTAATTTTTGGCCGACTGCCGTGTGTTTGATTTAAGAGAGATAAGAAGAGTTCGCTCCCCTTTCGATATTCCCAGGAAGGAATTTGAAGTTTTGAATCACGTCACCCCTCACCCTTCTTAGATCAAGTGTGTTAAGTCCAACTTAATGTTCATTCTTTTGAGACACTGGGAAAATCACGAACCTTGGAATAAGCCTAGTAGCTCTTCAGTCTTGGCATTTCCCCATAAGCCGGAAACTTATCCTTATCCTGTTGCACACTGGTCAGAAGGTTTCAAATCACCAGAAATGACTACGCCGACCTAGATTACTTTCCATGGAAACATTGTCTTAATTGTAACCATTCATGAAGTAATCATGGGCTACATGCCCCCAAATGAAACTACCTTGCATTTGCTGCCATTGAAAGACATTTGACATGTCTCTGACCAAGCGGAAGCTAGTTTATCCGAGTCGTTTTGCAGTAGAGAAGCATGCAAGAAGCTACTACTCTATAAAACTTAGTTTCGTCAGCCTGCAAACTTACTAATCTTACTAATACTAGAAGAGATTGAGCTATCAACGTCAATGATGAAAATCAAGAATAGAATTGGACCACTGAAGAACAGAACCCCCGGCGATGAACTCCACTCAGAACTTTTCTAAGAAAGAGAAGTGCATTGTACAGCAACTCTCTGATGTCTTTATATAAGGCCAGGAATTAACATATCCCATCAGCACACCTACCTTCAATGCCTAACCGATGTAGTCTTGTCATGAGCTTAGACAAAGTAACTTTATTAATATTAAAAGACTTTTACATATCAAGATATATTACATCATCACAGTGACACAGAATAAAGAGACGACGTAACACCCTCGCGAAAGTTCGGTAAATTTGTGACACAGGACCTGCATGGAAGGCAATCATGTTGAAATAGCTTCAGTATATCTAAAATACTTGATCAAACCATCTATAATTTATGACTCTATGTCTAAATGACTGTTAGTTGATTGACTCTAGTGTAGAGTCGTAGCTCCTACATAACATTCCGAAATTGTGGATGTTTTATTGGTAACTGAGATGGAGAAAAAGTTGGTGTGGAGAGTCAATAGACTCAATTCAAGAGTCAGTTGAAATGGTTTCGTCATTATTAGTTGACTCCATTGGAGCCTTCACCACCGACGAACTCCATTCTGAGAGTCAGATATGAATCTACTATCATGATGGCTTGGAGTGATTTGAAAAGTTCTGTTTCACTTTCTGCTAGTTTACTTTTGTTACGGCTATTTTACAATGCACAGAAAGGGAGTTGTGGATATAGGCTACTGACAATTCTTCCTGATTGAGGTGTGGTATCGTAAGGTGTTGATGTCTTCAACGAGAACGAGCTTGATAGTTGAAGAGTACAATGTAACTCCATCCTGTGTTCCGTCACAGCCTGCAGATCCACGAACCACTTACCATTAAAGTGAGAGCGCAAAATCTAACTTACAGGGGAAGTTTCTTGTAATTTCCACATGATGTAATTGCACTAACGTATAGCAGATTTGTCACCTCCACTATAGGGCTAGGAAGGATTTTTCAGGGGGAGGGGAAGCGGATTGAAGGAGACTGTGGGGACGATGGATTGTGATCACCGTCCTGGGTGAGGGTTATCAACTGGGGTGTTCTGTTTGATCAATTTTAATGCTCGCTGTATAGTGCCACCAAATTTGTAAGGATATTTTTCCTATTTCCTGATTCATTTTCAGTTTTTTTATTGTAATTTTGTTAGAGAAGAAATACTGGAAAAATCCAGGAGAAAAAAGGGACGTCATTTCGAAGTTTTATTCTAAAGTAATTCATTTGGATTTCTTAGGGTTGATCTAAGGTAATTTATAGGGGTTGACAGAGCCGTTTCCATGGGGGTTGATCTACGATAATTCATTTGGTCTTAGGGGTTGATTTTCTGTAGCGCCGCCTGTATTACCCACTACCGGATTTCGTGACATTCGACCCTAAATCTTAAAGGCAGCTGCTCTTGTTATGCGGAACGTTCGCTGCCCGAACCGCGTTATCCCACTCTCTTAAACATGCATTATTGTGTACGGTACATGTATGCGTTGTCAAGTGTACACAAACCGCTATCTTTTCTGCCTGGACTTGAACAAGCGATTGCTGATGCGGGTCAGAGCAATATTTTCTGCATCTATTTTCCTTCTGCCCAAAGAGTAAAAGACAAAAGCGTTTGGGACGTTGAAAATAGAGAGCAAGGACAAGTTTGCTGTCAATGAAAAATCTTTGTTCAGAAAAGGTTGAATAAAGCAGGTTGAGATGAGCAGCTCTCCAGACAAACCTCCTGCCAATGGAGGCAGTGCGCAAGGGAAAAAGAAAGGAGGAGGATTTTTACAAAGACAAGCAAAGAAAAAACAACATTCTAATTCTGACCATATAGAATTTCTTGAAGAGGACGAGTTACTGAAGAAGACTCAAATATCACCTGAAGATGTACTAAAACTTAGGACCTGCACTCAGAGTAAGTCTAGCACTAGCACTTCAAACTCTGTTGCACTAACTTAGTTCGTATTGACCATAGAACAGGATATTGTCGTTCTGTTACACTGTTAGGCTAAGCTAACTTAGGCCTAACGTTAGGCCTAGTTATGCTAAGCTAGGCAGGCCTAGGCTAAGCCCAGTTTAGGAAATCAACGTTAGGCAGTATAGGCTAGGCCTAGCTTGGCAAGGACTAGGCCCCCATAATTAAGGGATTAAGGCTATAGTGTAACTGTAATCTGCAGTCAAGTAATTAGTATCAGGCACTTTTTCTACAGTACGTCCATGCAATCCTAGGCCTAGGGACATATGCCTAGTCCAGTCTGTTAATGTACTTTAATGTTACTGAGTGATGTTACCTGAATGCTAAGTTAGGTAAGTTCCAACCCATGATGCATTCCATGTGGGCCAAAAAGTCATACTGACAACTGGCATACTGAAGCTATGCTGACCTCTTTCACCCACAACCACAATGAGTTTGCCAATCCACAATTAACATGTTTGTGTGTAACTTGCAATTCATCTGAGTTAGCTGTGGAAAATCTGCCAGACTAAGTTACTATTTACATATCCTTTCACAGCTGCCCAAACGTGTGCTTGAGATGCACTTACTATTCAGTATACTGTATGCTTACCAGTCAAAACATCCCCAGACCAAATCCTGTTGAATTTGCTGTACACAGGGGATTTATCCCCACGCAAAGATTTCAGCATCATTGCCCAGCTATGCAAAAAAAAAATTGACCTCCAACCTTGCTAAAATTTCAGTATTGTCGTCCCGCACAAAGATTTAGCATTCTTGCTAAGTTGGTACATGGTTACGCTGTGTTGCCCGGCGAAGGTTAAGGCCCGATGGGACACTACACGGCGCATTTCTCGTCACTTCCTGAACTGCCTAATTTTTTCCGCAGTATGTTTCCTCGACAAAGTTTTGCCACAAATAATAAACTTTTATAGTTCATTTACATTAGAATCAGCGGTCAAACACTTTATTCCCACCAGCTATTCAAACGTCTATACAATACTAACCTAACATTTACAGAAACATACCACAATACAGAGGAAGATTTTAACATTGTTCGACTTTGGAAGTTGGAATTAAGCATAGATTTCAAGTGGTTCAGACACGCGAAAAACGCTGAAATCACTGAGTTCCCTGGAGGATTCACCCACTGGACCCCACAAGGGGCCCTAATAGGACCCCACGCCAGTATGGTGATTGCTTCATGTTACCTCTGCTGGGAAATCCGACTACATCAGTGCATTTTAATTCCTCCCGGGAAATTTTAACTTTTCCAGCCGTTTTTGTATATCTGGGTTTCATCCGTGCGAATAGAGCTGCAATTCTTTAGAATAGGAAACAGACCCCCCACACAGTTTGCAAGCATTCCCAAGTGGCCTGTACGAAAACATTCCTGCTATTGGTCAAAATGTCTTTGTGCCAAAATGTCCCCACACCTAATTGTCCCTGGATTTAATTGTTAACAGTATTACTCTTGTAAACTGCACTTTTTTGGAAATTTATGCCTATGCTTCATCAGTGCATTCTACGTAATAAGTGCAATCCTAAACAGATCTGTGATCAACAGGCAATCAGTTTATTTGATCCTGGCCTAAGTCTAACGTCAGGCAATTGTTGCACTTGAATGGACTGCAGTATTTTGGCCTTTCTAATCATTTTCCTAGGTCTGTTCTTACTAATCATTTTTAAGTTCCTCACACCTTCCTCCTGATGTTTCAGTTTGATTCCTGATGTAGGTTTGACTGAATAATCCGGGGAAGTTTTTGCGTACCATATGTAATACCATGGTCCTGGGACGTTTTGCTAAATGAGGGGATGTTCTGGTAGCTAGAGAGGAGGGACATTTTGGTCTTGCGACAATGTAACTGGATAGCCACTGTAGAGTACCATATGCTATTTGTCTTATTTACTTTGTTTTCAGCTCAAATTTGTCCGTTATTTACAGTTTCTAACATACTGTAGTATACCATTTAACCAATTATTGATGTGTGCTCCTTTTGTACAAGCTGTATGGGTAATTCTTTAAATAAGAAGGCCAACTTGTGACAATTTTAATTGTAAAATTAAATTCCCTATTCAGCTAGTTCTTAAGAACTGAAATTTGAACAATAAATGGTCTTGTTTCAGATTATGGCTAGTTGAAACATGCAAATCATGTCAAAAGTTGAAAAACAAATTACAAACATCAATTGAAAGTGTTATGTTTCAAAAAAGATTTCAATTTTTTCAATGTAAATGGGACACCAAACTCAGATTGTCTAAATGCTACCAAAACTATTACTCATTTAAGTTTTTCAAAAGAAGGTTTGCAACATTTTAGAGATTATTTTGCACAACTTTCTTTGAAATGGGGCACAGTAATAATGTGGCGATTGGATTATACTTAGAAAAGATACTTACTACTTTTTTAAGTGAACATTTACCCTCAAACTGAACTATGCATACACTGAATTTGCCAAACTAAGCATTTTCAAATAGTAACTATAAGGGGAAATGGAAATTTCAGAATACTGTACCTTTAAATATAGACTGTTACATTGTAATTGAATGAAAGATTATTATCTGCAATGGGACACAAAAAAATTGCATGGAGTTTTACACTGGGAAATTACACTAAAGTTGTTTTCAGTGCTGTTCTGTTACAAGTGCAGTTTCAAATTTTGTGAAACTGGATGCTCTTGTGCAATACTGTGAAAGTGTTCCCAAAAATGCATCCTGCAACTTCTTGTAAATCTACAGGTGTGTGGCAGATGATGGTTAAAAAAAAAAGGAAATAAAAAATTACATGTTACTTTAAACTCTAAATCTGTCAATTGATACCAATTTGTGTTCCTTTACAGCTTACATTGGAAAAAAAAATCAGCTTTTTGCACATATCATCATGACAAGTTTATGACAGAATTTGTTGATTTGAGAGTATGTACAGCACCACTCAAACTTGTGATTAGGAACATCTCTGTCTACTTTAATGCCTTTTTTGTACTGCCAATCTGAAGGTGACAAATGCCACTATGTAAGGTGAGATACCAGATCTACTGGTACCTGTATTTATGGAATTACCCATATATGTAAGGGTGAATTGTGTCTTACATTGATAGCCAAACTTTTTTATGCTCTGTTACTCAAATGTTCTTCTGCAATGCAACAAAAAGCCAAGGTTGTGTGTCGAGCTGTCGCAGGGTTTGAGTCATGTTGGTGCAGTTTGTGGCAAAATTTACTCGCGACTTGACTTTTAAAGAAATTGGGTGTATCAAAAATGTTTGAAATATATTTGCTGTAAAGTCTTAAGCCATTGAACTGAGTCGCATCAAGCCAGTGTATGCCTGCCACTGACATGGTTGTGATGAGGCTGGTGTTTTGTGACCAGTAACGGTGCACTTTGGAGATCAGATGACTCTATCTGTATGGGATGTCGAATAGCCGGCCCACATGTGGACTGAGGACAAAGATGCAATTCAATTGAGTCTGGTTGGTTCAAGGTGGGACTAGCATGGGACCCAACTGAAAAACAATGTAACGGCTAAAGACTTGTTATATTTGCAATGAGTGCTGTTTTGTTGAAGTTGGATTGGGCATTGTTGCAGTGTGTAGTAGCCCTAAGGCTAAGCTGAAATGGATTTTAGACCCTCAATTTGGTTAATTCTTACTAAAACTGTAACCCTAACCATCATCAGTAACCTGACTTGTGGTCAATTATTCTAAATAAGAACTGGGATGGCTTTCCTTCTGATTTTACAGTGCTAGCAGTTTAGAGAAATGATAGGCCAGAAAATATCAGCCAGCAGTGTTATTGTGACATGAGGGTGGAAGGTGCATGATTTCTTGGATGGTTTGCCATTCAAGTCAAACTTTGAAAACCTTTTTCATTAAATTATTGAGATCACTTTCTCCTTAAATTATGGTGATAACAAAAAAGTCAATATTGACCAACACTTTTAAGGAAAGATGTAGCACAGAATTTTGGTTTCATTCTAGAGTATCCTAGTTAACCATATATATATGTGTTTTGGACATCAGGGCTACTGCTAATTTCTGCATTTGAGACTCAGGTCCTAACTATTGTACTGTAGGACAAACTTTTGGGCCATTATGCAGGTGTTTTACCATGTATGCAGTAGTACCCAGGCATTGTAACAGGTTCCAGTCATAGAAAATCCTTACATTTCCAAGCAGTGTGCTTGCGGATGTTTATATAAATTTACACTTCACTTTCTCATCGTCTGTCATGTATTGTAACATGCAGAGAGCTCTGCAAAGGAGTTTCATTTTGGTTGAATGGGTCAAGTAGTGAAAACCATGTAAAAACGATATCTCATTAAGGGAAGCTGGTCCAAATCTCATGGGTACATCATGGCTTCACTCTTAGAGACAGGGGATCTGTCAGAGTGTACCGCTTGGGTGTGTCACAGAACTATTGCAGGGTTGTGTGTAGCTCCATCAGTGTCTGTCTTTGCTTCCCAATGTAGTGGAACTGGTTCTACTGTATCAGCGTTTATTGTAGACCTGTGCGCTGTATGTACCGAAGGTCATATTTCAAGAGATAGTCAATCCAAAAATAAGTTCAGTGAGAGTCAATGTCTTGCAGATGTGTGTCTGTTACAATTCAAAGATGTGCGTCAGAGGGTGTGAACGTTTGACGCACATAGTGGACCTTTGATGCACCTTCCCTAGTGGTCAAGAGGTGCGTCTTGCAATAGATAGGTGCCTAAGGGTAACACTGACAAGAAGTTCTCCTTGCATTATGCAAGGATTGTGACAGTGGCAGGCCTGATTTTTAAGAAAGTTTTCAGGTTGTCCTTCGGACTACCTGACAACAAAATTCTGGTTGTCCGAAATAATTTTTGGTTGTCCGAATGAAAATAACATTAAAAAAGACAAACAAAGTATCGTCTGCTCTGCCTTAGTAAACAAAACATTCATTCATAAATTTGATCGTTTTCCCGCCCAAAATTCCTTAAGTACGCTCAATAGAACAGCTTGAAACTTTCTCAAAGACTCGAGGTGCTGTACACAAAGGCGCACATGCAAGCCCAGAGCTGCATGCGAGCGGGAAGAACCGTTCTCTCCGGCCGTTGGTGCCGGGCAAACGCTGACTGTTTGGTTGCGGTCACATCACGTATGTACATTCATTTCGCACTGTTGGATTTACATGGAATAGACTCGAACGTCGAGTCATGATATGTCGATTTGTTTTAACACCTTAGTGTGCTGCGATTAATAAATTCGTTGGCACAGGACAAAATTTTGTTGATCAGTGTGTCTGTGAAGTTTTAATATCAACTTTCGGCTGCCAGCTTTACTTGACAGATTTGTTCAGAATCATTAGCGCACGTTCAACTTTGATTATGTTAGGCTAGGCTAGGTTAGGACTGAACTAACGGTTACTGTATCGAGTGGCGGATGGTCGCTAGTGGACTTGAGTATACGTGGGAGATGGTTTTGTGTGTGTGTCTTTGTGGGTATCATAACTTAATTGGAAGTAAGTTTCAACCATCAACAGAATTTTAAACGCGTGCGTCAAGGTTTAAGTTTGTCCCAGTATGTCGAAAGATGCATTTTGGTTAGCCCGTAATATATACCAGGATAGCCTACGTGGCTTGCATTTTGCGATGTGGTGCTAGTAAGCCGATTGTTTATATATGCCAGAGATAACTATTAGTTCTGTATATTGTTCATGATATACAAGTGCTTGTACAGATGTAACATGCAGTGAAGGAGTTTTTGTCCGTTCTTGAAACGGAACAGCCCTCCCTGAAGTTGCACCAATGAGAATTCTAAGAAAAATCCCCCATATGTGGGAAGTACCAAATCGTTTTGTTTTTAATTTTGTCTGTTCGATGATGAATGACAGGCGATACCATTGTCTTACTATCACTTCTTTGGGGGTTTTTTGGAGTTACTTTTTTGCTAGGTGTTTTCATTTATTTAGTCACTGGTAAAATCTACTCATCCATCGGACAAGCTCAAAGAGAGAAACTGGTTGTCCAACGCATTTTTTACTCATCACGGAGGATCGGACGAGTGTTAAATTTCAGGCCTGAGTGGTTTCTTGGATGATTGAAAAGATGTTTATTCATGTCCGATATTAGAGTAGATTTTATTCTGCTCTATCTTACTGAACTTTGCCATTTGTGCTCTCCTTCTGAATTCTAAGTGAAAGTGTCATATGATAAAACATAATTGGTGCAAGAATGGGGGGGGTATTTATATGACAGTCATTTTGTGCTCCCAGTGTTTTGATTGTACATGGACAAATCACAATGTTCCTTTTAGTTTCTGTTGATTCAGTGAAGTATGTTGTTTTTCTCCCCCTACATTTAGTATCTGCCCACTGTTTATGAGTTGATGTTTATGTTCAAGTTTTTGTTTTTGTTTCCATCGTTCATACTCCCTGCTATGTTTGAGAGACTGAGGCTTGATTCTTAGCCTTGAGCACTGCCTCTCAGCTTTGCTAATTTTGTAGAATAAAGTACAGTGCTGTATTTGTCTCTTAACAACCTTTCCAGTAGAATGTCACATCATGGTACTAACACTCTGTTACAGCTCCATGGTCACTTTCATCAACAGTATGTATTTGGATCCACAAAGTGTTTACAGTGCTTTGAATGAAAGATCTGATCCCTTTTCATTTCAAATTAAATGAAATATGGTTAATTTGTCACAAAGTTTGAAACTTAGTTTCACTTCTTTTTTTTAGAGGATGGAGTAGTAAGGATGTTATGGTGGGGGTAAATTATTAAGATAGTTAATTTAGAACCATTTTACTATTTTGTGAATGTTCTTCTGTTTTATCGATAAAGCATAGGTTTTTAATGGTTAATTACTGTAGTTATGTAATTCAGGATGAACTGCACTTTATGCAGGCTTACAGTATGTGGCTCATCCTAATTTCCAGTTGGCAGGCCTAGTCTCAATATTCTTGTAGTCAATATCCTACTGTATGAGTTCACTAAAATTGTGACCACCATGACCATCTTCTTGCCATCAATATTCTGTGTGCATACAGTAGTACTAGTAGTCTACGGCTATGTAACAGATGTATGCTACATGTAATAGTATGGAAGAGGGCTACATCTGGTTTCTGGACACATGCACAGTATGGCAAAACCATTCTATGCGCTTCAGTAGTCGTGTGGATACAACGAGCCCTAAACAGACAATATCGTGATTCCGGCCCAAATAAATAAATCTGAATAAATAAAAAATAAATATAATAATAATACAAATATATAATAAATATAAATAAATAGGCCCTCCCTACAATAAAATGTACTATTGGCTGTATCATATACTTCAGAGACATGGCTTTGAAAGCAGTTTCACAGGTTGTTCTTATAGCCAGCAAATTGTACTACTGTACAGTTAGCAAACACTACTGTACAGTACTACTCATAATTAATACATGTAGAATTCAGCAAGTGACAAGGTGATGCAGTGGTCTTGTTAAATTGCTTACATAAGATCAATGTACTTAGTGTGATAGTTGATATGAACAACAGGATATTAGCTGCTCAAACTCTGTGACATATGCATCTTTTTCCTGCTAATGGTGCTTTTGATGTCCAGAGTGCCATGACATGTTAATCTAGTGTATGCATGAATCCATGTCCTTAAGGCTTTAAAGTATGCATGGTGAAAAACATCATTTGGTTTTGTTTTTTAAGATTGTGATATTTTGTTTCATTGTATTTTTTCAAGCTATTCCTTTTGCTGTGCATAATTAACAGTATTTTGTTAGATTAGATCACTTTTGGGTGACACACAATTACTTCAGAGAGCATAAATTAGAAGATCAGATTTCATTGTGGTTTGCCTGATGTAGGCCTATGGGTTTAAAAATTTATACATATTTTGCTGAAGTTGCTTTCCTTGTTGTCTTTTGGTGCCAATGAATGCTGTACATGTTCGAGTGCACAACTTGCAGGAAACTAATTTTGCAGTGTCATGAAAACCTTGTAGAAGTTGTATTTGGTATATATTTTAGCAAACTTTCACACACCATTTTACCAGTAACTATGTATACAGTATGTATAACTGTGATATCTGAATTTACTGAACATTATAATACTAATCAACTTGTTCCACAATCCAGGCTAAATTTTCTCGTGGAAGCTGTGCTTTCCGTGTTTTTACTGTTTAACTGCTCCTTGTTGTAGTAAAGTGCAGAAAACCACATGATAACTGAGTCCAATTTTTGACAGCCGAGCTATTTCTATAAATGTGCCCCAGAAATGTGAAGTTAATCGTTAAGTTCACCATATATGGTTTGACTCCAAACCAAGTCATCTGGTAGACTGGTGCTAGGCCTTGACCATGGTATAATAGATTGACATATTACCGTCAGATTCAAGTTAAAGATTCCTTATTTTGTATTACAGGTGTCTTTCTGTATTGCTGTGCCTTGTTTGTATTCCCAAGATGCCTCTGAAGTAATGACCCAGTTGTGCCTTAGAATATACCAGTGAACAATGAAACAGTGCATACTGTATGATTCAGTTGTGCGTTATATTGTATAAGATAATGTTGTATATGTTTTGTACTGTAATGTATTAATTTTGTATTGTATAGTATAGTATATAATTTGTAATTTATGTGTTGTGTATGATAAATACACATACGATAACAGATTACTATTTTGCCTTCAGTCTAAGGTGGCATTACTGTATGTTGCCTGATTCACTTAAAGGTTTCCTTGTTTTGTGTTCCCTAGGCAACTTTGCAATATATATGCTGTACAGTATACCTGCAGTACAAGGATTTGAAAGAATATAGTGATTCATCTGTGTATGTTATCATCACTTCACTATTTCCCTTGCACAGTACACATTTATGCATTGTTGACATTTCCCTCTGTAAGCCTTTACTGACTCCTGTAGTCCTGCAGAAATTCAATTTGATTTTAATAATTGCATTTTTCTTAGTTTTTTTTTTCTGCTTTGAAATCTGCAATGCATCATCATTAAGTAGAAACCAAACCCAAAACACCACACTGTTTTTGGAAAGGACTCCCCGAACCATGGTGTATTCAAATAAATTGATGAATGCACCCGTTCAGGTGTTTTGTCATCTTGAAGCATTTGTTTGTGTAACATTATGGTTTCGTTAGAGCAGTAAGCAGCAATTTGCAGACAGACCATAAAGGAGGCCTCCTGTAGTTCGTCTTGTTTGTGGTCAAGCTATTTGTTTTGACTTCTACTTGTGATGAGATTCTGTTGTTAGCTGGTTGATAACAAAATACTTCTCATGAGAGACAGAATGAATTTTTAATTTTTGCTCAAAGCGTAAAACTGACTGGCATTGTCTGACATCCTATAATGTTAGCTTAAACATAATTTCAAGAGCAGTGTTCAGAACTACCTTTGTAGGTATCTCCTCTGAGGGCTGTAAGATGAAACAGAATCAAATTTTCAGTAAGTCAAGATTGTCATGCACCATGACCAAAGGGTTCTCTGAAGACAATTTGACCAAAGAGCCAAAGTATGCATAATGGGGGCACAGCCACTGTTACAGGCAAAGATGGTTGAAGAGGGAGAATTGTTGAAAGCTTGAATTGTGTTTACACTTTTGAAAAAAAGTTAAATGTTTGGGGATTTTAATGTTTGTATAAGCAGGGTTAGCATTTGGGAATTCATAACATTTGATGTTACAGACCATTAAACAGTCGTGCAGTACAGTACTTGTGTTAGAATATCAGTGCATAGAAGTGAAGTTAACAGTAATTAAAGAGTGGCCAGATTTGATGGAAAGCCACCAGACTAAATTGCCAAATGTTAGTTTATTCTTTTTTTTTTAACACTGAACTTGACTGAAGGGGCTCCCTTAGTCTGTAGTACAGTAGATAATTGCAGAATTCACAAGTACTGTAGCTTGTCATTAATCATGTACACTCCAGTGCACCGTGCGATCAAATTCATGTTATCACAATGTGCAGGTCCTCATCAAAGTCCCTTGGTACAGGTTGTGGCCAAGGATGGGAGGGGGGGAGGGAGAAGCAAGGTATGTGGATATGTGCAGACAGGCAGTGATGGTTGATATGCAATGCTGTTGTACTCTAGGTAACTCACTCTCTGTTTATACCTTCACAAGGATGGAAGTGGTCAATCGAGGTTCAGTCCTATAGTGGTGCCTTGGAGGTCAAGGACATTTAAGTGCAGTAGAATGGATGTATGATCACGGAAGGTTAGTTTGGAACTGGATGGACATCTTCTTTAAGAGGGGGCATAGGTGAGAGCTATCCTAATGGGATGATAGGTAATGTCGATACAGACATGTTATTAATTTTTGTGCTGTCTTTCCTAATGTTGAGTCAACAGATCGCATTTTTAGATCGTGGTTAGAGACTGACATAGCAACCTCAAACTCTAGTTGTTAAGTTGCAGAGTTTACAGCTTTAGTGTGTGCCTGTCCGATTCTCAGTGAAGGAAGTCAGGTCGAAATTGTGCTTTTTGTTTGTTTCATGGTTTGGTTCTGAATCTCCTCTCTCAGGTCAGTTTCTGCAGTATCTTTTCATCAAGAATGAAAGTGACTGCACAGAAATTGAGGTCTCTGTAACAGCTACCTACAGTATATATCTTTATTTCGAGGAGTACTTAAGCGTTCAAGATGAACCAGATTAAGAATATCTGATAACTATTGTCAATTTAATTAGGTTGTTGCATAGGAGGAAAATAAAAAAGAAAAAATCAAAACCCAAAAGAGTGGGTGTTGCAAAACCCAAAGAAATTCATAATGTATTGAAAATATGTCATAAAAATGTCGTAAACATGGAAAATAATGTAGAAGAGCAAGTTAAATCCTGAAGTAATGTGAAACTATTATTTAACATGAAGAGTTGAAAGACTTGCAACTACAACTGAGATATTAATTGTGCTCATGAACTTCTAAGACTTGTCAAATTACTTGTAGACATGTAGGCCTACAGTATAGTGTTTGCCCAAAGGGGAAAACAGTTAAAAGTCAAAGTGTGATAATAAAAGTACTTTAATCCAATTACTAAACTGTTGTCTTTTTTGATTTACCATGAAAGCAATAAAGGTGAATCTCGGGAGTTGTTAGAACCATTTTCTGTACATTTCCTTGTGATCTTTTGCTAAGCAACATGCATGTTGCAAAGAATAGAAACTGACTTAACTGCTGCCGTAATAGCTGACCGAAGAGTTTCTAAAATCACAGTCCAGAATTTGAATCTTTCCCTAACAAGTGGGACAATTTGTTGCCTTTTCTGTCGAGTGAAAGAAGCCGTCAAAGTCAAAGTTTTGCCCGCCCAATATTTTGTTGTTGATTCCTTGCCGTAGGCTGGGGAATCTATGCAGTCCTGATGTCGTGTGTGTGTATGTATGCGTGTGTGTGTGACGGTTGCTCGTAAACACTCTAGCTCAAGAAGGGTAACTCTGAGTAATTTCATTTTTGGCATGTAGGTTGCCCATATTGAGTAGATGATCCCTATTGTTTTTGGTGTCCAAATCTTGCATATTAATGAGGTTATGGGGTGAAACATAAAAAATGTTAAAACTGCCATAGTTCCTTATCCGTGGGTCAGATTTGTTTTAAACTTGATAAGGTTGTCTGTTATTAACAGGTTCACGACCCTGTGAAATTTAATGCTTATCAATAGAGAGGAAGGGATAATTTTTCACTATAAAACAATAATAATAGCCTAAACACCATTATTGTGGTTATTATAAACTGCCGTACAAATGCATATGGGGTTACATTGTGCAATGGCAGTTTTTAATTCTGTCGCACACAGTTAACTCAATGGGATTGCTCCCTACAGTACTGCATTTGTAACTTAGTGAGTAACTTCTAGTGTGAGGGGGCCTCCTAAGTTGTCCAGAGGGATAGTCTTGGTATGGGGGGTTATGGGGTCAGATAGACAAGGTGGCATTATATTTCATGCATTGGAATGTTAATGGGTTTATAAAAAATGAAGAAAATAAAAAACCCATCTGTTCTGTCATTTATTTGGATAATATCAATATCCAGAGGAACAGCTGGTAGCAGAACAAGGTTTCTTAACAATCAAATTGGAGTGCTTTCAATCATATTTCACAATGTCGGAAAGGATGGAGGAAGCAAAAATATTGAGGAGGAATCATAACTTAGGGTCAACTTACGAGGACTTTGAGTGTGTTAAAAGCTACTTGTAACAAGGAAGAAATTATCGCAGAGTCGATAAAGGAAAATTTGCAAAAGGCAGAGCGCCAATTTGAGGCAATGGAAGAGGTTCATGCTGATCTGGCTGGGCTGTTGTCTGATGAAGCATTTGAGCAAGCAGAAAGCTGGATGTTGGAATGCCAAAAGCATTATACTGAGGAGGGGGAGGAAGCATTGAAAAAGTTAAAGGAGGAAATTGAGTTTCAAATTAGCGTTGGAATTACCTAAGGCAGAAATTCCACCATACGATGGAGACCCAAGAACATGCTGGTCCTTTATGAAGAATTTTGAGGTATATATGGCAGACAAGCTGAGTTCAGATGAGGTAAGGTTGAGCTATTTGATTCAACTAACAATAGGCAAGACTAGAAGCAGCATTGATTACTGTGTGTTTCTTGGAGCTCAGAGATAATGTTGACTGATGTCATACTCATACTGTACTTGATGTGTGGGTTGTATGGCCTGGGTAGGTGTTCCCTATTGCTTTTGGTGGACGTCAAATGTCACGTTCATTTTAGGTCCCCAAAATAAAGGTCATTTTGGGTTAAACGCTTGTGGTGTATCAAGAAAAATAACTGCAGTTGATCTTATACTTGTCATGTGAATAATTCATGTTTGTTGTAATATAACCATGTAGCAAGGAATAACAAAGCCTTATGGCTTTCTTGTTTAATGAGTTTCTGTTGATAACCTTTGTATTCTTGAAGCATTATTTACATCACTCATCATTTACCTCTCAACACAACAACTGCTTCCCTTTGCACAATTTATTTTTTGAGGAAAAATGTGCAAACTTCATGTGAAGCCATCACTCATAAATACCAACATTAAAAGAGAGGGATCATAGACAGATGTGTGCAAATGTACAAAACTTTTAATGTATACATACAGTAGTTCTCTTTCAGATTTGCTCTTACCATAGCTCATTCCTTTCTGTTCATTAACAATTGATGAGAGTGTTCAAGTTACAGACTCAATTTTTCATGAGGTATCGGTAGACCTTTCAGCTGTAGTCTTTGTTTTTCCCCTCAGTTTGTCGCCCTATCACATCAGTAATGAGCCGTCAACATCCAGAAGGCGAGCCCTTTCAAATTAGTTAGATGAAGCAGAGCTGGATAAGATGTTAGACCTAACAAAAACAATAACTCCTAAAGATAAAATGCAAACATGTTTTAAGCTATTTTGTTACAGTCAGTCCTAATTAAAATCTTGTACCAAACTTGCCTATTTCCACACAACAAATTGCACATTCCATTATAATGCCAGAAATCACTGATAACCCAAAATTTCAGAAGTCTTGTTCACAACATCACTATAGGTCATACTTATTCAAACCTTAGATGGTGTCAGTTGTAATTATGAAGCATTAAATACAAGTGTTTGATTTTATATTCCAGTGGTAACCTGCAATTATGGACAAAATTGTTGGGACACGTTGCCATACTTTGTGAGTGTATTCCCAAATCTTACTTCAGAGGATAACATGAAACCCTGTGCCCCTTTCCAATGTTGCACTAAAGGACTGAATGTACCTTGTGAGCAGCATTCCTGCAGCCAACATTGAAAGGGGGAGCAGGGTGTCCCTAGGAATTTTTTTCCAAGATAGTAGAAACGGCACTGAATCCTTGCAGATCCATTTGAAGCAGTACCAGTATTTGATGCTGCTGTTGTATTTTATTACATATTGTTAAACTACTGTAGCCGATGCCCAATTGCCGATGTTAAGTAGCAATTACCATATTTACTGGGTGCTTGAGATGTGGTTTGAAGTGTCAGGCCGTTAGTGAAAGTTTACAGCATAGCATACCATTTGTACTGGAGTAAGTACTGTACAAGGCTGAGTGTATATCTGAACTTTTGTACACTATAATTCACCTCTATCCATAATCGCAAATTGCCTTTGCATTTTGACAGCAGGAACACTGAAGCCATGATTAAATAAGTATCAGTCAGCCATATACTTAACTCAAGTATTTTGAGGAACTTAGACTATTAAACACACACTACAGTACTGCACAGAGAATTGGGGCAGTTTGTGGTAGAGGCTTGTAATAATGTAATTTTGGAGATTGTAAACGTGTTCAGTCTACAGTACATGATAAAGTACATCCCCCCTCGGTTATATTACCATCCATTCCCCCCCTCCTCCCACCTTTCCCCTCCATCCACTTCAACACATTACCAACAGTGGACATGTGCTAATGCCGAGTTGCGGGATGGTGTGAACAGCATTTGTCTCATGAATCCCGCACAAAGATGAATCTATTCAGGAAAATCTTGCACACTTTTCCGCAGCTGGGATCATGGCCACAATAGTAAATACACACAATAAATGGCAATAGAATCTTTACCAAGTGACACTTCCCACCTTGATTTTGAAAATCCATCCAAAAAAAGAATGTTTAGAAAAGGGATTTCCTTTCCAGGTTCAGTTCCTTAGTGCAAACACTGCTCACTGGTCAAATATCAATCTTCAGTCAATGTTTTCATTGTTTGTAAAGGTTCTGAATATGTATACCTTTTTTCAGATTCATTTTTCACTATTATTGCCGCCACACTATTGCTGGTTCAAGGCTGTAGAACTTTGCAGTTTAGTCCCAAATGGTCTCGCTGATAAAGCAGTTTTGAAGATCCAATTAACTTAAAGTACTTACACAGAATTGGCGGTGTGGTCCTCCAGCAGACATGCTGATTTAAAAAATTACACCTTGTATGCAATGTCACGGTCAGCTTGCAATTCAAGATCGCATAATATCCTTAGTACAGTACTTACATGCTTTGGGTGAGGGTTACTGTCTTATGGACTATTGAGGATTGCAAACAACTTGCATGCTGTGGGGGCGGGGGGAGGGGTTAATAGCTATTGTCATACTTCCTGTATGCTGTGTAGAAACCAGAATGAAAACAAAGTGCCATTACTCATGAAACATGTAACTAAATGGTGTTCTGTAAACAAACTGGTACCCATTTAGTTTCGGTCGGTCAGGTACTCCAGCCACTCAACTCAGTCCTAGATCAGATTCAGCCCATTTTTAAATTCTTTATGTTTTCGTTTCGTTTAGGTTAGTCAGGTTTTGCAGTTGTCTTTGAACGTATGAAATATTGGTAAAATTTCCCAAATTCTGGATCTCCAACATTGATAGATCTGTTTGAACCATTGTCAAAAGCAATCTTCCAGTGGTTTTTCTACAACTCACTTTAACTCTGTACATCTATGTTCAAGCTGGCGTGACAAAGTAGTGCAGTTTGTGTAAACAGATTAGAAGAAATTATACTTCTAGCATATGAAATTGTGAAACCAGAAGTCAGTCAAAAGGAACATATTGATGTTGTTATTGGAGTGAAAGTTTACATATTTACATGCAGTAGGTATCACAGTGCATGTAGCAGGAGAGAAAGGTGGATAGGTGTGTTTTCCCATTGGGTACTTTTTGCATTGTCCTCTTAGGTCAGTCTTACAAATTTGTGTAACCTACGGTATTGGTCCTCTTTAGTATAAGCAATTTCAATAGAGATACAAGATCATGGATCTCTTTTGTTTTATGTAACCAACATCAGAGTATGTCAACTTCATTAGATGTATTGGAAGAATCCCGGAAGGAAAGCTGATTTTCATGAATCTTACACTTCTGATGAAAGTAAAAGTTGCTTGAAGCCAACAGTGATATGGATAATGCTAATCATTGATGATTTAACTGATGGTCCCTGCCAGGGTTGTACTGTAGCTAGACAGTTGTAGTGCCGGACTCCAGCAAAGAAAGCAGCCACTACTTGTCAGAGGTCCAGAGGTTCTCACCAGCCCACTAGGGACCCTGGTGTGATCAAGGGGCATTGTCCCAGGCTTGGGGATCAGGGAGCAATGCCCCTGAAGCGCTCTACAGTATATTCTTATAGGCATTGTTGTGGAAAAGTACTCACCAAATATTTTAGAGTACTTTTCATCTTATTTTCTACTTTTTGTGAAGTTAATGCTTGGCACTAGTTAGGCGTAAACTGGTTGCATATACCTGGTGGGGATTACTAGTAGCGGGTGGGACTGCCTATATAGCATCTCCCAGCATAGCTACAACTCTGATCTCTGCGGAAGGTCAACTTAGGTCATTTGGAGGTCAATATCTCTTATAGTTTAAATATTTTGATACCTTGAAAGCAAAAATAAAAAATTGTTCATATTTAAAACATGTTGGTAACATGATGTAATGATCACAGTCAGTAGATTTTGAAGGTTACCATCAAAGGTCAAGACATGTCAACAAATATCAAAGTCTGTTAATTCTTTGAATCCATAATGTCTCAAGCACTCATCACTCCTCTGCATATATACAAGTTATCTGTGTAACAGTTGTCAGTGCACAACAGTATACTGCATGAAACATTCGCATTCTCTCAGGCAATGGATCTCTATAAAGTCACATAATTGTTTGATTGTGATCGTGTTTAGTCGATTGCCTCATTCAAATTACATAAATTGCGAATCAAATCACATCAGCTGTGCATGAAAACAAACACACCCATGAGTGAACTGAAACATTGATGTATTGTGACAGCTTAATTAACTGTAGTCATCCGTACGAAGGTACCAGACTCAAGAGCCTGCTTCAAACAGCTGTTTGAAGCAAAAAAAAAACAGACAAAATGTCACCATGCAGGCATTATGAGGTAATAACATAAGAAGAGTCCTGAATTTCGATACTCCTGGCACAAAAGGGTGGGTTCACAGGAAGAAAGTACTAGTTGGTATTAGGCCAGACGCTTCACTAGAGGTGGTGTTAAAAAGCTACCAGCACTGTGGAGTCTCTGGGCTAGGTAAATGGGAGTGCAGTTGCTTTGTTGTGATAGGTAAGTGAGTCATTTGTAAAAACAACCAAACCAGGTGAATGTTGGGATACATGTATGAAAAAGGTGAAGTCTGCAGACTTTTCCTTGCATGAAGTAGAATTTTGTGTAACTTGAAACCAGTTGACTATTGCATTTTGTGATTTGCATGAAGTGAGAAATCTGTGACCTTTTCTGCTGTTGAGGGACAGTCATTATAAAACATGTGTAGACATCCTTGTGCAACTCTTCTATGAGAAAGCAACAAACTGTCAAAATTTACTCTCATTAATGTAGTTTTTGGACCTTCACCTTAGCATTGTGTGTAGGCCTACCTGGACAGGATCGAGATCTTGTTTCTGACAAAAACTTAAATTTTAGAATGAACTTGCGATCACAACCTTTGAAATTGTTAATCAGGTCGAATTCAGTTTTGAGGAGATCATGTGGAATGGCTGTAAACTTGTCAAAGAAATTTTTATCATCAATAGAGAAAAAAAATCATCAGTGATCATGATGAACTGCAAGGAATTCATCTTGTTTTTCAAATGTCAACTAAGGTTCAGAATGTCATTCTTGTCAAAATCAACTTCATCTAGCCAAAACTTATGTCATGAAAACAATGAACTTTTCTAGATTGAACTGTGCTATGCTCCAAATCTGAAATTGGTTCATGCATTGAATGATTTGGTCATCTGAAGGACAAACCTTGGGAACTAAAACATTGGTTGTCCTCTAGGCATTGTTGGGCATTTGGACTAAGGAATTACATTAAATGCCTATGCTGATCAGGGAAATAATTATATCATTATCTGGTTTGCAAGAAGAGGGCTGATGTTGAGCAACAGAATCTATATACAGTTGCATGTTTGCTATATAGGAAAAGTATGTTGACACTCATGCCTGAATAGGAAGAGAATGGCAGAATATAAAGTCTATATAACTGTACCTATACATCATAGTACGTAGATGATAGACTGGTATGTTAAGACTTGATAGCATTGTGGTTGTTAATGGGACAGTTGTAATATCTGCCTTCGAGGGAAATAGGGTGTTTGTTTTAGAGAAAACATCCATATTTTTAAAACCAATGTTTGTGGACATAGAATGATAGATAGTTCAAAAGAAGGACGGACAGTAGCCTTCTTTTCAAGAAATAAGCTTGTCACAGATATAAAATTCAGTTATTTGTTGCCCAACACTAATTTGTTCACCCAAACTTTTCCAAATTCAAATGATGCATCTTCCATTAATTCCATAAATTTCACCGGCTATGCTTAGATTGCATGAATTTACGTAACGCTTCACTTTCCTGTCTCAACACAACAAATGCACTCCCCATCTGTCCTCTTCATAAAGGAAAATAAATGAAGTAATGGACTTCAAAGTGAAGAATTGTCTGGAATTGTTTGATATTTTGGCTGACATAAACCAGTCAGTCTAATTACACTGCTGATCCCTGCACTTTCTACATACTGTACATGGAAAGCATTATCTGGATCATTCACTATGCTATGAACACATAGTGACATACTGTACATCTTCACCTGTAGAAATTTGTCCGTTCTTGCTGCTATACTGTTGTTGTTTGGTCACATTGTGCAGTTTTTAGTAAAGATTCCAAAGATTGTTTTGTGTAGTCAGTACTGTTTTTGTCAGGGTCATAATCAATATGTAGATTACCTTGTATTTGTTTAATGCCATGAGAAGTAGACCTGAACTAGTTACATCAATCTTTGTTGTAACCGTCTTTGAAGGATTTAAATGTCACTCTTTAAATCTGTCGTTGTCAGGAGGATGGAGCATTGTAAATGCCATTGTTTATCCTTCTATCATGTCCTTTTTTCATGTAAAAGTTTCATAAAAGACTTGCTGTGCCAGATAACTTTTCTGTGAAGTGCTTGGCCATTTGTGTGGTGACATCTGAGATGGCATTGTGTGGCACCACAGTATGTTATTTTTTTTTTAATGTTTGCGGCCATTGCAAAAAGGATTTTGACTGTCCACTTCACTGTTTTGACTAGCACATGTCTTTGATTGACATTCAGTCTAGAACATAAAGTCTTCCGTGAATTTAAACATGGTTCAGTATCTCACCCATTTTGGTTCTAGCTTATTTGTTTGTATTGTTAGTAGATCTTCTTCATGTCTCACTTACATGTCTCAACACAACAAATGCCCTTCCACCTGCACTACCATGCAAACATTACTGGTAACCTTTGGCATGGTCTTTGGCACCGACTGGTCTAATACCCAATCAGCACCCATTTCCCATTCTGCAATCCCGATGTGCTTTGAGTGTGGAGGTCTAGACAAAATTCTGTCCACACTGTTTTCTACCCTTTTTTTTTTCTCCATACTGTTCATCTTGACTTGCAGGTTGCTTTTGGAAAAAATTGCTAGCAAGTTTACTTGCTGAGTGTCTTTCTCATTCCTGTAATAATTCCCATGTTCAAATTCCTAGCCAAGTTAAAAAAAAACTCTTTACTTTCATCATTTCATGTAGCACCAACAAGTTTGTAAGTCAGCCACTCTTGCTTTCACAACATTTGTGGATAACTTTTGATTCCATTTCCTCCTTGAATAATGCAGATCTTTCATTTGTGACACTTTGCACTGAAATTGACAAGATACCAATCAGGCAAAGCACAATGAACTGACCCTTACAAAATTTCTGGAGTAGCTTTACACATTGCTACATGTCACTCCCTGCCAAATTTAATCAAAGTATCTTTAATCCTGAAGTCACACTACTGGTCAGTTGCTACATCTCCAGTGTAAGATAAACCAGCAGCAGGCTGGTTGCACTGTACTGTTCCTACTCATAGAGTGAGCAGAGCTTTTGACTCTGTGGCAAGTTCACATTGGGGTCAGTGCATAAAGTGTATGTATAAGATCCTGTTGAAATGTTGCTGGTTTATTAAAGGGAAACTAGGGCAGTTTGTTTTTACAGAAGAAAACCATATTTTGAAAACTAATATTTGCGGGCACAGAATGAAAGATTATTCAAAATTAGGAAGGACACGTGGTTTTCTTCTCAAGAGATACTGTAAGTGTCTCACAGATAGAAATTTTGTTATCTGTTGCCCCAGAATAATTTGTTCACCCAAACTTTCAAAAATTCAAATGATGCATCTGCTGTTATTCACCTCATGCATAACCTTTTGAGGAGATGAAAGTTTTGGGAATGTGAGTTGATGAGTTTGAATGATTTGGCAATGATTAGGAAGTATTTTCCGTGTAGGCCACATTGGTGTATTCTAAATGGCCTTTTTCCCTGTAAGGGTTAAGGTTTAAAGTTAATTGTATAATTTGGTTGTGTGTTACAAGTACAAAACACAAATTGAGTGCTATTCCATAGCACTGAAGGATACTTGATGGTTTATTTTTAACATTTTTTCATAAGTGGACTTACCTTGTCTTAGTACAATCTATATGATGACAATTTGGAACGATTTTTCTTACAATTTATGTCAAAAGGAGGAACAAGGAATCCTGCTGAATCGTATTTAATTAGCTCACACTGACAATTCCTTGAAGGCCTTTGAAGATTTAAAGTGTCTCAACAAGCTCTGTTAGTAGTGCTGTTTCTCCATAAATAAGAGGAATAATGGTTTGAAAAGATACATGGAAGATTTGAAGTCATAACTACAGTAACAAGGAAGAGGGATGGCAAGTCATTACAGTTATGAGAAGGGTCTTGACACACAGGCACCCTTGGGCTGTGATTAGCATGGCCTAACCACTGCCAAAGACGGCCCATATTCCTTGGAGTGATTTTCTTTTATTTTACTAGCCACGCTAAAAAAAAATAAAAGGATAAAAAAAAATACCCTAATCGGATGAAAAACATGTTGTCAAGTGGAAGTGCACAGTTGCAATAATTTCTCCTTAAATATTGGGATCCCAACTTTCCCCTTCACAAAATAGGAAATTCTGTCTTCCAGTTTTTCCTGTACCATTTTTAGATTCATTTTCAACTTTCTCTTTTACGTAGATTTCCGTTTCCTTGATCCTCTGTGACATTGAGTCTCTTGCAATATGCCCTGTGTGTATGTGTGCACAAAAGATGCCATAGAATGTTTATGTTATGTTGTGCTATGGAATAATTGTATCCTATCATGTTTAGACGTATATATCAAAATGTGATTACCCTAACCACTAGTGATTGGGTACGTATTTCATCGCCATTGAAAGTGAACAGCTGACTATTTGTACAATACAGAGTTCATGCTCTTGAGGGAAACGGTACATAATATTTTATTGTTTATCAATCTGAGAGGCTTAAAATATTTAGGTTCAAGATTTTAATTTGTAGAAAGATGGCATATCATTGATGGTTGTGATGTAGGGCTACAGTAGCATTAGTTTTTCTCTCCTTCTGTTTTTGTGACTCGGCGTGCCGCAGTCAGTGCTCATGTAGGGAATACGTGGTTGATTCAAACAGGTGCTGTGACTGTGGCTATAGCTGTGGCTGACTTATGTATCACATGCAAACCCCTCATAGGTAGTAGAGTAGGTTACTGTGGTCTGGTCAGAGCACTGGTACAGTGGTAGAATGGTATTGATACACAAAAACTGAATAAACTGACAGAACCAGCTATTACCACATATATTTTGATCATTTTGTGTTAAACTTAAATATGTTACCACTGAAAGAACATTTTTATGTTCAGGTTGTGCTCCTTATTGGTTGCCCGATGCCCACATGTTTTCCTTGTTGGACCCTCGTGCACTGCAAATAATGAGTACTTGGCCACAGGTTATGTATCCACTTATCGTTTGGTTCATTTTGCTAAAATTCTATAGTTGAATAATTTTCAAATGGAAACAAGTGGGCCAAATATGATAGATTCATAAAGGGATTTGTGCATATAGGACAAATTCTGGTAAAATCATCAAACTCATAGCTTAAAGTCACAAAGAGTACACCCTGGTTTTCGTAAATCACACCCTAGCAGCTTTATCTACTTAAGATCCTGGTTATGCGTAGCAATAGAATGTCTGTATCTTAACTACAATTTTTAGACATGAGGCCCAAGGACACAACAGCCTTATGTTCCGCATAAAATTCTTGCATCTGACCATACGAGTTTGTGCCAAGCTTTCAAAATGGAAAAGAACACTGGGCCTCAGGGATCCCAAGCAGTAGACTAGGCTTGCATCCATGGGTGAAAAGAAGTTGGGTCGAAGCAGGAGGAAAAGTTTGCATCCATGCATGAAAAAAAAAATGCTTGGCGGATGCATGATCCCATGTTGTTGAAAAGGCTGAATGCACACTTGGTCATGTGACACTTGTTCTGTGCATTAGATGTGCTGAGGACTACATGAAATTATTGGCTGTTTATTATTGAAGCTACATAGCTAGACTGAAACCAAAGCTGTCACTGAGCGGTAAAATATTAAACAGAAAGAAACAATGCACAAACTGTACTTATCAGACAGAAAGGCATCTATTTTTTTTCAGTGCGAATTATTAATTGTTAATGTAAATGTGTTGAAAATGTCTATGTGGATTTCCATTGAAGCTCTTGTATACTATAGGATTAAAACATGAACTATATTTTGAACATTCAAAACCACTCGCAGAGGAAGTGAACCCCTTCCAGGAGCTATTAATAACTCTAAAATTTGAATTAAAAGCAGGTCAATTACAGTAGCAAATCGCTTTATCCATTGACTTTTTGCAAATATTCTGTTGGATCCAGTGAAGGTGAATCCCCACGTGAGTGTATGGCGACAGTTGTTTAATACCCATCCCTACATTATGCCATATGTAGACAGTCCCACAGTGTGAGCTGGTTACATGCAAAAGGGTCAGAGTTATGTGTAGAAAAAGAAGGCTGGTTTGCTTCTTGTCCTATCTGATGGTCTTTTTTTTTTAATTTGATATGCTGGAATAAAGACATCAAAATCAAATTAATACTACTGACAAGCTCCCTGCCAAATCTACTGGAAAGCTTCCTGTATTCTGGGGTAGTTGTCAGAAAGGAACTTGTGTAGCAGTTACGCCTCTTGGAATAATCATAAAAGTTATGAATGTGTGTACACACATGTACCTGTGTTTAGTTTCCATTTTTCTTGTTCAATTAAAACCACATTTCCACAAATGTCAGATCTATGTTTAGTAGCAATTATTTTCTCCTGGTATAAACTTGACAAAAATCTTAACAGTCTCATCCTATCAGGCTATCATATAGAACCAGTATTATGTGGCACCTTGTATTGAGTGCAAAAAGACGGTCAACAACTAGTGATGTATTTGCAAGCTAATCAAATGCCAGAACATTTACAAAATATTTGGCAGCCTTCAATTGTTGAATTACTGTAAATTTCAGATTTTAATATAGGATACAAGCAGTGAAGTGAAATTTTGAAATAAACTGAGCGATTCTAGACTTCGTTTCACTGAACAGCTCATGGAATGTGATTTGACAGAGCTTTCAAACTACGCACTAATTAAGCAAGCAATACTACAACCAGTGAAAGGTGAACTTGGAACAGGCAAGTAAACTGTCTTCTGGCGTATGTTAGCTATTAGTTTTATATGTAACAGTTTTGAGAGTCTTTCAGATTAGTATTTGAGTACCTCTGGCTGATCAGCATTCTTATGGGCAAAATGGGGCCCACACTTTTTTTTTTGATGTGATAAATTGTGGATTATCCTTTGTTAAGTCTAAATGATTACAGTTGATTTACAATAATCTTCATGCAAGGCACCATAGACCCCTTGGGCTCCTGTTTTACAAGCCATGCTAAAAAGAATAAAAGGAGAGAAAAAAATGTCCTAATTGGATGGGAAACATTTTGATCAGTTAGAGTGCAAAGTTACAATAATTTTTCCAAAAATATTTGGATCTGGAGTTTCCCCTTCACAAAAGTGGAAATTCTGTCTTCCACTTTTCCTGTACCATTTTTGAATTCATTGTCAACGTTCCCTTTTCAGCCTGATTGTCCTACATAGTAAGTAATTAGACACAGTGTATTCAATGTGGCTATAAAATCAGTAATCGATAAAATTGAGATAAAAGACATAAGAAGAGGAAGGTCTCATCAACACATTACAGCTTTGGGCAGTGTGAACAATAGCTTGAAGATCGGAAACACGATCTTTGCTAAGTACAAAGGTTTCGAAGGTAAACCAACCCTTCTAGAGACAGGGCAGTAAGCCATCTAAGTACTAATTATGTAGGACAATCAAGGTGATAGTAGGTGAATCAGAGCTGGTCATCGACTGTGTCACAAGCACAGAGACCACAGTCAAAGAAATGATAATGGCTGCACCCTTTGTACAGTATATAGATTTAGAAAGTCTGTTGGGTGGGAAGTTTGAACATATTGTGCTGCCCACGAGAAAGTTCAGTTTAGAATGTCAAAGATATAAATGAAAACGGCTTTAAATGGCTCAAATAAGTCAAAAGAGTTGTTCCTTGCCTAAAATTCCGCATTAGCTGAATGTTATTCCTGCTTGGCTTGCAGTATATGTTCTACACTCCATTGGAAGAAGTACAGTATGACTCAGCATTCCCTTTCATCACAAGTTATTGATTTGTTATCAAGAATTCAATTGCTCATATCTCTTTAAGTACTTTCACATTTTTGGTAATCAAGCATTTCAGATGAAAAGCAACGTTTGCCGGTACCGCTAAATAGTGTCACACAGTGTCACCCATCTAGAAGAAAGACACTTCCTGGAAGAAGTGTTAAGCTTGCCTGTATGCATTGTTGGCAATATTCATCTACTATAGACTTACCGGTCTTCACACACCCAATCAATGTTTGCATGTTACGGTAGAATGGTCATTTTTTTACCCCTCTCTGGTACATTGCTTATGTCTGAATTAATTTGATGGATATACAGTAGATTCCTGTTTGATATTCAAAGATGGTGTGTTGATAGATAGATAGAGTTAGATAGTTGATAGAGTAGATGAGTAGATGATCCCTATTGTTTTTTCATGGGGGTCAAAGGTCCTTCGAAGTCACCGCAGCTTAAAGTATGAAAACCAGTCAAAGGTAGATATCTCAGCAACTGAATGTTGCTGGAACTTCAAAGTATTATCATTGGTAGCACTAAATAAAGTAGATGATGTGTGTCATTTTTTATGGAGGACAAAGGTCATGTGAGGTCAAAAGAAGACATAGTTTTAAAATCATGTAAACACAGCATCTCAATGAGGGAAAGGTGCTCGAACTTAAAGATGTTGTGTTGGTAGTACACTGTAGATCGATGACCTCTCGATTTTCATGGAGGTTAAAGGTCATTTTAGGTCACCAGAAGTTAAAGAATGAAAAAATAGAGGATGGGTTCTCAGCAACTGAATGTAACTAGAACTTCAAACTGTCAAAATTGGTAGCAGTCGATGAGTAGATGATATCTGTTATTTGAATTGCTCCATGGGAGAGAAAATCATGTTGTCATATTGAGTCAAATGTCAAAATCGCACAGTTGGCGATCTTAGAGATTTGTATTTGTAGCAAAGGCCAACATTTGTGGATCTATTTGTAGATAACAATTGTGTAATATAAAAACATAAAATGGGGAGGTCAAGGGTCACATCTTGTCATCACTGAAATGTAATAGGATAGATCATTCCTTCCCCCCTCTCTCCTTGCCAAAAAAGGTAGATGGTTAATGGCAGATAAATGTTGCTAAATAGAATTTGGTTTCATTTTTCTTCACCAAGCTATTAAAAGCCCAGTTTTATGTAACCCTCTCCAAACAATCATTTAACATTGCTTAGCATAGCTTTTTAGATTTATCAGCAACTTATTTGACAGCAACGCCCTGTCAAGATTAACAAAGTGCTTTGTTTTAGTCTTTTCCCAAGGGAACTACCCTTCGGCAGCAGACTTTCAACCACATTTTGGTGTCAGGAACTTTCTGATATGTCATCCCTAATTACACAAGTTTTCATGTGTGGTTTACAGTCTTGAGTTCCGTTTTTGGTTTTGATATGGTCCCTTTCTTCTCCCTTGGTCCCTTTAGTTTAAAGTGATTGTGTGTTTTGGGGAAAAAGGAGATATTGGCAAGGAATCGCAAAGTGCTTTGACTTTCTGGTTTTACCCCTCTCTGGTACATTTCTTACATCTGAATAAATTTGATGGATATATGACAGTAGATTCCTCTGTTTGATACTTTTGCTGACAGATTTTGGAAATTTGAATTAAATTTGCAAGATTTTAACATACCTGGTATGCCATTAGTGCAGACTTCTATTTGTATACTTTAGTTCCCTTAATTTATGCTTTAAATTTTGAAACTGAAACTTGCAACCACAATTTATACTCTGATGTCTAATCTTCATATTTACGCCAAGTTTTTGTTCAAAACGCAAACATCGCACCTAATGCACTCAAAACATATATAATTTTTTTCAAGTTCTTAATTGGTGCTATTTAGACACTGATTTCGAGTACATGGAGGGTTCATTTAGAATTACTCCATGTTCTGCTATTCAAAGTGTCCATTGTCTAGTGTACATCAAGGTCTATTGCCTTGGTTGAATGTTTGAGCTCTTTTGTTTTTGAGCCGTCCTCTTGCCTTATTAACTGACTAATTGTTGTCAAACGTGCGTTAACCTGGCTGACTCATCGATACAGGGTAAGTATGGCTTCCTTGCTTGAGGAAAGTGAGTCATTGGTAATCATCCAAGTCGGTGAGAGTTTGATGGAGATATCCTTCAGTGAGATGGATGTGAATGATTTCAATTTAATGTTCAACTGCCACTCACCCTGTCCTCGATTTTGTTCAGTCCCTGAATCTTTTGAGCTTTTTTATCTTGTAGTCTGTCTTAAGATTTGTTTGGCAATCGTTTTTCCTGTACATCCAGGAATATATGGTGTTGATTTTTCAATCCGAAATAGGAAATGTATGACTTTGGTAATTATTTTAGACAAATGGTTCATAAGGTACTTGCAAAAGACAGATTAGTAACCTATGTAGTCACGTGGCGTATGTACATAGGTTATGTTGTATTTAACATGGATGAGCTCAGAGGTCAATTTGGATCATTTGACGAGAGAGAACTTCTAAAAATCTCAAAGCCTTTCATCTCCAGACTCTAAACATTCACAACAAGCTTGTGCATGTTAGCACATACCTCATGAATTATGAATATTTTAGACAACATATTGTAGGTCGGAGTTCATATGAGAGACCAAAAGGGTTTAATAGTTGGAAAACATTATCCTAAGGTGTAAACATGATGTTTCAAGGTACATGGCCTCCACAAGTCCCATGCAAGTGGCAGTTGTGTCCCCAAATTTTATGAGCTTAACAACAGATTTGTAGACAAAAGTTGAGTGTACTATTAATCCAGATGTGCAGGAAAACCAACGTATACCTCTGTTCTCATGTGACTGCTCAGTTTTAGGACATGCCATGTGGGTAGTAAGCATTAACAACGTTTGTTAAGATCAAGTCTCTGGTTTTTTCATTGGTTCACAACGCATACTCCCTCAGCTCATATAACCTATGCATTACTTTACTGACTATAGTCTAGCATCTGTCAGTTATGTTTCTCCATATCTGGCCACAATCCTTTCGTAATTGCCAGCCTTTTGGTCTAGCAGTGAAGTTCCTACACTCGTTTTGCATCTGCTGTTGGAGAACATGTCTCTGGTTTTCATTGTTCTTTCCTCTTTTTTTTGACAGGTTATCTGTGCGACCCCGATGCTAACGTGTTTAATATCGACTTTACGAGATTCAAGATAAGAGACATTGAAACAGGAACAGTCCTTTTTGAAATTGCAAAACCCCCACCTTCAGGTTTGTGGAGATTCACTTTGGTAATTTTATAAGGAACTGGAGACAAATGAAACAAATTTCATGAAGATGAATCAAAAGATATTTTAATAGCCACTTAAAACTTAAAGGTGAACAGTTGGTTGTGAACCTACCGGTATGACATACATCTTACATAACTCTTGCAATTTCTCTTTTAAATCAGATACAAGCTTATTTCTTCAACAGATATGTGGTAAAAAATGATCTATAAATGGCAAGTTCAGTCAGAAAGTGCCCCATTAGACACAATAATCTGCTTATTTTTAATTTGTCTTATGTTGACGGCCCACACGTGGGTATGCCTCTCTCAAACTGTGAATATGGAATGTTGCTTGGTGAAGAGCATCAATGCAAGAAGATGGGTGTTGTTGAGCTCTATGCTAGTAAACATGGATGACCTTTCACCAATCGCATTCTATATTAAAAGCTAGGAAAAGATACGCACAAGTAAATGGATATTACGTGTGGTGTAGGAAAAAATCAACAGGAATAGATATTTCTGTCTACTGGGACACTTCCTGATTGAATTTCTGATTGAGCATTTCTTATCGTGAAATCTGTCGAGGGGATGCTTGTACTTATTCACAAGAGGAATGTGAAAAAAGGTTATGGATATGCAAGTCACATCTACCTATAGATTCTCCTTTAAAGCTTGTGAGCTTAGAGCCTAGGCTTAGAGGTTGTGGTGTCATAATAGATTTCAATTGCACTTTGAGCTAGGTCAAACTTAATGCATCTGTGAAGCAAGGGGCAAGTATAGTCACTCATGAATACCCTCACCAGTGAGTTGTGGGGAGTCATTTCTAGCTATAAATCCTGCTTTTAACCTTGCATCAACATTTGCAAAGTCTCAAAATCATTGACATGTGGAATTTATTAGGCTCACTTCAGCTGCCCATGAAGCTGAATCTGTAATGAGATGAGAATAGAATAACAGGGTCCAGATAGTCAAGGACAAGGGGGGAAGGAACCAGAGGGAAGGAGGCAGAGGATGCAGGCTGAGGGGAGAGGATGAGAAGGCTGAAAAAGGGGAAAGGGAGAAAAGTGGAGAAAGAAGTAGTAAGGAAGGGAGAGGAGGAAGGATAAAAGAAGAGGAAGAGGGAGAAGAAAGGAGGAAGGAGAAAGAAAGCAAAGTGAGCAGGGGAGAGGAGACTTACTGTAGTAAGTAAGGAGGAAGAAATGATGAGGAAGAAATGGAAGGATAGAATTACGAAGTGGGGAGGAACGAGAAAGTGGCCATAACTCCATGATATTGTACATGAATCTCATTCTTACTAGCAACAGTGCTTCTTATTTAGTCATTTCTGCACATCTAAATACTACACCTTTGTAACATCCAAACAGTAACTGTTTATAACCTATGATAGAGCACCTCATAACTCTCTAGACTGTATTTCCCCTTTGAGCTTGCCAGAATGGAGCACCAAGTTCAAAGTAGAACAGTTGGCTTTATTAAGAGGTTAACAGTAATAACAAACCTATGAGGTATAATGTTCATCAATAATGTGAAGACAGGTATTACAGTATGTACAGTTACGCCGTGTACAAAGCTTTTGGATGACATGATAGGGTGCTTTTACTCGGCAATAACCAGATTGAAAGGAACGCATTCCTCAAAGTGGTTGTTCATGCATGTGACAGTTCATATATTTTGTGTCATTTGTACAAGTTTTTATCGCAGTTTGTCGGCAGTACTTAGTCAAATTTAATGACCAACCCAGTTGAGAAGGAGGAGAGATAGTCGATGTTTGGAAGACATTACATTTAGTACTGTATGCAGTCTGCCTCCATACCTTATAATGTTAATGAGTAGGAAAGTGTTAAAACAGTCAAAAATTTGACAAATAAGTTGACAGAAGAGACAATTTACATTGGAATGCCCTTAATTAGTTGTTCAACTCTTAATTTGGGCAACATTAAATTTAAACTGTTTTCTTCCAATTTAAGTACTTTTTGGTCAAAATTCCTACCACCATTAAGCCAGTATTCAGTGGTAGTCTTTGCAGGATGCACCCTAAGATTTATTTTAAGGAAGATTTACACAGGTCAGTATGTAAAGGCATTCACAAGACTGTCCCATTGTCAGTTAAATGACAGAGCTAATCATCAGGTTAGGTTGATCTAACTTTAAGATTGCCTTGAATTACTGCTCTTCTGTTTTCCTACAGTATGCTGAGTTGTAAATTTATTTTAACAATTTGTTTAAGATGCAGAGCCAGAGAGCCAGCTGTTGTCTTTCAACTTTATGGGACATGCCCTTCATCAGAAGCACTCTCATCTCTTTGTTGCCAACGATTCCAAACTAATTGATCCATAAAATTATGGGAAAGGGAGGACAGACTGAGCTGTTACTAGCAAAAATACCTGGTAGTGTTCATGTGTGCTGCGCTCTTGGTCAGTCTCACATGATTGCACTGGTTGGTTGTTTCAAGTGGCACACTTAACTGTGCTTAAATTGTAAAGATGAAACCAGCCAAGTTTGCCTTAAGCTGCAGTACAGTACATCTGAGTAAAATCATAAAAGTAACATTTGTTACTTTTACTCTTATTTGTTACTCTAAAGTCTTGTAGAAGTGTATGCTATGTATGAGCAACCACTCTATGGAAATCTGGCATTTTGACCATTCCTGACATTTTCAAATTTCTGCTAGCAGATTAGGATGGCTTCATGGGAAGGAGGTGCTAGTCTCTGCGGTGCTAGTCTGGGCGGTACCAGTGGTGGTGTTTAAGGTTACCAGTACTCTTGGCACCTTAGGTGGGAGTGCATTTGTTGTGAGGAGGACAGTTGAGTTAGTCTTTCGTAAATGACCAAACCAGGTGAGTTTTTGGATAAGTGCAGTATGGGGTATGCAGTAAGGTCTCTGAAGATACAATGACGCTACATGTAAATCACTACCCTTTTGACCAGATCTGCAGTTAATACAAAAGGATGTCATTATGCTAGTTGAATGTGTTTTTGCATATAATTTGGAAGCGAGGAGGTAGCTACCCAGGAAATTTGTGTATTCACTGGGAAATTTGTGCATCAGAAGATGAAGCTTGTCGTGCAGTTGATAGGGTCCAGAAACCTGTGGAATTTGCAAATGTGGCTGATGTATTATTGTTTCGGGCACTGCAATAAAAGAACACTGTGGATCTGCCAGCTGCTACAATTTTCCCTGCTGTTTTGTTTGTATATTGTTGACAATATTCCAACTCAATGTTGGTAATCATGCATCATCAGTGCCAGTTAGATGTGGATTCCAAATAACTGTGTTGGATGCTCCTACTTTAACGATGGTCAACATTCCATCTTAGACCTATTTTTCCTTACTCATCACTCAAAGCCATAATCAGAGTTTTCGAGGCCTCTGATTAACTCCATTCTAGTCTTCATAGCAGTCTCGTTAGATACCATTGAATATCTTCATAAATCTGTCACACAATCAGTCCTACTAATGAATGAGAAAATAAGACCATATAACCGTGCTCGTATTTAGTTTGGTCATCAAACTGTTTAGTGGAACTGGTATACGTAATCATTTGTATGTGAATAGGTCATACTATGCATTGCCACATATTACATTGCGGTGAGGTGTTCTGCCGACAGAAAGATGAAGAAACAATGATTTCCTCTTTGTACCAGTTTAAAGGCTGTAACGCATCACCCCATACAGTTCATATTCTCCCAACCACCTACTTCTAGTCCTTCCCTCAGCCTGTCTTAAATTCCTCCACATGTGTAATCAAAACAATGGATCCTTGTGTACGCTGTGTAATACGAGCTGCACTGCATCTTTCGAATTTGCTGTCAATCTAAGAGTACTGAAACTTAGAACCAGTTGAGAATTTTCCTTTCCAGGAGGTAAAAATATAGCTCAGGGTGATGCAATACAGCCTTTAAGATATCAATTCCAGTCACATGTTCAGTTAAATTGATGGCAAAAATGTGTGTAAATTATTTTGACAAATGTGCATGACTTATGCACAGTCAAATTTCAGTACCATGCTTAATTTATACTCATATCCACTCAGAAGTTCTTCAGATTTAATGCTTGTGTGACTAATGCCTTTATAATAATTTTAGCATCACACTTACTGCTCAAATAAATCTTTCAAATGCAACAGCCAGTAGACCATTCTATTTCAGGAACCTGGAAATGTATGGTTGGGTAATTACTGCAAAAATTACAAATGTGATGGTTTATAGTTGTGCAATGTTTGGCCTAAAATGCAAGGCCATAAACAAGTGCAGTCCTTACTATGTGAAAAAAGGCTGTATGCAAAGTTTGCCTTTGCTTCTCTAGTATCATGCATTTGATTCAAATCTGCAGGTACATATGTGATAAATATGTGAGCCACTTTGATCTGCTTTCACTGAACCCACAGTAAATGCATTATTGCACCAGGTGTTTCCCACAAGACCTGAAAGACTATAGACAGAAGGTGAATTTGGGTCCATGAGACCAAGGGTCCAATGACACCATAGATAAGTGAAACCAAGGGTCAATCCTTGAGACCATGGATGAATTTGCCAGAATACAGTACAGTTCTCGATACAGAAATGTAATAATGGATTACACCAGGGCTCGACATAAGCGCTATCCCGCTGGCCCGAGACCAGTGATTCAATCGCCGGGTTAGTTAAACTACTGACAAGCTAGTCCTCCAGGC
The DNA here is from genome assembly GCA_021234535.1 of Stichopus chloronotus. Lineage (NCBI taxonomy): Eukaryota > Metazoa > Echinodermata > Holothuroidea > Aspidochirotida > Stichopodidae > Stichopus > Stichopus chloronotus. The sequence goes on along the minus strand of CM037837.1, from coordinate 16,137,849 downwards.
CACCTAATGCTGCCACAATGCATAAACCCACTCAATGTTAAAAAATACAACATAAACCCACTCAATGTTAAAAATACAACTGTTTGACTATGCCCATGAAAATTGTTATCGGCAAAAATTGTAACATCAAAAGTTCTACTCGTTTTGTTCTCAAAAATATCAATCGTTTTCATAACCATTTGCATTTGAACGTAATTGAAATTTGAACCCAGTTCCGCGATATAAATGTCTAGCTGCTCAACTGATGGAAATATGTATGTGCATACCCCATGTGCCTGTATGTGTTATGCTTCTGTACTGTGCCGTGTAGTGTTCTGCATGTATACCAACACCCAGTATGCTAGTACTGCACGCTGCCAATGTTTTTTTTTTTTTCAAACTGATGTTGCAGTTGACCACTGGTTTCAGGCTGCATACATTAGCCATTCAACCATGATTGTAATTTGCCACCTTTTAACTGCATAAAGGCAGGCAATAAACTGTGGTTTTTATCACCTAATTGACATGTCACCCTTGATAATCCTCCATACAAAATGTAAGGCAGTAAGTTTGTTCCTGTAGCTAGACAGTGTACTGTAGCTAATTCCCCTAGTTACTGCCTTGATTAATGGAAGTAATCCATGAAAATAAGTAAAAGCACCGTCACCTCTTTTAATTGATGCTAGGGCCACTGACATATTTTCCACAGAAATAAATTGTTTTCAACTTTTTGATTCTGCTAATTCTTTTCTCTTACCGATACTGATTAGCATAAAATGCCGTAGCATGTTTGAAGTAACAAAATCTATCAATGGGGTTTTGCCAATCTCTCTCTCCCGGTCAGTCTCACAGTAGAATGGTATAGTTCATCGGGTGAAAACACACCTTAGTTTGATAGAACAAAGTCATTGATATTGCTTCAAAACTAAAACATTCCATGAAATGTTGCACATGTCTTGTAAAGCAAACTGTATTACATACATTTTTTAAATTGAAATGTCCACAGAAGTGTTGTGAAAAGAAACAGGTAAGATAGTGTACAGTACAACGTTCCGAACATTTTATGTGTGGATATCCTAACGTAGTAGGTGTATAGCGAATAGCCTCCTAACCACTTTGGCAACTCAAATTTCCATAATACAGGGAACAAAATCACTTTTTGTCAGTTGTGGACTTCAGGATCTTTTGAGAAACATTTAAAACAATATTTTTTTTTCATTGATGTTTTGTTCATTGATCCTAGTCACTTAAAAAATGTTTAAAGGCTTGAAGTAGCAGAATGTTGGCTGTGGGAAGGGTTTTGATCATAGACATATATGTGTTCATATTTGTATTTCTATGGGTTGTGACATGTCTTCTGTTACTTGGCTGATGATTTGCGTGTACAGGCCTAAACTTAGGTATTTAATTGACATTGAATGTAGAAAAGGAGATATAGAATCTTCTGGAAACATTTGCTAACATTGTTTTCTTCTTTACATAACTTGAAAAATATTGAACATGAGTAAAATATACCGGCATTTATTTACAAGAATAGTAATTTATTTCACTTTTTGGTATTAGATGAACGTGTATGGAGCATTCAGGACGTATGTTTGACTGGATTTGCTTACTAGTTATTTTGGGACGTTACCATTTAGAAAGTCACATGTATGATCTCTACTGTGAATAGAAACAAGTAATGCTAATTTCAAGTTTGAAAAGAATACATCAATCAAAGACAAGATTTTAAAGTATCTGGTAGGATAACATTTATTGTTGCGTTTAGCATTTGCCGTGGAAACAGGACCAATGAATACATGGTAGGACCAGTGGAGTTTGAAAGTTAGTGACCAGTGACTTTGCTGGCCAGTGACTTTTTACTCTTAAAGGAATTGTAGCTCTAATTTAGAATCAGTGACCGTCAGTGAAGTGTTGTGATGATGGTTAGGATTAAGTATTTGATGAGAACAAAGCAACTTAAGGTGTAGAAAGCTATTAAGGCCTAGCTTTAACCTAAATAACCACCAGTCATGGTTAAAATTGAGAGTTAGGGTTAAGTTTAGAGTGAAATTAGGCACAAACAATGATTTTAGGAAGAATACGTCACTTCCGGTCACTGATTCTAAATTAGTGCCGAATTCTCCACCAACAAAGAAAACTCAACACAATATATGAGAATTTACTTCACTCCTCACTTACCTGTCTCATTACAATAAATGCACCCCCATCTACCGTTTCAAGAATACTACTGTAGTAACCTTTAACTGGGAAAGTTTGGCATCAGTACGAGCCTGAAAATTTGTGACGTAGAATCAACAAAAACTGTTTTCCATTGGTTTGCACTCTTCGTGTTTCTGGCAGGGTCTTGCGATGCAAAAACTCTTTAGTCCAGAGATCATGAAAACCCCATGGTTGTCTTCTTTCAGTAAGATACTTTTAGTGCATGAAACCAGCGGAGCTGTTATTGTGATGGACATAAAATTTTGTTACTGCTAATACTTTAAGACCCTCCAAACCGAGAGAAGGTAAGCTGTGTAATTAGCTCAGTGGTATTTCTATCCTTTACTTGTTGGTATCAGTTCAATGTCATTCACAGAGCAACATCATTTAAGTCAACAACAAGTCAGTAAACAATTATATAGAGCTCCGAGTAATGCTTTTCAAGATAGGTCCATGCCACTCTCTGGGAAAACAAGGTTTTATCACCAAATAAGAGATCAAAACAGTGCCGCAACCCACAGTTTGAGATAAAAATCAACAGCAATGTTCAATAATTTGTCGTTATAAATTACATCACAACCGATTGATTTCTAGCAGGAGGCTGGTACCTTAAATATTTACCAAAATAATTCTTTTTCTGAATTCTTTGAGATATCTTCTGAAAATGAGAATAATGACTTGCCTTCAATAATGTTTGCATCTTTTTAAGAGACATGAGAAGCAATGGTGGAGAATTCCTTTAAAAGTCGAGGCCTTTTACACCCAACTGTCACTGCACGAAAGCCTGACTTTATAGTCGTGTAGAATGAATCCTGACTCTTAGTCTCTGGTCTTGTGGACCTTTGGTCTGGCGGGCCATCATTCATGCAGCTCATCGATCGGAGAACTGTAGTTTATTTGTTATTACCCTAAATATCCACCAGACATAGACGATTTTTTACCTTTTGTTACTTTACCCATCATGTCTACAGCTACGGTGTCTGTTCTTTCAGATGCACACTTTAAACAAAGCACAACTCATCATGTCAATAGTGAAGGCAGACCTTGTTTATATCTGACTGAAAGTATCAATTTGTGTTTTCCAAATTTTTGATTCCTTGCCGAAGGCAAAAGAATTGATTCCTTGCTGAAGACAAAAGAAATCAATGCGATGGTTATGTAGTGTGTGTGTTTATGTGTATGTGATACCTTGCTTGTAAACGAGATATCGCAAGAAGGGTAACCTTCACTAACCCCATACTTGGTATGTGAGTTGGTCATATTGAGTATATGATCCCTATTGCTTTTAGTGGAGGTCAAAGGTCATTTGAGGTCACCAGAGGTCACATTCTGGAACCATTGTAAACACTATATAAACGCTGTAGCTGAAGAAGTATAGCCATGACTAATGAAGTACTTTGTGTGTGGGTTGGTTCCAATTAAGAAGATGATACCTACTATTTTTCACAGAGGTCAAAGGTCATTTGAGGTCACCAGTAGTCCAACTGTCAAAACATGGTAAACATGTTATCTCAAGAGGCAAATTTATGAAACATAAGAATCAAATTTATAAAGCAAAACATGCTGAACATGTTATCTCAAGAAGTAAATTTATGAAGCTATCTCTGAAATCATGCTGTTATATATGCAAAGTTGTGTTTGGTGATCTATAGCTAAGCATACTGAAAGGTTAATACATAAGGGTACATAAATTATTTCCTTGAAGTTGATTTTACTCAGTTGTATCTAGATATATCATTTTAATTTAATTTCTGCACAACCCTGTGAAGAAAGCAATACAGTACCAATTACACTTATTTCCCTTTGGGTAACTTCATACAGTAGCTTTCATTTCAAGGAAGAGGTGTCAACGTGTCAGTTCATAGTAGGAAGACAATGGTTTGATAAAGATTTCCTTACCTAAGAGAGACTCACCTATTAGAACTTTTGGTTTGGGATTGTAGTGCTTTCTTTGCAGTTAACATAGTTTACAGCTCCGTACATTTCTAACCGTATGTCTTTGTTGTCAAGTTTCTATTTATTGTAAATGGTAGCTCTGATGTCTAACTTCTTGTTTGTTCATTGCAATGAGTATACACAAACTCAAAAGAAAGTGTGAATTCCTTAAGATACTATAAATGATAACTTTGAAGGTCATCCATTACTGTGCACACAATGTGTACGGCTTCAAGCAAGAGGAGTTAAAATTTAAAGGAGCTTTGTACCTATATGATGGAGAAGTGGCGAATGTATCAGCTGCCATAGTCTAGATACATCTTAGCATATATGTCACATTGTTCTACTTCCTTGAAACCAATTGCACTCATAACACAGACACTTTCATTAGTGCTCGAACATTGCCGAGTGTCTCTCCTGGAAAACGCTTCCACAGAAGAAGCTAAGAACTTTGAAGGATTGACTAGGCTTGTGTATGTGTAGGGATGCCTGCGGCTATGTTCCCTAATGAGATATATCGTGATGAGTCTCGATGACGGAGCTTCCTCCGTGCAATCGGTGTGCTTCAGGTAGATCTTGTCTAGGCCAGGAAAGCTTGAAGTTTTACCTGTATAGATGGCGGAATTATCCACTATGACGTCGTTCGACTGCCCTTTACGATCACTTGGGAGTTTGCTGTTTTAAAGATTATTGATTGTAATAGATTTGACAGGAAAATTTACTTTAATACAGGTGCAATAGCAAGACTACAGGGTACAAAATCCTGGTTTTTTTTATAAACAACATGGTGTATAGATTTATATCTCTCTCGCTTGGATAAACTCATGGATAATTTTATGTGTTACATATGATTGTATTAAGTCTGGGGTGACTGCTTGGACCTGGAGTACATATATTGCAATTTTAGAGAACTGTATGCTCAAGTGTACGTGGCACATGTCAATGGTAGCATCTTATCATTCCTTTCTCTGTTCCGTACTGCCGGTACTGTGTAACGCAGGGAAAATGGTGAAACCTGGCTACGCACATGCTCCACCATGCACCACATTACATGTAGACCTGGTAACCTAAACCATGCATGTCAGATTGAGGGTGGGAGGGGAAAGAGAGGGATCATCCGAAGTATCTCGTGACCATTCTGTCATCGATACAGGGTATTTACAGTACTTATATGTTATATGTCCACTGGCTTTAAACCAGAGATATTGTAGTTGTGATGTGTCTGATTTCGTGATGAGGCATTGCTTTGAAGAGTGTAATGGCTGTACAGAAGAGAAGTGCAATTCACAGCGAGTACTCCCTCACCTCATATAACCTTTGCATTACCGTATTGACCATGGTCTAGCATCTGGCAATTTTGTGTGTGTGTGTGTGTGTGTATCTGGCCACCGTCCTTCCATAATTGCCAGCCTCCTGGTCTGTCAGTGAAGTTTCAAGCTGCTTTCTGCATATGAGGTGAGTACGTTGCTAGCGAATTCCCAAACCAGTCAGTTTTGGGGATTACGTATATGGAGACAGTTTAGCTTTGTTGCTCATGTATCCAAACCAGGTAGGTTTTGTAGTGTACAGATTACAGAAGATGTGAAACTACAATAGAGAAATGAAAAGAAATCAGTCACTTGTTGAGTTTATAGCATCTACCCGATGGACATGTCAGGACCAGGCTCTGAAATTGCCACCCGGAGCCAGTTTCACTAACGCACACTGTACGTGTGACAAAATTCAGCATATATCTAACTAAAAAGTGACTTCACTGTCTTCAACCAAGGTAAGAGATGTGGTGATATATTTGCGTGCAAAGTAAAATGTCGTATTAGACTCCACAATGAACGTGAAGCCTAATGGAAGTTACATTTTCAGGTACCCGAGTACCCCGCTGACTATGTCCGTTGGGTCACCCTGGTCTGAACTTTGATCCTGGTGCAAGCACTCATCTCTCAGGTCTTTGTTGGTTATGTTGAACCATGCCTTCAGTAAAAGTATGAATATTCATTGCATTTGCTTTTTCTTTTCTTTTCCCAGAAGAAGATGAAGATGTAGAGCAGGATGAAGATGAAACTGATCCCAATGCTGGTCGTTTCGTCCGCTATCAATTCACACCTCAGTTTCTCAAGCTCCATACAGTTGGAGCAACGTAAGTTCCCCCTTCGAACCTCTTTGTATGACAAAACCTGACATCATGGAGGAAGCTAATAATTTGTGGACACAGTCATCATATGGTGCACAACTTGCTAATGAAGTTTGTATTGCATCCAATTGTTAGTATGATAGTTACTGTTGCATGAGATCTGTAGACCTATACAGCATTGTGTTTATGATGATTGAAGCATAAGACAGTCAGAGTATTGCAGATATGGCTATTCTTCATTTAAAAGTCACTCTGTGCTTTTCTTCAGATTACAATATAGCTTTCAGGTAAACTATGTGTGAGTGATTCTCACTTGCAGAACTCCATACAACCCTGGTTCAGTACACTGGCTTACATCTAGGTCTTCGTGCCTTTACAGCAGTTGCTCGATCTGTAATTAGTTACCCTTCCTGGATACATTATGTCTGTAACTGTTTGCAAACACTTAGTCATATTAATCTCACAGCATTTGCGACAGTTTGTTTTTCATAATTGTCTTCAGTATTTTAACTAATTTGTCTAATATAAACAAGAAATTCACAGTACTTTGGTAACATTTCGTAGATGTCAGTTGCTGCACAATGTATGGTCAGACTGAGAGCTGTTACTACTCTTGAAATGGTGCTGATACAATCTTAAGTAAGGGTCGTGTAATATTGACTGGGATATACAGTAATGTCAATGGGGTATGAAGAGGCGTCACAAGGAAGGATGTATTACAGCATTAATAGTACATGCAGCGATAATACAGAAGTTAGACCTATGGTGTTTTTTTTTCTGTATTACCTGAGCTTGTAGAATCAATGACACAAGTAAAGGTATGCATGCCATGAGTAGGGTAGGGATGAGGCAGTCATGAGTGGGCCTGTACAGTATTATATCACTGGGCATCCAGAAGCAATCACAGGGGCATGCAGAAGCAAACAAAACTAGACCTGGAGCACATACAGGTTTGTCACAAGTAGCTCTAGGTGTATTATCAATGAGGTGTGAATGCATGTAGTCACAAGTAAACAGGATATTATCATTAAATGGGAAATAAAGACATTGAAGTGTATATGATCAGTGTAAAGGCATCACAACTTAGGATGTACACAGTACCAGCAGGGTATGAGAAAAAAATACAGATTTTAAAGTCATTACGTGCTTAGGCAAAAAGTAAAAACATTGAATTTTCATCTCCAAAAGTTTGGTAAGGCTTTTAATTATACCATTCAGACAATCTGGGAAAAAAATAGGTTTCAGTTGGTCAATTTTGCCATATGATTTCCAATTCTTCTAACATAACGACAGAAAGTGTAGAACATGATAATGTAGTGGTTGACAGTTTTCATTCAAATCAACGGTGTGCTTCTTTGAGCAAGCCAATTTGAAGTATACTAGTATTGAATATTCAGTTAACAACTCAGGATCACTGACGCTGCGGGCAAGGTTGTGTTTAGTTTGTAGGTTATTTGTAGATACAGTGTTTCCTTTCACCAAATGCTGCAATTCCCGATACCTACCAAGGAGCAACGACTTGAGTACTGTGTTTTTAACACACTAGTGAGACCTGTACTGTTGCATATTCATTATGTAGGCGGTTATAGTAAGAACCATTAATTTCCAAGTATGATTTCTGTTTTTTACTGTTTTTATGCCAATCCCGTTGCTTTTCGAAGTAGTTACTGTCATTTGCCTTCATTGAAAGACATAGTCTGTTCATGTACAACCTCGCGTGTACGTTTAAAAATAAAGAAAAAGTTAAGATCAAACATAATCATATCTTTTTGGTTTTTCAGTACACATGCAATCACTTTAAGTTTGACCTGTGTGTATGTGAATGGAACCTGATGATTCAGCAACACAAGTTCAGACCTGTGTATTTGGGGTATGATTGAGGTAGTTATAAGGAAGAGCGTCTTATTATTGGGCATTCAGAAGCAAGCAAAACTAGACCTGCCAGGACACGTTAAATATGTCATAAGTTCATGTGTATTACAGATCAATAGTTTAGACAGGTATCACAGAGTGTTACCTTCAGAGGAGTGATGGGCAAGCTTTGCAATCTTTTACCTGATTCAACAAATAATTAGTGAAAGCAAACAACCACATGACAACAGTTAGTATTTACCTAGTATTGTTCACATAGGTACATGTGCTTGAGAGACTGTCTAGCTAGGCTATACATCTAGTGCCTGCATGCCATTGCACAGTTCTGTTTCTGATTTTATACTGTACCTGCCACAATTGTGTGTTGAAAATGTTCTCAACTGTTTGTATCTATTTGAACGGAAAGAACCATCTACAAGTCTACATGTAATGTGGGTAAATGGAACTTTGTCTGCTGAGTGCATGTGTCAATATTCACATGATCTCCTCATTTAAGGTTTTCCGAGTCATCCGCCTTTGTGCAAGGCAAAAAGCAGCATAGCTTTTCCAAAACGTGTTGTCAGCACTCGAGCAAAAGGCAAACGAGAGCGGGCTAGGCCTTAGAGGGCACTGTGCTAGAATTAGTTTCAAGGACGATTTGAGCATAAGGTCAAATGAGCATTAGTGAGGAAAGGGTTTAGTTAGGTCATTGGTGAATACCCACACCAGGAAGTTGTGAGGATTCTATGGGTGCTTGTAATGTAACAACAACATTCTACTGGTGTATATTCACATTAATGAAAGCATGTAGTGAACATGCACAGTGGAGGTATACAATGTGTGGTCAACATGTACAACTGACTGCACATTTCAGGTATCACTGATGGGTTTCAAAAAATATAAGAGGCATTAAAATTACTTTGTATGGTGAAAGTGAAGAGTTGTGATGAACAGTCCTTACTGAGGGACAATCAATATAAGAAACAAAACAATTTTTTCACAACTAAAACAGTGACTATAGATGTGTAGAATTGTCTTTTCAGGCAAGTACACTGTAGGTCATCATTAGCAAGAAATTAAAGAAATAGCCTTCAGATGAACACATGGCTAACATTTCCAAAGTTTGATGTGACCAGTTTCTTATACCACTGTCCGGCCTAGCTAAATGTCCACCTAACTGCTGCATGTGCCATAAATCAGAAACTGAAACTATCACATTTTTTTCAGTACCGTTCACTGCAGTATTGTGATTTGATTTAAAGTGGACCTAAAGTCAAAAATTTCAAAAATATATTTTATAAAGCTTGAAAAAAAACATCAAAATGTTCCAACTCCCATCTTTACAGGGCATTCCTGAGCTGAGATATAGGATGTTGAAGCCAATTCACTAAATTCAAAATGGTAGATTGCACAATAATTTGTGATGTCATTCTTGTACTACTCAAATTGCCATCTTTGTTTTACTTTGTTTCTTTGAACGCCATCACACATTGTTCCAAAATGCGATCATTGTTTTATGGTTATAGGGTGATTGGGCTATAATAGCCCTCTCCTTACAACATGCTAACAAAGAAACAGTAATTGTGTCAAGGTCAAACAAACATTTTAATTTCAAAAGGAAACAAAAGCAGGTAATGTGAGTTGTACAAGAAGTCTATCACAGGCTATTATGCAATCAATGATTCCAAATTTAGTGAATAAATTTCCACATTTTATATCTCAGCTCAGGAATGTCCAATAAAGATGGGAGTTGGAACATTTTGATGCATTTTTCATGTTTTGTAACATATGTTTTTGACATTTTTGACTTAAGTTCCACTTTAAGTTGACAATCAGCTTCTGTGACCAGCAAAATACTCAAAGACAAAAGTTTGTCCTGAGGAGATCAGTACAGAAAATGCAGAGGACTGGAAAATGGGTAAAAGGGCCTTCGAGCAAAAGGCAAACGAGGGCGGGCTAGGTCTTCGAGGGCACGGTGCTAGAATGAGTTTCGGGGACGATTTAAGCATGGGTCAAATGTATGCATGAGTGAGGCAAGGGTTAAGTGTAGTCCCTCGTGAATACCCACACCAGGAAGTTGTAGGGAATGCACAAACACATGGAAATACCCTCTGAATCATAATCCAAGATCTAGTTCATTAGAAACATTTTATTCGAAAGCATCAACATTGCTCACGATTTGCATTTCTGTGTGTGTACAAAAATGTTGGTTGCGCACTTTTTAACTAAATGTAAGTTGCACCCATGGCTGGTGTCATCTTTGGCGTTTGGCATAATATTGGTTGCAAGTTTACAGTATGTAGGCTTTTCAAGAGCTGCATTGTTGAGCTGACTGATTGTGGGAAGTAATGCCAAAAATAGACAAAATAACCCATAGTTGAATCACAGGATTTACATGGTAGACGTACAGGCCTACTAACCCCTTTGCTTAAATAACTATGTTACAGTTTGGTATACACAACAACCACCTTGGTTCGGTGTATGTGAGTGCTGCTTTGGCTTTTAAATGCTCCCTCCAAAATGGCTCTCTGAAGAAAGGTCTTCCTGTGTGAAATTATTTGAATGATGCCTTACTGTGGGAGCAATATAGTACAGTACATAGATGTACTGTAAAGTAACGCCTCCAGGGATGTAATTAACACAACATTAGGAAGTCTAGTTCTAAGATGGTTGGGCTTGTTGAAGAAATGTTTCATTTTCTTATGTTGCATTTTACACCTGTGATGGTTCACGTCGCTGTGTTGCATTACAGGTTACCCTTTATTGAAAGACCTGCCACATCAGGTTGGAAAGTTATTCATTTTTAAGTAAGTGCTCAAATGAAGCACTCTTTAAGCAGATTATCAAGGTCGTACCAACATAAATAACAAGATCTCAATATCAGACACAGACTGAGAACAGCTGCATTCAGAAAACCATCCAGGAATCTATGTAATGTGTTTAATGACTACTTAAATTTTCAGGCTGTTAAAATGTTAACAAAAAGTGTCAGACTTGCCTGACTAGACAAATTGCGTTGTCATGCAACGTGCATCATCACCTTTTAGCATTGCGTGGAAGTGAGCCTAGAACTCTCCTTGAAATATCAGAGCCCAGCGCTGAAAAGCAAGCTGCGAGTGTGGAGCTGTTCAAGTGTAGTGATAATGGCATGTGTGGGTGAGAGTGTGCCTTGCTTCCATGGGTGCTGCATGTTTCTGTAAGATTGTGTGTGTGGGGGGGGGGGGGGGGGAAGGGGGGATATACATCTGTGCAAGTGCATGAGGTACCCACACTTACAAGAATGATAGCTTTAGATATGGTGCATGGATCTCATTTTTGAGATGCAGATAATCCTTAGTGAATATGTGATCTAGTTTGTTTTCCATGGAGGTTAAAGGTAAAGAAGGCCAAGTCATATAAATTTACACTTGGTGTGTAGGTAGCCTCTGGGGGTAGATGGTATCTCTATATTGATTTTCCTGGTGGTTTCTGCAACAGTCATTTTAGGTCATCTTCAAAGTCTTCTGACAAGCAAGTTTGATCCTAAGTTAGTTCAACTTCCAAACATTTACCCAGTCTAACCTTTGGTGAGAACATGATTGCTGACACTGCTTGTTAAAGGGAAATAAGGCGTTTGTTACACAGAAAACAACCATATTTTTAAAACATATGTCTGTGGACATAGAATGATAGATTATTCACAATAAGGAAGGACCATAGTCCTCTTTTCAAGAAATAAGTTTGACACAGAGAGAAATTCAGTTATTTGTTGCTAAACTTTAATTTGTTCACCCAAACTTTTCAAATTCAAATGATGCATCTTCCGTTACTCATTCCATGCATAATGTCTTGAGGAGATGAAGCTTTTACAGATGTTTATTGATGAGACTAAATGGCTTAACAATGATTAAAGCTATTTTCTTTGTATGCCATGTTTGTACATTCTAAATGCCCTATTTCCCTTTAAGACTGTCTACAGTCTTGTAAACTGTTAAATCTTTACTTTCCCATCTCTCGTGATTTTATCAGTGAAGATAAGTGTTCATGGGTGCTTTGAAACTGCTTGAAGTAGCATCATGTGGAGTATGAACGACAAAGTAATAGAAATGAGTTTCACAAGTAATTTTGTAAGCTAACATATGCGCACTCGATGAATCAGTAGAACCAGACCCATCACTTTAAAATTACATGTCAGGTCTAGGGTTTTGTAGAGCATTCAGCATTTAACATTGTACTCCTACAGTTCTCTTCTTAGAAGAAACATAATATGAAAAATTTACTTGATGCCTCATTTACCCATCTTAACATAACACATTCATTTTGATCTACTCACATGCCAAGATGGAATTTTCTGTGAACCTCCACTCTCCCAGCCCATCAGGATGGCAAAATGGGAAGGAGGCACCAGTCAGGTATCAGGCCAGATGGCGTCAAAGGCTGTTTAAAGGTCACTACCCATGCTTGGTACAGTAGATGGGAGTGCACTTGTTGTGTTGAGACAGATAAGTGAAATCATTCACAAATAACCTGAATCATTCACAGATAACCTGACTCATTCAGAAATTACCTGAATCATTCACAAATTACCTGAATCATTCACAAATAACCTGACCAGGTCAGTTTTGGGATTTGTTAGAAGCAGTTAGCTGCATATATGCAATCCCCTTGTAACCACCCACAACTCAATTTACAGCCCACTGAAGGGAGATGTTATCAACACATAATGTCTAACTAAATTTTAATGTTGATTATTCGATTCCAAGACATTATTTGCAAATTTTACACCAATATCTTAAGCAATCATGCACTTTGCTTTCATATGCTGAGCACTGGAAATAACTTTCCTGGAAATAGTGTCACATTCCCATCAAGTATGTTAATCTAATCATGTGACAGACATCACGAGGTGCTAAGCCTTAATTTACCTCAGATGGAGATCATATATATTCCAGCACAGTATGTTAGTGGTATACAGATTTCTGACATGAACCAAACCACACAGTTAGTATTTTAGAATGAAAGGAAGCTCGGAATTTATTGTAACAGGCAAAGAAATATTCTGACTTTATCCTGAGTGCAATAAATCTGCATATCAGATGGGAGGAGTCTTTAATAACTTCTCAGACTCTGTTACAGTGCATATCTCTGAGCTGTCTCCCTCATCTACTTTGACTTTAATATTCGATGTGACAACTTGTCAGGAATTTGAAGAGACTGTCAGGATTTCCACCTAGGAATGCATCAAAAATCTTGAACAAGAGGTTTTTTTTTTCATCCAAAAAAGAAAAAAAGATTCTGAGAACTTGTGTATCTGAAGCAAAAATTTACTGTGGCAACAAGCTATGACTGTATGATTGGTAGGCTAAGTACAGAAATATGTATGTTATGAAGATTAAAACACTGAGAATGCTGTCTGGAGGCAATAGGAGTTACAGTGTATTAGATATCGTGAAATGGTCTGATATTTACCCATGCTCTGAGCTTACCTGTCATGGTGCAACTGGTGCACTTCTTTCTGCTATGCAAACATGCCTTGCAACCTTTGACCCTGCTCTAGGACATACCCAATCTCTAATGTAGATTAGCACCACCTTCTCAAATTGCCTTCTAAATCGTTGCATGCTTATATTATTGCTTACATGTACAAAACTGCACCTTTCAACCTTTTGTGAAATTAGCGTGCTTGGTACCATGCAGTGCTCTGATGTGAAGTTTGTTAAAGATCACAGTATTTATGTTGATCATCACTAAATATCGAATTAAGTCTGATTAATGCTGATTGCCACTGAATATGGAATTAAAATTGTGGTTTCCGATGTCGCAGGATTCTCTGATCATGGCAGATTAGTTGACATCACTGGCTAATTTAGCTACCCTCGTGAAACAAGGTTGAGATAAAATGAATAAACAAAGAAGCAAATAAATAAGTAAATGAATATATAAATAAACAAGTACAAATGTATTGTGCATTGAGTACTGAATTTTAAGATAGACCATACAGTAGATGCATGTTGCAGTAGTCTGACATCACCATAGCTGATATCATGGATGCACTTATTGTAATCATTACTAATTATGCAGCTTTAACAATGTTGGTGATATCATTGTTGATATGTAATAGTAGCATTGAAATGTGTAATCATATAATGCACATTTTATCATGGAACTTACTGGGTATCAATACCTTTTTGATGTTAAGATGAAGTAGTAAATACTAACATCCTTCAAACACTTTTTTCCCATGTATTTTCATGCCTTGGTTACCACTGACATGGTTTCTTAATCAGCAGTTGTAAATTACTAAGCTGCATACATTTTTAAACTTTTCTGTGGATAGAATTACAAGCAGTTACAAAGAGGCAAAAGTTGGGTCATTTCTGCATTTACGTGCTTAGCAAACATTTGTCGATGTTTCTGTAGCAAGTAAATGATCGAATCCCTGCAATTCCATTACAGCGTGTATTATCAACAACTCAAATGCTGTGATAATTTTAACCTGAGACCTGCTCTTGACCTCTGCTTCCTCCTTTGGTATCGAGAGCACTGTACCATGGTTGGAGTCAACCCGGTGTACAGTAACTTCCTGCTCTGCGGAAATTCCAGGATATTTGCTGACTTCAGGCACTTTCTGAGTTGAATGTGGAAAACTTTGTTTGTAAGGGAAGGAAAAAAAAGAAAACATAAACATCAGACAGAAAAATAGTACCAACCAGTTGATCGAGTTACTTACGGACTGACCTCAAATTTAACATACTGAGGAAAGTGAATATTTCTACTGTGTACTAGTCCTGATCAATACACCTTGAGTCAAAATGGCTGCAACCCATCCCAAAGCTAAACCTATAAAATGAACCTTTGTTTCTTGTTTTTAATGTAAGTTTGTAATTTAGCTGTGAGTGTTACTGTACATTTAGAAAGTATAGTAGAATAGCAGAATTTGACTTGAAGTATTCTTGACACTAAGTTTACTAGTTGCCACTAGCAAGTATCACAAGATCTCTGGTGAGGACAATTTTACCTTGACTTGTTGAATTAATTATGCTTCTAACCTCTCTCGTGTTTCAATGATTGCATGGTTTCCCCGGACTTTTAATCTTTGTTTTAATTCTTAAATAGCATCCCAATGATTCAGTAAGATTAATTTGGATGAAACCAATAGGTGGATGGATGAAGCCAATAGGTAGATTTCATAAGACAACACTTTGTGGTGTTGTTGATAATCGTTCATGTTTGGGTCGTCATGAGAGTACTGTGCGTGTGTCTGTGTACAGTCTATACAGATGTACTGTACAGTATGTAGATCTGCAGTACAGTATACACTGAAAGTGTGGTCCTTTTAGGGTATGAGGAAGCATAGTGGATGTTTCAGTTGTAACCTACACTTAATGTACATCTACTTTAATGCAAACAGTCACGACCACAATGGTGTTATTTTCGTAAGGACTTCTTTCAAAATATTACTTCAAATTTCCAGCCATTGTTGTATAGTGTATCACCATTTTGGAAAAGTATGACAAATCACATGCACAGGTCTGCATGTACTACGTGATATGTGGAGGTGCGTGCGTGACATTAAGATTTAGGTAATTTTGCAATAACATGGCAACTTGCATGTGAGTGAAAATGTATGTTCGTAAAATCTTCACATTTTTTGGGACGTGTAATATTTCACCACAGAATGGTGTCTTCTTGTTTGAAAAACTGTATATGAAGTATCAGGACTATTTGGATGGCTGTACAATGGTTTTCCTTTAAACGGGGCATTGTGCTATAAGAAGGGAAGCATGGACCAAACTCATAATTCACATGTAGGCGTACTTCGAGAAGCCTGTCAGTTTGATGTCAATCAAAGGTCATTTGTGTCAGTATATAAGATATAGAATCTTTGTTGACCATTAAAGGAATTTGGTGCCATTTCATCTCATAAAACATATATGATAACATAAGAGAATCAATGAAAAACCATGTGGAAACAAATAAAACAGTTAAAAACTAAAAATGCAAGATAATAAGACAAATATGTACCTAAAACCACATATAAAATGAATATACAAATGCCCTTACTTCTTTATAAAACTGTTGGCATGACTTAATGTAGCCCGATATGAGCTACATAATGAACACATGTGAATTAACCTTGTTCCAAACTTACAGTACCTGTTTCCATATGACCAATGCAGCTCTTTCCACTGTTATGCAAAAGCCTGTTAACTTTTGATGCTGCTTGCTGTCTCCCCAATCCCTTGTGAGGAAAAGCGCCTCCTTCTCAAAGTGCCACCGTAAGTGTTGCATGCTCACGTTTCTTCTCAAACCTGGTGAGGTTTGTGATATGATATATCAAAAAGGGGGGTATTACAGACAGTCTGATAATTGCTGCAATTGTGATCTATGAAGTACAAGCATCCTATCGGTTTATTTCTATGTTCGAAGTCATTTTGGATCACATGTTTGTGTTCATAATGTTGAAACCATATGTACACTACACATGGTATCTTTGTGATACAGTTCTTTGGCAAAACCACTCGTTTTTAGTTTGCTGTTGTATGTATGATATTACAGTACATGAATGGCAATTGAACAATATCCACACCCTTACTTAATAGCTAAAATTATGACTCAGAAATGCCTTGATTCGCACTGTAGAAAACACAGTGTAACAATGTATTGATTCTTGCTGCAGTCTTGTGACTGAAGACGCATCATGTATGTGCATGTGACAGTTGATACAAATTTTGAGAGAAGGCAGTTATTCCACTGGCTTGAAGTGAGGTATGTCCTTGTTTGCACAGTATATGGTTCTCATCACTTTAAAGAGTCACAAAACAGTTGCACATTGATACACACCTGCAGTAGCCTACATTCCTGCTCGCTTATCTTTCTGTTAGGTGTGTCATAATTGTACTCTACCATGCTGTATTGATTATGAAACCAAACAAGTGTGGCACAAGTTCTGACTTACCTGTAGACCCGTCTGTCTATTTCCCTTCCTATCTCTATCTGCCTTACCTCCTACTCACTGAACCTACCACCCATGTAGCACCTGCTGTACCTTCCTACCACCCAACTGCCACTCATCCATCCTTACCACTCCTAGACCCATCCATCTGTACAGTCAGCCATTCATTCATATATATCTGTCTACATCCATAGCTACTTATGTACTTCTCTTTCTACCTACTTACTATCCTATTCCTTACCAAATTGTTTTTCTACCCACTTCTCACCTAACTTTGTACCTACCTAGCTATCCTCATAATTCCATTGGTCTCCTTCTTACCTACCTTACCTTACCTACCTATGTACAGTACCTAACAACCCATTTATCTACCACCCTAACTCTACCAGCAGTACAACTTCAACACCTCAACTACAGCACGTTGCCATAATTTGGCATTGTGCCCCATAGTTCTCTGTTTCAAGCATTGCGATCCTTCTTACTGGAAACAATCACTGACAACCAAAACCCTGTAGCACAGTATATCAAAGTTAAGAGTAATGAGTTTAAGCAAACCCTCAAGAGAGTCTGGATTTGATTATAAAGCACTTTTTTGATATTACACATTGATAAGACGTGTGCATTTTGGGATACTTTTGTGTGACCTTTGTTGAAAGGTAGTGAAGGAATTAAGAAGTTGGTGTCCGGTTCGATTTGGAAAGAAGTGCAATACATCCTTAACATCTGGAAATAAATGGTTGCAGTAAAGATGACACAACCATGATATTCCATGGACGCTTCCAGTTTTATCTATTGCAGCATTTTCCACAGTGGTCACTTGGAGTTTAGTATGTGAGGTTCCTGTTCATTTACTGTGTCTCTCAGTTGTATGCATAGAATCCTTAAAGTCAACTGTGAGTTTAAGCTGATCATTAGCTGATTAGAATCAATTATCGGTGCCAGTCTTAACAGCAGTATGTCACTGAGTCTATAAACAAATTGCTCATTTCCTGGAAGTGAAAAGGCTCTACTTGAGAAATGTCCCCGTACAACTCACTTGATAGATTAAAAAAATGATTTAATGCAATGATCGTAGTGAATGTATGTACTACATGTTTCATTATTTGAAGTGTGACTTGGTTCATCACAGAGAGCTTTGCAATTCACAGCGCGTACACCCTCACGTCATATAACCTATGCATTACTGTATTGACCATGGTCTAGCATCTGGCAATTTTTGCGTGTGTGTGCGTGCGTGTGTGTGCGTGTGTGTATCTGGTCACCGCCCTTCTGTAATTGCCAGCCAGTTAGTTTTGGGGAATCTTCTGTGTTTGGAGATTTGCATGATCATACCTACCCTGCTATATTTTCTAGTGTTTGCACAGGGTTCACTATTCAGACCCTCTGCCCATAGTCGGTCAGAGAGCCAGGTACCTGAAAATATAACTTACGTTAGGCTCTGACTAGTCATAATAATACATTTTCCTAACACTTTAATAAAACACCATGTGTCTCATGCACAGGTATGACAATGAAGCTATTCTTTCTAAGATATATGATGTGGAATTACAGTATCATACACATACTGTGTATGTTAGTGAACTTTGGACCCAGGTGACAATTTCAGAGCGGAGTCCTTAACTATTTGTCTGTTGGATACCCGGGTACCTGATGAGGATCTCTATTAAATACTCACAATATTCATGGTGGATACATCCTCACCCCATGCTCATACTAGTGCATTGTTTGACTTAGCACAAAGTGCATCCAAATAAAGTTCTAGCACTGTTAATGCTGGAGCCCAGGTCTGAAAAACAAGCAAATATATGAGGCAAAACTTTTTTAGTTTTTCTCAATAATCCTACGATGAACTTCACCAGGTTGACCAGCAATATTAAATGCAGCATTTACATGTTACAGCCAACAAGCATGATGAACAAATACCGTACTTCTGAAGTGACGCAAGGACATTGTGTCCAAAGTGCTCTTGGTTTGCCAAGTGGGACAATAGCCACCTACATAGTAGTAGTATTTGTAAAAAATAGTTTAAAACTCAGTGAAAATTTTGGGAAAAGTAACTTTGCTATGTTATTTTATAGAAGGTGTAAGGATAGTCTCTATTATGAGGTCACTGTAAAACCACAGGGTTTGTATGTCCTTTCATGAAGAATGTGTTGATTGTAACATCATAAATATTTTTAATATTCACATCGTAGACATATACTTACCCCTTGCCTCACTAATCCATCATTTGACCTTATGCTCAAATCGTTCCCAAAACTAATTCTAGCACTACTCCCTCTAAGGCCTAGCCCACCCTCGCAGGATGGAGCGACGTGCACAACCTGTTTGGGAAAAGCTCCACTGTTTTTTGCCTTGCGCAAAGGCGGCTGACTCAGAAAACCTTGAGTACTCTTGTTTTTTCGTTTCCTAGTCTTTCGTCCATTCTAGCATTTCAAGGACCATTTGAGCATAAGATCAAATGATGCATTAAGGCGCGTTCACACTACAATGATATTGGATCAGATTATGATCCGATTTTTTTATTTTTAGTAAATATCTTCTCCATCTCTGATCAGAAAGAACCAAAAGTTTGTCAACTTGTGTAAAGATATGATTTGTACCAGAGGACTACGAAAATGAACTGTTATCTAATTATTTCGTGACGTCACACTGACAGAAGGCTTTTATCGGACACTCGTGGTCCAATAAAAGCTGTCTGTCAGTGTGACGTCACGAAATAATTAGTATAAATTTAGTTTTCTTAGTCATACGATACAAATCATTTATTTACACAAGTTGGCAAATTTTTGGTTCTTTCTGATCAGAGATGGAGAAGATATTTACAAAAACGAAAAAATCGGATTGTAATCCGATATCGTTGTAGTGTGAACGCGCCTTTAGTGAGGCAAGGGTTAAGTATAGTCACCCGTGAATACCCACACCAGGAAGTTGTGGGGAATCTGCTACAAAATATAAAAATACTGTACATGTATCAGTCAACATCCCGATGTGCTTTTGCCATTCTTAAGAATTATGCCTTTGATATTGAGACAGAATATCTCTTTGAACAATTTAACTGTAATCAGGGAAATTGGTACACATTTCTCAGGGATCTAACTTATATCAAGTCATCATCTTCCTCAAAGTTTTTGTCATTTTGCCTGATGAAGTATTCAAAAATCTTTGGTGCCAGGGATTCAGTGAGAGGGGTTGAATGAGGAGATTTGTCGCTCCTTTCCAGAAGAAGGAGGGTGACACCACCACCCCCCTTCTTTTTTTCATTATCTTGGTTTGTTCCTGATCTCGGTAGCGTCGGCAAGACGGAGGAGCTGTCTCCATGCTCTCTCTGTCAAGCCTGGCCATTTGAGGTTCTAGAACCATGGGATTCAGATGGATCTCGACCCCTCCTTTTTGGCCAAGACCCAAACACTCACCTTCGTGCCGGGTGAAATCTTCATCCCCAAGATTAGCTCAGCATCCTCCATCAGGAAGGACAGGAGTTAGTGTCCTGTCAGGGCGCTGAAATGGTACCTGAACAGAACCAAGGACCTGCGGGCATCCCAGAGCCTTTTCGTTCTCCCTGCTTGCCGCATACCTCAGCCTCGCGGGATACCATTTCACACTGGCTGACCAAGGTGATTGCGCTACATGCCCAGGGACAGGTTAAGGCTCACGAGGACGGGGGGCAAGCGACGTCAAAGGCGCTCTTTGCAGGCTTGCTGGTAGAGGAGGTACTCCAAGGGACTGCCTGGAAGACTCCTACTACCTTCGTCGCTTGTAACCTCTCGGATACTCTAGGTGCTGAAGCGGTTTTTGGCCGGGCCTTCACCTCTGCACCCTGGTGACCTCCCACCGGGGTCTCCCGTCTATGGTACCACTCTAATGCGATAGTGTGAGCAAGGGGTTAAGTGTATGTCTACGATGTAAACTCCCCTCAACTTTCTCGTGTGGGTATTCACAAGTGACTATACTTACCCCTTGCTGATGCCCACCTCCCACCCCACGGAGAGGAGCTGCAACCTTTCAGTTGGCATGTAAATATAGTTCCTCCCCTAGGTGTTCGAAGAGGCGAGTTTGTACTGAGGGGGATTTTTCTTCTTCACACAAAAAAAGCCAACAAAAGAAACTGACAAGACTTCATGAGTTTGCTTTTGGGGTCTCCGACCCAGGGGCCTTGGAGACCTCGGTGGCCTCTATGTGACGGTAAGTGTTGGGGTCTTAATTTTGTTCGTTCGCTTGCTAGAGCTCAAGCCTATTGAGGCAGAGCTAGGGCATAGAGGGCGCAGTGCAAGATTTGTTTCGGGAGAGTGTTGAGCTAGCTAGTGTAACTGTGCGATAGTGTGAGCAAGAGGTAAGTATAGTCACTCGTGAATACCCACACCAGTAAGTTGTGGGGATTATCTTGGTTTGTTACTTTAGAAGAGGACACTTTTGAAGCCATGTTTGAACCTGCAATATAACTAAATTGCCTTTAAAACCCTTCAAACTGCACCTTGTGTGGGACAAACTTTTTTCCCTCTGAACCCACTTGTAACCTTTTCCAAGGACAGTGCTATCACCTTTGATTCATGTTTACCAGTACTCCCCCCATTTCTCCTCCTGTGCCACCATTTCTTCTATTTTCAGTCTCTAATGGTTAGTAATTTACTTGAAATGTCTAAACTGTTGTGTTGAATGGAGTAAACTAAATGCATACATACGGAACACTACGCAAACTTTGTACGTTGCCTGGGCACTAGGATGTACACTGGTTAGTTATTTGTTTTACATGAAATGCACTTTCATGACATTGAAATCATCGTAAGAGATTTGTCACCCAAAGTGATGATCATTAGCACAAAAGTATCCTTAATGTGTAACACATTCAGTTTACTGTATTTTGAGACATGCTGTATCATACATAATAAACATTAACAAGGAAGTGATAAATGTTACATGATGCACTGTAAAGTACATGGGCTAAACATCGGCGTGTTGGGAAGTGTACCGTACCATATTTAGGCATATGAAAACGATTAGCAGTTGCTCTGATGGACTGGGTTTTATTAGCAGTGTGGAATGATAAAATCTGCATGAATCTCCCAAAGAGTGTTCTGCAGTATGCTGTGTATGGGACCTCTCAATGGCAGTGAAAGTTACAAATTCCTCTTCATGAAAAATATTGGGAAAAAAAAAGAAAAAAATTAAAAGGAATATTCCACAGACAAGTGAAGGGGTTCTTTAGTAAAAGAGAATAGGTTTTCCCTGGAGACAAACATGTCAAAACCAAGTCAATGTCTTGTTCCTTATTAAAGATACAGTTGTTTACTGGAAGGCTTCTCTGGTCAAGAAAGATTTCCAGAAGGTTGCCTCAAGGGTACAAAAATACCATATACTTGGTAAATTATTTTAAGAAGTCAATGTTGTTCTTTGAAATTGATGCACATTGGCACCACACACCAGTCACGTTAAGTTGTGTATATTGTAGATCTATTTACCTCAAAATAATGTGGACATAAATTTTATTCTCTTAAATCACTTCCAATCAGTCAATCAGAAATGTTTATAGCACTCGGTTCGCTATAAAAGTTGAACAAAATTCACCTCTGTGCTGCACTATATTTAAACTGAAATTATCACGTGTCATGAATACTTATTTCCCATATATCGTTAACAGCAACCTGTGGCTAATGTAGTGCTTGCTATGTGGAGTATGAAATAATGAAATAGCCTGCTTGATAAGAATGATTAAATTAGCCACATGCAAAGAATACTCACACTGTGAGCATGTGTCACTCGCATGATTCAATCACTGCGAGGGAAAATACTCATAATTTTTATGAAATATCTTTTTACCTCTGTGGTCAATCCCTTCAAAGCAGTGAGCAGAGTTTTTAAAGTCACAACTATTTTTTAGGAAAGGAAATTGTGATCTTGTTGTTTGTTTATCTCAGACGAGCCTCGCGAATCCCTCTCTTGATTGATAAATGGTCAGACTACAAATGGAGAAGGCAGACATGTAATTGGGCTAGAACTGAATTTGGTCTCAAATACATTTTTTTTTTTTTATCTAGGGAAATATTATGTACATGAGGAAGTTTGTATGGTGTAGGAGATCTTGTTAAAGATTATTGGTGACTTGTTCATTTTTGCCCATTATGAATGTCATACATATATTGCATCATCAGGAGCTACTCTGATGAGGAAAACATTGAAGTTAGAACTGATATCTGCAATTAGTTTGCTCGTCAGCTACCTGACTCCACACAACTATTGTTCATCCCATTACTCTGCCGGTGACAGCTGGTAACCTACATTTCACCAGCTGCCATCATCAGTTTCAATGTCAACAAAGGAATATTCCAAAAAAGAAAGTTAACTGTTAGTTTGAAGCAGTAAAATTTATGTACTTAAAATTTTTTACCAGGTACCCGGATACCTGCCCGATGATGCCCTACCTGAGTAGTGAAATTACTCACTGGGTCGCATTTTCAAAAAAGAATTATATAGGCCTACCGTAGCATTGTTGCAGCTTAGTGACAGTATTTGAAAGTCATGCTGCAAACTGCCTCTTTTATTTTCTTTGCAATAAACTTTACATTGAAAGAAATGAACTGCTTATGCATTTTTACTGTACCTAATTTGAAAATTCACAGCGCGTACTCCCTCACCTCATATAACCTATGCATTACCGTATTGACCATGGTCTAGCATCTGGCAATTTTGTGTGTGTGTGCGTGTGTGTATCTGGTCACCGCCCTTCCATAATTGCCAGCCTTTTGGTCTGACAGCGAAGTTCTAAGCTGCAAATTGCATCTGCTTCTATCTACTGCTAAACTCCAAGTTTCTTCGATTATCATCGAAATCTGTGTGATCCTCATCCAGTAAGTTTTGGGGATTTAGTGACACCAGAAGCTTGTTTGTTACAAATCCCACTCTCAGGTTCCGTTTAAGACGCAACCTGAGTGCTAACCTTACACTGTGACAAGTCTACTTGAGAACACAGTAAAAGAAAGCTCTCACACAACACTGAGTCAGTACCCGAGACCGTAAGGCCTGTGCCCTGCGCATGATGCCATAGGACCTTGGTGTCTCATACGACTGTTTTGGGCTCCAACAAGTTTATTCGGAGCCTGGTTTCCTCTGTTGACTGCACACCTGGAGTCTGCTTTTGCAGAAAGCCCCCAGCCAGAAAGAGTTGTGTCTGCAGGGACACATACAGTACAGTGGGAAGCTGTACCCCGAAGAATACTCCCTCTAGGAGACTGGACTCATCCAGCCACCGCAAGAGATGGGGACGAACCTGGTGAGAGAGGGTCTAGGTTGCTATACTGTGGATACATCCCACAGTGTACTGTTTACAATACATTAATTGCCAGATATCCTTGCTATATTTCAGATATTCTGAAAAAAAGAAAAAAGAAACCTGCATTCAGATGCAGCACCAACTGATTTGGTCATACGAAAGACTAGCAATAAAGATATGGTTATCCAACACTTAGAGGTATCTCAGACAGTGGTACTGCTAAACTTCTCCATTGAAGTCTAAGTGGAATTGTTTTTGTGGTCTTGTGACAGTGAAGTTTAATTAAATTCTTTACCATTTTAGTTAAATGATGACATGTTGGCTAAGGATTCAATATTTCCTGAACTTTTCTCCCCAATGCTTGTCATTTGTAAGGATACTGTGTTCTTTGTAGTCTTTACCTTAACTGGGTTGTCTTAGAAGTCAGCTGGTTTGTCTTATAGGTCAGCTGGAGTTGTCTTATTGGTCAGCAAGGTGTCTTAGAGGTCATCTTGTAAGGATACTGTGTTCTTTGTAGTCTTTACCTTAACTGGGTTGTCTTAGGAGTCAGCTGGTTTGTCTTATAGGTCAGCTGGAGTTGTCTTATAGGTCAGCTAGGTTGTCTTAGAGGTCAACTTTGTTGTCTTACAGGTCAGCTGGTTTTTCTTAGCGGTCAG
The DNA here is from genome assembly GCA_021234535.1 of Stichopus chloronotus. Lineage (NCBI taxonomy): Eukaryota > Metazoa > Echinodermata > Holothuroidea > Aspidochirotida > Stichopodidae > Stichopus > Stichopus chloronotus. The sequence goes on along the minus strand of CM037837.1, from coordinate 16,112,896 downwards.
TTGGGTTGTCTTACAGGTCAGCTGGGTTGTCTTAGAGGTCAGCTGGTTTGTCTTATAGGTCAGCTGGGTTGTCTTACAGGTCAGCTGGGTTGCACTCCTGACATTTAGTACCTGGTTCCAAATCTCTGTATGACACAGTTCCAAATTGAACACTTCTTTCTAGGTCAATATTGGATGTTATCTGTCATATGCTAATTTGATCTCATATGCATTACTGTAGGTTTGATTTGACATGAAAGTAAAATTATCATGTCATCACAACTTCATATGTTCTCTTTCATCAGACCTTCCTTAAATAATTTAGAACGGTTTTTGATTGAAATCTCTTACATTTGGGTTTTCAGGAACCGATGTAAACACTACTCCATCTGTATCGCATTTTTATTTTCACATCTCTTTGAACAGTGCATGTTTATCTTGCATGCCATGTTTCTAGTCCTATCATTGCACCATTTCCTGTGGTTCAATGTTATTTTGTCTCTTTTGTTCAGACATTTATGATGTTGCAAGTCATGGATGATACCTCATTTTCTTTATTTTTCCTTTGTCTTTCTTAAAGGGTGGAGTTTAGTGTCGGGGAAAAACCAGTGAACAGCTTCCGGATGATCGAGCGCCACTACTTTGGTGAAAAGCTTCTAAAGAGCTTTGACTTTAACTTTGGCTTCTGCATTCCAAACAGCAAGAACACATGTGAACACATTTATGAATTTCCAAAACTATCTCCAGATGAGAGTAAGTTTCTTTAATTTTGATGTGGAAGAATTTCTAAATGTTAATCAGCTGTCTTCACACAAGTGAAAGTACTTCTTTTTGAAGAACATGATTTGATCAAAATCAATTTTACCTGTTTGTGTGGAATTCTTTCATACTTTGTTTTATTTCTTTGTTTATTTCTTGGTGTAGAATTTTAAAAATATGGTTTCATTCAGGACTAACAATTATCTTTGTCGTCGGGTAATGCGCATAACTACATTACATACGGAGAAACACTAATGTTGTCATATCCAAATTTGGCAATGTGAAATGTACGGTGCTCAGATAGGGGAATAAAATGAGTGAGATTTGTTGCTGATGCTGGATTGCTGTTCCTGATGGAGCTTTGATCGAGAACTAAATTTGATCTGAGATTCCCATTAACATTATGTTGATGATTCGCCGATCCCTCTCTCGGTTACGTCTTCATTCCTCATAATCAGTAATTTAATGGTCTACGGTATTGAGCCAGATAAATGTGATATTTGTTGACGGTACTCTGGTGTGATGGGCTCATGAAATGTTTGGCATGCGCGGCACGATCCTTACCAGTAGACTTGTAATCACATTGACTTAGAAAAGTTTAATGAGTATTTTAGATCATGTTCATGCTTTGTAGGAGACAGTTTAGAGAGCTGTGACAATTGCATCTTACAGACGACATTCACGACACAGTTCTGCTTTCAATGTGTCATTACTTGTATGTGTGCAAATACACTTCAGCTCATGAATTGTGCATTGTGTCTTGCTGGTAATAGATATGACATGCGATCAGAGATTACACAAGGCATTACACGTAACCTTGAAAGATTACCTAAAAAGCAACTTATTTACATCACTCCCTTTGCTTGGATTCACTTACTCTTATCCTACAGTATTACCGCATTACCCTATTGACCATTACCCAGCAACTGGCTATTGTGTGTGTGCATATCCAGTCAATGTCCTTCCATAATTTGCCAGACCTTGCAATTTAAAGCTAGGAAATCCCTCGCTCGTTAATTTCCAAACCAGTAAGTTTTGGACATCTTCTTTAGAAGCAATAGGTATGACTTTTGCACTGCCCCCTTCCCAGTCACCCTGTGTATAGGTCACTACCAATTTCCTCTTTGCTTGGAGATCACTGTTCTGAAGTCTTAAAGGATACCAACCAAGGGGTATAAATGAGAACTTTCCTAGACACACACAATCACTTTGACTGCCCCTAGATGAACTTCAGTTTACTTTTTTGTTTCTGTGATATCCACAACCACTGAATTCAGGATGGCGTGTCTTTTTCTTGTGCTTGCTCTCCTAAACACTACATCTCATGAAGGGAAGCTTGGACAAGTCTGATATTTGCATTGTAGGTTTATCTCAATGATTACAACAAGCCTCTTGATTTTTGTTGAGGTCGGTGGGTCAAGTGGGAGTACATTGAGAAAACTGTAAGCTTGTTATCTCAAGAAGGACATACAGTTACATGGATGTCACAACCTACCTCAATTAAGGAGAAGAGGAGAAAAGGGAGTAGCAAAGGGTTAAAGAGGATCATGAATGCAAACTGACAGAAAGTGTAATTTTACATTAACCAGATTCACACTTTTCTATTTATTCTGTTAATCACTTCAGTCACAACTGAACTAACATGTAGTATTCAAAACACTCTTAGAAAGGCACTTTAAACAAGTTGAAGTACTGTGATTCATCGCTACTCTAGTTGTAACCACAGGTCAGTTAGTTACAACGAAAGAAAACGATGAAAATATATGAAGGAAAATCATTTGAACTTGAAAGATCCCCAATATGGAGTGGTTGCAGAGATAGGTTCTAGAGATACTGAATGTGACCAGAGATAAAGGAAAAATTAATGTCAAATTTGTCATGCATAGTTTGAAGTTTATTTCTATATTCCATTTCAAAATTAACAATACATGATAGTAAATGAGGAACATTTATGAAAACCGAATTGTTTAGAGTATAAGAAATTGTTCTTTGTAATAGAGTTATATAATCGATTGTAAACTAGACATTCAATAACTTTCGAAATGGAGGACAAAAGAGAAATAGGTCTAGAGTTTGAAAATAATGTTGGATCTCCAGACTTAAAAATTGGTACAATCTTTGCAACGTTTAGGTGGGAAGGAAAAATACGGCACGTAGAAGACAGATTAATGAGTAAGTGGCAGCGAGATAATATCAACAGCACACACTTTAGTAGATCATTGGTTATGTTGTCAAATCCAGCATTTTTGCCACTCTTGAGTTTGAGTAAATGACTTAACTTCCTGTAAATCAGTAGGGAACAGCATTTGTAACATGTTGTTTTATATATCCAAAAGGGGAACTGTTACCAGTGGGCAATTTGTCAGCTAATTTTTTTTTGCAGCAGTTGAAAAGTACCTGTTGCAATGATGAGCAATATGATTTTTATCCGAGACAGTTCCTTCGTCACACCCAAACACTGTGCTGTAGTCAGTTTTATTCTTTTTGTGGAGAATATTGTTAATTATCCTCCACAATTGACTAGTGTCATCTTTAAATTCTTGAATCAATTTACAATAATTCAACTTCTTAGCATCTTTGGTCATTTTGGTGAGAATTTGTTGGTATTCAGCGTAACATAATTTTCAAGCAGGAGTAGGATTTTCCTTGTAATACCTGTGAAGCATAGTCAGGTAAGTCGTCAATTTAGTCATGCATATAGGTGCTGTTCCAAGTACATGCATACATTCATGTATACAAGACAGTATGTACACATAGTACATACAAACTGTTATTCTGCAAATGGTTTCATGAACATCTTTAGGAACATGATGTAACGATTATTTGTATTTTACTCAGACGTTTTCATTTTTAACATTTTCCAGTTAGAAAACAATTGAAATTTTGCTTGTTTGGTTTCAGTTCAAGAAATGATCGATCATCCGTACAAGACGAAGTCCGATAGCTTTTATTTTGTGGATGGTAAACTCATCATGCATAACAAAGCAGATTACGCCTACAACGGCGGAATAGCGGCCATGTGAGGGCACAGACCAGTTATCACCTGGACTGGACCGCCCGTTACCTGGTCCTTTAATTGTTCTCCTATGGTGGGACCGTTTTGAGCAGCAGCTGTGAACAGAAGGGCAGTCGCTGGTTTCAGAAACTCACTGGAAGGCGTCCTTTTTTCTTTTTTTTCCTTTTTTTTTGTGATTATGACAAGCAGATAATGGTAGTCATGGTAACCTCACTGTGGTTAAAGCCATCTGCTATTTCTTTTTTTTCCTTTTTTATAGCCTAGTTTTGATTGATTCTATTGATTGATACAGTGTAAGCATTTGAGTGGATAAGAATAAACCCACCCATGTACTGTACATTAGTTGCAAAGAATATAAAGTTAGGAATGTGTGTGTCTTATTCCCTCTTCATGTTATTTTCGTTCTTTTTCGTCCTTTCTCATTTCTTTTTCCCCCTTATGTCCTTTGTAACCTTGAATTAGTTGGCATTTGGTCCTCTGAATTTGTTTGTTTGTTCCTTTTTTCATTTGTTTTCTTTTTAGTTACAGAATTAAATTATTCAGTACAACATCAGTGGACGTAGAAGACATATTTATGGTAAACAATTGATTATATTAGATGAAAAAGTCAGATCACAGTATGTGCAATAAGCGAATATCTGGAAAAATAGGAATCGTTCACTGACACATGTTCAGTGGTCGACTATTTTCTGATCATCATCAATTTTGTCACAGTCACATCATTTTTAAGATGCCAATCAGTCCTCCTCCGATACCTCAGATTCTATCATATTAGCCTAATGTGGGGACATCACTGCACCGTGGGGCCTCGGGCCGCCCCGCACGGGACCGGTGAATTTAGCCCACCTCTGATATCAAAATACGTAACGTTCGCATAGCACTTTTTGTCACTAATGGTACCTTAACTTTATGATTTTTGAAGGAATTTTGATGTGACAATATAAAAACAGACAACCAAATGGAGCTTTAATTTAGAGTGTTCAGAAATATAAAAACCCCCAAGAAATCTGACTCTAATGTAGCAAAAACCTGCAAAAGGAGAAAAAAAACCAGCCTCTTAGGTAGTTTAGTCCATGTGGTAATACTCAATGGTATGGTAGGCTAACAGGCCTATTGCACAAAACTTAAAGAATTATGCAGCACTAGGATCGGTCAAGTGACAACCCTGTAACTTACAAAATCACTCAATGAGATTCTCTTGATTGGCCATAAACAGCTTGATATTTGTTGATAACGCTTGCCTGGAATGTACTTTGTTGCCAAACATTTGCTTCAAAGAGGAAACTGTTTTGTAATCTTCTCTCTATGCTAATATTGATTGAGACTTGGAAGAGCTGCGGTGATGATATCTAAATTGCAACAGTGTCCATGGTCCTCTAATGCAACAGTGTCCATGGTCTTCTAATGCAACTGTGTCTTTGGTTTTCTTACAGAAGAATGTCTGTGATAGATACTCTAATGCAACAGTGTCCTTGGTCTTCTAATGCAGCAATGTCCATGGATTTTTTAATGTACCATTGTCCATGGGCACTGTCCATTGTATTGAAAGGTACCAAATTTGGTCTAAAATTGTTGAATTGGTAGAACCTGGTGGAACCTGATACAAAGTTGTAACATATAAGCCACAGGCGCTTTGCGTGGTTGCTTAGTGCCCTAATATATCTGCCGTATAATCTCTGAATTATTTTCTCTGAAAACAGTTATGTGCATCTTTTGTCATTCGCAGCAGTGTCCCCAACATCTCACTGCAGTACCTCATACTGTCTCAGTCCATTATTGTGCCAGGTTTGTAAATTCAGTCGAGTCCGTCGCCTCATGTAACTTGATTGATGGCACATTCTCGGGTGGGGCTCTCCGAGAGCCTTGTGCTAACATTGCCAGTTCTGAAAAAATTGTGCTCTTTCAGATGGTCAGCATCTGTCACTTCCAGAAAGAGTTAACTCTCGCCAAGTCACGGTTTAGTACTTCTTGATCAATTTTGGGAACTGTATTCACAAAGGTGACACCTCAAAACAGGTTGGTTGCTGCAAATTGTTAATTTACCGTATTCTACTACCCTTAATGCAGTACGTTAAGTCATTGAATCACATCAGCACCCCCCCCAGAACCTACAAAGGTAGTTTAAAGTCAAACATAATACGCATTTTAAGTGCAGACTTACACGCCTACATTTTTCATTCTTTCATTTGCTTGAGTGTGTGAAGAAGTGGAGGTCCTTGTACAAGGTTAAAGAAAGATCCAAGTACAGATTATCCATTGGCTCTGGAATTGTTAGTTGCTCTATTTAAAACATGCAAAACAATAGCTTTTGAATTAAGCTAGTTTTCAACTTGATGGATGAGTATCTAACTGACTTCCCCTGTGAGATATCAGATGGTACTGCAAAATAACACAATTTACCCCTTGAGATAAATGATGACTATATAAAATCTTGTCTGCTAGTAAATTATTAAAATACCACCACATACAGCATTAATGGGTTAAAGGTCCCAAAACAAGATTTTCACATCATTCAAGCCATCTCCCTTCGTCTTCCCAAAAGCACACAACAATGTTCTTCACGTGTAAGCCATTAAAAGAAATGATTGATTTGACATTGTCTGAACATCTTATTCCTTACACAGATCTGAATTTAGTGGAAATAGAGTTTTTGTTGATGGCATTATTCTCCTGATCTCCGTCAATAATTAAAGTGTGATTAAAGTGGTAGTCTGTACCCACGAAGTGTTGTAACTCACTGACTCAACCAGCTTGGTAAAAAATATGAGGAGAATATTATTTTACCCTCAAGGGCTTTTTAATAATGGTTCAGAGCTGTGATACTAGAATTGTCTGCAATATAACGGATGGTTTACGGATGGATAGGTGGGGAATGATGATCAGAACAAGTAGATACCAATTGCATCGTTCTTCTTCAGCTTTGGCATCTTCTTGCAGTACAGACTGTTGAAGTTAATCTCATGAAGTTACAAATACCAGAAAAAGAAGAAAAAAAAAACAGTTTATTAAATTTTCTTTTACCGAGAAATTACTCAAAGTTACTTAATTCTTTATAGATCCCACTTGCTTACCTTAATTCAAGTTCGTTTATTCTCCCCACCCCTCAGAATTGCTGTTCCTCTGTGAGTGTCTTAAAGGCTCTCACTGAGTGTAAAACTTCCTTCAGCTGACAGTTTCCGAAAGGCAGCATTGAACATATTCAGAAGCAGTCCCAGGAAAGGAAAATAAGATAAAAATGCCAATATGAACTGTGATTATTAGGAGTCAATTGAGCATGGCAAGTCTAGCTGAAAAGCAACATAGTTGTTATGCTATGTGATTAGGTGTGTTCAAAGACATCATCACAAAGTCTGAGTAAACACAAAGTTTATTTACTTCTTGACAGAAATTGGTCACCTACGTGCTAAATTAGATTCCCTGTATATTCGATGTCTTAGACAAATGCTTGTCCTCAAAGTTATCTGAGACTTCTTTGATTATATATGTAGAATTAATCTGAGTGTGTTAAAAGTACTCGCTGATGGATAACCTGGGATAAAGGTAAGATAACACTTTGCTCTAAGTGATTGTCATACCTGGAGCAAAGTCTCATTCGACTCTCCCAATTCCTTTGTTATCTAGGATAGTTAAAAATGTTATGGCTGACCTAATCAGTCCTAGCCATCCTCCCTCCCTTGGCCAGGGTATACCCCTCTTTGCTCCCATTGTGAATGTTTGTTGGTAAATGTAATAGAACATATGTTCAATAACATGAATACTCATGTCATTTTCATTTTTTTCATTGTATGGGTGAGAAGGTCCTGTGGAGTGATTTTGCAGTGATCTTCTTTTTTTTTTGTTTCAAGATCCTAACTTCAGTATTGTGTATGATCACTTCTCAGATATTTTGCTTTCTCCTGATGGTCAGTGATGGTCGTATTTGAGTTTCAAACATTCCTCAGCTTGTATTTTACTGTATTATCTCATGTCACTTTGGGTTCATGATCTGAAACAAATATTTTTCCTTTCCTTTTTTCCCTTTTGTTTACATGTTTTTGTAACCACTCCCCTGGATTTTTTTTTTGTATGTAAGTTTGTGTGAGTCTCCTGCTGATATGTATAAAATTTATATCCTTTTGAATAATTAAATTTGCCTGATCAAGATTTCACTGCATGGTCGCTGGAAATTTTCCGTGTCGTCGGCAAAGTACGATCTCATGGTAGCGTAGGCAGCTTGAAGAATCACAGCTCCAAGCCACAACAGGAGGCTTTTTTTTTTCTTCTTTCTTTGAGAGGAAAATGATACATTGGAATATGTATGAATCTTATGCAATGTCTTTCAAGAATAAAAATAAAGTTATTTTATGGGATAGTAGTTGATTTGAGATAGAAGGCTTTGTTATGAGATGTAAGGAGCTAAAAATCAAGCAGATAGTGAAGTTGGCAATAGTGAGAATGTAAGGTTGATACCAAAGTTAATCAGATTTGTTCCTTGCAGTAAAAGTATTGTATCATCCAAATGGTCTAAGTCCTAGCAATGTGGATGCAGAGTAACGTAACCAGATAATTAGCCTCCCGACTCACTCCCCCGACAATTATCCATTGCAGACTTCCACCTGAATAATCTCCAACATGGAGAATTTCACCTGCGACAACTCTCCACTCACAATTTATTCTGGAAAAGGGTTAGGGTTAAGGAAAGGGGAAAATTTGCTCAACCGGGAGGGGGAGGAATTGTTCGGGAACTACATGACAGCAGTAGGAGAAGCATAATGACGAGGCATCCATATTTGTCTTGCTGTAATTGACTTCATTTATAGCAGAGCTTTTTCAGCCATCATATGTTCACTGTTAGGTTTGATCGGAGAAATACCAAGAATTGTCCTCTTGTCAGCAATGAGGCACCCTGACAAGTAGGTTATCGTACCTTCAAAATCAGGATTGTCATTGAGTAATTTGAACAGCAAAATTTGTAAGGTTATTTACATCATTAAAGTAACATGTCCTTTCTCCAAAGAACAATGTTTGAAGAGAAATGTAGAGGCATGATCTCTGAGCTGCAAGCAAATCACAGCTTTAAATGGTTTAGTTTCTTTCCTAGTGATCCCATTTTCCTGTGTGATATCTGCTTAATTTGTAAATTTCATTGACAAGATTTTAAGAACTCACAGAGTACATTCCTGATCAGTTCCAGAACAGTCTTCAAAGTCCACTTTCCATAGCTTCTGACATCTCTAGCACAAACAGGCACAAGATTTTACCTTGACACTGCTCACAAATGCACAGTTACTATTCCATCTCTCTGGTGGACTGTTTGTTTGTATGTATGTATGTATGTATGTATGTATGTATGTATGTATGTATGTATGTATGTATGTATGTATGTATGTATGTATGTATGTATGTATGTATGTATGTATGTATGTATGTACGTATGTACACTATATATGTACAGTACGCATGTATATTTTATCTTTCTCAAATTCCACTGACTGTTTGCAATATCTTCACTAACATTGTCACATGAATTACTCCCCCCCCCAATCCATTTCTAATCCCTCTTCTTACCCACCTGGAGGTTCAGAAGCCTTACCATTCATGTGGTTACATCTGTTACTCGTGTATTTACCTCATTGTGTAATGATTACAGTCTTTCTGATATCCTTTCAACATATACACCTATGATGAGAAAACCCTAAACTTAACAAATCCCACTTTTGAGAGATTTTGACAAATTTTGAAAGTTATAATAGTAATAAATTTTGTCATCAGTGGTGAGTTACTTCCACATTTTGCTGTAAAGTCTTGTCTTTTTACCAATTCGGGTGGTGGTATTGCCTGGCAATGCTTAAGTTAGCATTTTGTGCACTATTTTCTCTAAATTTTAAAGTCCTAGTGATGTTTTGTAATTATAAGTTGTTTAGTTATTGAATGCTCCCCTTGATCAAATCAAGCTCCTCACCAAAGTGCGATCTACTAAAAGTCTGGATGTAGTCATCAGTTGAAACAAATCTTTGTCTCTGTTGATGATTGCAATGGTATCAACCAGTCGGCATGGGGGAGACCATTCTTAACATAGGGTTTAAAATTCAGTACACAGAGTAGACTGAATATAATGCTGCGTAGCATACTTTTATTTGTCAGCAGCTGGAAAGCAAAAAACAAATTTGTTTCAATCGTCGTCACAACATCTTTCCTGTATGGTTGACTGAAATATGTAGAAGATTGAAACCTTTAAAAGGATTGTCCATCAACATCTGAACTTGGTGAATTTGGTCTTTATGCAGGAAATAACAACTTTGTGAGATGTGTAACATCTCTCTTGGGTTTATTCATCCAGTGTTGAGTATGATATTTAGCATCGTATTTTCGTACGTTCCTTTCCTATGTCCATTGGTCACTGCTCTATCCATGCAATACTAAGCTACTTGTCATCTTCAGAAGCAATCAACCATTTTATCAAGTTCCTGATGTTTCTACCCTTGGACTGTACAGCTGTGTTCCACTGATCTATTAGATTGGTATTTTAAATTGTGGTTATATAAAATAATGTACATTAGTTACTGTGATACAAGGAACCCTGGTATGATATGAGTGGTGTTGGTAAACCATGTCTAATAGGATGATGTTTCCGGTATCGCAGTGCAATGAAATTAATCCATGCTTTGATTGGTGTTGATATATTTCACAATTGCTGTGGTGGTGTTGCTGATGACTGCAATGCAACAGCCCATGGTTTGGCATGGGTATTGTTGGTTCCTTTCACTGTGGCTATGAGCTTGTCAGTTACTAGGATATAGTATTCCATACTTTGATGTGAGTGGTGTTTAGCACATTAAACCATGGCTGCAAAGGTGTTGTTACGTGCTGTGATGCATTAAACTATGGTTTGGCATGAGTGGTTTTGGATCCATCTCTCATTGCTATGAGTATGTCAGTTCATACTGTGATTCCATGCTTTGAGTGATGCTGGTAAAATAATTTTTCATTGGTGTTTTTTGGTTTCGTGAAAAATTATTCTAAGCTTGTCAGCAATGTGCTTATCCACATCTGGAACTAACGTATCTCTGCACTCAAAACATGAATTGCTTTCACAAAAGAAAAAAAAAAAAACCATCTGATTTTTTGTAATTTATTGTAAAGTAAACAATTTCTTCTTGTAGCAATGCTACAAACCAGTAGTGAACATGAGCAGACACAAGTTATAAACCAAAGGATTATTGTGGAAGACAATGCCAACAGTTTCTGATATAAAGACTCATGAAATTCCTAAATGTATACACCTATTCCTATATGTATACACCAAATATATTCAAACTATTTAAGAAAGTAGCCTTTCATCAGTAAATCACCCTGGAGACTTGAAGATGTATATAGTTGTATCCTTTTATGAATTTGAAGGAACTACTCGGATGAAGATGGTTAAGTTCATTGTCAGGTCTCAAAAATGTTACTTCTCGAGATGGTTTTCTCATTTATAGCGGAGGTAGTCTTGTGCAGTTTTGTCACCATTCCTCCTTGAAATGTTGATGGGATTTTGTAAGTTAATTCACTTCATGCTGTTTCAGCAGATACCACCATAACTTTGCCTCATTTCAGTTGTCTCATTTTCAGATGGTGTCCCTCTTTCAGAAGGCAGACTGTTATAGTATTGCTTAATTTACTTGCCCCACTCCCCTGCTGTTATGTTATAACTGATTGCATAACATTCCTGTATCTTATCCTTTAATGCTTATTTATGAACACAGTGACTAAAGAGACAAGTTTTAGACATACACATAGCTATGTGTTTATTGTCTACTTGTACTATAGTGGGAAGTTACTGCTTCATTTCAACAACTGATGTCACATTTAGTTTAAATTAGCAGACCCAGGGTAGAGGTGGCAAGGAAGGTTAATGAGTTTTCTATGAAAAAAATATATCCAATTTATTAGAGAATAGTTACTAGTAAGAATCTTAAAAGCATTAAATCAGAAAATATTTTTTGCAAAGTGTTGGAATTTTTTCTTCTTTCTGTTTGGCAAATTCATTTTCAGTTGGAATGAAACGTGATTTCATTCTAAAGATGATGGTATAATGATTTTAATGGGATTGTAATTAGCTTTGTTAAAATTAATGTGATGAAATCTTCTTTTGCCTTACCTTATTTGGCCTAAATTCTCTTGTTTTCTCTTTTATTCTTAAAATGTTTTGCTGCATTTTTAAGAATTGTGTGATATTGGTACATTCAATTGATTTAAACAATCCTTTGATATGAAGTAAAGTTTTATCCCAACTATAAAAGACAGGAAATCAAAAAAAAAAAAAGATGGACTAATTTTTAGTTCTGTGTTGCTTTTTCAAAGGTTGTTAAAGCTCCAAAGTGCATGATTTTTGTTGTAATTCTTTTTTGGAACTTCTTTCTCTCCTTCCTCTTTTTCTTATTTTAAATGAAATGTATATGTGATTACTGGCAGATTTTCTCAGCACCAAAGTGTATATACTGTTTGGCCTTGACAAAATTAAAAGCAAAAAAAAAAAAAGGAAAAGAAGTTTAGGCTGATTTGTACGCTCTCGTCCATGTATTTCTGTTTGCAAATGTGAAGTGTCCTCCAATAATATTTTTATGTGTCTGTCTTCAATGGACATGAGTGATGTATAAATTAAGTACAAAGAACGGAATGATCCATTTGTATCTTCTCTTTGGCCATCATTTGTCTTCTGTGTTTATATCAGCTTCGAGGGTGCTCAACAACTTTGAGTGGTCCCCTAATTTTGGTGGTCCACATTTGGTTTTGATGAATATAATGGGTAATACTTGGAAATATGTTTAAAAATTATCATGAAAAGATATCATGAAGTATCATGTTTACAAGGTTTTCACTTTCACCCTGTTGACCCCAACAGACGTTTGACCTGCACCAAAAACAAAGCCTTTTTCCAGCTACTATGATTTGCCTTCATACTTTAAGTATGACAAGTATGCATCATCCCCAGCTTGCGATATTGTATGCACAAGATTCTTAGTAATTGACTTCTGGTGACCCCAAATGACCTTTGACCCCCACCAAAAACAGCATGGTCTTCCCTTCCATCACAATGCATCTACATATCAACTATGAAATTTATCAAAGCTTCCAACCCTTAGATACTGTGTTAATGTTTTTGAAGTTTGACCTCTGGTGATCCCAGATTACCTTTGACCCTACCAAAAGCAACAGGATTCTTCTCATCAAAATGCATCTGCACACTAAGTACAAAATTTGTGAAAGCTTCCAAGCTTAAGATGTCGTGTTAACAAGGTTTTCAGAGTTTGACCCCAGATGACCCCTACCAAAAACAATAGGGTCCTTCCTCTCATCCAATGCATCAACAGACTACATATGAATTTTATCAGAACTTACCTTGAGATATTGTGTTCACAAAGATTTTTGGGTTTGACCTCTGGTGACACCAGATGATCTTTGATTCCAACCAAGAACAATAGTGTTCTTCCTCTTGGCATGGGGCATCTGTGTACCAAGTTTGAGAACTGTCAGATTTTTCCTTCTTGAGATGTCATGTTAACAAGAAAAGTGTCACAAACACACACACATGCCATCATGAATGCACAGGCCCTTTATCATCAAAACCAGAAATAGTGCTCTCAATATAGTGTGCAAGTTTCAACATGGGAGGAGCAAAAGTGAGATGTGTGTGATATAAAACTTCAGGTACAATTGATCAATTCTTTTTGTGGCTACATCCACGACAAAACCCCAACTCAACCAACGTCCTCCCCCCATCCCAGATGCGCCGCCAATCAGTGCAGAAGAACGGTAACAACAAGAAAAAAAAAAAACTATTGGAGCAACACAAGTTTGAGAAAGTGAATTTATTCAGTTTGTAAATTAGAATCATAATAAATCAGATAAAATCACTACAACCACTTTTTAGTCAGTGAAAGACTAAACTTCAGCAGTGCCTGCAGGAGGGGAGAAATCTACTGATGATTACTTATAATTTGCTATAAGTAAATTAAAGTAGCTGAAACCATATTTGCACTGAGATTACAAAACATTTTTAAAGTCACATACTGGTTGTCAAGGGACCTCAGACTCTATGTAGTTGAATTCTTTACTTTCCTTCATGCTCGAACATTTGGTGAGTGTTCACCTAGCTAGCTGACGTATTCTTTGAAATTTTGAAGATAATATGTCTTTTAAGTCTTCAGACATACCAGTACCATCTTAAAAAAAAAAAAAGACTGGATAGAGGGTCTGGTCAAATTAAGTACAGCAGTTGAAAAGAAACACAATTTTGCAAAATCCAAAACAACATACACTGTAAATTTCAAATTAGACTGACAAAGTCCTCTCAACCAAGAAATGAAAGCCACTCATTGATTTCCTGTTTGGCTATAAGTTCAACAAATACTAGCTGTGCTACAGATAAATCAGTTTCCGTTGAAACCCCTTTCGTCATAATCAGTGATATATATACTGTCATAGATATAACAGAGCAGAAATTTAAAGGTTGTCCGATCGTCCGGGGCAAGTAAAAGTCACATGAGACAACCAAATCTCCTCCTTTTTGTCCAATAAAGTAACTTCCTGACACAAAGTTCACCCTAAGTGGTACTATTTTGTCCTAATCATCCTTCATTTTAGAAAAGTATTAAATGAACTATTTGGTCTGGCCTGTAACATGGGCTGTTTCCTAAAGAATGATAGACTTCCAAAATGAATAACATCTGGGAAGTCCAAAAAACTGTTGTTTGCATACAATAATTTATTACAAAAACAACTATAATTATGTCTCATGTCACTGACTTTTTTTTTTTTTGCTTGGACAATCACAATATTTTTCAGACAACCAAATATTGGGAGTGGCTTGCCAAAGGGCAACTTGGTAATTTTGTTAAAAGCCAGGCATGTGTAATACTGGTTAGGACAGCCTTAGAATCTAGGAAAGGTTAAACATTAACACTAGGTTTGATACTTAGCAACATCCCATTGTATGATCTTTGCAGTTTCTTCCCTTGTAAATCAAAGTGGAACAATAAGAACAGTTCATTGTAGGTTGCTTGCATGAATTGTTAACTAGTTTTGAATGATGTTCTGATGTAGCTAGACAAACCTGCCATGTTAAAAAAATGTCTATCAACCGTCTCTGTAGAAATCATTGCAAATACCAAGTTACGAACCCTACCCCAACATGCCAAGTTTTTCTTCTCCTCATCTCTATGTGACCATTCTTACATCTGAAGACATTGTACAAAGTGTGACAAATGTTTGATGAAGATTTCGATGACACAAAACGTTCTGCTTTATTTGGACAAAAGTCTCCACCCCAACACTGATAAACCTGCACTAAGTATTAACACAATGTATTGCAAATTAGACACCTGTACCGATACAATACAGACACAAGGAACCCTATGCTACCATCTTGTGGTGTTGTTTACAATCATATTTTTTTAACTCTTATCTGATACTGCCCTTTTTTGTTTTTTCTTGGCTAATCTCATTCTGTGATACATCAATGAAGTTCTTCAATTCATTTTAAGTTCAGAAAATTAAAAATCACGATTGAAAAATTGACAAGTCATTTGTAAAGAATGGTACCTAACAAATAAAAGAAAATGCTTTCGTTGATATTAAATTTTTCTCTTTCAAGTGTGAATGTATAAAGATATAATAAACATACAGATGAATGAAATAACGAAATGAAAAAAGAGATCCACATCAAACAAACAAAAACAGGCATCCACCATCAAACAAATTTAATTAAGTCAAACCTTAAACAAACATTGCTTAAAGCACCACACTGAGTAGATTTGTGAGGATTTTGAAGCGTACAATCACATCAGACGAACTGATTATGATAAGCTTAGTTGAGTCAAATTTCCCATCCAGTACTTTCAAACTGTTAACAGAATTTAATTTTTGACCCTGGCTTGTTCTGGCTGCATGCATATGACTTGTGCTGATGTGAAAAACTGTCAGGTCACAAATTGCAAAAGCCAAATTAAATTGTTAATCACTCATTAAGGTTCCTTTGTGTGTGATACTTGGGAAACGTCTTTGTCTAACCATTTGTCATTATGTACATGAAACGAAACTTGATAGGCTCTGGGAGAAATACTGTAGTGCCTTTCACTTCACAATTCAGTGAGCCCCTTTAAGGACCCACTGCTCTGACAGGTCCTGGATTGATCGATGCTCTGAAACTTGCAGCAGTTCAAGAGCGTCTCTGGAACAAGCCTAGTGGCTCAAAAACACAGCAGTCTGGTTTATTTTAAACCTGTACTGCACATTACCAAAATTATCAAAGACACAGTGCTTGTGTATTCACAACTTAAGAGACTCACACAGAAAACATCTGCCAGGTGGAAAGTAGGTAAAAACAATTTGTTCCCCATAAAAATGAAACACCCCAATTACCATTTCTAGAAGGATGTTATGTAATGCATATTACTCGTATACCACAAACGCAAACACGCTGATAACGATCAAGAGTCCATATTTTATTACTCTGGTACTGACAAATACGCCCACAGACGCATTTTAAGGATGGGGTACTTCTCCCTCCCCCCTCTGAGGACTATTGGTTTGTAGTAATTCCATTAAGAGACAAACAAAAGGAAAATGTCAAGCTCAGAATGCTAGGAAGAGAAACAAAGATAAACATATGCCTACGATGATGTAATGTATTTTTTTACCCTTCAGCGTTAATCAGTCCTGGTTCGGTGAGTCTGGTAAGTAATAAAATCAGGCTTAGTACAGATATCCAACATGGTTCAAATTTGGTCAAAGTATTTACTTATATGAAGCAGATTGCAACAATAGGCCCAAAAGGAACCACAAAGGTTTGAAAGCAAAGTTGGTTCTAAACATACAGTATGTAAATTACAACGGTTACAAAGTTACCATCAGACCCGTCAACTCTCCTGCCTTACCCAAGAGACTCCCGATTTGTACAGGTCTCCCGCCCTCCGAGTTTCATATTCTAATCTCCAGCTTTTTTTTCTGTCCATTTGCGACATTTCTGAATATAGCCAAAACAGCTAAGGGCTTATTTGAGCAATTGGCCATGGCTCAATGTATACTGCATTGAAAATCAGATTGTTGTTTACAAAATTTTCAACTGTCATACCGTAGATTAGTACTAATTACACCAATAGCAGGTTGCTACGGATGTAGGTCGTTAGTTTATCAGGGGCTGTGCATACAGAAGAGGATACATGTACCTGCAATGTAAGTGGGAAATAGGCCTACATGGGCAACTTGTGCTGTGCACAAGGGTAACGATTCGCTCCATGGCACTGTTTTTTGTTGAAAATTACCAATCTCATTATTTTTTTTACTTATCTAATGATTTGTTGGCTCTGGAAAATGTTTACCTGCCTATTTTTTGGTGAAACACGTTGGCAGGTATGTACCATGGTTTGTATGGTTTAAATTGTATGTACAATGTACAGACAAATACTGTATATTTCAGAGCCAAAAGTATGTCTCCAAACCTATCCACGGGAAATTAGTACTATTTCTGAACACCACTATTTTTTTTTTCGATTCAAAAATA
Source organism: Stichopus chloronotus (assembly GCA_021234535.1). Lineage (NCBI taxonomy): Eukaryota > Metazoa > Echinodermata > Holothuroidea > Aspidochirotida > Stichopodidae > Stichopus > Stichopus chloronotus. The sequence continues at coordinate 16,095,617 of CM037837.1, read as the reverse complement.
CTGTATGTCATCAGGAATTCTACATGAACTTCCATTTGTTGAGGGCAGTCTTCCAAAATACATGAATATAACAAGAAAATTAAATCATGAATATCTGACAGTTTTGACATCAATCTGTTGTATACAGTGGTTAGATGGTGACTGCCCTATATTCTGACATCCCTGTATTCTGACACACCTTTCTTCTGACAGCAGGGGGCATAGTAAGAACCTCTAGGTCCCATGGACGAGGAGAATTGCTTGGCACCAAAACTAATGGTATCACAGTTTCAATTGTACAAGCTCTCTCCGGCCATTAGCACACATACTTCCAAATTAACGAATGCACAAGATACAGCAGTACATGCAATACTATTGAATGCTATTTACTGACGCTGTTATTTTTCAACACTACAGTCTTGTAACTGTGTGTTGCAACTTTAAAGTATGTCCTGCATAATAGGATCCATGCATCATAACTAGCATCACAGCCAGCCCCCTAAATGGCATCTGACATAACAGATGTGTAGCAACACAGGAGTGTCGGAACGTGGGGTGGCGTCGGAAGAAAGGGGTGTTGTCAGAACATAGGGCTGTAACCGGCTAGACATGAATATTAAGCAGCTCACACATTACTGCTTACTTCGCTAAGGTTTAAGTTCTTCAGACTGATAAAAATTATGAAGAGGTATTTGAACAAAACATTAATGGGAAAATTTGTCATAATTTCGTTCTGCACAAAACACGCCAATTTCAGAAGATACATTCTTTTACAATGAGAGTTTTGGCAACAAAGAAACCAAAAAAAAACGTACATCTTAGTAATGAATGTTCACTCGGGAGTCTTTCCAGATTCGGCAATCAGTTAAAGGGGTCGAACACTTACTTTCAACTGCTCAAACGTGATATCAAGAGGAAAGTGAGGCCAATGATGCTTAATTTGAGTTTTCTCTGATGAGTTCAGCAGTCTTTTGTTCTACACCACACCCTAGGATAAAGTTGGGATGGTGGCCTATTTTTGTCATGCATTAATTACTGTGTAATTGGAGTATTAACCATTGACTTAAGTTACTGCCGAGAGTCACTTTAAAAGTAGCTTTAACAAAGAGGTGATTCAACTCCTCCCCTTTCCACCAAACGGGAGCCAATTTACACAGAAAGGAGGATAAGGTTTATTTTTTACATGATTTGACATGAAGAAATGACCCACTCAGCAGAAAAGCAGTTGGTGTAATGTCATACAGAAAATGACTATGAAACTAAAAGTACACTAATGTGTAAGTAAAGGACAGTTTCAAACCATGGACTAACTTGCTTCCATTCATTGATCCAACGATTACAAAATCACAGAAACTTAAGAAGAATGTGATCACCTGACCCTGCAGAACATTTGCAATAACCGGCTAAAAAAATGAACTTGTGCTCCACAAGTGATGAACTGAACATCTGGCACATCCTAAGTTAACTTCCAAATATCAAAATGTGCAATCCAAAGAAAGCAGTAACTACGTTGACAAGAGAGTAAGGTAACATATCCACTGCACCTCCATCGATAGATGATGCTTGGATTGCATCATCACCAACACAGCAAATCTTAAATTCAAATCTTTTAATCTGGTAGGTGGTTGGTTCCTCCAATCATGGATATGACCATTTGATAAGTTTAGTAAATCTTGCATGTATCATGAGCAGTGGACTGGCAATATTGTCTTGTGTTCAAGAGATATATAACAAATGTAGAATTTCATGGGACTAGCTGGGTCTATGTTTACATCTATCATGAAGAAAAATGAGACAGACTGTTACTCAAGTATGTCATTCTGCAAGTCACACCTTCACTGAAAAGTTCCCACAAATACCATAAAGCCAAAATTCTTTAAAATTGCACAGAAAGGTTAAAAATTTTTCCAGAAGACATCTACTGACAACAAATGGAAACATATATATAACATATATATAAAAGATATTTACAATCAAACATCCATGGAAAATAAGAATCAATGAATATGCTACAACTATTGAAAGAATGGAATTGCAAGGGCTTTTCACCCCGGGTAGAGATGTGTAAGTAACTACCAGAACATTCCACCGACGTTACTTTGAAGAGCTGAACCTTCCAAACACTCATTTACAGGAAATGTCTGTGGATTATGGGCATCTGAACATAAAAAAAAAAACAAAAAACAACATTCTGAATAACTTTGGTAATGAATTTACACAGTGATAACAAGTGATAACTATATGAATCTATTCTGGAGGTATGACTCAATTCTAAATATACAGATTACAGGAAACATTTCATTATTGTTCATGGAAAAGCCTTTCCTTCTGTAGGCAGTCAAGTTCTTCAATTGCATGTTTGCTGTAGCTTTAAAAAAAAAATACTGCAAGGGACTGATATGATCATAAGATCCTGCCATCTGTAAGTTTTGACTTTTGCTACATATTGTTGCTAATTTTTCATGAACCTTTTTGAAGCTCACTTTTGCTTTTGTTTATTCATCGTTGTTTTTACATTTCCTTCCATATGAAAGGCATCTGGCAAAACACATCACAGGGTACAGAACTTTCAGTTTCTGCAATTGCTGACATTATCTATGTTAATGTTATCATACCATCATTGTTTACCTAGCTTAAAGAGATCTATTCCAAAAAAAATGTTAAGCCAGAATTTTGCCAGTTTTGAGTACATGCAGGCTGAGTATGGATTTCACTTCAAGCTGCAATCAGTGCATTTAAGTATAATTTATACAGTCAGTGTTAATCCATTAAAGTAATTGACAAATTGCCTATTTCAGTAAAGACAATCTCTTGACAATTGTTTGAGCAAGGAAACACCAGTCTGCTTGAATCAACGTCCCAGACAGATTGCTTGAATTTGACAGTGAAACCAGATACTTTAAACACATTCCTATTTGAAAGTGAAAGCAGATGCTTTGAGCAAATTCCTCTGAAACTTTGTTTTCTATACACTACACAATGATGGCTGTCCACGATAACACAACAGGTAAATGTCTTGTAACATCCTCCACACCAAAATGGTTGAAAATATTTTCACAAGCAATGGGTGAGCTACAGGCGAACAACCTCTGTTACTTCACACAAACCTAACCAAAACCCTCAGCCCTAATGACGATAGCTGATTGGCTAATATTTTGTTTGTGCCAACAATTTGTTTTCTTCACACGACTTTCTTGTTTGGGTGAATAGCCACAATCTATAAAAATTTATCTCATTCCCAATCATACATCAGACTTTTGGCAGGTCTTATATTGCAGGAATTTCACTGCAACAGCCTTTCAGTCGAACATTAGCAGAACACTGTACAAGAGGATCACACTGTATAACAATCAACTTGATCATGTTTTTCGGTGTTTAAATAAACCAAATACCTCCCACCTGATTAGTTCTGTTTTATTTTTTGCAGAGACTAAAGGACCTCTGAAGTCATCTAACACAATAGGTAAATGTTTCATCACAGTTATCTACCAGTTACTCTCTTGGTGTGAAACTTTGAGTTCTGCGAATGATCTGCTTCCAAAATACACAGACTGCGATGATATCTCACAACAGATATTGGACTATGAGATCGACCTGAGATAAGAAGTTAAGGTGACTATTGACTTTGCTAGTTTCGATATTGTGAAGCCATCGTTGGAACTACAAGCTCCTTGATATGAATCTAAATGGTGCGTGATTTGATTTCATGTCAGTTCTTGAACTGACAGACTTTGAAATCAGTACATGGACTAACTCCAATCCACTACATTTTGTTGCATTAATAGAGCCGCGATTGTTATTTAAGACCAACACTTCATACATGATGATGATACATCATCGGTAATCCCATTGGTGTTGGTGGATGATGCAACCATAGGAATTGAAGGGATCACTGATATGGATTACAAAGCCTCTGATTCAATGGTTTCCAATTACGGGATGAACAGAAGAGAAACAACATGAATTAAGCACCATCATCAAGTTCACATTTCTAGGTTTCACTCTCTCTCCTTTTTTCTTTCTTTAGTTTACCTTTTGAGGTTCCATCGGGAGAGGCAAACCTTTGATTTCATCTCCTACGTCATGGTCTATGTTGACCGGCTGCTTGCTGTATCTCTTTCTGACTAGAGTCTTGCTGTTGATGGCTTCCTCCACCTGACTAGTAACCCTCTGCTTCCAGGCCTCCATCTCCTGGCTGAATTCACGGGCGTTCTTCATCAGCCTCTCCTGCCGTTCCCTGAGGTCTTCCAGTGCTGTGATGTTGTTGTACATTGTGTACAATCCTTCGCATATCGGTTCCGAGTTCTGGGCCGGCTGAAGCTTACCTGACATGTAGTCGTCGTATTCCTCCTGAGTTAATGACAGAGACTGGGCGTCCAGGTTCTCCACAAACATTATTGCACAAGTCTAAAAGGAGGCAAGAATAAACTTGTATTAGCATTAACACTAGCAGCTACTTCACAAACATTTATTGCTAGAGTCGAAATGGAAGCAAGTTAAACCCTGCAACATTGACACAGTAACATCAACAGTTTTAAATGTTATTGCACGATTCGTGAAGGAAGCAAATTAAAGGCTTGCATCAGTAATACCAGCATCCAACACCCTTTTCTCACTAAAGATGTCTTTCACACATTCAAACCTAAATACATGAGCCCAGGAGAAATGAAGATTACCAAATTTATCATTTTAGCAGGATTGATAATGTTTTGCAAAATTTAACCAGTGCACCGTATACCATCAGGAGAGAGATATGCATGCGATTCAGTTTCTCCTTCCAGTATCTGACACAAAGTACACACAAAGATAGAGATACCATCACAGCAGATGTCGCTCACCAGATTAGTGAAGAAATAACCAACTTCTCCAGATTGGATTCGTGAAGGGCTGGAAAACCTTGAGATGAACTGGATGTTGGAGTGAAGCTGAGGAGGATTGGCCTTAAGGATGAGGTAGATGAGTATGGGAAGATAATCGTCGGCAGTGGCCGGGGTACCCTGGGAAGCCTTGAAAATCTGGAAGATAATCTTGCTGCAACGGACCACGCACCCGAGCTTATCTATCGGAGCCTTCTTTGCATTAATTTCGATTAGTTCTAAAGTCAAACGAGATGGAAATCCGAGAAGAATGCACAAATGCATTTTACTTTTGATGATGGTATTATGAGCATTTTCTTTACTGAATATGACATCGTAACATGAGGATATGCCACAAGTTTGTCCTGTGCAATATGGGCTTAAATGTATCATGTCACTAATTGAGATGTAACATCCACTATACACAAAATGACATCCACTGACCTTAAGGAGTTGATGACTGAGAGGCATTATGAACTTTTCATGTTCACCTACAGACTGCATACTGTGAGAGATATATCCAGGCCTTTAATATGTCTTGCAATTCCATACGTACATGGTTTTCACAAATTGATCCTTGTTGACCCAAATGGCCTTCATCAAGTACAACAGGCTTTTGTGCTCAGTAGGGTAAAGCACTAAATATACAGCACATGACAAATACTACATCCGTGCACCATTCCGTTGTTGAGATATGTTCACAAGGTAGATATCACACACACCCACACACACAGCTGAATGATTAGAGCTGTTATGGTTATCATCGAAACCAAAAAAAATGTCGGGTGTATTGAGTATCATAATAATGCTGCTATGTACTACAGGCCAAGCTGACTATTAAAGTTGCAACACAGCAATTTACTGGTACAGGTCATGAATATGACCTCAAAATATGCTAGAAACACTGAATTGAAACTAACTATCCGTTACACTTTCAATGGACAATCAAACCTTAAGTGTTTCTTCCGCACAAATAGACACACCTAATGCAGCTATTTATGGTGATATTTTCCCGGCATAAAGAGTACAGAGTGCTTCAAATGAACTGAGAACACCAGAAAAATAACATTAAAAATATTGACCTCAAAGAACAGAAGGATCCAGAAATCCCTAGGCATGACAAAATGTGGTCATAATTAAACCCTGCCATTAAGATTTTATATCTAACTTTTCAGCATTTATTTGCTGTTACCATCAAAGGAGAAAAAAAAAAAAGGAGTCCAGCAATGACTTATGATCAGTGCTCTTTCTTTTGTTCACATGCCTCCTGAGTTTATAATTAAAGTTTCTACTGACAAAGAATTCATTGATACTGTTTCTTTGAACAGACTACTGTCAGAGATTCAGATATAAGGGCACACTAAACATGGCAGAAAAGATTACAAGCGAAAACTCCTTTTCCATAAATTTCAAGGTTATTCACTGAAAAATACAGAAGAAACTATTTGATACAATGGCTATTGAGGATGAAGTTAAATTTAATACATATGGCAAAGAGCTGAAAATGCACAGCACAGAAAGCAAGCCAGCAACATTTACACACAAAGCTATCTACATTTCACTTTATGATGGTTACTTTACTTTTGTTTTCTATTTTTAGCAGACCTCTCTTCTCAATAAATCTCTTCTCGGGAAATTCTGCTCACCAGGAGTCAGACGACAAAATGCCAAGGAAGAAACCACTCACCTGTTTGAGCTTTCACGATAAGCTGACTGACAGACATATTTCCTTCTTCGATGGCAGCGCCGAGCATGTCGCCCGTCACCCAGCGCAGCTTACGTATTCTGTTTTGAATGGCTAGGTCTCTCTGTTCGTCGTCCGTATCAGAAGGGGAGAAGAAGTCTCGGTAGAGTCTCGTCATTAAGTACTTCTCGACGTGATCCATTATGGAGGTCTGCTGATTCACCGTAACACCTAGAAAATGATTAAAGACAGCAAACACATCCCCTAATGACCTTCACTCAGAGATCAGAATAACACGGAGAGGCAGACACAATCGACGCGGCAAATTTGCAGAAAATTAATCGAATCAACATCGCATGTGGGGTGGCGCTGATCAGATTGATCTCTTCTTGTAAATTCAGAGGAGGATGAAGGTGAAACAAATTTAGAATTTTGATTCCTCTTCTTTACCTTAACGGAATTGTCTGATGTATTTCAGTTGGTGTGTGCTTCTTTTAAACCTGTCTAACTGTCTAACCTGTCTGACTGTAAGATCATATCAAAGTGTGCAGCATTTACAAAAATTGCTGAGGATGGTAAAACTAATGATGAAAAGCAAGCATTATTTGTAAGGTTAGTTAGTCCACAAACGTCACGACAATGTTCCTGCTCAGCTCATCATACATAGGAGACGATGGATAGTTGACAAGGCCATATCAAAAAGATGGGGATCCTTCTACAACTGACACCAACATCAATATATTCAAACAAACAAAAGATTTACCTTCCCTTAATGACAAATAAGCAGTTGCAGTTTTACTACTTCAAACTCTCATCACTATAACCATTATCTCTGTTAACCTCCCACCTTCCACCATTACTCCTGTCATCTACATTACTATAACATCCTCTACCATAAAACCATCTGTAACTAATCCTCTCCCAGACTAACCTTCATCTGCCATCCTCTTTCTGTTAACCTATCCCCATTAATCTCTCAATTATTCGCCTGATCTTTACTACAATCACCCCTAGCACTTTTACCCTATCACCCTCGTCCCTACAACCATAACCCCCTATCCCCACCCTCACCCCACTGCCATAACCCCTATCCCCACTCTCACGCCTACCACCATAATCTCCTATCCCCATTCTAACCCCTACCTCCATAACCTCCTGTCCCCACCCTTACCCCTACCACCATAATACCCTATCCCCACCCTTACCCCTACCACCATAATACCCTATCCCCATTCTAACCCCTACCTTCCATAACCTCCTGTCCCCACCCTTACCCCTACCACCATAATACCCTATCCCCATCCTTATTCCTACCACCATAATCCACTACCCCCTGTCAACATTCCTCCCTTTCTTCTCACTCCACCTCACTCTCTCTTTCTCTCTATTTTCCTTCTCTTTCTTTTCCCCTTAACTCTACACGTTCCTGTCAGTTTCAAACAGACGATAAATTCAAATCACGTTTCAACGCACCGCTGTAAATCTGATGAGAATTAATTCTGTCACCAAGTTCGGCATAAAAGTCCTGAACCTTCCCGGCGGCTTCATCGATCGACAACCTGTCTTTCGACTGTTCAAACTTATTGACCAGTTCAGTGCACTGCTTGTATAAATCTTCAGCCATGTTCTTATTCAGCCTCCTAAGGTATTCTATGAACCTGTTGTTAGCATTTCTGCTCTCAGAGCTGAGCTGCCTCTTAACTTTATGGTGTGAATGAGCTTCGGGAAGCGAATCAGCTGTTTCAGCTAAAGAGGGAAAGAACGAGAATAAAGATGATCGAGAATTTACATACCAGTAAGACGCTAAATGTCATACACATAAAAGAGGAACCACTGCTAGCACCAGTATTCACACACATTGCTGGGACCAGAGAGATATCAACGTCCCCAATTATAGTAACATGAAAAAAACATTATTTTTATCATTTCACAGCCTTGAAATTTTTAACAATTTCATCTGGTAGTCAAAGAGGCAATTATCATGTAAAATGTGGTCAGTCCTTTTTCCAGATTTAGTCATCCTGGCACCAAGTTATGTTATTTCCAGGCTACTGTATGATGAACACACTTGCAACATGCTCTTAGCTAATGCATCACCACATTTCACGACATTGTCTCAGATACTTGATTCCAGCACTAACCAAATTTGGTGGTCTGAAGGATGACTTTGTGAAAAAAGTGCTTGTCCTGTAGAGACTCTCGATGTCTCGGACAGAAGGACGTACAACTACGCTTCATATGTATTCCTCAGAGCTAGCTCTTCTCTTACCATCCTCTGTCCCCTTCTATTAGAAGATCTTTCAACTGCCTTATAAGTAGACTGCATTTCTTAATTACAAAAGGTAAAAAAATGTAATCTGCAAGTGCTACACTTCATCATCAATGATTTCAACTACTTAAGATAGTGTCTCCACTTTAACAAGTTACTTGGCTCAAAAGTATAAAATATTTCTGGATTATGCCATCATTACTTTCTTTCTGGAGGTCAATTTCTCATTACTCCGACTGATATGACCAGCCAATCAACTCTATAACCTTTGATCTGGATGGTAATTAGCAACAGGAAGGACACCGATCATGAACTTCTGTAGTATCAACAACACCTGAACAGTTTACTATTTCAGAGGTACAGCTTGGATCTACCATGATTTTATGTACATAGCCTTGTCCCTAAGAAATTCTTTCTAGAGGTTACAATGCAAAAATATTGCCTGTTCAGATTTTCAGTGCAACCTCCAATTGGCACCACATTACTGACTGAAAATCACTTAACCTACATTTAGCGACTAAGGTCATGAAAAGACTTCACAGTTGACTTCACATTTGGGCATAATGAAACTTATAAAATGGATCTTATATTACTTGGACTAAAATCTATCATGAGCTTCTGCACATTGTCACCTCTGTACCCTAGTTCTCTTTTGTAAACAGCGCTGCTCAGATTTTCATAACTATCCTAAGTGGAGATAAACAGCCTCAGCGACAGCAGTCCAGTGATCATAGTTTCTAAAGTCATTTGCACCAAAAGTGATGTGACGTCCTGCACAATCTTGGCTATACAAACATTCAACACTGTTTCACGATGACCTTTCAGCGATTGAACAACAAATATCAGAACATTAACTTCCTAACAGAAATCATCCCTTGGCCAGAAATGATAGATCATAATTGACCAACTGAATGACTACAGTGTGTTTACAGCATATTAATATTGCTGACCTGAAATGACAGATCATAATTCATCCACTGAACGAGTATGTTTACAGCATATCAATGTTGCTGACCTTTGGATGGACGGCCGACACTTCTAGAGAGTATGGTTTTCATTGTTTGAGTTCGAGATGTTGCCTTATTTCTATGTTGCTGTCTGCCTTCGAATCTTTCGAAACCTATTCCCATCTGTTGGTTGACATCCTCCGCTCCTGACTTTTCTTCCCGCTGTGCAGGATGAGCAGGTCTTCCAGCCGCCAGAGCTTTTTCTTCTTTTTCATGAATTCTGGTGATTTGAAGGAAAAGGAGCTGACATGTTAAACTTGTTTCATTCCAACAGATATTTTAAAAGAGCAGAAGGGTTCAGGATATGCCCTGTGCCAGAAGTTACTTTCAACTTATGGAACGAACAGTTTACATCTTTAAGGATCTTTAAAAATTGAAAACAAGAGCCTCTATATAATACAAAAAGTACTGATATTTAAGTATCAACAAATAATAAAGATGTCACTAAACATGATGAAGCCTATTGGGTAAAGCAATATTGTTCATCACGGAGCTAGTGACCTCGAAGAAGCAAAACGAAGGAAATTACAAAGTTGTTTGTATATCTCTGTGTAATGCTGACAAAAGCACTGAATATAGTCAACTAAAAGTTTCTTCTGCTTCAAATAATTTCACCATTTTAGTAGATTGTGACAAATTACTTAAACATTACTTACTCTCTGGCATACTTTTCATCACTTTTGATCTGTGCTTCCCTCTGCTTTTGGGACACCTCTCTCCAACACTTTGAGCAAAGCCCTTGCCAAGCCACATTTCCATAGAAACCACAACCATTTTTGCAGAGTAATTCTTTTTCATCCACATGAAAAACTGCCTTCTTCGGCTTCTTCCTGATTCCGGTGAATGACATTCTCGATGATTTGCCACTCGTTGCTCACATGAGATTGAACACTACCAAGAACAAGCAAAACACAGTATACATTATGTACACATTAAAACATTAATCAAACCTACAGCACTGAATGCTGTAATTGATCATTACATACTGAATTCACAACCTGCAAAGAGTAACATACTGCATTATGTGCAAACCATGTGAAATCCTCGAACAACGCAAAATTTAAGCTAGATGAACAATTTCAGCACCCATTTTCGTTTGATAAGGGAAATGCTCTTGCAGATGTGAACTTTGCATGTAAACATTACCTCTTTTAGATGGGAGGATGGTTATAAATGATTTTGAGTGTCTGAGTAATAAAAAAGTGCTTAAAGCTTTCAGGCACTCCAATGGCACCCACAGGTTCCCACGAACGGAATGACAACTAATCAGTAGTTCTGTAGAAAATAATTCTGACCTGAATTTGACCTGACTGTGTTTGAAGATAAGGTTTTAATCATTGCAAATGATGTAACTATTACATGTGGGAAACTACTGTTGTTCAAAGCAGGTTTACCATTTTTAGGTTCACAAAACAAAACATGCAGATGTTCACTCAAAAACATTCTTGAATAGTACTTCATATGCTGCATAGAATTGGTGGCAAATATACATCTTACTCCAAACAAAAGGAAAATTTACCCAGCTGTAAGCATTTGTATCTAGTTGCTTTGATGGCACTGAAAACTTCTAAAAGCTGCATGTTTTCTTGATATGAAAAAAGTATAATTGTGTTTTGAAGAGAAAAATGAAACTTTTAAATTGATCACTAACCTGTAAATGAATTCACTACAGATCATGATAGCAGAGTAGACCTACCTGTAACATCGGGTGTAACAACTCCTGTACAGTAGGAGAATGTAGTTATGTACTGACGTAAGCCTTGCTATACACTAACCTGTAAGCCCACTTAAAAATCGCATCTGACATATTTTTTTGATCTGCCCCAAATGTGCAATCATTTAGAAGAAACATACATGAAATGGATTCATGATTGGATTAAAAAGTTTCTGAGGCTCACATCAGTAATCTTGCTACCTGATGCTGAATTTTGGCTTGTGAATTTGCAAAAACGTGCAGCATTACAAATTGACGGTCTTCTACAGCATACATTAAGAATGACACTAAAACATTTGCAAAGTATAGCATTAACGGCTACATTGTCTACTGTAGCTTCATCTGCAGTAGATACTTTCTCAACCACTGGTGAAGGCCAGTTTCAGCCCATGCCTCAAGTATAACGCCTCCCTGCAATGCTTATAGTTTTCTACACAAATTTTACAGTTTGGAGTGACTGCAGGATGCCTCACTACAGATATAGAATCTCTCTTTAACAATCCACAGGTACAAATATAGTCACAACCTTATGTATGGGAAACAACTTTGCGAACGACTTCTGCATGTGTGTTGGGCCTGTTCTTCCCAAAAACTGAGCCTCTAATTTAGGTGGAGGAGGGAGTAATTGCAAAATACCCCACATGCCAAAGCTATACCAGGAAAACAGTAGACCATGCAGTGACACTATCAATTTATTGCAAATAATCTATTGCCTTGGCATCGGAAAGGATTCTTACGTCCAAAGTGAAAATCAGTGGAAATTCCTGTCATGTTAATAGGTATGCCTCCTTTTGAGCAAGATTAATTGTAAGTCGAAAAAAAAAAGAGAGTTTATTTTACTATGTTACCTATTTATAAAGTAAGGCTAAGAGGACATACATAGTAAATTCAAAAATGATCCTAAGTCGATAAAAGAAAACAATAATATTGAACTACCCATGAAAAGAACACAGAGATATGCATTACAAATCAGAATATACATATAAGAGGCTATGAGGACATGCAGTCAAATTGTTTAATATATTTGTTTGGAAGCTACAAGAATACGTAGTCATCATGTCATCTTTGAATGTGTTTTCAGGAGGATATGTAGTCAAAATGGGAGTAACTGTGACATACTAGAAATCATTCTAAGTTCCAAGTGTTTTTTAAAGGTCATGTGACATGAACATGATATTTCACAGTGTTAGTTACATTTTATCAGTGAAAATGTTAAAATTAGCCAAAAATTCCATCAAAATTTATCAAAGGTTGATACTGACACCGTGCAAATACTCCACACCATCTGTTTTGCATTTTTATCAAACCTAATAACTAAAAAACGGTGGATATTATTCCAGTGGGTTTTCCGCAAAGGTTTTGCTTCGCAATTTCTGAATGAAACTACTGTAGGTCTTTTGTACAGTAGATGCATGTCACCAAACCTGTAAGAGGCTACAAGGATACACGGTCATGTGATCTCTGATTTGAAAACAACTCATCATCAGTTCATGTATATTGTTGTAAAAAGTTATACAAGCAGTCAATATTGTTTGACATTTAGGAGGCTGTAAGGATACACTGTCAAGGTAACTGCATAGCCTGTTCAAAAACAGAGCTTAAGGTCAAGGGGTATTCTGCCATTGTGCCTGGGAGTGCAGTCACAGTGGAAGAGCACTTTCTGCAAAACTTTGTGCTTTTCTCTTATTTTGGGGGTGGGGAGAGAGATTTCTTTTTCAAGTCCACTGAGACTCTAATCTGGGGTGGACATGAGCGGTCCTAGTCTGATGCTGACTGAGCCATTAGGATGCATGAGATCTCAAGCGAGCACTTATTCAAGTTAAAGACAGATACCAATCGCCCGGAACAGTTTCAAAGTTCTCCCAACTACTATCATCTAGTCCCTCTCCACAGCCTGTTTAACATTCCTCCACATGTGTAATCAAAACATTGGATTCCTGTGTTTTCTGTGCAATATGAACTATTGTGCATCTTTCAAATTTACTCTAAATAAAAGAGCAGATCCAGTTGAGAATTTTTCTATCCACCGGCCAAAAATACAGCTTAAAGTGATGAGTTACTGGCTAGTGATCCAGTTCCTATCCTCCAGAGGCTCAGTGAGGTTTTAAATTGAAGGGGGTCTTCTATGGTTGCACCTGCAGCATTTGCACAAACTCCAGTAGCCTAAGTACCTGTTATAGCCCAGCAATAAATTAGGTGTCATTTGTACCCCAGACAACACTGTGGTGTACTGTAAGTTGAGTCAATGAGAGTGAGTACACCGTTATAGACCTACGCCTATTACTAGTTTTTGCCAAGTACAGGCATCTTTCAGAGGGGTAACTGCTGAATACCCCGGCCACTTTTCAATGTAAATTTGGGGTAGATTCACGGCCCCATGGTTTATTATAGACTAAATACTTTTCAGCTTAAACGCATTTTGAGAACGATTCAAGGGAAATAGGGCATTTAGAATACACCACCATGGCGTACAAAGAAAATAGCTTTATACATTGTTAAACCATTCAGTCTCATCCAATAAACATCTGTCAAAGCTTCATCTCCTCAAAACATTATGCATGTGATGTGTAACCGAAGATGCAGGTGGAAATGTGGTTCCTTTGATAGATTTTTGACTTTGACCTCGTTCTAAATGACGCAATTCCTGCTTCACGGACAGTTATTTGGGAATGAGTCTACATAAACGTGTTATGTTGGAGGAAGCATTTGAAATCCACTGGGAATCCGATCTGGAGTGAAGTTGCGGTCACAGCCCTAGTTACTGTTACTTAATTATCATCTCTCTTCTATAGTATTTTTGTTCCACTGGAACTAACATCAGAAGTGGAGTCGTGATCATTGTTTGCGGTGAAGAAAACAAATGATTAAAAAAATCCTGGTAGCCTACTGAGACTCCAATCTGGAGTTGAGTCGTGTGGTTGCATTGATGAAAAACAAATGATTGTTACATCGTACTAGTGAATGACGTAATGCATTTTACTGGGATTCCAATGTGGAGTCACAGTCAAAGTCCTTGGTAGTCCTTCATCCAGCTACATCATATGGTTGACCGCGACAGCACCTCCAGAACCTTGGTGGTAAAGGATTTATGGCAGGGTATGCAGTCGTGCAGTCTTTCAAGTTTCAGCCAGGAGGGAGGACTGTTGTTTAATGTTAAGTTTGTAAAGTTTGCTTACGCTTACAGTAGCTCCTTCCAGAATAAAGAGGGCCACACCAATTAGCCGTCTACACCAAGTAGTAACGTACTGCATTAGTGATCAGTTATAATGCAGTACATTATGTAGAGCCGAGGCCTATGCTTTACAAAACACTGTGTCACGGTTAATCATCACATTTCCCGGCCTGAGTAAGTACTAACACCAAGTTACAGTCACGTACAGTCTAACAGTATGTAGGCCTAGCCGACTTCCAACAAAATAGAGAGGGGACCTATGATGAGTGCATAACTGTTCTGTTCACCTGTATAATAGTTACCGATAGGACGTTCAGTGTAGATTTCCCTAAACTGCAACTTGTAAAACCACACATGAGGCTTAAAAAAGAACTAGACAATTTACGAACCCAAGAGGTTGTTCTCACTTCTTCATGTATTTCTTCTGAGTAGTTTTCAAGTGAATTTTGGTATTTCAACTTAACGCCGACACAGCAAGGCTTTCCATGGCGGAGAATGACTGTATCGTTTCGTGCATAATAAATGATACACGCCTACTCGAAGCCTGAGTAGATGGGTAAAGACATTAAGCCGAAAGATTGTCACCACAAACCTGGAAAAAAATCCCAGTACGCATTGTAGTGACATCTGCGATGGCACAATATGGACATGCAGAGCAAAATGCTACATGGAAAGTCAAAATATGGAGTTTTAAAGTAGAAATTTTTAATCTAAAAATTTTGACTTTTTAAGTCAAAATTTCGACTGGCAGGATGTTTTTTTCAACTGAGTGGCCACCCCATCCCGACAGTTTCATGGCAGGATCGTCTAAGAGGACTCGTGCCCTCAATCATTGGGGCCGACGGAGCGTACAAGAAAATATGGGCTTTCGACCCCCTGCTCGTTACAGCTGATGGGTTGCTGAGCTGGGCAGGTACCTCCACCCCTCCGAGGATTTGGGAAAGTGGCTAATAAGTGGGGGATACTCTCCCGTCCGTCGGATGGGGACGTTAAACGTCTCGGGAGCAGGTTTAGATTTGTATAGGATTGTTGGTTCTCACCTGCTTCGTTACCCTCTAAACAATGTTTGATTCATACTTTCTGATTCTCAATTACTAAACAAAGACCCCGGCCCACCGCCAGCCTAGGGAGGCCAGTCATCAATAGTGAAAAGTTCCCTCACTTTTGGAGTTCCCTTCGACCACTTTTGGAGATCAGTGAATCCACTCCCTTGTAAAAATATGAAACAAGCAGTTCACTGAGTTTCACTTGCATGGAGCTAAATACCTTGCAACTGAAATGGCAGTTGCAATTAATAGTTTACACTCTGGCTGTATGTTCAGGGAGCAGTCATTCAGCTCCCTGGTATGTTGAACGCACCATGATGCAATAGCTGGTTTGGTTTGTGTGTCCTACATGAAACACTGGGAATAGTACTGATCAAACAAGTCTGGTCTCGTGATAATTGCATATGAGCTTTTTTCATTCAATTTACATATGCCTAGTGATAGATATTACGATTAATCCACCTTGCCCGTTCCGGTGAATGAAGACAAAGTTCTGGATCAGGATGGTCTATCTGTGACATTTGACATATATAGAAATGTATATTTCTGGTGGGCTCGGCAGCGTATTTTTCCCCCAAGACGAATTAATGGGGACGAATCGATTTTTCAAAAACGTTTAAAATTGTTTCTAAATCAAGGTTAGGTTCATGATATAAGGTTGGGTTCACGTGGCCCAGGGATATTTCACATACTCTTTCATAATCTTCATCAGAATTCCAAAAAAAAAAAAAACTAAAAATGATCCTATCATTTTGGAATAAGGGGGGGGGGGGACCTATATCCAAGAAGCTGTTTCGTCCACCCGCATGATTTACCCTCATTCGTCCTGCAAAAAAAAGAGCGGCCTGGCCGGGTGTAAAAAGTTTTGCAACTGTGGAGATTGAAAAAAAAAGAAACTGAAGAAGTTTATCATATACTAAGGTGGGACTCGGAGGGTGTGGCGGGATGGGGGATAGAGTTGCCAAACTATGTGGACTCAGATAGCACACGTGATTGTTGTGGCACACAACAGTTCAAACTTGAGCAACTAATTAACTGCCAGGACCCAACAGTGGACACTTGACACACTACTATAGTGGTATTAAGCTATTGTACAGTATACTGTTCAACATACATCGACATGTAATACGTCACACTTAACAGAGCGGACGTGGCTAGAACTTCCTGGTAGTGCGGTGATCGAGAGACGTGCTGACTGACTGAGGGTTACCCCTCCCTTTTGAGGAATTCTTCTTCTTCTTCTTCTCTTCTTTTGAAAAATGGTGAAACATCCGAGGACATTGGTACACCACGTACGCGTCGTGAGGTCGGTCAAACCCTCAGTGAATTTATAATAATCTCCACAGGCTTATGGTGACCAACAGCCCTCTCAATGAGAATTAAAAATAATATTGTGCCTTGTTGAGAGGTCAATGACAACAGCACCAGATGCTTGACTTCAATATGATACTGTCTAGTCTTCTCTTTTTCTCCCTCTTTGCTTTTCGTCAGTTTTGAAAAAAAAATACTAGGTGCAAACAGAGGTGACCCGAAGTAACTGTATTGCACTCTCCTTCACCTAAAGCCTCCACTCTTACGTAGAACTTCTGCTGAACGGTCGAACAGCAGTCGTCCCGTACTTATAGCTAGTCAATTTTAGGAGATATATCCTTTGGATTGAGATTTTTATTTCTTGGCAGTCTTCAATAGTTATCCTCCGCAGAGGAAACCTTGCTCATGCATATTTGAAGGAGATTAAGCGAGCACTAACCGGTTGGGGGATTACTATCACTCACGACCTGAGTTGGGATAATCATATCCATATAAGCATATCCCCTACATTTTTTTTTTATTTTGTCGCGACTCATGCATGGACACATGAGCCAGCTAGACCCCCCGCCGGCGGCGAAGAAGTACGCTCCCACAGGCACCGTCTCTGACTGTGTTCACAGTCATAACATAACATAGCATAACATAACAAGTTTAATTCCAAAAGAGGGCAAAAGCCCCATAAGATGCCCGGTAATTCAAACCCACCCCCCCCCCCTCCAAAAAAAAAAAAAACTAACCAAACCAATACCCGACAAAGCCCAGCAATATCAGATTCTGCCACAATCACGATAAAACTTACCAATGTTGCCCTTGACGGAAGCTATTTATTGAAGTGGAATTTACAAGGCAATCGGGCAGACTATTCCACTCACTGACAACTCTATGTGAGAAGCTAAACTTTCTAAAAGAAATAATGTCTGAAAATTTTACAGCTCGAATTGGACATTTTGGGATCACAACAATTTCAAAGTAATTTTCGCATCTTTGATGATAAGCTCTTTATAATATTAATATTCATCAGCCCACTCTGGCAACCCTTATAACGGATCACATGACGTTTTAGATTACGCAATTTTGACACACCGCATTGTTTACATGCACAAAGAATTCAAAACAAGGCCATTGAAACAGAAAGCAACGATATATTTGGGCTAGCTGTGGGATACGTATAAATGTTCTGATTGATGTATCGCAATCGACAAAGCATTTAAACAATGTCCGTGGCTAAAAAGGTGACAACAGGTCGGCAATTGTACAAACATTTGTTTCGAGTATGTGAAAAGCTTCCAGAAAAGGTCCAAGATCATTACAAACATCACCTGCGGCAGGTACTGAAACGCTGTGTTCGTATGTATCATTGTGTACATACCTGCGGCTACGTAGGAAGTATAAAGGCCTAAGCCAGTACTGTAACTTCCAAGTGTAACAGAGAACAGTAGGCTGTATTGATTGATGTGTCTGTAATCATGCGAAAATGATGAATCCACATGCATATAAGCAGTGTGATCATGGTCACGGTGTAGCTATATATGTATGATGTAGGCGAAAGCAGAGTGATGGCACTGTAGGATTTGTCAATCACATACCTACTGCATTAACTCTCCTGTTTTTACGAGGAGGCTGCTCTTTCTTTTTGGCCAGTCTCTCTCCCAGAAATGAGGCTATCCATTAAGGCCTATCTCAAACCCACTTTTTTGCATGCCCAGCTATGACTATTCAGTTCCAAACTAGCCTATCCAATTTTCCCCCAAATCTTGCGAATGTGATTTTTCGTGTCATAATATTCCAAATCTCACTCCTTCAGAGCAAGACATGTTGACAGGTCTGGGATCACGCAGTACACCTCTACCCTACCCTGGTCAGACGGCTTATGATAAATCCGTGAAGCGAAACAAAATACCATAGCCCTGACTATGAAAGGTTTTGTGGGTACTGATATTTTCCAAAATATCCTTCTTAATGCACAATGGAAGGGCCCTAAGAGATTGAATGGGTCAAAGTGCGCACTTGTTTCATTTTGTTTCGTAGAATATAGCGTGGTGGCCGTACTGATGTTCTTAGAAACAAAGCAAAACAATGAAAATATAATTGTTTCTCTGAATATCAGAATAAAGGTTTACGCACAAGTCTTCACTGTTTTACCCTCGTCACGGTGAGTATATGTTGAATACCAAGGCTTCCGTCGGTTTTGTGGTCTTACAGTGTATATATTTTTGCATAATATGGGTATGTAACGTACTTTTAAGTCTGTTGCATTTTTTAAGGTACTCATTTTTCACTCTACCTGAATTATGGGGGGGGGGAAGTGATATGTTTGCCCCCAACAGTTCCTTTGGTGGAGCAATTGCCCCCTTGCCTCCCCCAGGATCGATCCTCTTGGTGTCGATAGTACATCAGAAAATTTTCTGAAACGACGTAGCTAGGACGCCCAATGATTTTCTTGGTTTCACGTATTACTCCCTGAAGTCACTCTGGTTTATCTATGGTCTATGTAACAAGTGACAAGCGTAATTGGGTCAAATGACAAGTTTGTGCTTCTAAATCTGTATTTAGATATCCAGAGAAATATCTATCTTTTCTTTGTTTTATTTCGCAGAATATCGAAACCCCATCACACTAATGATATTTTGCAAAAGGAAACAAGTATATACTTTGGCCGATATGATCGTTTTCCTTCCATTACTGTATGCATTGAGAAGGCTGTTTAGCAAATATCAATGCTCACAAATAAACTTTCATGGTTAGGCTATTTCGTTTTGTTTCGCAGAGTATCGTAAGCATGGTCAGCCTACATTGTAACAATTCACTGAACATGTTCTTATCATGAAATACTAATAACTAGTAGACCCACACTAGAAAGTTCAAAACTGCAGCTGGCATTGAGCTATTGACAAACTGCCGGTTACATCCCCGGACAAATATATGTTGAACAGATATTTGTCTGGTGGATAATCATCTACCAACGTTAATTTTCGTGCCATATCTGCTTTTCGTTGATTTAACCATGACTGTAGTTTTCCAAATAAGTGAAACTTGTGGAAAAGAATGTTGCCTGGTTATCAGGAAGTTGTGATTCTAGGTAAGAAACAGTGAAAGTTGCTTTACACTAAACAAAACATATTTTGTTAGATTTTGTTGTTCAATGAGGTATTTCTGTATAGGTCCCCTTGCCATCAATCTCTTTTTAAGGGGGGGGGGGGGAACTGTTCTTTCCCTTTTGTCCATCATGTCTGCAGTCAAAGTGATAAATTGGTCCTGAAGACACAGTAACCTTGGTTGTCCCAAACCTCACCAACACCATACAGTCTTGTAGCAACATGATTTTGAGTCTAGAGGGGACAAACATATAAGAAGCAAGTTTATGCCCCTCACACGGCAACGAAACACAATGGGGATTTGGCATGTGGTATATAGAGCCCTGTTGGTGGCCTCTGCTGGTATTCAGCGACAAAATTCAGGAAGGGGTTGAGGAGGACAAAGCCCCTGGAAGCTCAGTACAGAGTGTAAGCATCTTTGAACCCTTAAAATGCTTCTAAATGTTCATTACATTCTGAACTACCTCTGTACATACATCACGTTTCATAACAGGACAACCATTTTCCTGGTACATGATTTTTGTGGTTTCCACCTCAAGATCTTTTTGAGATCGAAGAGGACAAATTAGTCACCCATAATTCCAATTTTTGTTCATGAATGTCAAAAGCTACTGTACATTTTATAACAAGAGCATATCACTCCTCAAAAACAAACAAAAACCAATGACTTGCCAAATCAATACATATGAAGAGAGGCCTAACTTAGTCAATCTTTCTGAAGAAATTAATTCTTCTTTGATTTTTTTGCTATTCAACTTCAAGTGTAAAGAAATCCCTGATCTTTGTCTGATGCCTCATTATTTTGGACACATGCACATACGTACGTACACAAGACACATGAACATCAGGGTTACCAGCGACAAGCGGCAGAAAATGCTAGTAGTTTGACACCATACTGAGAGAGGGCTGTATATGCAGCCCTATGGTTTTCACTAGTATTTTGTCAACTATGCGTCAGTCTGTAGTAAAAAATTACAGCGATTTATCATTATCAGGAATCAATAGGAAATTATATGTACGAAATTAAATGTAGATTTTACAAAAAAGAAAAAGAGAACTGTTTTAACTCCAGTAATGAGTTAAAGTGGCTTGTGTGTGTACTGAAAAACCAAAAAGATTAGATTATGTTTGATTTTAACTTTTTCTTTATTTTTAAATGTACACACGAGGTTGTACATGAACAGACTTTGTCTTTCAATGAAGGAAAATGACACTAACTACTTGAAAAAGCAACAGAATTGTCATAAAAACAGAAATCATATTTGAAAATTAACGGTTCTTACTAAAACAGTCTGCATAATGAATATGCAACAGTACAGGTCTCACTTGTGTATCAAAAACATACTACTCAAGTCGTGGCTCCTTGGTAGGTATCGGGAATTGTATGGGGAACTGTATTTACAAATATCCTACGAACTGAACACAACCTTGCCTGTGGCGTCAGTGATCCTGAGTTGTGAACTGAATATTCAATACTAGTATACTTCCCATTGGCTTGCTTAGAGAAGCACACCGTTGACTTGAGTGAAAACTGTCAACCACTTCATTATGTTCTACACATTTTGTCATTATGTTAGAAGAATGTGAAATCATATGGCAAAATTAACCAACAGAAACCTGTTTATCTTCCCAGGTTGTCTGAATGGTGTAATTAAAAGCCTTACCAAACTTTTGGCGATGAAATTTCAATGTTTTTACATTTTGCCTACGCAGGCAATCACTTTAAGTGCTATTTTTGCTTAAAATTTTAACTTTTCACGAGGGAATTTGCCCTGTCATTTACAGCTCTTAATAAATCAAACATTGTCAGCTTTTTGGTAGGCCTGGGCCTACTTTATGTTTGAAAATTACAGTTGGATTTGATGAATTTTTACAGGGGCAATGCCCCCCATCTTTGGAATTGGGGAGAATTTTCCAACTTGTCCCCACTTCCTGTTTCCTATGCGTATGATCTCATAAAATTGCACGCTTACACGCTTAATCTCTTGTAGCTCCAAATGAACAACAGTTAGCTGTTGTAAGGTATACATTCTTAAATTCATACATTCAATGAAAGACAATGCTTTGTGAAAGTGTTTTTGCCGCAAAGCTAGGTGGAAACGAGAAGTGCAGGTTTGCAGAAACTTGCACTTTCGTTAGAAGACAATTGACTTAACCAATCGAAACTAGTAATAACTCTGTGAACTTGTGTGAATTCTGGGGTATGTGAATTAAGGCAATTATATGCTCGATTTAGTATGCACATTAAGTGTAGTTTAAGTGCAGATTTAGTGTCATATTGTACCCTCATGTTACCATAGTAATATCTGCAGCTGTAGTGCTAAATACTTTTGAGCTTTTTTTTTTTTTTTATTTTGAATATCCAGGGTTTTAAAAGTCACTCAGATGAAAGTGATCCAGAGAGAGTTACTGAAATCATTCAGAAATCATTAGAGGATGCAGAGTGGCTTTTAAAGAAGGTACTGTATGAAAGTGGGGGAATGTTTGTGCATGCATGCAGATAAGTGTTAACATACATGTGATGAAGAGTTTATGAAAATAGTTACTGTCTTCAGTCACATTTTATGGTCCGGGTGTTAGTGTTTTTTTACATTTTAGCTACTTGCACAGTATCACAGTAGCACACAAGAAATTTTTCTCACATTGTTGAGTATTCTGTGCAGGGTTCTATACCCCATCAGAGGGGTACAACTTTGCACCATAGACAAAATTTTGTAATTACCTATCATGGCATGTAAATTGTAAGATTTATAACTTTTGATCATGCCAAGAATTTGTGACAATCAGATCTAGCTATCATGAAGTTTAATTTGGATATAATTACTTTCTAGAATGTCAACTTACATTAATAATGAAATGAAAATTTTCTGCCTTATGATCTTGTGTCTTATATTTCTGGACTATGTGCTCCTTATCTCTTGTTGTGCCCTTTTAAAATGCCTTGCATTAATAGAGTGATGATGATCTAATTGTTTCCCAGTAATTGGGACAATCTGAAGTTTGTTCCTGAATGTCGTTTGCAAATTGTATCTTTTCAGTATGAGAAGAGATGAAGATTTCACCAAAGAATTCAGCAAAGTCTTGGTCATCGCTGACCATTTGGAGAATGCAGAGTACACCGCTGGAAAAGGTGCTGTATGAGTGGCGTTTCAAAGAATGGAAAGTGACCATCGAAGAATTTAAGTGACCATTGAAAGAACATACAGTGGTTGTTGGAAGAATGCACCTTGACCATTTGCATGAACTGTGAAGTTCAGAGATGATCTGCACGGATATAAAGTAACTTAAGATGGATTTGTCTTTACCTTTGAGGTGTTATTAGTACTCTCTACGTTGTGAAACACGGATTCCGAGATCCATTTCGTAACATTTTCATGAGCCTGAAATGATATGGAGTAGTAGTGGTAATCTGGTGCTCAAACTCCTTGTAAAAGCAATATGCATGAAAATAGTCAACTTGATACTGCCAACTTCTGTTGAGGGCAGACTGGTAGTAATACACATAATACTATATGGTAAGTACATTGGCTCACTGAATATTTTTTCAGTGCCATATTTTCAATGTGCTCAAATTTTCACCTGCTTATTGAAAATAAACTTCCTTTGAATTCAAACATGTGTAACATAAAAGTATTTTGAAAGTAGCTGCAAAGTTCACGTAATTTGATTTTTGTTCAGTTTTCATCTAGAAGATTGCTCTTAATACAATTTGGAATGCAGAGTTAGACCTGGAGTTAGAAAGTTGCAGGTTTATTCATTTATTTCAGTCGTTCTGTCCAGTTGGTTGGAATCAATAGATATGATTCAATATTCATGATACCCTCTTGTATGTGTCTCTTAATCAAGGTGTTGTGCATAATGTTTACCTGTCTTCAGAGTAAGTGACTATATGCTGAACTCTACGGTGCTATGGTTGGGACCAATGATCAAGGTCCCTAATTACTGAGCTTTGAAATCTAAAATGTCAGTTTCTTCTGTTAATATTGACACCTCAAAGGCTAGGAATGCCAACTACACAGCCAAATTGTTGCACTTTCAATAGCCTCTCAACCATCCCCTTATTTTATTCCTGTGCTTCTCCTCAATCAAAAATTCCCTTTGTGTGATTTTTGCCACAGTTGATGAGAATGGCCTTTAAGAACTTTACATATCTTAAAGATAAATGACCTCAAGTCACTAACATTACCTCAAGGGATGCCTACAATCATTACTGAGAGACCTGAGGGGAAACTGGAATATAAATGGCAAAAGAAGGGAAGCAAGACCCTTTGCAGAAGATGTTGCAAACTGGCTTGATAGATTTACAAGATTTAAAACAAAACCAGGACGAAAGTATTATTGTTTAATACATACTCTATTTTGCACATGTAGAAAATCAAATAAAATGAATATACAAATTTACCTAAAACCACTGATTGAAAAATAAGATATATTCCTTTGAAGGATTCATACATTAAAATGTTTGATCAGAAACAAAGAAAACTAAATCCTCTGCTCTACCACACAAGTAAGAATAAAGATAATGGGAAAATTAGGAGATAAATACAATTGCCGAACAAGTTCCAATCATTTGCCGAAAGTGGACATGCTTTTAAAATCAGTAAAGGTGTTTGGAGCTAAACACTGTCTCTGACCGTAATATGTACTTGACAGGATAATGAACTTGTACCTGTGCTTAAATATCGGCTTCAAAATCCTGCTACTGCATCATACTGTGCATGATGAAACTTCTCAGCTCCTGAATATTACTGTTCACAAGCTGCAACTGTATTTGCATGTACGTACGTAGGTTCCAAACAAAACCCAGGGATTTTAGAATTAAAAGTTCACATTGAAATAATCTATTTAAAGCTGGAAGAACATCAGAAATTGAAAGTCTCTAACTTTTTTCTAAAAAGTCGGAAAAGCTACCACTGTATCTTCATGACAAAGGAAACAAAAGCACTGAGTAATTGCACTTTATACATGATTTTCAACCCATGGATCAAACTTTGTTTTCTACAATATCCCCCCCCCCCCGGTCACCACCACTTCATCTTCCCTTTCCCTAACCATTATTAAAGAGAACGAATCACCCTACTGTCAAGTCATGGCATGCTCATTAGGAATACCAAACTACACCGCATTAGAGACTTTAGAGTTTCTACATCGCATGCATGATCGCAACATGCCCTTTAATACCACACCTTGCTCTGCACATGGAATGTTCTATGAGATGGGTCTACTGACTGTCAGTCTGGAATGGAAATGTCTGCTAGAATAGCATACATAGGTACGTACGTATGCAAGCATGCACATACATACACATGCATGCATACATACGTATGTACATACACTCGCTATGTGAAACAACATTAACTTCTATAAAACAGAAAGATCTCTTCAAAGAGAAATGAACAAATATTAGAGTGAAGTGAGATACCACTGATGAGTTTTTCCTACTCTACGATTACATAAGTGGATATTAACTGGCATCTCATCAGGAGCCACCTCAGTGGTGGCTAGAATCATGCGACTGGATAGTACAAGTATGAGGGGTCTGTTCAAGATGAGCCTCCAACCTCACAGTCATGATTTACCAAAGAAAAAAACAAATACTATCTCACTCCTTCAATATCAAATTTTGAAAATTTCATCTTATTTTTTTGTCGCTAGAGTTTACCCACTTACTATATTCTTAAAAAATAGATGCTTTGGAGGATCATAGACAAAGTAAAGCATCTTGCCTTTGACCTACCTTTGATCTACAAGCTACATATCAGCAGGTTTGTCATCATGATGTCATCCTGCACACATTGGATTAATAACTGAAATAGTCACATCATTTACACTGTTGTTTTCCAATGTTAGATGTTTGCAACATAAAGATCTCAGTTTCAGCAAGACTGAATACAGGTACCATTATATATTGCACGTTAATAGCTTGAGCATTTCCAAACTTTCTTCAATGAACAAGATTCATAAAGTGCAATATGAAAGAAAAGGCAACGTTTCAAAAAGAAAAAAATTAGCGAAGCTATAAAAAGGAAAACCTGACAATGGTTGCTGGGCATCCACTAGACCCTTCCGCCGATAAGTTATCGCTGAAGGTTCATTGAAATAATGCACCCAAGATGTTACTGTCACTTCAAGTGAAACTCTAAGAGGATTCTTGTGACTGAATTCACAGTAGTGACTCCAAAGTTTACTTTTGTTAGTTGACTTAGCTGTCAAATATTTTGACAATTCCCAAAACTATCAATGAAGAGAAATTAAAAAAGAAACCTTTGAAACTTAGGTCACCTCATGATTGCTTAAAACACTTCTGTTGCTACCGTGATGGTTAAGGTTACAATGTTAATGCACTGATTTACAGTTCCGAAGAACAGTCTACTTTCTGTAAATTTACAGATATTTTTTAGCGCGTAAGAGAGCTCAGGTGACTTCTACCATGTATGTCATACCTTTAATAATAATAACTGAGACTACAACACAAATGCTACTGTGATTATCCTGGGCCAATGTAATAACCAGAGTGTGAGTTATTAAGATGTGAGGTATAATTGCCTTCTATGTTATCACTGTTTAGTCACACAAGCAATAATCCCATGAATTGTCAAAAGCAGTCTGTCTGTACTTAAGCCACTAATCTGTCTGTCAGTCAATTGGTCAGTCATTCAGTTGGTGTAAGATCTGCAGTTACTAGTTTGTGGCTCCATAACTACTGGACTGTCTGTAGGATGTAACTCGATTGTCGGTCTGTCCATTGATCGGTCGGGGTCAGAATGTGATTAAGACTGACTGTGCATGTGTTCAACTGAATATACAAAGTGTCATACACATAAAATGTACACAAAACCACACCATTGTTAACTCAGTGCTACCAGATCCCCCACAGCCATACCATGTGCCATTTTAAGTATGTGCTTGCTTCTTTCTTAAAATTTAAGGCTCTTGAATAATCTATGAGCAAAGCTACATATAACACAAATGCTATGAAAATAACTAGTTGCCTGAAAATAATGACATGGAGGAACCTTTGATTACATGCCTAATGGAAGGAATCCTTCAAAACACAAGCAGAATTCTGTATGTAACAGAAGTGCACACAAACGAGTGCTTGTCTCTGTCTTGCTTAATTCATTCGGGACTATCACAAACGAGCCAAAGTTTCAAGAAAAGAAATCCATTAATGTGACGGTATGAGGCAGGCCGCTCATCGGTTAATGACGTTGAGGATGTGACTTCATCAGTGAAGTCTGCTTACAAAAAATTTATAATTTAACTGAAATATATCACTTAGGCATCTATAGTACATTTGCTGATTTTTCTCCCTGTGTGGTAACCACTGGTGAGGTGTCTCCCTGTTCCCCCTAGCTCACAAGGCTTGAAGTGGAAGAAAATCCGTTGCTCCTGTGAACGGAGAAAAAGGAGAGAAATTCATGAGTGAAAAACATCATTCACTTGAGACTGGAATTTACAAGAATAATTCATTGATTGCCTCTCACCATCTCCTGGAGTGGCTCCTAACTCCTTACATGGTTTGAGAACAAACTAAGCAAGAATTTTTGAAGGTTTTTTTTTTTCTTTTCTCTACCCAACTCTTGACTGCAACAATCAAATGCCACTGAAGAAAGTGAACCTGACTATGACATAACAACAGATGAATTATCTCTCACAGGGTAAACTGATCAATAAGCTTTTCCTTCACATGATGTATCCCCTTTCTCCGTCTCCTAACTCCACCATTACACTCTGTTGGCGGTCATGTGAAACCAGGCCTGGTCATCATCTGCATCTAAACACTGACTAACCTTACCTCCAGTTCAGGTGGTAGCCATATCAAATGCTGAGCTATTCCAGTAAATATACCAAGAGTTCAACAACGATTAACTTTTGTTGCTGCTTGTATCAACACTACAATAGTCCACTACTACTCTGGATACTGTATCGAACATACTGTATCGAACAGTCAGCTAGCACCCTCCCCTGTTGGTGTCCATATCCAGGACTGATACACTTACCACACCTGTTGGTATCACACAACTTCCTCCTCCTGTTGGTGCTTGTATCAAACACCGAACCATTATCTAACTCGCTGGCTGGTGTCCATATCAAGGACTAACCAACAATCCCTCCTGTTTTTGCTCATCCCAAACATAACCATAGAAATGTACAAATCTACATTGAATTAACTTAATAAAGGTATTAATACCATCAACCAGACCCATCTCCTTTGCCCTACCCCTCCTCCTCCCTTGTTGGACCTTTCTCTATATAGAGGGCTACATCAAAATTCACCGATGAGGAGCCACTGCATAGTTTTTCTTCTTTTGAAAAACTTTCCTCACTGTATCCTCCTGTCAGCTATACCACATGACTGTTCTCCCCTCCTCTGGTTTCAAGCTGTAATTTAGTCATGTCTCATGTACCCTTTAATATCTGGACTTAACCCTTGAGGTGAGACTGTCTGATGTAACAATAAGCCTTTAAAGGGACAGATGGCTTTGATCAGAGTAGATTTACCATCTGACGCATCATGTCCAAATCTACGATGTCATTCTGTAAAGCTGTGCATGACAAAATTAGCTGTATGGCAATGATGTAGAACAAACAACTACCTACATGATTTTACTACTGACAGTGAAGCAACTAAATATGGCCTGCACGAGGGACAAAATCGTGTGAGCAAATTGATAAGCAGTTTGCTTGTCGCTACTGTTTGAATTGGTTAGCAGTCAACTCATTTAGACACACAGAAGACCAGGGTACTAGAGAAAGTACTGATTCACAACTATTGTGAAAATGACATGAAACTGAATTGAAACTAGGTTTTTTTAAAAAAACTTTCTAAATTCATGTACCATTGCAAACATGAGAGGAAACAAAATGAGTTTCAAAGGTGAGAAAGTTGAATTAATTCTCATACAAAGTAAATTACTGTATCAGAAAGATGCTGAAAGAGAACTTGTAAGTAGCAAATAGAATTGCAATAAAGTAGCAGAAAAATATCAAATTCATTTTTTTTTTTTCAAAATGGAAGGAAGCCTAGGAATGCTGTAGATCACAGTAAGTGATGGTAATGCAGTTGAGTATAATGTGGTACAAGGCATTCTGCAATAAAAGCAAAGTGTTCTGGTTACGTGCATTTGTTCAGGTTCTGCTACCTGAAGGCACCACACTAAATATATATATCAATGAGTTAAACATTGGAAGAGTTGCATAAAACATTTAATACACAACAGTGCAAGCAGTGAAAAATCATATTAATACTGTACATCCACACTGCATGATATATACACACACTGTAAGTCAAACAGATTAATTTGCCTTTCCAAAGATGACGGTGAGCTCTGCTCATTTTACATCAGAAGCAGGGACACTTAAAGCTGCGAAATGAACCACTAGTGACTAGTGAGTGAGACAAGCAGATCTGGTAAAGCATTCTGTTAACTGACAGACAGGGAGGCTTAAGTCACACCTTTCCATGCGTATCACAATATAACCAACAACCTTCCACAACCCATGAACTCTCAAAACAATAAAGGCCTCAAAATTGTCCTGCAAGTGGTTAAGGGTTTCTACAGCAATGAAGCACATGTCATGTCTTCTCAGTTGCATGATGACCAATTTTCACACATGTATGATATGACCTTTGAACTCCATCAAACCTGTTTGTTCATAACTTACAAATTGCGGTGCATACGCTGTAATGCATTTCATCAGAATAAGTCCCTACATTGTGAATGGAATGAAGCTACAATGTGGTCTACACAATTTACCCTTTGCGAAAACCCAAAGTAACTCTGACCTCTAATACAGTGGTTTAACATGGGCATTTTTTTTTGTTGTCAGTATGGTACATCTTTATGCTAAATATGAGATTTGTCTGAACGTCCCTATATTAATTTAATCAGGTTTTAATATTCTCGACAGTGATCACTACTGACCTCCAGGAACTTCAACCAATCACAAACCACTGGACAATTTGTTGGTATACATCGACATGTCAAATGAGAAACCTTTCCAAACTTCCTTCTTGAGATACTTTGTTTCAGAAGGTGTTTATAATTCAATGAAAAATAACTACTAACAAAATCAAGCCTCTCCTGCCTACAGCACAACTGCACAGCAAATGTAAGATTGGCGACTGAGATACCAATTTAGCACAGTGTTCACTAGTAGTCTGACCAATGTTGACTGCAATGGTGGATTGGTTCGAATCAAAATTTAGTCCTCCTGCAGTTTATGGAGTACATCCACATACCAACGGTATGATCTGTCCAAGCTTCCCTTTTTAACATATGTTTAAATGGTGTGTGCCACATCTACACACACACACACAAACACAGGACATTTGAACATTAGTATTGCATATATTATCACATCCTCATTAAAATGACTAATACTTTGTGGATTTCAGTGAAACAGTTGACTGATGTTAATTCGCTTCAAGATGAAAGTGAAATGAAGCTTTGATAAAAAAAAAAAAAACACTGCAATTTGAACAAACAGAGGAAAAATACTAAACAAACAACAAAGATGTGGAAGTGGTGCAGATGTTAGGTAAGGAATAGCTCTTCATTTGGCAGAGAAAGCTAGAAAATTCCACTTGGGGGCTAAATACCATCTTCATCATCATCTTTCAGCAGAGGGAGCAAACGATTTTGATGTACGTAAGCCATGATGACGATAAGTACTGAACATAGGTAGCGGAATGTGACGATTCTTGATGAACAGCAGTATTACAACCAGAACGCCAAATGGCTTTGTGATACCTTGCCATATGGCTTTATTATAACAAACATTAATTTCCCAAATGACAAGTACAAGATAAATAAGTTATTCCTCTTGAAACAGATTAATAAACGTTGGACCCAATATGACCTCTCACTTTCTCTTAAAGCAATAGTTGCAAAAATTGATAGAAATAATCTATTCAACATGGGCAATACACGTAGTAAGAATGAGATCCCTCAGAATTACCCTTCCTAAGATAAAGATCATCTACTAGGTATGACCAATTAACATAGTATGAGATCAGTCAAGGTTACACTTCTTGAGATTTCATATTTGCAATGTTTTCATATTTTGACCTCTGGTGACCGCAAAAGACCTTTGACCTCCACCAAAAACAATAGGGATCATCTATTCAGTATGATTAACCAACACACCAAGTATGAAAATCAATCAAGGTAACCCTTCTGAAGATATTATGTTTATGTGGTTTTTGTAGTTTGACCTCTGGTGACCTCAAATGACTTTTGACCAAGCACTAAAAACAAAAGGGATAATCTATTCAATATGGCTAACTCACACACCAAGTTTGAGATCAGCTTCCAAAGGCACAGCATTTTGGGGGCAATTTGAGGTCTCTGTAAACAAAATTGTCAACTGAAAACAATCATGCTTTCAAAAGTATTCTTCAATCTTATATGTTTCTAATGGCTAATGCAGTGTTGCTGCTATCATTAAATATTCGACATGGAATGCATCAAAATCAGTGATGACATTACAGGTAAGTGGAAGTCCTGGCAACCAAAACACACAAGATTTTCCCAATTTTGTCACAAGAAGGTCATTCAGATGACCAAATCTATCATTTAATCTGGAGCCAAATTAATACTTTATGTAAAATATCTGAAATGATATAAATGAAATTTGGGCATGAATTTTCTTGTAAACAGCTAGAGTAAAAGTGTTTTCAGGGGAAAACAACCTATCTAAAGGCCATTTTCTTTGTAGGACTACTTAATTTTTAAAAGGGCGATCACATTTTACAAATAATTTATCCAACGAAAACCCATATGCAACTGCTGAAGTTTTAGCACTTCCATAAAATTTTCCCTCCATGCACAAATAAAACCAATATACATGCTAAAATATAGAACACGCCCTGTGAACTTTAAATTAACAGCACAATTAGCCATGCACATACATGACAATGGAGACTCCAGGAATGTATGGGGCACTGCCAAACATCTGCAACAGGTCTGTTTATGAGTTGCAGTAACACATAATGAAAATGATGGCACACTTGACAGTGCTGAGTGATTGCTAAATAAAATACAGAAAACCTGACTGATTGAATGATATAAACACAATACTGATAGTACATACCACTGGGTTTATTATTTAATTGATAGTGTGTATGACTGAGTCTTGTGTGTTACTGATAGTATGTATGAGTCTTCTGCATTACTGATAGTATGTACAACTGAGTATGTTATTTAATTGATAGTATGTATGACTGAGTCTTGTGTGTTATTGACAGTATGTACGACTGAGTGTACTGTGTAATTGAGAGTATGTATGACTGAGCCCTGTGTGTTACTGATAGCATGTCTTCTGAGTCTTCTGCATTACTGATAGTATGTATGACTGAGTACACATGTTATTGATAGTATGTATGACTGAGTCATCTGTGTCACAAACAGTATGCTATGTACTGATAGTATGTATGACTGAGCACACTACATAATTGATAGTATGTATGACTGAGTCCTTACTCTAGTGTGTTACTGACAGTATGTGTGAGTATCCTGTGTCACTGATAGTATGCATGAGTCTTCTGCATTACTAATAATACATATGACTGAGTATACTATGTAATTGATAGTATGTATGACTGAGTCCTATGTGTTATTGATAGTATGTATGAGTCTTCTGTGTTACTAACGGTATGCATAACTGAGTCTACTATGTAATTGATATTATATGACTGAATACACTATGTTATTGATAGAATGTATGACTGAGTCTTACTCTAGCGTGTTATTGATAGTATGTGTGTGTCCTGTGTTACTGATAGTATGTTTGACTGAGTATACTAAGTAATTGATAGTGTATATGACTGAGTCTACTTTGTCACTGATAGTATGTGTGACTGAATCTACTATGCTACTGATGGTATGTACAAATCTACTGTGTTTATACTGATATTATTTATAAGTTCAATGTTTCTAATAAACTCTCCACTTCTCCCTTCTTGTCTGAGCCAGTTGTATTACCTATGACATATGCATGCCACAAATTTCATAATTGCTTTTCTACGTTCGTACTGTTGAGTTACCATTTACTGCACTTGCGTGAGATAGGTACTAGCTGTACATGTGTGTGCAAGGCAGTTATTGAGGGAGTGTATGTGATGAAGCGAACTTAATGCTGACCAAATTTGTAATTGTCACCTACTGCAACTTTTCAACTCGATTACTTCAGTATTACATTATTTATATCACACTACCACAAATCATATTCCTTGACAACTTCTTTCAATTATGACATTTCTCAAGTTTTACTTGAAGTTTATGATTAATGCACAGTTGTGCTACTTCTGGCATTCTTTCACTTTGTTCTACCTGAAAATTACACAATCACCAGACAATGATTGCAGAAATGTCTCCCTCCATTTTTTACTCAGCTCATAATGCAAAAAATAAAATGATTGGATTATTCTACTTCCAATACAGTTTTCTCTGTTAGTAACTTTGAAGGTTTAAAATCATCTTTCCTCACGATGACGATGAACATGGTGATGATTGTAAGATGCATCTTGTATTACAAAGTCTACAACGAAACATGCTCATGCTTGATATCCACACAATATACCCAGAGTATCTTTACTGGTCTCAATCAGTGTCTTAAATTTCTTCCTTTGTGCAAAGAGAGATAAAAAGGTTATAGAGAAAAAGTCTGAAGACAGTGAAAGATGAAGCATCGGGGTAATAGAAGGATTTTGCTGACGAATCTGTAAGCTTTGTTTTCGAGATCGCAAGGAGGAGGATTTGAAGCTGAAATGTTCGGTTAGTAGAGACATGAAAAGGCAGCTGGCTAACTGGCTAACCGGTTGGCTAGCCAGTAGGCTAGCTAGCAGGCTGGCTAGCACACCGGTTAGCTGGCAGGATAACAGGCAGGGTTGGATTACTTACAAAGTACAACATCTTGAACCCCTGAGCTGGAAAGTAAACTGGGTCTGTGAATACACCAGAGATTAACAACAAATCATGCATAAACATACAGAACATAGACAAAAAGCTGGTCTGGTCAAACATCATCAAATATGGCATTAAATGTGTTTCATTGACATATTTTCAATGGGTTTTGCACAACCTAATGGTAACAACTGTGGGAAGTAGAACCAACCCTTGAGTTCACTTTTGTAATGCAGAAATAATAGCACATCCTTCTTTAATTGATGATCCTAAACATTGAATGAAACAGATTCTGAACTTGTTATTATTTGGATCATCGCAAATGAGACATCCTGTAGTTTTGCTGATTAATTTAAATAATTGTAGAACAAATTTTCTAATAAGTTCATTTTCCTCCTTTTTTCCCTCTTTTTTTATTTGAAGAGTCAAAAAGACACCATACCATAAAGCAATGGATTGCTTTTAAAGAACTTTGCCTATCTCATATGACTTCAGCTGTTGATGATGTCATATGTGGCACATAATCTCACAAAGCTCAGCAAAAGTGATCAACTGGTAGGGACAAAACACTCATAGATATATCAGTACATGAAAGATTGATTTCAACTGTTATCTGAGTTTGATAGTTATCACAATAACAGTTTATTTTCACAGTTTCCTTCACTAACTCATTAAAGTAGTATTTGCCCAGATTTTAGGACCCTTCCATTTGACATGTGTGCCATATAATTGTTATAGCTGCGACAAGTACTTATGCAGACCATGTAGTTAACGATCCAGCAATCCGATCAATAATTGGCAAAATAGTCAAGGGAAACTGTTACTTCACAAACCGATTCACAGTAACGATAAATATTGCTGTTGCGAGAATCTAAGCGAATGCAGGATAACGTCGAGGATCGACAGAGCCGACAGCCAAATGATGTAAGGCACAATTCGGTCTTCACAAGATCGAATGAAAACTTAGGTCTTGAAACACAGCAAGATTTTTTACTTGAATCTGTCTGTGCTCACTGTACAAAACATGCATGCACACATTTACTGCAGGACACGTGACATCTATGACCATGGCATGCACAATGTAGAAAGTACTTACTGCAATGCAACAGCACAAAATGTCAATGTTAACTACAAAAACATGTCAAGCACATGTGCATGGGAGTTGACTATTTTTGGTCCTCCTTTAAGCATGATACTTTAATATTCTCTGGTGCCTATGGGTCCACATACTGCTATCACCAGAAAACACTACGTTCTCTAAAATAACACTACATTTGAATGAGTAGCAATAATGTAGAAATTGCAATGCAATGAGTGCCCTTAGCAAAGTGTACTGTAGTTATGATTCAACAACTACCAATAATGCATAACTGAAGTTCATTGAGTACTATTATGCATAATTACAATCAAACTACACAATTATGATTTAATGAGTACCCTTTTACCTATGATTAAAACTCAATGACTATCAATAACACATAACCGCAACGGACTGAACACCAATTATGCATAATAAAAATAAATAACAACTAATGTTGCATAAGTGCAATTTGGTGACTGCCAATTAACCACACTAATGACTCAGTGACTATCAATAATGCATTTACAACTATAATTCATGTTGTCTCTATTTCGTGTTTGGTCATTGTATTGCAGTTATTATTCAATCCTTTGCAAAGGCAGGAAATTTTCATCTTTCATGGAAAAACAAAGCAATACACACAAATTCCTCATGATTGATTGAATGAGACAAAACTCAGCATCACAACTGCAACAATCTACAAAATTATCAACAGAGCAAAGGAAGGGCAGCAATGGTGATTTAAAAAGGCAGTAGCCTTGCATGGTCTCAAAACTAAACTACAAATTTGAGATCAACTTGCTAAGATTCTGAAAGCAGCAAGTGCAGCATGTTTCAAAGGTTGACGTTCTGGACTTGATTCAAATAAAGCGCAAAATTCAACAAGATTCACATAATTCATAAAAGTTTCCCATGACCTCCAAGGCAAGGGATGAAAATCCATGATCCTCATGCGAAAGTCAGCGTGTTACAGATCGAAAGAAATGAACACACTCGAAAATGTGCAAAATGGTAACAATGCGAAACAATTACAACATTGTTTGAATAAGAACTGCATCAAAAAAAACCACTGACAAATGCTAAAAATGCTTGACCTGCAGAAAGCCCAGGCATTATTGAAAACTGACAGTTGTTTTTCGTTTTTCTTTGTTTTCTTTTATCACCTGTGATGGGAAAATTACAACCATTTTCTTCCTTTCTTCCACCTGAAAATGTAAGATCCTGAAATTTTGACTCTTTACTCTTGAATTGCAATTGCAATGAGTAATTTATGATCTCAATTGGTTATCATTGAACATATTATGCATATACTTAATGTATGCTTAATATGGATATTTCTTGTCTATCGAGGGGTTTTAAGAATGTATCAGGGTTTTCAATGGGCGATACACTCCTTAAATTTGGACTCTGTTTGTGCATCTGAACAAAACATTTCAACAAAGCACACAGAGGGACACACTTCTATCATGTTGAAGACAACCAGTTGAAGACTAACACTTCACATTTCTTCCAAGTCATATTATGGTTGACAGTGCACAAAATAGACATTTTTTCTCACTTCTGTTTGGATGAAACAACTTGATACAAATCTTATCAACTTTAGTAATCTACAATTACCTAAGAAGTATTTGTGGACCAAAAATTCATGTCTTGACATTAGTGGGATTTACTTATTCCAGCCAGCTATGATATTATACAATACAATAAACTGCTCCAATCCAGTAACATACGTATCCGTAGGAGGAAGCCAGTCAATGTGGCAACCAGAAGTTTTCCACTCTACCATCTTATCTTACTGACAGATGTGGCCTGTCAGTTATACTGATGAAACATCAAGATAATGCTGTGTATGGATGTGCAACTAATATAACAATGGAAATCATTCCTTTTATTTAAAATGACTTGTACCATCTTCAGAACAAAAGACCCAACACATCAGCTGACATCTTTGGAATAACAAGAAGACTGATAGAGTAAAAAAAGACGAAGAGTATTGGCTCACCTGCTCCCGTACTTGATATGTACCAACAAAAAGACAATGCCAAACACCACACAGAGAACACCTGTAACAATGTATGCCACCCCCAAGAAGTTGTTCTTGCCACCAAGCCAGGACGTCGTAGATATAACAAGACTCTTGGTGCCCCTGAAATCGGTCACAGGATAATCTGTGTTCATGGTTAAGGTATAATTATATAAAGCTATTGACAACATATATTAAAAGCAAAGTAGTCTTAAGAAGTAGCTGAACTCATGGATATAACAAAAACATTAATTCAGAATGTTTAAATGTTGATAATTCCAGGTGTGGGTTACAATGTGACTGGTAAGGAGCAACCAACCGAAACTAAAAAGATTTATAGTAACTGAAGCAAAGTTTGATATTTTGCTTCTATGGCTACGGCTTTCAATATCTGCTTGTAGTAAAAAAATATACACAGTATGGTTCTTTGAAAAATGGCTGCTAGATTATCTTAGATTACAAATATTTTTTTAACCAAATACCCTTTATCCCACAAAGGCAAATATTGACGTAAGTCACTTAATGTCACTAAGTGGTGAATGACAATAAAGAGACACATAAACAATGACAAAATCATAATAACTGAAAACAAAGATGCAGCAAAATGGGAGAAGTTACCGTATACGTGGGCAATGTAATCAAGAGACATGACTTGTTAGTGTAGAGATAAATTCAATCAAAGCCCATAAACACTTATAAATAGCAGGGCGTTATCAAGGATACTGTAGTCCACATAAAGACGGTACCAGCCCTTTAATAGTCCTTTGTCCAACACGGTACCATCCTCATGTACCACCTTGCTGTGCAATTTACGGAACGTTGGAAACGCAGCTGTTCTCATCCAGACTACAAAGGACTCATTCTGAAAGCCTCCTGGCAAATCGGTGATGTTCATCTGCCAATTTGGAGGTGGAACTGTGTCGTTGAAGTCGTTGTTCGGAGGGTTTTTGAATTTGGCTTTTATGTCACTCCTCCAGGCGATGCCAGAGAAGTCAAGTTGCACCGGCTGTTTGCTTTCTCCATCGTCGTAGCGATATTCCAAGTAAAATGTGTCTGTGTGTTGGACAGCCAATGAAATCATGTACAAATTTTAGTAAGTTGTTTCCACTGTACAGTAATAAATATGACGTATGTTCATTGAATGATATGATGTATGTTCACCCACAGTTTAGTATTCTAAATTAGCACTGCTTGAATATTCAAAGACTCCATTTTTTGTGTCACCATCCAAGACGGTAAAACAAGCTTTATCAGGGTTCTAGCTAGAACCAGAAAGCCAAAAGGCTTTGTGATTCCTTGCTACATGGTTATATTACAAAAAACATGAATTATTCACATGACAAGTATAAGATCAACTGCAGTTATTTTTCTTGATACACCACAGGCCTTTAACCCAAAATGACCTTTATTTTGGTGACCTAAAATGACCGCGACATTTGACGTCCACCAAAAGCAATAGGGATCACCTACCCAGGCCATACAACCCACACATCAAGTGCAGTATGAGTATGACATCAGTCAACATTATCTCTGAGCTCCAAGAAACACACAGTAATCAATGCTGCTTCTAGTCTTGCCTGTTGTTAGTTGAATCAAATAACTCAACCTTACCTCATCTGAACTCAGCTTGTCTGCCATATTTACCTCAAAATTCTTTGTAAACGACCAGAATGTTCTTGGGTCTCCATTGTATGGTGGAATTTCTGCCTTAGGTAATTCCAACACTAATTTGAAACTCAATTTCCTCCTTTAACTTTTTCAATGCTTCCTCCCTCTCCTCAGTATAATGCTTTTGGCATTCCAACATCCAGCTTTCTGCTTGCTCAAATGCTTCATCAGACAACAGCCCAGCCAGATCAGCATGAACCTCTTCCATTGCCTCAAATTGGAGCTCTGCCTTTTGCAAATTTTCCTTTAT
Organism: Stichopus chloronotus; assembly: GCA_021234535.1. NCBI lineage: Eukaryota > Metazoa > Echinodermata > Holothuroidea > Aspidochirotida > Stichopodidae > Stichopus > Stichopus chloronotus. The sequence goes on along the minus strand of CM037837.1, from coordinate 16,056,552 downwards.
GGACTTTGTGATAATTTCTTCCTTGTTACAAGTAGCTTTTAACACACTCAAAGTCCTCGTAAGTTGACCCTAAGTTATGATTCCTCCTCAATATTTTTGCTTCCTCCATCTTTTCCGACATTGTGAAATATGATTGAAAGCACTCCAATTTGATTGTTAAGAAACCTTGTTCTGCTACCAGCTGTTCCTCTGGATATTAATACCATCCAAATAAATGACAGAACAGATGGTTTTTATTTATTGTCTTCATTTTTTTCATAAACCCATTAACATTCCATTGCATGCTTGTCTATCTGACCCCATGACCTCCCATACCAAGACTATCTCTCTGGACAACTTATTGGAGCCCCTCACACCAGAAGTTACTCACTAAGTTACAAATGCAGTACTGTAGCCTTAAATCCCATTGAGTTAACTGTGTGCGACATGGAATCAACAACTGCCAATAGTAATTTTTGCACAATTTACCCCATATGCATTTGTACGGTAGTTTATAATGACCACAATAATGGTGTTTAGGCTATTACTATTGTTTTATAATGACAAATTATCCCTTCCTCTCTATTGATAAGCATTAAATTTCACAGGGTCATGAACCTGTTAATAACAGACAACCTTATCAAGTTTAAAACAAATCTGACCCACGGATAAGGAACTATGGCAGTTTTAACATTTTCTATGTTTTACCCCATAACCTCATTAATATGCAAGATTTGGACACCAAAAACAATAGGGATCATCTACTCAATATGGGCAACCTACATGCCAAAAATGAAATTACTCAGAGTTACCCTTCTTGAGATAGAGTGTTTACGAGCAACCGTCACACACACACGCACCCATGCACACATACACACACATACATACACACACACGACATCAGGACTGCATAGATTCCCCTGCCTACGTCAAGGAATCAAAAATGGGATGCAAATATTGGGAATGACTATCTGAACATAGCAACACCATGAGTTGGCAGAGAGTGCCAGAAACACTTTGGCAAAAATGCTCCACAGACTGCAGGAAATGACACTTTCTGTGTCTTTTCTCTGTGTCACATCCAATATTCTTTCTCACTGTCTGATTTATTTGAGCAATAATAGTTTACTTTGAGGGTACTTTCTTGGACAAGCTTTTCGTCATGAAAGATATGGTATACTTCTGATATGATTGGGCCGATCAATCATCTGTCAGTGTTGACAGGTGCTTTACATCTTAGCACGAGCATGGGTCGACAAACCCCTGTGCGGGTCCTTACTATCCCTATGCAACCCACGTAGCCACGACCCTGCACGTAATGATGGATGAAAATCAGCCTATGTGATACACAAAAATGCAGAAAACTTGAAAACATCTGAAAGCTGTATAAAGACCTTTGTATGAATTACATTCACCCTAAAGTCGATGCTGAATAGTCTACTACAGAAAAAATGATACAATCGTTCATTTACCTAAAGAAATATGTGTAAAATTGTGTGGTTGTGTACAGTGTTGTGTACATTGCACAACTTGAAGTCCAACTTTCTGTCATGATGCTTAAATGTCATATTAACCAAGCTAAGGATTATTTCATTAAACTTAAATGCCACTGTAAGGTTTGGATTTTTGTTTCTACGTACATTTTTTGCTAATATATATGATGCAAATCTGTTCTAAGAAATATTCACTTTTTTCCCAATATGTATACAGATGATATTGCTAGGTCCTTTCACAAATGACAGAGGAAACAATACATCACAACAGCTAGCCCTTATAACAATACCTCAACAACAACACTATAAAGTGTCGATGATTTTTGTGTTTTTTTTTTTCAATGTCAAATGTAATGTGACTTTTGACAAAGGGCTAACAGCGAAGTGCAGGAGTAATTGCTATGTGCAGAAATGTAGGAGGAGGTAAAATGATACATTTCTACTATGCAGTTGTTGATGGCACGCACCATTAAAGAGACTATTTGCGATAGCCCCACAGGGTGCATAAGCTTCCCGGACTGTCTTATTCATGTCATTTTTGTATGTATGGTAACTGTAAGGAGCACATTCTCCGCTTGGACTGGCTACGTCTTCACCAAGAAGCTGGAGGTCATCTCTGGAATTGACGTATCGTCTGTGATTCTGGTAGTAGTTTGAGAGACGGTAGTAGATGAAGACATCTCCCTGTGAGATAAGAGAAGTGATAGACAAAGAAATTACTACGAAATAAAAAATAAAAGAATAATTTATGAAAAATGGACGTAAAACTATCCACATGCACAATAAAGAGCAGGAACTGTTCCTTCATGATGCTTCAAAATATATCACCAAACTATCATAGTTATAACTCACAGATCAAACTTTTCAAGTTCTAAATGTTGTGAAAATGTACCTTACTGAAGAGGCTAAAATAAAATACCTTAAAGAGCGAGCACCACAATGAAAACTATCTTGCAAAGAGAATGAAGCCATTTTAAATTTCATGCTCCTTTTCTACAAAGGATAAAGGGTCATGTACAGACTGTCCATTAAAAGCGATCCAACAGATAGACAGACGTAAGGACGGACAGACAGTCAGAAACAATATGAAAGACACTAAGAGGAACCTGGATATAATATTGACAAACCTGGAATGATTCCGTCAGATTAAAATCAACGTAACACTTGCAGGTGTCTCCGGTGTTATTTTTAACGACGTCACTACATTGGGTCGTTCTGTTTGTTGCCTCATTCAAGCAGTTAGTGTACGGTATGATCATCTCGTGGACCTAAAGGTTAACAGAGAGAAATGGCCAACCTGTGAATACAGTCCACTTGAAGAATACAGGAGTGGGAGATAACGAGTCGTCAGCTGTGCAGCAAAGTGGTGGACACGTTGGTACAGAAGATTATGTTGCTACTATCGAGTTTTTCATCAACACCACTAGGCTGCGTGACATTCTTTTTGGACTGCTGGGGGTTCTTTGCATAACAATTGCTACTAAGGCCATGTCGTGCGCGCGTATCAATACCACACCTATGCACGTGGTCAGTCTGCCAAATTGAGACGCAACGGTGTTGTGTGAAAACCTTCACACTGTGGTAGAGTTGCTACTGTATTTGGCACAGTATATGATCATCAGCATTACACTTTGAAATCAACCTGAATAATCCTATTCAGATTGATTTTAAAGTGTAAAAATGCAACCTTTTAATGATGAGACAACACCAAAAAATTTATGCCAAAACTTACTTGTGTAGTCATTTGAGAATGGCACATGAATCTGCTGCTACAATTACTGTCCTCTAATGTAACATACTCCAAATTCTAACTTAGTTTATATCTTCGATACTTCCATAAAGAGTTTGGGAGATGACAGCGTGGTGAAAGGTTGCAGGTTTACAATCCTGATGAGGGTCATTTCCTGTACCCTTGGAAAAATGTGCTTACAACAATTTTCCCACTCTACTCAGGTGGAAATGGGTACCTGGTTTCAACCCAGGCGGAATACAACACCCACAGAGAGGACCAGACCATGCTTTCCTCCTGCAAGCTGTGTCCCAGACACGGTGTTCACCTAGTTCACTGTCCCTATATGACTCCTCTCAGGCTATGGGATTCTCATCTAATGGTACAGTAGGTTAGAGTTCAACAGTTGCAGGAGACATGTAAGTAAATGGTGAGGCATTATTTAACTTATCAACAGTTTTCAACTCTAGATGTAAATCAACCAATGAATACACTGTTGTCAGTGTTAATACAATTTGCACTCACTGAAATTATCCCAGTTCATGTCACAATATGGTACATAGTTTCTGTCTCAAATGCCAATAAGATCCACAAAACATTGAAAAAATACTCACGCAAGATTTTATGGTGTATATTTTAAACAAACTGTGGCCCATAATTTGGAACGTTCAACTTGAAAGTAATTCATACGGTCTTGCAAATTACAGTATTTGTGTAACCTCTGACTTATTCCCACTCCACATACCTGCATGATAACAGTGCCAGCAATACTGCTTCATGCAAAACTTTAATTTTCACATCTGATCATTTCTAATGCCCTACCTTGTTTGAAGTAACTAAAAAGCCAACTCCCAATGGAATAAACACGATGCCAACCAAAAAGAACATAGGAAGAACAGTCCCCGCCGTTAGGATAGGTTGCCATGCAGGTAGACGCTGCTGTTTAAAGGCTGTGTCTGAAAGTACCAAAGGGAGAGTAAAAATCAATACACAAAAATTGATCAATTAATGCAAACACAGAAAACATACTTGTTTTGACAACCAGTGAAGAAACAAACTTAATTAAGTGCTGGCGAATGATGAGTAAAATGGGACTACAGTACAAATTAGTAACACTGGGCTTACAGTGGCCTGCAAAGATGTTACATAATTGCTGCGTGCAGTGCCGCAGTGGGTTTTGACATTTGGATTCAAGGTTTAATTTAAAAACAGATGGCTTTGTAGAAGCGTTGTGATAGTGCTACATGGGTAGGCCTACACAGGCTACAGTATAGGCTATTGCACATCACGTTAAGGCTAGGCATGGCTAAGCTACTGTAGGTTTCGTTTACGGTACCTATTACCCAACCGTGTAATGCCAACAGGTACCCGGTTTCAACTTTTTGCAAACCTATAGTACTAAGCTCTAGTCACATATGAGCATAGATCTGTCTCAACCAATGTGAGTAACTGTAGTGATGACAGGTGACTTAAAATCCTAACACTCTAGTATCAGCTTTCTTCTGTATCAATTATTACATCTAACATCCAACCTTACTGTACAGCAACCTCACTAAACTACTTTTTTCACAAAGAATAGTGACATCTACCCCATCTCTTGACTACAATATATCCTGTCCATCAACTGCACTGTCACAACTATACATGGTTCTTTTGTTTTCACACCCTCACCAGCGATAAGTTGATGAACTTTCTATTGCTTGGAAACACAATAACAGCAGCAGCGAAGCTAACAGTTTCAGTCAGAGGTGGCAAAAATGGTTTTTAGGGGCGTTGTCTAATAGAAATACCCACTGCTCTTTATAGATATCAGAAGGAGGGGGGGGGGGGGAGTACCAGCATGACTATTAGGGTACCTATAAAGAGAGCGTTGGAACTTCAGGAGCCATTTTGCCTCCAACTGCACGAACATTGAATGTACAGTACTGTACGTACATGTAGGTTAGTCAAGTCTATTAACCAGTTATCGCAACAGTTATCTATACAGGACCCCCAAAGGACTGTCTAAGCAAAGCGCCACCATCTGTTGGCGTAGAGTGTAAAAGAAGAGTTTGGCTTTTCAAACTCCCTGATGGGTGGAAATGGCACTTCCTGTGTGTTATAGGCTGCATATGCCCAGTTTTGAAACAGGAATCTCATATCTGCAGTTTCTTAATTAATGGGAGCAAATGTAAATTTGAGAATGCTAACATGTATGAGATGGGTTGAGATAATGCATAAAAAAAAATAAATTATGCATCCTCTTTCATATTCTTGGAGCACTTGGCACATATTTGGGTGAGGATGAACATATCTTTAGTACAACACTTCTTTTCATTGAGAAGTGGAGTCACAGTGATTGTTTGCAGGGAGTAACGAGGCTCGAAGTGTGCCGCCATAAGTACTGAGCCTGGGGCATGGATGAGGAGACATCAAAGAGTGTGATACTGCGTGATACGGAAATACGGTACAGTATGAGCCTGCTGCACTGGAAAACCCAGAAATTTTGATTGCCGTGAACTGAGAATTGTTTGAAGATTATCTAAGAGGAGTGCCAGCATAGTCTGGAGCTGGATGTACCAGAAAACATACACACCTCCTAAATTATTGGAAATCATCCTTCCCAGGTCCAGCAAGTTCACTCCAGAAAATGGTATTGTCAGCATTTTTTTTTGATGAAATGTTTATTTCATTTAGGGAGTTCTCCACTGAAAAAGTCTGATCGAATTTGAGCATTTCATGATGAATACTGTACTTGCTTCAATTTGAAGGCAGAATATTGGCAATACCATCATGATCATTTAAAGGGAAATAGGGCATTTGTTTTACAGAAAACATCCATATTTTTTTAACCAATGTTTGTGGCTGCAGAATGATAGATTATTCAAAATAAGGAAGGAGAGTAGTCTTTTTTTTTTTTTTTTCAAGAAATAAGTTTCTCACAGATAGAAACTCAGTTACATTGCTCAACACTAATTTGTTCACCCAAACTTTTCAGAATTCAAATGATGCATCTTCCGTTACTCATCACATGCATAATGTTTGGAGGAGATGAAGCTGTGGCAGATGTTTATCAATGAGACTGAATGGTTTAATGATGACTAAAGCTATTTCTCATAGTATATCATGTTGGTGTATTCTAAACGGCCCTATTTCCCTTAAATTACTGGATGTGGAGGGGGCTACAGTACTCAAACTTGTATTTTCTTCACCTACTCTTTGAATTTTTTCTCATTTTTAATCTTATCTTTTTGACTATTTTGTCTCTACTTGTGAAAAGGCGAAAAGGGCACCAGTACTCCACTGGAGTCGGTCAGGTGGGTGACTGCCCCCGACCTATATGGTACCGTAAAACAGAATATCTAAAAATACAGTTCAACATACACCACTTGCCCACAAAAATGGAATGCCTCTATACTAACATGCACACTTCATAACCTACACTGCAGTATACTGCTGCCATCAAACTGTTTACTCCGAAAGCAAATTCACAATACCATGTACAGGTAAGTATATACTGTAGAAGACTTAACACAGCATAAATCTTCTGACAAAATCTGGTCCATTCTGAGTTATCTGAATGAAAGTAATGCAATACTGTGGTAACATCATATTTCCATCCAAGTTATTGAATTTTTCTATACTTCACTGGCATCCTTAGCTACTGTTCTGTGTGTCACCTCCGAGCTCATCAGGAAAGTGTACACATGTTTGTACAGCGATTGTTCGCTGTTACTATTCCAAGCTAATTGTTTTAGAGACATACTGTACATTTAACAATTAACAGTATATTCTTCTCATATATTCATCTATATATTCATTAGCAGTATGATGCTGTACATTTTACTACTTCAGACCTTGAATAGGTAAAAACACATGTAGAAAACACTACTGAATTAAATTCAAGACATTTTGATCACAGTGATATATTTCTGAATTAGTTAAGAGCAAATCAAAAACCATATTGTGCTTTGATCCAGTCAGGTCATGTACATCAGATACAATGAAGCTTTCAAAGAGAAAGTCAGGCCTTGAATTCTGAGGCATGCGAGCGCGATTGCAAACCATCAGTCCATCAGTCTCCTAAACTCACTGTGAGAAGTGTGATTTTTAGTACATCTAGAAGAAAAATGAGAACACAGGCAATCTATGAAAGTTTTATTAAACAGCACACGCACCACATCACAGAAGTGCGATTTGCAGCGCACCTGGAAAATTTCGAAAACTCAAGGCCTGGAAAGTAATTTTTCACAAAGGAACCAGAACAATTTGCTGCAATAGTATAATGCAAGCATTTGAAATACCTGCGTGCTGAAATGTGGCAAGAATAGCCAACACTGTACAAAACAGTACCAAAGTCTGGAATTACAAATAGCATAATTTGAAACTATTGATGATAAGTAAGAAATACAGTCAGTGTGGGAGAAAATGTTTACTTCCTATATGGAGTCTTCTCGTTAGTTTCTTACAATGTTTCTGTACAATTTTCCCTCAAGCGCCAAAATCCTCCTCCAAATACACAAATTTCCCTTGGAATATATATGGAATGAAGTATCCAAGCTTCACTACTACACAGTATTTCCACCCAATTATACAATAACACATGTACAGTATGATAATTACGGTACAGTAAGATTTCCTTGAACAGCATCTGTCCACTGACAAACAAGGATGCTGTTCAGTAAAGCATGAATACAGCCAAAATTACATTTTACGATACATCTACAGTAGTACTGTATGTACAATACATACACTGACACACACACAGAACTAAGAAGAGTACTAATTAATGTTCTTGCATTAGGACAACTACATAGTGTGTCACGTACAGTATCAACAAGTGTGGTTGTTGTTAACTTGTTACAAATTTAGTTTGTAATCCTTATACTTTGACCTTTTGTTTGCCACAGTCACTAGCCGTTTAATAAAAGTAATTTACTGTACAAAGTAAGAGTAAGTACTACAAACTATAGTACTGTTTGCATTGTGTTAATGGTAATGTTACTGCTTATGGATTCATTTGTATTGCAGATAAATGAAGCAAAAACACTACTGTATATCATAAAGTAAGCAAACTAATGGCTTGTCAGCGATCAGTTTAACAGCATACTGTACACTGTATAGTGCATGGTATTAGAACCCACACATTTCATTCTTTTTCTACGTTAGAAATAATTAATTAGTGGCAGGTACAGGTAATCTGCAAAACAAGTGAAGCACTGTGTAAAACCTCACACAGTACTGTATCAATAAAATGGGTAATAATTGAACTGTTGTTCAAGCTAGTGAACTTTGGCATTGTGTACACACACCCATTTAGTGTCACACAGAGTAGTTTACGTAATTCCCAATTGGTGAAATTTCATCGATGCATGTTTATAAGTAGCACAAAATTTCCATCACAACTAAATAGCCAGTCTTACTCCAACTTTTGCACTGTAGGTTAAACCGTGTAAGGTCTTCCAATATGGGCCTGAGAAAGCTGTATAAATTTGCAAAAATATGAAAGTTGAATGCCACCACTACTATGGCAGCTTAGGGTCTATTCAACTGGCCTGGAAAATTATAGTATTAGGGTTAGCATCAGTAAATCATCATTTAAGACAATACTGATAGATAGTCAAACTTCTAGCTTGTGCAGGTAAAACTGCCACAATCTTGGAGTGATAGATTTCTTCAAGTGTGCCTTTTGACAGTCACTCAGCCCCATCATAGTGTACTGTACTACTGTATATGTAGCATAGCTTATTACCAGTTTTGCAGTCTAGCTTCACAATCATAACATTTCTTGGGTTTCTGCTGTTTTAAGCGTAGTACTTTACTACTTTTAAGTCCCAAATATGACTACTTTCTTAAACAGTTCTCATACATTGAGATATACCCTTAATGTGTTCTATGTTTAAAACATTCTTTTGTATGAAAGTCAATTCCCCTAAAAGTTTATCTCCATTGATGGGGAACTGAAGACAAAATTGTAAGTACACTAAGGTCTATTACGTCCATTACTGTAGTTCTACAAATTTTGTACAATAGTGCCACAGCCATATTACACTATTCTCGTGACAGGTGACAATTCAACAACCCTTCGACTAGAACAAGGCATATGCTGTATGAAAATCATTCTGCTGTTGACATACTGTCAATATTTTATAGAAAATTTCAAAATCTGTTAGGAAGTTTAAAAGTGCTCAAATTTCTTTTGGTCTATAACCTACAGTATCCCAATGCCTGCCTCTATGAGCTGGCTTTAGTGCAGTCTGACAAAACTTACTGCTGTAACCAAAAAAATTCCACAGACTTCTGTAGAATTGCAGAGCAGAAAATGAAGAAATGCAAAAATATGCAAATCTACTAACTAGTTGTTTACAGAGTTTTCCCCAAGCACTGCAACATCAACAACCAGTGCCAACTCATGAATGCAAATTGCAATGTTTTGCTTGGGTGACCAACAAGTAAGGAATGAGGTCAGAATGAAATCGTTCTGACACTAGGGTTGGGCGGCACCAGAACAGGACCAAAACCGGAACTTTTCCCTGTCTCAGCACAGGGTTTTGGTATCAGTCACCATCCTCTGCACACACATGCATTTCTGAAATGTTACTTTGGAAAATAAGTCACCAATTTATCCCTCAAACATGTATATCCACCTTCAATCTTTAGCATAAGTTGAAGTAAATTTATTCATGTTGTTAAATTTTGCCTCATTTCTTATACATGCTCAATATTTTCCACTGTTTTCTAGTTTCCAAGAAAAGAAAGGTTACTTAAGGTGTTTCCACAAGATTCTATGTTCTGTCTGATGTACCCTACGTTCAATATCAATTGGAAAAATATAAGCCTAAGCCTGGAAATACAATCTGTCTGCAAAACTGACTTTGGATCATATAAGTAGCTTGTAGAACTACAATTACTGTAAATATTTACTCATAAAAGCAGACAAATCCTGAGTTCTAACAAATACTAGCAAAATGTTGATGTACAGCGTGTATCCAGCTGTTGCCAAATACTTCATCCCCAAGTTTTATTCCTAACATTATAGTATTAGGCACCTACTGTACAGTAGGCAGTATAACGTTACTATACTAGGTAAATTACACTAGCTACAGACCAGTGTCGCAAATTATGCAGCAAAACTTTACACGGTTGTATTGTTGTTTTTTACATCGAGTCTTGAGGTTTCATGTAAGAAACAGCCTAATTTTAAAATTTTTTAGCTGCCATTATTGTGCTACGCTAAGAGAATGGTTGTAGGCTACAACAATTCGTCTCATAGGTTTTTTTTAAAGCTTGCTAGCAAGATCATATTTTAAGACAATGTTGAGATAAGAACTGTTGGAATGAACAGCATATTTGAAGCATACTGTAATTTTTCGCTATTTCTTTGGAAATGGTATCGGTTCGGATAAATTAAGTCAGTACTAGACGGATTTGGAAGGGTAACGTGTGGTGCTGGTAGTAGTGATTGGAAATTCAAATTGGTACTGCAAAGAACCAGTTTAAAAATACCAGCACCAACCTGAGTATCAGAATACAGCCCTACCCTACAGTATGCAATACAACAGTAAATACTTTGAGACTGAACAGATATTTTTACGTCACAAGTGAACAGCCACTTAAATCAGTTACACATCAAGAGGGAAATTCCGGGTTGCATGCTAAATTGTGGATGAAAAGAATGAGAAATTAAACTTGAGACTGAACAGATAATGTACAGTATAAGGTTTTAAGTCTCCAAGTACAGTAATACTGTAACTGCCCACATTAAAAAAATTCCCCTCCCACCATCACTCCATTTTATTCAAACAAATCATACAGGACATGTGCCCAGCCAAGGCATACACACACATCAAGCAGTGTCAAGAATATGTTATAACGACTGCACGGACCACACCCCTGCAGTCGAACAAAACAAAAACCCTGCCACATCCCACTAAACTTCCGCAACAGAGCAGTGTCTTAGTGTAAAACAAACCATACTGTAACTAGGCTTGATACAACATCAAACAATGCTACACATTCCCTACTGTCACACCCAGAATCGTCTTGAACACTCAGCACTGTCTTTGTAACTTGTCACAAAATAAACAATGTCAAATCAATGAGCGCCTTTAACATCCCAGTCATGGCACTGTACTGTAAATCATGTTTACAGATAAGATGCTCATTCTAATTTAGAATCAATTCTTACAAACTTTACCATTTTTAATTATGGTTAGAGTTAAGCATTTGGTGAGATTAGGCATAAACCTACAGTAGGAATCAGGAAAATTTATGACACTTCTGGTCAAGATTCTAAATTGATAGTAGTGTACCAAAACACCTCATAGAATCTGGATGCACAGATACAATGTACTGTATTGTAACACTGTTCATCTTGCACAATAATCTTTGAACTATCAATTAATAAACACTGGTGAAGATGTCCCCACCCAATGTCCATGCACTCTACAATATTGCTTGTGGTCTTAGTATTAAGGAATGTACAACAATGAGTCTATAATAGTATAAAATTTTCTCAGGGCAAATCCTTTACGAGGCTAGTTAGGATCCCTTGTCACTGGGTAGTGACATGTAACATGTAAGTAAAGGAAGTTCCCCCTTATAAATCTGTTTCCCCATTGGATAGTTTCCCATCCACAATTGATGCAGTTTACTGGTTATGTGAGGAAAACATGAACAGTTCAACTAAAGTCAGCAGATCGCATTACGGGACGTAAATACCCTGTGACGAGTGATCTCCAAACTAGTCCCAAGGCATTAGGGATTTGTTCTGAGATTTTTCATTTTTGCCTATTTTTTTTTGTTTCAAACGAGCATTCCTACTATTTAACCAATCAGGGAAGTTTAATGGAACATTTCGAGCTTGCAAAAAGAGGTAAAGTTTAGCGTGAGGCAAGGAATCATGAGCAGTTTGCTCTAAAACTCTGTGCAGTGATCTCTAAAGTGATTTATCTTCGTCTTCTATCCTTGTCTTCTATGTTAAGTGTAGAGCATATTCTGCCATTGTGACATCCTACCGCACAATGCTATACGCGCTGCGTTGGTAGGTGAATGTAATTAGTCATGAACTTGATGGAATCATAAACAGTTCAAAACAAGAACTCAGAGTAAGAGGTCTCTTTATTAATATCGTAAAGTTGGTATCCCATAACTTTACACTGGCGTAGTCGGCAATTTTGTTCTGTGCTTTCCTCACAAGGGAAGCACAGAACAATTTTCGGAGTTTTTCTCAATGTTCCAGCATTAAGGTGGTGTGCATTTTTTTTTCAATGTTCCAGCATTGATGTGATTGTAACGTGGGGCCTTTCAATGACGTTTCTCGTGGATTCTGACTCTGTAGGTCTAGTAGGGCGTTGTCCATAAATATGTGCGGAGGAAATGGAACTTAATTAGGCGAACTTAGAGTGGTAACACAACTACAAGAAAAGTAGAAGAGGCACGATGGGTTGCGTGCATTGCTTGTATTGTACTACGTGCTCCAACTGAAATCAAACAACAGAATGACATCTAAGTCCTCTACAACTTACAAGGACAACTCAGCTAATTAACATAAAAATAACGGACATAACACACACATACATACAGCTGAAGAAAGAAATAGTTACGCTTGCAACAATGATTCTCTTACAGTATTTTCAGTTTATTTATATGTTCTAGCATAATGGATAACAGTGGAGACAGTGACGGTGTTAGGTACCCATATTTGAAGTTTATGGTATCAGATAAATATTAAAGACTTGTGTGAAGAGAACAATTTGGACTTGCAACTACTAAAAGCGAAGGAAAAAATAGCCCAGCAGTCTATAAAAAATAAAGTTCGGTATGATAAGAACAGAGCAGAGATAATTTTCAAGGTTGGGGACCTAGTTCTCTTAAAGTTTCATCCTCTATCCAATTTGAAGAGAAACTTCTCGGCCAAATTCGCCCCAAAATGGCAAGGGCCGTATGAGAGTGACTCACAACTTTCACCCATGAATTATGTTTTGAGAAGTCGGGGGAGAAGAGGATTGCCCATGTCATGCAACTTAAACGATTTTATGAATGAACAATTTCTTCTATTAATTATTATTGTTTAGAATTTTCCTGTAACATTTGAATTGTTATAAATCGTTATTGTTTATGTTACAGTTATTTGAATGGTGAATATATTTCATCTGTTTCTCATGTTAAGAAACATTTACTAATTAAGTGTTTAAAGGATTTTTCATGGTGTGATTGACTCCTTGCATGTTCACGTGCCTTTATTAAGTGATGCTTGAACTGTTTTGATTTAGTTTGTTGTAAGGACTTGCATTATTTGTATTAACTTGTTCTTTTACTTTGGCACTTTGAGGGAGGGAAAGTGTAGAGTGCATATTCTGTCATTGTGACGTCCTAACACGCAACCCTATATGTGCTGCGTTGGTAGGCGCACATTCGAATGTAATTACTTATGAACTTAATGGAATGATTGAATAAAAAGTTGGAAACAAGAACTCAGAGTAAGAGGTCTCTCTATTAATATCATAAAGTTGGTATCCCATATCTTTACAAAGTAAAATGCTGGGCTAGGCGTGCGGCGACAAGCAGACTATTGCACGACTGTGTGCCAAATTCATGGAGGAAACTGCGAAGGCACTCCAACCAGAACTTTCATGCCCACGCCACAGGCCTACAACAGCTGCGTAAACTTTCTAGTCCGACACCTGCTCATATATGTAAGTACTAAATAATTAGTGAAATTACAATCTTTCCGTTCTACGAATTGTGTACTGCATTCTAGTTTCTACAGTAACTGATTTCTAGAATATACTATAGACTATAGTACAGAGTAATAAGTGTACAATAGGTTACGCTTCCTCCTGGCAACACCAGTGCAGACAATAAGTATTGCAAAGAGAGAAACGATTCTCTCTTTGCAATACCGGATTGCAGATGGCTTCAATATATTGCATGTCATTACACATTATATTCCTAAAGAGCACAGTACCTACAACCCAATACATGTTACATACATAGTTTAGCACTTAAGCCTAACTTACTTCCAGGCTTCTTGCTTTTCGGCTCTTCCCTGGCTCCGTTTCGATTGGCAGAGCCATTTTGGACTTCTGGTTTGGGCGTTGCGGCATCTGCTGAATCTATATCTTCTGCAGTAGTAGCCATACCATTTAATTGATTAAAAAAGAAGCCTTAATTCTAAATTAAAATAATTCTCCAAATTCTTGTGTGGATTGTTCGTCCTCTAATTTTGGTCCTCACAGTCAATCAAACGAAAAAGTCTGAGGTCATTTGTGTTACTGTTGACGATGTTAGTATATAGTGCCCAGTTAAGCCTTACACTCTACAGTATACAGTGCTTTAGAGTACACAGTACAGTTTTAGACTCTGCAAAACAATATTTCCACAAATCCGTAACAATTTCACAAATAGTGATCTCAAAAGTTATCAAAATCCCAATTTTATTTAAGAAATTACAATTATTTAAAATTTAATCATAAATGTTGCTTTGCTTATAATTTCTCTCTTGAATCACTAAAAGTTTCCGACCCTTACCGTTTTTTTTTTTTTCCGGGAAAGTTTCTTTAAAAGTGGAAACATTGACAACTTGCGTAATATTTTTTTTCGGCTTCCATGCATCGTCCTAGCTATACAAATATCTAGTTCTTTGGTACCATCACACACAATCATAATAGTCATTGAGTGGGTTTCCCGAAAGCACGAATTTGCAAATTATTGCTAGCCTAGGTGCATTGATATGTTTATTGTAAGGCGAGAATACTGACGAGCAGCCAGACCTGGAACTCCAGAAGATTAATCAAACAGATTTCAAATAAAGAGCCATGGAAATAGCAATGGGCGTAGGTCTCAGGGACGGAATAACGAAGAAGATCGTGTTCCCTGGAAAGGGCAATATTCCAAACTACAATGATGAGACAAAGGTTTGCTGAAATTACAAATGAAAACCTACTTGGCCTATCTTGTCTTAACAGTTAGTCACAACAGTCAACATCACTTACCAGTAAAATTTTGAATTTGATCTGAAATGGTACAAATGTAGCCCACAGTTGTTCGGTATTTTTTTTTTGTTTTGATCTACATGTTACCATTATCCCCTTTAACTCTTATTGTACCTGATTTCTCAGTTTATGTTTAGGCCTAATCATTTTGCCAATTGTTTTTGTGGATAGGTCTAGGACCTATTTCTGTATGTCAAGTTCAAGGCCCGTTATTCCACCCAAAGGCTAAAGTGATCTTCAGCTGAAAGTACTACTTTTGACTAAGTCGTTTGTGATAATCTGTTTGCTGGTCTAGACTTGTGCATGCATTGTACAAAACGATCCTTTGGCAATACTCCCTGGCTTTAAATAAACCATTGCAGTTACTCTGTGCCTTAATTTCCTCTCACAGTCCGTATCTCGTTCTTCATTATTCATCTTTTTTTGAGATAAACTTCAGTTTACTTTTAAACAAGACCAGTGAATTAACAAAGTCTGAGTAAAAAAGTAAACTGCAATAGTTTCTCGCCCATGCTTGTCTAACTTAAAAGGCCCAGAGGGCAATGCAGGTACATGCCTCATTCACTGAATGGTTGAATACATACATGTCTTAAACACATCACTAAATGCTAATTGATTCACGATGTCTGGATACTACATATACTTGGCTTAAAAATTCTTTTGACCGTAAAATGTATTTGAGTATGTGACTGGGAACGAGAAACTAGTTTCTTTTTATTACTTGGCCTTATTTTTTTTTGTACAGATACTTTATATCAAGACAATACTCCTGATTGTGAGTGCATGTACCTTTACATTGCCTTTATTGTCTGCAGGTATCCTTCCACTACAGATGCTCTCGGATAGATGATGAAGGCACTGTCCTTGATGACAGCCGCATTGGAACTGGCCAACCAATGGAACTTGTGACAGGAAAGCAGTTTAAGTTAGACGTTTGGGAGGAATGTTTGAAGACAATGAGACAACAGGAGGTTTCAGACTTTTTTGTAGATAAAAGTGTGAGTAATTGCATTGCATCAATTCAGATACTGCAGACTTGCCAACTCTTACAGTTTCACTGTGAGTTTCAAGCTCACAGTTTCAAGCATCTTCTTGAAGTGAAGATGCCAAATCTGAAAGTGAAAATGAGTTTGACTAGTGTAGTAGTATTTGCACATTTGCAGACCTAAAGAGAGCTGCTCACAAACCGAGCTGACTAGCTGTGCTCCTTTCAAGTAATGCAAGAAACAGTGGATGAGGCGTGCCATATGTGGCAAAAGATGTAACTACTTGCTCAAAAAGTTATATTTAAATTTCAATCTGCAATGCATTCAGGTACCTTCATGCGTTTATGTTTTGATGTTTGCTTCATTTATCTCATTAACTGACAACCTCTTCTTTAGTGGAAGTTGCATGCAGTTTGAGTTGAATTTGCAGTTTGTAACTGTTTCATAAAAAATTTGTGATGCATTCTAATTGGATGAAATTATTGTCCATATAATCAAGAAGTCATTGTGTAAATATTGGTAACATTGGTAACATAGATAATTCATTAGATTGTAATGTTGGTAGAGAGAAAATAGTAACATTTTGAAAAGTGACACCTCTTCCATGTTTGTCTCATTATTGTTATATTTGCTATATCTATCTTCTCTTCATTTTTTTTTTCTCGTAGCATTTATCTGCATTTCCTGCTGTGATGAAGACACTGCGAGATGTCAGAAAAGGTGGACATAACCACAGTGAGCAGAGCTCACACTGCTGTGGACTTGCCCAGATGGGTAAGCAAGGACTGGGGTATGAAGACTTGGACAAGTTGTTGAAGGCGCCAGAACCGTTGGTCTTTCGGTTTGAGGTTCTGAAAGTTGAAGATCCAGGCTCTTACAAACAAGAGACATGGGCCATGTCGGATGACGAGAGAAAGAGGATCCTTCCAACACTGAAGGAAGAAGGGAATAAGTTTTACAATCAGAAAGACTACCAGAGAGCAGCTGATAAATATGCCGAAGCATTGGGTTGCCTAGAAAACCTTTTACTCCATGAAAAGCCAAACTCAGCAGAATGGGTTAAACTAGATGCAGTCAGAATTCCATTTCTTTTAAATTTTGCCCAGTGCAAGTATCAACTGGGGGAGTACTACCAGGCGATAGAACATGCAACCAGCGTCTTGGACAAAGACGAAGGTGAGTACTTGATCAGCATGCCTTCATGTCTCTGGTTAGCTCTGCCTCAAGCTTGTGACAAACATGATGTGACAGGATTCATTTCCAATGCAGCATTTGAGTTTATTTTTTTAAATATTTTTTTTTCAGTTGATTGTAAGAGAATGACATCACACAGTATTGTGCAATTAACTTTTTTTTTTTTTTCAAGTTTTACATTTTAAGTTTCAAGTTTTAAGTTAATGTCTTTTAACATCTTATATCTCAGCAGTGAAACAAACCCTAAAGAAGAGACTTAAACAGGATTTCTTTTCCAACCACTAAAGTATCTTCTCTTGTAATTCTAGACTTTAGGTACACTTTAAATTGTTGAACCTACCAATGTGCAGTAACTCTGTGCTTTTTTACAGATCCTAACCATGTTTATTCATTTTATCTCTGCACGTGTCAGACAACATTAAAGCATTGTTCAGGAGAGGGCAGGCACATACGCATTGCTGCAACTACCGTGAGGCCAGAGAAGACTTTCTCAAAGTGGCTAAACTGGACCCAAAATTGGGTGCAGCAGTCAGGAAGGAATTGAGCACAATTAGTGAGATGGAGAAAGGAGAGAGACGCTCAAGAAAAGGAAAAGTTGGCCGGACTCTTCGAAAAGATACGAACAAGTTAATTGATTGGCTGGCTGGAGGCTCATCTGGAATTTTCATGGAGGTGTCTTCACAAACTTTGGCCAAGTTTGTGGGATGTTACATTACAGTAAGCCTCATCCAACAATTAGAGGGTCAGTTTCCTGTGACCCAAAATCTGCCAAAAATTTGCATTTTTTTTCAGTGTGATGGATATCATGTATGGGACTAGTGCAGACTTGCAAACCTCAAAAATGGTAGACTTGAGGGCTATTGCTAGAAAACTTGGAAATCACATGTCAAACCTGTTTGATTTCTGTAGACCTTCCACTTTATAAATCAAACTTAAGATTGAGTGCAACTCTTTGTGAAAAGGACTTCTGGAGACTAAAAAATTCTCTTGCATTTTTTTTAATAGTTTTTTCTAAACCAGGAAGATTAAATTTTTTTCTTCACCCCTTAATACACTTTATCTCCCAAAGGAAATGTTTTTGCTCAATTAGACTCTTTGTCCGAAAAATGATACAGCTGCCATTAATAACCACAGTAACCAGTGACAGAGAAATGAAAAAGCATTTAGAGTTGCATCAAAGGGATTTTCACTGTTAGATCTGGCATTTTCACTGAGATGATGCCTGGAACGCATGACTAATGGCGACACTCCGAGAGTTGGCAAGCTGCCAATGATCATTACGGATTTTATTTGACCCAAATTATTGCAGTATAAGGCGTGCATTAGAGATGCGTATTTTAAGTCTGCTATTGTCAAAAGAAGCTAATGCTTTGTTGTAACTGTTTGAGGCTCCAATGCTGTGAGAATTTCAATTTTTGCTGCCAAATTTTGGACACAAAGGGAGGATCCCATGAGCTAAATGCTCATACCTCTCATGTCAATTCATGTCTGCTATCAAGAAAAGCTTGTTGCTTAACAGGTACTTTCAAAGTGTTACATATTTTCTGAAATTATTTGAATGGTTAACATGACCAGAAGTGACAATCATGTCCCCCAACATATTAGCAGCACTCGGATGAGTCTGTCCTGATTCTCAGATGTTTGTTTGATATTTAGGAATTCAGTTACTTGGTCCCATAAGCATGTAGCTTCATAGGGAATCTCCTTGTAGGTCTGTACATACAAAATGTAGCAAATTCTGTAATTAACATTTCTCCCGCACAGCACCCTGTTTCTGTCCAGCTTCATGGGCAGAACAATCAATACAAAATGTACAGACCACTGTCAATATTTGAGAGAACGGAGGGTGAGCCGGTGAACGGACAGAGGACAAATCAATTTTAATTCTTTGAAAGAACAAAAACAGTAAAGCTCAAATGTAAGACAGGTATATTAGCCAAGCACTTGCCATTTATTTGTTTGTTAATTATTGTCGTTTGTATTCTAGTGTCGTTTTTACTCAGATTTCATAGTGTTACCTGCAACTTACGGTGTCAGTTGAAGATTGGTTTGAAAGCCCTGCTGCTTTTCCATGTTACATTTGATTTTGCAGTGTAAATACCTGAACAAAGCTGGACCATGTGTGAAGTGCTTAAGACGATGAAAAGGTGTTTACAGAATACATACCAGACAGAAATGCATTAGATTACTTCCTAGTTGGTATGATGTTACTATTAGAACAGTGCAAGGCAAATTATGTACAATGTTTCAAGATGCGGCAAACAAAGGATGGTGGGGGGGGGGAGGGTGGAGCTTGCAGTTTGAAACAAGAAAGGTTGGGAAGAGTTGGAATGAGTATAGAGATTTGCAAGGCTTTCAAAGAATCAGCTCTGTTGCCTTAAGGGATAAGTGTTCTTGCTGTTCTTTAGAAAAACAGTTAGATTGTCATTGTAAGTTTCATGACATTTCAACAACTTTCCTTTTTGATGAAGGGCTCTTTGATGTCTTATATTTTCTGACATAGATTTGACTGTTTTGTAGTGATAAGTGCATCCATTGCAACCCTTACTTAAAAAGATGTATAACAGATTTTGTGCTTTAATTCCTTTGAATTACTGTAAGGAAATTATAAGAATTTTAAAACAAAACACTCAAAAAATCACCACAACATACTAAATATCCTTGATGTGTGTATTCATGTACAAGACTGGAAAAACAATATTTACATTTACTGTATGAATAAGTAAAAAATGTATTTATTCTTCTTGAGTTTTGTCATGTCTTTTGCTCAGTCTTAATTAATTTTGACAATACAAAAGAATGATCTATTGTGTCCAAAGTACAATAAACTTTGTTGAACAATGCTGCAGTTTGTGCAAGATAGAGGTTTGTACTTCTTTATTGTTCGATTTACTCCTGATCTTGTAGATTATCAAAACTAAGAAATGAGAGTAAAAGATATTCTGAAATGGAGATTCCTTTGGCCTCATCTGATTTCAGTTAATGTTCATGTCTTCATTTTAGTTCTCCTTTTGCAGGTGTTGGTGAGATCAATGAGCCTTCAGTCTCAGATCTCTGACCCCAGGGTTTTTTTTCTAATTACACTCTTGTTGTGTTGCCTCTTAATCAAACCACACAACTCCGCATGAGAACCTTAAAACTGCAAACCACACAACTCCACACGAGAAGCTGAAAACCGCACTAAGTGTTTGTTCAGATTTGAGAATGTAATGACAGAAGTGAGTCAAAAACAGTCACAAGAGATTCTTTAATAGAAGAACAGAAGATATTGCAGTCAAAATTATAGTTTCATCCATTCAACTGACTTTAAGGCACAATGAGCTGTTTGAAGGGAGAAAAAATGAGCATTTATCATTCATTTTCCATCATTCCCTTCCATTTGATACCAGTCTGTGAAATCACATGTGGTAAATGTGCTGCACAGCCATGCAAACACTACCACAAAGAAAAACTCCAATGTAAATGCATTCCTTTTGGGAATTAGGTTTATGTTTGGATGAATAGACCATCATGTGGTAGGTGTTACACCCTTTTGCAGCTACCATCATTCCTTAGGTATACTTTTGAAAAAGCATAAATAGCAGCATATCCTGACTTTAACTCCCGTATCACCTTGCAGCCTTAAACTTTTTGTTCATAAAATATGCTTTTCTGGAACAAAATTGTTCAGTTGTACCTCCTTCATCCTTACTAGAGTTAAATTATTCAAAACATATTGCAGCAGATGTGTATTACTAATAGAGATAGATGAACCAAAATGATGACTGGGTCAGGGTCAATTCACGCACTGATCAAAAGAAGCCAGAGAATAGTAGGACGCATACTTGCCTGACTGGCAAAACAGCCCTGCCCTCATCCTTTATCATATGTAATGCTTGTACAACCCTAGGAGTTGTTCGATTGATATCGAATGACATCTTTGGGAAAAACAAGTAAATACACACGTTTGATTCTTTAATATAACGTGATAATATTCAGGGAAAACCGCATTTCAATGTTTAGCTGTTTGTGTGAATTAAAACATCTTAAATTTCCATTGGATTTGCATCACACAGTATCATGAGAAAGCGCTTTGCCTGTCAGTTTTAAGCTTTGATTATTGTTCCATGACGTGATTCTAGTCTATGGTATTACTTCATATTATGTAACTGGTGTACTCTGGCAAGGAGTGTGAACTAGAAAGCCAAAAGGCTTAGTGATTCCTTGCCTCATGATATATATTGTAACAAACATGAATCGCCCACATGACAAGCATGAGATCCCACATAGTTATCCTACTTGAGATACCATCTTAGTAAGGTCAAAACCTTTTGAAATCTCGTGACCCAAAATGACCTTTCACCTCCACTTAAAACAATAGGGATCACCTACCCTATATGGCCATCAACATGCTAAATATGAACAATTCACAAACTAAGTATAAGATCCCTCTTATTTATCACCCTTAAAATATCATGCATACAAGGTTTTGACCTTTTGTCACTCCAAATAACCTTTGACCTACACAAACATGAGAAAACTCCCAAACGGATATGATGCTGCAGGGGAACAAATTATATTTTGTCGTGTCTAATAACTTGATAAAAAGGTAAACACGTTTATTTAATCAAAATTATAGCACTTTATTTTGTCGAGTTACAGCTATTGGTGGCAGCTCTTTCATATTTGATTTTTTGGCATGACGCCCTTCCCAATGGCTATGAGGTCCTTGAAAATTAGCAAAAACTGATATTCCTATTAAACAAGAATCTAGCATGACTTGCAATTTTGCCTTTAGTCTACTTAAAGACACAACACACAGTACAAGTTTCCTTGGTTTGATACACAGTAGTCACTTGTTTAAAGCTTAGCTGAACTACTGTAAAGTGAAATAGGGTGTTTAGAATACACCAACATGGCATACAAAGAAATTCGCCTTAACCATTGTTAAACCATTCAGTCTCATCAATAAATATCTGTCAAAGCTTCATCTCCTCAAAACATTATGCATGTGATGAGTAACGGATGCATCATTTGAATTTTAAAAAGTTTGGGTGAACAAATTATTGTTGAGCAACAAATAGCTAAATTTCTGATCTGTGAGAATCTTATTCCTTGAAAATAAGGCTACTGTAATTCGTTATTTTGAATAATCTATCATTCTATGTCCACAAATAATGGTTTTAAAGATATGGTTGTTTTCTGTAAAACAAACGCCCTATTTCCCTTTAAGGGCTAAACAGAGACACTGTTTATACAGTAAATGGTTAAGTCCATTGAGCACCTGGCTCAACAGACTCACTGTATGATTTATTCTGGACATTGTGGTTTCTACTGGCAGTCAACTGTGATAAATTATGTCAGATAACAGTGACCAATTTGAACAGAGGGGGATCAGTTACAATTTGATTCATTCAATTAAGCAATCACAGTTCATGCACGCTCAAGGGTATTTGATCCAAATGATCAGTAATTTAGTTCTTTTTAAAAAGCTAATAACCCGTGGTATATTTAATCAATTCCAATTTACAATTCATACATGCTCACATGTCCTTATGAGGATAGTGGCAGGTTTGCCAAATAATAATCTTTGATACCAAATTTAATGTTGTCTTCATCTTTTCTTAATGGTTATCGAAGAAGCTATGTTGGTATGTCCTAAAAGAAGTTCTCAAATCAACAAGAGGATTCTACATTACAAGTATAAAATTCACTAGAAGGACCGTTCTTTAAATATTGTAGATTCAAGTTTTTCACATTTTTACCTCCCATGACCCCAAATGACCTTTCACCTCTGCCAAAAAAAAATAAGGATCATCTACTCGATATGGACAATCCACATGCTAACTATGAGATCTCTCACATTTACCGTTCTGGAGATATCGTGTTTACAAGCAATTTTCAAGGTATTTACCTTTTGACCTCTGGTGACCCTTGTACTCAATAAGATACACCTACCCACTTCATATGACATCTGCTCAAGCTTCTCTTCTTGAGATATCGTGTTTACATGGTTTTCACAATTTGACCCCTGTTGACCCCAAATGACCTTTGACCTACACTGAAAACGATAGGGTTCCTTTACTCAACATGGTGCAACTACATACTACACATGAGATTTCTACAAGCTTCCTTTCTTGAGATATCGTGTTTACAAGGTTTTCACAATTTGACCCCTGTTGACCCCAAATGACCTTTGACCTCCACCAAAAACAATAGGGATCATCTACTCAATAAGGGCAACCTTCATGCCAAGTATGAGATCACTCAGAGTTACTCTTCTGGAGATATCGTGTTTACAAGCAATTTTCAAGGTGTTTACCTTTTGACCTCTAGTGACCCCAAATGACCTTTGACCTCCACCAAAAACAATAGGGATCATCTACTCAATATGGGCAATCTACATGCCAAGTATGAGATCACTCAGAGTTACGCTTCTTGAGATATCGTGTTTACAAGCAGGCATCACACACGCACATACATACATACACACACACACACACGACATCACCATCGCATAGATTCCTCTGCCTCCTGCAAGGAATCAAAAACCAGATGCTAGGTGCATCACACCCTTGCCCCCTGCTTTACACCAAAGATGACACCAAGAAAGTTGCAATAACAAGAACTTTACATTTATCCCTGTACTGCAGCATTAAATATGTTGGGAACATGACATGAGCTGTTGAAGCTAACATTGCTACCAATAATTATTTATATGATAGCAGCATTTTGCTTCATACAAATCAAACCATTTCTAAGTTTACAGAATCATAACATTTCCCCTGACAATCAACTGACAAAATCTATTCATCAGGTCTGAAATTTCACAAATGGAGGACTTTTCTCCAGAGGTATGCTAGTGAATATCTCTTAACATTTTCAATTCTCTTCAACCCAGAAAGTTCAAAAGCCAAATTTGTTTGAAGTTGAAATGTAGCATTGCTTTGTTTAAAAAAGAAGTCGTGCCCAGAAAGGGGAAAAAGCTTTTCTTACGAATTCCCCCCCCCCCCCCCATTTCAAAGGAAAACAGCTCTGCGAACCCCAACAATGTCTATGATAATTATTCCAAAATTATCAGTAAAAGATGCAGCAAACCATTCAATAAGGGCACTCTTTCTAATTTCACGCTAACCTGGATTCCTACAATTCCAGTCTCTCACTATGAAGTACCTCTGTCATTTATTCAGAGTCAACAAGTAAAGGAGAATTCACTCTGTCCCCCTGGACTGCGATGCCCCAAAACTTGTTGCCAGTGTGTCACTGTGTAAGCAGGCCAGTTTTAGCATGTAGCTACACCTAAAGTAAGGTGAATGTGAGGTGGGCTTAGTTGGTGATGACTGATCCATTGCATTTCACATTCTACGCTGCTTGTCTACCTAAAGTGTAATTTCTTACACGATTTGTGTGAATAGATTGACCCTGTTGTGAGATAAAAAACCACAGAAAAGGCACTATACATGCGATGTCATCTTATGCAGGGTAAGGCTGTGACGGTTAGTAAAAAATTGGAAACCGGTTTTGGTGGCCGTGAAAACCGGTTTTTAAATCAAAACTGGTTTTTTTCACAATCTACTCTGACCATAAGCCTAACGCACTTATGTACGCACACATAGTTCTTTATTGTGGTTCACGTAAATTATTTTGAATAAGAATTCACACAACTGTTGGTCAAAAGTTAAACGAAAACTCAAGTTTTCAAACAAATCCCTCAGCACACCAGCAATAAGTAGAAACTTTCCATTAAAAAAGTGTGGAATGCCTCATCGAAGTAAAATTTGAAATGGAACAAAAATCACGATTGGTTACTAAGCGGTTTTTTCCTAGCAAACGGCTAACCCGTTTTTCGGTTTCTTGAAAATTCCAAAAACCGAATCAAACAAAACCGGTTTTAGCTGGTTTTCAAATCAAAACTGGTTTTCCGAACACGCTTAAAGCAGGGCTGACCCTGGCATTTATCCTCCAGAATTTCAAGTGTATTATGCCCTTTTTGACAAAAGTACTCTTATTGATAAGATGTTGCACAATTAGCACCCTTTTACACATTCAGCCCCCAGCTATAAAAGGGTTGGGCCCTTTTTGACACATAGCTCCCCCTTCCCACCTGTGAGATGGCTGTGCACCCCCGTTATGTACCCTTGACGATTCTAACAAGATGAGTCTGTCAGTCTGCAATGTTAACATCAGAAGTCTTCATATCTTTAGTCTGTCAAACCATCATGGTGCCACCACAGTTGCCAGATTTTTTACTTCTTCAATTAATTCAGAAATCTTCACATTTCTGCACAGAAAAAACAATAAAGAGAAGGGCAAAAATAAGATATTTTCGATGTTAACATTTCTGTTACTAACACTTGGTTTCTGAGTGAAAATTATTACATTGTCAATATCATTCATTACCAAATGTGACATACTAAGGGAGCATTCATGAAGTTGACATAGTGAGAAAGCACTCATGGATGTGACATTGTGAAAAAGCATTCAAGAATGTGACAGTAAGGAGGCATCCATAAATGTGACATAGTAAGGAAGCATTCATAAATGTGACATGGTAAGGAACCATTCACAAATGTGATACAGTAAGGAAGGTAGAATGTGACATACTAAGAAAGCATTCAAAATAGCGAAGAAACATCATGAATGTGACATTGGAAGCATTCACAAAAGTGACACAGCAAAGGAGCATTAATGAATGTGACAGTACAGAAGCATTCACAAATGTGAGAGACTGCGATAGAAATTTTAAGTGAGACATGCACTGCTTTGGGAGTATTTCTTCAGTGTATTGGAAACAAATTTTACAATGTAAAGACACAGACATTTAATGAACAACTGAATTGTTAAGCACTAAGTAGGCCTTTAACTTTCTAAAATGCAAACTGAATTTTCTTGACATCAGTACTATTGACGAAATGAATGTTGCATAATGGTAAGGTATTCTGGTGAGGGAGAAAAAAAGAAATAAAGTCACTCATTGCTGCTTTAAATCTGAGTGAAAATAGTCTTAAAAGATAAAGCTCTGCCAGCATCAAAAGAAATAATATTTTTGGCATTCATCAGCCTCAACAACAATTTTATGCTTAATTTTAAAGAATCTATAGTACACCAAAAGATGAAGTTGAAAACTCACTCTTCTTTCAGTAAGGTCTTCAGTTGTGTTTGCTGTGATTTGCTGAGCCCGAGAGGAGATGTTGGGTTTTTGTTTTCATAGCTGTCCCTATGGTAACTGAATTTTTTCTTCACCTGTGAGAAAAGGACATCTTAAATATTTTTAATCAAGTTTTAATACAGGAAAGAAAGTTCCCTCAGAATAACTGTGATTGAAATCCATTAACATGGCAAAATTGAATCATTTCTGCAACTTCATCATATTGATTTCTTATAGATATGTGGGTTTATAATTAAATGTAATTTCTTACAGTGGTATGCATATGGATGGATAACTCATTGAATATGAAATAATATCACTCAGAAATTTCCAAATGTGTGCATATTTATATTTATTTTAACTTTATTTTAACAGTTACTTTACTAGCTAAGGCTGATCCTACTAAAGGCCATCAGACGAAACAAAGGCAGCGAAAATGAGAGTTAGCCTAGTTAAACTGTGAACAAAATAACACACAAAAAAGTGAAATACTATATTTTTAACAGTGGTATCTCAGAATACATAAGCCAAATAAAATGGTAGTCTAAATACCATTGCACACAAAAACATAAGACCAGTAGCACACAAAGTAAAATGGTAAAAACATTGCATACATAAACAAAAGAAAACCACCATATCAAAATACATGGACAAAGAAAAGTAGTATCAACATGCATATCCTCATATAATCTTCACCACAAAATAAGCATATCATTAATGTAATCCTCAAATGACTATGCACATATCATTAATTTAATCAACTCAATCCTGACCTAGGCTATGTGCATATCATTAATTTAACCCTGAGCTGACTATGTGTATATCATTAATACTGACCTGACTATGTGCATATCATTAATTTAATCCTGACTTGACTACATGCATACATTCTCTCTTAAGCCATTGTCACCGTGGTAACGTTGTTCATACTTCCCTAATATACAAATGGCTGACTTTGCCCTTACTGTATACCTGGTTGAGCGCTACTTCTAGACTTCCAAGTTTTCCTTCTATTTCCCTCAGCTCTGTCTTCATCCCTTGCTCTGCCTCTGAGAGTACTGGTAATTGGTTCTGTAAGGTATGTAATACCAGTCCCACTCTCTGCATCAGTTCCTCCTGTTTATCTTGAGCATCTTCATACCTCTCTGCCAGTTCACTAACCTGTTCTCTTATTTGGCCTTCCATAGCTTTACACTCCCTCAGGTCCACCTGTTGTTGACTCTTTTGCTGTTCCAGTATCTTGACTCTTTGAAAATGGAAAACACAAAACTTTCATTGAACAGAATATAATTATATTAATTGTGAACATGACAGATGTTTCATCCCTTGAATCAAGAAAAATTTTATTTTATTCTTTGTTGTTTATCAGACCATCTTGTCGACCATTACTACAGTTCCCAAGGAAAGGTCTGTTGTCCAAAAGAACTTTAACAAAGCTGATATTTCAAATAATCACATTGTACAGGCAGGAGATGTAGATAATATTTTCACCACATTCACATCATATTGTTGTAAAATCAGTCTGTGATTATGTTGGTTGTCTGCCACAATTTAAAAAAAATTTAGCTTGGAAAAGTGAACTAACTTTGTGCCATTTGGCATCTGAGTCCCTTCAGAGACATAAAAAAACTCAAGGGTACTAGGGGGAGCGCAACTCCCTCAACCCCTACCCCATGACAGCAATCAGTGCCATTACACTGACGTAAGTTTGTTATGTGGGGCTTTATCAAATTTAGTTAAAGAATGCTGTGTCACAACGTCCTAGCATGTTGATCAGCAACAAGGTATTCCATCACCTCTTTTCAATTTCCTCTCTGGCTTCATCTTGTTTCAGGATGTATTCCTCTCTGAGGATGCGAGTGGCTCTCTGGAGCAGTCTGAATGATTCCTCTAGAGATAGCTCCGTCTTGGCACTTGTCCTGCAAAATTTAAATCTTCCTTCAGCAAGGAGTTCCAATGCAATTTTGCCAAATCAATATGAAAAGTACCAACATCGTTTACAAAAGCTGGAGGAATTACAGGTACTGCACAATATTGTGAGTACAGCTTTCCTTTAAATTCAGTATTACGATATCAGTGGTCTATTTCAGGGTTTCCCACCGGTCCAAAATTCGACCCTGGTCACCTGCAGTCCATAGTAGGTCCAGCAACCGGGTAAAGGGAAACTAGAACTTCTGCTGGGCTACGAGTTCTTTGCGGGGTCTTAATAGGACATGTTGCCTTGCAATTTTGCACATTAATCTTAACACCATGATGTATCCAGGCATGACAATGAAGTGTCATTAGTTTTTAAATTTTATTTCTGAATTTTGTCACAAGTACAATGAATGTTAGTGAAACTTTGGATCCAGGCAGCAACTTAGGACCGGGGCCCAATATTGTCAGTATGCTACCCAGGTACAAGTTGTAATGTCACAATTCTAAAATAATCACAAAAACTCTTTTCTTAAAGTAAATTGATTTCCTTTTTAAAAATAATTAACCATACAAGTTGTTAACCATACAAGTTGGATTTCTACAAGTTCTTATACTGGTGACTGAAAGCCGTTCAAAGATTTGGCCATGACTACAAAGACCAAAGAATCTTATAATGATTGCAACCTGAACATTGACTAAAATAAATTACAGGTCGAGCATGTTGGAATAAAATACATTCCACCTCCAAATACGGTCAAGAAACAGCGGATCTCAGGCCTTGAATTCTGAGGCGTGCGAGTGCGATTGCACGCCACCACTCGCCTTAATTCACTGTGAGGAGTGCGATTTTTTGCACACCTAAATAAAGAAGGGCACTAAGATGAATGTGTTACAGTTTAACAAACAGCACACCTAACACACTCCTTACTTTCCTGAGGAGTGTGGATTTGTAGCACACCTGGAAAATCTAAAACTCAAGGCCTGGGATCTACTCGTGGCACAGTTTGCAACAAGTGTAGAGACAAAGTTTGCAGAGAAAGATACTAAGACCGACCTAAGGATAGGATTGGAGATGTCTCGCTGGAGAATTTCTCTTATCTGTTGCTGGAATGGTTTCCTCATCAGCTGACGGAGTGGTGAGATGACCTCTTCGGTCGGTTTCTCTGACAAGAGGTTTGAAGAGGAGCCCTCTGATTCTGAACTGGCAGGAGAACAAATGGATTTTTTTTTTTTTTTATGGAATGTTACCAACAATTATGAACAAGGGCATTTTGGTTCCTTAAGTAGATGTCCAATATTAAGGTAAATTATGAAGGCAAACGAGCATTTTGTATTAATTTGTACGACAGCCCACATAGTCCATTTCTGACCATGATCCCTAATATACTGAATATCCCGCAGTTACACTGATGTGACAGACCTTCCACATTTGTAAAATACAATCTGTACAAAAAGAAGCATATTTCATGATTTTATAAATTGGCCCATGTGGCCCATTTTGTATATTAGAACCCAAAATGACAAACACCCAGATGGAACCACTTCCATAGTACTAATGCAACTTACCATCAACAGTGTTACATACAATCTGTAAGAGAAGAAGTATTTTGCATGATTTTATAAAATGGCCATGGGGACCTTCCACCAATCAATTTCTAATCCCCCAAAGGTACCACTATGTCAACTTAGCACCATGGGCCTTTGGACCAAAACATACCGAACATACAGAAAGAACTATCATGGCAGAGATGTGACACAACCTTAACTTGTACCATACATTTTGCATGAGAAGTATTTTGCACAATGTCATAAAATGGTCCATTTCAGACCTTGGACCCAATACTCCTCAACAATCTGAATGAACCACTACCATAGTAGTTTATGTGACACAACTTTAACTTCGTGCCACAACTTTAACTTCGTGCCACACAATCTGCAGAAGTTTTCATTGAGCATGATTTAATGAAATGGTCCTTATGGTCCATTTAGACCTTGGACCCCAAGATATTGAACACCCCTAAGGCCTCACAACCATAGTGGCAATGTGATATAACCTCAACTTAATTGTACTAAAATCTGGTGAGAAGCAATTCGTGTACTTGCAAACATTGGGCCCTTTGGGCCACCCAAGGGCCCACATCTGACCTCTCACACCCACATTTTGTACACTCACAAAGGGCTCACAACACAAAGATCATTGTCCCCATGTTTCGAGAAAATGCATCAAACACTGTTCGAGAAAGAGTAATTCATAGCAATTGTGAAGAGATAAGGTCAACACATTGACAGCTCACCACAAATGTTTAGTTACCTGTTACTTTGTAAGTACTATATAGAACCCCCATTGTTCTTACACTAAAGCAAAGTCAATGATTATATCAATGGACAATATATGCATCCGTAGCATGAGAAACAGGAGAAATTGCCTACCTGACGATCACCTCCATATTTACAACAAACTTAGGGATCAAATTTCCTCTAAACTGGTGATATTATACTGTCTGTACACAATATGCTAAATAGGAGTTTTAGGCAAAGGTGGTACGATAGCCCAAGAGTGCCATGATATCACTGTCTAGGGCTAAAATAGGCCCCCTATCCTTTGCCTCTTGCTAGACCTCCACCAAACTGAATGAAGTTGACCTTCTCACTATAATGCATCTACTACCTTGTATAAAATCTCTCCAAGATTTCTATCTTGAGATATTGAGTTAAAAAAGTTTTTCAGATTTTTGCCCCCAGTGTCCCCAGACAACCTTTGACCTCAACCAAAAACTATTGGGCACACCTTCGCTATATGGCAGATCTACATACGAAGTTTGACTCTCATTCGACTTTCCCTCATTGAGTTAGAATCTACCCAAGCAGCTGTCACAGACACACAGGCACATACACACACGTACACACAGCATTGGTTCCTTTGTTGACCCAAGGGACCAAAAATCCAACGAAATATTCTGAGCAGAATACTCAAAAGCAAGGCATTTGTATATTTTAATCAGTTCCTTCTGACTATTCAAAGGCAGCACTAAGAAGAAATGTGAAATTTCAAAGCAGCCATTCTTGCTGTTTGCTTGAAAATGATTCATGTTGTAATACTAAGACAAGTCTCAATATCTCAAGATTGTGAGGATTTAATGCATTTTTATTCATCATTTCCAAAGACTGCCTGACACAGAATTTAGACCAGACCAAAACTGACAATAATGATCTTTCTCTACAAAGTTAATACTGTTCCCTTTATTTCTGCTCAATGCTGCTTCAGTCCAATAACTAACTATGACTACATTAGTCACCATTCCTTATCTAATTTTCATAAGATCTTCTAAATCCTGTACTCACGTGAGAGGTTTGACAAAGCATTCCCCTTCTCCTGACAGACAGAGCAACATATTTCCCAAGAGAGGATCTACTACTGAAGCTAATCCTAAAACAGGAGCTGGAGGGCTGAAATTACAAATGAATAATTGAAACATCACTACAACTGATACTATTTAGTTGTGTAAGACATCAACATGAAGGTGATCTGATACCATTAGCTGACTGAGATATCAATAAGAGAGGTCATCTAATACTATAAGCTGACTGAGATATTGGTATAACAGGTCATCTGATACTGTCAGTTGACTGAGATATGAATATGTGATTGTGACAGTTTATTTGAAACTATAAACTGACTAAGATATCACTGTGACAGGCCATTTGAAACTAGCAGTTGACTGAGATACCACTCTGACAGGTCATCTGAAACTATTAGCTGACTGAGATAGATCTGGCACTACAAGCTGACTGAGATATCAACAAGAAGGGTCATCTGATGTAATCAGCTACATGAGACATCAAAGATTTCCCAGCATCCTTCTCTCACAAGGTGGAAGAATGTGGAGAGGGAAGACGCTTTTGACGCTAGTTGTGAGAGGTTCTGACATTGAGATGGACGAACAACTTGAAAGCAAAGAAGACCGAGGTGAGCAAACAACCAACCACTGACCATGATTCAGATGGTTTTGTACAGACGAGATGTTTTACGATGCAAGGCTGGTCATGCTGCAACTCTGAAGCTCCCTCTGGTTCATCATCATCATCTGTTGTTGTGGTCGGTTTACTTTTGCTTTCTAAAGAAAGAAAGAAAGAAAGAAAGAAGGACATGTGAGCATTTGAAGGGTATCAAAAGAAAGCCTTGAATCTTCCATTTTGTTAACTATTAATGTAGGAAGTTTACAGCATAGCATCAAACTTACTGCTCATTATTCTTTATGATATAATTTTCAAGTTGAAACTTAAGATGGGTCTGGTTTGTTGAGGATTGTAAACTTTCAGAATAGTAAGAAAAAAATAAAGAGATGTGGCCAGAAATGAAGGTAAAATAGTTCTTCAAATTAGCAATTTTACTTTATATTTATCATCTACTTTTTTATGTGGACTCACCAGCATCACAGAACCTTTCCATTTTCTCTAGCCATGGTAAAGATACAGAATGCAAGCCAGCTGCATGGCAACAATAGTAGCAGTGCTCTGACTGGTGATCTGGTAAAAAGACGAATAAAAAAGAAGACTCTTCAATTATGAAATCACAATTATCTAACATCACATTTGAAACACACAGTTAAAAAGCTG
This sequence comes from Stichopus chloronotus, assembly GCA_021234535.1. NCBI lineage: Eukaryota > Metazoa > Echinodermata > Holothuroidea > Aspidochirotida > Stichopodidae > Stichopus > Stichopus chloronotus. Next base: position 16,023,535 of record CM037837.1, on the reverse strand, counting down.
AAGCATTATCATGATCTCTTAACTTATACATCAAATAAAAGGTACATTTTCACTTGACAATTGCATTGTTAAATCAGCAGCAATGCAAAATACCAAATTAAGGTTTTTACTTTTCGGTTCAAACATGTGCTGATTATACATTTTTCTCTCTTACTACTCCTGCATACAGTTGCATATCTAATGGATATTAAAGAAATTCATTTGGAGACGCAAGTACAGCTGTGGATCAATAGTGGGCGTAGCCAGCAGGGGGAAGGGGACAAAGTGTCTCTGACAGAAATTTTGGGGATTATGTTGAAAAGTAAGGAGAGCAAGAAAAAAAAAATTGAAGAGAGGAGGGAGGGTGGTAAGTTGACAGAGTTGAGGAGAACTGGTAGGCTTAAATGGTGAGGGGGTTGGGAAAATGGACTGGAAAATTGCTGGGCTTCACACGTGTGACCTTTTTATGACATTGAAAACTAAAACAAAACAGATTAATCAAACAATTGAAACAATTGTTCATAAAGGCTTGAAGTCATTGATTAGAGGTTTTGATTGGCCATACATGACACTGCTGCTTATACACAGTGTACGAGTACGCAGCTAGGGGATGGAATCCGCATCAGAAAAATCAACATATTTATTGATTTCCCACTAATGCATTGGCAATATGCCTCCCAGAACTGTCAATCAAAACCTTGGATGTTAATGATGTCATGGATTCTAGAAAGAATGGTCCTCTATTTTTTCAAACCCTAATGCTGAAAAAAAATCCCCCAAAATCCCCCCCCCCCCACGAAAAAAAATCCCAAAAAAGTGTTGGTTGTCAATGGCGACTGAAGCTATTGCCAATACGAACCAATGTTGTCCTATTATTACTATTTAAAAGTATGTAAATTTTACTACTTAAAGCATTCCAATCCTGCCTCATATTCATCTTTTAAAAAAAGTTGGAAATGTTTCACTACAAGTGACTGAAACAACCTCATGTATTACCTGGGCATGACCCTTCAACAATTTCCAATTGGGCTCTGCGTTGTTTCCTTGCATAAGATCATGCTCAATTGCTTCACCCAATTTTCATATTATTTTCAAGTTTAAGATGGGTCATTATCAACCAATGAAAGTGTGGGGTACAAAGGTATGTTCAGCACCCCCTCCCCTTGACTACTATTTGCCAACTGTTCCAAGAATAAATGAAACAGGATGACTAATTCATTATGATTCTTGTATCATATCAACCCATCTGATAAGTGTTACCATTTTTCATACATTTTTATCTCATTATATCTAATTGAGAATTTGCAGGCATGCGATCCCTGTTTCAAGGCTGGGTACATGCAGCTTGGAACACCCTGGCAGTGCCACTTCTGGCCATCTGGGGGGTATAAAAAGCCCAAACTTTTCAACAACCTTGGTCCTTTTTAGGCAAAGGTGAAGGGTCCCCATTCCCTTTGACTTCTCCTCATGCCTCCTAGAGCCTATCTGTGGACTGACTGATTTGAAATCCTGGCTTAAGTCTTGGAAGGGCAACACCCCTCCCCTTATACTCCTCCCCACAGAAGCGGTCAAAAATAGGGATGATGAGTCTATTTTTTCCCTCACAAAAGAATCCTGGCTATGCCCCTGTTGATCAGTGACAAACTATCGCATGAAACAAACACAATCTAGTCTAAATTTGCTAATCTGAATTTCAGAGGGAAATAAGCCTGAAAAATTACTCAAATGAAACCATGTGATGAAAGACTGCCGACAAGCCAGATAGACAGAAAGAATTCTTTCTCCAGAGTAAAGTAAAAGTGGAATAAGAAGCTTGGATTAAGACTGCAGGTACAAAATTGATAGGACACACACTTCTGGTCAGTGGTGGCATGGCTGGAGGGGGAGGGGGCAGCAGCAGTTTTGGGGGAGAAAATGAGGATTAGGCACATCAAAACTAGGACAAAAGTAGGTCTTATTCAGGCTTAAAAGAGTAATTTTAACTTTTTTATTACTACCTTCCACCTGACAATGTGTTATGACACTCCTCAAGTTTTTCTACAATCAAACTTTTCCAGTATCCCCTTTTGAGTTGCAGCAAGTCAAAAAGTAGGATAATGTAGAATTTTAAGTAAAACATTATTTGAAGCAGGCAATAAATCCATAATTTAAAAAAAGTAGGATCAGCAGAAGTAGCTTAAAGAAATCATGGATTAACGAACCTTTTGAAAGCATAATTGGATATGCAACATCGGAGTCCAGGTCGTCGTCTGACAGGACTGGAGTGAGAGAAAGTTCTACACTCTCATACACAAACAGTGATTGGTTGATTGGCTTTGCAGCCTGGGTTCCAGACCTTGCCTCTCCGGGGTAAACACTCACAGCACTGGTCATCTGAAAACTTTCACTGCCCTGAAGGATAACAATACAATGCACCACAACAGGGTATGTTACTATTAGCCAGAATCTCTTTCTGTTGCCTGACTCACGAACATGACACAGCTGAAAGTTTAATTTAATATGGACAATTACCACTAAATGGAAATATATGGTGAATGGAACTATATGGACAAACTATAAAATATGATGCAGTTAATTTCAAAGTTACTCAATCAGAAAATTGAATATGTGTTCATACTTACATGCACATTCAAGTTTTATACACCAGTATCTTCAGTGATTACAATGGTAATTATGATAAGAGCAAAATGCTTAATTACAGGCAAAGTTTGATAATAATGCTTCAATATACCAAAATGTATAGACTAAAGCTGAACTGCTCCAGGGCTGGTGGGGGAGAGAAGAGTGCACGAGCACACAGATCACTGTAAAAACTCAGTGGTGGTTGTAACAATCATGGTAGGTGTGCATCCTAACTGATCCAATATACACAGAGAGTACATACTCAAAACATGTATACTAAACTCCACAGCAATTAATCCCACTTTGATAAAACTTGGGCAAAAGGTAACGGAAGGAAATTCCCTGCCTGTGTAGCCAATTTAAATTTTCAATACACATCAAGGTTATGTTATGAACTACATCCCCTCAAGCCACTTTAACTCACCAGAACCTCATCATCATTAGAATTAAGGAGAACACAATGATGAAGAAGACCAGAAGAAGTGGCCACTACCAGTACAGGAGGGTTGCTATGGAGACATTGAATGCTACATGCATCAAGGCCGTAGTTGTCTTCAGCGGGAGGATGCATCACTAACGGACCCTGAGGGTGAGCTTGCAGGTATCTGATGGATAAAATTTGAGGGATGCAACATTCACCAAAAGAAACTTTAAGGCAACTGAGCTACCGAATGTACCCAGAATTCACTAATCCAGATAGAAAAGATGATTTACCTCATGTAGTCAGGGAGAGAAAAAGGGAGGGGGAAAGGGAGGGGCATAAGGAGGGGTTTATGTACTGTCACTATCCTGTAAGCAGCTACTGACTACTGCATACCTCAGATATGCAAGTATAATGATATACTATCAGCTTTCAAACATAATGAAAACAAATAAAGAAGACTTACAGCATACTGTTATACCAGTGTCACTTACCTTCTGTTAGTTAGACTTGTTACAAGCACCAACACATCTCCATTGCCCTTCAGGATGTACATAGGATACACCAGGTCATCAGAATTTCTCTGAGAGACTTCGTACGGCGCACCAAAATCAAAAGCTACGGCAATGTCTCCAAGGGCAGCTTCAAATGTTGAATGGGAGGGAGAGAGGGAGTAACTAGGGCTAGTGTGTCCAAGTTTTGTCACCTGCAATGCTCTAAGTGCATTACTTGCATCAAATATTCTGTAAAAGAGATTTAGTGACATTAGAACTTGTGTGCTTATAGTTTGTTATGTAACATTTAAGTTGCCATGACAATCGAAAATTTACACAAATAGCATGGTGGACAATAGAAGAAAAATACCCAAAATGGATTTACTGCACAAAATCAACATCTACATGGATGTTAATGACACATTGCAAAGAAATTCTGCACTCACAAACTGGAGGGTCAGCTAAACAGTCACATTCAGTGAAGTGGTAAAAACCAGATGTGAGGCAAAGCATGCTCTTTTGAATTAAAAACTTCGTAACTGCCAATACCTGTTTACATAGCACAGTACAAATTGCAATCATCTGGCATTGTTGCATATAAAAAACACTTTGGTGAAAATGGCACATTTCCACGTAAACATTGCATTAATATAAACTTTCTTTATTGATTTCCATGGTTAAGACATTTTAAATCAATAGACAAACTTGCCAAATTTGTTTTTAGGATTCCATAGGTTCTCTACTCAGTTATTCAAAACCTACAAGTGAACAACAAAATATATGCCAATCTAAAAACAGTATTCTAAAGTTCGTTCACAAGATTTGTAGAGACCAGCACACTGGGTCAACAACACATTTGCATGTTGAACAGCTGATCTACAGGATGAAGATACAAGACTGTCTAATGAAATGAGTGGTTGCAATGATTTTACCACAAATCACACATGCCCCAATGCAAACCAAGAATTCAAAAAAATATTCTGTCACATGATTGTGACTGCATTTCCTCATTTTAAAGGTAACTGTTTTACAACATTTGAAATACAAAATTTTCTTTTTTTTTGTGAGCTTGTCAGATTGTTTATCTCTATGATAACGAAGTGATCAGTGTTAGTTGCAAAAGTTCATTAATTATGTTCACCCTAAAATGGGCTCCAGCCAGGGTCCTGTTGACATCACATCAGCATCGCCTTTTGTATGTGATGCACAAGAGTATGTTTAAAGTTCTTCTGGAAAGGTATCAGCACTTTTAAGTATGTCATGCTGGTAATATCACACTATTTGACATCATTACCAAGCAACCATCAAAAATTCTTTCACTGACATGTTCATTGATTTTTAATTTTACGTTATTTTGAATGAAACTTGAAAAACAGGAGATACCTCTTCAGTTTTACAATCAAGAATTGTATGATAGTATTTGGAATTAATTACTAGGATTTCTACGAGGATTTTTCTTAGGGCAGGCCCTGATTAATCAGTCTAGATTTTCGTTCTGAATGATCATCACTTTAACCAAAGTTCTAACTCTGTGAAGAGATCATAAGACACCCACAAGAAAGTAACAGTAAAGGTCAATCAAAATATGTTAGCTGAATCTGAGAAAGTAACAATGTTTATTTGCAATGGAGTACATGCATGAATTTGGCTGTACCTCACACCTGGTACAGGTATGCTAAATATTAGTTAAGCAATTCTGTATGAGACACCCGTGTCAGAATCATTTCAAAGAGTGTAACTCGGTAAAAGCAGTCAATTACAATGATTAAATTTACTTAAAATGAACATTTTCTGACTAAAAATGCATAAATTTGAAAATCTGATTAAAATCAGTGATTTGGAAAAAATTAATCAAACGACCCCTGCTTGCTCATGGAGCAAAAAATTGTGATTTTGCATACCGTATGGTGTTATCTGATGTGAGAAGAACAACATGAGAAGCAGAATCACTCCCCGGATGCCAAGATGCCTGGAGTAGATGTATAGATGGGTTGGTGGTGAAGAATCTCTCTGCAATAGGTATCGTCCTGCGAAAAGAAAAGGTTTGAAATGATTGATTTTTTTTTTCTATAGGTAGCCTTTCCATTTTACTCTATTCTTCAAATGGGACTCTTCATGTGTACAACAAACAGTATATACAAGCCAGTGTAAAGTTTTTACGACAACTATGATAAGAACTGTGGTAAGCTGTGTAGATGTCAACTAAAAGGCATATTTTGCTCGTAATTGAAGGTGTTCTTCAATCAAAAAGAACAATTTTCAAATGCAAGCATTTCAAACTCCATGCCAATGTCTTGTTCATAACTCAAGATATTGCTGCTTGAAGAAAGACTTATCTGGTCGAGAAAGATTTCCAGTTGCGTCAAGGTTACCAAAATGCCATGTAACTGTGGCAAATTATTGCAAGAAGTCTTAGCTTTTCTTTCAAATTGAAGTTCTCCTTAACCCTGAAATTTGACACCAGTACAAAGAAATGTAGAATGGGTATATGGCAGATTTCCCTTATAATATTGTAGTAATTAAGGTCACACCTCTCAAACTAAGACAGTCAAGACTACAAAGAAATAAAAACAGTATTCTTGCAATTGTGCCTGGATGACATCACAAGTTCCTGATTGTGCAATGAACCATTTTGAAATATTTTAAAAAATTCAGCACTTCCAGATCAAACATCCTATTGAGACATGGTTTTTACCAGTACAAGGAGAAACAATATTCCTAATATTCCTGAAATATCAATTTCCTTCTAAGGCCAATCCCTTCAAGTGTTGAAGTGGAGAATCCAGGCAACATTAAGGCAGTATGTTACTTTGAAAATAATGAGATTGAGGAGGTTGAATTAACCAACCTAATAAAACATAAGAACTGTTATAAGAAATTTCACCATTAAATTTAGTCATAAAACACTAACCTGCAATTAATTTTGACTTTCCCACCATGAAATGTCCCATGTTTTCCTTGCTTTCTGGGCAAATGTAATACACTGACACCTTTCTTTCCCCACAAAAGAACTTGCTGACCAGTAGAGTTCAAAGTTATATGTTCCACCTTGAAGAAAGGAGTATCTGTACAAAGAAGGGACTGTTCCAGTGTGCTAGTCTGGAAGAGAAAACAGGAATTGATCAAAGTACAATACAGCATTTTTTCTTTGTCTGTTTGATTTATTTGATACCAGAACATGAAAAAAAAATTCCAAAAGTAAATGAAACATAAAACAATAAAGAAGACAACGATGAGAACAATTAGGAGAACAAGAAAGAAGAGCACAAAGATAGCCCCAATAGCCTAGAAGAAAGCTTTACTCCATTGGGGTCCCGTTAGAAAGGAAGGAACAACCAACTTGAACCAAGCAAGAGACAATTGCACCTAGGGAGCTCAGAAATAATGCACTAATTAGAGACTGAGATGAGAGACAAAAGGACTGAATATTTGATTCACTTGATTTCCAATGTGAGATTCACTTGGCAAGATGTTTAACAAGCATTTTAAAATTGGGAGTGATTTCAATCTAGTTGACGGAATTGGGAGAAAATTACAGAGTCTGATGGCTGTGAGGAAGTAACTTTGATCAGCAAGGCCCATCAACTTTGGGAACAAGAAAATTGAAAGGGCTACTCCTGGTATTCTGTTGGTGAGAACCACTCAATCTAGAAAAATTTACTCAAGACAAGTGTTTGTCCTATTCCGATATGACAATCTGGCCACCACTTCATATATATTGTCCATAATGATCCATAAGCTGATCCATACTTTGCGAAAATTCTGTATTAGATAACAATAGGCTCAAAGGTTTGAGACACCTTCCCAGATACAAGTTCAGACGGTTGCTTTATTGGCCAAAGGTTTCCTGAGTACTTTTTGTTGCATTTCATAACTTTTCTCTGTATGCATCTGTAGTGAGCTGATACCCATTAAGAATTGCTCCTTTTGTAACACTATACAGTAGTTTGCTTTCTGGACATCACTGAGTACAAAAAATGCCTGCTGAGCCTTACCCGATATATGGTTGGAGAACTTTTGTCCAGTTTGCTGTAGTAATGACACCTTGATTTCTGCAAAGGCACTCAAATGTACTCAAGAAGCACTCCAAATCATCCTTTGGTCTCAATTGATGAAATCCTTCAAGTTGTTGTTGGTTTTGTTGCTTCTGGACCATTAGCTTTAATATTTCAAATCATTTAAATTTGGTATTGTCTGTAAAGCTGCAACCCTATCTTGCTTAGTTCTTAGTGTAGTTGCAAGTCCAAATTGTTCTCTTCACACAAGTCTTTAATATAATCTGACACCATAAATTTCAAATATGGGTACCTGTCTCCATCATTATACATCATGCTAGAACATGTAAATAAACTGAAACATCATCAAAGCTGGAACATTGAAAAAAAGATGTATACCTCCTCAATCCTGGAACATTGAGATAAACTCTGTAAACTGCCCTGTACTTTCCTTGTGAGGAAACTGCCAATTACACCAGTGTAAAATTATAAGAATAGAAACTCTACTAGATTACAAGGAACCTCTTTCTCTAAGTTCTTAGCTCAAACTATTCAATCATTTCATTAGGTTCATAAATAATTACATTCGAATATATGTGCCTTTACCAATGCTGCACGTATAACAATTAGGCTAGAGAAACAAGATTACAGTTAACAGTCTTAACCAATGCATTGCGTATAGCGCTGCATACAGCATAGCCAGTGCTAGTTGCTACGACAATGCACACACTCTACAAAATTTATATGAACTCAACTTCTGCCGTACTTAAGTGTACGTCAGGCACTACCACCTAACTGCAGTAGGCTGCAACTTGTGCCGAGCCAGGACAACTTGTGCCTAGCCTACAGTAAATAGGCCTAGCCTACAGTAGGTCTTTGTAAGTAATACTGTATTACTATTACAACAGGCTAGGCTAAATTATTTCCAAGACTTTCAAAATGAAAGGATAGTACAAACGAAATTCGGGCAAATGACATATCTAACTACAGACAGGACAAGCGTTTCGAACTTAAATCAACATAGACCAATGCGTAAGCAAGCTGGAAACCTTGAAAGGAGTGATGTCGGACAGTGATTCGTTGTCTGCAATTGCTGTGTCAATAGATAGAACCTCGTGAAGATTAGCAGTTAGCAGGCGTGATTCCCCGTCCCAGAGAAAGATCCTCCCATCTTCAACAGCTAACAAGTTCTTGGGTTCACTTTCTTCAGAAAATTCATGTTTTTTCTTAAATTTATCGAAAATGTTTAATGAGTTTAAAAGGAACCGCCATTCAGAGAGGTTTTCATTGGAGGCAGCCATCTTTGAATGTGGATTCTGTTACCACCTTTGGAACGCAAAACGAGCTATAAAAGGTTACAGCGCTAACATGGGTTAACTCCTTCAAGTTGCGTAAGGGAGCTAATACATACTAGGAAAGATTCAGTAAGGAGTGTCAGGAAAGATTCAATTAACATTTCGAGTTCAAAACGGTTGATTGCATGAATGGAGAAAGGGTGCTGTGAGAATACAAGAGTGGGCTTTCTTATGTTTTGAAAATGGTCCATCTGTGGGTAGAGGAGGGTTGTGATGTCCCCCCCCCCCAAAAAAAAAAAAGAACATGCATGTTTGAGTATATTCACGAAAATAGTGGCATCTGGTCAATTCCATGCTTCTGATTGAGATCTAAGTTCACAAAGTGGTGCAAAAGGCACTTCACTCTATCACATATAGAGCACATCGATGAAACTTTGCAAGTACATTCTTTGCATGCCCCTGATAACATATCAACATTTCTTGAGTGTTCAAACTGGTGCAAAAGGCACTTAAGAGCTCCAGAAAATGGGGCATGTTTGGGGCATATTTCCAAATGAATTCTCTTAGGCACATTTAAAGCACATATGAAGTATATTGGTGGAACTTAAACTTATGTACATTTCCCTGCACTTAAAAGTTCTCGAAATGTTTCTTGCACATTCCAACTAGGTACCTTTCTTACATGCCCCTGATAACAGATTACCATTATTGAAGCGTTCAAACTGGTGAGAAGGGCATTTAAGAGCTCCCTGATATATATATAACATATATTAGGCATATTGTTGCATATATAAGGCAAATATTTTATACATTGATGCATTTGTGAAACTTAGCAGTTGCGTTCTTAGCCTGATCCAGAAAAAAAAAGTTATTATAGCTAATAACAAATTGTTTGATAAAAGAAGTTCAGCAGGTGCTCTTTGTGTATTAAGCCAAGAACTTAAATCCTTCCGAAGCTGCCTTTTATCACTATACATCATAGTATTATAATATAATGCAATAAATGTAATATAAATTTGATATAATAAATATTCTATTTTTCCAAGACACGTTACTTACATATTACCAAACAAGTTTCATAAATGCAGGTCTAAATATTACATCTTGAAACTAACACGTTTCTAAATTTCAAAGCAAAACAATATCCTCATTTAGAATCTTTTAAGCGTACATAAGCTTAAAACTTCTAATTACTTCATTGACAGGTGGAGCAAAAATAAATAAACAGAAGATGAATATAAATTCGCACTAAATTTACAAAAAACTTCTTTTATTCAAAACATCCCCTGATTTTTGCTCTGCATAAACATTTATGCCTAGATAAAAGGAACCTAAAAATGTTATTTGAAAAAAAAAAGTAGTCAACAGATGAGGAAACTTTAAAATCTGAGTGAACTTTTTATACCAAGAACAATTAATTTAGGAGTGTCTTAGGAATGTCTTTACACTTTGAAGCTTATTATTGCAAAATCGTTTATCAATGATAATCAGGAAGTCGAAAAAGCTGGATTATCTTTTAGTTTACAACGACATAAACTATTTACTACGCTACAATAAAACATAAACACAGCTTGTCCAAGAGCATCTTTTTATCCGAACTAAGAAAATTACTTTGGGTTAAAACTGATATCTGTGACGGTCCAGATTTTGACATGTATATGTATTTTCAAACCAGTTGCAGATTTCCTAGATACTGAATTCATTAAAAATGTAAAGTTGTGATTGTTTTGTTTCATGGTATGAAACAATGAGCGGTCTCCTACAATATCTATTCACCCTAAAAACAATCATTATCTTCGTTAGATGAATCAACCTGTTGTTCCTCCTCCTCTTCTTCTTCGACTTTGTCTTCTTCCGTTGATTCAAGGGTTTCTGGCATTTCCTCACCTTCGAACCATTTATGGGTTTGTAACAATCACCTACCAATAACCATCAGTCTTCTTGATAGAGATACTGCTCCAAAAAATGTCAATCCAGATGAACTTCAACAGCCCGTTTCTTTTACCTTTCCTCGGTACATGTATGCCTTCAAAGACATGTTTAGGCTTGTGTTTTCATCGTTCGTACAGCCATACAAGGTCGTAGCAAGTGTGTGCTTCAATTGGGATTGTCCAATAGTTTGGAGTGTATACCTTTTGATATTTCTATGAAATTTGTAAGGAACATTTGTTTGAACCCTCTTTTGAGAGCTTGTAAGTGCAGGGGCTTGTAAGGGATTAAACCTGCTAAGTTTCATCAATATACTTTATATGTGTTTGTTCAGTTTCACCAATGTACTTAATGTGCCCTCTTTGCGAAGCCCTTAAAAGTCTTTCCCATCAATCTGAACAGTTAAGAAGTGCTTATCTGTGACATTGTAATTCTGAATTAGGCATAATCAGATAAGTATTTCACCTGCAGTGCAAAACAAATATAAAAAAAAACTAAAATCATCAACTTAAAAAGAGGAATTCCCGGAGATGAATTCAGTTAAAATCCAGCATCAAATATACTACAATTTTGCATCTAGTCACCTTACATATTAAATAAGAGAGTGTCCCCGTACCCGTGGACCCCTCCCCAGGTCATCCTATAACAACTCAACACATTTATATACAGGCTGAGACCAGCGTATGAGCGGTCCGTGCGAGACTCACTTTCAAGATAAGCGAGACCCATGGAGCCTCCAAAATATTTTTTTTTTGGGGGGGGGGGACTTTCATATCTTCCCCCTCCGCCAGGAAAAAATCCTAGCTACGTCCCTGTCTTTAGATTTTCGCAATGTATATAATAATTTTCTAATTTTTTTTCTTGTGTTGAAAAGGATTTAATTAACTTTATTTGTTAAACAATGAAAGATTCAGATGCTAATATTTTAATCTCTTGGTTGGATGCGAAGGCTTACGGGGTCAATATTCTGAAAGGGGGGGGGGGGGGGGCAGATTGATTTTTGCTTTAATGTAGAATTTTGGACTAAGATACCAGAATGTTGAGGCTCAACTTTTATTTCAGCTTGAGCGGCGTCACAAACTGGTTGTTATGCCAGTCAAGCTTGACCCCCCTGGAAGGGGTCAAGTTTCAGTCAGTGTGATATGGGAATTATTTATATTTCTCTCACCTCTACAATGTTGCACCTAGGAATTGGGACTAGTAGATGACATTAGAAAAAGACAGAGCCGTTTACATTTCGACGGTAGCACAGACTGTAAGGGCCAATCAATTCATCGTTTATGACAGAAGACTGGGAGTTGGCCAATCACAACGACGCTTCAGTGAAGGACATCTTTGTGTTGATATGACAGCATATGTATCCTGTTGAATATACAGTACAGGAGGTAACAGAAAGGTTTTGGTGCAACAAAAGTGAATTATTTCCGCCGTGGACAAAATACAGTTTATTCCCTATTTATTCAGCGAAACAATATTTTGAAACACCTTTTGGGAAGGTCCCGTTGCCCCACCCTCTCCCCTTTGCACTTGACAAATGTTGAAAGCTGAACATACCCCCTCCCCTCACAAACACACACCGTTCATTGAGGAAATGGTTAAAATCGGTGAAACCATTGTGACTCTATATTAATTCCAGCTAAATTTTTAGAGCAGAAGTGTTTTAGAACACAAGTTAGGAACTTAAATTTATGTTGGTTTAAGGTTACCCTCTCTCCCCGTTTTCGACCTTCCTTAGGGTGGTAGTGAACGAGGAAACCATGGAAAATTTTTCCGACTTAGAAATTTGAATAAACTCAATCCGTTTAAAAGATTTTCACCTCGTTAAGAGGTCCAAAGTTTGAAAATTGATGTTTTGTATCCACACAGTCTGTAACCTTCCAAGCAGGTGTTGGTTTGTACCGTTTTTTAACGGTAGACCTACATACGAATGCAGTCAGAACTTGGTGCATGAGTACATGAATACATGTCCGTTGTGCCGATTACAAAAGTACATCTGAGGTTCTGATCATCTTGGAGAGTCCATAGCAGGTTAGGGCTTTTGAACCAACACCATCGCCAGGTTTTTCATACTTCGGGTGCACAGCGCTTTTCATACTTACCGAACGTCTGAAAACATGTGACGTCAGATATTTACATATTTAAAGGTAATTTTTAATGTAATTTTAAAATGTGCATTTGTTTACTATCCTTTGTTTACGTATAACCTGATTGGTCAACGAAGCACATGAAACCACGGACACCGGAACCTGCCTAGCAGTGTAAAGTATAACCGCAGTATGACGCGAGTTGCTGTCAGCGTAGTATGAAAAACCTGGCGATAGTGTTGGTTCAAAAGCCCTAACCTTGATAGACAGGGACCTCTATCACCGTCAGAACCATATGGCTCTGCTAATCTTCAGAGCCGTATATGGCTCTGATAATCTTAGTTAAAGGGCGCCATCATTACTTTTGTTTGATCAGTCCCGGTTTAACGTCATCAAAGCGGCAGCAAACGTAACAACATCATCGACATATTGCTTTGTCTGATCAGAAAATGGCAGCGGCGAATGTATCGTCGATGTACCAGTTCTGGAAAGATTTCAAGCTTTCAGAATTTCAGGTAGGTTTAAATGTGAATTGTTCATACCCATCGTCATCCTCAAACCTTCGTGCACACCCATGTGAAAATTGCAAATCGTTACTGCTCCTGAAGGTATACTTTTAGCTGGCTAAAAGTGAAGGATATTTTAGATTGATCCGATTCTCTGTTCAATGTATCGTGTGCAGTGACTGTTGCCCTTCTGTGCACGATACAGCATATGACGTAGATTGTTCAATAATGTTAGGAATTTCCGACTAAGTACAGTTTGACTCTGAGCTGTTCGTGCGAAACGCAAAGCCATTCTGCTTAACCTTCGGTGAAGTGAGCGTTAACCTTATCAGGGAAAAGTGGCATGTTTGCAAAATAGGAAATCATAAAATACATATCTCTTTGTCTTGGAATTTTAAAAATATGAAAGTCGTTTTATACAGAAGATCGGAGTTAGACTTTAGGCCGTTAGGCCAAACTACTGTTAGTGTTACTGTTGGCAATTGTGACAATTGTGAGTGAGATGTTATTGTTCAGCTGTCCCGTAGTTTTGTATCACGACGTCGTTGTAGTTTTCTTCTAACATTAGCTGGTGCTATTACGTGGTATTGATAGAGCTATTACTTTAAGTAGCACTTGTATTTGCAAGTGGTAAATGTGTTGAGGGAGATAATCATAGAGAATAGTACTGCCACAGTACTAGGCCTTGCCGTAACTTATGATATATACCAATAGTAATTAGACCAAGACAAGAAAAAAACTAGTTTCTCATTCCTGCCTGCACGCTTTTTGTTCCCTGCATTAATTTTAGAAACTAGTGTCTTTTTTTTTCTTGGCCTTAGCCTAGGAAGTTAAAGCCTACAGGATAGCTCCAAGTCCAAGGCTTATTTTGAGGAAGATGTTTACATTGCTTCTGAAATGAGCAGACTGCATATGAAGTGCAATATTACAGTAACATAATTCTAACTATTAAAGGCTGTAATGCATTACCCCAGACAGTTTCAATTCTCCCAACCACCTACCTCTAGTCCCTCCCTCCGCCTGTTTTACATTCCTCCACATGTGTAATCAAAACAATGGATCCCTGGGTACGCTGTGTAATACGAGCTGCTCTGCATCTTTCGAATTTGCTGGCAATCTAAGAGTACAGTAACTTAGAACCAGTTGAGAATTTTCCTTTCAGGGAGGTAAAAATATAGCTTAGGGTGATGCAATAAAGCCTTTAAGAAGTTTAGGAGACAAAAGTGCCATTAACTGCAAAGAAAATAAGTCCAAAGTAAATAAATCATGTTGCAGTCTCAACACATGCATTTCCTCAAAACCAGAAATGAACCAGCGTGCTCTCATATGTACAACATGCTCTCATATGTACAACATGCTCTCATATGTACAACACATGCTAAAAAACAGTGTGAATTGCAGAAGATATTCAAATTCTCTCTTTTTGGACCAACTGTGAAGAGAGAATTCACCTGATGTCTTGGATGGCATGTATTCGTAAACTGCCTTTTTCGTCCTAAAATTGTGTTTTTATCTGGCTTAAAGTGTCTAGAGCTATTTACTATGATGGGCACGCTTTGTTTATTTCACATGCATCCCACAATTCCTTGTGTGAATCAAGATTGCAAAAAGACTTATTGGATTTTTATCTTTTCACCTTTTCATTCATTCATTTATTTCGTCCGTACAAATATAAAGTGAAATACAAAAAATTTGTTATTGATGAACTAAATAGGGTACTTCCTATAAATTGTTGAAAGTAGGCCAGAGCTGGGCAAGCGGAATATTAAACTGAACTTGCTGGTAGCTGAATCTAAAACACACACTGTGCAAACCTACCCGGTTTTGGTCGATGAAATGCAGGAAAAGTCGGGAGGCTGGAACATTTGACTACACATGAGGTTTTCTGCAATGCAATTAACTTGTCTTTGTATTTTGATAAATCAAAACAATATGGGCACTTAAATTTGTGAAATAATTTTGTGTTTATTTAAAGCAGGATGTGCAGTTTTTGCTGTTTTCAAAAGTGCACCTAAAAACTGGCTTTATTATACTTCTCACAGTGTGTGAAAAGGTGTAAAACTACCAAACTGTCATCTATATTTGTCCGAAAATTCCCAAATTCCCCATTTATGCTCTTGTGATTATGTGCACAGTAGTCCTGTATCTTTACTACAGGACCTACAGT
Source organism: Stichopus chloronotus (assembly GCA_021234535.1). Taxonomy (NCBI): domain Eukaryota; kingdom Metazoa; phylum Echinodermata; class Holothuroidea; order Aspidochirotida; family Stichopodidae; genus Stichopus; species Stichopus chloronotus. Next base: position 16,008,043 of record CM037837.1, on the reverse strand, counting down.
AGTTCTGTTAACGTTTTAGCTGCAAAAAAAAGCTCAATTCTACCATTAATGTAACATTCTAATTTATGAAATTTTCTGTTGAAAGAAATGTGGCGTTGACGTTGTTTTCCAGTTGGTATGAAAAAGATTAATGCTGAAGGCTATTTTTGTCTTCTTCAGACAACATATCCTGCTTTTTAATTAATTACAAAGTGTAAGTGCTTGATGTTTCAATAAATTCCCTGTATCAACCCAGAGATCTTCTTGTCTTACTGTTTTTTTTTTCTCTTCATTTTGTGCATGTATTACAGCATCAACTTCTTCAAGTTGAGGATTTAATCTTTTTGCGGCTGGGTTATTTATGCATTGCACTTGCATTAATTACCTCTACCAAACTTTGCTAATACGAAGGTTTAGAAGCCTTGTTGTCACAGTACATGTATGGGTGCACTATTCATGCAGTACATTAACATCGTGATAAAATATAGTGATGTGACAAGATTCTTTTAGGCAGTAAGTTTGGTAGGTAAATAATGGAATATAAACTGTGTAATTGAACCGCATGTGGACCTATGTTTTGTTCAATATGCAGAGTAATAATTGAACAAACCTTCTTTTGGACTTGTTATATAACATGACCTGCATGTGTCTGGAACCTGAAACTGTTGATGTTGGTAGCTCTCGATGAGCTGTTAAAAAAAAAAAAAGTTGGTTATTTTTTATGTAGGTGAAAGGTCATGTGATATCATTATTGAAAACCTTGTAACCACCATAATATTTCAAGGAAAGTATTGCCGGAACTACAGACTTGATGTGTAGATTAATGATAATTCAAATTGGGTGGATATTGATTGCCTTTTGTTTTCCATGGAAATCAAAAGTCATTTCAGGTCACCAGTTGGCTTTAAAGTCTTGAAACATATTAAGGGAGAGGTCTCAGTGACTGAATATTCATTACCAGTATTTGCTTCCTATTGCCCTGCTCAAAGAAGTGCACTGTTAAGTTGAGTGAAAACTGTCAACCACTACGTTATTGCATTTATTCATTTTTATTTGTCATGAACACCATAAGAATCTGAAATCGTATCGCAGAATATATCACCTAGAGCCAGTTTTCAAATTGCCTGAATGATGCAATTAAAAGACATACTAAACTTTGGGAAGAGGAAATTTTGAGGGTTTTTTTTTTTTTGTATCCACTTGCAGTCAATCTTGTAGTGTCGCTCAGTTATTGGTTGAATTTGAAACGGTTTATTTTTCTTGCACATGGGAGTAAAGTAAGTGAATATCTTTGGTAGTTTTATACTTTTTGTCAAATTTGTATTGTAAGCTACATGGATGTAAAGAAGTGAAGTATGCTGAGTAGTTGATTTTTTTTTGTCTTTATTGAGGTCAAAGGTCACTTGGGGTTGCTATGCAGTAATTAAAAACTTTGAAAACATGGTGCCATATGCCCATATATGGAGAAGGGAAAGTTTTTAAAACTTCTATGTTGGTGTGTATGGGTTTCCTTTGTTCTTCATGAATATTGGTATTGTAAGTAGTCATTTAATCCCTTTGACGTTATGGCTTAGTACATTGTAAACATCACTAGACCAATGAGTAAGGTTGTTCTTGTAAAACTTATTTTAGGCTTTAAATTTTGCGGTCTGTATGTGCTATGGTATATAGTTGGTTGCATACTTGTTCATAGTCAACAAATACAATGGTTCATGCATAGGCAAGCATGTGAACCCCATTCAACCCCTTTCATGCAGTACATTGCTTGCTGGTTTTCAAGTAAACGACGGCTGACGCCGTTAGCAACTCAGAACAAAAGTACAGTACTGCTCATGGTTATAAATTACAGACCATTTGTACAGGTATGATTCAATGATAACTCACCGATCAATCTTAAATGCCATGATAGACTCAATGCAAAGTGCTAACATGGTGAAAAATGCTATACAGAGAAGGACACGGTTAACATTACATAAACCCACAAAACACACCAGTTGATCATTGACAAGCAAACTAGGGCAATAAAACCAGTATGAAATAAGTAAAATGTTATAAATTTTCAAATGAAAACAAGCTGTAAACTGTGCATGCTGGTGCTTATAATATAAAGCTATACCACCAATTACAAACGTCTATGCACGCCAGAGGGGTGTTGGACGTGTGATGTCTTGCATGTGGTATTGCCAGGCATTGACGGGCAAATGCATTACTGTACTTAGGACTGAGTGTATAGATCTACAGCACATGTGCACAACACTTTTGTGACAAAGTATATGAAGCTCTTAAAAGCACAGACAAACATGATTGATGTGATGTTGGTGAAATCGCTCTTCATGAGTGCCCACAACAATGGCAGAAACAGGATCTACATAATTGTCATGAAAAATGTAAGCTGACAGTACTGTATGGCTCAATGTAGCAGAAACTAAATTATTATATGTTTAGTAGCTACAGCAGTCCGTTTACAAGTCATGTCTCGATGGTAATGTTTTAATAATTTGCAACATGTCTCAAAAAAGCATACAAGTCCTTAATGATTTAATATATTATGTGCTGCAAACAATAGCTTGTATCATTATCTGTCCTTGTACAGGAAGAGACTTACAGCATCGCATACTGTATATACAGTGCAGTCATGTAGCATTACATTTGCAGAGCTTTTCAGAATCAGTTCTTCAAATTTAGTAAGTTCTATTACATAACACAGACCAAATGTTCTCAACAGGTGTGTCCTCTAGTATCACACTATGTTCACACTTCACAGTGTCCACACTTACTGTACAGTATCTAGAATTCTTGCAGATTCATGCAAATGTGAGTCACAGAGACAGTTATATCAGGAAAAGTTCTCTTGAAAACTCCTAGTGCGTATATAGGTCGTCTACATATTTTGCTTAAATTTAGGTCGATTTCACAACCATTGATTTCAATGATCATACCATCACTCCTCTAGGAGAAAATTCCAACAGTGCACTCCATGATTATACTGGGATCGTAATGGGATCCCATCAGATCCTTGATCATTGGAAATTCAACATTGAATTTGGACAGTTACAATGGGAATGTTGTGGGACTGTTGTCCCATAGAAATCAATGGGACGATGGATCTCGTTCATATTCCCTTCGGTGTACCATTCACTCCCACAAGATGTTCCCATATGAACGACTAGAAAAATTGGACGGTACGGGAATTTCTCGTGGGATTGAATGGATCCCAAATGGAGTTTACGGGACCCCATTGATTTCCCATTGAGCTTCTTCTGTATGTCGATTCACTTTTAAAAAAATCGATGGGATTTATAAGGATCCCTTTTAAACCCCAGTCTCGAGACGGCTGTGGGGGCATCGTCCACTTTGCCAAGCCCCTAAAATTTCTTTTTGGTACCCAGTGTTAATGTAGGCCATGTTACTGAAGGGAAGTGCTGAAATTTGTGATACTGATGTGGTATTAGAACAAATGACATTTTTACTGCACACGCAAAAAATGTGCCCACTGAAAATAACAGCTGCATCAATGTCGGTTTTTAAGAAAATTGAAACAGTTTGTTTTAGTGGCATGATACTCTCACATTTTCTTTAAATGAAGATAGGTACAACTTAGTTGACATTAACCTTACAGTACATATACTTTTTGCACTTTCCATCTTCTAAATCGGGTTTATGTGTTTGTGTGACAAAGTCTGTGAGAAAGCCCAAGTAGAAAAAAAATATGTTGATGTCCCATACTGTAGGTACATAGTATTCATTCATGAGCACAGTGTTTTGTGCCTCTCTTTAGCTTGAATAAGGAATGTTGCCCAGAGGTCATCATTCAGTGAGCATGCTCAGATGTCATCATTGAATTCAAGTTTCACTTCTGTCGAATGCCACAAAGAGCCCATCCTCCTATTAAAGATTTTGTGACATGAAAATGATATTTTGGAGCCCTGGCAATCATGCAAAATGTTATAAAGAGCCTGCAAATTCCATCAAATTAAACTCCATAAAAAATAAGGACAATTTTACAGGCAAATTCCTCTCTTGTACCCTTATCTATGAATTCACATGATGCAAATTTGTGACATCCAGAGGGGAACTCGCATATGATACTGTATGTCTTATGTTATCCTTAACCTCTATTTTGAGGAGAATTGACAATTTTTTATGCCTTGATGAGTGTATTTTGAAAGCCTGTGTTTTCTTCTTGACAAATATTTATGTCACTCATTAATATGCCAGATGGCAAATACTATAATTAGAGATAAAATATAAAGGACTAGCCAAAGAAATACTGACACTTTGCAACACTCCTTGTCACATTTGCATTTTCATCAAAGTTTGAAAATTTGTACATATTTTAAAAAAATATTAACAGACTTAAAACACAATTACAACAGATTTGCATTTCAGGGTTTCACTCTGTAAATCTGTTAATCCAGCTCTTTCTAAATGAATGTCAAACAACCTTTAAAAAATGGGACAATTTTGATTAATTAGGTCAGATATCCCTACTTTGAATGTTGGTTGTGATTGATTATGGTGAAGAATGTGTCCCACTTTATATAGCTAAAATCACCTGACATTGACAAACCCAGCTGCTACAGAAGTAATCAGCCTACCTTTTGTTTAGAACATATGCAAAGTTATTTAATAGTACAATAGCACTGTTTAACTAATTTACCCATTAACTTATGTGTACCGTTTACAAAGTGCAGTACATGCTGGTACCGGTAGCATGAATTTGCTCTCTCTCTTGATACCAGGAATAGTGGATTGACTCTCACCTATTAGCATTAGTCATACCATATCCCTGACCGGATGAAGTTCCGTCTATTTACCCATCAGTGACCAGATAACGTTAGCTTAGACTGGATCTTCACATCAGCCATGTATATTGTTACTTTGCTGGATGATCTTAAACACTGGTCTTTGCGTATATACCCATTAGCCGTGCAATTACTGTATGCATTATGCTAACTGGATAGCACTGCTCTCAATGTACCCATCAGCCATACATTTTACACCGCACGATTTTATGAGAGAGCTCCCTTTGGTCATACTGTTATTGGATATCAGCTGTTCTGTGCCCATCAACCACATCATTTCCCATGGGATGATGTTAGGAATCCTCTTTACAGTACCTACCCCTCAAGCAAGCTGCTACTGTATTTACCTGATAACAGCGCAAGGCAGATCCTCATGTTTCCCTCAGCCATACCATTACTTATTGGGCAAGAATAAGACTGATGTTTACAGTAGGTACCCTCAGACATACTGTACAGGTACTGGATTCATACCTGCTGTCAGTCATATATACTGAATGAACTGCCAGTTCTCTGTTTGGAAGAGACCAAACTGGTTTACTGTGGTATGCCAAAGGGTCCAACCGGAGGGAGTGCCAAGCAAGCCCTCTTGTTTAGAAAGTGTCAGCACAGGGTCTGTACTATAAAAGGAGAGCACCATCATTAGTTGATGCAAAGTGAGCCCGGAAATGTTTGGATGGAAACACCCCCTAGACTGCAGAAAATTGCTCTCTCAGTATTTGCAGGCACCCTTTTCATATTTGCTGTGCCCACCTAAAATTTGTTGCCCGCAATGGTGATTTCCCCCTCCCAAACAGTCCTCAGATACAATTTGGTCCAACAAAAGTATGCACTCGCAAAGTTAAATTTCCCTTGCAGGGCGCCGAGAAGCTTTTGGAACATTCTGCTTCTCATGTTATATCCAGTATCTATGGAGGAGAGTGGATGGATACACCATACGGAAAACATGGACTAGGGTGGGGCTAAACTTTAGCTGGGGATGATTGGAGCTAATAGGCACTTAAGCACTGCTAGGGAAAAAGGAGAGTATTGTTCACTTAGAATAGAAATTCTCACTTTACATAGTGCAAGCAGGCTGCCGCTACAGTATCTCTCTTTATTCTTTGTTTGCTAGTGATTAAACTAATCTATTTAAAGGATACTTCAAAACCAGTTTGCATTCTCCAAAAATCTGACTACTTACACAACAGTCACTTGCCCAGTCATACCAATGAAGGTTTGGCACATATCGCATAGATCTATGAGAGCAACCCTTAACTCTCCCCAAGTAAGTTACGGTACGATAAAAAGTCTGTCTGTACATCTGCTCGGTTGTACCCCTCGGTGAAATATTGATAGATCGAAGACGGTACTACGATCTATCAAACAGTAAGTTACCTAAAATACGCTACATGTCAGATATCGTGAGGCTGTAGATATGAGTTAACAAATGCTCCTCTGCCGTTTCATCGAAGTCAGCTCTGCCTAAACTGTCACTCAAAACCTAGACCAATGTGGATGCAATATAGTATTTTAATTGATTTTAGCTATCAGCTCTGGTGAGTTGTTTTGCCCTGCCAAACAAACAAGGCAGAAGCAGACCCCTTGTTTTCCCTCTCCACCTAATTGATTATCTTTGCATACACAGCTGTGCGAATACATTAACAATAACATTCAGGAAATGGGATTCGTGGTGTTTATTGATTGTGGCATGCACATATTCGACCAGGATCAATTCAATTTTAAGAAAGGGATAACGGGGATGCGTTTCAATCAAGGATGGTTTCTGCTCTCCACTTGAACATCAAAGTTTCCACAGATTACAGATGTTGCCATTAAAATTGTTTCTTTTCTTTTCTTTTGAACTTGATTCGTGTTGGCTGAAAAACAGCAATACATTTCCAAGTCCGTGGTAGACTTATTACACAGTTACACTAAGATCGTTGTCTGAGTAGGTGTGGTTCTTATTTCATGTGTTACCATGATGAGAGATGGACATTATTTTAAGTAAAGGAGACATGCAAGTCACCATGAGGGAGAGAGAGACATTGCAAAGTCAATGTGACAGATGTCCAATGACTGAAGAATAGACATCATGGTAGTGATAGACAATACTGTATCAGTGGTAGTGATGGACAGTATGTCATGGAAGGGATGGATCATATTTAGTTGTAGGGAGGGACAATACTATCAGTAGAAGGGAAGGACAGTACAGCACTTCAGTGGTAGAGATGGGCAGTATCAGTGGAAGGGAAGGACAGTATATCAATGGCAGGGATGGACAATATACAAATGGTAGGGATGGACAGTATATCAGTGGTAGTGATGGACAGTATGCCATGGAAGGGATGGATAGTATCAGTGTTAGAGATGGATGGTACAACTATATCAGTGGTAAGGATGGAAAGTATCAGTGGAAGGGATGGACAGTACTATCAGTGGTCGTGATGGACAGTATATCAGTGGAAGGGATGGACAGTATATCAGTGGTAGGGATGAACAGTATATCAATGGTAAGGATGGACAATATATTAGTGGTAGGGTTGGGCAGTATATCAATGGCAGGGATGGACAGTATGTCAACGGTAGGGATGGACAGTATATCAATGGCAGGGATGGACTGCGTAAGTATCCGATATGGACTTCATAAAGAAGATGGGTGGACTATGTCGGTATGAGATGGACGACATTGGTGGGACTGATGGACATTATCAGTAAGTCATATAGACATTATACGTGACTGAGTCGGTGGACAGTATTAGGAGAGCTATCAGGGTGAGAATACTGTATTAAGATGGAAGAGGTTGGGTGAGATTATCAGTGGGAAAGGTGGACGTTATCATCGAGAGATCAGTGGACATCAGTGCTAAGAGAGAGTCATGATGGAGATGTCGTTATTGCCAATATCGAAAGAGATTATTAGTTGGAGGTGTGTATACTATTCCATGGAAAGTGTGGACATCATAAATGAGAGGGATGGCCATCAGTATATCGGAGAGACAGTTACTGTAGATAATCATTGATATCATGACCAGCTCTTTTTTTATGGAGGGGGGTGGAGATTTCTTGTCAAGAATTTTTATCCTTCATTGGTAGTATATTAGCATGTCACGTATATATACTGCCACATATATATACAGTATATATACTGACTTAATGTATGATCGGTAGCATGCTAAAGTAATTGTATTATACACATCTTATCTTTTCTCATTTATCTATTCTAGGAAGATCATACTATAAGATACATAGATATAGATCACCGTATATCCCGACTCGGAAAAACTCTTACTGTCAAAATTCAAACAAATATGGTGTTGGATTGCACCATATGTTACATGTACAAGTAGTAAATAAACAGTGTAAATTTCACTATTAATTTTTCAGTGATAATTATGTGCTTGCCACACATAGTGAGGAGTATAATGTAAATTTATACAACATAGTCACTCTTGAATTTGTTATTGTTGCAAAAATGTTTAGTGATGTAAAGGCCTTAAAAAAAGGGGGGGGGGGGGAAGAAATCACTTGCACTACTACAATATTTAATATACCGTACAGTATGCAGATACCTTTCGTAACAATTTGTGCAGGTGCTGTATGTGCAGTGCTTATGTCTTGACGTCTGATAATTTGATAGCTTGTGAAGCTTTTAGTTTCAAGTATTTTGAGGGCTGTGTTTCTGATAAAGTTTTGCATAATTAATTTTGTCTGCAGCAGCAGGTTGCATAATATGTTTCAATGTTTAATACTCAGAGCAGCCATGAATGGTAAGAAGGTCCAGTAATGGGGGAGGAGGTGGGTGGGAACAGTGGAAGAGGGGGGTATGGGGACTTTATCAATATTTTTTACATGACTTGCACACTTGGCCTCTGGCTTCCTTTCAAAGATGGTGAACTGTAGGCAGCTGTGTAACAGTACAGACATCATCAGTGATCACTCTAGTAACTTATCCAAACCAAGTCCACATGTGGACGTGTTTAGATTATAGTGCTGTCAGATACCATTGAATTTGCAAAAACAGTGGAAACAGACATTCTTATAAGTGTTTAAATGGTTTTTTAAATACTGTATATCATTTCGGCAAACCGCTATCTGATTTTTACTGCTGGGTTTGTCTGTATGCGCGATGCTTGCTTCGCAGTTACGTCTGAAAATAACTAGTAGATACATCCATTTAACCATGTATCCCAAATGCTCCATCTGCGTTCAATCTTGACTAAAAATTAACATAAATTACTATTGTTGTAAATGCCCATACCTTTCACTCATGGTCAATATATTTTATGTTACTTGAAAAAAGAAAACAGCATTAGGAAATCTGAAGTATGCGAATTGTAAAAAGTTGTTTCTGCCTGTGATAAGGAAGTGTAAATCGCCGAGGTTGTTAGGACGTTCGCTATACACCCAAAGTGTTGGAAGCCCCTAGAGTGTACTCGATCTTACCTGTTCTTTTTCATCAGACTTTTTGTCATTCCAAGTTCAAATTGTATGTGATACAGTTTGCTTCATGTGACATGTGTAATGTTTCATGGAATGGTTTAGTTTGAAAGCAATATCAGTCCTTTTGTTCTGATAGAACTTTTTTGTCTTCACCGTGCCATTTTACAGCTAAGCTGCCTGTGAAAGAGACTTAAAAGATTTGACAGAAAGACTTCCTTTTAAAGCAGAAAATCAGCGGCCGTAGCATTGATTAAAGGAACTGTACTTTTTGTCATTTACATGGATTATGTGTAATGCAGTAAGCCAGCGGATTACATCTTCAAGCCGTATTGCAACAGATACCTGCCATGTTTTTGTATAAGGGATTATCAAGGGTGACAACCTAAATCAGACAATAAAAGCCACAGTTTATTCCCTGCCATTTAGACAGTTAAACGGCAGCAGATTGCAACATTCGAATGACTGAGGTTGAAGTAAATGAAGATTGCAATTCTTTGATTAAGTTTTTGCATAAAATCTGTTTCAACATTTAGCAGAGATGGGCTTTGTTTAAATGGCCGACCATTCCTCTAAACATTTAAAGGTGACAGCACTATTAGATTTATAATCCCACAGTTTGTTTAAAAGTACAGTAGCTAGTAGGTTAGTTTGAGAGTGCCTGTAGTTAATGAAGACCTAAAGAAAAATGATTGTGAGTTTCTTTGCCCACTGTACATTTGTTAGTTTCATACAACTTTATGTCAGGTAATGTTATGCAGCAATAAACACACTGGAGAGTATAATGACTCACAGTACATGTGACTTTTGTTTCCATAATTTGCACAACACAGTGACTCTGCACTGACAAGCTGTCATGAAATCGGTGCGGAAGTTAAAGTGGTTTATGACGACGAGAGGGTTACGGTAGAAGTGCACCGTGCAACACGTGCCTGCTGCAGTACCTCAGCAATGCACGTAATAGAAGTGACGTATATGGTGAATTGCATCAAAGGTGAATGTGACACCGAAATGATTGCTGACAATCTGTAAGAAGTGAACCAATCCTTCTGTAATGCATTTCAACAACTTTAGGCACATTGAGTAACTTGTTTCATGAAATTCACTAAAGTTTTTCTAAACCTTTCAAGTTTCCTTCACATACTTATGACAAATGGTCAAACTAAAAGGATCCCCGTGTATCACATACAAAGGAACTTTAACGATGAGTGATGACCAGACACTTTTCACATTAGTGCTAATTCGTATGCACACAGCCAATACAAATCAGGGTAAAAAATTCAAAAGTTTTGACAGTTTTCCTGTAAGTACTGGATGTGAAACTTGACCAATTACACTAATGATAAGCATTACCATGTGTTTTAACCCTTCATAAAGCTCACAAACGTATCAATATCAACTGAATAAGCCCTTTTAATAAATTTTGATATTTGATGCTCAGTTGGATTTGCACACCGGCTGCTGAGGAGGTCAAAATATGAGGCAGACTTGTGAGTCCAAAATGCTCTAAAAATCAGGATTGCCAGATTGATGTGATGGAAGAAAGACTAGTAACCTGGTTGATCGTAATGTGTTGAAATGGCCGGTTGACTTGATTTCGGTCAAGTTTGCCTTGGCAGGATTTTGAAATTTCTACAAAACATTTTAGAAATTATCTAAAATGGGACAAGGTACATTTTTGAATGAATATTTCATTTCTGTGAAAGCTTTACTGTACTAATAGGTAAGTTGGTTTGGCACATTATAAGTCAAGTCTTACTTTTATTGTTATTACTAGTATGTAGTTATGATAAAGTTTGTTTTCTTATAAGTTTTCATTTTGGCCCGTGTTTTCCTGATTTGACCAATGCTGTAAGATTTTGAGAGCCCTATTAATATGCTGAGGTTTTATTCAACGCTGGTGATACTCTGCAGGTGTACAGCAACCTTTGCAGCACTGCATGTGTCTATTGTAGAAAGAGACCAATCCCAGACTTGCAAAACTCAAAAATGGCCAACAACATCATGGAAATCGCATTCCAAACCTGGAGATTTTCAAAAAGCTCATAATGTTATGAAAATCATTTTCGGAACCAGCTTTTTTGTTTCTTAAACCTTCTTAATATAGTAGGCTATCTCTAATATAAATGAGACTCTTTTTGTTTTGCAATGATCCATCCGCAATTCAGTGATGGCTTAAAACAGCAATGGATAATGAAACAATCTTGGTCTCTAAATAAGGAGACATAGGATTGCATTGAGGTGATTTTCACCTCAGAGAGCTGACATTTCCACCATGAGGCAACATCTGAGACCGTGAGACTCACAGTAAAATGGTGAGAGCGGACAGGACAACTGTTCTTGTAAATTCTGTGTGCACACTTATATACATGTGTATCATACTACAGTGCACATTACATACTGAATGAGGAATTGTCTGTCCAGATGGTAATCAATAAAAGTTTGGACTTTGTGTTCTATTAATATAATGTTATGTAACTATTGATTGATAGTTATTTTAATCAATACATATCTGGCATCAAAAAAGTGACTTTGAGTTTGTATGTTGAGAGAAAAACTACTGACATTGTTCAGTTTGTATCAGATAAGGAGGTGGCTCTTTGTAAGTGGCACACTTATTGGTATAGTACACGCATTTTACAGTAGTTGGTGTTTCCTCTAGAGGCCACCATAGCAGTGTGTGCATTTGCAGTTCTGTGACATGGAAGTACTGTATGTATTACACTACACTTTGATCTATGTTGAGTTACAGGACTAGTAAGGTTGTTTACATACTGCACTGGATTTGGCCTACTAGCCTGCTTCAGTTGGTTTCTCTTCAGTTGTTCTGTAATGTTACTGATTACAACATACTGTACCCTGTATGCAGACTCATGTATGCAGAGTCATGGAAAAGTTATGAAATTTTGTCAAACTTTGCAGACCATGAAATGAAATGGTCTTGCAAGTTCATGAAATACTGTACATTGAAAAATCATGAAATTTTATTTTCATTAAGGTGCTGGAACCCTTATAATGCTATACTATGGGATGGAATATATTGATTCATAGTTATTGCCACATCAATTTTTGAATTGGTTTAATTGCAATCAACCCATTTTGATTAGCTTCTAATATTTGTAATAGTACAAACGTTGGTGATGTAAGTAGATTAAAAACTACTCACTTGCATGTGCCATAAACAGAGTTTTGTTTTTGACTTACAGCAATTTGAGCATTAAACTTCTCAGGTAGGACCAGAGAACGATTTCAAAACTTATGTGAAACTGAATCACAACTGGGCCATTGTGGTGGTCAAGGGCTGTACAAACCTAGTTATTTTGTCCCTTGTGATGATAGATTGATGGTGCAATTAAGTCTGAAATTTATAGGTTTCTTCATTTGCATTGTTACTCTTGAAAATGTGATGTCACTTTACAGTAGGAAACAATTTTAGTGTAATTTAGTACATTAAACTGCAACATTTCAGTGAAGACTGTGAGACCGCAAAGTTTTATATTTCACAGAGAAATTGGGCACAATATGCAGCAGCCTACTATGGTGCTGGTCTCTTATCAATACCAGATACTTCTAGAGTGGCATTGTTTCAAAGATAAAAAGAAGTGCCGTCATTCAATCTTATTGCATCTTGTGTGGCTGCACCTCTGATTTCATTCTTCTCACAAAGTTTGTTTGTTGATTACAAGGCAGTGTTCTTTATATTAAATTTGAACGCGCTTATCATTTTGAAATTATCAGCATCTTATCTCTAACCTTGTCATATGCAAATAATGTTTTCAAGCCCTTAAACAACCTTTAGGTCAATAGTCTAGTCAGAGAGGTTTGAATTAGTAGTATGTACTCCTGTACTGTACATGGGCACTTCAGTTCTATCGCCATCAAGTTTGCATCCTGGCAGTTTGATATACTGTATTTCTTATTCTGTGGCGGATAGAATGTGAATTGTCTTCATTGATGCCAAATCTTACAGCTGTAAATGCAGAAGAAAGGGCTAAAAAATTTTAAGAACTAGGCTGTCACAAGGCTAGGTCAAGTGTGCTCAAATTTCTACATGTTAGTTAGGCTTTCTCAGGAGTGTTTCTTGATTTTAGTTGTTTTTTTTTTTTTTTCTGCTGAGCCCAGTACCTTGTCAGGTAGCTGAAGTTACGAGCTATGCCACTTTACAAAACATCAATATTTCTGCAAATTGAATGGATCAATTTTATGGCAGCAGAGTTAAAAGCATCTTCTCCATCTGTCCCGGCCACAAATCCATGTAATCAATAATTCTTCATTGCTTATCAAACCCTGAAAGAGTAAAGTCCCTCGCTTCAAAACTGTGGAGACGTAATCCCTGGAGCGGCAGGAATGTAGAACCAATCAATAACCTTCCAATTTCTGGTGATATCCTCCCACTACGGCAGATGGAAATCTAATCAAGGGATCAATACGAGCAGGGCTAGTGGGTAATAAACACGAAAGGAAAATAACGAATTTATAGGAAAGATTGATTGATACGATCAATTCCTCAGCTCTCTGAAACTGGTAGAGAGAGATATAGAGACCTGCTGCTGAGCAGATGTAATTAGTCTTTCACCAGGAATGGTGCATTGTGGGTATTATGCAAGCTTTGTGTGGGTGTAGTCTGATAGATTTTTTTTTTCCCCGTTGTGGAGGAGTAACTGTAAATGTGGAAATTTTCTGATGGGACTGAGTTCACTTTTCTAGATGATAGTAACGAAGGAGATTAATCACACAATGATTGTAACAGAATAGTCAAGTTGTGATGCTTTGTTGTGACTGTCCTGAATTCTGAAAGGCTACAGTAGTTGTTATGCTGTAAATGCCTTTAACGGTATCATATCTTGAATCGTAGGGAGCAAGTAGAAACCTTGAGATTTCATCTCCCTGTGAGTATGAGTGTGGATGTTGGCCATTGGTTGATTATCATGCCTGTGAGGAACCAAGGGATTTTTAAAAGAGGATATTTTGAGTTACGAATGTCTTACGGTATCACAAGCCTGTTCTGATAATCAAGACAGACTTTATCCATTCTGAATCTGAAATTCCTCATTACACAAGTTGGGTCTGTCAGATGATCAACTGTATATTTGTACAGCATATGCAACTTACTTAAATATGTCCCATTACTAGTAACCTTCTGGATTGATATTAATGTAAACTGCAACCATAAAGGGAATATTTCTGTGTAAAGTTACAGGGAAATACATGCAGGTGCTTCAAACCCTAGATCGATTTCTTGTTCACAAGTCAAGATACTAGCTTTTTAAAGGAGCAGAGGGCATTGTAAAATAATCTTAAATAACTTTTTGCACTTTCTCCAAATCAAGTAGAAGCATACCTATTTTACAGATTTATCGTCTGAGGTCACCAGAGGTCAAGCGTTGAAAACGTTAACACGCTTTCTGAAGTTACTGTAGGAATCATGGAAACATTTGATTTGTCGCTTAATTGTGAATGGGTCATATCCAGTAAATGGACTTTATTGTTTTTAGTGCAGGTCAATGGTCGTTGGAGGTTAAATTTAAAATCTTGTACTCACAATATCTAAAAAATAGGAAACTTGGATGTACTTTTCATATGTGGATACAGTTTGTTGATGATGTGTCATATAAAGTGAACAAACCCTCTTTTCTTTGCTGGAGGTTAAGTGTCATATCGGGTTTAACTGAATTTAAAAACTGCAAATCTTCAAAACATCATTCCTGTCTGTTTACTGGTATGTTAGTATGTTGGTAGTTCAATGTGAGTAGGCGATCCCTATTGTTTTGCATGGAGGTCAAAGGTCATTTGCGGTCACCAGAACGTAAATTATGAAAACCTACAAAGGGAGATATCTCAGCAACCAGATGTTGCTGGAAAACTTGTATCATTGATAGCACATGATGAGTAGATGATGTCTGGCATTTTGTATGGAGGTCAATGGTCATGTGAGGTCAACAGAGGACATAGTTTGAAAACCTTGAAAAGACTACTGTGTATCTCAAGAAGGGAAAGGGGCTCGAATTTCAAAAGTTTGTGAGTTGATTGCCTGTTGTGAGTAGATGATCCCTATTGTTTTCCATGGAGGTCAAAGGTCATTTCAAAGGTATCTCAGCAACTGAATATACCTAGTATTTCAAACTGTCAAAATTGGTAGCAGTTGATGCATAGATGATATGTGTTTCTTCAATTGTCCCTGGAGACTGAGAAAATCATCTGTTACTGTTTTTTTTTACTTAGTCAAATGTTAAAGTTGTAGAGTTGACAGTCTTAGAGATTTGTATTTACATCACAAGCTGGCATCGACAGACCTACTTCTAGATAACAATTGTATAATACTTTGGAGAAGTCAGTTGTCACATTTTGTCATGACTGACATGTAACTGGTTGGATCATTCCCTCTCCTTCCCCCCCCCCCCCCCCCCGCCAAAAAGTAGATGTTTAATGGCAGATCAATGTTACTAAATTGATCCCAGTTAGAAAACTGTTAAAAACCTGTTTTTTTGGGGGGGGGGGGAGAGGGTGACACCCTCTCTAAGCAGTCACTTAACATTACTTTCCATAGCTTTTTAGATATATCAGAAATTTATTTGCCAGCAACTCCCTGTCAGTATTAACAAAGTACTTTGCTTTAGTCACCTATTCCAAAGGGAAGTACTCTTATGCAGGAAAAATATTTTTCCCTGGAAAACCTTAGGTTGCTTTTGAATTTTAACCACCTTTGGGTGTCTTCAACTTTCTACCTGGTTTAAAGAGGGTCACTGAGTTGTTTTGTGGAATTCACTATTTTTTTCTAAACTGATCAAGTTTCCTTTATATACTTACAGTATGACAAATGTTCAAATTAAGAGGATCCCAATGTTTTACATAGGATGAAACAGCAATGGTTGAGTAATTAACGATTTAATTTAGTTTTTGAATATTTGTTACCAGACACTTCATATTAGTAGTATATTCTTATTCACACATCCAGTACAACTAGCGGTCAGTTTTCATAACTATTGGATGTGAAACTTGGCTAATTATGCTAATTGTAAGTATTGTCATGTGTTTGTACCCTTCAAAATTACCACAATCTTTACTGATATATCAACTCAATGGGCCCCTTTAATATATGGCTTCCTTCGTTTTCCTCCACAATTTCATTTTTGGTTTATATTCTTGTGTTCTGTCAGTCATTTTGATGTGGTTCCTTCACTTCTCAACTGGTTGCTCATGTTCAAAGTGATTGTTGTGTGTTTCGAAAAGAAGAGATATTGGCAAGGAATCACAAAGTCATTTTGACTGTCTGGTTTTTCTTGAAAGAGATATGCCATTGAAGAAAATTGATCTATATTCCATAAAATTAGGAATATTTTTCTCCCCTTAGTTGTGGAAACCCTATCTCAGTAGAATGATACATAGCATTCGGAAATTTATGATGTCACACAGGCACAACTGCTTAGTTAATATCTTTGTATTTCTTTATAATCTTGACTGTCTGAAAGAAAAACATTACTATAGTTTGAGAGTTCAAGATGATGGCATGGGGTTTTGAACAAATGTGCCTGTAATGGAAAAGCTCTCTGTCATTTGGGAAATAAGGTGTTTGTGTCACAGAAAGAAAATCACATCTTTAAAAAAGCTCTAAAAAGAATACCTTTAAAAAAATCTGTGATGAAACAGACACAGTATTATAGATTATTCAAAAGAAGGCAGGGTGGTAGTCTTCTGTAAAAAAAAAAAATCAGTTTCTCTCATATAGAAATTCAGTGATTTGTTACTCAAGAATTCTTTGTTCACCCAAACTTTGAAAAAACGATGCATCTTATACATATTATTCAAATGATGCATTATGCATTTTATGCATAATGTTTAGAGGAGCTGTTGCTGATATTTGCTAGTGAGACTTTATGGCTTAATGATGATTAAAGCTATTTTCTTTGTATGCAATGTTAGTGTATTGTAAATGCCCTATTTCTCTTTATAGGTGGAATATATATGAGTTGTATTGGCAATAGTCTGGTCAGCTACCATTGTTCTTTGTCAGTGTTTCAGGGAAGAGCAAGCAGGGGAAAGTGTCACATGCCATGTAGTCATCTTCCAGATACTGTCATTTGAATGTGAAAATTTTCTTGACATTTTTGTTGGCCCTACAAAATTTAGACTCTCCAAGAAAGCCTAGTAGTCCATCACCGGTACTTGAAATCAATCATACCAATGGGAATGAATATGATTATTCATGTACATGCAAAAATGGGGCTTATACAATGTTCTTTTGTAGTGGCTATGACATGTTCCACAGAATTTGCTTTCACTGACCAATTTTCAACTCATATTCCAGCTTTAAGAACCCCTTCGATTCTTAGCGAAATATTAAAGACAGCTTAGCCAAGAAAGATTTCCTGTTGCCTTGAGGTTACAAAATGTCATGTCACAGTGGCAAATTACGTTGTTAAAGTCTTTTTTATTCTGTGGAATTGAAGAAGTGTGTGTTTAACCTTGAAATTTCTCACTAGTGAAAAATTAGATTGAGTTTCATTGTAGATTAAGCCTAAAAGGCTGTGAAAATAAATGTCACAATCTCTCTGTATGTATCTTTGCAGTTCTTTTTTAAGAACAGTCAACTCATATAAAGAAGTGCAAGAGATGTTCAAAAATAGATTGCCTTGAATGACATTTCAAATTTCCTGTAATTTAATGCATGATAGTGAATAAAATGTTGTTTTAAATCTGTAACTTGAAAACGAAACAAGTTATTGAGATGTGGTTTCCACCAAAAAAGAGGGAAAAAAAGCTTTCCTTTTTTCTTATGTTTTAAAGAGAATGTCAAACTTTGTCTCTGGTAAATCTTTTTAAAAAGGGGAAGCGTGTATTTTAAGCTGTACAGTGCTTCTCACTGTATTCACCCAAGTGGAAGACACAATGTATTAATAGTGTACATGTACTGTATGTTACATGGATGCAAAGTACTATATACTTTGTGGACACCACACTGTCAGGAGCATCAGTACTTGGACAACTAAGCTTGGTGTATTTTGTATATAAACATGTTTTTAATTTCATTCATAGTGCACACTTCACTTGTAAATGAGTGTCAAAATCAGTACGGGGGGAGTTACACACGAAGTAAATTTTCATACACTATACTGTACGTAGAGGTCTGTACTTTCATACATCTCAGTTAAGAAAAACATTACAGTGCGCATACCTGTACATGAATTACGTAGATCTATACAGTAGTGTACATTTAGTACATTGCATGTCACCATAGTATACATTTTAGTATACATATAGACACTACACTTAAGTGCATAAATCAGTGCTGGTACACTGCATCATAGTGAACATTTCAGTACATGGACAATTCTGTACTACAATATAGTGCACATATTGTACAAGGACACCACTGTTGTACTTTATAGTGTTCATTTCAGTATAAGGACACAACACTGCAGTGCACATATCAGATACATGTTCACTACATCAAAAATTACTGAACTGTACAATGGCTGCACATTAGTACATGGATTCTAGTGCATGTTATAGTGTACTGTACATACAAGTATATTTTCCTTACACAAAGTCCTGGTTTAAGAGACCATACACTTCCCCGTTAAAGGTTTGTATCAGTTAACAGTATGCATGCAGCAGCAGAAACAACAGAGAAGTCGCTGAGCCTTCTGTTGTTCTGTTTGATGATTGCCATACATTCGTCTCTCAGTGTGCACATTTGCTCTTTAATATTAGTTTGCTTCAATTTATATCTTTTTTAATTTTTCCTTAATTTTATATAAGAGTAATTTATGGGAATAATCTTGAGTGTTTGAAATGATCCTTGCAAAGTCATAAGCAGTACTGTTGCCATGTATTAGTCACAATGTGAATGACTTTCATTTCACGATAATTAAGGAATGTACATTAAGGTGTTATATATTAAAAGGTTTCTTATGATGGATATCCTCTGAGCATTAATTAGAATTCCCATGAGCCATTGCTTGAAGATGTACAATAATCACTTTAAAAATTAATAAATTATGCATTTTAAGTTCCAGCGTCAATGAACAGAAATATCATCTTTCTTCCTAAACATTGGGATGGGAGTACCGTTTTGAAAGGTGAATTCAAATTCTTGACACAGAGGAAAGATACTGCAGCATCTTCTGTGTTGTGAAATGCAAGTATGGCAGTACATACATGTATAGAATATGCACACTTTAACATGTGTGCAGTTGAATTGCACATTAACTTAACTTAGCCTGAATGCATCCCTGTAGTTTGTAAATATTCTGTACTACAAACCTTAAATTAATACTTAAATTGATACATTTTCCTTGTGTAACAGTACTTTTAACCTGTACACATTTACATTGTGCTCTAATACAGAGCTACTGTACACCTTTCTGTACGGAGGTGTTACACATCCCATACCATATTAAACTGCAGGGCAGGTGACATTGTACAATGTATGACTTAAGTTACAGTACTACTGTACTGTATAGTAGGTACACACTGGTAAGTCTAACTTGATAACAGATAGCTCCATCAGAATTGTAAATTGATTTTATTGATTGATACCTATCGGTATACTAATCTCTGATTGGCTAATCATTAACTGAGCCTATTGATGACAAGGTACAGTATGCTCATTGGGCAGATGTGTGAGTCATAAGTACTAACTAGAATTTGAGCTATTGATTAATTACAGCATTAGTCTGGCTATTGTAGAGCCAATAGTATTTTGCCAACATTTTCTGCAAACATGTCAGGTAGCTATATGGTATACCTTACTGTAATTTTGGTGATTTCAACACAAGCTTTTTACATTGCAGATCAAGCGGATTCAGATCCTACAGTATGTAGCCTGCTGCCAGCATTACTTGCATAATTTACAATTTGTAAAGGCAAACTTGGAACCCTACTTAAGGTGCCTTATGTAATATGTGCATACATACGCAAACTTGGATCAAAATCTGTTGCATGTATTACTGATGGACTTACAATTGCACAGGCAAACTTGGATTCTGCTTTTGCTGCCTGTATTACTGCAAAGTTTTATCAGAAACAGTATGCACATAGTAGAAATATACAGTATTATGTTTTGCAAAGCTAAATTACACAAGTAATATATAAGTTTTATTTAAATGGATAGAGTTACAGTACCATACATCTGTTTTTCCCCAGACATGTCCTCTTTTTACAGATTCTTGTTGGAAGTTGTAAAATTGCCTGCAATATCCAGATTTCAACATTTTCCTGATGATCTCATGGGGTTTCCTGTATTTTGCTCTGTGGGCTAAATATTTTGAAAACTGTACGTGTGGCACTATACTGTATTCCTAATCAAGAAATATTCCGATGCCCTCTATAATAAATAAAAATAAAAGTATAGTACCAAACATTTCTTTACAAATACAAGGATCCACGTCCCACATTTGTCTTTGTCATTCAACTTTGTCGCTGTCTATGTTTTTGGATTCTTAGAAGTTCAAGTATTTCCAGGTTGATAATTTTTACTGTATGGCTTTCTGAAAAGCAAAGCACTGTACAAGTCTCAACAACCTCACCAAGAACTTTAAGAAAGCATTTTAAAGGTTGTAAAAATTTTCCCAAAAAGTTATCCAAAGGTTTTAACATTCATGTACATATATCGTAAATTAAGACAGAGTAAAATTTGGATGAAAAAAGAAAGAAACTTTACATTAGCTTTACTCCTTTGTTGCATGTTATTGAGGCCTTTTTGACTTTCGATTTAGTCACAGTTTGGCATGTCAGCCAACTGTTATTTGATAACCAGTGGTCATAACTTGTTATCAATTCTGTGTCATGTAAAGCCTATATCAGAATTGGAACAATTGTATGAAAATAAAGCACATTCTTTTGAACTCTACCATCCAAGGTATCCTTGATACAAAGGACATACAGTTGAAATCAGTGTTCCCTCAATTAAGAATACCTTCTGTGGAATAAAATTTGTATTCATTATCCTTTGCAATATTGGTTTAAACACCGGTCAGTTTGCGTGGATAACTTCAGGTGTGTTTCCTCCCCCCTCTCACTTCTCAGGTAGTGTGCACAGTACACTTGCTCTTAATTATGTAATGCCAAAATGATATGTATCACCAAAGTCATGTTTTTATTGCCTGTGGGTTAATATTTGATATTTTTGCAGTTTTCCCTTTTTATATATTTCTCTCTTTCTTGTCTTGTCTTCATTCACAGACGGAGCTTGATACCCTAGCTAGTGAATTAGCTAACAGACAAGATGAGAGTGATACCTCTAGAAAACGATTGGTCGAGCAAAGTAGAGACTTCAAGAAAAATACTCCAGAGGTAACGCTACTAGATTTATAGTACAATACATTAATAAATAAAGCTATGTACTTGTGCAAGATCTAAAAAATGAGGTGAGAAATTCCTCTGTGGATGAGAATGTATGTGATATTGATTGTGTGTGTGTGTGTAAATTGTAT
This sequence comes from Stichopus chloronotus, assembly GCA_021234535.1. NCBI lineage: Eukaryota > Metazoa > Echinodermata > Holothuroidea > Aspidochirotida > Stichopodidae > Stichopus > Stichopus chloronotus. The sequence goes on along the minus strand of CM037837.1, from coordinate 15,986,409 downwards.
CTTTGTAATGTGTGTCTGTGTGTGTGTGTGCATGTCTTTGTATTGCAATATGTCTTGCTTAAAAATGAAAAACGGGTTGGTTAACTTCACACTCAGTTCCTGCAAATTTCTGCTTTTTAATTTCTTTGAAATTAGGATTGAAAAGCTATGACATTGAGGTCACAATAATCAATGTCTGCTAGTTAGTGAACATGATAAGACTGTGAAAATCGTAGGCAAATTTGGTATACTGTAGGTGCACCATATGTACAGCAGGTGGTGAGAATGTTACTTGCTAATAATGTGATGATAAATGCTTGTTGCAAACAAACATACAAAACTAATATCAGTGTTCCACCACTGTTCTCCTCGGGAGATGTAGCAGGGCAGCCTGTCCCAAGTGAAATTACCATTTCCCCAAACACTGCCACCCCAAAATAGTCTCTTCCCCCTTCCAAAGCTACACTGGGGCAAAAAAGTTGACATTAGGCTATAATCATTTCAAGCAGAACCAAAGATTGTCTGAAGTGGCTCCATTTGGTATCATTAAGCATTTGCAATTTTCAAAAGTTTCTGGAGGTTGATGTTGAAGCACTCCAAACCCCTCCCTCAGCAGTCACGATCGTGCACAACCTTCAACCACTGCCTGCTCTCCTCCTTAAACAATGTGTGGATAACACTGAATATGTTCACTGTGTATGGTTTAGAAGTAATAATATACTGTATGTACATGAACTTTATGTAAGTGGGTCAGATATGGTGATGTACTTTCTGTTCAGTTTAAAAATGTTGATAAAAACAGATTGTAGAAACATAAATTTTTGGTGGCAGAAAATGTATATTACATGCCTTCTTTGATAATCCTGAGAAAGCCACTGCTTGATTTACAGTAAGTTGTTATTGCTCTAATGAATGGCTATTTTTACCAAGGCTCGAAGTAGAGGGCATTGTTCATGCTACCGATGTTATGGTGACAGTTTAGATAGTTTGTACCCTAAATCATCCAATCACCTGAGGGGTCCTCTGTCAGTACTTTGCATAGATCTAACAAACTACCCTGGTCAGTCCAGATTATGTCATCCATATACAGTACTTTCTCCTGTCCACAGTGTGTTTTGTGCAGTGGCACCCTCTGCAATAGACTATCAGTACATTTCAGTAGGGGACTACCTTGACCATACTTTTTGCCTCTGTGATCTCCAAAGTACTGTACAATGGGAAATAATTCATATTAATTGTGTACATATACATGAATGATAATTACTCATAGTGAATACTGTGTGTGCATGTAACAAACCACTTTCTTTGTGAGGTTACAGTATAACTTTATAGATGATTCTCTGTAGTAATTGATCTATTTATCACCATGCTTTGATTTCATGTACAGTATAGACAGAAATTGTTGAAGTTGGAACACACATAAAGTGTTGGAAATTCATTGGACATTTATGTCACTGTAAAATTGGTCACTGGGTTATGCAATCATCAAGAGCAGAGAATAGTCTGAGAAATAATGTTGCCTTTAGATTAAAATATTGTAAAATGTACAGTATACCTTTAATCTATTAGATTGAATGAAGGGCTGAATATGCTGTAAACAATATGCACTGTATTGTTGTAAATAGGTGAGGGTGTAGCAGAAAACAAATACTTGGAGTTACTGTAACCATTGGCATACAGTATATTTTGACAATTTTGTGCAGCGAGTTTAAATCTATGTACAGCAGTCAAGATAGAAGTCCTTTCAATGTCAGCACTGTGGATAATGCCCAGTTAGTCTCATACTTGTAAAGCCCTCTCTTTGCTGTACTTGTTCATTGATGACAAAAGTGAAATTGATAAGTTGGTGTGGAATTTGGAAGTCCATCTTGTATGATTGATAAGATGAACAATTCAATGAGTTTGATAAATTAGTGATTGATTAAGTTAACAATTAAACCAACTAATTAGTTGTTTGATTAATTGATCAGTTAATTGATTGTATTGTTATTGTCTTTCTGTTTTCATTGCCATTTCTCTTTCACAGGAGGTCAGACGTGCCGTCGCTAGTCTCTTGAAGAGTTTCCAGTCTGAGATTGACAACCTCTCTAAAAGGAGCAAGGCAGCTGAGGCTTCCTTTTTGACAATTTATAAGAAGCTCATTGATGTACCAGGTGAACTGACAATGATTACTTTAAACATAGGAGATACATACAGCAGTTGCCCCTGTTTACAGTGGCACTCTAATATACTTGGGTCAAAGGTCATTGGTTTATGTTCCTTGATCAAAGGTCTGAAAACCTGGTGAACGCTAGTCTTAAGCAAAAGTTCGCCTCCCACAATGGTTGTATTGTGAACTGTCAAATGTACATATTTTTGTAGCAGATATTTCCATTATATTCCCTCCTGTTCTGCTTACAACTTTGTGCACATTCTCACCTTTATCTATTACTTAAATGCAACACATCATCTTCATTATCTAGCTGCTCAGTTGATTAACAAAATCTCTGTTCAATTGAAAACCACAGTAATTTAGGACCACACATTACATATATGCTCTGCAAAATTAAAAATTCCTGGTCAACATTGACATTGGTTTAAGTATGGAAAGTATTGTGGAAAATCCATGAAGTCATGGCTATGCATCGGAAGCATTATTGTTGGTCCTCTCTTGAACTTCTGATACAGACGGGTCTACTTTTGGGTTTTTTCCTGGAATTCCCCAGATTTGAATTGTATATTTTGTGTTCATTTAGTTGTTACATATCTTAGTACTATAGGTTAAAATTCTGTAGAAGACACTTTCCCCTAGAAACTTGCAGATTGGCCTGTTGCATTTAATCAATGTATGTTGTACGATTGTTGAGTACTAAAACCTGCCTTAACAGAAGCTTGCCTCAATGTGGACTGTTTGGCAGCCGAGCTTTCTTTTTGTGGAACATAAACTGTGGAAATGTTATTCTTTGTAAAGTTATTCTCTAGAAGACATTAGAATTTTGAGTAAGATTATTTTTGTTTGTTTTTTATATCACAGATCCTACTTCTTCCCTGGAATATGGCATGAATCAACAGAAAAGAGCTCAGAAGGCTCAAGACTTGGAGATCGAAAATCAAAAGTTGCGAGAGACGTTAGATGAATACAACAAAGAGTTCGCTGAGGTCAAAAATCAAGGTAAGTTATTCCGGGATTCTGTGACGTAGCTATGTTGTGATTTTGCTTTGCAGTGCCTATTGCAAGTTACAACAGTGGGTAGTCCTGTGGACTCTTCAAGAAGTCTTACCTTCTTTCACTGAGGCATCACCACTATTGACTGGTGGTTCATATTAAACAGTAGTAAAACAGTGACTTAGTAACACTCAGTGGTGCAGAATCAAAAGTGAGTTTCAGCTTTTGTTTGAGTTCAGAAAGTTTGATCGTTTAAATATGGTCACAAATATTTTAAGGCAAAAGAGAAAGAGTTGCTTCATAACCTTAACAGCCTTCAATTTCTTTCTTCAACAGATTGTGGTAAAAGTTTTATTTCCTTTGATACAGTTTTCGTTTTTGTGGTCTTTCAGAGGTGACAATCAAGAATCTGAGAGAGAGACTGAAGGAGTTGGAAGACAAGTTAGAATCGGAAGCCCAGAGTAAAGCAGCTGAAAAAGAGAAAGATCTCCAACGAGAGTTTGCAGAAAAGGAAAGGTAAATCATCTCATTACTGACCTCACCTTTATTAAATTGGAATGTTCCACATCACATCATTGCTGTAATCCTAAAATGTTCTACTGTATCCTCACCTCATTGGTACAATCGTAGAATGATTTACTGCAACTTCCTCCTCACCTCATTGGCACAATCCTGGAGTATTTCCTCCGCATCTTCATCCTCACCTCATCATTACAATACTGGAATGTTCCAAGTGCATCCTTTTGATCAGCGCCGCTCTTCACCTCATTGTTGCATTCCTGCAATGATCCATTCAGTCTCCCCCTGTACCTCAGTGTTGTGTTCCTGGAATGTTCCAAGTTGCATGCCTCTCCTCACCTCATTGTTAAAATCCTGGAATGTACCACCCCAGCCCTCCTAATCTCATTGTTACAATACTGGAATGTTCCTCACACCCCCCTCCACAATTCATCATTACATACCTGGAATGTTCTCCATCAACTTCCCTCCCTCAGTTGCATTTTTACAACAATAGAATGCCACTCCACGTGAAAATAGATGGCTGTTGTAGCCATTTTGTCAATAATCAACCAGCAACAATGAAATTAGTTTTGTTCAGTTAAATATTTTATTGTCTATGTGCAGTTTCATTGAAGCTTAATTGTGCATATTTTCAAGTTCATCGTAAGATAGCAGCAGACTTGAAGTGTGTCATTTTGCCACAGATGATAAGTTCAGAGAATCAAATGAGGGTGATAGAAGAGACAGTAACCTCCACAGCAGTTGATTAGCTTTCAAATGTTTTCAAGCATTTTACTTTTGCTTATTTCCATGTTGTTTTTTCTTTCTTTTTTCCTGGTTTCAGGGTCTTACAAGAGAAACAATTGGCTGCAGCTACTAAACTTGGGGAAGCTGAACAAAAAAATCAGATGCTACAGAAAGGTATATTTTCACCAATTCATTACATTTCACTCCGATTTTTGTGGACTCTTTCAAATCAGAATCACTTGCACAACACGCTGGTTGATGCTGGTTGGCCCTGTGTGGTTGGTTGCACACAAGTCACTGTGTACCTAATCAATCATTAAAGGTCACTGTCTGTGTCAATTGAATAGCGATAGCTTGTCTCACTACCCAGCTGCCTTTGTGTTAAACAGTCATAAAAGAATTGCTATTATGTATTTTTGACTTCAATTGAAAATGACGTAAAGGTTCAATTACTGAGTTGTTTTGGGATATAAAGTTGGCCATAGATACTCAGGCAGGAGAAGAACTCAGGCTGTATTTAGTCTTGCTGGTGGCCTCCATGAAAGTGCTATGCAGAATATCCAAAGGTGAAACTGTTCTCCATATGTTATGGCAGGATGTTCTGGATGGTTTGCTCATTGGTTTTTGGTTCCTTGTGTCAGCAAAGGAACCTATGCAGTCAGGTTGGCATGGGTGTGTGTGTGTATGCATCTGTGACACTTGCTTAGGTATGCTCTAACTCAATAGGGGAAGTCAGATGAAAGTCAAATTTGTAATGTGGGTTTGCCTTATTTGGAAGGTGTGCCCAATTGTTTTTGGTGGAAGTCAAAGGTCATCAGGGGACACTGGGGGCAAAAATCTCTGTTTCTGTGACACTTGCTTGGGTATGCTCTAACTCAATAGGCGAAATTTGAAAGAAAGTCAAATTTAGTATGTAGGTGCCATATTGAGAAGGTGTGGCCTAACGTTTTTGGTTGAGGTCAAACGTCATCTGGGGGAACTGGAGGCAAACGTCTGAAAACCTTGTTATGCTATGGATGCTCATATGTTTCATCGGTCCCCCTCCAGTGAATCATGGAAGTACTGCTTGAGGTAGCAGTTTCATGATCAAATGAAGAAGCAGCAGTGCTGTTGGAAGTGCTGTAGGTGGTCACACCAGACAAGTTTTGGCTGCATCAGTTTTCATCCTCCTGCTCCAGTGCTGATGTGTGTATTGATGTAGATGACTTTTAATTAGTGAGGTGGACAAGACACAATGAAAGAAAATAAGTCAGTTGGTGTTCTTACCAGTGGAAATTAGACTCCAGGAGTTAACTGTAGGGCATATTCTGTCAGCGATGGGTGGACTTTAAAGGGGGGTAGATGTGATAGGCCTTATTGCAATTTCCAGAACCACTATTTTAGGACTTTACATGAAAGATTTACAGCTGTTTGTGCTTTGTAAAATGAATGGGACATTGCTGTATATTGTAGGAATCAACATCTTCAATTCATTGCATTAGTTGAAATGGCATTTTTGAACTCCAGCATATCATTTTACAGTATGTATATTCAAGTACAAGTAACGATAGTGCCCCTGGGCTGTTGTGAAATCATGCAAACTACTTCTTCTCTTGCAGATTGTAGGTAACATTGTTGATGGTTGGTCACATTAGTGCTATGGAAGTGGTTTCATGTGGGTGCATGTTTGTCATGCTTGGGGTCCAATGTCTGAAATGGGCCATTTTATAAAAGCATGAAATATCTTTCTTTCTCTACAGATTTCATGTTACAAAAGTGAGGGTTTATGGCCAGAAATGGGCCATACAGGCTATCGTACAAAATAATGCAAAATGCTCCTTTTACTTCATAATTTATACTGTACATCTATGCAAGGGACCACAGTGCCCTCGGGCTCTCGTTTTTACACTATGGTCTCCCTCTGGTCTTTCCACAAATGGAATCTTTGCCCCTGTGTCTGGATCTTTACTTGGTATTCTTAATTTTTCAAAGTTGCCTTGACAAATGATTTAAGGAGGTTAGGATTATAGTTAGAGAAGAAGTTTGTACTGTCGATTTCTTTGGAATTTAACACACTGAAACAAACTTTTTCAAACTATGAGTGTGTTGTTATGTTCTGTAGAATATGCCTGTTTTGAAGGGTTAGTTAGGAAGATTGCAGAGTCATTCGCCTGATATTTTGAGTAGCTTTCACTCTTCAGCCTTCCCTTTACTGTATTGTTGAATAAATATACCCAGTTGACTGAAGCAGGAAATTTTTCTGTCGATTTGTAACAAGAGATGAAAAACTTTAGTGTGAAAAAGTTGAAAAGTCAATGTTAATCAATCATTAAGTTGTGGAAAATTAACTCATTCAGATATTTGGCTTTCACTTCAAACAATCTGAGAGAGAATACAATTTTACAGGTTTTACCAGAGAAAATATGGATTTGCAACTATCGTACATCTCACATGAAATTGAGTCACAGCTGAGCTTTCATGTGGTGCAAATCATGAAAGGAATGTGGTTAATTTTTGGCTTGCATTGTGTGATTGTGTTGCACTACCATATGAGGAGAGTATTTGTGTGGTGTTTGGGGTTAAATGTGACGTATATCGAACACCGATGTTCCTTGTGACGAGGTAATCCTATCAGACCATTATACTCACTTCAGTGACTGGAGCTCGTGTCAGTGGAAACCTAGCAAGAGTTTGCCAGTTTATGAGTTTTTTCCTGTTTTTAGATACAACCCTGAACAGGCAAAATATCGGAATCAGGTTGTAAATCATAACCTGCGTATTAAGAATGAGAATGGGTGAACGTGGGTGTTGCTTGTATGCGCTTACTCGGAGCAGAATTATTTTGTAATACTATGTCCTTTTGTTTGCTTTGTAGCCCTGGAGAGTGCCCAGTCAGAACTGTTTGATTATAAAGCTAAGAATGAAGAACGCTCTGCAGCAAAGTGAGTTTTTACATCTCCTATTTTCTCTATGTATATATGCACATATATTATACATCACATTATATTGATAGAGGAAGTAAAACATTTGGGTTGTACCGAATGTTTCACCAGAAATCTCTTCAGCAACTGACAGAGCATTTACAAAAGTAACATCGCAAAAAAGCATGTACAAAGACAACAAGAACGAGTTTCAATGGGTATTCACTAGCTGTATTCAGAAAGAAGAGATTTCTTCCTGTGTTTGCACATGTATATGAGTTCAGATCTCTTGTGTAGAGTTGCTTGTCTGTTTGAAATTATAATGTAGTGTTTTTCCCCAAAACAGAGTTGGCATCTGTGAAATTCTGGAATGTAAGGTTGGGCATGGCGTAGAATTTTACAGTGATGTTGTATTATGTATGTTTTTCCTTCATATTCCAGATGTGTTTGCTAAGTTCAGTATCATTCATTATGTTTTGGTTCTTAAAACTTGCTTGTACCTTGTTTTGAAAGTATTTAATGTTAAACCAACGTATGTTTTAAAAGAGTTCACTGTTGTAACCTTTGCCCTCGTAAAATAAAGTTTTCTTCACAGTGCTCTGCTGTGACTGGCTTTGGAGGGGGCAATTCTGTTTGTTACGACAATTGCATATGGGGTGTTTTGGTTCACCATGGGTGGTAGTTACTTTTGTGTTATGTGGGGGAAGTGGGGAGGGATTGGGGGAAGATGGCAGTCAAGAAGTAGGAGAAACTGCCAACAAATTTTTGTTTTTACATGTTTGCTATAGGGTGGCTTGAACCATGTAATTTTCCTTTTTTTTTGGTCCTTTATATTGTTTTGGTTTTCAAGGGCTGACTTGTACCCTAACTTTTGGGTGTAACCTGCTTTATTGAGAGCATGTCATTGAGCATGCCTTACTATGAACTGACGGAACGGCTAAAAAATAAAAAAACAGAAAATACAGCTTCAATCTCATCATTCATCCCTTATTAAGTTAGACACACACTTATGAAACATTTGAATTTAAACTGCTCCTACTTCCCCTCACTGGAGAAGTTTTTTGAAACGTTTTTCCGTTGCTTAATCCATTTCTACTCGTCGCTTTGGTTTAACGAATGTGTTGACTCATATGGGGGGACACCACACATTATGTTAATCTCTACACAACCCCACTGGTCTATCCACTTAAAAGACCAGTCACTTGGGATCTCCCCATAGCTGTTTGTGCTTGCAGTAATGAAAGATGAATATTTGTTATACTATTTCCTATTGTTCCGTGTACAGTTTATATATATTTTTCTTCATTAATATGAAAGCTTATGATAAGTATGCCAGGTTTAGGTTTTTTTTTTCAATGTTTTAGTGTTTTTTGTGAGACTGTTTGATCATGGACTGGTGCAAGACTGTTATATCAAGCCTGGTTTGCAATCCATCATTCAATTCTCTCGAGGCCTGCCACGGGCTTTTAATATTTAAGTATGTCATTAGTCTCCATGAGACATCCTTGCATAATTTATGACTGCAGTCTTGAAGATCCCTGCTTCGTAGGATTACGCAGCTCGGCAGAGTTCGGTTTCGTTCGTGGTGAGAGCTGGCATATGTTTGCAGTCAACTGATAGAGAATTTGTGCAGAGTCAATACATTTGCATGAAATGTTGATTATTGAACAACATATTTAGGAAAATGCCATTTTGTACCAAAGGATTTCGTATTTGGGCAGTAATTGTATCGGTCAGTGTGATTTTATGAATAATAGTGATAGACTGTAGGATATCACATCTGTAGACAATATGAGCTTACCCAGTCAGTTTCTTTTTGAAACTCTGCCAAAGTAGAAAAACTGCACCTGTCTACTTTGCATTGTTGGAAGCTACTTTATAGTGCAAAGTACGAGAAAGTAGTTTCTAGTACAAAGTACTAGAAAATAGGGTATTCAAAAACAGTCAGGCTGTTGAATATGTTGGGCCCATCTTCTATAGGTCGAACTGAGCACTGATTATTTTCCAGTTCTGCTTGTACACACACTATTGTACTCGGTACCTGTGTGTATCACCGACACAGCACACAGTAGTATTATCTGTCTAGTTGCAGCGTTGCTGATACAGTAAGTAAACATTGCATCAAGTGATTGGTTGACTTGGAAGAAGTGGATGCATGTGATAAATATGGCAGATGGAAATTGTCATTGGCCCGTGCTTGAGATTCAAACTATATTCCTTGTAAATAATTTTGTAATGAATGTTCATTCTGAAGTGGTGGACAAAAACTTAAGTGAATGTGTTAGTTTGATAGTTTGTGTCACCATTGTACGTTGAAAATGCATGGGCATGGCAAACTGCTGCAAACTTCTGCCCTTAAGGAGGATATTTAAGTCAAGATATACTTTTCTGGGAGCTACAAACATGCACCATGCTAGGATGGCGAGTAGCTATTAATTTTATAGCAAATATGTCAAACAGAGAAGCAAATAAATTCAGAGTTTTCCTTAATCATGTGTCCTTCTCCATAGGAAAAATTAAAACTCGTAGCAAGCCCATGAACGTTGTTTTATTGACTCTGACAACAGTAGTGATCGTCACGATGTTCCTGTATGTCGGTTTTATTTTTTGCTATTTGCGATGGTTTCATAAGTTGAGTAATGGCTGAAGCCAACCACCCTACAACCCATTATAAGTGCTTTCAATGTCCAAAAAAAGGGGATTAGTTTAGTCAAAAACTTCATCTGTGATTTGGCAGAAGACTACATTGTGAAGTACATTATGTCTTACTTATCCTCCAATTTCCTTTGTTTTTTGTTTTTTGTTGTTGTTGTTGTGTTACTAAACTGTGTTACTGATTTAAATGGGCGGTCAAAAGGTTCTTTCAGAGCAACAACTAGTTTATGTGGCTCCCGAAGTCCCCAGTGAATCACAGGTATGCAGCGCAAACCAAGCTTTCTGGGGATTTCAGTGATGAGATTTCCCCTGGAACATTGAAATGAGTCGATTTGCTCTGCGTATTGGAATTTCAGTGGCAGCACCATACTGTGCCTTGTATGTGTGGTATGTGATAGCATGAATCTTGTGTGTCAATAAGAGGTTTCCATCAGAAACCCCAAAAAGCAATGAAAGACACATAATCAACTTTACGTTTCATGAAACCTTTTCGATTGGTCAGAACTCTTGTTTCTGTTCTTTCAATAGATCGGATGAGGTCGAACTGCTTGTGACCGATCTGGAGAGAGCCAATCAAAGAAACAGCGCCATCGAGAAGGAACTGGAAGGACTGAGGTCGCAACTTCAGTCTGCCAGTCAGTCTCTTCAACAAGCTGAACAGATGCAGAAAGCTCCAAACCTGGTATGAATTAAACAGTGTTCACCCTTTACTGTTTGCACATCGCTGTGATGTTCTGGTTGTGGTCGGTTTGTGTTTTTGTTTAAAGCTGTCTACTACTGACCACTGTACAACCCCGATTGTAAGTGCTTTAACGTATCAAAAAAGGGGATTAGTTTAGCCAAACTTCCGCTGTGATTTGGAGAAAGTATGTCGTGTCTTTCTTATCCTCCAGAAGACATGGGATCCCACCCAAATTACCATTTGGGTTTCGTTTCACCACCTTGTCCAAAAAATACTCTCACAATGTCCTATAGGAAGAGTTGCATTGTGCACTTACATGAGTTATGCACGTTGTGATTTTTGCTTTGTTTGTAAATTAAAATACGGAAAAAAGCTGCCAGTTGTTTACTTTCCTCATATCCTCACTTTTTAACTTTTAGTGGAAGCTTTTGTGTGATTTCCCCAAAAGATTCCACAGCAAGATATCTTGGGTGACTGTATCTAGTTAAAGCTACTCTCATGTTACTGCACACTTCACATTATATCCAGTGCAATTTACAGAGCCGTATATTGTTATGTACAGATTAGAGCTGTTTGCTCTACCTTGCCGACAGCAGCATGCACCAGGCTCTCAAAATTCAGTCTGATTCTTTTTGCATTTTAAAATGCCTCGCAAGAACTTTCATGTTTATTTTTCCTCCTTAATTTGCTTTTCACATCTGATGAATTGTCCTTGTGTTTGTCGTCAGTGGTTCATATCTTCCAGTGGGTCACATGTGTAAATGGAAAAGTGTTTCATGGATGTGATAGAATGAATAAATATTTTATGCAGTAGTTGGTTCATTGGCATTTCCCAGTTCTAAACTGAGAAGTTCAATATTAACCATGAAAACAGTGACAAAATTTCAAAAAATGTTTATGATAATTGCTTAGTGTCCCACTGCTATAATTACCAATTGCTGTTGTGCTACTTGTAAAATACCCCAAAATTGCAAGTAATAACTTTTTAGGTTAAGACGATTGCAATTGATTTGTCTTATTGCTGGTTATTAGTAAATGTTTGCCATATGTTCACTGCTTTGCATATCTCTGGAGTTTAATTTGTTGAACCACTCAATGGTACTCTAGAACTCTTGCAGAGTCATTGACTTGGCAGATGGAATGCAATGGACATTAAAGACCATTCAGAATTTGCAAATAATTTCGCTTGCTTTGGAATACTTGGCCATTAGGCTCAGCTTTATTGTTCATCATCATTAAGTACCCCCCCATTAAAAGAGCAAGGATTAATTTCCTTTGATTTACTTCGATGAGGTTTCACAAGCTTTGCATCTGTCTGCTTTCACTTTGCTTACATTCTGCATTCAAGTATATTTTTTTGCAAATGTTTTTAATTTGCCCTGGATTGATTGATTTCTGTTACCACTGTTTATAAATTTTTATCACTGCCAGGAAATATTATTTTTGTTTAATTAAAACAAACTAACGAAGATTTTTTTTTTTTTTAAAGATGCAGCCAAAAGTAGACCCCACTATTTTTAGAGAAATTTTCTGCTGTTATTTCATTTTTCACTTTTTTGTTTGGATTCTTTGTCTTATAGGAGCAAGCTATCGACATTCTCAGCAGATCTAGTTTGGAACTGGAACTCTCAGCCAAAGAAAAAGAGGTAAGCAACTGCATTGCAAAGAAAGTGTTTTCATTGCAAGAAAAGAGTTTGCACAAAAAGGAGACATTTTGCATTGTGAGACAGGAAACTACATTGTGAAGAAAGAGTCTGCGTTGCTATGAATGGTCTGCATGGCAAGGAGTTAAACTGCATTATGAGGCAAGAAACTGCACTGTGATGAAAAAAATGCATTGAGAAGGGAAAAAAATAGATTGTGAAGAAACTGTACTGTAAGGAGACATTCCGCATTGTGACGTGAGAAATTGCATTGTGAGGAGAGAGAAACTGCATTGTGAGAAGAGAAACTGCATTGGGAGGAGAGAAACTGCATTGTGAGAAGAGAAAGTGCATTGTGAGAAGAGAAACTGCATTGTGAGGGAGAAACTGCATTGTGAGAAGAGAAATTTTATTGTGAGGAGAGAAACTGCATTGTGAGGGAGAAACTGCATTGTGAGAAGAGAAACTTTATTGTGAGGAGAGAAACTGCTTTGTGAGAAGAGAAAGTGCATTGTGAGTGGAGAAACTGCATTGTGAGAAGAGAAAGTGCATTGTGAGGAGAGAAACTGTTTGCAATATACCTAAAACAAAGAGATTTACAATCTGCCAGTTGGGGCACTGTATTCTGTCTATTTTGATGGTGAACAGCACCCTGTTGAAACATCTGAAAGTGTTGTATATTCATGAATCTGTTGAGCCGGTAACCTGAGAATTCTTTGTACTCTCTCAGTGTTGATGCACCGAATCCTCTGTACAGGCATACCTTGACAGTCTTGAAGCAACTTCCATGGCCCTGCAAAGTTTTGAAATGTTTATTTGCTGTAAACGCAATAATGCCAGGTTTCTCAACAAAAAGTCCAAATGCAGAAAACTGGCAGATGCAGAAGCTCAAGTAGCCGACAGTTTTTGCAACTCTTTTAAATAGACTCAACATTTCTTAGTGCAAAGCTCTGATAGTAATGTTGTAAGATGGCTGAATATGTTGTAGCAGAATGCATTTAGTACAACCACATTTCCAGCCATGTTAGTACATACAGTATTACTGTAAAATGTAAATTCCCTCCCTCTCTTGACTACCCTGTGAATGTTGTATTTACTGTAATAAACAGCCGTCTCTTTCATGAGAGAACATAGTGCAATGATATAGTCCTGTCTAATTACCATAAAATGTCATCAAGTCCCACATCTTGCAAGAACAGAATGTTTCCTAAGATATTTGTTGTATTTACATTACTCTATTACATGCCACCAACCTGTACTACTGCTTCATTGGCTAGTCGGTTGTGTTGGTTGGTTAGTTATGTAATTCTAAACTTTTCTTCACTCCTCACTTACCTGTCTGAGCATAACAAATGCACTCCCATGTACCATGCCTAAGGTACTGGTAAACTTTAACACCGCTACCAGTGTCATCCTGTCGAATACCAAACTAGCGCTTCCTTCCCATTCTGCCATCCTTATTTGCCTGGAGTGTTGAGATTTGATCTAAGATTCTATCGACCACTTTCATGTTTTGATCTTCCATCTAATGTTCTTTACCTTCTGGTTTGATCTTCAATGTTTTTAAGACCAGTTACTCCAATTTCTGCTTATTTTTTTTTTTCCCTTAAGTGAAATTTAACTCAGACAAAATTTTAGTGTAATTACATGCTTTTTGTGCCCTCTGTTAGTGCAAGCTACTTTGACCCAAAGTTAATGCCCCATCCCCCCTCCCTTGCATGTCCCCCTATGGCATATATTAGAGTAAATACAGTATATCCTGATTGCCAGAGGTCACAACATAATAATATTTGCAGAAGTCTATTGCACGATTATCACAGCTAAATTGTTGAAGTATGTACATGCTACTTTCCAAGAAAAATCCATAGCAGATGGATGAAAAGAGTAGTGCACGGTCAGGAAGGGAGCCGAAATTAAATATTCTTATAGGCTGTGAAATGAAAGGTTGTGATACTTCCAGCATTGCATTAGCCACATAACAAAGTAGTGTGAATAAATTTATTAGCAGTTTTTGCCAGTCAATTGTGTGAATCGTGTAGCAGTCAGTCCATTTCGATTAGCAGAAGTTTAGCCAAAATGGCAGTGTGAATAAGCACACTTAACGCAATCAAATGGGTCCTATATGCAAAGTTGAAAGCTGTGGTATCGACTTCAAACAATCGGAGAGATAATTGAACTTTTCAGGTAGGACCAAAGAAAATATAAATTCCCAACTGGTGGAAAGCTAACAACAATCTGAGTTGCAACTGATCTTTCATGGGTCCCACATTTTGATGCAAACCTAGTCATTTCATCCCTTACGTTTGTCACTGCCTTGCATTAATTATTACATGTTTTGAAGTGTACTTGTGGTTGTCTCATTTATTTTTCGTACTTTTCAGATATCTCAACTGGTTGATGAGGTCCAAAAGTTACAGACGTCAAACAACAAACTCAGAGAATCTGCAACGGAGAAGATGCAACGGCTAGAAGAACAACTACAAGCAAAAACTACAGCATTCCAAAAATTGGTAAGACAAAGGCGAAGAAGAGTGTCATCACACACCGTCAGGTCTTGGTATTACTCATGTATGCCTGAGTAAGACCTACTTTTGATCTGCGTAATCCCAACTTTCCCTTATTTTATTGAGAATTCTCTCCCTGATTTTGTGCTTTGTTTTTTTTACCTGGGTTCACCTGAAAGTCTGGCTAATGGTTTGTCCTGCAATTTACTGCAGTTTAACCTTGAACTATGCAAACAGGAAATGAGACTGTTAGATAAAAGACGTCCATAAATGGTTCTTGGCCATGTGACCTTCTTTCATTTTGAATCTCCTTTTGCCACAGAATTTGTCAATAATGCTCAAACCTTCAGCAGTGATGGCAAGCTTCCTTCCCAAAAAGGTTGGAACTATTCAAAGCATAATTTAACCAATCTCTCCTGCTTCTTTCCAGGAGGAAAAGATTCAATCCCAAAGTGATTATGAAGATTTGAAGAGAGAATTGTCAATCTTGAAATCTCTGGAGTTTCCAAGTGGTGCTGATGATGACTCGGAAGCTGGGGACACCGACAGCAGCAGGGGCGGGGGCAGCCCAGGAAAGTCACTGGAGATGCTACTACTGGAAAAAAATCGAGCCTTGGCGACTGAGAATACAACTTTGAAAGTGACCAAGTCTGATCTAACAAGTGAGCATATAATCCTCCTCTTCTCTTTCTCTCTGGTCTTCTCTCTCTCTCTCTCTCTTTCGTATCTTTGGGATCTACTTTACTATCCTGTTTCTTACATTGGTAATTCTGGGTATATTTGATAACTGTATCCGTTTCATGATTCTCCTTGGACAAAATTCTGCTAAGTGCAAATCCTTATCAAGAAGGGCTGATTTTAAGATCACTATTGCAAGAATGACCCCAGTGGAGATTCTCAAGTTTTGTTCGTTTTTTCATAGAGACACCAGGGACATTGATAGCAATAATCAACAATATGACCCACTACTGAGACATGGGTTACAATGTAAATCACTGAGTTGCAAATAACAACATAAACCACCACTGAGGTGTGGGTAACAATATTACCTCTGAGGTAAAGGTAACAACATATACCTACTGAGGTGAGTGGGGCAAGATACCACTGAAGTATAGGTAACATTACCCATCCCTGAGATACAGAGGTATTAGCATTACCACTGATGTACTGGTGACAAAGTAACCACTGAACTATGTGTAATGTTCAATATAACCACTGAGATGTGGGTAACAATATAGTCCACTGAGGTACAGAAATTTATATTTAAAAACAAAATGGTCTGAGGTACTGGTATCAAAATTACCTCTGAGGTAAAGGTTACAATATAACCTGTGAGGTACCAGTAACAATACAGCCACTGAATTTACATGCAACTACATACCCACTAAGAAAGTTTCCAATCTAACCTCTGAATCAAAGGAATACATTGTTGCACTACCTGATCTGTGGAAGCATTACACAAGGAGAGGGGTCTGCCTTGGACAGGGGGATTGCTTACCAGGGCCATCTATGCTTATTGTCTCCATCTGTGGGTATGGATCATACAAGAAAATGATTGACTCTGACATCCCAAATTTGCAGGAAATGGTGCTTTGAAATTTGTGATGGGCATTCAGATGTTGAGAGATCTGCCTGAAACAAAACAAAAAATTCCTCCCTGGACTCCTTTACCAACAGTAATGGCTATTTTATCCGAATGTTTGTTAAAAATATTGCCGTTTGAAAAAGTGGACCCCTCATCCAGGGATTGTTGGCAGTTTTACATCCTGTTTGGACCTGATCGTCACCAACCAGCAGTGGCAGATCACTGGAAGGGTGATTGTTACTCCAAAAGGACTTAAGGCAAATGTTGTACTAAGACAAGTCGTTGTATGCCATAGTAGCTAGGTTCATGGAAATGTCAGATACAGTGTTAAAGTATGGTTTGATTACCATCAAAGCCATCTATTGCCTTGAGTAATAGCTCTTTATCAAAATGAACTAGAACTACCATAAGCTTTTGCATGTAACTAGGTTATATACAGTATCCATAGATATACATAGTATCCATGTTAATAGATATAAACAGTATCCGTGTTTACCTCATGTTTAAGTGAAACATCTTAACATGTATTGAAGGATGACTCTCCCAATTCAAAATCTTTGTATTCTGGGGTTTTTGTTCTGCTCACCATCGTTCAAATCCTCTGCCAGTGGGCTCCTCTTTTGTGTGGAACAATCTTGCTACACACACAAAAGAAATATTTACTTCCAATTCTAGCTCTGAGAAATAATTTCGATGAAGTGACCTTTATCCTTAAGTTGTGTCGGGTGAGATGGTACTGATAAAGAGAATCCATCATTCCTATTTGTATATATTCTAAGAAAGACCTGAAAAGGTCATTTGATGGATCGGTGAATCTTCATCTTTCAGTTTATTTTGAGTTCTTCAATTTCTCCTGGTTCTTTTTCAATCTTATTAACTTGTATGCATGGTAGCAAGTTGTTTACTAATTGTTTAACTAGCCGAAAGCTCTTTCCGATTAGTACATTTCTATCTACATCTGCATGAGTGTATGTTTGAAACTCACAAGCAGTAAAAGATGGAGTTTTTTTTTTTTTTTTTTCATTGCTGCTAAGATGAAATGGAAAGCCAAAATGCGTGCTGGTTAAGACACAAAAGGTACAAAGTCTTCAGAAGTGAGACAAATAGATGATGAACCACTCTTTCTTTGTGTTCTGCTTCCTCCCAATCCTCCCTCCCAAGTGTATGAAAAAGACAAAAATCATGAGAAAATCTCTTTACCACTCTGAATTAGTATTTTACTGCCAAAAGAAATAATGAGAAAAAAGGGATTGACAGGATTATCTGGATGTTACATCATAAAGATAGGAAATGTTACTTGTTTGCCTAGTACCAAGTGGTGTTATTTTGACTGAAGCATGCATTTTGGCTTTCTTTGCAGGTTCGGACAACGGAATAAGGCAAGCTCAGGCGTTTGCATCTATGATAGGTCAGGAAGTAGCGGCCGCATATTCACAGCGTCAGAACGCTTCGTCCAGCGTGGATGATCTAAAGTCTCAGATTATCCAGCCGATTATCGTAATCCCGCCCGGTCACGGTAACATTAGCCCCAGCCCTTTCTTTACCTTCGGTAGCGGGGTCAGTGGCCACGGGTATGGTGCTCAGTTCAACTCGCCATTTTCTGGGAGTAATAATTCCATGTACGTAAACAGGCAGTTGTTGGAATCGTATCACTGGATCGACACTTCAAGGGTGGCCAAGCAGATCAAAGATCTTCTCACTCAGTTAAACATAGGACAGAGATTGTTTGGAGAGCTGGTCCTAGGCATGAGCCAAGGATCTGTTAGCGACATCCTGGCCAGGCCAAAGCCCTGGGATAGATTGACCGCCAAGGGCAGGGAGCCCTACATCAAAATGGTGCAATTTCTGGCAGATCCGAGGAATGTGGAGCAGCTGAAAATATTAAATGCACAGAGGAAAGGTAAGCACCGATAATCAAAAGAAGATGGCAATCCAAAGTGTTGCTTATCTTGTCACCAGTCATTAATTTCTGTTAAGACCCAGATATACAGACATTGCTTTAAAGGTTAACAAGGCATTTGTTTTACAGAAAACAGTCATAGTTTAAAACCAATTTTTGTGGACATAGAATAACAGATCATTCAAAGTAAGAAAGAACATAGCCTTCTTTACAAGAAATAAGTTTGTCACAGATAGAAATTCAGTCATTTGTTGCTCAACAATAATTTGTTCACCCAAACTTTCCAAAATTCAAATGATGCATTGTCTGTTACTGTTCACATACAGACTTTTTTTAGGAGATAAAGCTTTTGCAGATGTGCATTGATGAGATTGAATGGTTTAACAATGATTAAAGTAATTTTCTTTGTATGTCATCTTGGTGTATTCTAAATGCCCTATTTCCCTTCAGAGCAGGATGTGATGCTACGTTGTAATTTTTCAAAATACATGAAAAGACTGGATATATGTCTTACAGTTGTCAAAAATCCATAAAAACTCACCAAACCATGGTCCATTTGGCCAAAGGAAAAGGGTTGCCACATTTCCAAAATATGTCAAGTTAAGCAGAACTGGGTCCTGCTGTAAATGCACAGAACTTTGATGCAAATAACCACAACATAAGAGTTATAAGCATTAAGTCATCAGTCTTCTTTCTACTGTAATTAATGCTCTATTGAAATGTCTCCAGAAGAAAAATGTGGTGTAGATGTTGTTTTCTAGGTTGGTATCTAAAAGAAGATGAAGAGTAAGGATAAAGGCTAAGTATTTTCTGTTAAAACAACACATCCTACTTTAAGTAAACCTGAAATGCTTCTACTCATTAGAATAGTGAGCTTAGCTTGTGTATGTTGATCAAGTGGATTTGTAATAGTTTACTCCAACCACATCTTGAATACTGGTTTAAGTATTAAAACTACAAAAGCTAGTAATGCCAGAACAAACTGTATCAAGAAAATGTAATCTTTGGGCTGATTATCTTTTTTTTGGGGGGTACGTTTTGCTCACTTTGGCAGATCATTTTTCTTTACTTCTGTGGTCATGTGTTCTTGTAGACATGTACAGTGTCACATTTCAACATTTATGACACTTTATGATGAAACCCTTCCAATGAGCTTGTCCCATTTTCCGTTCGACAGGGGTGGATGTAGATGCTCTATCGCAATCCACCGTTTCTCCGACCCAGGGAAACAAGTCCAGCAGTGATGCAGCCATCAACGATATCCTCGCTAAAGCACGACAGGAATTAGATATGCAAAAGTCATTCAATCAGTAACAAGACATCTATGGAAGGCAATAAGAGGAAAAGGAAAAAACCTCAAGCGAACCGAATTATTCCGTCACTGTGGAAGACGGAACACTACGGTAAAACCGTGAACAGTTCCCCGACAGGAGCTACCAGCAAAAGGGAGCCCTTGCCACCCTTGACCACGGAAGAATATTCAGAAAACTCCGATCTCAACACCTTTGACATCATCAGGAGGACGAAGGAGGTCTTGGAGCAACACAACATTCCCCAAGAACCATTCGGGATGTACGTAGTGGGGATGTCACAGGGCAGTGTGAGCGACCTTTTGTCAAAGACCAAATCTTGGGAGAATCTCACTCTGAAAGGCAAAGAACCATTTGTCAGAATGAACATCTGGTTAAAAGATCCTGATGGAATTCAGAAACTGAAGGAGAAGATCAGGCAAGGTGAGAGAGGCTGCATCCTGATTGGCTACTTCTTGATTTTATTTCTTCCTTTTAACAAGTTTGAATTTCCTTTCAAGTATAGTAAATGTTACAGTTTTCTAGACTTTCATGGAAGGAGTCACGAGGCTTGTACGCTGTCGTACTTTTAATGTAGACCACTTAAATTTTAGTGTTGGTGTGATATTGTGATACGGGAAATGAGATTGTCATGAGACTTTGCTCCTGATATCGCTCGTGAAATGACGCAAATTATATCATCTGCACTCTCGAGGAAAAAGTAAATAATCCTAGTCGACAGATGTGGATCACACACTAAATAACATATATATGGAAACAAGAAATCAGACCATAAGGTTGTATTAACCTTCTATGAATTAGTTTCATTTATAAAATGTCATGTCAGAGTTAATATTGACTTAGCCTGTAAAATATGACTTATGTATTCAATCCACAGTTTTATTTACAAATTTATTCAGATGTAATTAAGTTCCAAATTTACCCCTATGATATCGTGTCATCGTTCGGTAATTGGGGGAGAGTGCTCCTGATACCGTTTCTCAAAATTGCATATCCCAACAACGCTATTAAATTTGTTTTCCTATTTTTTTTACAACAAAATTGAAATTCATGTTTTTGAACTATTGTTGTCCATGTTTCAGATAAAGTTGCCAAATCTGTGATAACAGTGCTAGATCTTCCAGCAGGAGAAGAGGAGGTGTCAACCAGTGTTTCTCAGGAGGTTTCAGATCTCACCAACAACTCAAGCCACCCCCCTGAGACGGACAGTGAATCTCAGGAGGAGGCACCCCCTGAACTTCCTCCAGTACACGAGCAGGCCGCTATGATCGAATACTTGGACACTTACGAACTCACGAGACAGGTCAAGTGTGTGCTTCACGAAAATAATCTCGGCCAGAGAGCATTTGGCGAAGCTGTGCTAGGCTTAACGCAAGGCTCGGTGAGTCGACAAATTACCATTCAGAAGTCTCACAGTAGAATTGAAGCATTTGAATTTTGTGTACAGTTTCCTGCCTTATGCACCACACACCTCCTTATCATCTGAACTTTTGAAGATCATCCGATGTTCTGGAGGGGTTGACAGATAAGCATCATGTACCCACTTATTATGGTGCCCTGAATGGGTTATCCATTGTTTGACAGAGGGAAACATTCATGAACCTTCTTATCTCATACCCTTAGGTCACTGTTTGTGTGAGAGGGGGAGGGACCGATAGGGGAGGTAGACTCCTATGCTCTCTTTTTGACTGACCCTAAGAGGATTGTCTGATATGTGGTTGGGGCTGATAAGGTGGTAAACTTCGTGTTCCCTCTAATCCTCTGGCCTTAAGTTTCATTTTTCAGTTTCATCTGATATTTGAGAGGGGATGATAGATAAAAAAAACATGTATCCTTTTATTATCTGATTCCCTGAGAGCGTCACTTGTTATGTGGGAGGAGGAGATGGGTAAACATTATATTACCTTTTTATTATCTGATACCCTGAGAGGTCATCTAGTAAGAGGAAGGGAGAGTAAACTGATAAACATCATGTTACATTTTCTGGTACCCTGGGAGGGTCTTCCAACATGTGGGATTGGGGCAATAAGTTAGCATCATGTAAGTTCTTATCTGGTACCCTGAGAGAGTCACCCAGTAGGTGGGAGGGAGAGATAGGTAAATGCCATGTATTTTTTATTATTTGGTATGTGGAGTGGGTTATCCAATATGATGGATAAGCATCATGTACCGTTTATCATGTGGCCCTTGAGATGGTAATCCTATATGCCTGGGGGGAGGGGTTCATGGATTATCATGTTACTTGGCTTTCTCGAGATGATCTTTAGCTTTGTAATTGTTCTGCTGTGCCTTCAACCCTCTCTCTATCAGGCTATCTTTACCTTCAACTGAAAATAAAATTGATTCCACAAGGAGAAAATGTAAAGTTCGAATGGACAAAAATGACCTGTAACCGTTAACAGTGAATTTCTGGCAGCTTTGAATTGTGGCGAAGTAGGTGTCATTGGTCGACATAGATCTTTTTCAACCGACCTGCTTTGATGAATCATACTCGCTAATTTTACATCTAGCCAAATTTTGCATGACATTGCGTAACATGTTGCGATACTAAGAGATACATCAATCAGTTGTTATTCAATTTGGCTAAATACATCTTATCTTGATTTCATTTTGTGTAGGTCAGTGACTTGTTGTCAAAGCCTAAAATGTGGCTCAAGTTGAGTATGAAAGGAAGAGAGCCATACGTCAGAATGTACTTATGGCTACAAGACAAGAACAGTATCGAAAAAGTTAGAAATTACAAACCAATCAGAAAAGGTAAGTTTATTGAATCCAGAACCTTTGCTGATTCCACATCTCATCAGAATTTTTCACTCACAGATATTGTCTTCAGCTTTCCTCAGTCAAAGCACTTTTTTTATCTGAATAATCTGTTCTGAGAGAGGGCTTGCTCATTTTGTTCCTGCCTTTGTCGCTTGAATGGCCTGTAAAAACATTAGTTTCTTCCTTTTCTTGAGTGGATGATTTGTATTGTTTTTAATAATTAGCCTATTAGTAGCCAGGTTGTAATTTTTATAGTGGTCATGTTATTCTCTTGAGGCCAAATTTGTCTGCAATTGTATTTTTGAAAAGACCAGGATTGTTTAAAGGAAATATATGTTTCCCCAAATCATTTGCATTGTCTGACATTCCTATCAACTTCTGATTTCGTTTGTTCTCCCTCATAGCCAAGAGGGTGATGACTCTCACGCCTCATGGAATGTCCACTCCCATCCGCATCATCCCTCCCAAGAGGCCTCGGATGATTCTGTCCCCGGAAGAAAAGTCAGCTTTACATGCAGCTTACAATGCAGATGCTTACCCTGCACCTACAGCTATAGACAAGATTGCCAAAGAGTTGAACTTACCGGAGAGTACAGTGATTAATTGGTTCCATAATCACCGATCTCGCTTGAAGCGGCAACCGATATTCCCTCTGTCTGGTCAGTCTGAGGTGAACTCTTCATCTGCGGTGTACATAATGTCAGGTAGCGGGGAGGAGCAGCCACAGGTGATCACAATACAGAACGAGGGACCTTCCACTAGCAGCGTTCACAGCGACGACCAGATGCTGGAGAACGGAAGCCACAACGGAGATATCCCTGAGACAGAAAATTCCAAAGCTCTGGATGCCCTGAGGGAAGCGGTAGACCTCGCCACGAGAGGAGCAAACGCGGATCTTGCTACCTCAAATGATGAACTAGGAGACAAGCATGAGGACGGCATGATGGAAGCAGACCACGAACTGAGCTCTTCTGGACAGCAGAAAGACTCTGTGGATGATCTTGGTGATCCCAGTTCTCTCTCTTCGCGAGAAATGAATCACTCGAAGGACAAATCCTCTAAAGACTTGAGGTCATCGCCGGTGCTCGGAGGTGCAGAGGAGAGCATTTGTTGTGGAGACGACGAAGATGTGGAGAGCCTTTCTCAGAATCCGTATGAAGACATCATCAAGTTAAAATCTGGAACCGAAGAGTATGATTCGTACCCAGTAAATGCACAGGAATCGGTATCATCATCATTGGTATGACCAGCATCCAGTAAACAAGCAGGCATTGGTTTTGTTGCCATTGGTGTGTCTGACACCCAGTGAACAAACAGGCATCGGTATTACTGACATTGGTGTGTCTGACACCCAGCAAACAGCCAGGCGTAGGCATTATTGCAATCAGTGTGACTGAAACCGGGTCAACTTACAGGATTTGGCTTTTTCTGTTGGTGTCACTGATATCCAGTAAACACAGGAATCGGTGTTACTGCTGTGGATGTGACTGACAGCCAGTAAAAACACAGGATTTGGCTTTATTTCTCTTGGTGTGACTGATACCAAGTGCATACAGGAATCAGTATTACCGCCATTGGTGTGGCTGACACCGGGTGAACATCTGAATGGATATTATCATCATTGGTGTGACTTATATGCGTATAAACAATGCAGGAATCATTATCATCATTATTGGTGTGACTTATCCCCCTGTAAACACAGTAATCATTATCATTATTCTTGGTGCTATATTCCCAAACATTGATCTCTTCATTGCTGTTTTTTTTTTCTTTATGTACCTGTGTTTGTAGTTTTGGATGTATTCATATCAGAAATATTTGTTAATGCAGTAAAGTTAGCAGTGGCTCTAGCACCAGGGCTACGTTCAGCTGTGCATTTTGACAAGCGA
Source organism: Stichopus chloronotus (assembly GCA_021234535.1). NCBI lineage: Eukaryota > Metazoa > Echinodermata > Holothuroidea > Aspidochirotida > Stichopodidae > Stichopus > Stichopus chloronotus. The sequence goes on along the minus strand of CM037837.1, from coordinate 15,962,206 downwards.
GAAAGGAAGACATAACCAGAAGACCAGAGATGTGTTCAGTGATGTTCTAAGAAGTGAAAGGAGTCTGACTTGACTGTAGTATAACATTAGGGTTATGTTCACTGATATGTTAAACATGACTGGGATTCAGACTAGAGAAATATGTTGGGTGATATGTTAACATGCTTGGAAGTCAGACATGAAAATAGCATAACACGAGGGATGTGTTCATGGGCATGTCATCACAGGAGTAATACATTACAGCGTATCACCAGCGATGTGCGTAGCGGTATGTTCAGCATCTGAGTCAGACGTGACTACAGTGTAACGCTAGGGATAAATGAGTTCAATGATATGTTGACATGCTAGATATTCATAACACTAGGCATGTGTTCTAGACATGACTATAGTAAAACACTCTAAATATGTCCAGTGATATTTTATCTACTGAAGGATATTTGACAGTGTTGATCCCTTTCATTTACTTTCTTGTTGGTTCATCATCTGATTCCATTTGTATGAATCTATCTGTGATAATACGTCTGAAAGTCTGTGTGTTTGAGTCTGTGTTAATGCATTCTGTATGAGTTTGTCAGTAATAGTCTGTTGACATATTTGATTCTCTCTGAGGGTTAATGTCTGTGTCAGTCTCTCAACTGTACGTGAGCCTGTCCATGTGAGTCTGTATTAAATTTCATTGACTCTGTGCAAGTTTGACTACATGAGTCTGAGTCTGTATGAATGTATGTGTTTATGAGGCTGTCTGTTTTGGTGTGTGTGTGTTGGTGTGTCTGTTCAAGTCTGTGCACAGATTCTGTTTGTATGATCCTACCTGTTTTCACTTTTTTATCGCATGTATCAATTTATTTGTTGTTTAGTTCCTCCGTAATGTGCTCATGAGACTCCTTTGTTTATTGTACTATCCCCAACAGAATGTATTTGTTTTGTGATATATTTGTTACTGTTATTATGTTGAGAGAAAGAGAGAGAGAGATCTGTAGTTTTTGTATCAAGTGCAATATATCCAGTATTTTTTCTAGCATGCGACTAAACATAATTAAAAGGCATTACTTAACTTTCCTTCCTCTGATTTCATTAGACTTGTCAAAGTCATTACTCTCATGCTGTCATACTAATTTTAACTTGATAGGGCAAAAAATTTTCAAGTGATCACTTTATTGCTCAACAAGACTGAGCACTTAATTTGTGCCTATGGTTATTTTGACTTCATTTTGTTTACTGTAGTTTAGACAGAAAGCTTTAATTACAGATAAAAAAAGTGCAAAATTTGTCAGAAAGTTAATTTTATAAGAACCACATTGAGCAACTTCAGTTTGTGTCTCAGCTCGCTGTCAGCTCTCAATCAAAACTGAAATATGAAAGTCAGGAAGAAAGGTGATTGTTGCCTTGCAAATCAAGGAGACCATGATTGATCTTGTATTCAATAAAATAGTATTAATTATCGCATTATTAAAGCAACACCGCATTTAGTGTAGTATTTAACTTTTTAATTATACCTTTTGTCTTTTCTGAATTTAAAAAAGAGAAAGTGTCCACTGCATCCCTAACAAGATGAGCTTCCGCTTGCAATTTGGTCGGGTTTGCAAATGACACAGCCTTCCAAGTCATGCTAACTTGAGGTGGGAGAAGTTCAGGGCAAGAGGTGGGGGCTGGGGGGGGGAAGAGGGATAGAAGAAAAAAAAGTGAATTCAGAACATCATGTTTGCTGATTAGGCTTGAGTAACTCTTTGACTTACGTTAGAATGCTTGTTTCTGAGATGTGGTCCTTTCTGATAAGTTAGTCTGTTAGGGTCTAACTGAAATGGTATAATGAGAAATGGAAAGGGATGGGACGGGGGGGGGGGGGGGGGGGAGCAGAACATGAGTGAGTTGAATCAAGCATTGTGATGACAAATGGCCATCGATCTGTCAATCAAAGAACATTTGATCAAACTTCCGTGTGCAAGGGGACTTTATGAGAACGTTTTGAATAATAATAACGACACCAGTTCATTATGGCTCTTGCATTTAGGTCGCACAGAAAGGATAAGTGGATTTATTCCAGTATTTCATGTATTTGATCATGAGGTCGCTCTGGTAGGCTACACATAATAGCTGATGGTGCTTCGATAAACTTGGTGCTTTCAGCTTGTTAGTAATAGCTGTTCCAGCAGTATGATCAGTGGTTTTAAAGTTAAGCACCCTTTGAAAACGTAGACCAGATGAAACCATGACTCGACGGCTACAGCATGATCACTTTAAAATCTCATTCCCCCTTTGCACAGTAGAAATGGTTAAGACCATTGGTTCAAAGCACTTTTCTGTGTTACTTCTTGTTCAGTATTCACCTGTTTTATTGAGAATTTTAGGGTTAATATGTTTTACTGAATTAATGTTGCCAAATTTTTTTTTAAAGTCTCTGTAAATTCTAAAAGGCATCATTCAAAATCTGGAATCCCTTTTCAATTGGGCATGTGCTATCCAAATCCTTTGAGGAGGAAGTGAATAACACATCTGCATGTTGACAGCTCTTTTATGAACATCCGGTAAGTTGGTCATGGTCATGGTAATTTACTGAAAACTGCTCATAGCATGGATAAAAATAATTCTCAATTGTTATAGCTTTTCTTCCTATAAATCCACCTTTTTCAGACAACTTTTGTAATGAGCAATCTTTGTTTGCTTTCTTTGTAAAAGCTTGCATTCCAAAATCACCAGGCAGGCAGGCAGGGAGGGAGTGGGTCTTGAAGAAGATTTTTAAAATAGAAGTACAGCCAATACCATCATCAGCAATGCAACTAAATGTCAAATGTCAGTGAATGTTGCTGTATTGTTTTACAAACGATAGTATCTCGCACCAATTAGTATTGAACATGTCAGGGTATCATGTACCTGATGTAACTTAAAGGGAAATAGGGCGTTTGTGTAACAGAAAACATCCATCTTATTAGAACCAATGTTTGTGGACACAGAATGATAGATTATTCAAAATAAGGAATGACACTAGTCTCCTTTTCAAGAAATAAGTTTCTCACAGACAGAAACTCAGTTATTTGTTGCTCAACACTAATTTGTTCACTCAAACTTTTCAAAATTCAAATGATGCATCTTCCGTTACTCATCACATGCACAATGTTTCGAGGAGGTGAAGCTTTGGCAGGTGTTAATTGATGAGACTGGATGGTTTAACAGTGTCTAAAGCTATTTCTTTTGTATGTCATGTTGGTGTATTCTAAACGCCCTATTTCCCTTTAAAGGTTGTGTGGCATGAAAATGAAATTTTGGAGTATTGGCTCCATTAATCATTAAAACGGTTGTGTGACAAATCGTCACCAATTCCATTGAAGTCTATCGGATATTGATAATTTTCCAGGTACATTCCTGTCTCATAGGTGCATCATGAATAAACATTGGTTAAGTATGAAAATGTATGATGTATAGAGAGGTACTTTATACATATAGTTCAACTACAATTGAGAATTTTATATACCCCAAGGGTTTAGTCTTGGAAGAATGTAGTTTTTTTTTTCTTTATAAATGTTGATATCACCTACCAACGTGAAACCCAGTAATTAAAAGATAATATATTTATCCCTAACGAAAGAAAGACAGACACTGCGCAACACTCCACGTCACCGTATCTGCATTTTCATCAAACTTTGATTGGCCATATCTCAAGAACAGTAACAGATAGAAACATAATTCCAACTGACATCCATTCAGGGTTTCACTCTGTAACTTTTGAATCAAGCCAGCTCATTTTTCAAATGCTTGTCACACAACCATTAACAAATGGTAGTGTCTCTGTCTCATACATATTCATGTTTTGAATATAAAAGTGTACCACATATGTGATATAATTTAACAAGTAATAATGTCCTATTGCGGGTTACTCATTGTGAATCTATCTCACATACCTGATATTGTTTAAGAAATTCATATGATAATGTCTCAAACAGGTTATTGTTGAACATGAAAAATGCCACTACCAGATATTATTTAACAAACGATGCTTTTTCAGGCTGGTAATTTGTTAAACATTTTTGGGTATCAAATACTTTGTTAATATTTTGGCTGTCAGGATAAATTGTTGTTATTGTGTGCCTAGGTTGACCGTAAACAACATGAAACAAACTAAACAGCATAAAATTTATGCCAGAAACAGTCAGGCCTAGCCTAAGCTTATGATTTGACTGAACTGAGGGAATTGTTTTTAAATTAAACATGGAAGGGTATCAGATACTGGCTTGTGTTGCACATGTGAGGATATTCCACTCTAACTGTTACTCGAGAATGACAATCGTTTGTTTGGCCTAAAAGTCAAATTGCTTTGTCATTGGTAGATAAAGTTTGCGCTTATTTAAGAGTGGCATTAATTGCTTAAAGCAGTATGTGCCGTCAATCTTGCTTTGTCAATAGTGCACCAAAAGACTGGCAGATGGGCTACCTCTCAAAGTGGAAAAAAAAACTGTAAAACCTACTGTATGTACAGTGGGAGTAGGTGAATTTCTTTCAATTGTTAGATGAGGGCTATTTGTATGGCCCTTATGTGCACTATGTTTGAGAATTAGGCGACGACACGTAATCAGTCTGTTTCCTCAGTGCAGTTATGAACACTTTTATATTTGAACGCTTTTTTATTTTAACGCTTTTTTATATAGTGAAATTTCTGCTGAAAGAAATGTGACGCAATTGTTGTTTTCCAGGTTCCAGGTATCAAATGGAAGAGAAAGATGGGCGATAATGATAAACACTTTTTTTTTCTTCGAATAGCACATGCTGCTTTAATTCACAAACATCACTTAATAAATACTTGACAATGAACTGAAAAACTTTCAGTTAATTGCAAACTTTGTGTGTCCAGCCATATTTGTTCATAAATGTAAAACTTGCAAAAGCCACATTCAAGAAAGCCCTTGCAATCTGCAATATTTTGTTCCTTTTCCTCTTCACTTTGATATCTCACATTTTCTCTGTTTTTGGCCAGTTAGGTTTCCGTTGCAAAAATATTCAAATCATCGTTATTTCCAAAACACGTTTTCCACAATTTTTAGATTGTGTATTGAATTCTTGGCAACACTTTTGTATATTACTGTATACTTTGTACATTGTTGTTTATTATGTCTGTACAGGCCTCTGCATTCTCCAAAATACCTCTCTGCAGGATATTCATAAATCCAGCCACAGGAAAAAATGGAAAAAGTCAATAAATAAAAAATGAAACAAGACCATGAAAAATTTGTGTGTGCATCATCATTTCTGTTGACAGTAACATTACATGTAATTTATGTGTATTTGATCGTACTTGATGTACTGAATATATTCATGATTTGTAGCATTTAACCCAAAATTTGCCCCCAAAAGACTGTATTTAGCTTTCTTTCAACACCTGACATTGATGAAGCGTGTGCTGTGTGGTGTGTAGAACGTATTGAAAGATACTTTGTAATAAATAAATTTTCACTATTGAATTATAGCCGTTAGCTGACTGATGAGCACATTACTTCAATGTTGCCATGTGCTGCAGGCTGCAGGAAAAACACATTTCATTAATAAATTGTATACAAAATACATCAGGTGATTTTAAAAGTCCCGTGCTATGGAAATTCTGTGTTGATGAATGTATTGACTCAGAGGGCTGTGAAATTTTCAAATAGGTCTCTTGCATTTAAAGTTCAATGGGCAACGAGTCGATGAAGCGTCTCTTCAATATTAAACAGTGTGTTTTAGAATCCTCTATTTTCAGGCAACTCTCTGATTCAAATCGTGTTTGTATTATAAGAGCAGCTAAAGTAGCAGCATAGCTAGAATTATAATTTATGGGGGCCTATCACATTAATGAGGGGGCTATGTTGCAAAAAAATGGACTTATTTTTTAAATACCAATATATTGAACCCTTATAATTCAGGGAGCCTATCATATTTTTTGGGGAACTGGCCCCCTCACCCCCCATCCTTGAAGCTACATCACTTAGCTTAAGATGGAGAAGTGAACACCAAGTCAATAAACCTGGATATCAATATCTGTTTAAAGACTCTAGTTAGGTAAATGGGTCATATTGTTTGCCTGGAGATTCTCTCTTAGTGGACAGTGACAGATCTGCAAAAGTCAGATAACAGAGATTTCCTACTGATTAAGAGAAAGATTACCCAGTATCAAGCCATGGCTCAGCTCTCCGTCCCTGCCAACTTCTCATGTACGGCTAAAGCAATGGGTGGAGCTCTGCATAGATAGTCTTGCCAGTAATCAGCCCCTTTGCCCTCAATAATTTCTTGTTCCGCCTTGCCTGATGATGAGATGTAACACCTCCGACTTGCTCCATTGGTAGAAGGTCTGACCTATATGTGACAGGTCTGCCTCATGATCTGTCACATTCGTGATTGGTTGGTTCTGTTGCACTTTTTGACTTTTTCTTAATATGTGCCATCTCTGCAGCATATGTGATGCCTGTACTTCTGGTGTATTTGTGTCATTTCTGTCGCGTTTATGACGTCACTGCCACATTTATCCGATCCGCGTTTGTCAGTCCCATCCATGTCAGCTCTAATGCATCTCACAACTGCCTTTTCTATTCCATTGGATAAAAGTTAGCCCAAAGGCAGACCTGTCAACCTGTATGATCCCAGAATACTGACATCTACCTATTTACAGCAAATAAATTATATTCAGGCAGTTATGGAGGAAATCATGGGGGGGGGGGGGGGGGAGCTGCACTTTGTGTAAATTGTGCGTCAGTTGTAATAACCGATATACGGTACTGTAGAATACCTGGTAATTATACATTATTTTTGGCCAATTGCTCAAAGGAACCTAAATGTTGGGTTAGAATATTTTAAGAAATGTTACAAATAAGACACTGAAATGAAAAAAACTGTGAGAGTGGAATATAAAACTGGCAGCTTGGGGAGATAGGTAAAAACTGGGAGTCTTCTGGTAAAACCAGGAGAGTAAACAGGACTGCCAAAGGCCCTGCTACTAATAGTAGCCCTGCGCTACTAATAATAGCCCTGCTAGTAATAGTGGATACTAATATACAGTAGCCCTGATACTACTCCTGATACTAATCATAGCCATTATAGCTGTAATACTTGATTAATGTACTGATATTTATAATAGCTCTGCTACTGATAACAGAATGGACAGTAATAGCTGATAGTATAAATACAGCCCTAAAACTAATCTCAGCCCATGATACTTATAATTTTTTTCTGATACTAATGATTGCTTCAATTTGATCATGTAATTGCCCCAATAAGTGCCCTGATATCAATGATAGTGCAGATACAATATCAATATTTCCCTAGTGTTAATCTTGCCTCTAATACTGATGATAGCCCTGATACTAGAAATAAGAATATTACATTAAAAAAAAAAAACAGGAGGAATGTCAATAGCAGGATGGATACAGAAGATTCTCTCAGAAAAAAAGAAGGAAAATGGAACTGAAATAGTAATTGCTTGATGGTGTTTAATGTCACTCAAGGTTGTCTGGATTGTGTGAGGGGTTGGTCTACCCAATGCCCTCAAAGTTCATTGTTCCCAGGGTTCGATGTTTCCCTGTTTTCGTATTATTTCAATGGTTGCCGATGAGTATAAGGCTCATTCTTTGGAGGGTTTGATGAAATAACACTGTAATTCTCGAGGTTCAATGTTCCCGGGGTCCAATGTTGCCTTTGTGGTGGAATACGAACCCCGCGAACATCGACCCCGGGGGACTGCGAATCTTGGTAACATTGCATCTCCGGAACATCAAACCCTGGGAACATTGAACCTTGTGAACATTGACATAGCCCATTGTGTGACATTACAATATTTAGACTTCTAGGAATGAATTGTAGGCAGGTTCTGCAAATTTCAAGCAAGCCACAATTGAATGTTTCTATGAAAACAGTTTGAATCATTCGCAATGAATATTCAATGGCGGTTTTCAATCCAGCTGCTAATTCATTTCAAGATTTAAGTCAGTCTTGGAAGGTATGTTGCTTCGAGCTCTTCGTTTATAGTCATAGCTGTGCATGAGACGCTAACTTTTCTGACAGGCTGACCCTCACTACTGCACATTAGCACATCTTTTACAGACTTCCAGTGCTAAAAGCTCTCCTGATCTCAGTTCAATGCTCCCAGAATCGATTTAATTTGAATACTTAAACTTTCTTCCTGTTTTTCCTGTTCATCCGTGTTTTTTCCCAGGAAATCATCACTCCTCCCAGTAAGCTTTGATACCCATCTACCGGTACATCTTCTATTTGCTTTGTAATTACTTCACCCCCAGGAATGATGTATTTTCCTCTTTTCCCATACCCCCCTTCCTCCTGCCCCACTCACTGCTGTCATTTTAAATAGCTTTGGCTCCATAATCTCATTTGAATGGAAAGCTTGGCGTCTGCCACCCTAATTCTCTTCTTGATTTGGTGATAAAAGTATGTGATAAAAAACAAAAGATGGGAGCGACAGAGGGAGAATTTAAAATGAGAAAAGAAGGTCAGATAGTTAGAAACTATGCCCTCTAAACTCTCCAAGAGAAAATTGTGAATGTTTGTATTGATGACAGACTGAGTGTGTGTCAATATCAACCTCAGGTAAATTAATGCTTGATTTAAAGGGAAATAGGGTGTTTGTTTTACAGAAAACTTCCATATTTTTAAAACCAATGTTTGTGGATGCAGAATGATAGATTATTCAAAATAAGGAAGGACAGTAGTCTTTTTCTCAAGAAATGAGTTTCTCACAGATAGAAACTCAGTTATTTGTTGCTCAACACTAATTTGTTCACCCAAACTTTTCGAAATTGAAATGATGCATCGTCCGTTACTCATCACGTGCATAATGTTTTTAGGAGATGAAGCTTTGGTAGGCGTTTATTGATGAGACAGAATGGTTTAATAATGACTAAAGTTATTTCTTCAGTACGTCATGTTGGTGTATTCTAAATGCCCTATTTCCCTTTAATTATGAAAAAGACCATTTGGTAAGTAAATGTGATTAAGTATACACAGTTACATTTGTGGACAGATCTTCAGTTGATTATCGTCAGAGCCAAATTTGCATGTTTGTATCATCATTATACTCAAGAATGTCATCAGCACTTTGTTGGTTGTGTAGCAAACTGTATCACGATGAGTCATCGCTGTAGTACTAATGTGGTTGATAAACCATTCATGATTATCTCTTATTTTTCTTTCTCCCTCAGAGCGATACGAGGCTTTGAAGTTGCAGTGTGAGGAAGCCACAAAGACCACCCAGGAGCAAAAGAACCTTATCGTCAAACTCGAGCAAGACTTGATGAGTGTGAACTCATTAACACTATACAGAGGAGAAGGAGAGGTAAATATATGTCAAAAGATGTCAAAAATTTGGCAGGTGGAAAAGCAAAACCCGTCCTTATCTTTAGATTGTAGACAGTATTTGTCATCTTTCGGCAAGCTTACCCTGCTGATATGTCCGTTCGCTATCGTAGTTCCAGTATTGATCTGGAACATATATTCAGTGGTATCATGTGTACAATCCTAGCTATGGATACTGAAAAACTCTCCCTTGTGACACATAACTACCCCTTATACTTTCTATTATGATTAAATATATGCCAATGCCAATTTAACAGTGTTCATGTACTTGATGATATTTGAATGTGGTCTATGAATTATGGGAACCCTGTCTTCAAGTAACATAATTCTTTTTACCTATAAAGTGCTCTAATTGCTTGCATTGCAATAACCACATAAAATGATAAGTTGCAAAAATTTACAAAAACCACCTAAATTATTTCTTTGCTTCACACAGTTTTAATAAAACGAAATAGGGCGTGTAGAATACACCAACATGACATACAAAAGAAATAGCGTTAGTCATTGTTAAACCATTCATTGTTATCAATAAACATCTGCCAAAGCTTCATTTCCTCAAAACATTATGCATGTGATGATCAACAAAAGATGCATCATTTGAATTTTGAAAAGTTTGGGCGAACAAATTAGTGTTGAGCAACAAATAACTGAGTCTCTATCGGTGAGAAACTTATTTCTTGAAAAGAAGGCCGCTGTCCTTCCTTATTTGGAATAATCTATCATTCTGCATCTGCAAACATAAACATTGGTTTTAAAAATATGGATGGTTCCTGTGAAACAAACCCCTATTTCCCTGTAAGAGTTTTCACTGTAAAAGAGGGCACTTACAGAGCTGCATGTATCCACGTGCAAGCTTCATGCGTCCTTGGGAGAGGGGGAGGGGCAGGGTTGGCTTCCTTGACTTCCTTTCCTCGTCTCATCGCTGCAGATCTCTTCCCATAAATGTGGACATGTATGCATCTTGAACATCCATGGTGTCATATCGATCAAATGAAGTTTCATGAACAAGATTCCAGTGTATGCTGCTGTTCAGGGAGTCTACTTGATGTTCCCAGGGTTAACTGTTTCCAGGGTTCACTGTTCCCAGGGTTAACTGTTTCCAGGGTTCACTGTTCCCAGGGTTCAATGTTCCCAGGGTTCTTTGTTCCCAGGGTTTGATGTTCCTCATTTCAGTGGTTGTCAATGGGTACCAGGTTTGTTATTCCCAGAAATGTCACTGTAGCTCTCAAGGTTTAGTGTTCAAGGGGTTCGATGTCGCCTTTGTGGTGAAATACAAACCCTGGGGAACATTGAACTTCGGGTCCATTAATATGGTCCCCTGTTCAGTGAGCATGTATATTTTGATTTAAATTTTTCTCCTATTACCAGGTTGTAGAGACTAGGTTTGAAATTTATTAATTTTGTAATTGTTTTAGGGCCAGGCTGCTCCTTCTTCTGATGCAGAAGTCATTGCAGAGGCTGTTAAAGAAACAACAACAGGTAAAACCATTATGCTGGTTGTAAAGCTATTGTATTAGATATGTAATCATTTGTTCTTTTCATCTTGCTAAAAATTAAGTGAAATGAGGTTCATGCCAAGTACACTGGCTGGCGTTGGCAGGCTGTATGCCAGCACTGAAGCTTGCCTACTGGCATGAAGAACAAATTGCTCAACTACCATCTGGCACAAAATTCACGGAAAAACTGCAGTTAAATTGTAACAACTTTTTAGAGTATTCAAATGTATACAATATTAAAAAAAAAAGTTACCTTTTTTTTTTGTAAGATGCAAACTTAACAAACATTCATTTACAAATACCAAGGTAGGGGTCAATCTGTGACCAATGTTTAGCCCAGAAACAATATCCGAAACTCCTCAAGTGCGCCTTCTTGGTATTTTACAGTGGATGGTTTTATATGTTACTTATATGCCCCTTGTGGCACAGAGGTTGAGGTTTTGTCACCTTCATTCACAACGTGCATCTGATATGAAAAATTGAAGGCTCTCATTTTAATAATTATATGTAAGAGACAGTAAACTCAAGTTTGTAGCACAGTGTGCTACCAATATCACTGACTGTGAGGAAGTAAGTGGATCCTGTTAATTTTTTCTTTCTTTGTTACAACAGCAACTTTACCAGTGGAGCCTGCTAACCCCCTGCTACCGTCTTCAAACAATGCGGCAGAATCTCTGCTTCCGATAGTATCTAGTCAAAGAGAAAGGTTCCGACTCAGAAACCAAGAACTAGAGGGAGTGAGTTGAAGATCATTTTTACTGCTCTTTGATCAGCTTTGATTTCCAAATATAGTCACATTCTGGTGGGAATTTTCTCACCACTTTTTCTGCAAGTTTCGTTCCAAGGTTTGTTAATGCAGTAACGTAATGTCTTCTTTGTTCCTTTTTGATGCCATGGCAACAGATAATTGTCCACCGCTACCATGGGACTGTCCCATTTATCACATCCATATACCTCTGAATTGTAGCATGTATAAAGATTTGCAAGAAAATGTTACGGAAGAGCAGTTTCCAGATGTTTTGGCATTTTTTTTTAAAAAGAATTCACCTGGCAAGTAGAAACTTTGTCACCAAAAATGGCACTAGAATGTCGTGCAGGTATTCTTGACAGTGTCACCATATTCCAGAGACATTTACTGGCGATTACAGAGACCCTTGCAGGGTACCTGGCATCAACTTTGGCATACGACACGGGTCATCTTAATTGAAATTTAATGCTCATTGATGGCAGTAGAAGCAAGCGTAAGCTCATTAAAGGCAATTGCCACCCTGAAACAGTGGTATTAGTGTATCTTGGATGAAGTTGAACAGATTCATTTACATAGAGTATCTTAATTGTCTCCCCTATGGTAGGAAAACAGACAACAGCAGCAGCAGATACTGATATTAAGAACTGAAATTGATAATCTGAGGTCGGACAACGTCAAACTGTATGAGAAAATTAAGTTCCTTCAGAGCTACTCGACTTCAAAGGTGAGGATCGTTTGCAGCTTTGACTGAAGTGTGATCTTGGAATGAGTATTGTATCAAAGAGAGTCTTTAAACATTTTAAATTTCTTCCTTGTATTTTGATCTAAATGCTGGAATTTTACAAAATGAGTTGTTGAAAAATGTCAATTTAAGTATGTAACAATTATTTTTACAGTCAGCAATCTTTTGAGACATGATGTCATCATATTGAACGGTCCTTGGTTTTTATGATGACCTCTGACTTATTATTACTTCTATAAGATACAATCAGTTTATTCCAGATGTTTATCTTCTGCAGTGGTAATGAAGCTGTGATGTTGTAGTTCTGGAAACACTTTTGACAAAATAAATTTTTTGTAAATCCCTTAAATGCACAAATCCTAGAGAGAGGAGAGAGGATGAGAAGATATTTGTGGTGATGATGTCTCAGAAATCTGCTGAATCTCTATGACTTGAGGATGATTAAATATAATATTATTTCTGGCTAAAATTAAAGAACCATTGGACCTGAATTCATGTTTGTGTTAGAGACAACCTAAGTAATGAGATCTTGATTAAAACTGCTGAATTTACCTAAACATTGAATTGTATCTTGAGCATGGATGGACTGAACTTAAAAGGCTCAAACTGGCTTCTCAGGCACAGACAAAAGCATGAGTTTGTGTCTTTTCCAAGATGAACTTCAGTTTCTGTAAACTTTGCTATCTACTTTCTGTTGTATGTATCATTTCCATGTTGCTATGGCAGCCTTCACAGCAGTCAGATGATGCGGTCAGCCGTTATTCGAGTCAGTACGAGACCAGACTAGATCCGTTCAACTCCTTCAGCAGAAAAGAGAAGCAGCGCAGATACATGAACCTGAGTCCATTTGATAAAATACTTCTCAGTGTGGTAAGCAGCCAATCCTCACATGATACATACAGTAAGGTTTCATTGAAGGAACAAACCCCAACCATGATGGTATGACTCAATATCACCTCATGTTCTATCATGCAGAATAAGGGTTTTCTCGAGACATGATTTTAGCACATTATGGGAATTCTGTGTGGACTAGGTGGTGGTAAGATAACACTATCTGCATATGCATGAGTACAGGACCTGTTTGATAAATAATTGTCTCAATGTGACACAGCCAATTTGTAACATTTCATTCCTGCGTAGTAGTGGCAAAAGGGATTCATGTCTAAAGCTACTAAGCTGATGGAGCTGCATTCCCAAGCCTAACTTTAACGATGACGTCATAGGAGATACATATCCTTGTTCTGTCAAAAAGTAAATCTTACATAGTTCTCTTTCAGTTTTTGCAAATGATGTCATGCATATTCATGATCTTAGTTAGTTTGCTCCTTATCTTCCTGCCTTTCTTATTCTTTGGATAAAAATCATGCCTAGAGAAGACTTATTTTGCATGATAAAAGAAGATGTGACATTCAGCAGTCTGCTGTGATTTTGACGTGACCTGCCAGATGCCTATAGATTTACAATAAGTTGCAAGATGAATTTCTTGGAAGCCCTTTCATAGTACTGTGGAAGAGCGATCGGTTTCACAAAATCTGAAACTGCAAGACAGAATAGCACTGTAAACAAAATGTCATTGTCCAATTTAAATTTTTGGTGTACCACTGCAAATAATTATCTGTAATTTAACATACAATCTACCTTTACAGTTACTATTAGAAAATGTTTATTTTTTTACATTCAAACAAATATACATAGTTCAGCTTTTAGTAAAACCGACACCAGATCATGTACCATGTTTAAGCAGTGTATTTTTCAAGTATAATCGAATCTCTACATTACTACTGCATTTCCATTCCATAAAAGGTCATCCTAAATACCATCTAAAATCTTGCACACTTTCTTTTTAGGAAGATAAATAATACTTGTTGTTGCTTTTAGAAAATGTGAATTTGGTGTCCTGTTTACCTTGTGAAACTGAAACACCTTTTGAAACATAACATTTTCAATTGATCATATTTTTCTCACGTTTTGACATAATTTGCTTCGTCTCTTGTTACAATTGTAATTCTTTTCCTATTAAATTTTCCTGTAGAATAAATATCATGTAAACACTGAATCTTTCTTTTAGCTGAATGATATGAAAGGTAGTGAGTATTGCCCTCATTTTTAAATGTATCTCTGTATTGACAACCTCATTACATTCTAAATTATGATTCTAGAGGTGCTTTCAACTTTTTGAAAAATTGTTGTTTTCTAAATATTGTAAACCATTTTACTGACCAGTGTATAGTCGTGATTTGCCAATTTAGTAGTTTTTTTCACCAATTTCATCTGTTGTATTTTCCAGGGTCGTACAATCCTCTCCAATAAGCTGGCTCGTCTCTTTGCGTTCTGCTATTTTATGTTCCTACATATATTAGTGTTTCTGGTCCTTTACAAAATGGCTCACATCTCGGCTTGCAAGAAAGACAACATTTCAGAATGCTTCAACAAGTAAGATTTCCGTATTGATTTCAGTCATTAAAAGAGGAAGTGTTATGTGATATGCCTTGCTACATCATTTTGTAATATTTTAATATGTGGATATGTTGTTGTTCAAGTCTTTACCATTCTTGCCATCAAAATAGGTTGGTGCATGTTGTGGTGGGGGAGGGGGGGGGGCTGTAGGTTTTGAACTTAACACAGAGGTGCAGTCAGTTTAACAGTATCTTTTGTGACAGAAATGTAATAAAACTAGAGATCAGTGGTGCAGAGGCCCATACCTGAGTACCCTGAAGGTAGCATTTACATATTATCATGTCAAAATCATAGGAGCCATCATCATTATACCAAATCTCAGCATTGTACAAGAGAATCTGTAGAACTGCACAATTTGCAGAATTTCATAAACTAGACCCCCAACACTGTAGAAGTTCATACATTTCATACAGTTCATAAATTTGTGGAAATTTTTGTGGGTACTACCAAATTACAATGCTCGTAATTAGCATTACTATTCACATCCATTAATGATGAAAACTGTCCATTTTTATAAATTTTTCTCCACTGTATGTACTGACTGTGGGCATATGACATAGTACTAATGTGGAAAAGTGCATGGTCACAAGTTTTTGATTTTAATCATTAACTGATTGCTCATTAAAAGTCATTTGACACATGAGGAAACTCTTAGTTTGACCATTGATCTGTCTTTAGGATACCTGAAACAAAGTTGACAGGTTTGGAAAGACCAATAGAATATCATGAAAGAACCGGAAGTGCCCCTTTAATGTCTGGTCAGCATACCTGGAGGCAATATAGAGTTTCAATTAGTACAACAACTGACACTGTCCTTTGACATGATTATCATTTTTACATGATAAAGATGATTGAGATGTCTTATGACAGTTTAAGGGGGCGCTAAAAATGTAGAAGGAGAAGCATTTTGCAGAATTTCATAAAATGGGCCATAGGGTCCACATGGGACATTGGATTGAAAGTTGTTGAACACCCCACTTGAACTACTACTACCCCAAGACCATTGTGTGCAAGTTAAATATAAATCCATGAAAGCATGTGGGATTGTGGGAGAAGCAGCATTTCAAACAGAATTTCATAAAATGGTCCATAGGGCCAACATGGGGCCTCGGACTAAAAATCCCTGAACACCATGAAAGACGCATTAAGAGAGTGTCATTGTGACAAACCATGTTGATGGCACAAGAGAATCTGTGGGAGGAGAAGCATTTTGCAGAATTTCATAAACTGCGCCCGAGGACCCACATAGGACCTTGGGTCCAAAATTTTAGAACACCCCAAATGGCACATCACGTATGGAACATTGTATCCAACTTTCAAGCAAATCCATGAAAGCATGGCAGAGAAGCATTTTGAACAATTGTTAACTGATAGAAAGATATGTCAGACAGTGACAGATGCATGTACTTTTACGATAGCTCAGACCAGCTAGTTGATATCAGCTAAAATATGAACCAATAAAGATAATGTCCCCTAAAGAGGGTTTATCTTTAGCACATGTTTTGTCAATCAATATCAACAATTTGCAGGTTGGTCTGTTTTGGTGTCACAGATTCCATCTAATGCTATGTACCACTAAGAAAAAGAAATTAGTTTAAAAAACCGTCCAAAGCAGGAGGTGCTATTGTTTTTCCAATAAAGAGAAAGTTTTCTAACTTCAAATTTCAATTATTTTCACTTGTGAATCCCTTCAAAATTTACACATTCACATCGTAGACGTATACTTACCCCTTGCTTCACTAATGCATTAAGTCAGACCTTGCTCAAAGTGCATTTGAAATCAATTCTTACACTGCGCCTCTATGTCTAGGCTCTCCCTCATTTTGTCTTTCGCTCAAGCAACTTGTTAGTCACTTGTGAATTCCCACACCAGTGAGTTGTGGGGAATTTAACATTTCTGCAGCCCAGCATGCATTATTCTACCTTACTGTAGAAGGATTTGCTTACTTTTCTTCTAGGAGGGACATAAAAAATCACAAATGCGCCTCATGAAATTATCAGTATCATTTGTGACTGATTGTATCTTTGGTTATGTGCTTATGGTAGAAAATCATTAATATATTAATGTAATGAAAATCAAATTATTAAGTTGCCAGATGAAAGCAGACAGACAGATGAGGTCAATACAGACAATACCTCCAGGAGAGAATAACAAAAATACATAAATACTCATATATTGATGAACATTTGAAACAATCATTCAAAATTATCCTCATCAGCTGTTTTTATGTTTTTCATCATATTC
Source organism: Stichopus chloronotus (assembly GCA_021234535.1). Taxonomy (NCBI): domain Eukaryota; kingdom Metazoa; phylum Echinodermata; class Holothuroidea; order Aspidochirotida; family Stichopodidae; genus Stichopus; species Stichopus chloronotus. The sequence continues at coordinate 15,945,194 of CM037837.1, read as the reverse complement.
ATTCTAAATCTTCTATCTTTCAATAGATTTCAGCAACACATGCACGACTTCCACCCAGGAGACCAAGTTGATATCATCCACCCAGATCATGGGTAACATATGGCAGCTGTTATGAGAGAATAAAACCACAGACAGACAGACAGATTGATTAACAGACAGACAGAACATTGTGAATACAGTCATCCAAGTCACTGGAGAGCTCAATTTAAACACATACCTTGTTGTAGTATACTCTCAAAAGTTGTTTACGTTCAGTAAATTTGTTGAAGTCAGTGACCAAGTTTGAAGTATACAATTTGCTATAACATTAACTTGGATGAGTCTCATATGGTGTTTCTGTTTTTTTTTTTTCAAAGGCATTAACAGTCTCAGAAAGTCTCTTTGTCCTTGTTCAAGGATGATTGTCAAAGTCAGACCCGTAAACAGGATTATCTAGTTAAAGGCAAGACTCAGTCACATGTAAAAACAAGACAAGTTTGCCATAAGACTGCTTGTGGGGAGTTAATATATTGCACATGCTTGATAAAAAAGTTATATCAGCTACTTTTCATCTTGTCTGTGCTGTATGCGTCGGCAGCATTTGTGTTACACTGGTGCCTGCCATTCTCTATTCCACTTTGCAACATCAGCCCTGTTACCAAACAAAAAGCTTCTGTTGACATTATGTGGCACATGTACTTGAGGTATTACAGGTTTGAGAGTATCCACACGATTGGAAGTAATCACCCTTTGTGAACTCTAGGTACAATCACGTTCTTTGTAAACAAGCACTTAGTTCAGTCCATGCCACCATCACTCAAAAAAAGAAAAAATAGGATAAAATTCAAGCAAATATTGAGAAAAAATTTCAAAGACACCAGCAATTGATGGTGTACTCAAGTTTGAGATCACTAGATAGGCCCTGTCATAATTTTGTCATGGAGAAGTTTTTCAGTTTAATTTTTTGAATAAAATATTTGAGTTGAGTGCAAGCTTTTGGGACAACGTTCAAGAGGTCTCTAAACTTTTAGAAATCACACAAACAGTTCATAAAATAATTGTTGACTGCTTAAAAGCCAAGAGGACAAATAGTGAAATTTGGTCCTGTTGCATACCAGGTACTGTCAGACACCAAAGCTAAAGTGATACTGGGTTTTGGCACCATTTGTATTGGTAAATTTCCTTCCTGCTGTAATTTATCAACCCATTTGTTTTAAATTTATCTTATAGTTTATTCAAACATTACCTGCCTTTGCTTTGAAATATGTCAGACATGTCCTGGGGACACTTCATTTCATTGACATGATTGATTACTTTATAAAATCTTGCTTAATGTCAAGTGTATGTAAGACAATGATATTGTGTTCATTGTCTTTATGTTTTCAAGTTTGAAATGTTAAGACTTAATTTTGTAAGAATTGGGATGGTTAAGAGAATCTTTGATGTACCATAGAAAGTCAGTCTTGAATACATCCAGGTTCCCCGCTTAATTATCTCTGTAGATTTTTCTAGGTGTAGTTTGTAATCTTAAAATGTTTTCAGCTTTTTTGAAAAAGTTACTCTTAATTTGTATTTCATTATGTAGATGCGAATCATAACAAACATAGTAATTCATGTTCATTTGTTACTTACAATGGACATAGGCATTTCATTAACTGATTCTTTAATACCAGTAACATAAAAGTAATAATTCCTATATATTTACAGGCTAATTTACCAATGTATTTTTGTTCATTGCAGAGTGGTTTTAATCACTACTGCAAACAATGTATGCCGCAAGAAATAAAGACATTTTCATTTTAATGAACTCAGTTTGTATTATATCTTAGACTTCAACAGATGAAGCCCATGTTGCATATCTATCATTATATCAAGGTGATCTGGCATGGTTTGGTCTGTCTGCTGGCTTTCAAGGATCCAGGTATAGCATACACAAAAGAATTCTGTCACTTGCAAGGAAATCATGAAATGAAAACATCTGTGGATTTTGAGTCATGGGTTAACTTTACTTCAGACTGGTCTTCAACAATCCAGACAACATTCAAATATTCTCATATAATCCATAATAAGACGAAAACAAAAAACTAGTCAACAACTCTTAATCTGCTCGTGGTGTCTTGAATACAGGTTATTTGACACCGCTTAACTACGCTGACCAGGCTTTGACGTAGAAGTCGCGCAGAAGCACGAGTGAACAAAACCTTTGTTGTGACATTTACCTATGCTGTGAATTTGAATCATTCATAAGGCTGTCTCAAACATTTTTGTAAAATGTGACACAATTTCAATATTTTTGTGGACCAAGGTATTGTTATTATGGGAAGATGTCTTCTGTGATCCTTACTGAATATTCTTCAATTTTAGCAGGAGTTCGGGGATGTGGTCTGGACTATTCTTTTAAGTAGTGTAGACTAGTTTTCAGCAACCAACATTTGCAAGTGGCCTTTCTGTCACCTCTCACAAAATCAAATGGGCAGCTCTGGATTTCGTTGACCAAGTCTTTAATAGTTAGATACCTAGTCATGGGTTCATACCAGTTCATATCAGTCTTACATGGTTGCTACTTTTACCAGAATTTCTGAAGCAGAGATGGGAGACTACATTCCAAGTGCTTGAAGTTGTTGAGAAATAATGTTGGTAGCAAAACTACCCACAAAACTTACCCATTGTCATGATTTATACCTCTTAATACCTGATGGTAGCTGTTTAGACATGTTTTCTAATCTAAACTTGATCATGCAAATGAACTCATTAGTATCATCAACCGCAAACTCTATTAGAGTTGGGAGGTGTTACTTAGATGGAGAAACAACAGGAAATTTAATTAATACTAATACTTTAAGACCCATCAATCAAGTGAAGATAGCTGTGGAGTTGGCTCAAAGGTATTTCTCTCCTTTATACGGCAGTTCCAGTTCAATGTCATTCAACACGCAACATTTTGCGACACCCAGTGACCGCATGTGGAATAATTATTTCCCTGATGACTGGCAATGCTGTGGCAGTGTGGTAACCACCCCGTCCTACAAGTGGCTGTAGCAGATGTCAAGTTCCACACTGTGCTACTTTCTAATCCTGTATAAGCCTTATAGAAATGTCAGGAATGATGCAAAAGAACACTGTGTGACCTTTGTGGATTAAAACCTTACCTCAAAGAATCGTCTCTTCACCTAAATAACACCTCCCTGGTCAGAGTAATCACTCCCAGCTCCAAATTGCTGCTTCACCTATTTTTGAGGCCAGAGTTTGTTTATATGCTGATCTAAGACTAGAACTGACCCAAAGCTCAGGTAAATATTTTGTGAGCGTCACAACAAGGGAACTGAATTAAACTTGCAATGCCACTCTCACTTCTGCCGGTGACTCTTTGAAAACTTGGTGGGATTCGGGATTGAACCAATACGTTTGCTTTTTCAAGATTAGAAAAGTAAACAAACGGTGTGAAAAGAACGAAATTTTACTGCAACCTGAACCTGAATCTATTTGCAGCCATTCAGTCAACTTCAATGCATTTACAGACACAAGACAAAGTTCACTGGATAACTTAAAATTAATATTCTTTCATAAGAAAAAAGGGTAAAATATTTTGATGAAAAGAATTTTTTTGGAAATTCAGTAGATACGAAAATGGCAACCACATGTCAATGTTTGTTCTGAATCTGTACATCTGTATGCAACAATCAGTTGAAGTGACATTTCTATATCCAGAAGCATCTTCTTAAGAGTTAAAGTGTCAAAAGAGCATCTTCTTAAGAGTTAAAGTGTCAGTTAAAGTGTCAGTTAAAGACAAAGATACAGGTATATATAGATAAAGGAATAGAGGGCATATAGGGAATAGGTAGCATATGCACAAGATACCTGCTTAGCAATGTCAGGACCTGATTCTGAAATTGTTTCCTGGATAGGAAGTTTCACTAAAGTATACTTTAGGTGTGAGAGCAATAAACGAAAATGTTACTTTTTCCAAACTTAGAGCACTTCATTGTCATGCTGCTGGTATTTAAAACAGGATGTGCTGTTTGAAGGAATAAAAATATCCTTTACGGTTGATCTTCTATCATTTTTTGATACCAATGTGGATAATAACATGCCATGTCAGGTTTCTTTCATTAAAAATTTCATTAATTTGAGTGTTAATTATGGTAGAAAGAAGAGTGATTTAGTTTTTTCGGGTAAAAAGTTAGCCGAACTGGACCCTGTGGTAAATGTGCGCCACTTCCATGTGAACACTGCTACAACGAAACGCCTACACAAAAGCATTTCCTTTAGAAATTAGGCTATACGTGGACAAATATACCTGTACAGGAGTTTTTATAACTTTCTGCAACTGTTAGAAGTACAAGGAGTCCTTTGGTGTCCTTTGGTGTCCTTTGGAAAATGCAGGAATAACAGCGCATCCTGCTTTAAGATACACAGCATTACACTGACATAAAAAGCAAACTGCTGTATTAGCTTCACAACGAACTCCCAGCTTAACAAAAGTTACGGAAGTTATCTTTTAGGGAATCTGGATACTCGACCGACTATGGACTTCCGGTACCTGGGTCCAAACCCTCAGAATAGTTAATAGATAAGTGCACAAAGGGCAAAGAGAGATGAAAGGGGACCTGGAAGGAGGGGAAGAAATAAACCATCAAAACAAAAAGTGAGGATAAACTATCAAAGTGTAGGGAACACCCTGAAGGGATAGGAGGGAAACTTTATGAAAAGGTGAAAGGAAGACGGGGTGGGTGGGTGGTGTGGAAAGAAGGGGGTGAGGGGTTACCTTTTGTGCACATTGTCTATGAAAATCCCTCCACTTTATATCACTTTTTCATTGCAGTTCTGGCAGCCACTTGTTATTGCAGTAACTAATCAGACTGGGTAAAGCAACAGTGAAGTGAATGTGAATATTTTGTTAGTAATACTTATCCTCATGAGACAATGATTCCTTAGACGCAAGTTTTAATATTACAGAGTTTTGTGGACTCTGTTTGCCCATTGCAGTATTGTATGTGACTATTGTATGTGTATTGACTATGGATTAATGACTAAGTAAATGTAACACTTCTACATGATTTACCTTTTACAAACTTTTTTTAAATAATGGTAATCAATGTCAAGTTACAGGATATATGTAACTTGGGCAAGGCAGGATAATTGTATTTACAATACACAACTATTTCTGGCACAACCACTGTTTCAAAGTCCTGTTAGAAAGCTACAGGCGATTCCCTGTGAATACTTTAGTGGTATAAAGAAGAAATGTAAAATGACATCACCCTCTGAAGAACACAGGAGGGAAACAAAGAGTAGAACAAGAGAACAATATTTGTCATAACCCCCCCCCCCATCCCTGCTACATCCTCTCATGTTTGTACATAGTCGTCACCAACCTATTAGGTTATAGAAAATTGATTTACTTATCAATTACAGGAACATGCTTTTAGTATTACAAAGTGGCTAAAATGGCAACGACTGATATAAAAACCAGGAATTACAACAGTTAATGGATCACAAACAATGCTACCAAGGCAACATCTCTGAATCAATGAAATACTGATAGAATGATTAATGATGCTTCATCATTATTTCTTGTTCTTCTTCAAGAAGAGAGGAGAGTTCTTGAGAGGATTTTCAGGTTACTGTCCTTGTCTCTGATGGTCTGAGGAACTTTCTCGAGCATCTGTGAAAAAAAAAGTCATGAAAAAATTGCAAACGTGATCAATTTGTTTAAAAGGGTGGCATTGTACTTAATGCAAAGGCACAAAATAAATTCAAGTTTTCCTCCAAACCTAGGCAAATTTATTTCAGCTAATTGCTATTAACTGTAGAAATTACAACAAAGGAATTCAATATTTATATAAAAGTTACCTGAAATCATTGTGAAATCATTTTAACTAAAGTAATTTGTCCTTACAAACTTTTTGTGGTGGATCTAAGCATCCAGTCATCTTTTTTTTTTACTTTTGGAAGAAAGGAAAATTGCAGACTAGAAATATTTGTGAATTTTTCTGGATTCAGAAAAATGCTTAACAAAAAATTCTGTTCAGAGTAAAACAAGCGATCTGTCACCTTACCCTAAACTTGATTAATGTTCATTTTGGCTAATTAAAATTGTTGAATATTCATCACACATAATCAAATGTGCATATGCAAGTTTCTGATGCCGATCATTTGGACATTTGTAACCTAGAGAGCGCTGTTCTGTATTCTCTCCAAGAGAGAGTTTTCAATGAATTTCAATGACACACTTGAGATAAACTGCTTAATCTTAATGCACATTCAGAAATGTTCTTACATTTACACACTGATCAAACAGTGAATCCAAGCTCTTCACTTCAGCCTCTGCTTTCTGCCAGTTTTCTTCCAAGACTCTCATCTAGAAAATGTGAAATGAGATGGGACTTGGACGGTTTAAGGTGTCGACATAAAATGTCGATACAAAATAGCTTTGAAACAGTCATAAATTCTACATAGTACCACATAAAGGTAACTACTGTAAGCTTAAGAAAAGGAATGAAAAATGCTTTTATATTTTGTACAAGTGACATAAAGCCATCCTCAGTACCAATAACATAATGCACTTTTCATTTTAATGGCAACATACATAACCAGAAGGTTGCTAACATGTTGGGCACCTTACCCACATGGGTTGATTTGTGAAAGTAAGTTGTGGTCTATAGTGCCATGTACGATGGCCCATTAGTGCCACACAGAAAAAAAAATAAACCACTGTATCACAGAGAAAATTTAAACCACTGTACCACAGAGAAAGAAGATTAAACTACTGTACCACAGAGAAAAAAAATGCTAATCTTTCATAACAGATTAAATAATCTGTCATAACAGATTAAGTAATCTGTCACAACAGATTTAATAATCTGTTATGACAGATTAAATAATCTGTCGTAACAGATTAAATAATCTGTCGTAACAGATTAAATAATCTGTCATAACAGATTAAATAATCTGTCATAACAGATTAAACAATCTGTTCTAACAGATTATTTAAACTGTTGAGAATATTGCCTTTTTTGGTTACCTTCTAGTTATCCAACATGGGAAAACCTTTTACACATCTGCCTTGCATGGTATGATGATCACTGAGAGATCATGTAAGTATAGGCCCTATAACATATGTGAACTGTACTGATATAAAATGAGATGAAAAACAGTTCTTGAATTATTTTTCTCTGTGGTAATAAATTTCTCTGTGGTATAGTTCTTGAATTGTTTTCCCTGTGGTACAGCTGTTAATTTTTTTTCTCTGTGGTACCGTTATTGAATTTTTTTTCTCTGTGGTACCGTTCTTGAATTTTTTTTTCTCTGTGGTACAGTGGTTGAATTTTTTTTTCTCTGTGGTACAGTGGTTAAATTTTTTTTCTCTGTGGCACTAATGGGCCATCGTAGCCATGGGAGCTTTTTTGTTCAAGAGATTAAATTAGGGATAACAAGTCTGGGGAGAGGTAGAAATAACTGCAGAGATGCAGCATATGGCTAATGGGGGCTCTGACGACATCTTGGCAAACTAAACGATATCCACATCAGATTAGTATACCCAAAAACATCCCTTCTGAAACAGTATACATCAGTAAATGCTTTTCCAACAACCGTCTACAATCACAAGACAACATCGTTTATCTATAGACCAGCATACTACATGCATGAAATTCTGAAGTTTCTGGAGCTTCTAAATTTGTATCAAAGAAATAACCAGCACGTTTTCCAACCTGAAAGTGCAGAAATTACTGCCCAGGTTGGCAGCTTTGTGCAAGGGTAATATGAAAGGCTGTGTTTTCTTGTTTTGGAAATTTCATCGATTTCTGAACTGATTGGCAAAATTCTTGATTGACACAGAGTCGCGCAATAGGATTCTTGGCTGCTTCCAACAAGTTTAGCAACTGTAGGGCACTACAAAGGATGCAACATCCATGCTGGCATTGCAATTTATGACCCATGTTAAAAACCCAGTTGCAATTCAATGTCATGTAAGATTCACAGTAGTTGTGAAGTGATGTTCTCTCTGGAGGTCCTCTCTTGAAGCATTTCTAGGTAAATACCAAGAGACTGCATTGAAACTTTTCAAAAAGTTTTGCATCCTTTGTATTAGTGAAATTGACTGCAACAAGGGATTGTCTGATTTGCTAATGGCATACATCTGATTGAGTTATCATAAGATTTTAACAGATTCACACAATAATGACAGCTTTTTAAGCTTCTGCTTACTTTGAAAGAGTTTGACAGCTGACAAATTCAAATACTGATGAGGAAACACTGCTAATCAATTTGTTCACCCTAATTTGTCTAGTCTTTGGTTCTCTGACACCCAAGTGACTCATGTCTGGACCCAGTTCTGTAACTGCAACCTGTACACCAACTTTCACTCCACGTGACAAAAAATTAAAATGTTAGTTTTCCTACCCTAGCAAAACTTTATTGTAATGCTGTATGTAAGATACACCATGTTTTATTAACACAAGAAGGCAACATACCGTACTATGATTTTGTAATGAAAGCGTAGCGTAATGGAATTACATTTTCAGGTAAGAAATCTATTATGGACTTCGGGAGCCTTTTACCAATTTTTGGAAATCCCTTGCACTAGCAAACCTTCCCTACTACTAAATGTAATCATTGAAATCACTGTTGAAATCATATCTAATCTAGATTAATCTGCAAACACAGTGTTCAAGGACCCCTTCCACCTCATTAGCATCACCATTCATAGGTGACTTCTGCCAGTGATATCAATCAGTGATTAATTATTATCCATGATTATTTCATGACTTTTGCACAACCATTTCATGGCCAAGTTGATAACATACTTGAAAGAATCTGATCAAACGGCTCAAACAGTCGTGCAAAACAAATTAGCAGTCTGTTCTAAATTCCATGACTTTCGAATGACTTCTGTCATTTTTTGTTAGTTTCAAAGTTTTCCGGGCCGAAACAGTGAAAATACAATCTCAAGGATTTTCCAGGCCACAGGAAGCCTGTTCAAATTATGAATGATCTAGAATATTTAGTAACATACATCTCTCTTTAACTGAGTATTCTCTGCTGCTATTTTGGCTACCAGATTCATAGCTGAGGTGGACCTGCCCTCGACGGACATCAGACCCTTGAGAGAGGTTACTTGATCTTGATAAAGCCTTCTCTCTCTCTCTGCATTCTGTAACTCCTCCGACAACCTCTCCACTTCCCGCTGCATTCTCTGTTGATAAGATAACAAAAAATATCACCCATCAGTTATAAAACAACCATCACTTATGTAAAAGAAAATTAACTGTTGTTTAGGCAAGAATCATGAACATTTAGTATTAGGTTCTAGCTTTGAGGATCTTGTTATGTGTTTGTTAGCATTGTAAACATCGGCCATCTTTTCTGTGAGAGTTGTGACTATCTGTGATCAGTTTGACACCAGACATGCACATTGGGAATACAATCTGTTACTAATCATGGACATGTAACGGTCCATTTGGTAAGAGACCATTATCTTATTTTATCAGCCATTGACGAGAGGTGTCGTGGACATGAGCAATTTGTTTTAGAAAAGATGTCAATTATGAGCTATTGCTTTCGCAAGAGTCACAAACATGATCAAATAGTATTGTATACACAGGAAAATTTTTTGTACTTATGCCAGCTAAGTTAGTGCACTCAATTTTCCACAATAGCAGTGATTAGCCATACAATATCATGTATAATAGTTTCATTAAAGAATGATATTCTAAAAGAAAATAAAATGGCTAAGATTTAGTTTTCTCGGATTTCAGACTTACCACAAGTGATATATAGATGGAGGTAAAATACTTATTTCTTGATATATTATGGTCTTAAATCTCTGTTGTCTTTAGGACCATATCAATATCATGTCAAAGGGTGTAAAAGACGAATGGTAACCTTAAAGGTTGTGTGACGTGAAAATGACATTTTGGACTATTAGATGTACTAATCATTGAAGATGTTGAAAATAGCCACAAACTCCATCAAATCTTGACAATTTTACAGGCAAATTTCTGTCTCATGCCTGCATCCTTAAATAAAGACTGTGTTAGTTTGCAAATTTGTGACGTCAAGAGATGGACTCCAGATGCTACGTCTTATGTTAATCCTTTGCTTGCTAATCCTTTATTTCAAGGACATTTGAGAATTTTATAGGCCCAGAGCGTTTCATTTTGGAAGCATACATTTTCGTCTCCAAAAATATTGATATCACTTACCAACGTGAAACCCAAAAAGAGACAATGTATAAACAAAGTAAGAGACTATGTATAAAGAGTTAACAAAAGAAAACTGCTCCAGGTGAAAAGTCGAATCTCAAAAATGGTAAGAGGTTTGAACAAAATTCCAATTGATTGTTAATCAGAGTTTCACTTCGCAACTTCTGATTGAAGCCAGCTCTTTTCTAAATGCATGTCACAGGACTTTTAAGAGACTTTTTAGATATTTTTACAGTATAGTCTAGCTTCCAACCACAGCAGATATTCTGCACCACAGAAAGTTAATTAACTTACAATACTTCCTTACGCTTACTTACAAAGTTACACTACTGCAATACTTCCTCCGATGTTGTTGTCACTCTTAAGAAAAAAGTTCAAAAGTTGAGGATGTGGCTTTCTCCAACATTGCAAAATGTTAAATCAAATTCTACTAAGGATCTTTTAAACAAGACACATTAAAGGTTCACAGAGAAGGAGAACAAACAGAAAGGTATGAAGAGTCTTTCTTTTTGACTTAAGTTCTTTCATATTTCCATCATAAATTGCCCTTTAGTTTAAGAACATTAAACATTTACCAGTGACCCTGACAGAAAGTAATTAGCTAGATGCCTCGTTTCAGCTTGTTTCCTAACTTGACATAGAGACACAATCCTAACCTCGACGTCACGGTGGTTTTTCGTGACATGTCCCCCATTCTCCATCCTCTCTAATGCTTCTCTCAACCTTTCTCTGTCATCGCATGTTCTGCTGTTGGTCGATCTTAGCTCCTTCTTCAGGTACCTCACTTGTTCCTCTGATGACCTCAGAGCGGCCGCAAACTCTTCCAATTCTCTGCTGTGTTGCTTCTTCGTCTTTTGGAAGTCATTAAACAGCTGTTGCCTGTGAATGGGAGCAAATCAAAAGATGTGGTAGAAATTGGTTAGAATGAAAAGGCATGGCAACAACTAGAAATGCAGACATGGCTGGCTTACATGACAAATGAAACAGATGTGACTGTAAATATAAACAAAAACATGAGCATCAAACATTATTTTGTCCCTTCACAAAGCATTTAGGCATCATTCAGGCATCAAAATTATTTTTCATTGGTGGTGTCAGTCCATTTTAAGCAAGGGAAATTGAGACTTGCAGAAAACTATTTTTTACAAATCTGCCAGTTATAATACGCTTTCCTTGGAATATAATCATAAAAGATTAAGAAATTTCCACAAAGTTTATTTGCTAAAGGACATGTGACATTTGAAGTATTGACTGAATTAATCATTCAGATTTGAAAACAGGAACTATTTCCATTGAAATCCATCAAAGCAGTCAGATATTCAAATCTGTGATGTCGAGGAATGAACTCACATGATAATGCCTTATGTTATCCTTTGCTAATTTAAGTTTTGTTTCCAGGAAGATTGAGAATAAAATGTGTGCCAAAGGTTTTATTTTGGAAGTATTTGTTGTCTTCTTTAAAAATATTGCTATCACTTACCAAAAATTACACTGACCTAACAAACTACGGACACTGTGCAACACTGCACATCATCAGTTTTGCATTTTCACCAAATCTGAAAAACCGCACCCAAAAAGCGGTAATAGATGTAAACACAATTACAACAGATTGCCATTCCTGGCTTCAATCTGCGACTTTCAAATGAAGAGAGCTCTTTCTCAGATGCATGCCACTTGTTCTTTCATGACAAAATTCATTAAAAATGTATCAAAAATTGGTTCAGAGCTCTCCCAGCGATCCTGCTGGTTAAAATATCGAGATCGAGCAGACGAAGTTCAATGTCTTGAGGTTGCTCCAACCAATCGTGACTAACCTCCTCATCTCTTGGTCTTGAATCGTCTGTCCAGCACACTCCAGACGTCGCAGCACTTTCTCCATCAGATGGTTGAAGTGGTCGTTGACTTTCTGGACCAGTTCCGCCATAGAACTTTCGGATTCTGCTGGATCGGGTGAGACTGCACTCTTCGCCGGTGTCACGACACTGAAAGCGCTGCTCTCCGATTGTCCGATGGCCGCAGAGGAATTTGGAGAAGATTCCTCCTGGCTGCTGGGAGAAGCTGATGTGACGTTGACATCGGAGGATGCTCGACGGTCTTGCAGAGGTGAGTTGAGAATGGAGAACACAAATGAGGATGGCTGAGGAGGCTGGTTCTGTTTCATAGATCCTGGATTACTCTACATGGAGACAAAAAAAAAAGGAAAATGTTACCAAAAGTTATAATTTGCAATAAAAAAAATGGAAAATTTTAATATAGTTTTAATTCAATATTCCTTTAAAAATATCTGATACAGTTTTTAAATGATCTATAATAACAATACTCCGGTGAAACGTACAATTTTGAAGTAGAAAATACTATCAAAAATTTAAAAATTAAAGTACTTTGCAAATTTGGTAAGCAATAATGATATCACACCTTGATTCAGGTTCACCTTGCCTCAGAAATGTTAAACCTTACACTGCTTTTTGAGGGCAAAGTTAAATTATTTTCAGCTGATATGTCCAAACTTTGGTTTGGACTGGACCACTTTATGAAACTAAACAGTGAGTATCAAGTATAATATCAATGACTTAACAATAAATATAGAAAATAAATGAAAAAGATATGGAAGGAGTTCATGTAGAATTTTTTCTTAAACTGGAGTGCATACTTCTACAAACATCAGTTACAACAGATAGTAATTTCATTGAAACCCCAATGGATGCAGGGTTGGATTTAGGAAATACCAGTTGGGTGTCACAGAGACAACATGAAAAACATTTTTGTCAAGCTTCAAAAAAATAATTGTTCTTCAAGAAAATGACATGAGGCGTGCACAGCTACCAAACTTGATTTTCTGTGTTGTTGTACAATAACATGGGACCTGTTGATTGTGCTGTTCACAATGTACGTTCATTGCCAAAATTTATTTGTAATTTTCATCTTAGGAGGGGTATAGGATTCCAGAACGAGCATATCGGTCACCCCTGGTGTGCATGTTTCTCGATTATTCAATCCTACATGCTTGCCTCTACCTCCCCCCTCCTTCCTCTGCAGGGGAAGTATTTGATTGTAACAGATACAATAAGAAAACTCTATCGTCAGGCATGATTTTGATGTCTTACCTTTCTTTGGTTTAACACTTCTGAGTCATAATGATCTAATCTCGCCACAAGGTCTGCAAGGGCTGTACTGGCTGAGCTGATCTGGGCTCCCTGCTGTATGATGATACCATGAGCCCTCTGCTTGGTATGTTCCAATTCACTCTGGCTGTTTCGAAAGTATTCCCTGGGATGGCAGACATTTCACAGTGTTAAATAAAATCGAGTGAACACTAGCTGGCTTTAACAATCGACGGCAGCTTTATTTAAGAGCCTGCAATTCTATATGAACCAGAATGCAAGAATGCATTGAGGTTTTGATGAATTCATAACATAACATAAAGAATAATGTTTACAAGACATAGCCCTTGTAGGCTAAATGTTCTGCACTACCATTGTATGATAAAGACAAAGCATACTGCAGCAGTAGGCTCCCAGAACTTAATGGTGGTGACCCCAGATGGCCTTTCACATCAAGTAAAATCAATAGCCCTTGTAACATTACACACTAATTACCAAAAGCTACTATGCTTGCTCTCTTGACATACCATGTTTATGAAATTTCAGTGTTTGAGCTCTGATGATCTCAATGACCTTTGACCTCCACCAAAAACGATACCATTTTTCTACCAGATATAATGCATTCACATGGTAAGTATCAAAAGTTACAATGAATCATATCTTACAATATAGTGCTAACAAAGTTTTCAGTGTTTGACCGCTAATGACTTTAGTGACCTTTGATCTACACCAAAAACAATAGGTTTCTTGCACTTGATATAACACATCCAAATACTAAGTATCCAAAGTTTTCACTATTCCTATCTTGAAATATCTTACAAAGTTTTTAGTGTTTGACCTTAACTGATCTGTGACCTCCACCCAAAATGATAGGGTTCTTGCACTTGGTAAAACACATCCACAAACTAAGTATCAAACATTTCCATGATTGCTACCTTGAGATATTGTGTAGACAAAGTTTTGTGTGTTTGACCTCTAGTGACTTCAGATGACCTATGACCTCCACCAAAACAACAGGTTTCTTCTACTTGATGTAATGCATCAACACACTAAGTATCAAATTATTTTATGATTCATATCTTGAGATATTGTGTAAACAAAGTTTTCACTGTTTGACCTCTGGTGACCTCAGATAACCTTTGAACTCCACCAAAGCAATACAATAATTTTACTTGATATAATGCATCCACATTTCAAGGATCAAAAGTTTTCATGATTCCTGTCTTGAGATATTGTGTAAGCAAGTTTTCAGTGTTTGACCTCTTGTGACCTCAGACAACCTTTGGCCTCTACCAAAAACAAAAGGGGTCTTCTAATTGATATGGGGTATCTATGTACTAAGTATGAGAACTTTAGACATAACATCTCATTCATCTCAAGAGATTGTATGAACTTAAGCGTCACAAACACGCACACACACACGCATACACACACGTGCCATCATGACCCCATAGGTGTCATCAAAACCAATAAAGTATAGTCTTCCTGTTATATCACCAGACATTTAAAAAGCATGTAGTGACTTCATGATACTTATCAACTTTGAGGGGAGACCTGACTTTGCACTGGCTAATTACTAAATGCAAACTCCTGTCTGGAGAGATATCCACTACTATTCCCCTGTGAACATATCTACTACTGCTTGGAAATATCTACTACCATTTACAATTGGAGGATATCTACTACTACTGCTCGGAAAAATATCTACTACTTCCTTGTCTTGGAAAGATCTTCAACTCCTTGAAAAAGTAGAAACTACAACTGAACTAAACATCTGAAACAGACTAGTACTTATTGTGTTATGCTAGTAAAACAAAACCACAAGCCCTCCTTACTGTAAACTTTGAACAGCAAGGTCTTGTTCTTGGGAGATGATCCGCTCTTTCTGCAAGACTTCTTCAGTAGTCACGAGATCCTTCCTCATCATTTCAATCTTTCCTTCTAATTCCTTTACGTATTCTTCGATTGATTCTCGCTCCTGATTGACAAATTCTTTAGATTCTTCGGACTTCTGTTTTGACAGTAAGAGGAGAAGGAAACTGATGACATGGAAAATGGTAACAGGGCAGTGTAAGTCAAACTTGAGAAGCTTTCTCTTTAGTTGGGCATCCTCATGCAGCCACACAAGAAAGAATCGCAAGAATTTTTTAAAAGAAATGCTAAAACTTGACTGACACAGTACTAAGTTGTCTGCCCCAAAGTTCTACAAAAAATATTTATCAAGTTTCATTTTACATGAGTGACAAATGAGTCATTGATACAGGTAAAGTAACTTGCTACAAGATGACCTGTTAAAACTTGACAAGATGACTTGCTACAACATGTGCCATAGAGAAAGAGTCCTTTTCTACAAAACATGTTGACAAAAGAAAGAATATCTTAGGTGGAAGATGTGACTGTACCTTCAACTGGTCTTTCAAGTTTTCTATGGATTGAGTGGCTTCTGATACTTTTAACTTCAACAGCTCTTCGTTTCTTGTTAATCTTCGTGCATGAAAAAAATACAAAACTGTGTTATGAAGTACGAAAGCACTCTACAGCAAAATTTTTGAACTTTAAACGCAATTTTTATTTACAGACAACCAAACACAAATTTAACCACAATAAAAAACACAAGGTTTGAAAAGCTTTTAGAACTGAAGCAAAAGGTGTCACAATTTTGCCGTGGGTACTAATCCACATGGCAGACACTTTTATCCATCCAGCCTATGGGTACAAAAAAATTACAGTCCGCAGGCTTTGGGAAAAAATTCTTTTGACCAGCGTAGAAATCTATTGCAAGCTTCATTTACAAAACTCTGAGGCAATTGGCTAAAGCAAGACATTTCAATAATTTGTATTAAACAGAAATACTTGTATAAAAATTTATATAAAACAGAAATACTGCTACACCTTTGTACAACAGTGGGCCAAGTGTGATCAATGTAACTTGGCACCATCCACTCCGTGCTACTGTGTGTGCATACACACACTACAGTCACAACTTTTTACTAGCTAATTCAGGAATAGACCAATGTCTGTTTAGACTTCAGGAATATGAAGTTCATCGACTTTTGAACCACCAAATCCATAGTTTTGTTTGGTTTCACATTTGTGTATCATGAAATGTATCTCACACTTAATGTGGTGGACAAGATTAGATTATTGTCAGAGACCTTGAAAAAGGTTTGGCATACAAGTCTTCTGCTTGTCAAAATGTATATTATCAGTATGAGGTTGTTGTTTCAATTTTTTCCCACCCTTTTGTCCAGTCCTGGAGTCTCTGCAAGTACTGCAGTTCCTTCAAACCTCATTTAGACAATTTACAAAGTTTTCCGACTCTTGCTTCCTGCTTATCCAACGACGGAGATACATAAAGGACAGCTTTCCATTTAAGGCCACATATTGCAATTAGAATACTTCTTTTCACGCCATTTTGTCATTTCCATGAAGTTTGCAGCACAATACTGACACAATGTATCAAACTAAATGTCACTTTTTTTTTTTTACTTATTTTTTTCCCCTCTAATTAAAGTTAATTACTGAACAATTAAGGATTACACTTGATTCAAATAAATGTCTGCAGGACATTTAACTTCTTTGGTACTGATCATATGCAACCACTGTTTCAAATTTAACCCATCCCTGGTGTCATGTTTATTCATGAGCAACGCTAAAAATAAATTCAGTCACAGATAATTCTCCGGGTTTCTAGCGGCCATATCCCTTAAACTCGTTGTGTCAATTTAATTGATGTTGGACTGACTGCCACTTTGGTGTGGGGTCAAGGGGCACAACCATCTTAGGGGCACAACTACCTTCTAGGGCACAACCACCTTAGGGGCACTTATGTGGTGTGCAGTCTTTTCGTGGGTCTATATTTACTAGGCCCACCAAGATCAATCATGAAGATGATGTTTAGCTTTACAAGTTTAATTCATATTCAGTTGTGAGAATGAGGGATCTGCACAAAAGAGAGGGCGGAGATTCTCCCCAAATACACAGCCAGTCACTGTAAAATGTTCAGTCCAGAGAATTTGTGGAAAATGGAATATATTCTACAATTTTACATTCAAAAAGTGTTACGTAGATTGCAACATTTTGCATCTCTTTATAAACTGCACTCTGAATAATTTCCAAATGTGATATTAGACAGTTCTCCAATGTCAGTGGGGTAAATGGATGCTACACAAAACTTCCCTTCCCCCTCTCTGAGCCTTGCCTTGGAACACCGATCGTACCAATATAATTGACATTGCGTGCATACCCTGTTTTACATATGAAAGAGTGCCTATTGTTTCCGCTTATGTCTACTGTTGTCGTTTGTGCACCGTTTCGTTCGCAAAACAGGGTATAAAGTACATGCACTGTTGATAATATTTTTAAGATCGGCATTCCATAGTTACAACTTCAACAGATGGTGCTATTATTCAACAACCTGACTTTGCTTCAATACTGCTAATACGGGCAGAGTTCAGGGTTGTAGCTACGATGGGCGGCCCGGCCTAGGACTACTAATTTTTACATTTTTAACATTTGAAGATTTTGGGAGTTATTTCCTTTAACACTGCTTAACACAAGATATAGAGTGATCTGCGGAGCTGGACCCCCACTGGGGCAATGCCCTGGAACTCACAAGGGGTCCTGATACGAGCCCCTGGATCCCACCGAAAGTGGCTAGTTCCCTTGCCTTGAGCCAGGCAGTGAAAATTTGTCAAGCTACAACCATGGTGGAGTTGCTTACAACTTTACAACCTAAAGTAGCTTCTGCAGAATACAAAGCAGGGGGTATGCTTTCTTTACTTTAACTCCACCATTTCAAATAGGAATTGACTGGATAAGCTTAAAATGTCTAGAGATATGATATTTTACAGTCATTATCATTCATAACTTTCAGCGATGGGTACAAAATACTGCTTTAAAGCTGCTAAAAGAACATTTAATGGCTGATGACGACTTACAGTATTCATACCAAAGTGAAAATGTCTTTGTTTTGTCATCACCTTTCATTTTCTTCCTTTAGTTTATTCACAATCTCTGATGATTGCTTCTCCTGTGATCTCATCTCCTCCATCATCCCGCTGATTCTCTCTTCCATCTCATGCCGGTGAGCTTCTTCTCTCTGCTTCTCATTCTGTAATGTTTCCAAGGATTTTTCTAGGGTCTCCTTTTCACATTTTAATCTTTCAGTTTCTGTGAAAATTTAACAAAAGGAAATCATCCGCTCAGCGAGTTGCTCTGACCGGTGAATAATGCGTGTAGATATCAGGGTAAGCAATAGCGATTGCGTCAAGTCAGAATGGTTGACTTCTGAATTAAATTGAGACCAGCATTTAACAATTACATGATAAGGTCATTTGTCAATGAAGTTGAAAGTAAACTTGCCTCAGGTTGTTAAGTAATGCAGAAAGTGAATTGATTAAGAAGTTTGTTGATCATGGCATGATCTTTTCATAGATTTTTACATTAGAAAGCTTAATCACTACCTTAACTAATGTTCCAGGATTTTACTTTGAAACTTATGTGACTGTTAATTTCATTCCATAAAAGAATGAGTTTTGTACCTTTCTTCATGTCAGTTTACAAAAGTGTTACTGCTTTGAAAGGCTCAAACTTTTTTTCATAAAACATATTTTCATACAACACATTTCCATACAAAATATGCCCACCTGTTTGTGTGCTTTGCGGGTGCTGAGTTTGAGAACATTCACAAAATTCATGATATTTTGCCACACCTGTTAAGTGCTACTCATGTGCTGAATGTCAATGGTCAAACTGAGAGATTCTAAAGATCTAACACACTTCTGAAGCAACTACGATATGGTAACCATCGATCACAACCACTTACTAAAAATCTGTGACCAGACACTTTTTGCCATAATATACATACGGTAACCATAGGCAACCATAAGTAATTCCTCTTCATAAATGACTACAGTTTTTCACATTTTCTGTAACTGTAGGAATTAGATATAAATGACTAATGAGACTAATTAGGAGCAGTGCAATGGCTACCTTCAAGCTTGTCACAAAATAAACTACTGCATATCAACTCAATGGGCACCTCAAAGCTGAAATCCTATTGGCCATTATCATTGGACACCAGTTCAAATTAAATATATTTGGCACTAATCAAAAAGTATGAACCAGATATACAAGACATTATATCAGTACAGGAAATGACATCTGGGGAATTTTTCACAATATCACTTTCAATCGACCATAATTTTACCTGTTACTGCATTCTTCATTTCCATCTCAAGTCGAGCCTTTGTGGTCTCCATATCTTGGCACTGATCACGAATCCTTTCCATCTCGGCTTCGACGAAGAGAAGTTTCTTATTCTCTTCTTCCAGCTTCATGATCAGACTTTTGTTTTCGGACAGGAGGCGTTCTTGCTGCACAAGTTTCTCCTCTTCATCTGCCTTCAACTTGTCTGTCTGTTCCATTAATTCTTTGGTCTGTAAATTAAATATTAGTAAGACTGAATTTAAGAATGAAATGATGACATTTTGTTTTTTTTGTCATTCTACATTTAGGTTATTTGATCAAGTTGAGAACAGTCAGTTTGTCTTTAAGCATCACTTGAAAATGAGTCTAATAAATTGGCAGATCATGTCAGGGTCAGCTTACTATATTTAATTGCTGAGTAATGTCAGATATACCAAAACAATGACAATGGTTTCTTGTTAGGAGATTGTAAGCAATGAGGGAAAAACTCACTGTTGAAGTGAATATGCCTTAGAGGCAAAGGATGCTTCCTTAATATGTTCAATGAAATGCAGAGTGAGACAAAAACGGGGAAAACAAGTTCGAACCTTTTTCTGAACATCAAAGAAGTTGTTTTCAAGAGTACTACACAAGAAACAAACCTTTTGAGCTAGAATTGACTTTTCCTTTGATGTCTGGTCAAAAAGAGATTTCACCAGCAAAAATGTCTCTTCTACAACGGGCATCTTCTCCTGAAAACACATTAAATATGATGACAGCATCACATCTTACATCATGTTAAACTGATGAGGTAATTCACAAGGAGAAAAATTGATGAGATTAATGAAAAGAATTATGACAGATGAGTCCTACAGTTTGACCTTGATCATCTTATCTTGATCATCAGTGACTAGATAAAGACAATTATTTCATTTCAAAGAGAGAATTATCTTGATTTTATTTTTTCTTTGGTAATTTCCAAAACATCACAAGAAAAAGGGTATTACTAAAATGTACAAAACATTTGATTGATGGTCAAGTCTACAAGCCTACTAAAAATGAAGGAGGTTGTATCCAAACAAAGAAGACAAGTGAAGCAAGACAAGCAGTTTGAGCTTTTTGTTTTCATATACTTCACAACACGTGATAATGTTTACATCAAATATAAAATAGTCAATCTCAACACCATATGAGAGTAACAGACATTCTGTTATCTTTACCTGTAATTCTGCAGCTCTCATCAAGGAATCTTCGAGTCTCGTGAAGGTACCCAGCTCTTCCTCCAGTGATCTCGTCTTATCGATGGCCTTGTGATAGAGCCTCTCATAACAGGAATGCTGCTCGAGCTGGTCCTTCAGTTCCGTCACCTAAAAACATTAATGATATCATCGACGTAACATGGCAAGACGTTGAAAGAGAGATCAATAGGAAGGACATTGAAAGAAAAACCAATGCACAGGAAACTGAAGTAGAGACAAATGGACAGGACATTGAAGTAAGGACAAATGGACAGGACATTGAAGTAGAGACAAATGGACAGGACATTGAAGTAGAGACAAATGGACAGGACATTGAAGTAGAGACAAATGGACAGGACATTGAAGTAGACACAAATAGACAGGACACTGAAGTAGAGAAAAATGGATAGGACATTGAAAGAGAAATGAATGGACAAAACACTAAAGGAATGTTCTATCATCTGCAATGTTTTCTGTTACTGTTTATTTAGAGGTACAATAGTTTTATTCTAATCATTAATACATCCTCATCGCTCCACCATTTTTCCACCACATTGTCGGGTAGTGAACGAAAGTACTTTGGGATGCAGATGGTTGGCAATCCTAACAATGCATTAGTGACATCGAACGACTAGCAATTCTGAGTATCGAGGAATCACTGGTAGTTCAAATAATTTGAGCCGTGATATCATCTAATTATAGGCACTTTAGGACGATATAAATGTGATAAGGGGATATATGCAAAGGGGATATATACAAGGCAAGAACACTAAATATTCTAGCTGTTGAGGTCTTCTTACTTCTGTTTCATGTTGCTTGTAGGCCAAACAAAGATCATCCTGAAGTTCTTTGATTTCATCACAGTATTTGTTCCTTCTTTCATCATTAAGCCTCTGTAACTTTGCAATGTCTTCATCTTTCTGTAAAGTAGAGAAAGACAGCCATGTGTTAAATTGGACAATGGCCTAACATTCTCTTCAACCTCATTCCCTCCCCACATTTCAGTCATCCAGAGAGTCCACATTAACATCACTCTCATAGAACACCTTTAATGCTCTACCCATCAAAACAGTCCTTTACATGGTAATGAATGTTCCTTGCAGGGGACAATAATTTCATAAGGAAAAGAAATGCTTGGTGATTATCATTCAACAATACACAAGTCCATTATTACCTTTTGAAGGTTCCCTTCCAAATCTGCTATTTGGGTCAACTGCTCTCCAAGTTGAGCCAGTAAATCATCTATCTCTCTCTGTGCAGCAAGCTACAAAAGAGAAAAAAACAAACAAAGATGAAGAAATAAAAAAAAAAGAAAAACTGTGAAAGATTGGCATCTGCTGCAGAGGCCTCTTTCAGAATTCAGAATAGCAAGAACATTAACTCAACACCTTGAGTAAAAGTGACAACAGAGTAGCAATTTATTCAGGTTTTACACCGATGACCTAAAAGGGAGGAAAACTGCCTTTGAGAATGCTCCATCATTCTGCGATCGGTAGATGCATCGAGAGCAGTAAGTGTCAAATATTTAACTGACCTTGGCTGTTTGCTTCGTTTCAATAAGGGCTGTTTTTTCATGACAAATCAGAGACATTTTTCGTTTCATCTCAGCCTGTTCTCTCTGAAGATGTTCCTCCCACTTGGTCTTATGTTTCCTCAAAGCAGAGACTTCTCTCCTCAAGAGCTTGTTTGAAATGTGGGATGTTTTCATTTGGTCCATCAGAGCAACACTGTTTTCTGATTTTCGAGAGAAATTACCCAATCTGTGGATTGGACAGGGTGGGCAAAAGACTCATTGAGTTGCTAATGACAAAAGTTCTATGTAAAAAGTGACCAATGTATTAGAGCATGGAAGTGAAGGAATGAGTTCACATGCAATGTACAATGTACACTAGACTGATTGTACATAAGCACAAACCATTTCAAATATGCAATCAGCACAACACAGGGTAGCTACATGTTAAAGAAAATGAAATTTTAAGACTTTCTATGACTATTCTATGATGTTTAGATGACCATTTCATTACTGAATATTATCGATAAGAAAACAAGGTACAATCATCATAGAAAGTAAATATTTTTATCCAACAAATTGCAGTCTGTTACAAGTTTCATCATTCTTCCATGACTTTTGTCATTTTTAAACAAATTCATGACTTTTCAAGGCCTGAAAATTGAAAATAGACTTTTCCAGGCCAGAAACCATAGAGGTATGCACTTAAATGCTGACATCTAATTTGTAAAGAAGAGTTAGTGAAGCAGATGAAGGGATCATTGCAACATACCGAATGGGTGAAGCAGAAATTGGAGTAGTTGCTGTTTCTGCATTTGCCCTTAAAACTGGAGAGGTCATCTGGCAGGCATTCTGCGTTTCAGTTGGAGATGTGCTGCATTCCTTGTCATGAATTTGTGAGGGAGTCCTTTGAGTTTCTGCATCACGGGTCATTGCTACACTCTCCCCTACTCCAATATCATGGAGGTTCTGTTGATGGGTCTCTGTTTCTATGGAAACCATGGTTTTTGGTGAGGTACCACAGGACTGGTCAATCAGCTGCTGAGGTGTCATGACTGTCGATGTATGCGAAACACTAACAGGAATCGTATTACATGATTGGTGGCTGCAAATTGTGGGGGTCATCCCTGTCTGTTGATTAATTGTCTGGAGTGGTGTGGTCATTGCTGACTGGTTCGTAAGTAACATAGGGCTACTTCCACAGCTTCGATTCACCACTGCAATGTCTGGTGAAGCACACGGTGTGGAAATTGTTTCTTTGTTTTCTGCCACTGCGTTGTCGCCATGAACTGTGACAAAGTTCAGCAGTGGTGTGATAAATGGTGCTACTACTTTGTTGGAAGAACTCTTCCTCTCCTGATAAGAGCCAGACAAGTCCCACAAATTCCCAGCACTCTTGGCAATCTCAAACTCAAACATTGCATGAGGAACATGTTCTATTTCTGATGCTGGCAGCAGCCGTGGAGTACCTTTCAACACTTTTGACGGTGTGACGGACAATAACGCATTGCATTGAATCTTATTACCTCCTTCAGGTGTCAAGGACGGTTGACTAAGGAAACTCTCTAGGGAAACATTTTCATCTGAAAAACATGCTGAATCAGTCAGATCACTTTTTATCTCAGACTCCTCGAGGAAACAGGAAATATTACATGCTACATCCAATGGGATATCTGAAAAGTTATGTGCACTTGAAGGACTTCCATCGGAACAAAGAGACAATATTTTGTCCTCAGTTTCACCAGATACCTTACTAGCAGATGAGTGTTCTGTAGAAATGGCAATTTCTTGTTTACCAAGACATGGAGAACACATCCCTTCATCAGCCAATTCCAATTCCTCTGAATGACAATTCTCTTCCACCAGTTGAACCACTGCATTTTGAATGGCTTCACCGACCAAGTATTCGACGAGTTGGTCGACACTGCCACCGTCACCAGGAGCCGGAGTTGAGTCTCTTGAGTCTAAGGAAGTCAGCGATACAACCGAGGAAGAATCCTCGTGGACTGGTGATACGGCAGATGAGAGCAAAGAAACTGATTCTTTAAGAGACAGTGAGGTCTGAATTACAGGATTATCTGCCACCTGAAAGCAAATTGCAAAGAAGATAATAAATACAGCAATCGTCAATTGAAGGTAACTCATGTGCAGCACTTAAGACAACACCAAAGAAACTGTATACCAGGTTTGTGCAATTAACATAAAATATGAAAAGACAGTATTAACAAGGACACTCTGGATTGATAAACACAAACTGTAGCAACACATACATCCACAGATTAGTCTCAATATAAATGCGAGTAATGGCAACATATGGGAATCAAAAAATATGTGAAAGTTCAAATGTACACCACAATTAAGACATTTAATTTCAACATTCTATCCTATTTTA
This sequence comes from Stichopus chloronotus, assembly GCA_021234535.1. Taxonomy (NCBI): domain Eukaryota; kingdom Metazoa; phylum Echinodermata; class Holothuroidea; order Aspidochirotida; family Stichopodidae; genus Stichopus; species Stichopus chloronotus. The sequence continues at coordinate 15,920,580 of CM037837.1, read as the reverse complement.
TTAGATAATTCAAATCAAATTTTAAATTGACAGAAAAATCTGCTGACCATCTGCTTTACCATTGTATTGGCAACTGTACTGCTTGACTAAAACACAAACCATATTCATACATCAAGTAAGGACAGCATGATACATGAATATGGTCTTTTTGCTGTGAATATGTACAAACATGTTGTTTGGCTCTTAAAGTATCATGCATGTTGAGACACTGTAGGACACACAGTGAAAATTATTCATTAAGTACAAGAACATGGTCTGAAAACTATGCAATGTCTAGTGGCATTTATTGTGTGTTTCAAAGATACATAATCAAAATTCATACTGACTTGACTAATGCAATGCAGAAAAGTTTCAAAGTTTACAGTCTGACAGCACACTAATACTGACAAAGTAGCCACATATAGGAGACTTACTGGAGACTGAAAAATTAACACATCCATAGATGAAAATCACATCTCAGTTTATGCTTAACCCTCGCTTATTTCTCCCAACAGCTTTACTGTCCTTTAGTAACACTTTTGGAATCATGTCCTTTACAATGTACTGTAAAACATTTTCAAACATGGCTAAATCTGTCATCTTCAACAGATTGTAACTTTGTACTATACTTCATGCTTTGTCTTGTCCTCTCCTAGATGTAAACACTGACAACCACTCCATAGGCTGCAGCATGCAACATGAACAACAACCACATGAATGTGATGCATTTACACCAATATACTGGACGACACAGCACTTTTCATCAGCTTGATTGGGTTATATAAATTAACAGCATTTTAATTTTAAGACTAGTAGCATTGATTTATTATTCCATACTGTACCTTTGTTATCTGTTTGTCATCCAGCATGATGTCAACATCAACCGGAAAACTGTCTGTGTGAAAAGAGGTCTTGTTTTCAGAGTCCTCATTATCACATCTGTTGGTGCAAAAAGTAACCATTACCCTACAATGTGCACTGTAAGCCAATGACAAAGTTTAAAAAAGAATCGGGAAATCTACCAAACCAGAGTCTGAGACAGAATATACTGCAAGTTACCCCTTTGGTACCAACTGTGAACTTGAAGCAAGCAGGAGTGACATTACAGTGTCTCCTCACATTTCTGGAGTCTTTTGTTTTCTTCATTATTGAATTGATTATTTTGACCTTGAAATCAATCGGTGGTTAGCTTAAGTTCTGATTAAGTGAAGGTCACAAACTCTTTGTAACCTTCATACTGTACATTCACATTATGATAGCACTAGATATTGAAGTATTAAATTTGGTGTAAAGTTTAAAGAAAAACATAAAATACTTTATCAATGTGGGGAGATGACAACGCTCGGTCTGCTTGCTTCAAGTTTCATTTGATAACAAATGTGGCAACTTCAACTGCTCAAATCTCGAGAACCACTCATGGGAAAAAGGTCAGATTTACTTACTCTTCAACATATCAAAGCTATATTTGTGGCTGGACCATCCTTTTAAAAGCTGGTGTATCAGTTGAAAATTTGTCAGTGAAAGTCAAATTTCCTCCAATATATCATAGACACTACTGTACAAAGTGACATTGTTGAAGCCATACTTTGCAAGATGAATATTCATAGCTATTCCTCATGGGTCTGTTTGATTTCAAGAAACGGTGATTAATTGCTAGGCTTGCTTTGGTGGTCTCAATTTTGTAGGGTCAACAAAAATGTTGAGACAATTTCCATACTCAAATATCTGGAAGATGAGTGCATAGTTCTCTTTCAGATTTTGTGGCATGCAATCTCTTTTCTCTTCCCTGAAACGACAAAGGCGGATGACCACTCAATTACCAGTGCAAGTCATATGCCAGCTTCAAGTGCAGGTTCCTATTTCAGGGGTGGCAATTCTTTCTCGGGGGTGGAGGGCTGCCAAAAACCCCTCCTGGAGAACGCTGATACTGTAATTATATACTGCTCTACCTTTTACTCTTTGAGGATCTTCGTTGGTTGAACTTCTGTTTGCCTGTCCCGTCCTTAACATGCACCAGTTGATTGTGCGTGTTAGTTTTTCTGTTGACAGTTCCAAGTGGTGTTCGGCAATGGATTCTGGTTGAGTAATTCACCTCTTTGCCAATAGATTTCAAAATCTGTTTAGGACGATAGAAAATATGCAAGATGTAAAGACAATCATATAGCAGATTAAGTTTTATGCAAAGTTACAGTACTGCATTCAAGTACAGCAGTGGTATTCTATAGTTCACCTGAGCTCTCCTTTTCTTGTGCACTACAGTAGCTCAAAAAGCAATTTTGTCTCTCTAGCATTCTATAGTACTGTAGCTATTACAGTACACTCTTTTTCTGTTATAAAGTTGTGCAGATGAAATAAATAAACAGATACCAATGAGATACGGTAGCTCTGAATGTCAGTTGGTTCTACACAGTGTACTGTATATGAGTATTTTGGACTGGTGATTAAGTTTCTAAACTTCACAGAGCTTTGAGCATACATTTTAAGGTACAGTAAATGACATGTCCTTTCATGTCACGGAATAACAATAATGGGTACTAATGTAGAATCAGTGACGGGAACTGACGTCATGCTCTCTATCAGACAAACTGAAAGAGGGCGCTCTTTTTGTTTGGGTGAGCATAGAAAAATGGGGCATGGTTTTCATTTTAGGATACTCAAAGAGTCACTTACAGTATTGTTAAATGCAGATAGCACCATCGTTTTGGATCTACGTCTCCAAAAAGTTTCGCATGCTTTTTTTCTTCACCAGAGAATTTTTTTTCTTTGGTCCTTGATATGCTACAGTATATTTTCCTTTCCTGAAACTACAGTATATCAGAGTTAACTCCAAACATACACATATGTATAAAGCTGTGTGAAAGGGAGACAATTTATTGTTGAAAGATATGGTACATCTGTACACATAGGATTCGAACTTGACTCACCTTAATTAACTAATCACTACGAGTGTAGAAATAACCCACTGCACCATGAGTACTGCACATGGAAGATTCGGATGTTCAAATTATTAAAACTTTGTGGACGGCATTGTAGCACATTTACTGTACATATAATGCAAATTAATGTCAAACCATGCCTAAAATTAATTTGCATTAATTATGCATAGTCAGTGATTTATGTTGAATATGAGGCACATTTCATAAAAATTCAGCTTCCAAGACACAATATCTGTTGCAGTATTAGGCTTTGTTCAGAGTCAGTTCTATTTAGGAAAATTGTTCACGAATTCAATAGGATAACAGGACTTTGAAGAAGCCATAACCATGATTTTCATAGGAAGTAACCGTGAAAGGAAGTAGGATTTGGGTAGAATTACTGTAAGAAAGACATTGCGAGAGCTTTACTAGAAGGGGATATATACATGTTTCAGACAGTGTACTGTACATTGGACAGACTTTGAAATGGCACGATCAACTTCATCATCCAATTTTCAGCCAATTACTGTACGCAGAAAAGAAAAGTGGAAAACATATTACTGTAATTTGCAGCTTTTGCTTTCAAATAGTCTAATTGGTAAGAAAAAACATCATGTTGGCTCCGTGAAAAGGGTGTCTTGCACGATTTCCCCGTTTGCGCTAACTTAGAAGCCGTCACTGGAGTTAATGCAACTAGAGATGGCTATCAATGAGTGGCTCTTCAAAATCTATTGATAATAATGATGTGAGGATATAGATTGTCACAAACATCAATATTTTGGGCCACAAATGTGACTATTGTTTTAATTGGTAATGTTTATTGACTACTGTAAGTTCCTTGCAGAAGGGGGTGGGGTGACTGGGGGTCAAACCTGCACCAGTGTACACAGTCTGTTCGGAAGTTGATTCTAAATTAGAGCCCAATGATGATTTCTTATCCAAATCTCATAAATATATTTCCCATATCATGAAAGACCAAAGCCTTAGTTATGTCATTTGCTCAGTAATCTATAATAATCTATGTGTGCTAAAGCCACTTACAGTACAGTACCTCATGTGAAAGCCTTCAAAATGGCACCTGGAACTGACGTCCTACGTGGATTTTAGGGGCACCATGACAGGAGCGGAAACTATCTGAAACAGATCCCGCCCTAGTGCAGAGCAGCCTTACCAATTGCATCATTAAAGAATAACAGTGGTTTTTATGCTTTATGTCCAACTCTAAATAATAAATAATAGACCTCGGCTATAGGCTAAACGGTGAGAGTTTAGGAACTGTGACTGGAAGTGGCGTCAGGAAGGATATCAAGCAACCAAAACAGAACTTTGGAACAAGGTCTACTGTATATCTAGGTCTACTTTTTATCTTCCTTTTGCGTTTTTTTATCCCCCTCCTCAGTCTCTCAAAGTTATTCTGTGAAAAGAACAATTGCAGAAAAACTGTCGCAGAAATTAGACCACTTAAGCCTGTAAATGAAAGAAGAGGAGGATTCCAACCAAGGTTGTCAAGATACGTAACAGTTGTATAATGAGCATAACCCACTAAGAGACGGAGCGCATTTGGTCATTGGGTGCTCGAAGATACTGTAGATACGTCTCTGATCCTTATAACCCTATAATATACTGTATGTATATGCCACAGACGTCCCTCACGTACTGTACTAACTACTAGCCTAGGCTATGCCCTATACAGTATACCAGCTCAAATTTAGAATCCATGACCACACGTCTCACACAATATACTGCGATATGTGTTGAGGTTTGAGGTTCTCCCTCCTCAGTTTCTCAACATTATAGACATTCTGTGAAAAGAACAACAGAGAAAACCCCTCTTTTCTCTTCCTTGCTACTTCCACACTGAATGATCACCAAAGTGGCTTACTATCCTTCCTTCTCTTTTTCCTTGGAGTATACAGTACTTTAAGACAACTTCATTTTAATTTACTCGTAATAATATTCCACATACAGTACTTTCAACATTAACATCACTCAAACATTGATACTGTACTGTACCAATTGACCAAGTTCAGTTCCTCTCTCATTCTCTTGTAACTACTGTAGCTCAATTTGCAAAATCATAATAAAATTCTTTCCATTTCTTCCTTTTGACATTGCAAACCAGATTAATGGTTAAAAAGTTATGGTCACTTCTTGCAAACTGCTCATGGACATACAATTACAAATTGTCGACCATGGACACATCGGGAGACAGTATGAGATCCAGAATATTGTCATAGTAGGCTTAGAAGCATGCTGATGAAGGAAACAGTCTTAAGTACTGTAAGATCCAAGAATTTCTGGCATTCACTACTGGAGTGTAAAAGCTCCCAATTACTGTAATAAACCTGTGATTTAAGTCCCCACATACAGTATGAGGACACTGACATACCTACTACAGGCTGTTCTAGTAACAGAGTGTGGAGAGCCTCCTCATTATTTATTAAAATCTGTGGCAGTAGTGCCATGACAGCAAACATCAATAGCAATACAGTACTAGACCCAGGAGTAAAAATTTTACACCAAACAGTGTTAGTGCTCAGAAAATAAGATAAATTGTCAATCAAAAATGCTTGAAAAGGATTCTTTAATGTACAGAATGCAACCACCTCCTCTAGAAACTTTTCTATCATTAGGGAAAGTCTTGTAGCCCTTAATAGCATCTACAATATGCATCACTCCCCCAAGACTCAGTGATCATAATAATGTCTGGATTACATTCATAAACATACATGTAACACTCCAGATTGCTCATTTTATTGATAATACTTCTTGCATTTGCCAAGAAACATTTTAGTATTCCATAGCTTCTGAAGAGATTTGAAGTACAGTACTGCTATGAATACTCACTGTAGTGTGGGCAAAGACTGCTCGCCTATAGCCTGGCTATAGTATAATAAGGCTTATCAGTTGTCTGATACCACTTGCAAGTTGTGGTCACAGATTCTAACATCGTGCCAATATATCTAAATACATCATACATAGAACCTACCACACGGGGGACACCAGCGGTGTACACAATTCCTAGCAGTAGCAGGCTCCCATCTAGTAGTGCTGTAGTACTAGGAGGACTGTACTTACACTTACAGTAGCTAGCAAAGGAATGTAGGTGTACAGTAGGTAATACTTACTGTATACTAACAGTAACAGTAACTAGTGTTACGCTAGTTGGCTAGTCTAACTGTTGGTACATTGGCCTCGTAGCACCTTGCAAGGTTACTAAATTTATACTATTCGGCCGGTTCACTTTAAATTAAAGATATGAGCACACTGCACTTACTCTGGGGGTTTCATTTTCTTTCCCAGAATACACATGAATCTTTCTTCTTGGTGTGGAAAACATTGTGGAATCTGGAGTTGCCTCTGCCACACTTACAGTACCTATGTTCACTTGTACAGTGTGTGTATATTGGTACGGTAATGACACCGTACGTCACTACGTGTGGGTTGTTTTCCTTGTTTAAAAAACTGAGCTATGCAAATTTCACTCAAAATAAAGAACGTGATTGGTCAAAACCGTGAGAGTGTCTGATTTATGTGTGGAACGCCAATTATCGTGTTCGTCACTGCATTTTACACTGGCACGTTTGAAGATTCTTAGTATATATTCACAACATTATAGCAAGAGCAATCTATTTACTTTCTGAGAATGGAATTGCATCAAATATTACAGCCTTAACTATTTCAATGGTCTTGTTAACGATTGCCTACAATTGCATGCATGTATGGTTTGACTATCCATTATATTTTGTTGTTTCATTAGTGGTTTTTCACAACACGGGCGTCCATTTTATGAAGGGAAGAAAGTAATTCAAATACATCGAAATTCAGGTAACATGTTGTAAATAAACTTAATCACCTTATTTGGGTCGCGCACTCCACACTTGCAGGAAAGCAAATATAAAAACAATGATAAGCCCTCCCTATGGAAACCTGAATAGTCCCCACCCCCCTCCTCCGGTCTCCGTATCTAACCATACCCATTTCAGATGTTTCAAGAGAGCACCTACTAGTCTAGACATATAAGAAAATATAATTTAAAGGTAAAATATACGTTATTCACCCAACGCCCATATCTTTCCCATAGCTGAGATGCAAAACGTTAAAATATTTTCACTTTTCAATGATTTGAAAGAGTAAGGCAATTGAGCATGCTTTGTCATGTCTTTTTTGTACAGCTCACATATACTGATTTTTGTTCCTTTTGAAATTTAAATGTTCATATAACCTAAACTGTTTCCTTGCATGTTGTAAAGTCAAGCTGGCTGCTCCATACATGCAGTGACCACATCTCTTGTCAAGGCGCAATAAGGCTTTAATTTTTAGAGAAAAACAAGCCAGTTATTTTAGTTGTACTAGTGTGACATCACATATTATTGTGCAATCTACCATTGTAATCTATGTGAATTAATTTCAATATTTTATATCTTGGCCGGTAATGTTCTGTGGAGATGGAAATTCATGACGATTAAATTTAAGTTTTGAAGTTTTGCGACATTTTTATAAATCTCCTACTTAATTACGTACCTCTTAAAAGGGACTTCGGTAAATGCAGTCTCCTCAAATTAAACTCTGCTTCATCATGGATGTTAGTTTCTTTTTTATTAAGTGACATCATTTCTCTAGGTAGTTGAATTGTTTACATTTACAACATATAAAGCTTGCTGATGATGCAGTAGCTAGGCTACAGATATTTAACAGCTTCATGAAAAATACAAGAGAAATGCAAGATTTTGATGATTTTTCAAAATAAAAGTATGGCACACAGTAGACAGCACATGTTATTAGGCCAACGATGATAGCAGTCGATAACCGTTGGCAAATTCTTTGTGTTGGTTTACGAACATTGGCGCAACGTAAGACAACCATTCACGAGTGTACACTCGCCCAACGTTGGGCTAATGTACACCGTTGGTCTGTGAATGTTGGAGCAAGTTTACACAACCACTACCGATGGGCATGTTTACATTGGGTCATATATAGGATAGCCAACGGGCAGGAACAATCAACTGTGGGGTAGAACAGTCAACCACCATTGTCCAACATTGTACCAATGTTACGCAATCAACTGATGGGTAGTGTATGGGACCAACGTTGATCCAACTTTGGACCAACGTAGGAGAACTTTCTCCATGAATATTCTGTCATAATTATGGGGAGTGAATGCTGAATGTAATAAGATCTACCTCCATAATTACAGGTCAAGTGCTCGGTCGAATGTACTAGGGGTTTATTGAACACTTGACATGGGTAAACAGGTAGGTTTTGTGTAATCGTCATTGATTCTGTTGGGTAAATAATTAAAGGAGTTGTGATTACTTTGTGTAAATTATTATGATTTGTATCAAGTGTGATATACAACATTGTCTTAATACATTATTGAAATCGAGCATGTTGCCACAATAGATCGAGCAAGGTAAAGTTATTTGACCTGAATATCTGGGTAATGCATATCGAAAAGTTGCGATCATAAACCTCGCAAATGCATTTCCGTAATATATTACAGTTATAGTGTTGGGGGAAAGCATCTTTAGGGTTTCCGTTTTATGCATTATTCAAGGTTGTGTTTAAGATTGGGCCAAACTGGATTTGTAATATGTTCATATGCCCATTCACTACTTTTTTTATTGGACACACCCCTTAGTTTCGGCGTAAACCATCAGTTTATGAGATTGTTTCTTTTTGGGCCAAAAAACCTTTTTCATCCCAAATTTACGAAAGTAAGAGGATGAATACTTGTAGTGACAAGTATGATATTTACAGGGCTGAATGTGTTTCCATCTGAGAGCTACGTGTCATATATGGTAGACGTGGAGCATTGGTTTTGGTAAAATTCCCCATGTATGACATAAAAAAATTTGAAATAGTGAAAAATCATGTCTTTTGAATAAAAATCGGCATTTCATGAGTTATTCACATCTTTGCATGTCATTTCGAAACAGAACCGATTTTAGGTTACCTTAATGGGAACAATTTAGAAATATGGGTGTATGAAATTAGCAAATGATCGATTTGTGTGCAGAACTTTTCGATATGAATTGGAAATCTTAATGGCCTGATTATTGTTTAGTTTAGAATTTGAGAATCAGAAAGTATGAAGACTCAACAAGGATCCCATCCATTTTGATTGTGGATGAACACCGGAGAAATTCACATATTCTTTTCAATCAGTGTTCACAGGGTAACGAGACAGGGGTGAACCTATAACACCATACAAACCCAAACCTGCCCCGGGACCGCCTTTTAACGTCCCCATCCGACGGACGAGAGTGTATCCCCTGCAGTCTTCAGCCACTTTCCCAAATTAAAAGGCTATGGGAGGGGGGTGGAGGACCTGCCCTGCTAACACAAAACGTTTTTGAAACGTTTTATAAACGTTACATAACGTTTATAACGTTGTGATAACGTTGTAAGAACGTTTAGTGTTAGCTGGGTGCCCAGCTCAGCAGCCCATTACATCTACCGAGCGAGCTGTATATAGAGGACGGTAGGCCTACCTGAATCGAACAGCAATAATAACGTTACATACAAAATACATTAAAATAATTGCTGTTGAGAGGAGGGCTGAACAAACTTACCTTTTACATACGTAACCGGTATACTGATGGAGGAGGAGCACTACTTGGTAGGATGTTAGAAAAGTATCAATTGGATGAATTCGTTAATTGCATCTTAAAATATTTGACAACAGATGTGGAAGGTGACCGATTATGATTTTAATTGTAGATAATAATTTCATATGGGTGGGTAATTCAGAAGATCAAGGAATAAAAATAACTTGCCAGTTCTATCACGAAAAGTGGCTTTGGTAATATGTTGATGATAGCACGTTTGAAAGGCGTTGAGACACGACAAAATGTTACAACAGTAGGATCAATGAGGTAGAATCCCTGCAGGCAGGATATTTCTCGGACTCGTCCGGGCTAAGACTGGGCAAGATAGATGCCCAGATGCACCACACGTTCACTGGGGTGTCATGTGGGCCATATGGGCCATCATTGAACCATTTCACCCGACATGTTGGACCCACATAGGTGCTGTCTGGTCCGTCGGTGAGTACAACATGTAATATTCCAGTTCTACACTTTGCTTCTTTTCTCTTTCATAACACAACTAGGTGCAGATTCTTGTTGGAGTCTGAACTGGGTTCAGCCGCAGGTATAGTGAGCAGGTTGAACATGGGCCAGATGTAGCCAGCCGGCTTACGATTTTAGGAAGGCAAATCTTATGTTTGAGGCGGGGGCAAAAATATTTTCTTCTAATTTCCAGTGTGCTAGCTAAGTGGAGCAGCACCACCGTTTTCATAGTCTTTGTCTAATTTTGCTCCCAAAATCGGCTGCTAGATTGCAGAATATTGGCACTTACTCCCAAGCCTTGTTTATTTCATGTGTAGTCTCTTTTTAGCCCCATGACAAACTTCATCAATAAAAAGTACCGAAAATCTCATCAGAAATATAAAGGTATATATTCAGAGGTGCCAATTGGGTCTAATGATGAGGTAGAAGGACCCATATTGATAACGGTCATTGATGGGACATACCATGCAAGTAACCAAGTGTACAACTTGACCTTCAATGTACAACTATACTTATATTTACAGTAAACATAGTTTAAAGTCAACTTTAAAATCAACTTTTCAAGAAAAGAAAGTGGTATGAACTCCAGGAAACCTGCATCCCTTCTGCCATGGAGGAATGGTTTGGTCAAATTTTCAGCTGTTAGTCGGTTTGTACTCATATATACTGAATGTATAATTGATAATGGCTCATTTGGATCAGTGAGTGCTGCACAATAGGTATGGCGTCTTTTTCAAAACTAAAAATCCTTCTGCAACAAAAATTGCATACATTTGTGCATGTCAGAGAACTTATTTAACTTTGCCTTTAATTTAAGCTAATACATAGCTCAAGTGAGGACAGCAAACAGTTTTTATCTTGTCCCTTAGTCTCACAGTTTCAGTGCGCTGGTGAGGGGGTATCATTTTGGTCTGAGGTAGAAGTTCTTTTGTACCCACCACGTGGAGCCCCACCGTCAGTTGGAGTAGGTGTACAAGAACATTTTTGACTGTGCACCCCCACACGTCCCAGCCTGACGGTCGGAAACGGCCCTTCAGGCTTTAAGTAATGAGACAAATATCCGTCCTGAAAAAATGGTGACATCTTGGATTACTTGAATGTAGAACATTTCCACCCACTGAATCACGTTCGCTTGTTTGGTAGCACGTTAACCTTTAAAGACTCTTAAGCAAAAAAAAAAAAATCTTACGATCGTCTACATATACTACCTAAGCGGCACATCACCATTAGTTGGAGTGAAGCGTAGTAACCGAAAATGCTTGGCAGAAAATACCTTCTGGCTTGCATTTTCTTTGTATTTCCTTTATTAACTGTCACATTGTAGTGAGTCTCCAGTTTTTACTTCATGGACTCAAAGCAATGTAATTTGTTTCGCTACGTTTAGTGACGATTTGTTAGCACAGAAACCAGCCACGATAATGTAGTAAATCAGAACAAATGACATTCTTCAGCCATGTGCAGTCAATTTACCTGCATAAAAGCTTCTGGTGTCATCTGCAAGTTACATCAAAGAAGATTTAGAACTCATATTACTTAGATCATTAATGTAAAAGAGAAATAAAAATGGTCCTAACAATTCTGAGCCCCCTCCACTGGATGTCGTATGTGATTAATGATATCAAACGCCCTTGACATGTCGAGAAAGGTACAAACCCCTTAATTTGGTCATTCTAGTGCATTGTTTTAACTCAGAAACAAGAGTCGATTCCGTAGAATAGCCTGCACTGTAACCGTATTGAACTTTACACTAACTAACACCAGGGAGCTCCAGGTAGCTTCCCCTTTGAACCAACCCTTTGAATGTTTGGTTTTTAAACGTGTTTAGTCGTACTTGGGGTTAAGTAACTTTGATTTTTCATTTAATTAGGCTATAAAATAACTCCTATCAAATGATCATGACTTTGATACATCACAAATATCGTAACACCACGGAGCGGCCGGAGACTTCGTCCGTGGACCCCCACAGGAACCTTGTCCCCGGACTTGAAGTTATCCAACTTTCGTTCGAAAGCTGTTTTTAGTCTTAATTAAAGTTATCTAAGTTTGTTGTAAGACCTGTGTTTGGTCAATAGAATTACCCTCAAAATGATGACTCTCACACATTACAAGTACCGTAAAAGCCTGGTGCTTCCGGGGTTTCACACTTTGATCTCCCACAGGGGCTTTGTCCCTTTACTTGGGGTTATTCAGCTTTTCGACAAGTGTTTATAGACAGTAGAATTAAGTAAAGTGATGACTTTAATAACGCTCATATACCACAAAAACCAATTGGCTTCCAGCTTGACAATTCTCTCCCGGTCCCCACCACTGTTCCCTCTGGACCCCACCCACCCTGTACAGTTTTCAAGCTCCAGTCTGTATTACGCCGTCGGGGCCGTGAACAGCCACTGGTAGTGTCCCCTGCACAATCATTATGCCCACCCCTGAAGAGAACACTCTGGGGACGCCAATGCACTGAGATGAAGAAACGAAGGTAATGGTTAACTGAAAACTTAAGTTAACAGTTTAATGGTATGAAGAATTACTGACCTAATTATTGTCTGAGCCAGCAGACGTACTTCGTTTGAGACATGAAGAGGGTATCTTTACTTTTGCATCTTCTTTCTTCGAGAACTTGTAATGCATTTGAATTAGCTAAGGTATTTCAACGGATTTACAACCATATGTTCTTTTATCTCAAGATTAAGACAGATATTGACAAAAAGGTTGTTGAAGTTATTTCAATAGTATTGGGGTGGTTGATAGAGAAATTCCCATTCTTAAATAAAGTTATAAGTGATTTTGACTTGTGTTTGATTAAAAGTTAATTCACAATACTTCATGCGCGCTAGTTGCATCAATGTGACAAATAATTTGACCGATATAATTCATTTTATTGCGAAAGCTTTTTTAGTACGTTTTGTTTTCAGTGGATGGAAACAAATTATTCAAATATAGATATGACAGACAGACATAAAACTAAAATACCTTTATGACTGACGCATTGTGCACGTTTTTGATACTTTTCTACCTGTTGCTTTAGGCCTATTTATTACTTTGACTTTAAATGCTTCTAAAAGAGTGTGGGACTGCTACCGATGACACGCCCATTCAATCTGTGACATCAGTTTTTTTTTGTTGTTGTAAAGTTGGGCTTACTATTCCATCAGTAGAAATTTACACCCAGTTCATATCAAAAGGAGTGATTGCTGTCAAGAATTGGATATTCAAATGTTTTTTATTCGATAGTAGCTTTATAACGTCGATGTTATCATCTCAGTTATGTCATTCAGGTGTTTTGCATTGGGCCTGAGTCATTGCCCAATGGCAGGCAGCAAATTCTGAACTAAGTCAACATGATGATGGGAATTAAGTGTAGGTCTGTAAGGAAAACACATGATTATTTTAAAGATGGTGAAACACAAAAAATGACGTCTTACAATATTGGCTGTAATGATCACATGTTGAAAACAGAAAGCAAGTTTAAAGTCCATCAAATATTCCATTCTTCAAACAAATTTCTATTTTACATCATGTTTATTCATCAGCTTGAATAAACATTGAATTATATGCAAATTTGTAGGAGGGACTCTTATGAGAAGGGTTACGTTACCCTTTGTTTCCTAAATACTCATTTTAAGGACAATTTGAAATTTGATATTGGTATACTGTGAGGGATATATTTTGGAAGTGAACAATGTCTTCTTTAAATATATTGATACAACTTACCAATTCACTAAACTACAGAGGGCAAGTTATTTCGAGACAAAATATAGGGCTAATAAAATAAATACAAACACTGTGCAACAAATAATATCATAAGTTTTACAGGGGTAGTAAGTTTTGTCAAATATTGTCAACCTTGGAGAGGCATGTCCTAAAGTAAGAACGGTAATACATATAAAACAATTTCAATTTTCGAATTGTCGTTTTAGGTTCAACTCTTGAGCTAGCTCTTAGTCAGTTCCATGCCACACAGCCCTATAGAAAAGGCTTTGTACTCTTTGACAGCCATTTAGGACAAATTTTGGACAGGCCACTTGAAAGCAGCAACTTCTGCTCCAGTTCTTACCAATATAAGGTTAGCATCAGCGCTTTCCAAGTTGTTCCAACGAGACAAAGTCATGAATATTTGCATTGCACTTACGATGTATGTAGTTGTAACATAGATTTCTGCAATTTGCTACACTTAGGTGTTCGACTGTCGCAACTGTGTAAGTAGTTAGGATGATGTCATTCTAATTTATCTATTGCTGTGAGTTATACCCACGTGGATTTTCAATGACATGAGTAAAGAATAGAGTCTAGACAAAACATTCCAACATGATGTCTCTGGTTACTTTTTTATTAGTAGAACCTGTGTAAAATATGTAAGTTATGAGGTAGCATCCTCTTACTATTTACATAAAGTAAAAGATGTTTGGCAAAAACCATATGGTTTAACTGAATATGGGAAAGAAAGAATGAAAATAAAAGCAAACGAAGAGACAAAAGCAAGAAAAGTCAATAAAAAATATTATCAGTTCTGATTATTAAATATGACGACAAGGTGCTGGTGCCGGTGCTGGTGGGACTATGTAGGCTGCTGGGGGTGTTTTTCACACCTTTTGCTGTCGATATTCAAAATTCAAATTTCAGACGAAGTATGTCAGTCTTTACAAGAAGAAAATCTATACCGATGTAATTAGACTTTCGTATTGCAAGAGAAAGAGAGAGACAGAAAACTTCCAGTAATTCTATAAGGAAAAGGGGCCAGTGCAGAGACGGAGAGGGTTGTTTTTGGCCATCTTAGTGGGTTTTTCTACCCATAAATTACCTGTTCCGCTCTGTGCAAAGTTATGGTGGCCTTCCGCTTTCGTAATCTGTTCACAATTCTAGGCCCCTCGCCGTAGTCCTCAATCCTGGGTTTCAACGGTACTGAGTGGAAGCACACTGTATCATACTGTAACTTGATTTTAAATGATCTGTCATGAGTTTTCTTTGAGGTCCTCTCATTCATGTGCCAGCCCCTCCCTCTATGAAACAAATAGGCTACTGACCACCCACGTGACACGTACAATGGCTGGAGGCTAGATGCTGGAGAGCAGGTGGGGGCGTGGGTGGGATGGGGGTAAAATCAGTTTACAAAGACTGACCTGTTACAACGCTCTCTATTTCTGCTTGGTCGTGTTTTTAAGTGTCTAATAGCATATCTTAAATAGCTAGATACGATATAGACCCAACACGTGCTTGCTGCTAGGGCGACGGTGAAGTTGATCTGACTAAACAAGTGGTTCTCAAAGTGGACCATGCCACAACCAGGGGTTGTCTCAGGTGGGAGACATAGGAACAAGAGGGGGTGGTCGTTAGCGCTGATTTGGGGACTCGAAAGTTAGGTCGTTTGACACCACAATAACACAACAAATTGGGTCTGTTAGTTTCAACTTGACATCACAGGAAGAAGCCATCTAAATCTCTTTCTCAGTAAGATAGAACCATGAATTCAACTTTCATTCCTCTGACTGACCTAAATATGGGCTTTCAGTACACCACTTCCACAGTATGACTGTACTGAGTGAGAACAAATGAAAAATTCTTTTCTAAAAAATGTTCCCATCAATGATGGTCTTCCATAATGGGTTTGCAAGGTAACATAAATGGTGTCATAATAGTAACGAGTACTTTTTTGACACGCTGGTCATAGTTCGCGTGAAACACTATACATATCGCATTCGCACGGTCACTCGAAGATTCGGATTCGGACTCGGATAGGCCTACTGTTATTCGGACTCGGTCGGCGAATACCTGGAAGCGAAACGTGGACTCGGACTCGGATTGGCTGGACTCGACTGTAGCACCGGCATTCCGAGGGGAGCACTGTGTTCACTGCAATAAAATGGATGAAATCCTTGTATTGCAACCTCTGCATGGCAATATTTTTATCAAGTATAACTGGTATATTATCACTAGTGGTAACAAGGACTGCTACTTGTCAAATAGCAACTCACTCCAGTGGTAATATTCATAAATGTCTCTGCAGGGAGCTGTTATTAAAGATGAAGATAGAACAGAAAATTTTAATACTGCTAATACTTTATAAGACCCACCAAATCAGCAAAGATAAGCTGTGCAGTTGGCTCAAAGATATTTCGTTCCGTTATTTGGAGGTTCCGGTTCAATATCATTCCACTAAGCAACACCGTCTTATTCAACTAAGCTAGACAAGTAGCTGGCCCAGGACAATGCTTTGATGTGTATATTTGTACCGCAAATATGTTAAGAGCAAGTGGTATAAAACTCGAAACGACTGTGTCATTGAAATAAATGAATACATTTAGCCTCTACCTTAAGAAAAATCCCATACAGATGAGTGTGAAGAGGCAAGAACCACTCTTGACAACTACATGAGACGTTTCCTGAAATAGCCAGATATCAGGTGGTCGCCCAGGGGATGTTGGGGGGATGTCTCACCCCTTCCCTTTAAAATATGTCAGAATCATCTTCTCTTTTGGAGAGTTTGCTAAGCGAGAGGCTAAAATGCATTTATATATACTATAGAGTTGCTGAGTAAATTGAGATTTCCTTTCTAATTTTCAAATTGAGGAGTTTTTTCAGTCTATGAAAAACAATTCGTTCAGTATTTAAAAAATAAATGTATTTGTTGATTTCTACGATTGTGTTTATTGAATCATACCTGGCAATTCAGGAGTTCTCTGACTCATCAGAAGTTTTAAATGTGTGTCCCCACCCAAATCAGGATGGCCCTCCGAGCACTGAGTTGGAAAAGGTAGTTGAGCTGCAAAGAAATGAAAGCATTTATTTGTTAATTATTCTTAATCTAAGAAATTCACAGAATTAAGGAGCCTTTATGAGCAATGTCATTGAAATTTCATGTGAAAATCGTGAAGTGTCAAATGTGTCATATGGGTAATTGTTGAACAACCGTTCAGCTTCATTTTACGGTAATTGAATGTAAATATTGTCAGTAGCAACGCTTGGTTGGCAGATGACAGATAGATGTTTTTCAAATTTGCATTGACAAGTAAAAAAAAGGTTTCTCTAGCAAAATTGGTACAGTCCATAGTGACAGTTACAAAACATTTCAACAACTTATGAAATGGTGTGTTTTCTTATGGCCAGAAAGTACTTCAATGTTACCGTACAAATTGCAGAGAATGTCAGAATTCAGACTGCTGTTATTTGAAATTTCCTGTCAGTGATACTCATTGAATTTAATGATATACAGCTGTTCCTTTGGTTAGCAAATGGTTTAGCTACATATTAGAGTATATGACATCAGAAAAGTCATACTTAAGTCACTTGAGGAAACATTTTGCAAAAAACATTTTAGGGGCACTGTTTAATTTTCGATGCGAAGCCAACACTTTCAACCGGAATATAAGCAGGAAGCAAAACGAAGAAGAGATAGAAAAAGGGGCTGGGGTTGAGGTGAGTGCAGGCAGAATTATCTTAGCAGAAGTCCGCTATTACTTGGAGCGCATAAACAAACTACGGCTTTGCAAACTCCCGACATGGTTTAAACGGCCTTCTTGCGTTCCAAGATGAACGGTGATCACTTTTGAAATAGCGATCTCGTGTCTGCAATTCCCCATTAATGGTAATAAAACGAATCCATGAAAAAATTGTACCTTATAACACATATCAAATGAGTTAAATTGATACAAGAATTAAAATGAATGATGCATCCCATTTCATTCTTGGAGCACTTGGCAGTATTTGGGAATACACCGTCAGCTTCTTCACTTTTTTTTCATCTGAGCACCCCAACCAGATGGGTTCACTAACTTGCATCAACGGCATAAATTAACCCACTTAGGATTGCCACGAGACGTACGTTAACCTTTTATGCAAATATAGGTTTAATTAGATTATTGTTCTACATACGTGTCGACAATGGGAGTCATTTAAGTACCTCTCAAAAATATTTTTAAAAA
The DNA here is from genome assembly GCA_021234535.1 of Stichopus chloronotus. NCBI lineage: Eukaryota > Metazoa > Echinodermata > Holothuroidea > Aspidochirotida > Stichopodidae > Stichopus > Stichopus chloronotus. Next base: position 15,902,700 of record CM037837.1, on the reverse strand, counting down.
GCACAACTTTACCATAGCTGATGTATTGTTAAGTGAAGAAGCTGTACTATAGCTGAAAAGATTAGAAGCCGTTTTAATTGCTGGGCGGGGGAGTGGGGGACTGCCTCCTGACTGTATGGTAGCTACGCCAATGAAACACAAATATTTCTTATTTGCCTTGCCATTACATTTTTACTTGCTAAAGGGATAGACAGTAAGACAAAATTGTATCAACAAATATGCCAACAGTACCGTTTAACGAGCAAATGCATGTTGAATACTAGAAATTCACATTCAGTGCTCAGAAGTGTGAGAGAGTTCACCCTCCTTTGTACTCCTGGTACTTCTAAGTTCATTTTTAGTTATTTTCGGAATTGAAAGTCAGAGTTCTCCACTGCAATTGGTCACCATGCACCAATAATGATAAATAAATGTCCAAAGCGACTTCTAATTTGGGAAAACACTGACTCCAAAGAATTTTCACTTACCAAACGGTGAAGTTTCACACTAACCAATAAGGAAATTATGATATAAATTGTTATGCAACTATCTAATGCTGTCAAGTCTATTGAGAGAATATAATAGAGTTACAACATTTTAAGAAAATGATTGAAATGCTAGTAAACATTACTCACATTTATAACAATACACATAAACATTCAATGAAACTACTAAAACACTCAATGACGTGGAACCAGAAGAAAGGTAAAACACAGAGATGAGCAACAAAGTTGTACTGCTCCTTTTAAGTCAATCATATCCAGATGAATATGTACACAACTCAACATATTCTGAGAGGATCCACTTTTTAGTTTGTGAAATGATGTTGAGTATATCAACATTCTTTGAAATACACTTTAAGGTAAAACATCATATGAGCAATATGTTGCGAATATTTAAAAGAAGCAAATTAGCTATTCCCATTCTTCACATCCAATCATGTATACTTTAAGACTTGCACAGTAGTTGGTTATGAACTTCAAGCTAAATGCTTAATACAAACTTAGAGTGTCAAATTCTAGAGGGTCCAAACACTTGTGTTATTACTAGGAATTTAAACCATTTCTTCATGCGGAGCTTCATAACTTGGACCTTGTGATAACATACTCTATGATATGATAGTTACTCTATTTGCAAATATTTTTTCTGACGAAAAAATGAAATTCCTAGCTCATAGCATTACACTTCGTGCAATAGAATATATGTACAATTCTAAAGAAAAAAAAAACAATTAGATAGGTTCTTTGCATTAACATACTTCAGATAAAGTACCTTAAACATCATGTTGTATGAAAGAAATCAACAGTATTAAATTCCCTTTTAACTTAATTAAAAAATGGCACGGCGTATACTAACATAGCCTAGGCCTATAATTAAGGCAGCAGAACGGTAGTATAGGAATACGTTAGTATCGACTATAGGAAGCAAACAGGGAAAAAAAGGGTATGTATGTGTTACCGTCCATATCGAATTCCAAATGATAATGGTTTGGAAAACAGGATATGAGATGCAAAAAATATAAGTTTAAATAAAATGCTGCTATGAAGCTTTTCCAAACAAGGCAATTTTTGAACATTAGTCACGTGTTGTTGTTCAAATATATATGTTGAAATACACGTTCAAAACGTCATGCTTCTAAATAATGTCAAAGGTCAATGTGACCAGACTCGCTATGAGACTTATCGAGGGTTTACCTTGATATTTTATATTGAGAAAAAAAAACTAATTTTCATTTCTTCCCAGTCAAACAAACATAAATTACTACTGGGCCTATTTATTAATCTTGAAAACAATTTTTTTTCAATGTAACAGGTAACAGTGTCACCAACAATGTAGTAAAGTGCATGACAAACTTTAGAGTCTACCAGAACCCCATATCAACACTGCAGGTATGTATTATACACTCGATCTACATTTCTTATTTTAAATTAGAATAATTTACATAATACTAAAATCTTACCAAACTTTAAAAACAGTATGACGATTATTCCTGTAGTGAAAAGCAAACTGAAGACAGCTTTAATGAAATAATATTCTCCACCAGATCGAGTGAGTTCGCGTTGTATAGCAGAAAGTGAACCAATACTCAGAAACACATTCACATTTATTTACAAATCGACACTAGTTGACGTCAACACTTTTTGCAGGTGATAGTCATAATGTTACAATCAATATTTGCCCATATTTCATGTCTATATAACACTATAGTCAGCTAGCTATTCACAATATATTCTATTCATAGATTAACATATTGACTAATATATGTTGACCTTGGAAAGCTGTTTAACAACACATCGTTACTCACAATGAAGTTTAACATAATTTACCATGTCCAATATGTCACTACAGAAGATATTTAAGAAGGTGCGGGTAGTTTATTTCTCGTGAGAAGTCATATAGATATGACAGGTTGTGACATCCAGGGTATCTCATAACAGTGTTCAATAAACTATTCCACGATATTGGCACTTCCTCGAAAATGACCATCCCGTTCCACGGCAAACTCCACTAACGTATTCCATATATTTATTTTAAAAAAAAAAAAAACCTTCCCTACAAAGTTTACAACTGATTTCGGGTTTTTCACATGAGGTATTTTCAGAAACAATTTAACAATTAACTTAGTCCATTCTAATTGTATTAAATCCTTTATTGGTTATATTCTTCTTCTTCTTTGGTAATGGTTTGCAGTGAATAGGCTGTATTCCTTTCTCATTCTTTACAATAAATGTATTACAAACTCATTATGGAAAAGAAAATACCAACTCAGGTCAATGCACAAACAGCTAGCCTACAGTATAGACTTACGTGTATTTTAGTTTTCCTCTTACAAATATACCACTTGTAAAATTCACAAGGAGTTATCGCTGCCAGTCCAATGTACGTTTTAGATAGAAATCTCTGAGTTTCTTTGCCATTCTTCTTTCTTTCATTCGCATCATAATCATAAATGTGATTCCATCTCAGTCCAGCATTTTCAGTCTACTCTATCTGTAGTAGCATACGTGTATGTACCACAGTTTACTGTATTAGACTTACATGATTGCCTAAGAGCAACATCTGTACGTTTGAGTTTGACACCCGGCAGACAAGGCAAGGCTGCACCTTTTGTGTTTTTTTTTTTAATTTCTATTTATGGACTGTTCCTTTCATCGTTAAGGACAGGGACTTTCAAAGGTAAATGTCTAAACACATTAAAGTAATGAACAAGTAATAGCAAAATTTAGAGCCAAGTTAGACCAGATTTATACCGTATTTTTTTCACATTTTTTCACATTAATTTTTAAGCACTTTAATCAAAGTTAAATATTACAATTACCAGCACTGTTTTGAGGTTAGCCTGTTCGAGATTTGCTGTTGTGAATAGTATCCACCACTTCTTTTCTACCAGAAACTGTATTTCGAAAAATAAGTTGTAGTAGGCACCTCAATAAAGACACTACAAAGTGGCAAACGGTGCCATTACTTCATTTCATTGTTTTATGAGTTCACACAATCAGTTAGATGACACTAGAGATGTGCCCAAGAAAAAAAAAACACCAATCAATTTGTCGCTTATAAAAGAAAAAGGCTGACCAATCACAGTGACGCTTTAATAAACGACATCTTTGTGTCTGTCTGATTTCTTGTTCATCTTATTGAAAACCATGCAGGGTAACAATAGCCTATACTAACACTAACAATTGTCTGTAACGTTGAGGTCTGCCACCTCCACACTCTAGGCATTCAAATGACTCTACTGGATGTATACAAGTTTCCAAATACAATTGTTCCCATCTGTTGTTCTGGTCGATGGTGGAGTGGGCAATGACAGAGATATCTTCAAAAATGAGTGTAGTGGAATCTTTTTAGTGTGTTATTAATGTTGCTAGTAAAAGTGTACAACACTACAGTAATGCTGCGCAAACAGAGGCAAAAGACTTTCTAGAATATGATTATTATTGTCAAGAAAAAAAATGGAGAAGTATTTAAAAAGAAAATAATTTTATCTTGAGAATTTTGAGATATTTTTGAAATCCATTCAGTAATTAATATGAGTTTGTGATAGGAAAATATATGACGTAATCTCCTAACTTTTGTAATGTCTAATGTGGTTGGTTTTTCATGCGTTTGTTTGGTAACTGATGGAAGGACATGCAGGGTGGAGCTGGTCTTTGCCCTCCTGTAAAGACAAGCATGATCCATTAAGATAGAATACTAATCATGTTAATAATTCAGCAGTGTAAAGTAAAACGATGACAATCCGCAAAAAGATGCCAACATGATCTAATGCCCTATGCACCGATCCAACAGATGAAAGCAATGGTTACCAGAGAGCCTAATTATACGTAAACAGTAGGGCCACAAGCTAAATTATTTTAATTGACTGTTTTGGAAAATGAGGAGCATGTTGATATTTTCCAGGGATACTTAATGGATAAATTCCAGTAATATGTAACTATTGAGGTGTAATATGGAAGTAGAATGAATGAGCTATATCTCTTAGAACGTAAACTGTAGCAGCTAGGAAACCACAGGAACTTAGCTCCTATATACAGTAAACAAGCATACATAGCCTACATTTACTTCGTCATCATCATATTGTATGCTTCTCTTAAATTCATTTTATATTGTTTTGGATAAATTGATGTTGTACAAGAATGAAAGGCTTTGTTATCAAGCTATGTCATCCACAAAACGTGCAAAATCTGGAAAGAATGACTAACATTTAACGTTATTAGCTGCAATCATGTAAAATTAACTTTATCACATCATATCTGCAGACGGTACCCAGTCTTCTTTGTACAGAGAACTGGGTTTATTATCTTTTATAGTGAACACCATGACATTTGATTTTTTTTTTATCGTAATATAAATTTTGCCCAGGTGCTATTTTCTTCAGAAATATAATTACAGGTCTACTGATTATGTTAATAGCTCGATGTCATTGTGTGTTTTCATTATTAGTGTTATTAGTTAACAAATTTCAAGAGAGAGGTTAGACTGGTACTTCATTAGTTTAGAGACTGTGATTTAGATTACAGTTCAATATTTCTATCTGTTTTCCTGACCTGAATAAAAGGATGACCAAATGCAATGATCAACTTAAATCCTCATCAGATTGTAAATGATATTTCGTCCTAGAATGTCTTCAGAGATGTTGTGATTATTTTTGTATGCCCACTCAAGACGTTCTTGGTATACGTAGCATATGTCGTGATACGTTTTTCGTCTTATTTATGTTATGTTTCTGGAAAATGCTGCCAAATAATATACACGAAGACCTGCGAAGCACATGTTTTACAAGAAGTTAATGGAACGATGTGTTCCCTTTTTTCGTCTAAAAGAGACCTGTGAGATTCACTGCAGTGAATCACGTACCACGTGTAGGCTACGGTAGGTTTACCTGACAATACGGTAAGTTTCTTTGTTAAACATTACAAAACAGCATGAATTGGTGTTTGTCTTCAAGAAAATAGATGATCAGTGCAAGTTAATGATAAGATACTGTGAATCGTTTATGCGAATTTCCGAATAAAGACATTCACTTTTAATGCTGCTACAAACAAATAAATTCATTCCTTTTTTCTCACCTGACATTTTCGTTCGAAGCTCAAAGAAACAAAAGAGCAAAAAAATGTGAACAGCGCTTTTGTGAAATACTCTCAGTGTGATGACAGGAGCCTCATTCAGTACGTTGTTTTACTTGAAATTTGTAAGTGTTATGGTAAAATGGAAAATCTAACTAAAATGTTTCTTTAATAAGTAACTTGAATATAAAGTTTTTTTTAATTGATCTGATATTTAATCATTAAAAATGAAATGCAATTCGTCAGTTTAATTTTACATCATTGTTCGAGTCATATTTGACCTTTTAGATTATGGGCAAACACCCATTGCATATGCAGCTAAGTCACAATTAACTGACTTCATAAGACTCTTTTTTGACGCTATGTGTAACTATAGTAAGTTAAAATGATCTACAATTTTGTTCAAGGTCGTTAACAATTTCTGTCTAAGTTACATGATAAAGAGATGCACCATTCTAATTTAATGTTGCAGCATGGTTCGTAATAGGTTGAGATAATACTAGATTGCTACTGGCTAAATAGCGTTTGTAAGTGCAATTGTTCTTCATTGGTCCAAATACGCGATATGAATCAAGTTACTGACTTAATTAGTTAACATTTTTGTTTACTGTTAACTCTGTTATTGCAGTTCTTCTTGGATATATCTGTCAAGAAAATGTTTTCTGTCCGAACAGTATTCTAGAAATGTCATATTAGGCCTTCTATGAAAAAAAAAACACAACATTGAAAGTATAAATAACAGACACTAATATTGCCTTATCTTTAAATTTGTACTTAACAGCGAAACCAACTAAGTTGCATACAATTCATTTTACAACATACGTATGATACCGAGTCTGGTAAATTACATTCTTCTTTATTATTTTTCAGCCACTCTAAAAACGATCTTTCCTGATTTATCCTCATAAGATTAGATAAGGTCACCTAAAAAGAAAAAAAAGGGGGTGTTTAACTTAAGATGTCTGAACTTTTGAGGAAGTACCCATTGGGCTACTTACACCATCCTTATGACCACATTCTGAACTTTTGAATTTACTATAAAAAATATACAAAATCATAATATCCACAATTCACCTGTTGAAAATGCTTACTGGAACATAAGACATCCCCATGAAGATATTAATTACAAATCCAACATCCAAATATTGTCCAGTCTCATAGTGGGTATTGCCAGTCTCTGTATATGGCTTTGAATAACCAATCTCATGGCAGAAATATTCATTACATAGTTTACTAACTCGTAGTAGAAAAAAAAAATTAGTTTCGCACTAAGAGTTGTTACATTGACGTCATGCAGTGTTGATGTGTCACAAGAGCTAAACAAATACGCCTACTTTTAAAATCATGGTGTGTATAAGTCTGCATAGCCAGAGAACAAAAGGGAGGATAATACAATGAAGGAGACCTTTTGTTTGGAACAATGTGGAGGATGAACATTTTTTTTTTTATTTTGAATTTTGAACACAAGCCCTATCACCTTCAATCAACGGGAGATGAAACGCCTGTGTAACTAAGTAAGGGTACAAGGGACTTTTCACCGTAAAGAAGTATACTTTTAATTAATAAGAATCCCAATTAAAACTACGTTTTTTCTAATCACCAAAACGTATTGACTAATCCTTGCTTTAAAAGAAGATTGTATTGTAAATAAATGTAACAATTTGGGTAAAATCGTGATGACTAAATAGTCCCTCAAAATAATACAGTAGTCACAAAAAGTTTAGGATTGTCATTGTTAAACTCCCAAAGAATTTACCAAATGCTGTATTGCTAAAATACCAAATCTGTTGATTTTACTTTTAAAAAAATTTTGAATTGTAAGTCATTCTCAAATGTAACAGAGCCAACTGATTGAGAGAGAGCCACAAGACGCTTAAATATTATTGCGGAGGCAGCCTCCGTGGCTGCCTACCCTGCCTACCTCTCCCCCACTCCTTCTTATACATGAGTCTGAGTTCCTTACCAACTGGCAAGCCACTCTACACAAAGCGAGTAGGAAAATGGTTAAGCTTCACATCAAAGCTCTACAGAAACACACTAACAAAATAAAAAAGGAAATAGCTCTACAACGGCAGCAGGTCTTTTCTGCCATCGAGAAGTTAAATCCAGAGGAAGACAGGCAGAAGGCATCGGCTCTTTAAAAGGTTAGCTGATACACAAGCTTTAAGGCCCCATTGATGGAAAAACACAAAACAAACGGCTCTTTGAAGGGCCATCAAATCAGCTGGAAAGGGAAGGATTCACATTCGTACTGTGTTGTATTTTCGTACTTTACATTTTGTAGTATCAAGTATCTCCATGACATCAAGGCAAAACGCCGTTTCAAACCCACTCAACGGCCTCATGGCCAACAATGTAATATTAATCGATCAAAGTTAAAACGTGTACAGAAAAACGTTCTTTAGACAAAGAGCAAATTGATACCGATTTGAGATTCACCAGGAACCAGCCTAATAGTAATCGCATCTTTCCAGAGATGTTGGGGGAAAGGTCTGGCTCCATCCCAACACCACCCCAACCAAAAGGATATTTTCTACTTCAAGCTGTGAACTAGCTAGCTTACCTAGCAAGAATTACCTGTTTCATGCATGATAAGGGCTATAAACCGTTCACTAATTTCTACCATCTACCATCTACATGGCAACCTAACCCCACTCCTTGCTCTAACCTGGAGGATTACTTCCTGAATAGGCACTGCTAGCTAAACTTTCTATCTACCATGCACACAACAACCTCTCATACCATGAACGCAATGCTTTACGCTCACTACGTAACGACACCTCTAGATACATCGTCATAAAAACAAAATGACAAAGGTAGCGGCATTACCATTCTTGATAAGTTTAGGCATGTATCCCACAGTCTTTGGCCACTTTCCTGAAGGCTGTGAAGGGTGAAGGACCTATCCAGCTCAACAGCCCATTAGCTGTACTGACCAACCTGAAGTGGGCGAGACCTGAATCGACTAACAGGAACCCAAATTAAAATCATCAAGTAACCCCCCTCAATCAGTACCACTGTCAGCAGCTTTCTGAAAAAGAATATCTGAATATCCAGAAAATTTCCAAGTGCTTTCACTTGGATTTGATCAGGGGGACTAGTGATTGCAAGACGGACACTCTAACCACTAATCTACCCCTTAACCCAGATAAAGGAGACTATATACGTGAGACACTACGGCAACTATCGAGCCACCAGTATTTATATCTTAATGCAGACATCACGCAAGAAACTATGGTCAATGAAATATCTCTTGGATTTTACCTTTTCTCCGAAAAAGTCATATCGGAGGACAATTTTCAACTACATGAAAGTACTCAGAATTTATAAATAACGCCATCACAATTAAATTGGAAAACGGACAACATTTGACAAACCACCTTAATTAAAGAGACTAATTGAATTGGTTCATAAAATTCCGGATATTTTGTCACATCTGTTGAGTGTAACTCATATGTAGATGTAAATGATCAAGCTAAGAGATTGTGAAAATCTGATGCATAACTGAAGCAATAGAGATAGTGTAATTAAATATTGAAGTCACTTATTGAAAATCTGTGACCAGACACTTTTTACCACACAGTGCTGAGCTAAGGTGATCCCTGTTTATAAAAACTACAATATCTCACATTTTCAAGAAAGGTAGGGTTGCATACATGACTTTGAGGCTAATTAGAAGCTTTAGCATACAACTATTTCCTTCAATCATGTCTAAAAATGAACAATATCAACTCAATGAGCTTCTTTGAAAGGATGGTCCAGCTACAAATATAGCTTTGATATATTGAAGAGTAAGCAAATCTGACCATTATAGTTAAACTTCCATTCATTTCCTATGTGCGGTCCAGGAGATATGAGCGGTTGAAATTGCTACATTTGTTACCCAAAGTTAACTTAAAGCAAACAGGAGTGAGATCATCACCTCATGTTGATAAAGAATTTTATGTTTCTTCAAATTTGACACCACATTTAATACTTCAATATCTAGTGCTGTAATAAATCGTAATGTGTGAGTTGTACGGGGGTTTGCGACCTTCACATAATCAGAACTAAAGCTGACCACCTATTGATTTCAGGTCAAAATAATAAATTCAATAATGAAGAAAACAAAAGCCTATTTAGCAATGTGAGGAGATGATGTCATTCCTGCTTGCCTCAAGTTCACAGTTGGTATCACAGGGAGGTAAAATCAACTGACAATAGACATCTTTGTGTATGAAATTTCTCGAATAATTGACAGTTTGACGACCTACACTAATCCGTCAAAATGACAAAAATCTGAAATTAGGCGATTTGAGAAACTTGTCAAAATGGTTGAATTTGGAAAATTGTCATTTTGCTGGGATGACTACCATTTCGTCAAAATAGCAAAATTTTAGGAAATTTTACCGAGTTTGAACATCTCGTTAAAATTATGGCAAAATTATGAATGATGAAATTTTGAGAACATTGAACAACTCATCAAATGGCAAATCTCGAAAAAAAAGCATTTTGGAAAGATCTAACTACCAGAAATGACAATTTACAAAATTTTGCCATTTTGACGAGATATTTTAAATCGACAAAATGACAATAGTCTTAATTTTGCCAATTTTGACAAGTTTCTCTACTTTGCCAAAATGACCTTAATTTTGTTATTTTGACGAATTGCATCATTTCGCCAAAAAGTGACAATTTTCATAATTTTGACATTTTGATCAGTTAGCAAAATGGCTATTACTGGAATTGAATGATTTTGACGAGAAGTTGTAACTCGACCGGTAAAATGGCAATTTTTAGACTTTTGTCTTTTTGACAAGTTCGTTAAATCGTTAAAATGTTAATTTTGGGAGTCATTCACCCCAACACCAGCCGCACCATTTTCAAAACTTAAAAATGTCATTTCTTTGTTTCCACAACACACCCTATACATTTATGCGATCGGACCTTTTGTACTCGAGGTGTGAATTCAATTTCCGCTAGACTAAATTGGCCTGTTGTAGATCCCAGGCTGCACGATTACTGTAAGGATTCAACAAATTGTTGGTTCATTAACTAAAGGTGATTACCTTGAGGGGTCAGGACTGCAGCTCTTGTCAAATGTAGTAACATTCTAGGATTATGTTGATATAATGCAAAAATGTATTTTAAATTTCAGCTCAGAACGTATCTTGAACACCCAATGGGTCTCATCTCAGAAAAGTTCAGTTGCTATCGTACTACCGAAAATTCGAGGTAAGACAGCACACGCATGACCGATACTGCTAGACAACATACAACTTTGGTCATAGGAGTAAGAAGCAAATAATTTGTTTTCGAAAAAGTGCAACAACTTGTTAAGTATAGTTTGCTATGTAGGTGTCACTTTCAAACCGTGAACTATTCTGAGATCTCCTTCAGGTAATGGCTTACTAACCGCCGTGGGTATCATGTCAAATCTACTATCCGAACCATTTATACAGTTAACCTGAAATTATTGTCACCACTCTGTAAAGCGATTGAGCAAAATGTCCGGGTGAATTAGTAGTGATATAAATCTATTTTTTCCACTTATCACCCCCTGGTGACCTTTGTAAGGCTATCAAAAGACAAAGGTGTTCCCTTACGTAACTCAGGAGTAAGTTACCCTTGCGGTACTTAAGCAATTTGCTAATTCAGCCACCATTGAAGTAGGAAAAGCTACTGCGCAAGTGTATAGAGGACACATTTGAAACATTTCAGTTATGTGCAAATACCAATAAAATTGGCCAAAGATGCTGTCTCACCTCAGCCGAATAATACGTTCAGTTTATTGCAAAGATGAATAATAATAAACTTACCATATATTCTGTATCACTGAAGACATACTTAAGTGTGAAGATACGGTAATTGAAAGATTGTGACGACTTTTGTTTGAATTATACAAACACCCGGCATATGATTCCTTTCAAACTACACCACAGGAAAGATTCCATTTTTAATGACACATTTAAATGTGAGACACTTTACCAAATCTAAATCAGTAATACCAAATCAGTGATACCAAGTGGTAATCAGTAATACCAACTGGTGTCAAACACATTCCTATCGAAAAACCTAACGTGTAGATCACCAAGAGCGACATTAAAACTGAAACTTTTGTAACTTTTGAAGACGGTGTCACCTTGTCATGACTGTGACCCAGTTCAAACTTAGTTTGTTGACTTTGTCAAGTCCACAATTCTTGCTTGGTACAGAAGACAAAGGCATGACTGAACGTAGCTCTATGCTCTATATAACATTTGTTTTTTACTACAAACCAAGGACCTGAAATGGATTAACAAAATATGGCCCGGTATACGAATAGTTGCTTTATTGAAAAGAGGAATTTTCATTCTAATCACATACAAACCGCTTCCTGGGTCAAGTTCGGCACATAGATGATATTCATTGTATCATGTTGTTCGTGAAATTAGCTTTGTTTTTATTAATGATTTCCATTATGTTATCAAATTTACCGTGGAACGTCCTTTAAAACAATTTCCTTGCTTGCAGCATTGCTGAAGACGTATAAGTAGGACCTGTCGACAGCCAGTCTTTACTCAATATGGAATGAAGCTAAAAGAAAGTGAAAGAATATAATGCCAGAGAAAGAGTTCAGATTCCTTCTAAAATTTATTGACTGGACGACCTGATGAGCACCTCAGACAGAATCCTTTCCCACACCATTTAAAGACGATTCTAGAGTTTTCAGTCCATCTACAAAGTTAAGTGCTCCTTGTAGCAACCATATTATTACAAATAAACATGAAATAAGTTACAGGAGACAAACGAATGGCATGCAAACAATAATGCTATGTAAAGCAATATAAAATTCAAAAGAAAAATAGTCTAGATAAAATTAGTTGGACGGATCTGCTAAAAATAAAAAAGGTTCAGTGCATTTAACTTTAAGACACTAATGCCACTCTGTTCCCATGAGGTTAGGTTATTCTTCTTACGTAGTTGTGTTGTCAAGGCTTTACTATGATATTGTCTCTTGAGTTAACAGCAGCTTGAGGTGTGTATTTTCTCCAAGATCTGGATGGTCCTCGGTACACTGGGAGGAGCTCGCTACATTCTCTGCAATAAACATGAAACGTTATGGATAAGGAACATCTGGAAACCTACATCCTGAAATTCTTTTTTTAAGAAATAAAAAACGGTTTTACATTACGAGGTTTAGCACTTACACATCTTTCAGTTTTTAAACAATATCTAGAGAGGAGAATCGTTTAATTATATACCATACTTTATAACCAAAAAGTGTCAAAAGCCATCTTGGATGACGAGGAATTACTTTGCATATTCTATTTGCTAATTGACTCTTTGGAATTATTTTTACAATAGCTTGATTGTGCAGTACGACTGTAAATTTGTCATATACCGATATTAGTTAGGACGTTATCACTCTTTTGCCTGTTCAGGAGATCTTTAAAGTTTGTCTTTTGGAGTGAGTCTGGGTTTTGCTTCAGTAGTAATTCATGGGTTTTAAAAATAAAAAGTGGGTGCACTTTCAATACTCACAAACATATGTCCCAACTTATACAAGGGCCTTCACCAGGGTCTTCAATTACCAAAAACTAGTCAAATACGAGAAGTTGGAAAGGCAGGCATGATTATTTGTTGCTGACACAGTTTAGTTCCAAGAATCATCTTTTCTTTAGGAGTCATTGTCATGGGGGAAAGATGCTTGTGTACTACGATGGTGATAACTGGGGGGGGGGGGTTGTGATTTTTCAAGAATTCTCAAATTAAAGTTCTTAATTCCTCACTAGGCTATATTTGCTGTCACATACCTCATAGATTGTGCTGAATTTGGAAACTGTAGCAACTCATGATTATTGGTTGCTGATAAAGTGAAGTTCTACAAATCATCTTTCGAAAATTTCTTTTCATAAAGGAAGAAAAGTTTATTCTGTGGTAGGTTGATGGTAATTCGGTTGAGATTTCTATGCAACTTTCTGAAAATGATTTTTTTTTCGTTTTGTAGTCTATGGAAATTAGAGAGAATTTAAGAGAATTAAAGAGAATTTATTTATTTTTTTGTCTATTGAACCATACCAGGCAGTTCGAGAGTTTCCTGCCTCATCAGAATTTTTACATGGGTATCTTCACCAAGATCAGGATGATCCTCAGAACACTGTACTGGAGATCTTTGAGCTGCAAAGAAATGAAAACAATTATTTCGCACTTGTATTAATTTAGAAGATTGATAACAGGCTTCTATGCAGGGTCGTTGAACCGCCAAATATAAATACGTTTATTGTCAATTGTGTATGCGTGTTGTGCAAAACATACCGATTTCGCTACATTAAATACTAACGTTCACATTTTTACAGTTTGGACACTCTCTCAAATAAGACTTTAAGATTACTCTATTCAATAAGATTGTTTAAAAGACAAGTAGTTATCTCTAGAAGATCGTCTTAATCTTTAGCGAAAATTGCGATTTATAGCACTAGTAAAGTTGTTTTGAGTAATTTATTTCAATTACAGTGAAGTGAAGTTTTTCGTTTTGAAAAGAAGGTTGCATCTAACATAACATTACTTGGTTTGCTTGATAGATGTGTTAGCCAGTACATGCCATACTTAATAATTGCAATTAATTGTACTTTCTAGTTTACTTAGCAGTATACACATTCAGTGTTTAAGAGGATAAGAAGCGGGATTTCATCATTAATAATAGTATGTGGTAAGATGTCAAGTGCAAACACCAATGAAGAAAGCAAAGTGTGATACAGGCCTACTCAGAGATCACATGACCTGAAATGTGGTCTTTGTATCTTTTGTGTAGTAAGAAAGCCATGTTGCTTTTCAAAGAATTTTGATACATTTCACTTTTCACCTTTTTGTATTGGTGAAATACTATCATAGTCTGTGACACAATAATGATGCTAAACATTCTACCACCAGTATATATCCAATATCTAAAAGAAGTAAACGATTACCCTTATTCTTCGCAGTCAATTACCTGATAAGCAGTATGTAATGAATAGGATTTAAAATGTATTTTCTGCACATGATTGATGTTTATAAATAAGATCCCCTCGTCAACGTTTCCTCCTTACAATCGTGTTTCCATATGTTAACATTACAGTGCAGGTTCTTCTTGCACTAAATTTGTACAATACAATTAGGTGTACATGTAGCCCACTATAAGTGAATAATGCCTACCATTAATATATGAGAGCTTTATATTATGAAGATTGGGTTACAGCATTCTCATACTTAAGACTATTAGCAAATACAACCAACTACCAAAGTAGAGACAAAACCATAAATTGACTCGATGTTTTACAGAACTGGAGCACTGCGTATACATTAACCCGTAGCCTAAGCAGTGTCCTAACTAACAGAGATGGAACCACAAATGGATTACTCGTTACCTTCCATTGCATTCCTAACAACAAGCGCGATGAAAGGAAAAAATGAAGCATATATCACTTGTTAGGAAATGCTGATGAGCACAATATTTAGAGAAGACACTTTCATGAGCCCAATGATCACATGTATGTCGTTCCACTCTTGTATGTCGGGTGCTAATTATTCTCCAATGGGGGATGCTAGTGTCAAAACGTCATTCATCCAACCTATAGCTCTAATAGTCATTGTCACGGGATAAGATAGGAAAGAACTCAGATCCCGACAGAAAGGTTGCCAGGTTGTCAGTGCAAGGCAAAAGAGAAGGTAGACAATTTGAAATTATATCAATGTTATTAACATTGATTCTAAATCTACCTTCAAGGTTATGTACTAAAATGAATACACAGTTATGATACAAATGATAACGATATTCAAACGATCTTAAGGCGCCAGATAAAATATAAACTTTAACTTATCTCATAACAGGTCGGGCGAAGATACTTGGTGATGACGTCACTTCTCTCTTCTGTGGCGTGGAAGATGAAACAGAACTTCAATAGCCGGATCGCAATTAGAGTTAATAAAGTGAAGCGTTAGCCACAGATAAAAGAATAAACGGGATGTCCAAGGTATGAAACAATCCTGAGTAGGAATGGGACATCAGAGTAAACTGTCAGTTACAAACAGCAGGTGAACACCAGTTAAAGGATGGTTTAAAACGGTTGGGACCCAGTCTTCACGGGAATAATATCACTGTAAAACGGGTCCTGGAACCAATAATTTTAAGAATCCACAAATGATGAAAGTAGAGTTGAGACACCCGAAATACGATAAAAGAAATCCACAAGTAAAGAACGTGGGTTTCGTGAAAAAAAATCCACCGTAGTCGAACAACGAGGATATGAATGTAGGCAACAAGAACTGTGAGAGAGCGGAAAGCTGAGAGTCGAAACTCTGCTCACATGGCAAGGAGACTTCCGTAGTGTAACGTGTCGTAAGAAACTCTGATCGTCGATGACCGCTCTCGAAGTTGGTAAGACTTACGGAGATCGATGACGTACATCTTAATCTTGTGCGCATGAGCGTGTAAACATATAAACAACCATGCATATGGTGAATATTACCTCAAAGAGTAAACCCATGACAGTCATGATGACCTTAAGCATTATGCCGTGCCATGAAAACGTTTAGTTTTATTTGACCAAAGACACCTCTAAATTAATTTTTAAAATAATTGGTTTTATTTTTTTTCTAACCTTTGTATGGAAAATTAAGATTTGAAAGGAATGACGATAAGAACAATACAATCGCGTAAATATCCATGAAAGTCACTGAGGGACCCATTTTCCTTAAGGTGATTTTAAAGTGTAACTGAATTGGAATTGCTCTAATCAATGATGTGCACTCGAAATTGCACTGTCACAAACCATAAATGCATATGAAATACTGTACCAAAGTGCTCACATCTTTTTAAATAGTCAATAAACATTAAGAAGATAAAGTAATAGTCCTTATAGTATTTTTTAATAACATACACGTACTATATGCAACTAAGCTGTATCTTTATCGAAAGTTGAACTTTAGCCATCCTCATTAGAGATGTATAACTGGTAATAGTGACGCTCTGACGGACTTATTTCAAGTTTAGGATAATCTTAAAACCAATCAAAGTAATATATATACATAGCTGGGTTCAACCCCATTTAACAAAAGTCTTGCAACCAATATCGGTAAACAATTCTATAGAATACTCGACAAGGAGTTCCCAAAAAGGCAATAAATTACACAAGATTTTTAACAGAAATATAGTGACATTAATTTACAGTTGTATGCCCAACATAAGAAACTCAATTGACACCCATAATAAATCTGTCATCAGTGTATAGTACTACTGACCCCCAACCAAACGGTGCAATTGTAGAATAAAAGAACAGAGCCCCTTTAAGGAAAGTGTAGAGAAGAAAGAGAAGTTTACCAAGCTTCCATCACAAGAGAAGACAACTATGACACACAAACATATGTCGGCATCTCTGGCACAGAATTTAAAACACGTTTATAACAACCACAAAAGCTCATTCACACACCGATACAAAAGTCACACAACTGAACATAGTAAATACGTTTTGCCTCTTAAATATTATAACACCACGTACCATATAAAATGAAAAATATTAAGACATGCAAAACCTAACACCACAAAACGATGCAAACTATGCTTACAAGTTCCTCATTTATAGACCACAATATTCATCACTGAACAAGAGCTCCGAATTGATGTCCACCTGTAGATATTCAAATAAGCACCTGTTACAAAACACCTGTTACAAAACACCTGTTACAAAACACCTGTTACAAAACACCTGTTACAAAACACCTGTTACAAAACACCTGTTACAAAACACCTGTTACAAAGTGAACACAAAAACTAAAGGACTTGTACCTCCATCAGTCGAACTATAGCACCTGACGAGTGATGTTCAGTCACGACACAAATTTGTAGTGCTTGTCCTTAATGCCTATAGTTAGTTCGATTCAATTTCAACTCTATAATGCTCTGTTCTACATCGAGCACTTTAACTGGAATAACATGCATTGTTTACGATATACGTTTGTATTGAGAAAAAAAATTATCGTTCAAGAATGATGACACGGTGATGGCGTTGAAAACTGTACTAATAGTAATAATAATAGCAATGACAATGACAATAACAACCGATTATTCTTCTGGGACATTTATATACAAACAAAAACATTTAAATATTGCGTACATCGTATCCTCATAGAACGTGGAATGAAAACTTCCAAGTAATGAACATAGTATGTGTACCGTGTCTATTGGGGTATGAAACGTTAATAAAGCTCTGGGGCACTTGCTTTTATTACCAACAGAGTGATAATAAAGATCCTCTAATTGCGCTTTGTTTGTCACTCTATACCATTCTCCTCCCTCTCCACCTCTCTGTATATTGTCTCTCTCTCGCGCGCGCTATCACATGTAAAATATTCATGCAACTGCAACTTTTTATTACAGGATACTAATTACTCTTCAGGCTTTCAATTAGTCCGTGTGTATTTTCTGTGCTTTCAATCCCATGAGATGTACGGTTCGTGTATTACGCTTATTTTCTTCCACAAACATCAGTCACATTTATGTACAAATGTGTGTCTTTTGCTTTGGGCTGATACTTGTAATGATAGATCTTCAATTCCACTTCATTTCACAACTATTTTGCAATATACTTTAAGGGCTTTTACTAGTTATTCGTTTATATTACTGTGATACGATAATCTTTTCAAAGACGATATAACACTCTGAGAGTTTAAGTAGTTTGTAAAAAGTTACCCCCACCTCACTATGGACACTAACAGCTTGTTATTCACACTCACTCTGAGTTTTTAAATGACAGTCTTAATTTTGAGCAATTGAAAACTAATGACTTCGTTCTCTACATCTCTATTCCATAAAGTTTCAAATCAAAGAGATAAAAAAAAATAATGAAGTTGAAACTTTCCCTTCGTCTATTTTCATTTAAATTCGTTCACCGTTATTCACACTTTAAACAAGCAATACAAGTTCTTAAAATTTTAGTAATGATTAAAGAAGGGTTGACCTGAGGTATCCCAACTTGAGAGAATCGCACAAGGGAACCTGTTTAAGAGGTAATGCGTGGAATCACTATCCTTCCTAAATGGATTAAGTTCTTATGCTTAACGCATGCACACAAAATAACGACGACTGAGGCACAGCGTTTAGTTTAATTGGTAGACCGGTATAGTATGCCCAGCATTGTTGAGGATACTACGATATCATCCAAAAGCTAATCGAAATTTATTCATGAGCTGCATACAAGTGGTTAAAATACAAAGATGTCAAAACGTTCCTCTCTGCGACAATGTACTATTCGCGTAGCCTGGTCATATATGACCTCGAGATGTGCCTACGAAATCGTTGATACACTCCCAGTAGTCATTAGGTAATCGTATAATGATATACCCATAGTGTAAAAGAATGCTGTGTGACGGTAAACTGAACACAAATATCATCAAGCTGCACATGAATCTGGAATTACATCATTTATATATAAAAGCCGGATAGCGATCATGTGTTCGTCTGATACGTAGACTATACCAAACACAACGTATGATAGGATATGGAGAAATCATGATTCATTTTCTCCATATGTGGTACACAGGAAGGAGGGCCTGTGCTGTCTAGTAACGTGGGATGGAACTACTGAAAGACTGAAGGAACTCTAAGTTACAGCTCGTGTAGCGCACGGACAATTCTGGGTTTTCATCGGAAAATTTCCTCTTAAGAGCCAAAAGCAGAGCCTTTGCGGCGGACTGCATTCTTTTTTGTATCGACTAAGGACGCATCAGTCGAGGGGGGGGGGGGTAGGGGGGATGGTGAGGGTGCCCCTACACTCACCTGGCCCAATCCCTGTTGAGAGTCTTTAGTCTTTTTCTTTTCCCTTTACTCTTAAATCCCCCGACGAAGCGACTTTCCCTGAATGGTTGGGGGGGGGGGGGTTGTGTCCCTGGCCCCACTTTAAACACGTTACTGAGTACACAGATTAAATTGATGAATACATAAATAACCTTTCCTTTCATCATGAAAGTGACTCAAAGCAGCGCTGCATCTGAGCATTGTCCTTCCTGCCTAAGAAAACTCATGATTTATGGTCCATGCATACCCCTGGAAATTTACCTTGCTGCTTGCTATCATTTTGTACACAATCTGGATCTGAGCAGTGTAATTAATATTGTATTGGAAAATATGATATTGAACATTTCCTCGAAGCTGAAATTGAAGTACTCACATATATGCTTTCAAGTTTGGCTACCCAAATGATTTATTCAGAACCCGCAACATTCTCTTTCAATCACTTCTGCGAAATAACTCTTCATTAAACGAATTGGCAGCACGGTGATATGGTATAATAACAAGTATAAAACATGAGAGCACATTATAAATCATTGCAGGAACCCTCGAAATCAAGCTATCCCAGTTAATTAGAATCTGACTATACATGCTATGTTCGCAAGATGCGCTAAACTATGCCTACATCCTATATGACGACAAACATAGAACTTGATTACGGTAGAGCTGACACTGCGCCTGTGTTGCATTGAGTAGTAGCAAACTTACTTCCGACCACTGACAAGACGTATATACGTCGTTAATAGAATGGCTCATATTTGTACATTGTAATCGGTGACATTTAGTACTTTTGGCGAGTTCTTCTTAATATCCGAGGAATTTTATCTCAGACATTTGTCAATAGCTACCCGTTGTAATTATCTACAGTACTGTTTAAAGGGGATATCAGGGTTTAACTGAGAAAATTCACCTTCAGTTGATTTTTCTTTCTAAACTGATTGTTCACCGAATAAAGAGACGTTGGAGAGGTGTTTGAAAGTAGAAGAAACGGAAATTATTGCATTAATTACTCTTGAATGAGAACTCTTAACATTTGTCGGGTACAAAAAATAAACGTTCATGTACAGGACAAGACAGCCTCCTCTATACCATGATCAATCACAGCGTAAGACTGAGATGACGTTTATGAATAAACATAACCGAATCTTTACGGTTCCCCTGCTGTTCGTGCATTGCGCAGTGCTAAGTAAACAAGAGTTTAGTGATAGTTGATGATGCATACAGCACACGTAGGCTAAATAGGAATCCCCACCTCCTCATACCTTGAAAAAGCGATAGTATTGAATATTCATATTTGATCGATGAATATGAATGTTACAGACTTTCCGAGTTCTTCACCGTTTTTGTTTTTTTTTTGTTTTTTTGGCGAATTTGACTCGTTTCTCGAAATTGTCCACATGTTTTGAGAAAATCTTGATCATATTCGTTAATTATAACTCATTGTAAGATGCCGGTGGGGAATTGCAGTGAAATAAATTGTGAAAATAAACCCTGATTTCCCCTTTTGAAGTTTAAACACGACACACTATGAATGGGCAATTGATTGTCTTGTGGAACTGGTAACTGGCAGGAAATTATTTCGAGTACTATTGCTGCAATGAATCCTGTACTTTAGCAGTTAAGCTTACTTCAGATTTCATCGCATTGTCGTCATAATGTGCCCATTGGCCAAGGAATATGTACCCATTTACTGTTATCGACATATGGCTCTGGTGTAGTGAGCCATAAGCATCATCGTGTTTATTATATCAACCCCTCGCCCAACTTAGCGGTAGCACCATGTGATCGTCAGTACCGGAAATTGTCAATACGTCATACTGATTAAAGGGACTCTGATAATCTTCTGTTATATTGAAGGTCTTTTGAACTTTAATTAGAAAGTTATTATCACAAAAGTTGTTCCAACCTCTAACGTATATCGCACTCTCTGAATCAGCCTATGAGAAATTACTATCTTTCACCCTAAATGCCTACCTAACATCACATTGCTTGGGCCATGCTTTTTCATTGTTGCTCAAGCAGGCTCATGATCAGGCCTACAACTTGTAGAGGAACGGCAAAACGTTTAGGAATCCTCGAAAACTTTATAAAACACTTTGAGATCAGTCCAGAATATCACAAAGTAAAATATGTAGACCTTTCATCACTTTTTACTTCGCCAAATATAGGTCGTACAGTTTATTGGTTGAAAGTTACGATGGCGTGTAGCACTGCTAAAGAACAAAATAAAGTAAAAAAGCGATAATACCGTTTGTACAGTTTGTATAGGATCAATCAATCATCAATCAATTTTCAAATCAGGTGGCCATAATTTTCAAATCTATCAAAATTGATCAACTATATAGTCACACTAACTTTCCTCAACTGTTGCGGTTTAAGATAAGTCCATGTTTATGAAACATATTGTTGCGATATAATGATAGATTAATCTTTGCAGCTCTTTTTTACGCTAATCGGGCTAATCGGGAAATGGACAATTCGTCTTACATGCGTTGGGGCGGATAAAAATAAGAAAAAAATAAAAGGAAATATCCAATATTCGACGGGTACGCTTCAGCAATGGACCACATATTTAGCGAGAGCACCTGTAACGGTTGGCTTAACGTACGGCCATCATTGGTTCAGCCGTGACGTACATTCCCCATCCTGCTCTCTCTTTTTATTTATCTTAACAGGTAATTAAATACTTGATAACCCTATAACATAAATCAGCTTAAGACCGTATAAAATGAACAGAGTTCAGTGTTTTTTAAATAATTATTTTCCGTTAACTAACACTACACACAACAGGTGTTCATTTTCTTATGGAGTTATTAAATCTTGTTCTTAAGGAAGTTTGTTCAACGGCCATATGCAGTGGTATTAAGAAAGAAAAATAAAAAAAAAACACGAAATTATGAAGTATACCTAATAAACAATTTAAGTTCAAATACGAATCGAACTGACCAAAGATTATCCTCTCGCACCAAAGCTGTCTCTTTAAGGAAATAAAAACGCAAAGAAAACTTACCATATATAACATTATCACTAAAAATAAACTTCACTATGAAGGATGAGGTATAATTGGAAGTTTCTGATGTGGTTCTTGAAACTAAGAAAACACTTATCATCCTTTTCAAAAGCAGCAAAGTTGCGATTTTACCGTTGATGAAACAATTGAACGCTGAAACATTTGACGAAGTAGGTAATATCAAGTGGTATTAACACATCTCCATTGAAAAAACGTCATAAAAGCACAAACTGGTGGGAGGAGATCGCTCGCTATTGACAACAAACTTACCACAGGAAGTATGATGTTATACGATACTATCCAGGCAACATCTTTGATTTCCTATCTTTCATAACATTAACTGATATACATTCGCCCAGGGACTTCGTGGCAGCTTTGAGAATCAAACAGCAGAGAATCACTAAGTGGTTTTGATGGGAAATTTATGAGGTGTGCTCAAGTGAACCTATATATTAGCCAGATGATAAAGTCGAAGAACTTTTCAATTTTAATGAGATTATAAAGTCTGTCTATTTTTTTTTTATTACATCTCAAGTAACTTGGCGGCGGAACATATTTAGGACGACATTGAAAAGGAAAAAAATAATCCGTCAGAGCAAGTTTGGCTCACATTCAGACGGTGACATTCGCAAACGTAAGTTAATCTTCATTAGTTCTCGTTAAAATGTATAAATAATGGGTGATCACGTTACTTCAAACTGAATGATGTGGTCACCAAGGTGTTGTTGACTCTCATAAAAAATTTGAGAGCTCTCTTGTCCTTAAAGAAAACGGGGTGTTTACAATACACCAACATGACGTACAAAAGAATAGCTTTTGTCACTATTAAGCCATTCAGTCTCATCAATAAACGCCTGCTAAAGCTTTATCTCCTCAAAACAATATGCATGTGATGAGTAATGGAAGATGCATCATTTAACGTTTGAAAAGTTTGGGTGAACAAATTAGTGTTTAGCAACAAATAACTGAATTTCTGTCTGTGAGAAACTTATTTCTTGAAAAAAAAAGAAGACTACTGGCCTTCCTTTATTTTAAATAATCTATCATTCTGCATCCATAAACATTGGTTTTAAAAATAAGGATGTTTTCTGTAAAGCAAACGCCCTATTTGCCTTTAATTTTGTTCTTTGAGTATCTGATCCTTCTCTACTTTCGCACAGTATCGTTAGCGTGAACTTTAATCTTCTTGCCTTGCATCTGCGTCTGTGTGATACCGTCCTCTCACGGATATTGATCAACAACATCTAAAAAAATTATCTCATTATGAACTAAAACAACGAAGTGTAATTTTTCGCTTCTACATTTTGTGCTTACTCTCTATTTGTTTATATTCTTTTGTGTAACTTCTTTTGTTATCTCATCGCCCTATACGGGCAAGATGAGATATTGCAGTCACTTGGCTAGTGGAGCTATATATTGTACTGTGCACCCATGGGAGAATGGTTGCCATGGAAACGCTTGGAGTGGATGAGTAGCGACACCCCAGGGGTACCCCATGGTAGAGTGACCATGGGTACGGGAGGGTTCTGTTGGGTGGTATAAATGAAAACGTGTCCGTGCCAGTGCGTGTGCGTGTGCGGGTGTACGTGTGTGTGTGCGTCCGGACCTGTCCAAATTGTGGTTTTTCCAGAATAGTTTGAAAAGCATATGAGCAATTAAGTTGAAACTCAGTGGTAGGGTTGTGCATGATGCCAATATGTGCGAGATGTATTAGTTGTATGGTAAATCAAGTCAAATTTGCTGATTTTTGAGAAAAAAACTATTTGAGCATTTAATGCAAAATTTTTCAAAAACTTCCCTGAGAGTGAAATATTCAAGGTATATCACTTTTGAAGTAAAAAGAGTGAAATTTGCTGATTTTTAGAAAAAAGCCAGTTTTGCCCCAAAATTTGTATTTCCATCATATCTGGAGAACTATTACACCAATTAACTTAAAGTTTCGTTAGGACTTACCTGAAAACACACTGTTCAACATACTATTACTGTAATGGTAAGTCCAGTGAAATTTGATGATTTTGGAGAAAAAAAAAAGCCAATTTTGTCCCAAAATTGGTATTTCCAGCATATCTTGAGATGTGTTTGAGCATTTAATGCAAAATTTTGCAAGGACTTACTTGAGAATGTAATATTCAAGGTATATCACTTTTGCATTAAAGAGAGTGAAATTTGCTGATTTTGTTAGAAAAAAGCCAATTTTGCCCCAAAATTTGTATTTCCACCATATCTTGAGAGCTAATTAAGCATTATACACAAAATTTTGCAACGTTGTTCCTATGAACACAATAATGAAGATACAGTATATTACTCTTATAGTAAACTGGTGAAAATGTATGATTGTTTGGTAACAAACTTCGAGCCAGCATCTGGGTCAATACTAGACACCACCTTTTTAACTTTAGCCAAAACATCTTTAACAGAACTGGCCCATAAGGATAATGTCTTTTATGTGAACATTATTTTTAAGTCAAACAATATTTTTAGCAGAACCAGGTCCTGCACAGGTAAATAGGAGACTTATGTGCAAATACCCATAGAGGGCTGCTCTTATATCCTGCCCCTAACTGTAACCACTTAGCCTAACCCACATGGAATAACCCAATGTTATAATTGTGTTATGTAGCGTAATATGCACAGATACTTTTGAGCCATTAGTTATCGTTACTTGAGCTTAGTATAGCACCAGGCTATAACCTTAAGTTTGCTACATTACAGTAGATATCAGTACTGAGATGCTTACCACCAGTTTATGCTTAAAGAATGTTTGCCACTCATTTACAACCAGTTCCCCGAGCTAGTTCTCTGTGAGATGTGGTTGCAGTAAACTATTTACAAATCCCTATGGGCATGCGCTGTATTTAAGTCAATGCATGTTGGCGATGAGATACGCATCTCCGTGGATTGCCCTCTTGTTTGTATTTTTGTTTGTGCATGTGTGTCGGGTTGGCAACGTAAACAAGCTTTCGCGACCTTCTTCACCACCCTTCTTCACCCCGCAATCTCTTTTACTTTATACATACTAATGAGTGTACAAAATACTCTTTTGTACTATTCAAAGAGATTGAAATAAGGTACGTCAGGGCTTTTTTTAACATACATACTGGGGAGCCATGGCCCCCCAGTCCCATGCTCAGCCCCTCCACTTAGCTCATCCCTCCTAGTATGGGCCCTTTTTTCTTGAAATTTTTTTTTTTTCAAGTGTGAAAAAAAATTTATGCAGACAGGGGAAAGTACAAACTAGTTCACTCAATGACTAGCTTAGAGTGCACTGTAAAAAAAATTCTATACATGTACAACATGTCTGTAACATTTTAAACGGTGTATAGGTAGACCTAATTTCCTGAAACTAGGCCTAGGATCTCGCCGTACATCCTTTTCCAGGATATTACTGTGTATATGCGCGTGTGCGATGTTTATAGCCTGCGAGCAGTCAACGGCGTAACGCCTATGGACTCGGGCTGGGCAAACCCAGGGGTCCTCGAACAAAGGGGGCCCCGCTACACTGATGTGCAGAACTTAGAGGAAGGTTACTTTTTAATTAATTAATTAATTAATTTTTTTTTGGAAAAGAAACTATAAACGAGTCAATGGACATATTTTTCTGTGCGTGAGTACGTTCGTCATAAATCATATGCCCCTGCAACTGCAAATCTTTTCCGCACGACTGACTCAGGTGCCTGAGGTACACACTGGAACTTCGTAAGCTACGCTGGAACATATTATAGCGAAATACCGCCTCCAATTCAGTGAATTCCGCGCCATAGAATTAGATCTAATTGATTTGCTCTCGGTGATGGTTGCCACATGACATTAACCGATAACAAGCCAAATTTGGCATATTTTGAATCACTTTGGCTGATGTTTTCCATAGCTATGCCTAAGAATTGTATGTGGATATATGTTTCCGTATCAGACAGTATATCGAATGTGGTATATTTTCCACTGTTTTGCTGATATTTTGTCCTGATCATTCTCCACAATTGAAGCTAATCAAAACATACCTATGTTCAACCATTTCTCAAGATCGGCTGAATTCGCTGGCTGTCCTTTCCATCGAGAGCGAGGGGGCATGGTCACTTGATATAGATGGACTGATCGATATGTTTGCTGGCAAGAAAACCAGGCTCAGTCAATTCCAGCTCTAGCCTTTCCAAGTTGCAGGGAAGTTGTATAACATTTGTCCATATGGCACAGGATTTACATTACGGGTGGAAATATCAGTGCTGGGAAATATACACCTTTATGTTAATTGGACGTTGGTCATTTGTTCTTATTGTCCTTTCAAACTTTTAATATATTCTAGCTTTGCAAAATTTTTTTTTTGTGGTTCCCACCTCAGTATGACAGACAATGCGGACCAAAAATGTGTCTATGAACACAGATTGCCCCCAAAATCTCATCCGATAAAGTCACCACGAAATGTTCCATACACGGCTTAGATCGCACCAGAGAGCTTGTAGAACCCCAGAGCTTCCAGGGCCCAGACTCATTGACCAGACTCATTGCTACGCCTCTGCTAGCAAGTCTTTTTACCATTTATATCAGTGACGAGATTGCGGACCTATAGTACGGGAAGCACGTGCACAAGGCGACCAGACCACTAACATTAACGTTAGCTAGATAGGCTAGACAGCCTATAGGCTATACCTATATTGAATTGGCAGCATCCCACAACCAAAGGAGTATAGGTACTCGTGAAGTTCATCTACCAAAACTTTTTGCACTTTCTTTCTCCAAATCGTGGAGCATATATCTTTAACAGACTTGGTAAGAAAATGAGAAAGTGCCATAGTGAAGAGAAAAATCAGTTAATTTTTTAACTTTTCTTATGTTGATTTCCGCAAGATAGTATTCATGAGTATGTCTTTTATGCCTCCCTCTAGATTGAACTTGCACGTTATGTTGCTTGGTCGAACGTTATCAATATTTACAATTGCTCTAGAGGTTTGAAAACAAATCAGTGTTTACGTTACCTCGGTCAATTGAAACCTTTTTGTTGTTTTCTCTAATTTTGTTAAAAAGTCTTGTTCACTCTCCGAAGCTAGTTTCCCCGAGCTTTTACCCCCCCCCCCCCAGCTTTCCCCAAGGACGCAACTGCAAATATCTAACCCGTAATGACTAATTATCAATACGTTGTGTCCCTTGGACTGTTTGCATCATCTTGAAGACAAAGTTTACTGACAATGGAAGGGTTCTTTAAATAAGAGGAATAATTTTCCACTGCATGCTCTTCAAACCCCATGTCAGAATTTTGTTCCTATATCAAGATATTGCTGATAACAGTAAGACTCTCCTGGTCAAGAAAGATTTTCAGCTGAAGAAAGGTTACCAAAATGCCACCAAACTGTGCCAAATTATTGCATTAAGTGTTTGTTTTTCTTTGATGTTAAAGCTAACTTCTAGCTAAGACTAATTAAACCTTGACATTTGACATTACTAAAAATATATTTGGTATATTGTAGACTTACTTGAAAATATTGTGAAATTTAGGTCACATGTCTCAAACTATTGTAATGTTTCTTTAATGACTAGATAATGATTGTAATGGAATACGAAGGTTTATTATATGCTTGTACCTGGGTGACATCACAAGTTCCCATGTGAACCATTCTGAAATAACTATTGTTTCTTATAAGATCGAAACTTTCAAACCTAACATGCTATTGAGATATGGTTTTCACCAATGGAAAGAGAAAGATACTCATTGTAATGAAAGTTTATGATATATTAATTTTCTTCAGTGACCAATCTCTCCTTTAATCATTTGTCATTTAAATTATTATTAGAATTAAAATACACAAAGTGCAGGAATGACAAAACAAAACAGATGTGAAAGTGAACTAGTTTTCACGTCTTCAATATTTCTCTCACAAATCAGAAATAAAAAATAGTCCTTTCTAGTAAAATTCTGTGTTATTATCATTTGATTCAATTCATCTTCAATATACAATCGATGCGAATGTAAAGACTAAATGTGGAATTCATTGATGACAAGTGACTTGGAAATTGTATTATACTCTTCATTGTTTATTATTCTGATCTTCATTGTCAGGAATCTAATTCGTTAACTGCCATAACACGTTAATTGCCAGAAAATATAGAAAAAACTGAACATGAAAAGCACCATTTATGGCAGGTCGAGATTTCATGCTATTTACACTTACCGCAAGATGGAAGTCTTATGACGTCCACTTATACACAGGTAATTCAAGATTATTTTGGTGAGCAAATAACGTTTGTAAAAGTACTTGTTTGCTACTTTCTTATAACAAGTATTGAAGACACATAGTCTGAAAACCGAAAAGTTGACTATGTCAATATTCTCTCATAAATATGCTATAAAGGATAATTTTAAATATACGAAAACAGCAAAGTCCATATCTGAGTAAATAAGAAAATGAATGATTTGAACCTGTTAAGGGATTTATAAAAAGGAATCATAACTATGAATACACCAGGGAGCTGCTAGCTGCATAGATGGTGTGTTATCATCCTGACTGAAGACCATCGTCAGTAGAAAGTGTGATAAAAGCAAGATTTCTTTATTGTGATCATTTTTCCCTGAAATATCTTCTGTCCCTATATGTCCATAGGCAGTATGAAAGAGAACATGACAAAGAATGGCTACCAGATAACAAAAATAATAATTATGATAATAACAATCATACAAGACACATTAACAATGTCAGCTTAACGTTACTTGAATGTTAGACAAAATGTAAAGTACTGTTTCGTACTAATTCATTTGCGTTTAAAATTCGTATGTGTAATTTGTAATATTATACTGTGCAAGTCTTATGATAGAATCACTACCCTGTTGATAAACTATACGAGATATAAGGAATGTAGGAATGTTTGGTTTTTACTTCAACTCAAGAACTCAAAAAGCATGAAATCATCAATGTAATTATATTTTCTGTTATATTTTTTACTGTTTAGATTCTGTTGTACAGCTTTCTCTTTTCCTATGATATGAACTTCCTCCCCAGTGAAACATTCATATAAAACTTATCTAGATACTTTAGAAGTGATAAAGATACTTCAGCAGTGAAAGGTTGACTATGATACCAATTTCGTGTTAAATGTTGAGGAAAGCTATACACTAAATTATCTAAACTAAACACATCAAGAGAATAACCCAGAGGAATTATCCGATTGTTAAAATGCAGTTCGTAGTATAGCAGTTGAACCGAGAGTGCAATATCTGTGCTACCCTCACACAGCGTATATTTATTTAGTTCATAAAATGTTACTGTCAGGTACCCCGACACATAGCAATACTGTGCGCTGTAAACCCTACGTGTATACATTCAATATATGGAATAATTCTGGACATAAGCTGCCATGGAAAAAAGTGGACACATCTATGACCATTTATAAGAATTCCAATACTGTTCTATTACAAGTACATTTTTTTTTCTAAAGAGAGATAGGCAGCTTTGTCCTTCAATGGGAATCTTGATTTGTATGTCGATTTGTGACTGGACTGAGACTATGAAATTGTAACAAATAAATGGGGGACAGTTGGACGTTTTTTTAACTTGCAGGGAAGTGAGGTGGCCATAAACTTGAATTTCAACAGGTCCTTCTGAAAATATTGCCGTTGCGAAAATATTTGCCCAACTTATTGGAACTCACTTTTGTTGTATTTTCAGGCTTTAAGTCTTCTTTGTATCCCATCTGTGGTTTATGTTGTCTATTTTAGTGCGATAGTTTTTATTAGTGTTCAGTACTTTTCGAATCTTGACACAAA
Source organism: Stichopus chloronotus (assembly GCA_021234535.1). Lineage (NCBI taxonomy): Eukaryota > Metazoa > Echinodermata > Holothuroidea > Aspidochirotida > Stichopodidae > Stichopus > Stichopus chloronotus. The sequence continues at coordinate 15,872,608 of CM037837.1, read as the reverse complement.
GCTATGTTAATAGCTACAATGGATACCATTGTAAGGAAAGCACCGCAAATACTAAACGCTCCTGGAATGTTATGGAAAATAAATATTTGAATGATATACGAACTGAGTATAAACACGGTGAATAAAATGGAAGAATCTATTGCCCTCATATAATTCAACGTTGAATAACATAAAATTTCTCTCAATAAGCTAAATACACCTAGAAATATTACATTGACCCAGTCTTGAGGAGATGTTGGTATACTCCATCCCCCTAAGAAACAGGAAATTAAAACGGAGATAATAAATCCAGAGATCCCCGTTAAGCCAGTCAATAACATAGGATCCACGACATTTTCACTTCTCTTTTTTCGTATAATGATCATTTTAATTGATGCAAGAATTCCCGCCACTGCTGCAACAAATGTTCCGTAACTGAGTACCACGTAATGATGAAGAAAGTCCAATTCTGCCCCGTTACTTAGGATCGGTCCTATCGCAACCAGACAAGAGCCCATCATGTTGGTCAAAATTACCAATCCTTCAAAAACGTGCAATTTCTCCTTCAGGATGATGCATCCCAAGAGAGAGGATGTGATTACCGTGGCGTTCAACTCGATGACACTTGCGTTTCCAAGTCTGAGATAAACAAAACAGACCACAGAACAAATCCAGGACAGAGCGGTACAAAGTGCCGCCGAGAAAAATAAGATCAGATCCAGAAGTGACAACTGTGTGACGTAATGCTTATCGACGAAGAAAACAGCGATCATAGCAGGAACACTGCGGATGAACCAGATCTCGAAAGGTGCCATAGTATCTACGAGTAACTTAGAAAATGTCGCAATTAGGGCAGAGCAGATTCCACTGAGTATACCGAAGATTATTCCACGATTTGAGAGAAGCATTTGACACACACTTCTAAAATGTCTTTGGAGATTATTGAACAGCCGACATCTCTTTGACTGGTTACAACTATCGTTTCTATCTTCTTTGACCTTCTCACCTTCAATGGAAAGTAAACGCTGTTCCTCCATTTTAATTTGAGGCGCCATCTACATTTCACGAGAAAACAAAAATAATAATGAGAGAATTGAAACTAGCCTAATGTAGATTTCGTGCATGTGCACACATAAACGCCATTCGTCCTTGTCTTGGTATAAAAAGAAAGTGACAAAATTTTTCATCGTTAGGAAGAATTATCCTTTTTTAATATCAATAGTGACAGTGTCCCGTTTGGTTTGGAATGCCTATCCAATTATTTTGATTCTTCCACTGGTTTAAAAGTTCTCTTTCATTTAAGTGACAATAGAAACAAACTCTTTCCGTCTGTCAATTTTGAAATAAAATATCTTTAACACACCACGCACAATAAATAACACATTTGTTACCATAGGAGTCTGCGCAATGGCATTTTACACCTATTCATGCAGAATGACAAAGACCCGCATGCATAGTTGGTTGTTGGTACTGGTTGATATGTACCTTGAGAGTTGTTTGTTTTGGTGGGTACTCTGCCTATACTTGAAGGTCACGTGACTTGCCTCTTCAAAAGATCTGGCTTCATTCAGAAGTTGAAGAGTTAAAACCTGAATGAAAATCTATTGGAACTATGTGTATACACATAACCATTTTTGAGCTTACTAGAAAATTTTTTGCTTTTCAAACCCTCCAAATTGCGGGAAACGGCACTTCCCTGGTGTTTCAAATTGCACGTTCCGAGCCTTGAAATGGGGATCTCATGCCTGCATTTCTCATGAGATGCCTCATGAGATAAAAAAATCAATGTATGAAAAACGGTAATTCATATCAGATGGGTTGATATGATACAAGAATCTTATTGAATTATCCATCCTGTTTCATTTATTCTTGGAACAGTTGGCAAATAGCAGGGGGAGGGGGGTGCTGAACATATCTTTAGACGACAGTTTTTCATCGGTTCATAACGACCCATTTCTGAGCTTGAAAATAAAAATGAAAATCGGGGTTGGTGGTTGAATATTATCTAATGCAACGAAGCGACACTGAACCCGATTGGAAACCTTTTTTTTTTTTTTGGGGGGGGGGGGACGCTCGGGCAAACATGAACTTGTTGCATGCCACGGTTTTGAAACATTACCAACTTTAAAAAAAAAATGAAAATGACGCAGTAGAATTGACATACATTAAGTAGTAACATTGATTTACTTTTAAATAGTAATATGACAGAATATTGGTTCGTATTGTCAATAGTTTGCATTGACTACCAATATTTTTGGGTGTCTATTTATTCTTTAATTCAGCTTTAGGATTGGAAAAATAGAGGAACTTTGATCACACTTGTGAAGCCGGGTTTCCCAGTCCCCCCCCCCCCCCCTCCTTCGTTGAGGCATACCAGTTTTCTTCAACTCCGTTAACTTATCACCCTCCCTTCTTTCTTCGTTTTTTATTTATTTATTTTTTTGCTCACCTTTACTTTTGAACATCATTCATATCGACCCAAAACTGGGTCTCATGGGCTGGGCTTGAGACTCGCTCATTTCACCTAATTCTCACCCTGTCTGTCTAATAGTGAAATATCTCACGTAACAATATTTAAAATGAAGAAACAAGTAGGCAATCCACGGAGATGCAAATCTCATCCCTATTGGTTTGCATATCCATTCTCCGGAAGTATTCTGAGCTGCATATTTCATCGTGCAGTGACTCAGATTACTCATTGTGGATCGAACTGCTATTTAACTTACTTAACAAGAGAATAATCCACGGAGTTGCGTATCTCATCGCCAACATGCATTGATTTCAATACAGGGCCTGCACATGGGGATTTGTAATAATTTATTGCAACCACATGTCACAGAGACTAGTTCCGGACACTGATTCTAAGTTAGAGTCAAATTAGAGTTCAAAAATAAAATGGTGGTAAGCAGAACCAAACATAAAACGGTAACATTGATATCTACTGTAAGGTAGCAAACTAAAGCCTATAGGCTAAAGTAACGATAACAATAACGGCTCAAAAGTATCCGTGCATATTACGCTACATAACGCAATTTTAACATTGGGTTTTTCCATATAGGTTAGGCTTGTTGTTTACAGTTATGGGCATCCCTGTTTGGGTTATATGCACATTAGCCTCCAATTTACCTGTGCAGGACCTGTTTCTGCTACAATTATTGTTTGACTTAAAAATAACGTTCTCATAATTGGCAGGAATGTTCAAAGACATTACCCACAGGGGCCAGTTCTTCCAAAGTTATTTTGGCTAAAGTTAAATGGTGGTGTCTATTGACCCGGATACCGGCTCTATTTATTTTTTACCAAACAATCATACAATTTCACCAGTTTACTATATGAGTGATATACCGACTGTATCTTCGTTACTGTGTTCATAGGAACAGCCTTGCACAATTTTGCCTATAATGCTCCATTAGCTCTCAAGATATGCTGGACATGCAAATCTTGAGGCAAAATTAGCTATCTCAAATATCAGCAATGATATTTCACTGGATTTACCATTACATTAATATTATGTTGAACAATGTTTTCTCAGGTTAGTCCCTACAAAGCTTTAAGTTGATTAGTCTAATAGTTCTCAAGGTATGCTGGAAATACAAATTTTGGGACAAAACTGCCTTTTTTTCCTCAAAATTCAGCAAATTTCCTTCGATGTAGCATTACCATAATCAAATGTTGAACAATGTGGTTTCAAGTAGGTCCTTACAAAACTTTAAGTTAATTGGTCCGATAGTTCTCAAGATATGCTGGAAATACAAATTTGGGGCAAAATTGGCATTTTTAAAAAAAAAAAAATTAGCAAATTTCACTCTCTTTAATACAAAAGTGATATACCTTGAATATTACATTCTCAAGTAAGTCCTTGCAAAATTTTGCATTAAGTGCTCAAATACATCTCAAGATATGCTGGAAATACCAATCTTGGTACAAAATTGGCTTTTTTCCCTAAAAAATTAGCAAAGTCCCATGGATTTACCATTACAGTAATATTATATTGAACAATGTGTTTTCAGGTAAGTACTTACAAAACTTTAAGTTTATTGATTTAATAGCTTTCAAGATATGCTGGAAATTTTTTTTTTTCTAAAAATTCAGCACATTTCACTCTCTTTAATACAAAGGTGATATACCTTGAATATTACATTCTCAGGTAAGGTTTTGCAAACGTTTGCATTAAATGCTCAAATAATTCTCAAGATATGGTGGAAATAGCAAGTGCCTGGCAAAATTGGCTTTTTCCCCTAAAAAATCAGCAAATTTGACTCAATTTACCATACAACTAATACATCTTGGACGTACTGGCATCATGCATAACCTTACCTAGTTTAAACTTAATCGCTCATATACTTCTTCGCAAATGGGGCGAGGAGCAATGGGGAGGAGGGTACAGGTAAGTTGTTCCCTCTGGAAAATTTTTGTGAAAACTTTTATAACTTAGCGGAAGTAATTTTTCCTTTATCATTTCTTAGAGTTTTCACTAGGTTAAGAAATTGTGCGACATTTCTCATTTCTCAAAATTTTTACTAGGATAAGAAATTGCAAGACATTTACATGCATGATTCATATTTGAACAACATATTTTGGGTGTCAATGACCTGCCATGCATTAAGTATACCCGAATCGTGTCCCCCTCACTGCAGGTACATAGTCAAAATTAGCAGTCCTGAAATAAATTGTCTTCCACACCCCCTCCCCGCCCCCTTGGTAAAATTATTAAGCCTATAGTGCTGTGGACCCCAAATTCAGGAAAAAAAATAAAAAGAAAATGTGGTTAATTTCTTTTTTTGTTTAAATTTCTTTTTGTAGAATGTACAAGACATACGAGCGCATTTTCTATCTGGTTATTTTTTCTATGTGGTTATTTTCTGATCATTTTGCTTTTGCTCATTTTTTTTTCAATGTGAACGTTTTATTGCAAACGAAAACCAAAAAATATTTTCACTGGTTATATTCTACCTACAAGCCTGTGAGATGCAATTGCTGGCTGTCTAAGAGGTCCTGAATTTTCACGCCACGTACTCACTCACATTTAGCAACCATGTGATTGCCTTTCCCATTCCCGACATGCTCAGTGTTATATCCAGTCCATGACACACTCACCTTCCACATCAAGCAAGACTCATGTAACCTTGAAAACATTTGTGGAAATTTCATACATCCACCCCCCCCCCCCCCCCCGCTACAGCATTTTAGGCAAAAATTATCTCGAATACAAACATATACTATCATAATGTTTGTCGATACACCACCGCGGAACCGCTCAATAGACTATGAAGGCGGGCCCTAAACGCGGTTGGCTCACCATCGGGCCAACGGCGGTAGCTCCCGGGGTCCGCTTTTTGCCACCTTCCAAACCTACGGCAGCCCGATGCGACGATTTTGAAGTTGGCCTCTCTCCGGGCCGACTTTGTCAACTATGTTCTGTTATTACCCGGGGCGTCGCGACCCAAGGTGATGGGGTAGGGTGTCTCTACGAAAGTTGGAAAAGCTGAAATACCATGTAAAATTTTTCATATCTCTGTCTAGCTCATTTTATGACAGAGATATATTCGTACTATTGCATCAGATTGTGTCCAAGGTTACCTGGTAATTGAAAAATCCCTCAATAAATTTAAAATACCAATTGAAATTTCTCATATTGAAGTATAAAAGAGTTGATAGTCGGAAAATCTGAAACACCAGTTGGAATTTTTTACATCTCCGTCCGGCTCATTTTATGACAGAGAAATATGATATACTATTGCACCAGATTGTGTCTAAGGTTACCTAGTCAGTGAAGAAGTTCTCAAAAGGGATGGGGGGCACCTCCCTCCCTGCAACCCGCTCCCAAGCCAACAATCGCTCATCTCGTGTTTTCTCCAACAATTAAAATACTTCATCGCATAACATTTTTTCTCATCGAGCTGGCTATCATTTACAAAGTTATCTGTACAAGAACTAACTTTACACTTTACTATGCAATCATCGTCGGTTGCACCAAAGTAATAAAAGCTAATCGAGAGAGAGAGAGTAAAAATTGTTGAAATTTCACTGGGACTGTAATTTCTGGGGAAAAATCTGTTGCAATAAATGCAAATCTTTTGTTTCACCTGACAATGCCCTTTTCGTGAAGACTGCATCCCTTTCATTCTTCACCCCTCTTGAGAAGTTCCAAGTGTCTGAACCAATTGGGGTGGGGTCGCCACATAGTTGGAAAGAACAACCCGCCAGTCGGATTTTTTTACCTTCACACCCCGATCTCCTTCTGTATAGAGATGTAACCCTAGCTGTACGGTCCTGTTTTAACCTAGCCCCTAAACATTAGAAGATATGAAAGGTACAACAAAGGACAAGATCAATGGACGCAATAGACTGAAACCAAGGAAAGAATTAGGGTTTCAACAACTGTCACACAAGAGATACCAAATACTGGATGATCGTAAAAACTGCAAATAAAGCACAGCGTCTTTCCTTCTATCAAATTGACTTCACATCTTCTAAATCAAAGAAGAATATAAATGACTACGTCTGTAACACCCACAACCAACTCTGGTTCCAGCCAAACTTAACCAACTACGTTAGTTTCAACACAACCTGAAATAAACAGCTTCTTCAAAAAGTTAAGTGAGCATGGAGCCAAATCAGTAGTTTTGAGTGTTCGGCCAAACCTCTGTAAGGATTTTAAGCCCCATAACTGTTAACTGACTTTTATGCTCCCGATTACGAAGATCTGATATTAGCAGAGCTGTAGGATAAATAAACTCAGTCGGAAAATGAAATAATAGTTACCAAAGATTAAGAATTGTGGAGGAAGCCACACGGTCTCAAGCTCCAACAAACATTGGTTTAGGATTGGTCGAATCACTGCATCAAAATGAAGAGTGCTTGGAGAAAAAATGCAGACCAACCTACCAAATTCGTAATCCAAAACATTTGCTATCCTGGAAAGACATTTTCTCAGCATTATATATAGTTGGAGGTGCTCTCATGACAGTGAAGAAACTATTCTGATATTATGATAGAAATTCATGAAAATTTTCCAGTATGTGATTCTGAATAAGTGATAAATGGCAAATAGTCATACATTAGTACCAATCCGGATGGTATGGTTACTTGTAATTGCTGTAGTAAAAGGGCCCTTAAAAATAATGTCCTTTCTGTGACAAAGACAAAACTCCTCTTGAGCATGTTCTAGAAGAAAATAGTTCATGTTTAAAGAGTAAAGAGTAATGTTGAGCTAAAGATGAGCTAAAGTTGAAATGAGACCACACATATGCCTACCAACTGCAGACCTAGTTAGCCGTTTATGAGGTTGACTATGCAGACTTCGATGTTAAAACAAATATTAATGTTCATCGAATTCTACTAGATGAATAAATGTGTCCACAAGGATTTCAGGTGTGTGTGGGTGTATGCGTGTGCGTGTGTGTGTGTGTGTGGGGGGGGGGTTGCGGTGGGCGTGTTGCCCTCTTCTTAAGCCTATGTATGAAGTATGCTAGTATTTGAAACATGTTTGTCAGTTTGTGTTAGCTTCTGGGGGAATCTGCTTCTCAAACATTAGGAACGTCTATGGCTTAAATGATTACATGTTGAATTTATTTTCTATAGTGTGATGGTAGATGGAGGAATACATAGTTGGATGGTCAGTGGATAATGAGGAGATAGGTGAGCGTCGATGAGCCGCCTTGAGCAGGGTTAGCGTAGTTCAAATAGGAGGGCGTATGTTGGGGCTGAGGAATCGAGGACTTCCCCTGGAAAGGAGAATGACTCTCCAAAGACTCGAAAAGGGGATACGGTGATGTGTACTCTGAAAATTTATTATAAATTCCAACAGCGGAACTAGGAACTAAGGCACTACTCTGTACGACGACTAAACCAAGGCTGTCAAGATAATACACTACTACAAAATGAAACACCACCCAACCCTCACATGATATCATACATGATAACGGTCCATCGAAGGAACAAACCATTACCCTTAATTGACATGATAAAGGCAACAGTATTCTAAGACTGCAACAGCTGAAAAACAGCAGACAAAGGTTACGTAACCGTTATTGCATTAATGAATGCATGAATGAATGTGTAGATACCTGTGTCAATGAGTGAATGGACAATTATATCAGGGTAGATGGTTAGGCGCATGTACATGAGTGTTCATTCATGGTTGGAAGGATAAGTGGGTTAGTGTCTTGGGTATGCATGCCGTTATTCGTATGTTATAATGGGATTGACTTCAACCTCAGTCTTCTTTTGTTCTACTGAGGTTAAACTTCTTGCAAATTGTCATGGCCTTAAGTCAGTTTTATCACCCCATGCTGTGATAATCCGCATGGTCAATTAAACATCGTTCTCCTAAAGTAATTCAGGTGTGTCAATCCAATGTCTAGGCTTTCTTGAGCTGCCTGGCAAGGGGTATTAGGTGTCATGTTTATCTTAATACATGTGTAATCGAGCATGAAAGAGGGTCTGTTGAACGCTTTAGCATGGTTTTAGCACGATTATAACGTCATGATGGGTGGGACAGTCAATGAGCGAATGATGCAATGGGTGGATCAACAGTTAGGTTGGTGCGTGGATGGGGAAGATGGTAGTCAGTGGATTTACGAGTAGGCTAATGGAGGTTAATGGGGTTCATGTGTAATTACAAGTTAGTACACTGAGAGACGGGCAAACATACAGTGTCATAGGGTCAGTCTAACAGACTGATATACACCACAGCCATCATTTAGTAGGTTCACATTGATCTTAATGAAAGGAGAAAGTCAAGATTTTTAGAAAGGAAAAAAAAAGATGATGATGAAAACTAGTTTGTAAGGGATGTGGTAACAAACAAAAAGTCGTAGTATTTTATTTCTACCAACATCCACTTGAGGTTTAATTTTTGTTATTTTTACTAACAAATACAGAAATTATATCACAAACAATAATCTATCAAGTCCATTATGCCCGTTTATGACACTAGATATTTGCATTTCCTGTTCCCCAAAACGGCAGAGATTTTTGATGGTCGCTGTAGTTCATGTTATATTCCGTAGATAACTGTAATTTGCATGTTTAACTATTTCAACCTGCTGAACTTGCTCTGGCCTCAGAGATATTTACCTTATTGATCTATATCATCTACTGCTCTAGTAATAATTGTGCCCAATTTTCTAACTGAATAGATTGGCTTTTATTTTCCCCTACGTTCACGTGCATCACACAATTCAACAGGTTATAACTATGTGCATGTTGTGCAAACAAGGAAACACTGCTGATCATTCTTTATTCCATATGATTGAATACTCCCAGAGATGATATTTCCAAACTATCTCCAAAAAGCCAATCATCATAAGACATCATTCACGTGACTACCAGGACTATACACTCCCCGGTCAGTATTTCTTTCAATCAAATGGCACTACTCAATGGACATGCGTTTGTTAGGCAACGATAGGCAACAACAATTCTGTCCATTTTGTACCTTGCACTGAACTGTTTGTGATTGCATAGATAATTGGAATTGTATACTGTGTAGTACAGAATATTTCTGCCTCATATATATCCATGCCACTGCCTTTATATATATGAATGTTCCCATTGCCTATACGCCTTGTTTCTTCGATCCCCCCCCCCCCCCCAGATCTGGTTGTCAGATCAAGTACATGGTACTTGATCTGACAACCAGCAACTCTCCCACTGTTGTCAACCTTAACCCCCTGCCCACACACACACACACCTTCCATCTTGAAAAATCTCATCAACTACATCCAACCTATCCAAAATGCCTGAATGTTGTCACTTTTCCTTCCACCTCACCCTTTAGATATATATATGAGATGTCGCCCTCCGGTGGTGGTCCAACAACATTAATTACATAACTGACTACCGATTGGTTTCAGGTAGTCAGTGTTATACACCAGCCAGTCAGCGTACTACTCTATACGCTCTAAACTCGACGGTTTTCAAAAACTATTGTTCGGTATGCAGGTACTGAATTGAACCTGCGATCAAGGTTTCACCATAGAAATACGCCAATCTATTTCCATGGTAATCCCTTAATGTGATATCTTTGAATCCCCTGTTTTACACCAACATCATGAATAAACATTGGCTAAGCAGGGGCCTATACAAGAGAGGGACTCGCATGATATGTCTTATTCCATCTTTCTTTTTTTTTTACTTAACCTGTATTTCAAGGACAAGTGAGAACTCGACATAACCCTAGGGTACTGTTATGTATAAGCGTGTATTTTTTTTTTTATACAAATGTTTGGTACCACGTATCAATGTGAAACGCAGTAATAAAGGGATAAAATATATAGGCCTAACAACAGAAATGCCGACACAGTGCAACATTCCAGGTAGTCGTCGTCTTATTTCATTTTATCAAACTTCTGCAAACTCATATGTCTCATATCTGTTCCTAGTCATATGTAAAAACCCATAGTGACAGGAAAGATAAACATCATACAAATCCATTGGAAATACCTATTTACTGTACTAAGCATTATTCCATCACCACACCTCAAGTAATTTAATTAAAGATACAAATATTGTACTATTTTCTATTAGTTATATATCCATTCTAGGCCTATTTCATACACCCAAGTGAGAACAAAAAAAAAAAAAAAATGCAGATAACGTACATATAAAAGATATACATATTATCACCTTGTGTATTGAAAATATAGTATAGATGAACCATGCATTCTGAGTACCACGTAAAACAATGACCACGAAGACTCTTAAAATGTGTATCTATTTTTCATAATAATGAAGTGATGAAATACATATTACCCGTGCAGTGGCATTTACATACCTTAACGTTTTACTCTTCACCAATAAATAACAGCGTAACCTTTCAAAGTGAGCCTCCAGATTTTCGGAAGTCTTTGCCGTTTGAAATTTCATTTATAAACTAAGGGTCGTTCGTCATATCTCTGTAACGATCGTCCATCCTTGTGAAATACTGGACAAAATAAAATTTTGAGGAGAAATGCAGTGAACTGGAAACAAAAGCGTTAACGCAGAACCGGTTTCTTAGTTTGCCCTTTAATAGGGTACCGTAGGAGCATTAGATAGAGTAGGTACCACTGTATTATTTGCTGGTAGAAAATAACACACACACGAGATGGAAAACAACGGAGACATGCCATATTCGCTCTCTATTTGTATTATTGCTATGTCGTAGCTGGGAATATCAAGTCAGACCTTTAAAGGACATCCCTCCATACCGATATCTCTCTATCTCTCTGGATGGCAGTTATCTGGTGACATAATTTTCAAGATAGTGGTGCAAGGCCTCTCGTTTTTATATATACGCATATATGGATAAATACTGGTAGAGACTTCCTCTGCTATATATTCACGTATCCCGTGTTAGGTCTGAACGGGTGTTGAGCTTGGTGCTTCAAAATCTCTGTCTTTAAGGACTCCTCTGGAAAGTGGAGGTTTCATGTTTTAGGTGCCTCAGATACTTGATAACAAAATGTAACCTCAATGAATCAAAACATTAAAGAAGTGTAAGCGGAAATGAAATTCGATTTAACTGGAATACAATTCAACTTGAGTGAAAAGAGTTGTACTGAAGCAAAATAGCATTTCACTTAAAGAGAATACTGATGTCCTATTTCATTCGAGTAGGATTCACTTCCACCTAAATAAAATACATAAGGTATATTATTTAAGAAGAATACAATTTCACTTCAATTAGAATGAATTTCATCAAGTTGCATTTTACTTCAGCGGAATACAAGTATTTCAATAGAATACACCACTTCTACTTTAATGGAATACATCACTTCATATAGCAATTCAAAAATTCCACTTAATTTTATTCCGTTTAGTTGTATTAAACTAAATTGTGTTCCTCTTAATTGTATTCCACTTAAATTGTATTCCATTTAAATGGAACTGTATTCCACTTAAGTAGGACTGCAGTGGAATTGAATTTTGCTGAAACTCAAGGAGTGTTCCTAACTTACATGAAATATAATGCAGGATAAGTCCATTTCACTTAAGTGGCCTAAAACTTGATAAATTGAGACCAAATCCCACTGGAACTGAAATTAAGTGCCAAATAATAAAACGGCTTGGCATACATTTAATGAGGTCCAAAGAAAAACCTGAGGAGAAAGAAAAAAATCATTACGCGACGTCACTATATGACGTCTCTATTATGGTTACTCTTTTGCAAGCTTAAAAATATCAATATAAAAACAAAATCAATTTTGTCTTAAAATACTTCAGTCATGTAATTTCTGAGCTTAAGAACAAAAAATTATAGTCGCTTAGCAGAATACAGTAAAAGAAGCTAAGGCCTATTCTCTCTAAAGACATTGTACCCATTATTTCAATCTTTCTAGGAGACTACATGAAATATACTTGAGGCTAAAAGAAACAAGAAACATTAAAAGGATGGTCCATCCACAAATGTAGCTTTAAAATATTGAGAAATAGCTAAGTCTGACTATTACAGTGAAACAATTCCTAGGTGTACTTCAAGAGTTATGAGCAGTTGAAGTTGCCACACTTGTTACCGAAAGTTAACTTGAAGCAAGCAGAAATGATGTCATCTCCCCACGTTGATAAGGCATTTAATTTTTTTCTTTTAACTTGACACCAAATTTAGTACTTCAATATATAGTACTATCATTATGTAAATGTATGAGGGGTATGAGAGTCTTTTCGACATTCACATAACCAGTACCGAAGCTAACCACTAGTGAGTTAAAGGTCAAAGTAATAAACTCAGTTATGAGGAAAGTAAAAGACGCTTCACCAATGTGAGGAGATGATGTCACTGCTTCAACTTCACATTAGTAGCAAAGTGGTATAACTTCGACTGATAATATCTCAATAACCATACATTGGAACGGAATGGAATTTTCACCAGAATGGTTGGATTAACTTACTTTTAAATATCGCAAAGCTAAATTTTTTGCTGGACTATTCTTTTAATGTTTGTAACTTGTTAGTTTGTGACCCACTTAGAAGTTAATGTGACAAAGCTTTATGCAAAATACTGAATTTAAATTCACAACGAACTATTACTGTTTCCTCCCTTTGCTTTCACCCTGTTTTCTTCTACTTTATTGTAGTAACACTGAATAATCTTTATACAACAATGTTCACTTCACAATATTCTAACATATTCTCAAAGACAGTGATATTTATAAGGAGGCTAAGCATTTCTTACTGTACTGCACTTTAACTAACACTAGGATGTGCCTTGTATAGGATTTGATGAAGTGTCCATAGTTTCGCATCAGTGCATGGTAGCGTGGCTCTATCTTTTCTGGAGGGGGGGGGGGGGGGGAGGCTCGAGTGGTCCCGGTCATGACTTACACATTTATATATAAAACTCACTAGATAGCTTAAGTTGCGGGAAGCCTGTCTGAGCCTAGCGCCACCATCAGTTGGCGTGTAGCGTACCAGATTTTTTTTTATACAAATACCCTCCACAGATCTCTTTCACTCTCGCAGTGCCCGCCGAAAAACCGCTGCTGAGGGTGTAGCTTCCTCCCCCGTCCCTTATCCCTGTCCTTATTGCCTCAACGCCACCGTTCCACATGTCTACGGGGACAGTGGTGTAGGGAAATTTGAGCTGACGTGGTGCCGAACAAAGTACATTAACCTTGTTTGGTATATAAATGTCAGATAGGTACATGTGCCACTAACATAAATTTGATTGCTTCAAAGGCGTTTTGATATCTCTCGGTTCAATCGATTTTTTTTACGACGGAGTGACGTAAAAATTTTTAATCTTTTGCAAGAGAGTAATTTAATGCACCAATAAAAATTTTTGCTGTTTTATAGATGTTTTATTAACCAGTATCTTTCGTAAAGCACTATATACTTTATATATTATATACATATATATTAATACTTCATTGAAGGTTTGAATACAATCGTCTAATTTAGAATAAGTCAAGAGAATATGACCCGCATACGATACTTCATATTTAAGTAGTGTAAATTACTTTTGACATGTCTTCAGACCATGTGAAATGATGGCCCGACGAATTGATAGAAGAAAATTGACGATGGATTCCGATCTATATACTTAGTTGAAACGCAAATTTGAAATATATACTTATTTAACTTAGTAAAGAACCAGTAGGTCCTCAGCAACTGTTTGCATGTCGGAAAGTATGAGTAAGAAAGAATGAAAATGCGATTAGTATGGTGTCAGTTAAATAGATGTCTATACAAGGAAATGAGTTCAACTCTATAGGAATTCGCTACTCCATGTTTAGCCAAGCATTTATAGAATCACGCTTTCCCTTGATGATATAATAAATGGTTTTCACGATGTACATTCAAGGTTACCGTATAATCGTATGCGTGTGTTTGTGGGGGGGGGGGGGTGTAGCAAAGTAACAGTTGCTTGTGAACACTGACTAGATTTGTTGTCGTACGGACGTGTTTCTGCTAACTTATCTTTATCTGTCGATGTCTTGTGTAAGGTTCCAGAGAAGGGACGACCATATAAACAGTATTGACTTATGTCATTCTCGTAATAAAATAAAATTTTATTTGGAATAACGAAGAGCACAGAATGTCAGAACCAATCAATGCTTCAATTACAAACAGATGGGAGCTTAGTCAATAACAAAGAGGCTTTGATAAACAACGTACCCATATACCAATTTTGAGAGAGTAACATCCTACACGAAAACAGATTAGACCAGACGCCTGCTATTCTGTGCTCAAAGTCACCCGCACTAGATTCTTTCAACCGTACTACATTGAATGAAAAGTAAAATTTCCGACCTTTTCAGAATTCACGAATTAAGGGTATAATTCTTACTAAACAGCCAAATTGATTGAAAATGTCAAATTTATGAGAGTAAATGGTAATATGGAAGAATATTCCTTTGCATGCTGCCAAAGATGCATCCTAGTTTCAAACTTAAAATGAAAGGATGGCGGTATAACTTGTCTTCGTAGCTACGAGAGACAGAGTCTTGTAAAATTAGAATATGATTATATATGCACAAGTATTAAATAAATGATACTTCTGTAAGAGTTACGTCCAGTTGTAAAATTCTAAAAGTAAATATAGAACTTGAAAGATAAGCATCGTACTTACGGGTAGTGTGTAGTACGATTGGGGAGTAGCAAGGGCTATTCATGGAACGCCGATCTGGTAATTTACTATACAATCATTTTAAGAAAATGTGATTATATTTATCCGAACTCAAGCCATAAACATGGTGTGACACGTGCGAGAAATGGTTGAAGTAGGTTTGCTATTTTAAATGTGTCTTTGCATCTGGTACTCTGCAGACAATGTCAAAATCCGAGTATTAAATGGGTACCGCTATCCAACTATTTTCATTAATGTACCTTGTACGTATGACAGTAAAAATACTTTTTGACTAAGATCATTCCATTGTTCCACCAGTACGTAAAACACGTAGTTCTAAATAAGCATAAAAAGAAAAATGTCATATTATGACTTTACAACGAACTCGTAGCCTAATGAAAGTTATATTTTCGGACTTTTATCGGAAAATCCACGGTCACCTGACTGGAATGGGTCAATAGGAGTTGAGGATTCTTCCCAAATATGTATGAACACTATCTAACGCAATAAAACGACCTACAATCTTGGACAAAATATACCTTGAGACACCCCGCTCTCCCGTTCAATGTTGGCTACAGGATTACTGTTCAAAGTGTACCTTCACTCCTATAGCGCAACATTGGAAAGGGGCTAGGGGTTTCATGTTATCCTCTCACCTAAAATTCAGTATTATATTTGCAAAGTAAGGCAAAGTGTCCCAACAGTTTTGTCCAAGATTGTCTGAGAATTTCCATGGTTCAGAAGCATGCGCGGGGACCAGGAAAAAGCGTCAATTTGAGATAAGTTAAACGGCCAAATGGGGTTGATGTTCCTTGCAACAAGAAACATCAGCATGCATGTTCGGTATGCTTGGGGCCTATATTGAAGTTGGTTTACTCTAATAACATTATTGTGTGAATGTTGTAAATGTTATTACGGAGTAAAGTGAGGAATAAATAAGTCAAATCCATGTAGAGCTTTGCACCACATGTGTGAAATAAAATTCAGTCACTGAGGAGTAACTGGGTTTCCTACCATCAATCTACAATTGCAGTGACACTCCTCTTGTCAATTTTGTCCAAGATTGTAGTAACCGTTTGGAATTATACCGTGCATGACGTCATAGACAGTGCCTAGGCACGCTTCACATTTTCGAGAGGCAGTTCTTTCGTTCAATGTTTCTTGATCCACATCCAGTGGTTTGTTCTACAACTGAACTCATTGTGTTGGGCGTATCATATAGACTCAGACAAGACTTCTTTGTAAATTTTGGTTGGGATATGGCTTAATAAGACCGCTTATATTTTGGCGCCTTGTATTTTATTGTTCCGCAATTTAAAGGGAAATAGGGCGTTTGTTTTACACTGAAGGCAACACCCATATTTTTAAAACCAATGTTTGTGGGGGGGGGGGGGGCAGAATGCTAGATGATTCAAAATAAGGAATGACAGTAACCTTCTTTTCAAGACATTAGTTTCTCACAGATAGAAACTGAGTTATTTGTTGCTCAACAGTAATTTGTTCACCCAAACTTTTCAAAATTCAAATGATGCATATTCCGTTACTCATCTCATGCATAGTGTTTTGAGGAGATGAAGGTTTGGCAGATTTTTAGTGATGAGATTGAATGGTTTAACAATGACTAAAGTTATTTCTTTTGTATGTCATGTAGGTGTATTTTAAAGGCCTATTTCCCTTAGAGACTTGAGCAAGTCAAACTCCCAACGGAATACTGTACACGCGAGAGTGATAATCGTTCCGATGGTGTATCACATACCTCTGTGCATGGTGGCAGTACCTCCTTCGCAAAGACAGTACAGATGCTCGCAATACATACTATACACTGACATCTGACAATAACATGATATGGAGCCTGATGACCAGGGAACAATGGAAGTGTAAAAGGGACATACAAAAGAAAAAAGAAATATCCCGGCAAAATGACAATTTTGTAGAATTGACATGTTGACGACTTAAATAAAGTCTTCAAAATGACAAAAATCGGAAATTTAAGTTGGCGATTTAATTAACTTGTCAAAACGTAAAAATCCTACAAACTGTCATTTTGCCGAGTTACGAAATCACGTCAAAGTGAGAAAATTTGTCATTTTGCAGATATAAAACAACTCATCGAAAAGACAAAATTCGGGAAATTGTCATTTTGTCGACTTGTTTTGCCAAAATTGCAGAATTCCGAAACTTGTCATTTTGCCGAGTTCAAAGATCTCTTCAAAGTGAAAAAAAATTCGAAAAAGTGCCATTTTGCAGAGTTAGAACATCCCTTAAAAATGACAAAAATTGGAAAAATTGTCATTTTGCTGAGATGAATTAATTCATCAAAATAGCGAAATTCGGAAAAATACCAATTTGTTTGACTAAAACATCTTGCCAAAATGGCAAAATTTCGAAAATTGTCATTTTTCCGAGTTAGAACATCAAAACGTTCGAGTCACTGAAAAGAGTGAATACAGTCCCGTGGTATAAATTGGTTGAAAACATCTCATGCAGGCTACAATACTGCGTATCGAATATACAAACATACAGTGCAGCTAACCATATGGTTACAGCTAACCATATGGTTACAAATCCGGCTCTCTGGACTAGTGGATCTTCTAATAATGACAATTTGAACTTTCCAAATTTTGCCATTTTGGCAAGATGTCTTTAGTCAACATATGACAATTTTCCGAATTTTTCCTTTTGGTGAGGCTGAATAATTTCAGAATGACAAATTTCAGATTTTTGTCATTTTAAGGAGTTAATTAAGTCTTGAAAATGTCAATTTTATCATAAAATCTTTATATATCATATCATTTTATCAAAATTGTCATGTTGCCGAGATGGTTCTTTTTTCTTTTGCATGTCCCTTCTACCCTTCCGTAGAAAACTGGGAGACCATTTGAACTAATCTGAGACAGGGGCAATCGTGGACTGTTGGTGGTTGCGATTTATTCGTAACCACATTTTGTAGTTTTTTTTTTTTTTTTTGAGGAAACGTCGGGGTAAAAGCGTTTTGCATGTACCCGAAGTGAAGCATTCCACATTTTAAAAAAGACACATTTTTAAGTAGTAGACGTACTTTCAAATTATAATATGAGATAGTAGTGGTTCCTATTATCGTCTATACCGATTTCTGGAGTCATACTCGATTGTGGGGGAGCGTCATCAGTAGTAAGCCGCCTGGTATTTTACATATTTGGCAAATGCGTCGTATTATTCATTATTGTGGTAATAGTTTTATTGTCTGAAAATGTCCTTTCCTTATTGCACGTCAAAGAGTTTATGCTCAGAGTGCAGGTATGAGCTCATTTTACAGATCCTCCTGCGAGTCCTGACTGTCGAAAAATTCTTTCCTTACGTTGAAACCTTGATTTGACAAGTAAATCTGTTAGATTAAGGACCCTTTGATAGGCAAGAATCTGTTCGTTTGGAAAAAGTTCGGATAATAGCGGATGTTCTGATAAATTTCAGTGTTTCAGAATGGCCACTTTCAGGTGTTGGGATTTGATATTGCGTGTATATGTCAGTTTGAAAGCTAGAGGGGGTTCCCTTTCTTTAGGTTTGGTGGTAACTCAGGTAGCAGAATATCTAGGACCCATTTCGGCTTCAACTGGGCTAGATGGTGGCCATACGTACCACATGGGTCCTAGATGGGAGTCATGTGGGCAATATGGGCTACTTTCGTACCATTTTACCAATGTGGGACCCAGATGTGCTTCATCGGGGCTAAGTGGGCAATTTAATGCCAGTCCTAGATGTAAGTTTGGTTATGTTTTGCACTCCATGCATGTCCTAATGTAACACCGGCACAAATTCTGCACTGGGCTCAATCTGAGTACGTTGTAAAATCAGTGTATAAAGTTACATCATGAATACTCATTAATATTCATATTACCATTTCTCCCTTCATTCGGATTTATAGGGTTAAATGCAATTAATCCTTAGGACAGGGTAATTAAAAGTCTTAGGGTTTAGTTAATTTTAAATATTGTGGAAATTTTATGCACCTGACATGTGTGCATAGGTTTCATTTATATATCATTACTGTTGTTTCTTAATAATTCAATGGGTTGTGACTAAAATCAATTATATTGCGATAATTGTACATATACACCCATTGAGCCCAACTTATTTATGCACTTTGTCAATGTTTTACGACAAGCAAACATAGTATCAAGTGATTGGATATTCATAGAACAATGTTTACTTTGCTTTCGTTTCGTACAATGCAATGCAAAATACTACACACACACACACTTTTTTACTTAATAGACTGAGAATAACAGAACTGCACAGACTGCCCATGTAATATCCATATAGGCCTAATGCACATTGTTTCGATTGGTACCAGATGGGACCCGCGGAGCAAACGACAGCTGGGTACTATATGGGCAATCCGGGTTCCAGTTATTTCATCGGGACTCCATGTGGGCTATCCATCTGGGTCCCATATGTCAGCCCAGTTATACCCATGTGGTGCCCATATGGGTCCCGGATATTTTGTTCGCTGGGACGATAGTGCTCACTCCTTCATCTATGTTACAGACTGTAGCTGGTGTGACGTAAAAGTAGGTTCCTGTCTCAGTTTTCACGATCCACATGAAACTGTAAACATGTAAAATCTTCAATATGATTAAGAATGCTTTGTATATATATTTACGAGATCAGTGTTTCTACATTTCACATAGCATCTCAAAATGTTCCCTCACGTTTCTGGAATTGAGTGACCATTTCCCGAAATATGTTTACATCATAATACTGTTTCTCATTTCTACTTGAATTTGAAGATTTCTTCAGTGTGTGAGTTTGATATGGTTTATCCTTATTTGTCAAAGTTTAATTCTAAAAATATTTCCAATAATTTGTCCAAAATGTCTAATCCCTCAGAGATGGGAACACTTGGAAGCCAGGATCTGACCAACAAACAATAAGAGTTTGTTTTGATTGCATTCATTACGTTTTTACAATTTTCATTCGTAGCTTATAATTTTTACATCATTGGACGGTTGAACTGACCTTTCAATGCTCATACAACTTAGCTAAATAAAATTGAGCCAAAGTTCACTACATCAAAATTCGAAATGCAACGTTTCAATCTAGTGAATTTGGTGGAGACACAGTATATCATGTCCCCACCTGCAAAAATTGCTGGGGAGGCGTCCATCTGCGTCCATCCTCGACTATGGATGGATACCAAAATTAACGTTACCCAGTGCAAGCACAAACCGTTAGTAAACGTCTTCAGTGAATGTGAGGCCAGTGTTGGAGCAGGGAGCCCTAATTTACATAACAGCTTCCTATGGTTGGTGTAACTAACAACATGAGCAGGGTTCAAGTCATGTGATTTCGATGACATGGAGATGAACTATGATCATTACGAGGAATTTGCTGGAGAAAATAAGAAAAAGGAGAAAATAAGAAAAATAGAACAAGAGGACCACCTGGATTGGTCACCTAGCTTTCCAATTTTATAGGCGTTTTTGTTTGGTCTATCTTCATCCATCATTCTCAAAATTCCCCCTACAGTAAAATAAATGAACCTCTTTTATGTCAGTCATCCGTCACCGATCATCCATCTCGAGGCTCTCCTATCCGTATTTTACAGTCGTCGAATAAGAGAAGTGCTCTCACTCCTTTCTATTATTTTTCAATTTTTCACTTTAAAAAGTGGAGACTGAAATTCGGACTGATCGTATCGCACTAATGGAAATACGAAAAATAATGATCCACGTCCAATGAACATCGACCAGCCACCATTACGGATAAATGGAGAGCAAGACTTAGTCTTGTTGACTGTTGGATGCTTCCCAAGAGAAGCGTGCTTCAACAGAATTCTGCACGGATTTTATAAGTCTCAAACATTGTCATATTTCATATTTACCACTAAGGTAAAACGTCATTGCAGCAGTGCTTTGACAGGATAGAATGAAAGTTAAAAAAGGGCATTCTGAACTACTTATGATACTTGTTTGTCTATGATTTGCATTTGACGGTATAGCCTAGTTTGTTTGATCCTGACTGACCTATTTTCTTGTAAGTATGAGAGGTCACCTTCTGCTCTATATATGGTAAACTGGCAAAAATGAGTAAGAGTGGCCAATATACGATTGACTTGTATTTTATCTGCTTAGCAAATGTTGTTGTTTTATTTGTAGGTGGTAATAGCCTAGTTTGCTCCCTACAGGAACTAGGTTTGAAAGATACACGAAGGTCTTCGCTATTCGGTTTGTTTTATGTAATGAACAAATACATTTTGAGTAAGTGTTGTTGCCATTACATGATTGATTTGTGATAAACTTGCTTGTTACATGCACTCTTGGATGCACATGCACATATGGATAAAAGGTTGAACTATCACAACCTTTTCAGTACCAACAAATTCATGTTTTCGCAAAGCATTGGCCAGTGATCCCGTGATGGCGCCTCTTTTTTATTTTATAGGGCAAAAGTATGTGGTTCGTCTGTGCTGTAAGTAGGCCTATGCTTAGGCCTAATGCGGTGTGTGTTTTGCCAGTCAATGCAGTACCAGTAAGCCTCCTGTGACGTCACATTAAACCTCTCTCTGGATCGCTCTCCTGGCAAACAATAGCTATAGTTGCATTAGATTTGCGTTCTGATCCAATCAGAAGTTCCCAAGGTATGGCTATTTGTCTTTTATTGAAAGTTTTATTCCCTTCAAGAGACACGAGGCGTGGTGACGTGATTAAGAACATCTGTAGATTTCATGATTGTAAGTGACGTAAACGACGTCCAACCATAGAAACATGTGTACCACACATAACTTCATTTTATTGTGAGATGGCGTCTTAGTCATTCGTCTGTCGGTAGCATAGAGCTGTGGTGGGTATACACTCACGAAGAGAGCGCTCTCGACGAACGCTTGTCACACAGTTTCAACTGCGCGAGGTACTGTGACGTCACATTCTATTAAACTAGTCATGAGGTAACCAGAAAAACATGCGTATGCTGAAGATATGTAGAACTACCAAATCCACTAACACTGCAGGTCGCTGTGAGGAAAACTTTGTCTATATTACACTCAAAACCGGAAATTGTAGGTTACTGCAAGACATTCTTTAGCCGTGCTAGGAAGGTAAATCATGAATTACAACTCTTTCGGAGAATCTGATCTCAAGCAGATATCAAAAACATTCAACATTTGGAAGAAACTGATTCATGACCAAGAGCGAGAAACCCCTGTGAAAAGATTGCCTGCATCATTTCCGGATCAGATAGAGAGAGGTTCTCGAGATGTCCGACGAAGGTAGACTATCCAAATCTTATCAAGTGTTTTCACTTTACTCTGATGTCATGTTGTTTGGGCGATATTAAAAAAGTTAGCAAAGCAGTTTGTGTTTGATCAGTGTTTGTTTGGTGGCTTGTCTGATGCATGATTTGTGACGTAACAAAACGAAAATGCATGGTACTATACACTGAGGTGATTGGAGCGTAACGGAGCATATCATAAAAAAGATAATGCGCGCATGCTCTGACTGGAATAAGCAATGGGTGATGTGCATGTTAATTTCAATCGGTACTGTGCTTGTCAACTTCCAAAGTACATATCAACAATGTTAGGTCATTGGTATATGTCGACTTGATCGATATATTGATCGATATATCGATTACGATTGGTCTTTATCAAGAAATTGACATAACAGAAGACATTGTTATATATAACGTTTTCGAATGATCTCATATCGATTGCCTCCCTCAATTGCATGTTAAAATGTGTCGATTGAAGTCTCGAACGTACAAATCATAAAATAAAATGTCAACGACGAAACGTCGAAACATATATATACCACATGACGTTAGTTTCGGAAATATTGAAAGTTCTTAACGATTCATATTTGCAATTAGATCTGCTCTCCAACTCTTAATTAGAGTATAAGAATATTTTGCCAAAAGACATTATTAGGTGTGAAGTATAAGCTACTATTCAGAGACTTGGCCGTCCATGGTATACTAAGTTTGGATGGTCGTTCTCGTCCCTGTGAGATGGACATTAACAAAATTCTTAAAGGAATTCTCCACCATTGCTTCTTATTAAGCTTCTAATTACCTCTTAAAAAGATGCAAACATTATTGTAGGCAAGTCATTGTTCTCATTTTCAGGAAATATCTCAAAGAATTCGAATATTTTAGTAAATATTCGAGGTACGAGCCTGTTGATAGGAATCAATCTGTCGTGACGTATACGTACCGACCAATCTAGATGGAACATTGCCCTTGATTTTTAGCTCAAGCTGTGGGTTGCAGTACTGTTCTGATCTCTTATTTGAAGATAAAACTTCGTTTCACCAGGGAGTGACGTAGATCTACCTTTGAAAGCTGGTTTCATGCGCTTAGTATGTTAGTATCTTACGGAATGTATCTTATTGAAAGCAGACATTCACAGGGTTTTCATAATCTCTGAACGAATGAGTTTTTGCGTCCCAGACCTTGCAAGAAACGGGAAGAGTGCAAAAAATGGAAAACGGTTTTTGCCGGTTCTCCATCACACATTTTCAGGCTCGTGCTAAAGTCCAACTTTTCAAAGCGTTATTTCACATCTAAAGAAGCTTCCCATGGTAAAATAGTTATGTTTAACTGATAGAACGGTAAAGAATCTCATATATTATGTGAATTGTTTTTGTTGGTGGAGAATTTCTTTAACGCTTCAGTCTTATAATTAGATCAGCTCCCCAATCTTTAATTGATAAGATTATGTTTGGCCAATAGATAACGCGGTACTTCAAGGTGTATAGACGAGGTGTATAGACATGCAGGTAGTTTAGTATACGTTTTTGCTGGTCCTTCTCAAGTTACCAGTGCCTGGAGATGAGCTGGAAAATGACTATTTATGGATATCTTAGCAATTCAAACTTTTTATTACATCAGCTCTCCAATTCTTAATTATTTTTTGCATGAAAATATCTATTCCATCGGATACTGACAGATGTGACTCTGTGTGATTTAGTAAGTGCAAAAAAAGAAGAAAAAGTGCAGAAAATGCGATGTCTAAAAAAAAAAAGAAAAACGGAATTGTGTGTGTATGTGAATTGAATTAATCCTGACCTTTGAAGAAAAATTTCTCTGTTGAGAGGAGGTGATAAAAATTTTTGAGATTCTAGAGAGATGTAAAGGTAAGGCTAATCACTTACCGATCTACCCGCGAAACACCTGCCTTGGAGCAACAAACGGGTGACAACTTGAGATGGAAAAAGTATTAAAAACCAATCTGAGAAGAACAAATAAAACGCGACCATGTCCATTGTCTTCTCTCGAATTTAATGATCTTTACTATTATTTTCAAACTATTTTTGAAGATAAAGCTTTTAATAATTTGATGGTTTAAAAACTACCTCAAACAAAGTAGACACCGAAATGCGTTTTAAATAAGCTGTACAGAGCCTTAAAATGGGACAAACTTTGATCCCCCCCTACGGTTAACCTTCCCATTCCTTAAACATTTCCTTTCGCCAACACTGCCCTTATTTTCAACAGTCACTCACTTTCAGGGCAGTCTTAGTTTTCACTTTGTTATTATTATTAATTAATATAAGTAGGGACTGATTTAAAGTGGCTTCACTTCACTTCTCTTAATTTCAAAACATTTTCATTTTTCGATTGTTTTCCACATTGCAACAGGCTGCTGAGCAAGTTGTTGGTTTCTGAACGCACAGAAGGAGATGCTACATCACCCAAACTGACAGAAACTAGTAAAAGTCAACCCTCCGTTACCACCAATGCCGATGAAAGCTGGCATCCTTGTCAACTAGAAGACGATGTCGTCTGCAACAGTCTTCCTGGATCAGTATCTGATCCGATACCGCCACCGGACAGAGTTGCAACCACGAAAGTGACTTATATCGATCAAATCGCCGATTCCTCAATCACAAACAAACTACAGAGGGACTCCAAGGCCATGGGGATGAAAGAAGGAATAATTCACTTTCACAAACCGAAGTTTTTCTCGTCGGCAATCTGCAGCAGTGAAGGTGACCTTGACGATTCCCTGGAGACGATATACCTCGACGATAAAGACAGGTTGAGATTATTGAGAGCTAGTCTTTTCGGTGAATTCTCTAGTGACACACCGGGCCAGGTGACTGGGTTAAAAACCGCGATATCAAATCGTAAACCGTTACTGGCAAAACGTTTGTTAAGGAACAAGTATCTGCAGCACTCTAATAATTCCGTTGTCGTGAGAAGACAGAGTGGTAAAACTACCGAGTCTGGTGGAGAAAATAATGAGATTGTCGATGAAAAAAATATGACAACACCGAACATCGCGAAAAAAGAATCTGAGATAGAAATTCGGAAAAAATGTGATATCAATGTAGGAATTAAGGATGACACTTCGAGGTGTCAAAACGATTCGATGTGCTCGGGGGACAAAAGATCTGACAGCAAAGAAGTTGAATCCACAAAATACGAAGAAGTTAAAGATTCATTGAATAACGGAAGAAATCTGATAGACGAGAAAGAGTCTGACGATTCCCGTGAAAATGTAAAGAACGAAAAGGTTACTGGACTAATATTAGTCAAAGAAGCAAAAACGGAAAACAGGATGGATAGCGACGAAATTGCCACCAAAAGTCATTTGATTATTCAAGAGTCACAGTGCGATTTACGGAGAGGACAACCTTCGATGGCATCGCAGTTTCAAAAAACCACTCCGTCGATTAATTATGACAAGTGCTGAACTAAAAAAGTGCTTAGCAAAAATTGATCTGATACCGAGGAGTGCTTTTCACGGTTTTTAAGATAAAATAAGTTAAAAAGTTATTGACAATGATCTGTGACATCGACAACCAGCACGGTAAATACAAAACAATGAAAACAAAGACAGGTCAAATTTGCCTTAACTTATATTTGTTTAAAAAAAGACAAAATCAATTTTAGTAATTTGCACTTCATATAAAAATAACATATTAACAGTTAATTGCACGGAGACGATAAAAGAAAAAAAAAACATATGTTATCTTTTAAACCGACCATTTTCTCCATCCAAAAACAGACTTTTATTGTCATTATTATGAACAGAAATATTTCATTGGAGACAAGGAGATGATGTTGGACATTCCTTCCCTTCACCCCTCCCCCACTCCCATCTGCACACCCCCAAACGACTTGTTGACGTCAATGCACATCTGCATGTGCTTCATGGAGACTTTTTTTACATGCTCAGCCATAAATAACAAAGAAGTTGGTATTTCGGATTCCAGATATAGATATCTGATATAGGAGCAGTTGCAAAGGAAAACAGTGAGCCGTGGATGCCTAAAATAATTGGAACATTCCAATTTGGAGCAAGTCCTAGCAAGAGATGTAAAAATTGATGGCAATAATCAACATAACCATAACATCATTAGCGAAACGACAAGATGACGATGAAAGTATGATTGGACAATGTACTAACAACATGACATCATTTTCACACGAATAACAATTGTGAACCTGGGCGTAGCCAAAAATAAAAAAAAAATTGTCACTGATTGAGCGAAGCCTGCAGAACACTACATTATTAATGTGGCTCCACCATAGGTTGACGAAAATTGCACAAGCACATTTTGCTCCCCTCACCCGCCTGGAAATGGCACTTAAGGTCAAATATTATAAGCCTACAAAAAAGGCCTATAAAAACAGTAGTAATACTGGAAACATTAAAAATATACCAGGAATGTGCTCAATTGAGCGGCTGCCTTCTTTGCTTGCTCCCCCTTTCCTCCCCCCCCCCCCCTCCATTTTGGCTACACGTCTGCTTGTGAAGAAATAAGGAACAGAAAGCATTCAATAGTCGAAGAAAAAAATAGTATAAGCTATACAGAGCAACTGGGAATTGACGAGAAACGCTAAATTCGTAAAAACGCCATGATTTGCAGAAGAACAGAAGTATTCAACAATGGATTCGTGCATGTTATCATTGCAGCATACACATCCCCGCCGCGCTCCCAAACACCACAACTTTGTGAAATGAAGGAAAAGCACATCTTTTCAATGAAAAGGCTTGGTACAAAATTGCAGCTTTTTTTAAAGAAAAGTTCATGTCTCTCAAGAGGACTTTTTTCTTCACTTACATGTCTGTCATAGGCCTGGAATCTGTATAGAGATAGTTTATTACTCAATAGTGCTGAAACTACACCCCTACTCACGCCTCTGAAAATTTACCTCTAATGGTGGTATAGCGTATACATTATAAAGTTTATTTAGTAGTTCGGCAACTTGGTCCTGCTCTTTATAATATAGTGTTACAGCTGATATTGGTCGAGGGGTGCGCTTTCTTCACTGACTGGTCTACTTGGCTCTGGCTTCTGTGGATATATTCGTTTAGTAGCAGAGGAACCGTACCCTCTGAATGTTTGCCTGTTAAGGGCATCCGTCGGTTGGTTTGAGAAATAAACCGATCGTCTGGTCCATCCGTAAACTATAGAATTCAAGAAACCCTGCGAGGGAGCTGTCATACTCTGTGAAAGATAAAGAACAAAAATTGAAGAGTATATGTTCCACGGCATTATTGTATCTGAAATGTTGAAATCGTAATTGATGATTAACCCACTGTCACCTGACTGAAATGGGCCAATAGAAGCTGAGGATTCTTTCCAAGTATGTATCAATTTCCCCTTCCACCACTTCTTAACACATTTCTTGAGTAAAGTACTTCTGCACATGTGCACACATTCTGCACATATGCACACATTTTCTGGTGGCTCTAATCCCTTTTATGGTTTATCGTTTGTCTACTAGCAACCTCATCAGCACTCTCATAGTGTTTGTGTTTAATAATCTGTATCGGTAACTGGGCGTGTAGCAATACACATGTATTACACGAGAAATTGACTGGTGCTAGCTTTATATGGTATAACCGTATTCAAAGATAAAGTCAAATGGTATTCTCACAGCGTGTCCATTCGTTGTACCAGTGGCCTTATAGCCCGCACAATTGACATGTGTTACTCATGCACCAGCTCTGACTGCTTCCGTTGCAACAACAACGGAAGCGGATCTGCGAACTATCGCTTGGATTTCCGACTCAACCCAATCTGCTTACAAATTGCACACTATTAAAACCCGTGCATACCAATGTAATCAATTACACTCAGTAGCACTTAATACTTTGTTTAAGTTCGTTCCCTAAAGAAGGATTTGTTGATATGTGTTTTGTACCTTTCTGTAGCCTTTCAGATGTAGTGTTCTTGGTTAAAGGTCTCATCAATATTTACATAATGAGTTCAGGCAGAAATTGATGACTCTCAACAAAGCAACATTCCATGTTTCAAGCAAGGGAGTGGTATAGAACACATGCTCATGAATGTTACCTATGGGACGTCAACGTTAGGAAAATATAACATTTACTATTTTTCTCTCTAATGGGCACATTCTGATTGAATTTTCCATTGGCAGATCATTTTTACGACAAATTGGTTAAATAGATTCGCGGCGGTGTGCGTGAAGACAGTGCAAATAGTCATGAAAGAAGTATATCACAAATACATCTGTTGTATCCTATCCTGTCTATATATCCATGCGCTCTGAGTCAGTCATCAAACGTGCTGATAGACTCCCAAATGAAGAGATACCTTGGATTTTAAATAAGACAAAAGAAAAGACGCATAGCAACGTAAAGAGAACGTTGAAATTTAATGTATGCATATGAAAAATACATTTGGATACATTACACATCTTACACATTTTATCATAACAGACTCATATTTGTAACAGTTTTTTTTTAGAACTTACTTGTAAAATGTATAAGAAACACAGCCCGTTAAGGTCCCCTGGATTATGTTTATTTAGGTCAATGATAGCTAATATTGAAGCTGAAAATAAACCAAAACGATTGCAGTTACTGAAATATTATTGTTATGAACATCTTTTGACACTATATTGTATACAACAAATAATCAGTACTGTTGAATACGATGTGAATATTGTTGATGAGATAGTGTATCATACGCCTGTGCCTTGATAATCTTTAATTTCGAGATCGGGTAACGGTCATTCTGCTTATGTCATCATTATTCCATCATCGTCATCATCATCATCATCGTTATCATCATCGTCATCATCATCGTCATCATCATCATTATCGTAATCATCGTTATCATCATAATAAACAACAGTAATCATCGGTCTTTTTTTTTTAAACTAAAAGCAAACTAAGCATTCAAAACGCTGCACAATTATCCTTCTTTTAGATAGCAACTAGGCCTAATGGCAAATTCGTGATAGTTTAAAACATCCCCTCACGGGACTTTCAACTGTACCCGTTATTACTGATATTTCATCCAAAAC
Organism: Stichopus chloronotus; assembly: GCA_021234535.1. Taxonomy (NCBI): domain Eukaryota; kingdom Metazoa; phylum Echinodermata; class Holothuroidea; order Aspidochirotida; family Stichopodidae; genus Stichopus; species Stichopus chloronotus. The sequence goes on along the minus strand of CM037837.1, from coordinate 15,843,318 downwards.
AAGTTTTCATTTTTCATGCCATTTCATAGCATTTTCACAGGAGTTACTGAATAATAGTTCTAGAAGTATTTATTTCTTACCTGGTGTCCAGCAAAACAGAAACACACCGATGTAAAGAGTTACTCGCCTCTGCAGTCCACGGACACTGTGTCTTTGTTTGTCTGTAAATTCTTGAAAAGAAAACAAACGTGATATTTACAATCAATACCTTGCAGTGTAAAACAAAGATGGTCTCTGATTTTACAACAATATCATTCATACACCATCTAGAAAGCATACGTTCTGGTATTTGTAATATATTATTAACACAAACATGCATGTCAATATTTGGTAAGCTCAGCGCCGGGTCGACTGTAATAGCTCTATGGTCAAACTCACCATTTTGTTGACGAAGTAATTTTTTATACACCCTTGTCGTCAGACTATAGAATATCTAAACAAAATTAAAACAAATAGCCAAATGAGAATAACGTATTAATAAATGACTCTGAAGTAGAGTATAGTACATTAGTATATTTACAATAATTTTCAGTTGACGATCGATCTGGCCTTTATTCCTTATTTTGTGCTCATTCTTATTTCTGATTGATTACTAATGTGCCTTGTCTTTCATTATCCTCGTCTTTGAATTAAATTGTTCATTGTGTCTTGCTTTGTTTTTTTTTGTCCTCTAACGTTGTGCTTACTATTGCTTTGTCTTTATTTTATCTCATCCGTATACATGTCATGTATTGGAGGAGATATTTTAGTTGTATTGCAGTTGCTTTGCCATGGGACGCTAGGATGCATTATGTCTCGCTCAGTTCCCATAGCAACAGTTGCCATGGTAAAATTATGAACGGTTGATATATAAGATATGGTGGGTCTAACCTGGTGTGGTATTTGAGACTTGAGACCCTCCCAATAGGATAGGAGTTCAAATGTGTTAAGATGTGTGTGGCTGTGTCTGCGAACGAAAATTTTCATTTCAAAAGTTTGCATCCGAAGCTCCGTCTAGACGGCAAAGTTGATGACCGTCAAACTTGATACATAGGCTACCTATGGTCTGAAGTTGTGTTTCTGTCAAAATTAAAGGTCAGAAATCAAAGGTCAGGGGTCAAAGGTCAAATCAGCGAAAATCTTAAATTTGCTGTATTTTTTAATCCAAAATGTCTATTAACATGGTAACTTCAAATATATGACCACTTTACAAGATTTTATCTAAAAATCATGTTTTTATGTAGTTTGAGCTCAGAAGTCCAGTTCAGCGGTTAAAAGTAAATTTGCCCCCTTAAAGTTTGCGTCCATAATACCTCCAAAACCGAAAGGCAAATGAGGGCCAAAGTTGTTATCAGCCTAACAAACATTTGCCGTCGGATGTACGTCGTTTCTTTTCTTCTTCTTTTTTTTTTTTTTTGGTCCAATCGGTTGGACTGTGGTTTGGTAAGGAATGGCGGCAAGTTCCATGTTGGACCTACCACGTTCTAAGGAACACCCGTTTTGCTGTAAGATGACTAAAAAACGACGTCGAATGGAGAACTGAAAATATTGCAGCCCTTTTGCTGACATCGGAGTGAAGTGAAATGAACATTTAACAGTGGGGTTCGGGTCCAAACGACGTCAGATAGCCGTCGTTGGCTACGTCGATTCGATGTCGTAAGGTTTTGCAAAGGGCTACGAAGAGGACGTAAGACCGTCTTAAAACTGACGTTCAGCCGACGTTAAACTGACAGCAAAATGTTTACAGTGGGGATTTATTTCCGATCGAATCTATTGGGATTTGTTTTGATAAGGGCAAATATGCTTGGCCTACTTTCTCTACATGTATCATTATGTCATTGTGTATTCTTTTACATGTACAATGAATGAAGCAAGATTGTAGTAGGTATTTGACAATAACTTACTATTATGGCTAGGAGGGACGAGAAGAGAGTGGTAAGAAATAAAATTGTTCCATAATTTTTGTGTGACCTTGACTCGGACGGTGGACTTGCAGCTCCCTGCTTTGACTGAAAGAAAAACATAACATGTTTCATCCATCTGAATACATTTACCAGTATTTGCGTGTTTATAATATTACTTTCAAGGTGCACGACAAACCCACGAAGAGAAAGTGTCAATGTCCCTCAAAAATTAAAGTCTCTAACGTATCTTGACACAAACTTTTAACTGCTAAATTATAATGCTTGCGTTAGGCGACATAGCCTGCACTAACGAATACATAACGAAAGGAATGCCATTCATTGTCAAGTGTAAGCCTTCCCTCCTGAACCTGGCTGGTTTAGGTAAGCAGTGTTTGTCCCTACAGTGCACCAAAACCAGTCCTCAACTTACCTTCCACGGGTAAAAGTCCATGGACCAGATGCACCCCTGTGGACCCCCAGGACAGTAGGACACCTTTTTTTATTTTATTCTTGAAAGAATTCCCAACACGAAAAAGGGATGCCACGATCACCAAATTGGGATGGTCCCCATTTTTAAAATGGCGGACGTGCAACCCTACTTCAACAGTTTGCCTTCGATGGGCCCGATCCATCCCCACGTGCGCCCCCAGAACAGAATGACACCTTTTTTTCATTTTGTTCCTGGAAGCGTCCCCAACACGAAGAAGGAATGCCACCATCACCAGATATTGGATGGTCCCCCGTATTGCGCTATTTTTGAAATGGCGGTCCTGCAACATTATTTCAACAGTTTTGCCATGTCTACCTCTCTTTGCTAGACTGCTGCTATAAGGGATGACTACTGAAAAGAGTGGCAGACTTGGATGTCATGATTCACAGAGACGTAGGGAGGGGTGTCACCATTGGACTGCTCACCCTCACAAACAAGGTTGTAGAGACCAAAATCTTGTCTGTATCTATCTGCTAAGCTGAGATACAGGTAAAACTGTTAAAATAATGTTGCATGTGCGAAACTTAAAAAATGGCGCCTTACATGGGGAACCATCCCAATTTGGTGATGGTGTCATCCCTTTTGGCTACAACTAGTTTAATTATTGATTTAAAAAAAAAAGCCTTCGACACAATTGATCACCATCTCTTCGTAAACTAGGTAACGGTGGAATCCGTGGCATGCCTCACAACTGGATAAATAGCTACCTTGAGAAGGATTATGTACAATTTAACAATTTTAGTTCTGACTGTCAAGTAGTATGCTGCAGAGTACCCCAATGATCTGTCCATGAACCTAAGATATTCATTCTTTACATTAATGGTATTTGCCATGTATCTCTCTATTAAACTTTGTTATTTTCGCTGACGGTACTAATATCTTTTGTTCTCTTGATGATATTCCTACACTCTACAAACTTATAAGTGATGAGCTAGAAACGTTAAGTGTGTTGTTTGCAGTAAATAAGTTTTCACCTCAATGTAACCAAAACCAATTTTTGACAATCGTTGTGTGCCTACCGACTTGAGTGTTACCATAGATGGCACAAACATTGAAAGAGTGTAAGTTACAAAATTTTTAAATGTATTAATTGATTGTAATTTGAACTGGAAAGAGCATGTTGTAAATTTATCGAAAAACTCCCCAACAGTATTGCAATAATACGTAAGGCAAGCCATGTATCACAAACTGAGGCACTCTATATTCTATATCGTGCGATGTTACTCCCGTATCTTAAAGTGGACCTAAAGCAAAAAATTTCAAAAATATATTTTATAAAGCTTGAAAAAAGCATCAAAATGTTCCAACTCCCATCTTCACAGGGCATTACTGAGCTGAGATATAAAATGTTGAAGCCAATTCACTAAATTCAAAATGGTAGATTGCGCAATAATTTGTGATGTCATTCTTGTACTACTCAAATTGCCATCTTTGTTTTACTTTGTTTCTTCGAACGCCATCACACATTGTTCCAAAATGCGATCATTGTTTTATGGTTATAGGATGACTGGGCTATAATAGCCCTCTCCTTACAACATGCTAACAAAGAAACATCAAGGTAACTATAACCCTTTAATCTAACGTGCTATCTGGATCTGGCGCCGGATGCGGGGAGGAGAAACATTCCTATTTTTTTTCGTATATTAGACTATAATGACCGCAAAATGTCCTTTCACATTGACTTCCTTTTACCAAAATTTTGCCTTAAATCCATGGATTGTGTCCTAGTTTCAAGAATTTTAAGAAAAATCAGTATTTGAAAGCTCTAAACAATTGTGGAAGATGGATAGATGGATGGATGGCAAACAGAGAGACAGATAGACAGATATTCAGAAAGGCAGAGGGACGAATAGACAGATCGACAGATGGACAGATAGAACGATGGACAGACAGACAGATGTACAGATAAACAGATGGACCAATAGAAAGATGGACAGATAAACAGACCGACGAACAGACAGATAGAAGACAGATAGACAAAAAGGTAAGACATAGTCAGACAGATAGACAGGGCGATTGACAGACACATAGACATACAGACAGCCAGCTATACAGACGGACAAAACAGGTTTCGTAGACTAAAACCAAAGATAGGACCACAAATTTGCAGACCCTCGATTTGGCGTATCCCCACTTTTTTAGAGGAGGAGAAGCGACACATTTCTCCTACCACATATTGTGATCTGAAACTGAAGAGAATGATTGTAACTAAAAAGCTATATGTAGGTCATGGAAGATGTCCTACATTACAATTGTCAATAGGACAGAGGAATGGCGGTGTAGTATGGTCACAAAGTGAGAGGGGTCACCAGTGTACGGTCCGTCATGAAAGGTTTAGACTCATTGTATGAGTTAGTGAAGAACATGCGAAGCTATTTAAATATATTGCTGAGGTAAATTTACTGTCACTTAGTACGGAAATCTTTATAAAATGTTATCTTTCGTTGAAAGTACACATTTCTTTATGTTTCAGCTCTTTCCAAATAATTACATACAATCTATTTATGAGTGTGTGCACTATGGCGCTTTTGGATTGAAACTATTCACGCTTAGTGCCAACTACTAAGGTTTACCACAACGGCATCGAGTTAGTGTAAAAATTCATTTTTCCCCCTCTGACAACTATGTTTTAGTAAAATTCTTCCTTACCTGATGTTGTTATGCACTCTCAAAAACAATCTACATTTCTTGAAAAGAGACGACTTCACTTAGGAGTCTACCTAAACAAATCGGTTTCGAAACAATCAAATAGTTTATTGAATAACATTAACAGGTTTCTAAGAGGCACAAGACAATCATTTGAGATTTTTGTGGAACCATTTGGATATAAAGTAAAGTTGACCTTTTTAAAAGTTTCGTCATTTTAATTGTAATTACGGAAACCCAGTGAAGGAGAGTGATGGGGGGGGGGGGGTAAGAAGATCTGCACAATGACCAGTTACCACATCCCTGGTAGGTCGAGGTCCTCTGCTATACCTTTGTATGTAACTAAAAATGACACTCTCAGGGATGATATGTTCTATGTTCGAAGTAATATGAACAAATCAAAAGATTCAGCAATTATAGTTTGTCTCATGAAGTTCCAGTTGGACTCTTAGGATTAGTAAAATATTTTTAACTTTTAAAAGCATTTCAAGCAATTGCTCAAATATACCCATCTAAAGTTACAGGGCAGTAGACTCCATACAGTCGTCATAGTGTTTCCGCCTCTTTTTCCTTTCCTCCACATACAAAATCGGAGGAGTTTGTCATCTTATACATATATGATCTTTGTACTTCTAAGTTACATCATCAGCATGCATTCTCTGACGTAATCCACAGGCATGTGTGCTGCACCATAATCTAACTGACATGATTTCCTGGTAGCCAATAGTGATGTCCGCCGATACATGTGCTTGGCAAACCATATCCCAGGCCCACTTTGCATGCAGCAGACCTTTTAGACAACTTTCGTTATGACAGAGAGGGAAAAATTGGAGAAAATAGGGGGTGAGGGTACAGGAGAATACCAATCAGTTTTTATACCGTCAACAGACTTATAATATTGTTATTTTGTATTACCCAGGGAGGAATGACATGTATCATCAAGCAAGATGAACCAAAAAAATAAATAAATAAACTCATTATTTGCAAAATATGAGAATATATTCATGCGGTTAAAATCTAGATGCAAATGTAGCACTATTTTTAAGGTTTAGATATAATTTCAAGTAAATTCACTGCAAAGTAAGAACGCTCTTAGCAACTGGTCTTTATGATTAGTTATCACATATATATTTCTTTTTTTTCACTGGATATTTAAATATACTATATAATATCCATGAAAATGGTTCTCCATTAGTTAAGAAAAACAATTACATGACTCTAGCATGATTTTTTCCCTATATTTTTTAAGTTGATTTGTTTGCATCAGTGACGGACCATATCTGACAGGAACAGTGAGTATTTTGTAAAATGTGAGAACCTTACCTCAATCGTAATATTAAAGAACAAAGAGTAGCATCTGAAGGAGAGAAAAAACATTATATTAGACAAAAATGCTCACTCAAATAAATTATACGAATACCTTAATTCAATTAAAATTTATCAATGTAGTATGGAAAATAATATCGCTTGCGCCATTTGTAAATATTCCCAAATAACATTTAGAAATAACAGGATTGTGTATTTTCTACTTGAAAAGCTCTGTCGATAAGAAAGTTTTACACTGCATTTTGCATTAAACTGCTTCCGATTTTGAAATGCACAGTTTAATATCTGTCCAGCTCTCATGAGGTGTTAAGTTAGAAACTATGCTATCTGGCTAGAAGTGACGTCATGAAATGATTCAATTTAATAATATGCGTGGAATCTGTGAGAATAAAGTGTGCAATTTTTTAAATGGGATAATACTTGGATGAACTGGAAATTCAGTTACAAGGTGGCAGTAAACTTACGAATCACTTGAAACTTTCGGCTTCATTATTAGAGCAGGCAGAACGCTGGCGACTGGGGCAATCCTGAATAGAAACACGGAAATTGTAACTAGTAAGTATCATTTATTAATTTCAAAGTACGCCTAGTCATTGAGCTCATTAAGTGAATCGATAGATCATATGAATTGCAGTATTTATGAATCAACCACCATGATGAAAATGAGTCATTTACTTACTGCACTAATTAAGTTTACTTAATTTGTTGATTAATTTCAACTGAAGTAAAATAAAGAAACAAGTAGGCAATCCACGGAGTTGCAGATCTCACCCCTATCGTTTTGCATACCCTTTCTCCCGAAGTAACCTGAGCTGTATATTTCATCAGTGATTCAGATTGCTTGTTGTGGATAGAAGTGTCGAATATTCAAGTTACTTAATGGTACAGCACTGCAATACACCGCGTAAGCGTAGAATGGCACAAATACCTGCATGCGCGTACCCATGTGACTAGATATTGAAGGTGCGTCAAAAGTATTCCCGCTCAGAAAACGCGTGCGCGTCAGAATACTTCTCATATCTGAACGCCCGGTCTCTTTGGATCCTTTGAGTGCCGTGAATGAAAAGCGCTTTATGTGTAACTCAAATATTTCCTTCACAGAACGTAAACATATCGAGTTCTAGCACAATTGTGCACTAGATCTATAAATGTATACGTTGTAAACATATACTGAGTGAAGGTATTATCAACGCAGGGGAAATGTCATTGCTACCAGACGTAAACAGTCAGCCGAGAACTAGTTGTATAGGTTGAAATACCATCTCACATTCATGCAAAGGCAAATGTGTAAAAGTTATGTTGTCATCATGTACTACCAGCACCCAAGACTGTACCATGCGTTACAGTAATCATGATTTGTCCTTGAACTGCGACGTCAGTAGTCCGGCGGATACTACATCTCACACCCAGGCACACACCCACCAAGTTTAAAGTTCATCCTTAAGATCGGCGGGAGCAAGAATCTTAAGGTCCCCTGCATCTTCTAACTAAGCGGAGCGCAACGTCAGTTGTCACGGAGCGTCAAAGAAATCTTCGGATAAAAATGCTCCGTCAGATCGCCGGAGATAGACCCTCTCAATACCATCAAATTAGCTCCTAGAAATGGTACTGTTAGTATTTCGTGGATGACAAATCCTTCCCCTTAACATTACTGGACGTTTCCACAATAAAATAGCTTATCTAGAGGTTAAATTCAAGTTAAATGAGTTGGAGAATTTCACTCCGTCCCACTTTAGGCACACCACCGTTATCATGAAGCTAGCGTCCACTTCATCAAGTACTTTTTCCACGTCAGTGTGACGTTATCTTTATAGTAGCCTCGGTTGATTAGAAGTTTGCTGGTGCCGTGATTAATTTACGCATTTTGTTTTCTCTTCAATGAGACTATTTTTGACTTGATATAATTTTGCACATTTCGCCTTAAATCAGGGCATATGAACGCCAGGAACTTTAGAGATAGGTCAGTCTACAGCATGCAATTCCATAAGCGCTCATCACTTAACTGATATGTACGTAAGAATCGAACTGATAATTTCAGCTTGCATGAATACTAAAGATGTTTGGAAAGCTATTACATCAACGTGATGACGCAGTAGCTGCGAGGTGCAACAAGGAAATTTTCTTCCGAAAGTGCGGCTAGGTAAACCAGCAGCCATTAGCTAATGCTAGCAAGTTCTAGACATCTATAGATTTTTAGACATTTCAATCAAATTCCATTTCCACATAAAAAAAAGATACTTGTGTGTAATCAATTGCTGAACAGTCTTTGCCTATGGTATATCTAAATATAGTATTTTTTTTTTAAATGACATGGGCAACCTAAATATAGTATAGCGTCAAGTTCATGCATAGTTCTATGACCCACAAAGATGGTCTATCTAATGGCATGGGCAACCTAAACATAGTATAGTACCAAGTTCAGGAATAGTTCTGTGACTCACAAAGATGGTCTATCTAATGACATGGGTAACCTAAATATAGTATAGTATCAAGTTCAGGCATAGTTCTATGACCCACAAAGATGGTCTATCAAATGACATGGGTAACCTAAATATAGTATAGCATCAAGTTCTGGAATAGTTCTGTGACTCACAAAGATGGCATATCTAATGACACAGGCAGCCTAAATATAGTGTATATTATCAAGTTCTGGAATAGTTCTGTGACTCACAAAGATGGTCTATCTAATCACATTTTTAACCTAAATATGGTATAGTATCAACTTCAGGAATAGTTCGATGACTCACTTGCAAGATACTAGCTTTATTCTATGTAAAGGTTTGACAGAAAAAAATCTTGACGTTAGAGGAAACTGTAGAAATGAAGAACGTGGAGGCTTGAATGCATTTTGCTTCGCATTAGTATCATTTTTTTACGAACTATTATCTTAGGTCAGCTGATATATGTTACTAGAATCAATTTCCTCTTTGAAATGAATGGGAGATGGTATCACCTAGTGTGGGCAAGTTTGAACACAAACCTGAAATTATTATTGGTCATAGGGGGCAGTTATTTACGACGATAAGCTACCACACTGAGTGTAGAGGGAGCCTGTGGCTTATGTATTTCAACTTCGCGTCGGATGACTACCAACTCAACAATTTTGGATTAACTTTGATATCTTTTTTACAAGGTAAGTTCAGACTGGAAAACGTGAGATTAACCTTGGACGAAAAAAAAAAAAACCCATCTAACTGTGACCCCACCTACATCGAACACCGAATCTCCCGTTAGCTTATCTTCGTTGTTTCAATGCCAGCAGTTTTATCCAACCGGACAAAGCACCGGCCATAGTACCGGCCATAGAACCGGCCATAGCACCGGCCATAGCATCGGCCATAGCACCGGCTATAGCACCGCCCATATTGGTATATCATTTCTAAAAGCAACCTACAATCAAGTATCCGTTAATGATTGGTTTACGAAAAGCAAGACCATGCGCATGGAGATGTATCTACTATAAAGTACCCATAGTATCGTCCAATCTTAAAAAAAATAGCATCCTTACTGTTTATTGAAATTCTTGTCAAAGTTCGGAGGCCATTCCGTAAATTAAAAGAAATATGAGAAAAAGAAATATTCAGTGCTACCGTGACTGGAAAACAAGTAAAACAGTATACTTACCAGCAAAACAGGTAAGCAATAACGAGAAACGAACTATGGTACTTTGATTCCTGCGAAAATAAAAAAAATAAATGGACGTTAAACCATAGTCAAAAATACATAAATAGTAATGATATAATATTCGACATCGAAGAGAATATGACGTGCCAAATGTTACAGGAGCACGCCACCAAGATCTTGGAATTGGGGGCATTGGGGTCTCAAGCAGGAATGTTTTTTTTAGGGATGCTCTCCAAAAAAATACGTTGAGCCACTTGTAGTAAAGTTATTTAGAAGAAAATAGCTCTTTCAATCTTTCTTTGTGAGTATAATGTAATAGTATTATCATACATTTATTTACTCCGTTGCAAATTTCTTTTCATGTTATTGTATTTTAGGTAAATTTTGCATACTTTCTACTTTTTGTAAAATTGATAGAACTCACTACTTGGTGCACTCATATTTTTGTTGCTTCTTTTTTTGATAGAGAAGCTATTTTATATTTAGGTAGGAACTTATATTTTCTTTTTAGCCTATTGTTTGTAAATTTAAAGTGCTCATTGGGTTAATATTGTTTATGTTGCGACGAGTTGGAGGGATTCGGATTTTTCATCTTATATTTTCATTTCATCAATTCCTAAAGTTAATCAATTTTCCTTTTATTTAGTGATGTAACTACAAATTTAGCATCATCAACCACAGGACTCCCGTACGCTCTAATTGAAGGTAGTCATTATGGAGCTTGCTGCTCTCTGGAGGTGAAGCGTTTCCAAAGTTGCTCATTAAATATGCAGATTATGTTATTTAATATGCAAATTAATGCTGTTACTATGTAAATAACTACATTGTTGGAGTTTTATCGAAACTTTTATTTTTAGAAAGGTCTGTAAAGTTGCTTGACAAAAATCGTTTCCTTTTCAGAGCCTCCGTTGTTATAATGCGCTTATCAGGATACTGGTGTAACACGAGTATTACAAGTCCTATAGAAGTTCACTATGGTTCCTTGAATTAACATTAATTTAACTGAAGTCATTAAGTCTTAATCAAGATTAATCCACGATTTATCACAAGCAAAAAATGTTTTGGACTTAGTTTGTTCCTCAGAATGCTGATCAGCCAAAGGTACTCAACTACCTAAGTATTAACTTGGAAAACTCTCACCATTGTAACACATAATCTGTAGGAAAAGTATATCTTTGCACAATATATGGCCCATTCTGAAGTAAGATCTATGTACATTGAACAATGCAAAGGGTTCCACTACCACAATGCTAATTAAACAAACCGTTTACATTAAAAAGCAAAATAATCATAAAAGAAACACTTTGCATGATTTAAAAAAAAAAGAAGGTCCATATGGTCGATATGGGACCAATAATGCTGAACAACCTAAGGAAACCACTACTATAGTATTATTTAGACTTCATGGCCTACGTGTGACCTTTGATGCCCAAATGTTCTACACTGATGACTCTTAAAGGGGAAATCAGGGTTTATTTTCACTATTTATTTCACTACAATTCCCCACCGGTATCGTACAATGAGTTACAACTAACAAATATGATCAAGATTATCTCAAAACATGTGGACAACTTCGAGAAACGAGTCAAACTCGCAAATATCGGTGAAGAACTCCGAAAGTCTGTAACATCCATATTCATCGAATCAAATATGAATATTCAATACTATCGCCTTTACAAGGTATGGGGAGGTGTGGTTGAACAGTTTCATACGTAGCCTACATGTGCTGTATGTATCATCAACTATCAGTAAACTCTTGTTTACTTAGCATTGCGCAATGCACGAACAGCATAGGAACCGTAAACATTCTGTTATGTTTATTCATACAACGTCATTTCAGTCTTACGCTGTGATTGGTCATCGTATAGAGGAGGCTGTCTTGTCTTGTACATGAACGTTTATTTTTTTGTACCCGACAAATGTTAAGAGTTCTCATTCAATAGTAATTAACGCAATAATTACCGTTTCTAACTACCTTCAAACAACTCCCCAACGTCTCTATATTTCGGTGAACAATCAGTTTAGAAAGAAAAATCAACTAAAGGTGAATTTTCTCAGTCAAACCCTGATTTCCCCTTTAACACAAGGATCATTGACTCCAACTTTTAAGAAACTGCATCAAAGATTGTTTGATAAAGAGAATAATTGCTAGCAATTTTGAACAAATAGATCTATAGAAAGCCTCATCACAGTACCTTACACCATTTGCTTGATGTGAGCACAGGTGCTGAGCTAATCTGCGGGAAATAATTAGGCTTCAACAGGCAAACAAACTCAGTAACAATATTTATGACAATGCTAAATTGACCCAATTGCACAGTTGACCCAGTGCATAAGTTATGTTACAGTGCTTACGCAATACATTTTGAGGTAACATTTTGCATTTATATAGAGAACTGGATAAATCAATATACGTTACCCTCAGTAGGACCAAGTTATTGGCGCGATGGTATCTGTCCTTCATACGTATGTAAACGTTGAGTGCATAGTTGGCAGTCAAAAGGAAAGTGATCAGATAAAACATCTACAATGGATAAGAATTAAATCAACAGATTAACGGATACTAGCTCGTCTTATTTAATGATACTGTAGTTCTTAGATCATTGTAATGACCCTTAAAATAGTTAACGCTCCCATCTTACACTCTCCCCCCCCCCCCTGGGGTTGGTGGTACGCATTTCCCTTGTTTATGTCAATGAAAAGTTGCATGCTAAATATTACCAGTTAAAAGACATAGGGTTGCTGTCAAAGGAAACTTCTAAAAGAGGGTGCTGTATCTCCATACCAATCAAATATACGGCTCTGATACAAAAGTACCATTCACTCTCATACATCCCACACATACAACTTTGTTTTCCATTCATTCCGAGGACCCCATTGTGCTTTCTTTTGTTTTTTTCTTCCTCAATCCTAACCTTAACCGAATAGACTGTCTATTGTTAATCTTGAGAGGACCGGAGAAATCTATCGAATTTTCTACAGAGGACCTAAAATCTATTGTTTCGGTCCTCGATCCCACCCGAAAACAAGGGCACACCCACACGCGCACACACGCACACACACGGCGATTGCCAAGTTGAAAGGACAGAATAGGCCGACTTCTCACCTCAGCAAATATCTGAAAATATTCACATTCCAAGTCGCACCGGTATGTCCAGACAGTAGAGCTGAGAATGAGGAATACGGCAAGCCCTGCGTCGGCGCAGACGAGGTGAAAGAGAGGTCGAACCTGGGAGAACATCATCGACTTTTCAAATTATTGTGTGAATAACCGTATGTGGTAAATTTATTAGATACCTATGCATAACAAAATGCGTAATTAATTCTTATAAGTTCATTTGGGGACATGCATGAAAAGAAGATGACGAGTCCAATTTTAAAGCTTCAATCTCCACAAGTGACATTTCTTGCACAAGTTGAGATTAAATTAATCTGAAAAGGAAATAACTTAATGTAAATGATTGTAGCAGTAAATGTATAAATAGCAAAAGTTATTAGTTAACAAATTGTCTTCTGTAGTGTTATTATTGCGGTAACTAATACTAATTGAATAGGTCTGCTATAGAGAAAAGATGAATCTAATTAGTTCACTTTTTTGTATTGTTGGCCCTAAACTAAATTCAGACTGTTCTTAGTAAATGCGAGAATGTTAATAGTCCATGCCACTATTGAGTCGGGCCTTGACACTTGTGATTCGTGCTTTACATAAGAGAACATCCCACGAGTAACCATTGCTCTGACGTACTTCTCTTTTGCCGCAGATTCTCCTATAGACCAAGTAGCATATCATCGAAAATGATGCCAATAAACTTATTGCAGCAAAAGTGACTTGTACCCCTCCGACAACTGTGATACTCTGTAAAGAGAAAAGAATGTTTACTGGAACTTTGACCTTGCAAAATGTTGTAGAATTTACAAAATTCAAATTCTTTCATCCAATACTTCTAGTTAAAGGGAAACAGGGCGTTTGTCTTAGAGAAAACATCCATATTTTTTTAACCAATGTGTGTGGACTAGAACGACAGATTATTCAAAATGAGGAGAGACAATAGCCTTCTTTTCAATGAATAAGCTCCTCACAGATAGAAATTCGGTTATTTGTTGCTCAACACTAATTTGTTCACCCAAGCTTTTCAAAATTCAAATGATGCATCTTCCATTACTCATCACGTACATAATGTTTTGAGAAGATGAAAATAGATGTTTATTGATGAAGTTGAATGGTTAACAATGAGTACCTTTTTTTCCTTTTGTCTGTCATGTTGGCGTAGTCTAAACGAACTATTTCCCTTTAAGGTACCTTGACCAAAGGAGATCAATTTATGTAGCAAAATAAGTTTACAGGTATAAAATGCCATATAAACGACTTTTGTATTCTATGATACCGAAAAGGTATCTTGTCAATATCAAATCAAGACAAGCACTGGCTCTTACTTTGGATACGCTGCAATTTGACTTATGATGTGCCGAAGACAAGGTAGACAAAACAGCAGTTGTTCGATGAACGGGCAGTAATTGACTCTCCATAATAGTGTCCGCTGTCCTGTAAAGAAGTCGTAAGAGGAAGATACACTGTAGAACAAATACTACAAAATGTGATAAATTGATTCTTCCAGCTAGATACAAGATTAACATATTTTCTACGAAAAGGAGGGGAATTTCTTTGTAACTTTTTCTTTTACTGGACTCACATTCCAAGTGCTGTCAAAATTACTTTTATTGACTAATATTACAAGCCACGATGAATCACGCACCGGTTTGCAGATTGGAATCGTGCATAATGTGGCAAGGTAAGGAGATACATGTAACACGACATTTACCTTCCCATCTTTCAAACTCTCTCCCTTGTATACGATTTTTGATCAGTGGCGTCAAGACGAGTGATCGCAGTCCTGGGGGAGGGGTCAAGGGGGAGGTGGCGTACCAAGTCCCCTTTGAAAAGTTTCTGCTAACGTAGGGTGGGCTTTATGCAAAGTGGTGCTACATTTGCAGCTAGATTTGAATTGAATATATCTTCAGGAATTCTTACTTTTGAAGTAATGATTTTATTTTCATCTTGTTGGGTGAAATATTAATTTTGAAACTTGTTCTGGGTTATTGAGATTTCTTCCATCTGGCAGAGACTTTGCACCTCAGCCCACAACTCCACCCAGGTCATAGCGATTTGTATAAAAGGCTGATCTTGGGGGTAGGGGTCAAAACGTGTACATAGGGTGGGCTAGATGCAAAGTGGTGCTACATTTGATGTTAGATTTGAATTGAATATACTGTCAGAAAAACCTCTTTTGTTTTTTATCTTGCTTCGTGAAATATTTATGTTCAAACATTTTCTGAGTAATTTAGACTTTTTACTCCCGTCACAGCCCATGCACCTCAGCCCACAACTCTGCTCAAGTCATAGTAATTTGTACTACAGGGTGTTATTTTTTCATCCTCTTTGGTGATTCTGGCATTCTTAAACCCTTCCAGGTAATTCTTTTTTTTTCACCTGGCACATTCTCCGCATCCACGTCTACGCCCTACCCAGGTCATAGTGATTCAAACAAATAGCTAATCTGGGCGGAGGTTTCTAACCTGGGGGGCTTTCCATTCTCCTTTAGAGTTTTTTTTTAACAAATACGTCTCACTTAAAACTTCAAATGCTGTATTTGTTTATGCTTTGTCATATGAGGTGACTGATAAAAAATGTGTATTGTCTCAGTTTTGTCGTTACATTTATTTTTGGCTATGTAGCAATCAGAAGTCTAGAGATAATGCATGTCAAGAGTGTATTATTGAAAACGAATAAAATTTAAGATGTTCAATTGTAAATAAAAACAGAGGAACTATTACCAGTGTTGTAGTATTGGCTATTCTTACAACCGTGTCACTGTCTCTGTCACTGAGTTTGTAGCAAATGAAGCAATATAGAGAGTGAAATCTCTGTGACAGGTTTACTTTGTAACAAAGGTGCATGATAAGTTTTTCTCTCATTTCATCTGTATCAAACTGCCGTCACGCTAGGTTGAAGTTCTCCATATGGTTCCACACTAAGCATAGTAGGATGATAATTTCCTGTATGAGTTATTTTTTCTTCAGATCACACAGAATTTCCCTCCAAATCAATTGCAGCACCTCGAATAAGACGCTAACAGTGAGGGGAGTTAAGGCACAAAGGCCTCAAACTGTGGAAAATTATAGTTGAAGTCTTTTGAAAGTGGGAAACAGTTTAGTTTTCTACGGGCCTTGGTTACTTTGGTATAATAGACTGAAGTTCGCAATCTAATTCAATACAGTGCTCATGAGGAACGGCAGATGATAGTACCCCTGGTAATATCTGGAGTGGCCTAAGTTATACTGAGGTTTATATGAGCCATAACATCATCAGGGTGTCAAAATTCTGAGTGACAGAATTAAGTAACTCTTCAGCGAGTATTGAGGTCGAAAATAATGAACAAAGTTTCACTGACACATCACATAGGTCTTGCGCTCAGATCTGGGTCTAATTGGAGAAGGCTTTGCACTGTTTCATGAAGCTGGAAAAAAAAAAATTCAACATGTCGGACGGAGGATCCTAAATCCGTCCCTAATCACTCTACGTGAAGTTGTTTTAAGCCTAAACAGGCTTGCAAGAGGTGGCATCCCACGAGACCGAAGGTTTACGGGACCAAATGTTCGCCAGACCGAAAATTACAAAGGGTTCGCGGGACAGAAGGTTCGCGAGACTGAAAATTAAAAGGAGTTCACGAGAACGAAGGTTCGCGAGACCGAAATAAAAAAAAAAAAAAAAACGTTGAGGGGTAATAAGTCTATAATGTGTTTTGTCATTAAACCTCAACTCTGGATGCGAGATATCAAAATTGGATGTGTAATGAAGTTAAGTTAATGCAGAGCTGGTCTCTTTGATTTGGTGAGAAATTTGACAATTTTACCCACCGATTATTTAGGGAAAACTTGAAATGAAACAGACAAATTATTTATCTATACATCTTGTGAGTTATTAGGGTATATTTGTCATTGGGTCCATGCCCATTGTAGAAATATCACAGAGACATAACTTGTACACTAGAAACTTGCGTTAACTGGTTAAAGGGAAATAAGGCGTTTGTTGTACAGAAAACAATCATATTTTTAAAAACCAATGCTTGTGGACATAGAATAATAGATCATCCAAAACAAGAAAAAACAGTGGCCTTAAGCTTCTTTTCAATAAAAAGGTTCTCACAGATATAAATTCAGTTATTTGTTGCTCAAAAATACTTTGTTCAAACAAATTTGCCAAAATTCAAATGCGGCATCTTCCGTTATTCTTCACAAACGTGGTTTTTTTTTTTTTCTTTTTTTTTAGGAGATGAAGCTTGTAGGCCTACAGATGCTTATTGAGCTACGGAGTGCCAAGTGTATCACAAATACAGAAAAAAAAGTAAAGTATCAGAAATAATTTCAACACATCAGAAAAAAAATCCAGTAGGCCCTATATCAGAGAAAAATCAGTGTATCAGAAAAATAACAGTCTATCAAAAATAACTACAATCTATCAATAATAAAAAGAAATCAGCTTGTTTAAAATCACCTAAGTTTGATATGCTGATTTCATCGTGTCATTTTGATACACAACGGCCAGCCAGTGGTGTGCGGGGTGTAACAAAAATCAAACTCGAAATCAGGGTATCAGAAGAGATCGCGATACACAGTAAGTCTATGTCTTTCTCTCGGTATTGTAGCTCCCCACGTGTTCAGCAATGCATGAGCATGAGGCAGGCCCGGCTGTGTCAGAAGACACTATACAGTGCAGGTACTGTAGGCCTTACTGCCATATGTACAGCACAGCACTGAGTCTGAACTGATTTCTGATGATAATCCACAATCAAAATACGGCCGTGCGTTGGACTTCACCCGGGAAAGTGATGGATCACTTAGTCGTAGGGGAAGTTTTTTCGGCAATTCCAAATCTTCCTAGAGACATAAACCGGGTTTTACTTGAAACGGACGTGACTGCCTACCAAGTGAGACGAGTGGAAGACACAGTAGCTTGCAGTTGCTCAATCAGATCTTGAACTGTCTTCAGCTTGCCGATACCGTCCGTGCTGGTGTCAACCTAATTCTTCTGTATGTCAAAAAATTACATTAGTACTATATTACATTAGTACTTAACTTAGGCCTTAGAGGCCTATAGGCTGGTCCGGAAAGGCTAAAGTAAAAAATGACAGTTGCGGCGACCGGATTTAGACTGGTATTACTAACTCAAACACCCCTTCAATGACGGTTAAAGACAACAAAAATTACTGCATCTGTCCATATTCATCAAGGACTTGCTCTCAATTGTTGGTGGTAGGCAGCCTTAGGTCTACAGCAAAGGTGACTGTTGAGTGTTGTTTCCTGTGATGCATCTGCCGAGTGTTTGGTGCAGGTGTGATGGAGCTCGCGCCAAGTAAAATGGCATACAAAAAACTGCGTATACTTTGCCGATATCGTACTTCTCATGCGATACCACGGTGCTAGTTCGACACAGATATCGCGATGTCAATATCACTGTAGACCAGTTTCTGATACCCTGATTATGCTTTTAACTTGCAGATTTTTATTGGATACACTTGACACATCCCAGTCTCGCCGTAGCGTATCAAAAAGTGCACGATGAAATCAGCATATGAGACTTGTATGATTGGACTTCATGATTTGGTTTTTAACAAGCTGATTTCTTTTCTAACATGCTAAATTTATTCCTGGTACACTGGATATATTTCTGATATACTGGATTTGTTTCTAATATACTGGATTTGTTTCTGATATTGTGGATTTTTTCTGATACCCTACTTTCTTTTTCTGTATTTATGATACACTTGGCACTCCGTATTGATCAGACTGGATGGTTTAACAGTTATTTTCTTTGTATTTCATCTTGGTGTATTCTTAATTCCCCACTTCCCCTTACAAGGCAATTCACTATCCGAAAGAAGATGCACTCCAGTAGTTGGGTACCGTAGTTGGGTACCGTAGTTGAGTAGGCCTACCGTAGTTTGGTACCGTAGTTGTGAACAGTTGGGTTCAATGAGATTGGCGGGGACGTTTTTTTTTTCTAAATCGTCTGACCCGAAAAAAGTTTATATGTATACGCAGACGTATACGCAAAAAATACTTACATATATGATTACAGTATGGTATACTGCATGTATAGGAAACGCATTTTCACATGATTTACTTCAGGGTCTTATTCAGTAACTCATGTATCGTGTACCACACTGCTCAACATCATGAAGATGGAATCAGTAAGTCATCACATTTATTGGCTTTTAAGACATTCTATACGAAGTGCAGATAGCTGTCACATTACAGCGACGAGTGGGGAAGATCATTTCGACAACAACACGTTTCGCATAGACCACTGGGAACTATTCTCTGCTTTTTGAAATGGGGGGGGGGGGCGGCAACTCCCTCGTGGAGGCAAATCCGCACAATCGCATAATATATCAACCCAATGGACCTTGCACATGACGAAGCACCTACGATAAGAATCGCCGACTAGCTATCGGTATTGTACGCACCGAAGATCAAAGAGGTCATTCACTGGGAAGAGATCGAAGTGCTATGAAAACGATAGAACGATAATCACACTGATATCTGCGTCCATCTTTTACTGGTAGCTTTAGCTTCCTGCCTGCAGGCTCACTGAAATTGCAAGGCCACTAAAAATACCCATTACTTCCACACATCGTCACGGTCCCTTCCCGACCCGAACAGCCATCATAATGAACACTTACTTCACCTTCTCCGAAGTTCTCCGAAAAAAAGAATTGAAGATTTCAACCTACATGCTGAATTTACGATTGAATTTGTGAGGATTGAAAGAAATCATTTACAATCAGCAGTTTAACTTCAGTTGAAAAGGTTTATCCTCAAGTGAGAAAAAAGGAAGAAGAACAAAAAAAAGTACACATCCCTTGTTTTACTTTTCCACCATTACTTTCCACGTCAGCACCTGGCATTGATACAAAATAATACTATCTGCATAACAAACTTCTATTACTACTGAGAGAAGTAGTGTGAGATCCTATTACACATCAATTAGCTAAATTAAGTTCTACATAATGAAGCCTTATTCATGAGCAGGATCTGTTACTTGTACTTATTGTTGGTGTGAACAAATTAATTTATTTTTATTTCAACTTTCCCCTCCGCTCATTTGCTTTACTTGTTCTCTCAAAAACTATAATATTAACTTATTCATTCTTGCTCATTCTTCGACACGATAATGTTACAAACACTTCACAATGTAGGTGACTGCTTGTCTTATTTTTTGTTTATCATTTTATTCTGCGACAAATTTGTGAGACTCTATATCTGTTTCAAAGAACGTAAACCCATCACCAAAAGTGAGGGGGACTTTTTACTATATTTACAAATCGCGGTCCTGTGGAAAACTGAAAGGTGTCTAAATGCCAAATGGTCTAACATTTGGTCAAAATTTACCTTTTAAAATGTAGTGTCAATTTATTAGTATATATGTGTTATTGTTTACACCTTTAAAGTATAATGTTGGAATCGTCTCATCTTCTTGTCATAATCCATAACCAGAGACTGTATTGGCTGATGTTCAGATATCCTTAAAACGTACAATCATTAAAAATATATGTAACAAAAACATTACTTAACAGAACCATTAATTGAAAGAACCGTAACTGGCCCACCAATTACTCAGATAAGAGCATGGGGTGTATCTTGGTTTTTGTTGTGAGGGAACAAACTCGACTCATTGTTCCTATTTTTGACCGCCAGACCTGGCAAAGCGGCATGAGGGGAGGGGTGTTGCCCCACCAAGGCTTATGCCAAGATTCCAAATCAGTCAGTCTAGAGATACGCCATAGGAAGCGTAAGAAGAGGGACCATGTTTACCCTTCTTATTTTGTCCAATCATAGTGCAAAATTGACTTTCTTTGACACCCTCACCCATGAACCTAAAATACAGGTTACGTGACGTAAAAGCAGGTTTGAGTGCCAGCAGGACTACCTAACCGGAACGCCACATCGGTTGGCTCAGCAGCGTTAAAGAAAATTTTGGCTTTTCAAACCCTCCAAATGGCCGGAAACGGCATTTCTTAAGTGTTCTAAGCTGTATGTACATAGCCTTGAAATAGGGATCTCATGCCTGCAATTTCTCAATTAGGCCTAGCAATGAGATAAAAATCAATTTAAGAAAGTTGGTAATATACACATATCAGATGGGTAGAGATGATGCAAGAATCATAATGATATTCATACTCATTTATTTATTCTTGGAACAATTGGTAAATGGTAGTGGGAGAGGGGGGATTCTGAAGGTCCCTTTATACCCCACTTTTCATTAACTGATAATGAACCATTTTAAGCTTGAGAAAAAAAATGAAAATTGGGGCATGGGGGGGGGGGGAGGGGAACATGACCTAATAGGACCAAGCGACGCAGAACCCGATTGAATTTTTTTTAGGGAAATGTCCGGGCAAAACATGAGCTTGTAGCATGCACCATGCGACAAACATAAGCTTGTCGCATGCACCATGCGACAAGCTCATGTTTGACAAGCTTTAATTATAATGGTGAATTTGACGATGCGGACGTTCTAAATTTTAACCATGTTCATCACACTTGTAGAATTCATCATTTTGTAAAAGTGTGTGTGTGTGTGTTTGGGGGTGGGACTAATTGGAGATGTCCCCTCTTACAAAAAGTGAAGGAACGTGTCCCCCGTCCTCTATGATCTACGTCCATGTCTGCTTCCCCTCCAAAAATCACAACTTTTTGATAGTTTTAAGTGTTTAAAACTCGGATTTATAATGGTGCTTCTATGTGAAAATAAACTTATCCCCGGATGACGAAGTTTTGCAATGCAACGAAATCTCAAATTATTTAGAAAGACATTACACAGAACTGCTTTTAATGCATGCAGATCCCAATATCGGGAAACTACGATAGGTTTTGGAAGATATACAATAATAAAAAATAAAAAAAAAAATATCAAGTTGCTTAAGTTGAGAGTCATGGGATCTAACTTCCTAGCTGTCTGGTGTTTTTATTATTTTCTGTTTCTAAGCCAGGGATTCCCATTGATTGATCAACGTGATTACGACTGTCATATAGCCATCTGATTGTTTAATGTGGTTTTGGATGCTTGCTTGAGTTGCACTTAAATCCCTCGTGCAAATACACATTTTCTTATCACGCCACAAGTGCAAAAAGGGCAATAACCCAACGACTATAATCAATTACGATTGAATGTGTATCTTGAAAAAGAAAATTCTAAGGAAAATTAGAAGAGGAATTACTTTGACGAGATACCGACTTAACAAAACAACAGTTTTCTGTACATTTTTATTACTGTCTATTAAAAAGGCAAAAATATCCAAATTTGACGCCTTAAAAGGATAATTGATCTCTACAATACCAATCAGTGTTTGACGATTTTTGAAGTCGGTAACCCGTCAATGCAATGTTCCTTATACGCTTCCGTAGATTGTACTTATCAAACATGTGTGGATCTATCTTCATTATCAACATGTACGTGAAGGCCAAACAAAACTTTTTATCACGGAGTTTGTACCTTGACCTAGAGATCGGTTGTTCCCCTTTCATCATGTTGAAATCGACAATTTTCTTCATTCAGAGCGGGAACGAACTATTGAACGCAACTTGGCAAAGTAAATAAATACTTACAGTTTCAGCCGATGGATTACTTTATTTATTTGTTTTTACTGTACTCGAGAATTGAGCATGTTGATGGCACATAATGCCATAGCATAGACCCACTTTTCGGTGAGTCAAATGCTCAATAAATTGAATATCTTCGATTAATTATCAACCGAAAAACCATTTTTATAAACTGATAAACATATATTTTCGACCAAAAAAACACATACCTTACCATGTCGACCCAAAAACGTGAATTATCAACCGATAATCTCCGTTCATCAGCAAAAATCTTGGTTTCCCGAGCAATAAAATCGGGGTGTGTCTCAAGTCGTCGCTCCTTATCGGTGTTGGGAATTGAAGTGTTTAGTAAAATGAAGAACATGTATTCACAAGTAACATATAGAGGCTGATAGCCACATTGTGGTGTCAGTGAAAAGCTGTTTTGACTAGCTGAATATTCATTTTACGTGTACTCCCATCTTCCCATTGGCTCGTTAAGGAAGCGCAAGTTGGTTGCATGAAAATTGTCAACCATACACTTAACAAGGTTTGTTTTTTGTTCTGCCGGAAAACTTTGAAGTCATACTGCGGAATTTACCACCTGAGACCTATTTATTATCCCAAATTGTCAGAATGGTGCCACTGAAAAACACACGAAGCTTTTGGACATGAAATTTACATGCTTTTAGCCTCTTTTTTGCCCACTCACTCCATGACATTGAAAAAGTCTTGTTAAGTATAATTAAAACTTTGAAGAAGAAAAAACTGAGCCAACGACAAACAACAACACTAACAGCACAATTCACTGCTAAGCGTGTCTGCCATCCGTTCGTATATGTGATCGTGTACTCGTGCATGTCCGTGTCAATCATAGAAATATTTAATCAATTCTCTGGAGTTCACGGAAATTCGCTCACAAAGCAAGAAAAAAAAAACAAAAACATTAGGAGCCATCCATTCTTGAGTTCCGTGTCGGGATCTGGAAGGGCTCTGGACCCGAATGATATGCATGACTTAGTTTACACTGGATCACACTGAACTAACTTACGTCACAATGTCGACACGCAAGGGGTTGACAGCAGAGCAAATATATGCTACATAAAATGGCATAAGGATAAATATGTAACACACCATCCAATGCAAGGTTCCCAAATAGTTTTAATATATACCATCCCTCAGTAAGTTGACAGCAAAATTGAAAACTGATATCTCATTGTCATGTCCAGGAGCAATAGTTCTATAGGGTCCAGGGAGCGAAGCCACCGGAGGCTTGGACATTTTAGCATATTTCTCGCGGAAAATAAGCCTACGCTGGACTTAAAAGAGGTGAATGCATATGTAAACATCGAACAGATTGACTTTTACATGTAGGCCTTTCTACAAGGCCAATATGCTGCAGCTAAGTGTTGGGGGGGGGGGGGGGACTGGGTTTTTTGTGGTGTTAGTAAAAGAGCGGTAGCAGAAAATGACATGCGCTAGCATCGTGGGCGGCCATGGACAAGGTTTCATACTTGATATCCTTTCCTCTTACAATTTGGTTCAAAGTCGTCATTGATGATCACGAATGGCTGGGTCACGGTCATACTCTGTGTATATCTTATGTGATATTTTAAGGAATTGGCATTCAACTGGATTATAACGAATACTAATTATTGAACTTTGAACTTTGTAAAATATCGTGCAGTGATACCTAATTATCAGCAACAACAATATACTGATTGGCAGTCTATACTGAAAGGGTAGTACAGTAAGTCGCGGTCCGGAATAAGCAAACAAAAGGCAAAATGTAAATTGACAAACATTCACTAGCGTCGTATTTGCCTGTAGGCCTACCGGCCTTATCCACCAACCAGCAGTGGCGACACAGGGATTTTAGAATTTTTTTAGGGGGGAGGGGAAGCAACTGAAGGGCAGAGGAAACTCTCGGAGGGGTAAAAATTTCGCGCGTAGCCTGCGCTGAAACCGAGTGAGGGGGTGGTGGTGTCCATGCAGGGTCCCAAAAGTGTGCCCCCCCCCTTTTAGGGAGCAGCCACCCTTTTTCACCCAGCATATCTCTGGGTGAAAACTAAATCTCAGGATAGGTACATTTTTGTTCAAAGTGCATCATTAAACGCAGATATTCTAAACGATATTAATTATTCCGACTATTCCTCTTTAAAGTTGAGAACTTATTAATCCAAATGGAGTCCAGGGACAAAACCCCGGTGGGGGTCCAGTTGGAAGATCCCGCAAGCTCTGGGCTTTTAGCAAATCTCTGGGTGAAAAATTAAGTCTCATGATAGTATACCTCAAAGAGAAAAACCCCATGCGGCCCAGAGTTGTGGGGTCCAGAGCAAAGTCTGCTGGGGGTCCAGGGGTCCCTAAAACTCTGAGGTTCCAGGATATCTTTTGGTGAAAAAATTATATCTCAGGGATTCCTAGTACAGAAAGGTAAATGCAAAATTATGAGTATAAACAAGGTACACGTATGTATTTGTCAAGTCACTTCATCTGAGTGGAGGGGGGGGGGGGCTGGAGGGGAAGTCATCACGTCCATGGTGCCGCCACTGCCAGATTCCCCCCTGGATAAAACAGCGACAGCATTTCCATAAATGACATAGCACACAGACAAATCCTCTGAATACTTTGTCCTCAATCTATTCCTAAAAACGAAATAAAAATTTGAAGGAAAAGCAGCAATCAATCCATTTCCCATTCAGGTCAACGTTACACGCCTGGCAGTCGGTTTTTGAGTCCATGGAATACGTCATTACGACATTATATGGTCAATTAATTTCTCTGTTGTGATTATTATCTGAACAGTATATGGTTGACCTTCGTGATTTGTCGTAAACCTGTCATCACTTACCTCTCGTTATTCGTGAACAGTTGAAATGATTCAATTTTCAGGATCCACCAAACAAAAACGATATTTTCAGGAGTGGTGACGTATGTCCTTGCTTAATAAATTGTTAGAAGCGAATGTTTGTTATCCATGATTGCTGTTTTTACTTAATTCATTTTTTATGACCGGTTGGCAAATAGCCCAATCTTCATAGACAAATCCAGGCAACGTTTAAGTTTGTGTTGTGGTCGGTCACTACTTCCAACAGTTTTACTTGCTAGAATATTTCCAATCTGCCAAGCGTTTTATGTCAAGATGCTGCGTCATGCCAGTTTTAAACCCATTAAGATATTTGGTCCAATGTGAAAATGAGAGACTAGTTAAAGTCTCTTTGTGGTGAACTCTAAAATCCGTCTGATTCACCTCGTGACTGTACAATCAAATAATAATATATTTCTCAAAAGTCAACAATGAGCAGCTAGATATTCAAGTCGTTGAAACTATACTTGGCAACAGAATGTCATACTGCCTCTGTACAGGTAGGTATAAGGTACCTGCACAATCCAGATGATGGCCTAATTACAATACATGTCCGTCTCATACTATGGTAACATGTAATTGTGTGTCCTTGGAATATGCTAATGAAGCAATCTTGTCCACTGCGATGCGGTACTGATTTATATCCACTTCGCCTTCTCTGTGTATTACGTAAAATGAACGGGTCAAGTGATGCCTTTCATGAAGTCATGTGTTTTGCCGGTACGGTACCCGACAGTGCCTATGATAGTGATGGCTTCTGAACAAAGGCCGTGTGTGTTTACTCTTCCTATTTTAAGGTACACAAAGCCTACTTCAATTGATGAGGCGTGCACCTTTAGACTTTGTCCTATACCCTCTGTAGACAGGCCTACGTTGATTACTTCAGAGGCTTCGGAGAGATGCAACAGTATTTACCTTTTGCTCCTGTGACTGCTGATATTTTTCAGCTAAAAGTAATGCTATAAGTCAAAGTTCCTGAGAACAGCGGCCGCCCTAATGTTTTTGGCGGGATGAATATTTCCCCATGGCAAACAGCTTTCCCTGCTTGCTCCCCGTATCAGCTGAAGTTAAGCGGCCTGTCAGATATAATATATGTTTCTGTTGCCATTACATACATAGTGCATTCATCTCTCAGCTGTAAGAAGTCCTGAGACTTGTCACCCACCCCAGATATTTGTTCAAATCTCAGAGCTTTCGGGGGTTTGATCCCTGGACCCCACCTTGGATTGCCCCGTGACAACATCAATTGCCCTAAGACGGGCTCCTCGACCACACTCATTAAAGATCGCGTTACGCCCACATTCAATTGTTTCTCCCTAACATTTTGTTTTCCCATCCATTTATCATTTAATCCTGATGTCGCCACTGCCTGAGCTACAGTCATGTATAAGCAACTTAGATCAACGTATCCAGTCAGTACTCAAAAGGAATGTGTCAGTGGTATACATTTAAAGTTTCTTTTATACATTTTAATTTCTTAATTTTTCGCTACACCATCTGTTGTAACTTTCCCTGGAGCAGTGACGCAAAATTTATTGATATACATTTTCATACACCAAAGATCTTTGTGTGAAATGTTGTACTTTGCAATATGAAACCGTATCGGACCGTGAAATAAGTCCAGGCCAAATCTCAGTGGCGTAGCCAGCAGGGGGAAAGTGAACCCTCGAGAAATGTTGGGGACGCGGTGGATAATTTTGAAAGATAAAGGGGAGAAAAAAACAAGAAACGAAGAGAGGAGGAAGATATGATACTTTGACGGAGTTAGGGAAGCTGGTACTGTAGGCCTAAACAGATCAAGGGGGGGGGGGGGGGTGACTGGAAAACGTCCAGGCTTTATAAGTGTGATCGTTTTATGACCTTGAAAACTAAGAAGAGACAGATTAATAACACAATTGAGATGAGGTGTTCATAAAGGTGTGAATTCGAGTTTTCGATTGGCCCTACATGAGCCTGTTGCTTATACGCAGTAGGCGAGTATATGTGGTATAGGGTATGGAATCCGTGGCAGAAAGGTCGGAATATTTTTTTTTTTTTTTCACACAGGATGCATTGGCAATGGGCCTCACAGAACTTTCGATTACAACCTTCAGATGTTAATGATGTCATGGATTCTAAAAACAATTTTCCTCTATTTTCTTCCAATCCTAAGGCTGAATTAAAAAAAGGTAAATAAAATGCCAACTAAAGCTATTGCCGATAAGAACCAATATTATGTCAGATACTATTCAAAAGTACGTCAATTCTACTACTTAAGGTATGTCAATTCTGCTTCTTACAAGTACATCATTTTCGTTTTGTTTTTTTAAAAGTTGGAAATGTTTCACCACGGGTGCATGCAACAAGCGCATGTTTTGCATTGTCGTTTCCTAAGACAAAGTTTCAATCCGGTTTTCGGTCGCTTCGCTGCATAAGATAAGTGTTCAACCGTCTACCACATTTTTCATTTTTATTTTCAAGCTTAAAATGGGTCATTATCACCCAATGAAAGTGTGGGATCTAAAAGGTATATTTAGTACCCCCTACCCCCACTAATTGCAAACTTCTCCAAGAATAAATGAAGCAGGGTGAATAAGTCATAATTCTTGTATCGTCTCAACGCATCTGATATGTATTACCATTTTTTATACATTTATTTTTATCTCATTACTTTATCTCATTTTTATCTTATTACCCAATTGAGAAATTGCAGGCATGAGATCCCTATTTCAAAGCTGGATACATGCAGCTTAGAACAACCGGTACGTGCAGTTTCCGGTCATCTGGAGGATTTAAAAAGCCATAAAAAATTTGTATACGCACCGGGTCAACCGATGATGTCGCTCCGCTTAGACACGGTCCTGACGGTACACGCGCCCTCCAGTACCTTTTAACCTTTGTTTTAGATTCATCGGTTCGGGTGTCAAAGAAAGGCAATTTTGCACCATGATTGGCAAAGTAAGAAGGGGCGTGGGCGTCGATGGGGGGGGACATGTCCCCTCCACTTTTTTAGGGGAGGGGATACTAACACGTTTGTCCCCCCAGTTTTTGTAACCCGAACAAAAAAAACAGCAGTATACGTTATTCTTAGTGGGGGTGTAATTTTTTTTAACTTATGTTCTACGAAATAAAAAGAACTTTAGCAACAAGAGCCCAAGGGCACTCTGGTTCCTTGCACAGATGGAGAGCATATTATGAAGTTAAAGGGAGTATATTGCATTATTTTGTACAATAGCCTATATGGTCCATTTCTGACCATGAACTCTCACTTTTGTAACATAAAATCTGTAGAGAGAGAAACATATTTCATGCTTCTATAAAATGGCCCATTTCAGACATTGGACCCCAAACATGA
The DNA here is from genome assembly GCA_021234535.1 of Stichopus chloronotus. Classification (NCBI taxonomy): domain Eukaryota; kingdom Metazoa; phylum Echinodermata; class Holothuroidea; order Aspidochirotida; family Stichopodidae; genus Stichopus; species Stichopus chloronotus. The sequence goes on along the minus strand of CM037837.1, from coordinate 15,814,510 downwards.
CAAACATGCACCCATATGGAACCACTTCCATAGCACTAATGTGACCAACCATCAACAGTGTTACATATGTGTAAGAGAAGAAGTATTTTGCATGATTTCACAACAGCCTAGGGGCACTATGGTTCCTTGTACTTGGAATATACATACTGTAAAATGATATGCCTGAGTTCATAAATATCAAAGAAGCCATTTCAATTAATGCAATGAATTGAAGATGTTGATTTCTGCAATATACAGCAATATCCCATTCATTTTACAAAACACAAACAGCTGCGCATTTCTCATTCAAGAAGGGGCTCTGCAAATTGCAATATGGCTTATCCCATCTATGCCCCTTTAAAGTCCAATAAACTGATAGTATGCCTTGCGGGAACTACTGGGGTCTAGTTTAAACTGGTAAGAACACCAACGGACTTATTTTCTTTCATTGTTACCTGTCCACCTCACTAATTGAAAAGACACTTACATGAATGCACACATTAGCACTCAGGCACGAGGAGGTAAACTGATCCAGCCAAAACTTGTCTGGTGTGACCACCTACAGTAGTGCAAACAACACTGCTTCTTTTTCATTTGATCAAGAAATTGCTAACTCAAGCAGTACTTTCATGATGCACTGGAGGGGGACTGATGGTACATATGAGCATCCATAGCATAAGGTTTCAGACTTTTGCCCCCCAGTTCCCTCAGATGACCTTTGACCTCCACCAAAAAAAATAGGGCACACCTTCACAATATGGCAAACCTACATACCAAGTTTGACTTTCATCTGACATTCCCCTATTGAGTTACAGCGTACCCAAGCAAAACAGACTTTTGCCCCCAGTTCCCCCACATGACCTTTGACCTCCACCAAAAACGATAGGGCACACCTTCGCAATATGACGAACCTACATACCAAGTTTGACTTTCATCTGACTTTCCCTTATTGAGTTACAGCGTACCCAAGCAAAACAGACTTTTGCCCCCAGTTCCCCCACATGACCTTTGACCTCCACCAAAAACGATAGGGCACACCTTCGCAATATGGCGAACCTACATACCAAGTTTGAGTTGTATCTGACTTTCCCCTATTGAGTTAGAGCGATCCTAAGCAAGTGTCACAGATGCACACACACACACACCCACACACATACGCCAACCTGACTGCATAGGTTCCTTTGCTGACGCAAGGAACCAAAAATGAACAAGACTAGAGAGACTGAGAAGTGCCACTTAATGCAATCTGAGACGTAGTTTTATCCTCTACCGAAGTGCTCCCCCACTTTTATCTTTTCAAAATAGCATGTGATGATGGGGTGAAACTTGAGCCACGTCGCCCTGTTTTCCAATTTGACCCCTCCCAAACAAATTTTCTTGCAGTGTAGATTCCAAGTTCTTTTAAAGGTCTTCCCCATTTTGTTCTTAAGAATATAAAATTGGAAAAGTTGCTTTTGTCTTTGCATGACTAAAGATTAGCACCGTGTAAATATAGGTCTATAGCATGTGACCTCTGAAAAGCATCATATCCGGTTTAAACTGGTTGAGTCTGTACGGAAAACCAGAAGGATAGGACTGTTTGATCCTAAATTTTTATTATCTGATGCACTAGTATACAGGTAGGAGATATTGTATTCCGTTTGGCGAGTCACGGTCGCCAAACATGATCACTTAAATGGCCGTCCATTTTACACCCATTACTAGGCGGGTCAGTGGTCCTTTATTTGGGGGATGCCTGCTGGTAGGCCCTATACAAATAACATGGATCGAGATTACTGATTGGGGATGGGGGAGATGCTGAAAGGGTGTCCAAATGTATGTGTGTGCGTGAGTGGGTGTACAAAAAAATGTGTATCACGACTCTTCCTAGACGGTAAGTCAGATGACCCTCATAATTGGTGGGTAGGTGAACAGGTATGAGGTGTAGTGTCAGCCAGACTGATGACGTCATAGACCACAGAAGCGAAAAACACACTTTTAGCGTTACATCTATGCCAGGTGTGAATATTCTTAAGTTACAAAAATACCATATATGGAAAGTAGACGATATGAAATATGTGAAAAAATATTGATGAAGTCACGAGGTCAAAGGGCAAAGCTCAGACTGGCAAAAATGCTCTAAAAAAGGGTGTCACTATTTCCTCCTAGGCGATGAGTCGGATGAACTTCAAACTTGGTGCATAGGTGCTTGGGTATGTGGTATAGTGTCCAACTGACCGATGTCTTACCTCAAATGTCACAGATAACGGAAACGCAGAACACATTTCTACAATATCCCTATGTGTTATAAGAGTTATAAAACCACCATATATGAAAAGTAGACAATACAAGATTTTCCTTTTAAATATTGATGGGAGGCACAAAAGGGTAGATGAATGAGTATGAGATGTGGTATCCGCCTAACCAAGGGCTGTTATGCGTCAAGGTCACAGTTATTATTGTGCATAATACACTCTGATAGGTGCTAGTAGTGACTGCTGTCAACATGACTAACATCTTTGCCTTTCCATGAATGTGATACTGGTATTTCAATCTATGCAATCACGTTTTGGTCTGAGTGATTGTGTCTGTTCGCAACATCATTTTCCATGCGTTGGTACAGTAGAAATCACTCTTCGCAACTCCATTTGCTCCCCTAACAACTCTATGAGAAGAAGCAAGGAGAAAATGGTGACCATCCCTCCAAAAGCCCTGAGAATTGTGCTGAGAACCAGTGGCTCTTGCTTGCATCAGGTACTTTGTAACATGCATTGGTACTGCTTTGGTGACAGCTGAAGAGAGACAGGCCCAATGAAAGACCCGAGACCTGTAGGCGGCCGGACATACCTGGCTGATGAGGCGACCCTTCAGAAGGGCTGGGGACCATTTTCAACCCTGCAGGAAAGAGACTTGGTGCATACTTCAAACAAGTCCAACAGTGGTGATGACAGTGTTCAACCATGGCAACCACTTGCAATTCCGTAGTAGACTGTCATTGCATTGTATATGTTGTACATACAGACCCGTATGCAGCTTTTTCAGAGGGGGGAGGTTCGATTTTACTACAAGTGGAACATTTTACCCGACAGTTATGACCGACAAATTAAAACTCATTATATATATTGCTAACGTAGGCCTACTATCATAGGCTGAGCGGAACTCCAGATCTTGTGGGGTGGGAGGTTCGTCCGAACCCCCTGAACCCCCCTGGATACCGGCCTGACATATCAAAATGCAAAATTTTAGGAGGGGAGGAAAGTTGTTGGCAATGATGCTTGTCATTATTTGAAGGTGGAAATACATAACACCAATCTATTTCATAGAATAAACTATAAGAGGATTATGGGATATCTCTTGAAAAACAAAAGGAATTAAAATATATCCTTAACAACAAAACAAAGATTTCAATAGTAATGTCCAAAATGAAGTTATAAATGACTGCTTTGAGAGTAAATGTAAGGGGTTATCAACACCTTTGTATTCGATTTTGTGAGGTATTGAAGGCGTGCATGTAGAAATGAAATGTGTACAAAAAGATTATGGAATTAAAAAGAGCACGTGAAACCTGTAACTTTAACAGAAAGGAAAATGAACATGGACAGAATGTGCTTTGGTTTTCTTTCTTCAAGTGGAGTTTACTTAATTCTTTTTACTTACTCTTTGTACACTTCTCCTTTCCATTGCACCCTTCAACTTCACCATGTAGCACAGGTTAAGCATTATATTGATAAGAATCAAAAGACAGCATTATATGTGAAGCAGTTGTGAGAAACTGTATCCTGACCACTCAAGTGTGACATCAACTTCAACATCAATATACAATCACTGGTGGCCGGCCAGTCCTCGGCCGGGCACTAGCTAGTTACGAGCCAATTTCCAACCCATCGCACGGTAGTTGACTAATTGCTGTGCAGGGCCCCGCTTTCCCCTATACAGACCCACACTGCGTGCACCCGATTGGCAAATGGACCGATTAATTTAAACCGAAACTGACCAGGCGCCTGGTCAATATGCCAGAAGTCCAGGCATACATCGTCAAGACCTCAGCCGATTGGTAGGTGATGACTTTTTGATTCCCAATGTCGAAACTAATTTTAACTCTGAATTAAAATTAACATGGCACTTGATTTACGGAAATGACCTGATACCCGGCAGGAGATCTGCAGGTGCCCGGCCGATAGTGCCTAAAATTACGTGGGCAACTAGTTGTAGATTTGACTGGGGAATAAGTAACTTGAATATTCAGCAGTACTATTCACAATCTGAATGCACAGCTCAGTGCATTTTAACAGTACATAAAAAGATCATTCCAAACAATAGGAATGAGGTTTGCTACTCCATGGATTGCCTACTTGGTTTGAAATGCATGCCTTGGGCTTGTTTGTTGATGGGAAAAGGTCATTCTATGGACAAAATGACAGCAACTTCATCGAAAAGCTACTGGAAACAGCATAAAAACAGTAAACAGAATTCATGCTGAAAACTAAGGTTCTTATTATATGTGCATAATACAATGCAGCAGAGCAGGCCTCACTGGTGTCTCAAAAACGCTATTCAAGTTAAGAGTGCCTTGATCGGTATTGGGAATTGCAGCGTTTAGTGAAGCAAAGCACTGCATTTGAAAGCCACAAACTCACTACAGCACTCGGTGATCAATCGTTTTGACTAACTGAATATTCATTACTAGTATACTTCCCACTGGCTTGTTCAAAGAAGCATTCTCTTATGTTGAATGAAAACTGTCAACCACACCATACTATATACATTCTGTTGCACTGCTATGAAAATTTGAATTCATATGACAGAATTTATCACACGGAACATACTTCCCAAATTGACTGAGAGGTGCAAATAAGAATACACACTTAACTTTGGGATATGAAATTTTCATGTTCTCACTTTTTGTGCAATGCATGCTATCACAAAGTGCATGCATGCTATCACTTCAACAGTATTGAATTTATGATGGATTAGGCTTACTTTTCATGTAAAATGTAAGGTGGTTTTTTAATTTTTTTTTTTTGCTGTATAACATACTGGATCTTCTTTCAAATTCATTTCTTCCTGAACTGAAGCAAAATTGACTCAGAAAACTGAGACAATGCTTTATATAAGAGGTGGCAAACCAAACAAAGTTACTGCAACCTTGATCATCCACTTGCATGAGGGATGCATACGGCAGTAATGGGTAAACTTTCAAGTTCAATGAAAAGCTTTTTCCTGACAAAATAAAGCAACCATTGATGGTGAAAGAATACTGTCTGTTATTGACAGAGGATTCTTAGTTCTGTAATGTATACATTGAAAGACAAAATTTATGAAACTGATGCCAGAGAATTAGTTTTTTCTGAGGTTTATTCTGTCAAGGCTTTACTTGTAAACAATTATCTTGACTCAGCTGCAAAGAAATAAGACTAACTTGAGTATTAAATCTTAGTCCAGCAGACCAGCACCACCGCTTTATGTATTATTAGCATATCATGCATACACCACTTTATCTACAAACTAAATCTGTTCCAAATATTTTTCTCATACATGTGCCATTTGCACCGCGACTTTAAACGACTGTCCCACAGTTTGTGCCAAGGCTCTGAAAAATCTGCGACCAGTTTGTCCTGAGAGATATAACAATACCCATACATGACAACAAGTGACAGTCAAAAGTTACTGTTCCACCACTTGTTACTGTATAAGGCAATGCTTTTTCTGCTACATACTGTGATGCATGTTCTCGATAAGCCAAACACCTAAAACAGACAAAAGAACTTCATTACAGCTCAACAAGCATTGACACTTTCAAAGAAAGAACAGCTTTTTATTCCTTGCTTGTCTTTCTGATGTTCTAATAATTCTGATTGCAATAATACAAGGAGAATTTACTTTTAGTAAGCCTCAACGAGTAGCCTTATATGAAATGATTTCAATGAAGACGGGAATGTTTTCTTAAGATAACAGAAAAAAAAAAAAAAGAAGTGGTGAAAGACAATTATAAACAAATTTTAAATAACATGGGACTTAATAGAAGAAATAACATATGGCAAACAAATAGAATACAATGAGAAAATAAACCAAACTGAGTTTTCAAGAAATTATTTTGAATGTGGAGAGTACTGTTGCATATGAAGAGATTGGAGGATATCTATGAATCCTACGATAAATCAAGAAATGCCTCTGCTGTATTGATAATATATTTGTTATGCTGTATTGATGATACTACAATCATTATAATGTATGTTGCTGTGATAATAGACTCATTCTTTACTGATAAATAATTCCCATCATACTGTAATTAATGGTCATAATGCAGTCATCATGCTGTGTTGATGATTATTATAATACTATGCTGTATTGATAATATGTACTCATCGTGCGGTATGTATACTAACCAGTAACCACATTGCAATATTGTATTGACAACAAACTCCTTATCCTGGATCAGTGACAGACTCGAAGTGTCATATTGATATTACCATTCATTGATATGCTGTATTGATTATGTTGTATCAATATTATGCCATATTGATAATGCACTCTCTTTGAAAATTGGAAATCATTACAGTATATTGGATCTGTCAGACAATGCCTTGAACCAATGCCAGCATCAAGCTGGATGTTGACCTTACTGGTGATGATGTAATCTCAGCTTCCTCCACACTTTATTAGTGTAGGTCCAACAGGATGTGATAGCTTGCTTGGTGACACACACCAAGGACATTTCAACTTAGACTGTTGTAATGTTACATGCAGCCAATTGGGATATCGACCATGGTCACCACTGCCTCATTTAAAACGTTTCTCATGGCCAATTGATCAGATCGAGATCTGATAAACCACTACAGATGTAAAAGGTTTACTTTCACAGTTAGATTCATGGTTATAAATGATGACATTCCACGGGATTTACACCAGGCAGGAAGTATGAGGCTGCACAAAAATAAGTCATGAGAGGCATAGCAACAACATGCAATGCTAACACACACCTTCATGTGATAGGGAGGTGACCTTGATCCATCAAAATTTCACACGGCAGTTTGATCAATTGCATGACATTCAATTCAGCTCTGTCGGTAGAGATCAGTTTCTCCAGATTTCACGATGATCCGAGGAGATCGCATACACAGAGGTTCATTTAGAGTGCTTAATATCAGACACAGATCTCATCAAATGGTTGAGATCAAGTCAAACCAAGTACAGTGCTGTAGTATGATCTAATTGCATCTGTGGAAAGCATTTTTGAAGGAGGAGCATTTGTCACACATTACCAAACAATGGCCCAAAGCAGTTCCATTATCAGTGGTGGGACTGGGGGCTAGGAGGGGCTCAGCCCCTAAGAAAACATGGGGAGTTAAAGGTATGTTTAGTCTATGACCTATGATAATAATTTTGTGACTACCATAGCGTCAGAATCACTATGACTAACTCTAAAGAATAACCACTGCATCTCACAGCTGAAGAATCATTTTGCAGATCAACCAGAATTTGATCCCTTTTGATCTCAAATGACAATGACCTCAACCTCAATGACAGCTCAAATGCTCAGACATCATTCAAGGTTTATTGAAGAGAAAGTTTTTTCTAAGTCCACTGAGACAGCTGTAAGAAGAAGCTTTTTAAAAATTTTTGAATAGACAGTTGCCAGTCAAACAATGTCAGAACTTGTTTGACAAGGACCAGAAAGAATGAATGAACAAAGGGAATTACCGTAAAACCTATTGAACAAAGAAAACCAAATTCCTTGCACTCAGTAGGATCAAGGAGCTGTTATCTATATAGATATAGAATGGTAAATTTAAGTGATACAAATACTTTAGAACGTATCAAAGCAAGTGAAGGTGAGCTGAGTAGTTGGCTCAGAGGTTTATTGCTTTCGTTCACAAGGCACTTGGCTGTTCCAGTTTAATGTCATTGGAGCAACATCATTTCAGTTAACTAACCCTTAAACAAGTAGCTCAGCTCAGAACAACACTTTGACATGAAGGTTTGCAACTGCCAGACTGTGGAGTGCAACTCAAAACTACTATGTAAATAAAATAAATGAATACATGTATCTCCTTTCTTTACAAGATCGGAAGAACAGAAGTCAAATATTTTTATAAATATGAGAAGAGAATGGGTGGTTCCTGGAATTGCCAGATGTAGATTGTTTTTCATATTGTGACACAAAACCTAATGCTATGCTGTCATGCACAACAACAAAGTGAGCAAAGGCGAAATATCACTTCCCTGACAACTTGCAATTAATGCTGTGGCAGTGAAGAAAACCTTCCAGAGCTAATGTAAAATGTAGCTAACGACAAACACTATATCCTGTTTTTGTTTGATCCAGTGCAAGCCTTACTCCCTAGAAATGTCGAGCAATACAAGGGACAGATTACTGCATGACGTTAGCGACGCAAACCTTACTTCCAAAGAGTTGATCTCCATCCAACACAACAGCTCTATTGGTATGATACATCAGCATGCAATTTAAAATCTGTAACCTCATACAACAATAGACCACCAACACAGTTGATGAGTTTCTCCCACAAAGTGCACTTTACATAACACTTCATATACACATAATACAAAAAGAATCTTATAAAAGTTCCTGTCTTGAAATATTTGTCTACAAGACAATGGTAATGGAAACAATAATTAATGAGCAACTGATTTGACAAAACCTCGAAACAATGACACAAATGAATGAAAATTGACAGCATTGTTTCAATATTATTGCACTATTCAGTTGTCCATACAGATAAATATGAACTCTCAAACTTACAAACTATTTGTTCTGCAGCTTACATTAATAAAAGTTTTACCCTTTCCTGTCAAAATAAATGAAGCAGTAAACTAGAATAACATATGCAGATCTCCTTCAAATATTCTCTTTGAAAATAATCATGTTTCCAATGTATTTTATACTTCTAGGCCTTTTCTGTTTATAATCTCTGGTATATTTAAAATCTCAAACAAATATACTGTTATGTTTTTTTTTGTTGCTGTATACAATAGTAATGTCCAAACTCTAATTCCTAAATTGACCTGTAGAGATTTCTTAAGAGTCATGTAAACATTTCACTCTGAAAGCTACCAATTTAACAAGCACACATAAACTGTTAAAAAAAAAGGAGAAAACAAAAGAAACAAGAAGATCTTCAAGAAAGTAAGTACACATAATCACAAAACAAATAAATCTGTCTTTTGTAGGTTTGGGCTTGAGGGTTCTTGTTTAAATTTAAGTGTACATCCTTTTGTAAACCTTTGCAAAGAAATCATGCAAAGTCAATTTCCATCAACATTGTACCAAAGTATGACAATACCTGCATCTTAAGACTGTCAAGGACTGGCAGCTGCTGCTACAGTGGTGGGACTCAGCTGTGACAAGTTGTCTAATGATATCGGTGACGTCAGACCTAGCTCTTGCTGTATAGCCTGTAAATCATCTGGGTTAAGATCATGCTCCCTCAAAATACCAGATAAAACAGAGGCTGACAGCTGCGCCTCGGCTGAAGATTTACTGTAACCATAAGATAGGAAGAAGGAAAAAAACAATTAACATTGATCAATCAATCAGTACACATCATCCCATCTGTGCATGCATGCATGCACGCACACACACACACACACACACAACTTTGTTTTCCATTCATTCTGAGGACCTTATTGTGCTTTCTTTTGTTTTCTCAACCCTAACCTTAATCATAGACTGTCTATTGTAAATCTTGAGAGGACCGGAGAAATCTATTGAATTTTCTACAGAGGACCTAAAATCTATTGTTTCGGTCCTTGATCCCACCTGAAAACAAAGGCACACATACACACACATTCACCCATGTGCACATAATGTATGCATGTACATATACACGTAAAGTATGAATGTACGTACATACATTGATACTGCTCACCAGACAAAGTGAGATAAAAAAAATACAACGCAATGAGACGCATTTGTTGAACTCTCTTTATTTCTCTGCTCCTATCTGTTTTCTTTTTGTTGGTGTGTCTCCATGAAACTTTTTCCTCCTTAACCTCTTTCCCCCTTGAAAGGTTGAAGGTAACGGCACTGCACAACACAACTGTTTTCTCTACCTCAAAACACACTGGTCAGGCATGCTACGAATGTCACTCGCCTATTACAACCTTGTCATTTGCCTGACAGAAGAACAAATTCCTCACTTTTCAGAACAGATACCACAAATACTTTGATCAGTGGGTTGGTATGTCGATGAGTTTCTCTTAGACAGAAGTGCAAAAACTGTAATGCAGATGTACACGAGGGTGAATACAAAGCCTTAGCTGCATAAAGTTTTGTTGCTTTTTGTTTGGCGAATGAACATCACTACAAGGAGCACAAATTGTTAGCTTAGCCTCTTGAAACATCCTAATCCCACATATCACACCACCTTCCACCATGGGAATGCACTGCATTACATCAGATTACAGTTCTGAGAAGTCCATCATAGACTAACTCCTGAAATTGCTTTCAAAGCATCAATCCTGTTAGTACCCCCACAGCATCCTTGAACACTGTCATTACCTGACAAGATCTGCGAATTAACTCCTCTGAATGCCCCCAAGATTTCCTTTAAAGAATGCCCTCCTAGCATAATTGTTGAAAATGCATTCATACTGTCCCCCACCCCATTGCCTGAGAATGAGCTCATAGCAAAAAAAAAAAAAAAACTATCAATACTCTTCTTTGATAAAGACTCAAAGAAATTAATATGACTACCAAAAGATTTTTCAAGACTTTATATGTATGTGTCATTTAAAGCACATGCTCATCAAATATGTTTTTGGTGAAGTGTGTAGCATGTACAGTAATAATGAACTTGCCATTGATGTTGTAATGTCATATGCTACTAGTAAAGTGAAACAAATGATCAGTAGTGAATGTATTTCATGTCATTAATCCCTGGTTACGTTAATGCCAAACAAACAAATATGATCTCACCTCGAGTCTTCGTCCTGTTCCTTCGATTCTTGAACATCGCACAGGAAGTCCTTCAAGTTGACCCCCAGGCCGTAACCAGACCCATCACCCCGTGGGGTCAGTTGAAGATACGGAAACGGATCGTTCAGGACCGCAGAGCGAGCCAACTGATCAGATATCGCATTCATGTCAGGAGGAGACGCAGAATCTTTCGATGGACCTGAAGGAAGGGAACAAAACTTATTGAAGTCCTTAATGATAAACAAAATATCAAACTTGCACAACAATCAGTTGATGAGTACACAGTTTCACAATGCTAGTTGCATACTGAAAAATGAGGATAGTATGAGAAGGTTAAAATTTGGTTGGGAGGTACAGATGATGCCATCTGCCCCCATTCGTTGGGATTGTTTTTGACGAGTGAACATCCTGGCTGGTAAGACAATTCGTTCCTATTTTCTTGAAAAGTAATATAGGCCTAGCAGTTAAATTCTGCATGCATGTTTTTTTTACATACACATGCAGTAAAAATTCATTTGTTTTTGAGACAGTTAATGTATGTGCATCATTGAACACCTCTTTTCAGCGACAATTTTCACAAGCCCCCCCCAAAAAAACTTTCTAGGGACTTAGCAACAGCAAACCCTCCCCAGATGAGACTCAAAAAGTTATGTCCCATTTTCAGCTTACAGAAATATGTAAACAACGATGTAAAAAACACATATGCAGACTTAAGTGGACGCTGCCTGTCATAGCTTCTCCATTAGAAGCATATTAAATGCTTGATCATTCTTGCTTTAACACTTTCTAAACTCATAACATGTATTGCCAGGGAAGATGCTTTTGTAGAGATATGATGATTTTTAGTAACTTAGAACAAAATTCATACAGAGCCAAATTTCATGTCAGTTTTTGTCAGTGTACATAGATTAATACCAATGTGTTCCTTGTTTAAGCTGTACAGCTGAAACTAGACCAGGACTTCAACTGTAAACGACACATCCAGTAGTCACCACGATAACATAATGCAAGGAAAACATCACAGAATTCCACAGAGTATGAAGTACATCACTAACAAAGCAACAATGCATAAAAGGAGACCGTGAAGAACTGTTGCAATAAAATATTTTTGAATTTGTCAATAGGATGATACTGAATTGAAGATCTGTATTTTTCACTGGCAACAAAACAAACACTTAAGATGATGATACAGAAGCTCTGTAATTTTAGAACAAGTTTGAGCTTTTTTTTTTTTTTTTGTGTACTATTTCATAACTGTTGAAAAACATATACACATGACACACAAAAGGTACATGAATTACACGTGTGTCTATTGATGTTATAAAAAGGCCTACTGTTCTAGTTGCACTTGTGAGGGCTTTTGGTTCATTGCAATTGTAAAAGCAGGCAAATAACTTTAAAACCTGGCAGGAAAGAGGAGGGGGAAGAAGCAAAATTAACTTTAAATCAGGCATTGTGCCTTTTTTAACGGGGTGGGGAGAAAACTGATTAATACTAATAAATGCAGGTGAAATCCTGATTAATACTAATAGATACAGGTGAAATGCATAAATGCAGGTGAAATCCTTACCTCCCTGATATTCTGGTATCAAGTTATCACTCCCTGAACTTGGGAGAAATGATGGAGGGGAAGGTGTTTCATGAAAAGCATCAGATCTGTAATCTCCTCTATGTCCATCACCGACAGTTCCAAGGAAAACATCGTCTGTCAGTTGCTTGGGGCTTAGCTTTGTATTTGGCGAGTCCATCAGCAATGAAGTGATGTCAGTAAAACCGCTGGCAGAAGTGATCGCAGTTGGAGAGGCAGATTGAAAAGATGCGACTGGGTTGTTGAGAGGCACATTTGATACACTAGAGTTATTATTCACAACCGATGGTGGAGTTACATTCTGGGATGTGTATGTCAAAGCTTGAGATGGATTAATGGTGCTGGAATTATCGCTTACAACTGCGACAGTCTGAGAAAGCACTGAACTGTTTTCCGACTTTGGATTTCCTGTCACGGTTGCCACTGGTAACAGAATGAGATTCTGTCTGCCGTTGGCAACCACTGAAGAATTACCCAATGCAAGAATGACCCCCTGAGATGTAGTCTGACCGACAGCAGGGTTAAGGCTCACGACAGATGTCAAAGTCGACTGTGATTGGGTCACGGATGATGTGGACTGGTTCTGACTCACGTTGCTATGACTCACTTTTGGTTTAAGACTTGGTGAGTCATTACTTTGCATTTCTTTCCATTTCTCTAGCAAGTTTCTGTCTTCAACAGTCAATAGTAATCCTTTTGTTTCATTTTCCTTTTCTTTGTTTTTCTTTTGTTTGTCTTTTGCTCTCTTATGTCTCTGCCTCCTTTTCTCCTCTCTTTCTTTTTGTCTCGACTGAGCCAAGGACATCTTTCGAGTCGGTCTTTGTTCTGGGGGGTTCGTCTCTGAAACACACAATGCAAAGGAACGGTGTGTTCAAAACAGGTAACATTTAAGGATACAGCATTTAAAATTCTTGGTGACATATGTATTCAGCACACAGAAGTATGGACTTGATTCAACCACTACTCATTTATACACATGCAACAGGTGAAAATTGTAGCAGAAAAAAGTACTGCACTAGTTACATTAATCATTTCCTTTGTCATTTATGGATGTATACTAGGAATCCTTTAGATTCTGCAGTCCACAGTAATGACAAACAAATTAACTATCCACATTTAACCCAGTTTTCAAACACTATACAGCAGGGTCTGTTGGTACTCAGGGAGATTGATATCGATACATCACTTTTGAAATACTGACACTATTTGGTGAATAGGTTTATCCCACAAAATTTGGCAAATTTGCTGCTAAAATGCTGTAAGCAAATAAATCACTGGGTATGGGTCAGTTGTGCAAGACTTAGTCTAAAAAATTACAAGTTGTCTCCATATAACATCATCAAATGTGTGCCTTTGGCAAAAAGAAACTAGCCAACATTTATATGTGGTCTATGGTATGTAGCTAAAATAGTTGCTGAGTACAGGTAAGTGTATGGACTACACTATAACCACTGTACGCAGATGCTCAGCATAAATATCAGTGTATACTGCAGTATGTACTGTGTTTGCAACTACTGTACACTGCATTGCCTAGTCTACACCACTTTATTGTCTGGTGATTTAACTTTATCAAGATAAGTAAAAGCAACCAAAATGGCAGAGCAGTAAGTTACCTTGCAGTTCTTTCTTCAGCTTGCTCTTCATTAAAACTGTATTTTTTAATGCTGCCTTGATCAGAGCTTTGGTGTCTTCACCTCCTGTTCCCAGTTGACCTTTTAAGATGGTCCTCTGATCAGCTGTGATACCTCCTTCTGTCGACAGCCTGGCATCATCGGCAACTTTCATACTCTGAGATTCTCCCAGCTGGTTTAAAGGAGCTGAAACGTCACTCTTCCTTTCAGTCTCTTTCTTTCCTTTATCACCTTTGGCACTAAGCATTTGAATATCCGTTGAGACTTCCAGGCCATCATTCTCAGTTCGCTGAGCGCTCTTCATTTCTACGTCAGCTTTACCTACAGTACCCTGTTGGACATTGGCAGTGATGCTTAATATACTATTGACCGCATCGTTGCAAGCAGACCTGGCACTCTTCATTTCCACATCTGTCATCACTTGACCTGACTTGACCTTTAAGGAATCTGATTCCCTGCTTGGTTCCAGCGAGGGAGGTGTTGCAGGTTTCAAGAACGATGCTACGCTTCCACTCTCATCTTTTGTTGCACCCATCACTTGAGCACCCTCTTTCATATCACTTCCCTGAGTGGTATCTTTTGAGGTGTCATGCCCTGACACCTTCTCACCATAAGGCATGCCTCTGTTTGGATCATCTCCAAAGGTGGGCAATAGCTGAGATGGTTCTGATGGTTTTGAATACATTACTGAGCTAGTTGGCAACTTCAAGGCACTCATTTTCTGCCGACTGTATTTCAGGATCATCTTTCCGACCTGCTGCCGAATTTGGTCACATGTCATTGGCTCGTCGTCAAAGGAGAAGTCAAACTTGGGAAGGCAAGTTGGTTCATCATCAGGATCATGATACTGCAACACAAATGGATCCTTCAAGGCATCCTCTATGGAAATCCTTTTATCCGGGTCAAAAATCAACATTTTGGAGAGCAGTGAGAGAGCATCAGTGCTCGCTCCCTTCACCTTCTTCGCCAAGCCGATCGGAGTTTTTCCGCCATATCGCTTCTGAAAAAATGTCACAATTTGGTCGCTGTTTGCGCTCTTCAGCATGCTATCTGGCGGCATGCCGAGGACGTTGATGATCAGCATCAACTGGTCGACAGGATTCTTTCCTGGAAACAACTGTTTCCTAGTTATCATCTCTGCGAAGATGCATCCTACAGACCACATGTCTACACTTTGGGCATAGTTGAAAGCCGAGAATAACAACTCTGGGGCACGGTACCATCTGGTAGCTACATACTGGGTCATAAACAGTTTCTTTGCTGCATCAACCTTAGATGACATACCCCTCGCCATACCGAAATCACCTATTTTCAGCTCACAGTTCTCATTCACCAGCAAGTTACTCGGTTTTAGGTCGCGGTGGACCACGTTTGCAGAGTGAATGTACTTCAGACCTCGAAGAATCTGATAGAGAAAGTATTTGGTGTGTTCATTTGAGAAGGGTTGGTCGGAATGTAAGATTTGATGAAGATCACTCTCCATAAGGTCCATGACGACATAAACATCTTTGAATTCACTCAGGGGTTCCCTGGGCATGAGAATCTCGTGGATTCGAATCACATTTTCGTGATCAAAGTGTCTCAGAATTTTGAGTTCTCTAAAAGTTCTCTTAGCTATTATGCTTTCTTGAAAAGCGTTGGGTATTTTCTTTATTGCAAACTTTTTTCCACTCTTCACGTGGACCGCAGAACAGACCACACCATAAGCACCTGAAAAGTGGTAACATATAGAATAGAAAGGGTAAAGCACAGGTCATCTCAATTGAATGAACATCACTTCAATTGGCTAAAGTGGTTCCTTTCTCAGCTATTGGTGATTGAGTTGTAGCAAAGATATCCACATACTTTATACAATTATTCATTTATTCTCACATTGTGTACATTATACAGTTAAAACTTCAAGAAGTATGTTTCTCACTATAATGTGGCTGTGTACTAAACAGTACACAATGGCTCAAGTCAAAGCCAATCTTTCTAGAGATTTAACTGGTATTAACAGCTGTTTTCCTTACATTCACATCAGTACCAGTCAGCCTATTGAGCCTACAGTAATAATATAAGCAGGTAGTATCTTAGAAAGCTACATACATGGCTGCTTGGTTTTTTTGCCTGAACTAATAATTTTCCCATTCATCTAAATGCATATTGATCTTTTCCTGAGTGATGTAAAATGATCTCACAGGTAATATTCTTCAGTACAGTACCTATAATGTAATGGAATGAGTGACTGAGAGTATGCAACATCTGCAGAAGACCCTGAATGTACAAGACAGTGGTACAGTTACTGACATCATAAATTGAAAATGATGTGATACTGTACAGTATATTGCAATTAACTGAGTATCATCAAGGCATATTCATGTTCAAAGACCAACAACATTAGTCCATAAACTTGTCCCTACCTGCTCCAATGTTTTCAATGGCTTTATAATCTGACTTTGACAGGTCAAAGTTCATATTGAGAGCCCTGCTCTTCAACCAGCTCATGTTTTTTGACCCTGCCGGCTGCATATTGAATCACTTTTCTGTGTTTGAGACAATATCAAGGTAACTGGAATAGAAAATAAAAGGCACAAGACATTAATAACACTTTCTCTGATTAAATATTGTTAACATTTAAAGATTTAAAATGCTAGTATGGTATTTAATTTTCTGAAAGTCAGTCCAATGCTGTTTTTTTTTATGTATTAGAAATTTTTTGATTAATCAAGCCTACTGTAGCATATGGAAATATGGCTACAATGGTAAGATTCTCCTGTCGGAAAATTGTAAATTGGATATATCACAAAATTCCTGGTAGTTAATGTCTTACTGCACACCTAGAAATGAAGTAATAAAACATGCAACCAAGTTTCAAAAAACTTGCAATGGTAAAATGTATTAGCAATTTAATGGTACATGTAGGCACCATATAGGTCTCCAAAAGAAAAATTCCCTACTTTTTGGTATCACATAACAATACAATTTATAGGGAAACCTGATGATAAAGTTAACACATGTTACTAAACAATAGGGATAGGCATGATACCTTAACTTAAGAGCAACGCTCGCTTTGAATTTTTTTTTCAATGAATTTAGAATATAATTGCAAAGTGACCAGCAAGCATGTGGCAAAGATTTACCTATCTTTTCTGCCTTTGTGGAAAAGTATACAAGTACAACAGTTTGTATGAGAGGTCAATATTTTGTTTATACAGAAACAGTGACAAATGTTTTTATGTAAGTTAGCAACAGCTTCATAACAGGCTCCATGATGTTCATTCAAGCAATGGCTGATAAACAACTGAAATTGAACAATGTCACCATCACTTCTTCTTTTTTCCATTTGTAACTGATATATTTGGAAATAGTGATTATCATTATTTGGATCTATTTTAGACGGTCAAATACTGGAGACCAGAAAAGATCATAAAACTGCCAGCACGAGCTATATGTCAATGACTCAAAAATGGTCACTTGGAACAGAACCCACGGCAATAACTCTTTTTGAATGTGAATTAAGACCCTTCCTTTCTAGGTTCCCATGTAAATCACACGTGGAGAGTTTACAGAATTAGGGAGTGTATGAAATAAGGGTGTTGCAATGGAAATGCCAAGTTAGATATAGGCAAGGCATGCTTACGTCTTTGTGAATTACAAAACAGACTAGTTTCAACCAGTCTAGGGCTGACAGTATACATGAACCATAGGACTTAAGCCTGCCACACACAATATTACTTTGCGCAACACAACTCAACTCAGGCATCACATGCTAGTTTTGAATAGTCATATTGGTTTTCAGTTGAACGACAGAACCACACACACTATACTACTACCTACCACACAAGTCATTATGGTGAATACAGAGTACAATAATGATGTGTATGTTAAATTATTGTTGAACCATAAGACTGTTGCATATTCCAGTCAGGAAAACTGAACATGTTCGGTTCTCAACGATTGTGACCGATGCATCTTAAAACTGGCATTAAAACTGTCGGTCATCGCGGCAAGGACATGCAAACTACTACACATCTACACATGATTTTGACTGACGTGATGGCTGAGCTGCATTGCACATTGCGCAAAGTAGTGTACGGCAAGCATTAGGATTCAACTTAATATCAAAGTTTTCAAAACTTGGTATGGTTCTGGTTTTGGTGTTACAAAGATTTTCTTTTTATATTTTCTACTGTCCTGGACAGCATATACTGTTTTAGTGACAAGAACAAATGCAAATTCAGAGAATCTGTACAAAATGAGCGAGGAAGTAGTAACCAAATTACTTTCCACACAATTACAGTGTCCTACTTTTTTTCATTACAGAATTTATTTACTGTCGGGGTCTAGTACACCATACCTGTGCTCTACAGTGGTTGTCACTAAAGATCCTTTTATCATGCTTTCTCCCACTATTGTAATGTGTAAAATACACATTCATACAAAGGTCTTTTGAGAGATTGCCAAGCTGCAAATTCAGTAGCCAAAGAAGTTGCTAACAACTCTAGACACATTCAGCTCATGCGAAGTTCCTGTGATCAGTACAGATAATTTCCTTTTGTCAGAACCATTACTGGGGGGAATCTCACTAATTGAAACATTGGCAATAAATCTTGGCAAGTAGTTTTTGGTCACCAAATGAAGGACATATTTACATGCTCCCACAGTATGTGCACATACATAAACTGCATGCTGTGATTAATTACTATGTGTTTGCACCTAGAATGACACACCTAAGGATTTAATTGATTATTATGGAGTTGGTAAAAATCCAAAACACTCATTTTGAAGGAATTTTAGTACAAGCAGTAGTAAAAAATGTAATAATATGAAAAAGATTTTCTGTGCTCTCCCTTCTCATTTTAAAATCAACATGTTCCCAAGCTCAACATGAACCCATGATTTCTACTGTTAGAGGTATTTTTATGCACCTAAATTGACACATTGTAACTTTGTTGGAGTCACAAGCAACTTCAAATGCCAGAGTGGCATTAGCATATCATGTAAACTTATGTCTAGCAGGTGGATCATCAGTTTGGAGACATGGTGGTATTGTTTGGGGACATGCAGTGTACTCTGGGTTGTTTTGTTGAAGTGACATTTCAAATTAGGATATGAAGCCTAGTCTATAGGCAAGTGTGTACAAACCTCATCAAAGAACCAGAAGTGTGACAGGCCACATCAGTGATATACAGGTACTACTGTATGTTTAAGGAATTATGTCATTTCGTATTCAATAGACTAGGCTCTCTGAAGTAATAGTTTCAGCTATTGCCAGGGGTGCGTCATTCTAGGGGATGTGTCATTCTTGGTGCTTTTACTAACTAGTTATAGTGGGTGTAGGCCTACCTTGAGTCGATCAGTACTTTGAGTCGATCAATGCATTTTTAACTCCTGTGAGGGCGTGTTGACGCAAATAAATTCCAACGTACAGTAAGAACCCCTACATCATATTTACCTCAAACAACATCAACAACAAGTATTTGCTGAGTTACTTTTCATTTCCATGGAAATTTTTACTCACAGTCAAATTTCTAAGTTCCAGCAATGTTGCTGACTATCATGTTTCATATCATACCAAAATATCAACCAGAATGTCTTCGGTAAAACTCTCATTCAACATTTGGATAGAAGAGACAATATTTTTTATCATCTTTTGACATTATTATGTATTTATTTGATAGTAAGCAGTATTTTGATAGATCTTAGTCTGACATGATGGGCAGTCAAGGTTTCATCATAAGCTTAGTGTTATGTCCAGTCACATAAAATTCAAGACCTAGCCTATTTCCAAGTAATTACTCATTTCTAACACAAGCAAAAGGTATAAGAATGATAAGGGCAAATTTATGAATATGCCTACTTCCTTCAAGTAAAATATATTATAGTAATGTTTTATATTTTTAGGTTTAAAATGTTTGTTTGGTGATCGACTCATAGTACCCCCTGTCCCATGGCACCCATGCATAGGCCTAGCCTACTGTAAGTTTGCATATGATGGCACCTAAGCTACATAGAACCCCCGGAAGCAGTACCGGAGGACATAAGTTCTGGACGTGTCTTCATCATCCCAATAGGGCTAGGCTTGACCACTGTAGTCTTAAGTTAGTACTCACATGAAATTCTGGAAGGCATAGGCTATGCCAAAAACTAAGCCTAACTCAGGTCTAGCCTAATATAGGAATTAGGATACGTTAGTCAAATATTAAGTTCGTAATCCTAGGCAGAAGTGTTGTTCAATATTTGTAAGTCATTAGATAAGACTATACCCACTCTAATCTATGAACAGAAGCATTCCGCAATCAGGTACACCTTGCAAAGGTGACAGAGCATTCCAATACTGAATACAAGCACCAAATCGTCATTTGAAAAGTGGAACTTGCGTGCAGACAATTTGAGTGTGACAGTCTTGCAGTGTAAACAAATTATTCAGTCGATCCTACAGCCTGCAGTATACACACCGTACTATACTGTGTACAACTACAGTAGCTACGGTACGCGGCCGGTGGTATACCTCGAACACGTACGTAGTTACCGTTCATAGGTTATGTATTACATGCGTGCAGTCCGTATGCAATACATAGTTGAGTGAAAGTTCTTAAAATAGATTGACGTAATGGAATAGCTTTGATTACATTTCCTACAGCTGCCTGCAGAAAAGCTAGCTGGTCGATCAGTGCAGCCAGGAAATCATGGACTTATAGCCCCAGGACAAACCCCATTACGGTAAAATATCATCAACCTGCAGTGAGGGCCGGGAGGCCGGCTATTTTCCGGGGGTATACTATCTGTCCGAATCAGATTTATTCGACGGTACGATAATTATTTAATCATGCAAATATTGTGCTCGAGCAAGGTAAGGATTCAAAATTACATGCAACATCCTGCAGAAGGGAACCCTTATAGCCAAATTTATTGGACAAATATCCCGTAGGCCTAGTAAATACCCCTAGAAAAATACCCCTGAAAAAACCCCGTTTTACGGGGTATTTTGTTGGGGCGGGGAAAGGGGTAAATGACCGCCATCTCGATCATGCAGTCACGTGGAAGTGAGACAAGGACAAATACGGTTAATATCACTCATGGCCTCCTTATGAATGCACTTTCTAAAGTTATGGTTACACACCATGATAGCAATTTGCGATCGGCGGTCACCCAGTATATTTGCATATGCATACCCGCGGACTGTAGTAATCTGATGCCGGGAACGAGTAGGAGAAACCAGACGAGCGGCAGAATTCTGAATGATTGAAAATCTTTCCAGAGCAGCATCAGCTGGAAGGCCATGTAAAAGACTGTTACAAAAATCCAGGCTGGAAATCACAAACGCATGCACTAATTTTTCAGGAGCGGACGGCGCAATAAGCAATACGAGGTCGCACTACAGATCTGACGTAAGCCGTATCATCATTCCATCTGAATCAAGCACAATCACTTAATCATTGTGTTGCCGATACATCCACCTATAGGCTGACAGCTTTCTATAGACGAAAACCACACAACCGCACTCTTTTCATCGTTAAACATAAGTTTAGTGCATCCAGCAACGAATTTCATCAACACATGGTTCAATGAGAGACCGAAATGTGCATTCCGTACGTAGTCTCACAGCAAAAATACAACTGGGTATCGTCTGCAAAAATCATGATACTGACTAGCAATAATACTGATCTTCAAGTGGTGTTACGTACAAAGAAAAAAAGTTGAGGTCCCATGCATTGCAGGACTCTGGGGTCCATATTCCAATGGTGCCACACTTGACACCAGAGAACTAAATTCTCTGGGTAAGGTCCCCCACAACCCAATTTAACTTGAAGACAGCACCCCCAAACCAAATTAAAACGCATCTGCATACCGTGTCAGCGTAGACCATGGTCAATTGTATCAAAGGCCGCAGAAGATAGAGAATAACATGCCGTGCTGATCGTTAAGGGCTAACATATAATGTCGTTCTGCACATGAAAGAGGGGAGTTTCAACGCTGATGTGTCCACAACGGTATAAAAGAGACTGGAATTAACTAACTAAAATGTTTTCGGGAAGATAGTCATTAATCTGTACTAATGTCGCCTTCTGTAAAAGTTTATCAAGAAAAGAGCAGCATTGAAACCATTTTGTGGTTCTTAAGACCATTTTATTAAGACCAGCCTTATTCAACAGTGGGCGAACAACTCAGTGCAGTTTTGCAAACACTGCTGGGGAAACACCCCACTACTGAAACTAAGAAGTGTTTATTATGTTCACGTTAGCAAGGGTTGGAGCCAACTCATCAGTAGGCTACATTCTTTTGCAAGTGCACTGGGTAATGGATCTAAGGAACACGACTTTCGTCTTCATAACTAGTGATTTAACATCGTCAGTGTTCAATAATATGAAGTTCACAAGCTGAGAAGTGAAATTTCCAACTGAATCAAGACCCTAAATCATCATATCCATGCAAGTTAGCCTCAATAAAAACAGAAGCCTCCGTCTGAGACGTAAAAAACAGAAGCTTTTGTTTTTATTGAGACCGAATTCATCTATCTTTCCACAGCATTTGTTATGATTGGAAACTGAGGTTGTAAAGAATATTCAAAGGGTTGAGAGTTTTTTTTTTCCCTTCTTTTGCATTGTAAGAACTTTTTTAAGCCGCTAAGTCGGAGGATTTAACAATCAACAATACAATATAGGTGACTATTGCACTTGCTTCAAGGAGGACTGATTCAAAAAGGAGAACAGCAGAGATCTCACTGCCCATCAGATTGCCCACGTTGAGCTTTTATACAGATTGGAAATATGACAAGTGTCACCTGTCTCACGATTTATTTATAATTTACAAGTCAAGAGTAACGTTTTACTAAACCAACAGCTCTTAAGAAATGGAAGGATCGATTCATAGATACATGAAACAATTGGCAGATATTATTCAATATGCCTGGAATGATAGTGTCTGTAGTTAAGTTACAATACTTACAGTATCGAATAATCGCTACGAACAAGATCTCGTGCCATGAGGAAGGTAATTTGTGATAAATGCTCCTTTTGTCGACATTTCCTATAGGAGTTGGGATTAGACTTAAGTTGTGAGCAGACGGCATTCTAGGAAAATGTAGGCCCACACAGCCAGTTCAATACAAGCCAGGTATAAAAAGCCAAAATTTTTCAATTTCCATGACTATTAATGGGAAAGTTGACTATTATCGCTGACGATTAGCATATTACAAGCATATTGCAATCATTAGCATATTGCAATCATATTGCAATCATGTGTTGCTTACAAACGTGTCCGAACTAATATGTATAATGACTATACTTCACATCATGAGCTCAATTTCATAAAAAAAAAAAAACCCAAAACTTCAATTGCATCCCGAGCATACCAAGTGTGGCCATAGAGATGATGTCTGTAGCGGTGGGCTAAAGGGGTTATGATGCTCTTTTGCGATGTTCCACCAGCCCACCCTTGAGTCGAGTCCTAGATAGATAGATAGATAGATAGATAGATAGATAGATAGATAGATAGATAGAAGATAGATAGATAGATAGATAGATAGATAGATAGATAGATAGATAGATAGATAGACAGACAGACAGACAGACAGACAGACAGACAGACAGACAGACAGACAGACAGACACACAGACAGACAGACAGACAGACAGACAGACAGACAGACAGACAGACAGACAGATAGATAGATAGATAGATAGATAGATAGATAGATAGATAGATAGATAGATAGATAGATAGATAGATAGATGAATTCTGGTAGAAGGCACTTGAATGCCTATATGGCCAGCTCTTCTTCTGTAACATCTAGTGTGAATAACGAAGAGGTATATTTCTCGAGGATTTCCTTATAATTAAAACGAACAGGAAGGTTTTTTTCCAATATTTATCAAGTCTCCTTTCAAATATTGCTACACTAGGTGCACTAACAATGATTGCTGGGAGGTTATTCCAAGCGTCCACTACTCTATGAGTGAAGTTATTTTTGCGTGAGTTTGACATTGACCTCCTTTTATAAATTTTATAATGATGTCCACGTGTAGAACAATCCTGCACAATAGGAAATAGGTCAGATACAGCTGCATCATTTACCGCTTACAATTTTATAAACTTCAATCGTATCTCCCCTTAACCGGCGATAACTTAGGTTAGGCAAATGTAAGATTTCTAGCCTCCGTTCATAGGAAAGATCTTTTAATCCAGGAATTAATTTAGTGGCTCGCCGTTGCATATTTTCGATAAGGTCTACATATATGGATTCCAAACCTGGTTAGCGTATTCTACATGAGGACGCACAAGACTAGAATAAAGTAACTTGAATGATGATCTAGATATGTAAAAGTTCTCCTAACAAGACCCATTATTGAATTAGCTTTGTTCACCTTTTCCGTTATATGTTTGTCAAAGGACAGCTTATCGTCAATTATAACTCCAATATCCTTTTCACTGATTAAACGTTCCATTACTCTACTGCAATCAGACAAGCTGTAATCATAATAATCTACGGGCGTTTGGAACTGTTTACTTTCTTGTAAAATATTGACTTGGTGCGACCAAAGTTGCGTAACTTTTAAGACTTGGGTTCCATCCAAACGAGAGTCACTGATTGGCTATTCCTTGTCGAACCTGAACAGTAGCCTGTAAATATTAAGCTAATCTCAGTGTGGCTGACGTCCTGTCCCAAAGATTACACAATCGACCATTTGATATAGTGTTCTGTGTGTGTGTGTGTTAGCGCAAGCGATATAGTCACGGTGAACCAACCATCCAATTCTAATTTGTACGTAGGCCTACAACCGTCTCTTGTAACGTTACAACTACACCGTCTACTCTCTGCCCAGTGGAAATGGCAGCCAGAACTCTCGCACGGCAGTTATGTAACCTTCTGGTGAAAAACTCCAGAATTGGTATGAAGTTTAGTCAATAGGCTTAATAGTATTAGTAACCTAGGTAGTGTCCTGGTTCAAAGTACTGTAGTCTAGGCTATTAGCGGCTAGCCTAGCTAGACCTAGCGTAGGCCTACTCAAAATCCTAACGTTAGCCTTCCTACGTAAGTTGTGGTGTAGGCGAACGATATCACCCAGGTCTAGCCTAGTGAGTAATCGTGTAAAGGCTGGGTCCAGGCTATTCCTAGGTTATTTGAGTAGGGGGAGATTAGGTGAGATAAAGTTGGGATGATTTCCTAGATTTAACTGGTTTATAATTATGTAATTGGACCACAGTTCTTTTCATAATTATAGGCCTAGTAAATAGTATTATTACTGGGAGCATCATTAGTCGATCACTTAACAAACGGCGGGACCATAGAATATTCAAACATGATTAACTAAAATCAATTAAACTTTGCTGTAATAATTGGTTAGGTGACTCTCTTTTTGTGCCACATTTTGGTGATGCCTAGATTGAGTAATCCACAGAAAATTAATTTGGACTGAAGGTTGCAATACACAACAAAGTGTCTAGGTCTATAGCATATTCGTGAGTTGATCACTACCAACAACTGAGGAAAGAAAAAAAAAACAATGAAGTACCATTATTAAGAATAGTGATGCTTTAAAAGTAAAGGAATGTTGTCTTTTCTTTCAAAAATTGTACCATTCAAGAATAATCAAAGAAATTCTGATAATTTTTGTAAAGTTTTAGTCCATACTTAAGCAGAAACTTAAAAATATCACCATAAGTAACATATTCACTCTGAACAATAAAAATGATCAGGCAAATAAGTGTTTTTGATATTGCTCCAGGAGTACACATTGTAAGTCACGTTTACATTGAAATCTCATCCCATCTTACAGTACATGCTGTGCTGGCATTTAGAATGCAGAGATCGGCTCATGATATTGATGGACTCATAATTTCGTACTATACATGCCAAACTTCTTTAATAATGACTTAAAGACAGCTGCCTCAGTTTTATTTAATCGTCCTTGTCCGATTAGTGAACTTTATGGTACTGCATTAACACAGGAAAGGCTACTGCTATATTCACCTGATGAATGCTGTGGTAAGTAGGGCAACCTTGTACTTAATATCAAGTTTGCTCTCGTGGAGATCTGCTGCTGTGCTGGCTGATGCAAGCCTTAAGTCCAAAGATGTTCATTGCTGAGACTGCTGCTTCACCAAGATTATTCCATGGTTTTCAGCGTCGTACAAAGAAAGAATTTTGGTTCAGTCCAGTCTGGAGTGTTTGGGTTTGATTTTCTAAGAATGACCCCTTGTTGAGAGAATTTTTCAAAGTCAAAGGACTAGATGTCTACATCAGTAAATTATTCAGTAAAGAGAAAACTGTGATGTTGTTCTGACAATCTTAAGTGTTTCGTTCTTCCAGTTCCTTGTCAAATTCAAAGAAGAAAGTCGATTCATCATACGAAAAAGTTCTTATTGATGGAATCATCTTTGTCATCCACCTTGGAATACCCTCGATCAGGGCAATGTCTTTTTTCAGATACAGTTTCCAGACTAGTTACACATACAGTACATTTACACAGTTACATCAACGGTACAGTAGGACGAACCAAGAGCCTTTACAAGCTTAAGACTATCTTGCGTTTTTTATGCTGAACGTATTGATTAATTATACCCATAACTAGTGTTTTCATGGGTAACTTGGGTCCCCAAATGAAATTTTATTACCCGAATCCCAAATTACCAACCGATTCCTTCATAAAGTGAAAAACAACACAACCTCTGTGTGAACACACTGTGTCACATTGCCAAATTTCAACTTACCATGCACAGAAAATAGCTCAAAATGGAATTGTCTTCTTTTTCCTGAAGGAAAATTGATGGTCTTATTCTTGAGAAGGTGTAGGTGACTGTATGTACTGCTGTGTTTTAGTAAGATTCCTCCACACAAATGTCATGTACAGTACTTTGGAACTACCAAATGATAACAATAAAACCACCACTTTGGTTTTGTGCCTGGGTTTCCGAGTGTTAAAAATCGATGAAAACACTACCCATAGCTTTGTTGGCATTCTTGACCACCTGTACACAATGTAAACTGAGTGTGAGTGAAGTACTAATTTGATCGAATACATGGGAAAAAATGATTTAGGAATCATTGATATTCTCATCTAACTTTTCTTCAAAAAGAAGCTTAGCGTTTCATAACTCTTTTTTACTTTTTTGGTGACAGAAACTTGACCAGAACAAAAGGTATTGACAAAGAGTTACCCTCCTTGTTGTGTTTCTGAATCCCTAGGGAATTGTTTTAATTTTCATGTTACATTTTGGTGTTCACTTTACAGTATGGCCCTTATCTGCTCTCCAAGATAATACTGACAGAGCCATATGACAGTGGTACTATCTTGTGTATCTCTGTGGGACAAGGTCTATGAAACACTGCATCACCCATTTTGTACCTACTAGTTACAAAGGCTGAATCTAGGCACTACTCACTCATGCTCAGAGAATTTGAGCTTCCCGGACACCAGGACTGCTGGCACTAAAGTTTGTCACTGTTCAAGACATTGGTATCTTTCTTTGTGTAAACAGGCGCGTGCTTTGTGCAGTTGATGTCTGTTTCTATTTCACATACAGACTCCTGTCTCCAACTCATAGTCTGACCAAGTATGACGACGATCTGTTCTTGACTTCTTTGTCAGTATTACCGCATGTTTTAGTATAATTTCTGGTATTTCTCAGGACTGTCAATGTAACAGCTTCCAACGTGACATTACAAAGTTTGTTGATTTGTATGTTTCAGATGTGCATGTAGTTACTTCACCTCCAGCTACTGTACACTGGGGTATATACAGTACAGAAGCATGTGGTGTCATTTTCTATGCTTTCTTTTATCTTTCCTACAGTTTCTCAAACAAGAGCTCTATCAGCCTTAGCAGAGCTCCCAGAAACACATCAGATGATGAGACAGACATGTAGGGACTTTGCAGATAATGAACTAAAACCAATTGCATCACAGATAGACAAAGAACATTTATACCCAGCTGATAAGGTAAATATATTTTTTAAAGACATGTTTGCTGCATGTGGGAAAGGACTTGAAAGCTAGGTTAATGTCAGAGAAAATGTAAAGAAAGAGAAAGATAGAGACACACAAGATAAAGGTATGCAGTTAACTTTTCGGATCACTTTGAAAACATCCCTTCACATTCACCTGTACCGTGGGAGACTTTTCAGGAGAATTATGATGTGTGAAAGTTTTCAATTACTACTGTATCAACAGGGAAGATTACTCATACAGCAAAGAAAATATTTTTTCAAAGGAATATTGACTTCAAGCACCGTTGTGTTTTTCCATTAATATTTCAGATTCTTTTTCTTCTTTTCTCAAATGTTCTCAAATTCATGTTGATGTGACCTAAGATATCATAAACTTTACAAAAAGTAGATGTAAACTTGTCACTACTGAGTCAAACAATGTGAAGGTCTTTTGATATTGCAGATGTTGCAGATTGCACATAATTTTATGTGTCTTTTAAAATTAATTGTCATTTAAATTTGCAGAGAAAGAGAAAAGATCACTTGCAATTTCCTTTTTATTGTAATGTTTCTCTCATAGGTGAAAGCAATGGGTGATCTAGGTCTGCTGGCTATTGCAGTACCAGAAGAGTATGGGGGCACAGGCCTGGACAACTTAGCATATGCCGTTGCCCTAGAAGAGATAAGCAGAGGTTGTGCAACGTGCGGGGTCATAATGAGTGTTATGAATGTTAAGTTGATGAACTGAAGTGGGTGAATAAACCACTTTATTCCTAATTATTTATAAAGCAAGAGAGAGAAGAGTCGAACTGTTGTTGACAAGCATCCTCTACTGTAACAGCGTAGTGTTTCATTTTTACTTGTCTTAAAATTGGCCTTGTCCGGTGGCAGATGTTTAAACTTTTTTTTATTCTGTCCCAAAAGTTTCTTGAAGGGGACTGAAATATATAAATAAATAAATTTACCCATGTCAGTGCCAGTAATTCCATGTAACTGAAATTTCACATGTTAGTGTTCTGAAAAGCAGTTATCATTGTTTTTGGACTGCAATGACCTGCCAAGTATGGAAGGAGGAATGTAGATCAACAAAACTTGACTGAGGAATAACTCCTAGCTAATGTAAAGTTGCCATAAGATTTAAGTGCATTATTGTATTTCTGATGTGAAGTAAAATAATAATGATACATTTAAAACAGTCAAAGTTCCTGTCTGAGCATGCCAATTAAATGAATTTAAATACTGTACAGCAGGTATCTTAAAAGGAGTCTTCTCTGTCAGAAGTAGTAGCAGAGATATTAATTTCATTTACTAATGACTTGGATTAATTTTTATAGTCTCTTTACCTGAGTCCTGTGGTCAACTTTGGATCAAGGGAACAAATAGAAAAGTTTGGTACACCGTTCGTCGATGGAAGGAAGGTTGGATGTTTTGCCCTCAGTGAACCAGGTATTTGTAATCATCATTTCTTCCATCGCATACTGTTACATTCGTGACCAATTTTAAATTTACGCTGAAATGTGCTTGATAATTGTTTTTTTGGTTGTTTGTTTGTTTTGTTTATTTCCATATTTGTGATAGTACATCACAAGATGATACAAAACCAGCATCAAGAGAAGAATAAAAACAAAAAAAAAAATGATCATACAATACAGCAAGACAAAAAGCACAAAAGAAAAGGAAAAGAAAAGAGAAGTTAAGAGTCACTTACATGAATCTTTTCCGTAGACATAAAATAACAAAAAACTAAATTTCAGAGCAACATACCTCCATCAACAAAATTTAAATTAAGACTATTGAAATGCTACAACATGAATTATGAACTCATAATGATTATGTTTACCCATCAATGAATTCTAATTTTAGCTTTTTCTTAAATTGCATATTCACTTCTTAAATTTCTAACGTCAGTATTAAGTTTGATGCCAGAATGTATTATGAAAGGTATTCATCATTTTGGGATATTTCATGAAGAAATGCCTAAGTAGCAGTAGAATAGTCTACGTCTTAATACCTTTTTTTTAAATTTTACTTCATTTTATCTTGATTTTCTAATTTTCAGTAAGACAAGATGAAGGTTTTAGTGATAAATGTTTTCCTCTGATGTATTTTTTTGTACTTCTCTATTGTGCAGTGTTTTGTGCTGATTCTTTTGACAGTGTCTTGGTCATTTGTTACTTGCAAGAATATCTCTGCACAATTTTTGCCACTTTAAAGGGAGTAAGCAGTTACCCCAAGTTTATTCTGAAGCATCAGCTAAGTCTTACAAAAGTCTTCATTTGTACCTTCCAAGTATCTTTCGGGGTATTTCAAACTATTGTGTATTCAAACTTAGCAAATAACTTCCCTAAATTTAGCAATTCAATGAAAAAAATATTGTTATTTGATGCAAAAGAGTCATCACTTGTTTCTTTTAGTCATTTGTTCCTGACTCTCAAGAATACCTCTCTGTACAGTTTTTGTTACTTTAAGAGTGACACAAGTAGAGGCCAGGCATGTAAGTCATCGTTTCTGTGTTGATGTATCAAGGTGATCCATGATTTATTTGGCAGGTAATGGCAGTGATGCTGGTGCCGCCTCTACCACCGCTTCCTTGGATGGAGACAGCTGGATACTCAATGGCACCAAAGCTTGGATAACGAATGGATACGAATCCGAGGCATCGGTCGTGTTTGCTACTACAGACAAATCTTTGAAACACAAGGTGAGATTGTATTTGAATGTTCACGGTGTACAAATTCAGCTGTAGGTACAGGGTTATGTGTCAACACATATGCAGATGAAAGGATGTGCTGTGTGTGTTGTTATGCGTAATGATTGAAGAATGTTTCGATCATCTCCACTTAATGGCTCAAATCACATCATCGATCAAGTCCAGCTGAAACACTTGTTTTCGTCGGTGTGTTTTGCACATTCGCTGCGAGGTCATTCACATTTCTGGGGAACTGATCTTCTTTTCTTTCTTTTTGAAGGGCATTAGTGCATTTTTAGTTCCAAAACCGATTGATGGACTCTCCCTAGGAAAGAAGGAAGATAAACTTGGAATAAGAGGTTCATCAACAACAAATCTCATCTTTGATGGTGCTGCAATTCCAAAAGAGAACTTACTGGGAACACCTGGCATGGGATTTAAAATAGCAATGGTAAGCAGAAATACAGTGTAAACATTTAATACCTTCAAAACAACAGTTGGTAACATTTGACAACAGGTGAAATTTCAATTGGCTCAATTTCCTGTGTCTTTGTGTCCATGCAATACATTTGATTTCCATATCAGACTATGTATTCCCTTATTTACAACAGCTGATGTGGAAAAACAATTTTATGTGCTTTAGAAATAAAATCATGTTCAGCTTTGTTCTGACTTGTAGGTTAAACAGAATGTTTTAAAATTTTAGCAAGAATGAAGAGATGAATAATAGCAAGTATTATTTATTACAATGCAAGCGTTGTAACATATGATGTCTTTGACTCAGGCTTGGGGGAGGAAATGAATCATTGTTTTCAAACTGAGCTGTTGGAAAGATGTAGTCCAACTATGTGTAGGATGGGAATTATCTGGGGGGGGGGGGGGGAGGAGGTGGCAGAAGAGAGATCTGTATGGAATTTGTCTGTACAGTGTGTTTGATATCCATTCTAAATAAATGTTAAAGGAGTTGTAGGATCCTGTAGTAATTTGTGGCACCCCAAGGCAACCATGCCGCATTTTGAGCAATGATGTCCAGATGGTAAGAAGATAAGCAGAGAGTATTCTAAGAAATGAAGGAAAATAAAATACCATGACTGAATCTGCCAAATAATATCTCACTGGGATTTAGTTGATGTAATCAATTGTGAAGGATTTGTCTTTCTGTCTGTCTGTGTGTCATCTCCCATTAATTTAACTCTATGGTTTCTTTGATTTTCCAGATGACTCTAGATGGAGGTAGGATAGGAATTGCTGCCCAGGCTATTGGAATTGCTCAGGTATGTTGTTTTCTCCTCATGATTGGCTAACTGGTTGTTTAACTGCATTTTTGTGTGTAACTGTCAATATTAGTTAAAATTTACATATAAAATATCGATGCATTTTGATATAAAAAAATGTGTCATTATGTAAGTTCCACCTACAAGTTAGGCTTTAAACTGTATGGTTGAGTTAAAGTGCAGCTATGTTTTTTTTTTTTCATTTGACATGAGAGATGGTGAAGATCAACCTCTTTCAGGGCAGTGATTCCTCAGTTCAGTGAATTCCAATCAGATAGCTTCAAAATAAGAAGTAGATACACATTACAGTTGAATAGGTCATACACAAGGTTATTTTCTGTGCATTTACATTCAAAGCAAATTGAAGCAATGCAGTTTTATAATTTCTGATGCACAGATATCACTTGAGGGTGCAAGATTTGCCTGCTGGCATGGATGTGTCCTTATGCAACATACATTTTGCTGTAAAACCTTTCTATTCATTTCCAAACTCTCACTTTAGGTTGCATCAAAGATGAAAATTCAATTTGAAAACCATCTTGAAAACTGTGTGCAGTACTGTTACTGATGGTTAGATTGATTCTGGTGTACTTTGTAGAGATCATTATTTTCCCTGATCTGTGTTTTAATGCTGTTCCTGCTACACCCAAATCCAGTCATAGCAGTGGTCAAAATTAGAAAGTGATGTTTCGTGTGAAAGGTAGATTGATTGATTTATTGATTCCGTATTAAAACATAAAAGAACAAAGCAACATGAAATGAAAGTGAAACTAAAATTAAGGCAACAAAAGACAAGAGTAAGAGTACAAGACAGATTACCAGGGATATCCCAAAATCCTTGAAAAAGTATTTAATATTAAACATAACAAGGCTTTCAAATAGTTTCACTTGCATAATTTCTAGTATTGTGAGTGATTTTCAATTATGTTTTCATAGTTACTTAGGACAATGGAGGCAACATATTAAACATTGATATTATTTATCATTAAACATAGCTTGTCTTACAAATGACATTTTCATTTGCTTGATACCAAATATCCTGTGTGATTTACTTATGTTGACCTCATTTACTTTAATGAGAACCCCCCATGAGGTCAGCTTCATTGTATGTCAAGCAATTTTTAAAGCACTCACCTGCTTAGTGCTCGTTGATTGATGTGACTGTGAGGCTACAGTCAGTCCGTTGGACTTGTTGCCCTTAAGCTGCTCCTTGCATTTTGTCTCTTTCTGTCTGGATGCTTGGTATGGCCTGATAATTGTGGCTGGGTCTTGGTACATCCCTCTCTAGTAAACGGCTGTCTTGATTTTGTTGTCACATTTCATGCTGTGAATTTGTGAATGCATGGGAACAGAGTAAAATAAAATGAAATAGACTCATTTTGTTGCCCATTGGCATGAAATCTCATGAAGTCTCATATCTTACCCATATTCTGCCTCAAATAGTGTTATCTGCAAATATCTGTATTTTGCTCTACTAGATGTATCTCAAATGAGGTCTGCTTCATTGATGGTTCAAAGTGGCAGGACCTGGTAGGGATAAACATTCGCTGAGCTGGTTAGCTTTTTAGAATCGCCTAACGTGAAATTCTTATATCAGCACAAGAAACTTTGACTCTAATAAACACCCCAATCAACCTAAAATTTCTTGCCCTGGGGTGTTGATTGCGATATATTTCTTAGGACAATTGAAGCAACTGCAAGCTGCGTATGTCAAATTTTTGCAGTAGATTAGTGAAATTATCATATTTGGAGTTTACAAAGTTAATGGAGATATCCAAACACCCTGTTTCATTGGATAAATGTCTACCTTGGCTCTCAGAGATACATAACATCTTGATTTGTTCATCTGATGTGTAGTTTTCTTTGTGTGTATCTATTTCCTGGCAGGCTGCTTTGGACTGTGCAATCGACTATGCAACCACCCGAAAGGCCTTTGGAAGTCCCATCTCCAAGACGCAAGCAATTCAGCTGAAGTTAGCTGATATGGAGATGAAGATTGAGAGCGCGAGATTACTGATGTACAAAGCAGCATTCCTTAAAGATGACCATAAACCATACACCAAAGTGAGTGGTCGTCTCTGATTATGTGAACTAATGTAACTAAGAAGAGCAGTTCTCTATCAAAGACTGTCAACTAAGAATAAAATGAATGAGTATTTCTACTACGACCTGTGTCATTGATATATGTAGGGATGCATCTTATCTTAACTTTCAGATCTGGCCGGGAACCGGATTTTGTCAGATCTTACTTGAAATCTGGTTGGAAAAAATCCAGCTGGAGCTGGATTTTTACAATGTTTAAAGAAAATAAGAATTGTGAAGGGATTCCTATGTGGTATAGTGCAACCTCTAAATGTAAAGAATCTGTGGACTTGGTGTAAGATTAATTATACATCTTTAACTTAGTTAATTCACAAATATTAACAAATTCTGTTGTGTGCTGCTATTGTGATGATGTCCTTATTTCTTGCGTCAAGGAATCTAATCTGGTGGAAAAGATGAACTGTATATTTTGCAGTCCAACTTGTAATAATATGTTGAAAATGTCTGGCCAAACTTTGAAAAAAGAATTGAATTTTATTTCATTATCTAACTGGTGGGATATCTGGTGCTTCCCTAGATATATGCAAAGCAGAATTTCTGAGATGTGCTTATAAACCTTAATCAGTGTTAACCATTATATCTGCAACATTTTTTATTATTAAATGTCTAAATCAGCATTCCTCCAGATCCCAGACAAACTTACACCAATGTAACCATATCGTCAACATTCTATGTTAAATCTGTAAAGTAGCATGGACCATACACCAATGTAAGCATGTCTCCATCATTCATTGTTACCAATGTAAGCATATCTACAACATTCACTGTTATCAATGTAAGCATATCTACAACATTCAGTGGTACCAATGTAAGCGTATCTACAACATTCAGTGGTATCAGTGTAAGCATTTCTACAACATTCAGTGTTACCAGTGTAAACATATCTATAAGATTCAGTGGTACCAATGTAAGCATATATCTACAACATTCAGTGGTACCAATGTAAGCATATCTGCAACATTCAGTGGTATCAGTGTAAGCATATCTACAACATTCAGTGTTATCAATGTAAGCATATCTACAACATTCAGTGTTATCAATGTAAACATATCTGCAACATTCAGTGTTATCAATGTAAACATATCTGCAACATTCAGTGTTATCCATGTAAGCCTACAACATTCAGTGTTATCAATGTACTGTCAGCATATCTCCAACATTTAATGTTATCAGTGAAAGCATATTTCCAGCATTAAGTGCACTATCAATGTAGAAAGCATCATCCCTGACATATGGCCATAAAACCATGAACCTTAAAGAAGTATTCCTGTAGTTGTATACTGTAGATTATCAATGAAAAGATATACATGGACTTTAGGATGTTCATTTGTAGTAGATAAGGTATCTGTGAAGTCTCTATCATGTGCCAAACAAACAACATTTATCAATGCTGATGGTAAAAGCATAGGCTAAACTGATGTTAGGAACATAATAGGTGTAAAGTATACAACATTTATGTAAGCATGAAATTTTCATAATTTACAGTACAAAGGGTGATGATAATCTCTTGAAGGTGTAGTAGATGGAGATACTGTTTTCATTGGTCCACAGTCATTTAATTGTTTTCTTCTTGTTTCTCGCAGGAGGCTGCTATGGCTAAATTAGCTGGGTCAGAGGCGGCAACATATGTTGCTCATCAGGTAAAGAGAATGACATTAAACATTTGTAATCATGCCATCCATGAAGTATCACTCCTTTAGGAAACTGAACACTTTGAAACTGAAAATGAAGTCAAGATGGTTTATAATTATGCATTTTTTTAATGGTTCGGATCATTTACATGTACAATGCACTCATGCAATGTGACCATACACCGTATAATTAGGCTTTCTCATGTTATGAACCTCTGGTGCATTTTTTTATTGTAATCCTGAACACTTATGACATGGGCAACATAGCATGTATTTTATTAAGTACACCCTGCACATGCAGTACATGAAAACATGTCCATATGTAACATGAACAAAATGGCCTGCACTTTGTTTAAATTATTCCAGTCATAAAAAGGTAACAACATGGCTTGCACTCATTAAAATTTTTGTCATCATGATGGATAGTTAGTTGTGAAAAAGCAACTTATCTTTGTTGTGAAACATTATTTTTGACATTTATCTTTCTTGTAGGTCTGCTCAATATTTTTCTGTTCTTATTCTGTAGTCAATTCAAATACTCGGTGGTATGGGCTATGTGACAGACATGCCTGCAGAGAGGCACTATCGAGATGCCAGAATTACAGAGATATATGAAGGAACCAGTGAGATTCAGAGGCTAGTGATAGCCGGCTGTATGCTGAAAGAGTATGCTCAGCAAAATGGCTGAATAGTCCTGCCTTTAAATGCATAGATATATTGATAAAGAGACTATAAAGGATCTTCTAGTTTTATGTAATTTAATTTCTTTCATTACCATGAAAGTTGATACATTTTTGGTTGATTCAGAATTCAGTGACATGAAACTCCAGCATCGTGGTATTCTGCAGATTTGGTAGAAATTTTGTATTTGAAAAGTTGGACATAAATTTGGGGTTCTATGTTTGGACTACTGATTGGCTCATTTTAGGAGGAGTCCATGTATTCCATGAAAGATAAGTGAGAACCTTTCGTGATGAAAATAATGAAACTGATATTAAATTCAGAAGTACTGCAACATCATCAATCTTGCAGCTGTGCACAGGTTGATTTGTCTGTGGTATGTATATGTGTAATTGCTATGGAAATAGATGCCTTGCTTGTAAACATGATATCTCAAGAATGGACACTTAAAAGGAATTACTTTTCAGAGTTGTGGAAATTTATTGACATCAACAAGCCTTTTGTTTTTTCATAAAGGTCAAAGCTCTTTTGGATCAGCAGTGATCAGATTGCGAACTTAGTAAGCAACGTGATGTTTGAAGTTAGAAATGTTGGATGGATTTAATATGTGATTGGTAGGTGGTTAGATTGATTCTAGGAAACCTTGTGTTTTTGGTGCACATGAAATGTCACTTGGTGTCAGCAGATTGGAAACTGCTGTTAACCTTTCAAACATGTCTCAAGATGAGAAACTGGATAAAATATCACCTTTTAGGATGTAGGTGTACCCTCAATTTGGCTGAAGGTGAAATTAAAGGGAAATACGGTGTTAACCATGCACAAGCATGGCATGCAAAGAAAGCAGCTGTAATCATTGTCATATCATTTAGGCTCCCCAACAAACATCAACAAAAGCCTCATCTCCTGAAAACGTTATGCCTAGATGAGTAACTAAAAATGCATCATTTGAATGTTTGAAAGTTTGGGTGAACAAAGTATTCTTGAATAACAAGTAACTGAATTTCGATCTGTGAGAAACTTTGTTCTTGAAAAATACAAGAGGCCACTGATGTTTGCCCACCAGCATGAATAGCAAATCACCATACTACCATCTGG
The DNA here is from genome assembly GCA_021234535.1 of Stichopus chloronotus. NCBI lineage: Eukaryota > Metazoa > Echinodermata > Holothuroidea > Aspidochirotida > Stichopodidae > Stichopus > Stichopus chloronotus. The sequence goes on along the minus strand of CM037837.1, from coordinate 15,777,014 downwards.
CACAAAATTCAATGAAAATTCCACAGCAAATGTCTGAAAATTCATAAAAACATATATCACCGCAAAAGTTCGCTTAACAATAAGAAGATTGCAGCATTTGCCATTTAACCTTATTCTGTCTGCAAAAAAGATTCTTGAAGGTGAGGGGACACTTCCCCTTCTTACCCCCCTCCGGCTCCCTTAGGACAGCAGTCACACTACAGTTGTCACTCTCTTGCTGTTATTGTAAATACAGAAGCCTACTCTAAAGACTTCAAAAGTAAAAAAACTTTAAATGTTTTGCATTAGGATTCACATTCCATCACCAAAGGTTCAATGCATTTTTGCCTTTAAATGCCCTCTGGTTGCAGAATGCCACTGTTTGTACTTGCCACTTACTGTACTTGGAGACTTATCTCATTTTTCTGGCAATAAATGTGGAATTTATATATAGTGTGTTGTTAAATGTGAATGCAAAATTTGTTGTGGTGAGTTAAAGCAGTTTACAATTGCTGTGTGTACGTTAACTTAAATTGCAAAGTTGAGTTAAACACCTGGCAAATATTGCAATGTTTCTGAAATGACAGAACTGTGAACCAGCTGTGAGGCAAGCAAATCACATCTGAGTGTGAAAAACATTCATACAACCCAAGAAATGTAATCTTGATTTGAATATATCCTTCCTTGGTTTTGTTGCTAGATTTTTTTTCAAGTGTTGAATATTATCTGAAATTATTTTTGAGGTTATGTTTACACAGTTTCTGTATTAAAGTGGTTTCATATGGAAAACAGGGTAAATTATTACATGGCATATTTTGTGTTTAAGTCAGTTGGCTTTGAAAATACATTCATGTAAAAAAGTTTCAAAAGTTATTTGGATCTTCTGAGAACATATGAAAGGTATTGTCAGGCAGTTTTAATTGAAAAAAACCAGAAGCCCATTCTATAGTATTACTACAAGTAAGAAGGAGATAAAAATCATAAAATAACAAATGAAGGGGGATGGTTGGTTTACAGCAACAAATCATTGGTATTGAATCAGTGGTTAGTAACTGACAAGGTTGAGTCAAGGCTGAGTTTTTGTATTCCTTAAGTTGTCAGGTCGAACACTGATACAGAGCATGATAGAAGATTTCACAAAATTGGCCATAACATGGTCAAAGTTTATCACCTTGGAAAACAGATTGTCAATTCTCGCACATCAGATCACAAGTACTGGCAGAGTGAAAAAGTACATGTAATACATGGAATTTAAATAATACTTGTTTAGTATGTATTTGTACCATTATTTAAATGAATTGATCACTTACATATTTTAGATGCAGATGCACAGGAAGGTCATGTTGAAGCAAAGTTTGCACTTTTTTGTTTCAGTCGCACTGTGTTTGTTATTTTATTGTGTATGCAAATGTTTGTATGATTTCTCCTGTTTCTCTGATCACTGCTGCTACTTTGTTTTTCCTGTCTCCTTTTTCATGTTAAGCTTTGCTTAATGAAAGGTTAAACAATGCTGGACCATGCATTAACTGAAGTTAATGCATGATAGGAGGTAAATACCAGCAAGCATGTGGGCGAGATTGCATTATCGTGCCGTTAATGCACATATCCAAAGTGGGTTAACGTTGTTAATTCATGCACTATGTGAGATTTTTATGAAAAGATTAAAACAAAAGAAAATTTAGGCCTGCAAATAACCACATTTCCTTGAAAACGAAACCCTAGAAAAGGTAAACATGATTAGCATGTCAACAATGTTCAAGTGTGATAGACAAAGTACCACCACTGTTTGCTTAAGTTAACAGACGACAAAGCACTGTCAATCTACAGGTACGCTTTTATCGTATTCATCCGCTGTTGATATTACTCTTTAATTGACTATGTTTATCCGTAGAATAATGCATGGTCACCTGACTGTAATGGACCAATAGTATGATTGGTCCATTGATCAAGGATTCTTCCCAAGTATGAATGAACAGAGTCCATTGGCCCGATCCTAAACAACCTTGACTCGCAGCTATTTAGCAGCTAGTAATATAAATCGATGGCTCACTTGCAATTAAATAGCAGTGGGAAGTGTGCCCAAGACAAATACACAGTGTCAGAGAGAATACAAGTTGCAGAAACCAGATAAACATTCCAGATCCAGGATTTATTTCTTTTTAGGGCAAAGGTCACTGCTGGACTTGTTAGACTCTTGTAATGCAAATATGGCCCTCTATTTCACAGTTAGCAGTTTTTGACTGCATTAGGGAAAAGTTACACCTTGTTTTCATGTCATTGTTTTCAATTTGAAATAAATTAGAAGAATCAATAAATAAGATTACAAATTGGTAATCACCAATATTATCCTTTCTTGTTTCAAAATGGCTTGCTCAACATTTTAGTAAATTGTGACATCACATTCTAGCCAAGTGTAATGCAATAATACTTTCCTAACTTACTTTGTCATGGAGTGCTTGTAGTAAGTTGTTTCTACACATGAATTTTTGTGTTGAATGGGACTTCTCTGGTAGTTGGGGAATGGGGTAGCCTGTCCCAGTAAGGAGCCACACCATTTGAACTTCCCTTGTTCATGCAATATCTGCTCTAAAAATGTCCACATAATGCCTCATAGCATCAAAGGCAGTGTGGGGTATGGGCACATGTCAAACTAGCTTGTCACCTGATCTGTGCCTTCCAGTGTTTTGACATTCATTCTGCCCACAATGCAGAAGTAAAGAAGTAGCAAATGCTCCATTGAGCAGAAAGCCTCAAAGAACTGTCATGGAATGTTAAGGCTGCAGAGTGCCTTATTTTCTCAGGTGAGGTGGTAATATGTAATCAAACAGAGAATGAACTTGTAATGGACTATACAGTTTCCTTCAGTCATCATGATTGAAACTGCCTAAAAGGACATAGGCCTCTCACTGATAATAAGTGCAGCCTTAAAAAATAGCAAGCCTTGAAGGCAGGAGAGAGTGAAGACATCATCATGCAAAACTTAAGCATGATGTGATTCTTCATTTGAACTCTGTGTTTGCCGCAGCTTTTACTCAACTTAACACTGTGACCCCTAAACCAGTTTGTCCAGGCAGCCTCTGCTTGATTACAAATAGAAGTCTTTGTCTTGCTGGAGCCACTTGCGATAAAAATGTGGGGTTTACTTACACTGATGCTGCAGTGTGTTTCTTTGAGTACACAGGTTGTAAATAAACTGGAACACCATCAACCTTCTTCGGTCTTGTGAAGGTTGCTGCGGGAGGCTGCGAGAAATTTTAGCATGCCATAATAATATTTGTCGTGATGATACTGCGTTAGAAACTGTCAAATGAAACAGACTGGACTGAAATCAAGGGAGACTTGGTATTGTAAAGTATGAGATCTGAAACTGCAGTACGTAGTAGGAATGTGACTGCATGTCAGTTCAAAATTAATTGGCTTTATAATGGATAGTTCTCTTTGTTTCCAGAATCAAACAACACTGTTTTTCACAAATCAGTGAGTTCCATGAAAGAAACCCTTGTGAGCCAACTTCAAGTTACATTAAATGAATCACTGAGCCAGGTGAAGTACTGTATTTATGGTATGCAACCATGCCATGATGCATGTGCACATGGGGGTGAATAAGATAATATTTAGGGGGATGCTACCTGGCACTTTTCATTCCATTTCAAATTCAATGTACGCTCAACTTTCAAGCACAGAAAAATATTTGAAGACACACTGTTTTCAGTGTGAAATAGATGTCCTTAAGTGTTCACCTATCATATACGAAGATGTCTACCAACTATGAAGTGAGCGCAGATTCTTAGAATGATTTTGTAATGTGTTTTTAAATTTACTGCATGCAAAAAGATAACTTAGCGAATTGTTTTAGTTGCACATGCATCAGTGCCAGCTTACAAGTTTTGTATTGGTACTATTTCCGCTATTGACAACATCGGTGTTATTTGTACGGCATTAATAATAATTATACTAGTGACGGCTTTCTCGAAGTACATAAAGTTGCTCATTATAATTAAACCAACAGGTGGTTGTTTGTAAGTAATTCCTTAGTTTATGAAGGGCTGCCGTGCATACTGAAGGGTGTACATGTACCTGCAAATCTGCAATGTGCCAGAAAATAGGCTACAGTACATCATACATGGGCAACCTGTGCTGTGCATGTGGGTGATGATTCTCTTCGTCTCACTGTTTTTTGTTGAAAATTACCAATCTCCCTGTTTTTTCTAATCTCCCGATATTTTGGCCCTGGAAAATGTAAATCTCCATATTCTTTGGTGAGAAAGATCGGCAGGTCCGTTGTCCTGCTAATGTTAATTTTTCCCTGGTTAGCAGACCTGCTGACACCACACATCCTTAATTAGCAAAACTTTCACTCCAAGCTTCACCTAATCACTGGCACCATATTGACCTATGTGCAAAAGACTTACAAGTCTCCTCAAGAATGGCTGACTTTTCTCTGGTAAGTTGTGACTGCAACAAGAAGTAAATGGCCCACGTTTTCCAGTCTTCGATTTAACACATGCAGTGAATCTGCAGCACTCCAGCAGACGTCTGAGGTCACACTGGGATTACTTTGCTGGAAAATATGGTAAATCAAGCCTGCACAACAGACTTTATCATCCAGACAAGTTTGTGATACATGCACATTGCAGCAAGGTATTTATCCCTCCACAGGGCAATAATTATAAGCCGTCATGGCTTATTTCCATCTTGACAGAGATGAAACGACTGCAGCTGAATTAAACTCCTGAATTTTTCAGCATAAATGTGTCCATAATATCAGCTTTGCAGTGGTAAGATTGAAAAATAAGTTTTTGGATGGTGTGCCCCACAGTCTCTTACTCTGTAGCAACTGAAAACTCTTCCCACAATGCGAAGGAGGAAAATGGCCACCACCTGTTGCGATGAGAAGTTGAGAAAAAGCAGTTTACATAGTTTAGGATAAAAAGGTCAATGTCCTTATAGGAAGACCCTCAAAGAGCAGACATCACCAAATCTTGGCCCCAAAACAATATCAATCAGAATCTCCCACACTGCTAAAAATACAGTATTTATCAAGTGCATTCTTCAAGGCATTAACACTCTTAGATGTGTCCCCGCAGACCCAGGTAGACCATTCCATTGATCCGCAACTCTCTGTGAGAACAACTTTTTAACATCCAGTCTACAGTGCATCATTTGAAGCTTGCTTTTGCTTGATACCTCATCACTCGTTGTTCATATGGTCGTAATATACAGTTATAAATGGTAAATTACCAAACACAGAGCACTGCTACCTGTAGCCCCTTTTGTTGAAGTTTAAATGGTTAAAGTATCATACTCTTGCCATTTGTGTCAGGGAATGCTTTGAAAAAGTCCCTGCAAAGTGCTGTCTTTGGTGAAGACTCAAATACTTGCAGTATTTTGCTCTGTGTTGAAAGGATACTGGTTCATCCCTTTAAAACTCTTCTTTCTTTACCCCAAGTGTCACTGAAACATGCTAGCTTGTAAGTTTTTTTTTCTCAAAACTTATAACTAGTTTGAAATATTTCATATTTATCAATGAATAAAGTGATCGTGCTGTTGTTCAAGTTACACATTTAACTCGTTTAAGGATGCAATGTTCTTTCATGTTCTTGACACCACAATATGCTGTTTGTTGTCTGCCAGAGTACTGTAGTTATGTAGCAAAGGGAGGAACGAAATACATTACCTTTTCTTTGATGGGCAGAAAGGTACGGATGGTTTGTTAATTGTTGTCATCGATTTAGCTTCCACTTGAAGATATGGTTTGATTGGGAACAAATTACAATATAGCAAATCTTTAAGGAGTAGACATTGTTATGAAACTGGTGTCAGTTAATAATGTTTAAAGGCAGGTACTCAGTCCCCTAGCAGTGGCGTACCCAGGAATTTGTGGAGGGGGAAGCCGTAGCCTCTGGTGGAATTACTGCAATTGAAAGATCCGAGCGTAGCGCCACGATCGGTTGGCGTGGAGCGTACAAGAAAGTTTTTGCTAGGGGGTCCGGGGGGACGCTTTTCTGGGGAAAATTGTGAAATCTGCAGATCTCTTGCAATCTGGAGCATTTAAGAAGACCTTAAAAGACGTTCCAAGGTGAGGGGGTGCAAACTCGTGAAGACTATCTAAGCGGAGCGCCACCATCTGTTGGCGCGGAGCGTACAAGAAAATTTTGGGTTTTACAAACCCCCCAGATGACCGGAAATAGCCCTTTCCAAGTTTTTTCAGCTGCATGAACCCAGCCTGAAATAAAGATCTCATGTCTACAATTTCTCAATTACTGAGAAATAATTAGTCTGTGAAAAATGAAGCAATGCTGAGATGAGCATTCAAAGAAACGTTTGGCTCTACAAACCACTCAGATAGATGAAAACTACCCTTCCTGGCTGTTTAACATGCAGACATACATGCTCCCAACCCTGCATTCCACCCCTGCCTTGGTAGGCCTGCGGCATAAATTGAAGGAGTTACTATTTAGCGATATCGTGGGGAAAAAAAAAGGAAAAATGAGATCAAGCAGGGTCGCCCTGTTTGCCCTACTTTCCCTGGCTATGCCTATGCTCCTGGGTATTTCTGGCAAAGTCCTAAAAAAAAAAAAATACCACAATATGGCCGGGGGGCGATCGCCTCCATCGCCTCTCCTTGGCTACACCCCTGAATAGACACTTTGGTAGTCGTGGCGGTTTGAACAGGGCTTAAAATGCACCGACTACAATTGAACATATTTAATCGGGCCCGGCAACAGCTTGCGACACAACTGAACTCTAGTCGTGGAACCGATCACACCGCAACAATTACAGCAGACGCGGTGGGTGGTCGCCGTCGTGTCGCAGCTTGTCGTGGCAGTGTGTCCCGGGTTTTTATTGTATCCAGTTCAATGATATCCATGACATAACCATGAATGCGTGTTTTTTAGCTTATTGTCTCATCACCCCACATAGTGTATGTATCTATTGAAGATATATTGTGGTCAGTTTGGGCCTGTATACATTTTATGACATAAGTGGAAATTTTTATCTTCCTGCTAAAAGTGAACGATATGTCAAGATAAAAAATATTTCATAGCTGACCCTTCAAACACATGGCTGGAAAAAATGGGCCTCCCTCAACTTGGGATGGGTCGTTCGAACGCTCCGACCCCCTGGCTACGGGCCTGTATTCCCTCAAGTTTACCTAATATATACATATAGTGGGCCTATAGTGATACTAATCATGTCAATTCCCGCTTATTTCTGATATTTTCAGCAAGATATGCAGTATTTAAAAAAAAATGGGGAATGTGAGGGGGGCCATAGCCCAATGGCCCCCCCCCTGTGTACGCTAGTGTCCCCTAGATACAGTAGTTCCAATACTCCCACTCATTTACTAACCCCTCCCACAGTCTGTCCTCAACTCCTCCTTGTGTAAACACAATACTAGCCAAGTACTTTACATCCTAGTGAGCAAACAAGGACCACATGTAGTAACCAAAACACTTCACCTCTGTGTATGCTGTATAATATGGTTATTCTGCTTCTTTTGAATTTGCTGTCAATCATAGAGCAAAATTAATTGAGAACTCTGCTTGCTCCTAACCCAAAATGTAGCTTGTGGTGATGAGTGACTGACTGTCTTTGTGCTCATGGGAAAGAACAGATTTCAGATGTGTAGAAATCAACAGAAGTTAACTTGTTGCTGTTATGCTGAACTTCTTGTTCAATTTATTTTCCAAAATTGATGAAAGCATGTAAAAATTAACAAGTAATCATTGACATGTTTTGGTCAATGATAGTATTTCAAAATCATAATTTCTTATTCTTTTCTTTTGTTGCCCAAGAACCAAGTGAAGGAAGAGTTGAAGAAGCAGAACATGAACATCTTTGCACAGTCATTTTCAACAGATGGAAAATACTTAGCTGCTGGCAATAACTATGGGATAGTTGCCATTTACCAGTGAGTGAATTTACCATAGCCAGTTGAAACAATGTAGGATACTTTCATTGAAATTTTCACTGAATTTTTTTTGCTATTCGATGTTTGAACTTAAGACTTACCAGCGTGTTGTTTGAAGATGCACTCTCACACAACTGTTGTACATACTGTTCTTTTCCAACTTATTTTTGACACTTGTACAGTATGCTGTTTGATGTCACAGACATTCGCTGTAGCAAATATGCCTTGTGGTGTCATTGATAGTCCACTGTACATTAAAAGTATAGAAATTAAGATGGTGTGTCTTGTTGTAGAAGCATGCAGACTAAATATTTAAGATGTTTCCTGAAGCAAGGGATGTTGTTTAATTTTTCATACAACATTGCAGATGAAGAAAGAAATGAATCCATTTTGTTGTTCAAAGCTCTGCACACTGAAACAAAACATATGATGAGATGACATTAGATATTGCCTCAAACAAATTATGTTTTGTGATTTGTGATAGATGTAAACAGAATTAAAGTGTTGTGTGATGCATTACAGTAGATGCATCCTGCAAAATTGTGCTGTGTCATGTCAAAGGTATACAAAGAAGCAATTATATCATGCCATGGCCTGCAGTATATACAGTAAATGAAACAAATGTTTAGACAGTGTGGTGTTCACACTTTTGTTTTTATGATGGACAGTTTACTTATTGAGCTAATGAAAATGTGAATGTATTAAGGCACTGATTGTCATAGCTGTACATTATGTATTTTTCATGACTTTTAAACATGCGCCATCTTCAGAACGAGGCAATACATGTTGTGATAGAATGTTTGATAGAATGTAGACGCCACTCATTTTATTACATATCTTTATGTGATTCAGTTATTTGTATTTTTTATTACAGCCTCAGCGGTGCCCTCTCCTCAAATGCTAATGAAAATTCTTTTAAACCAATATTCAGATTCAAAGGTAAGTAGTTGATCTGTTTGGGTCACTGTGTTTTTGTTTCTGTTGACTTCAGTAGCAACTTTGTAAGATTTAATGCTAGTAAAGTACTTCATTCTCACTTCATCTAAAGCAAGTAGTTGGGTCTTTACCCAGTCTTCTTTCTCATTTGTCTCCAGTTGCCTGTTAATCTCATTTGTAAGAAGTGATACATATATATACTTTTGAACAATACATCTGATGTAATCTTCAGTAGACTTACTAAATTATTACACTTGGCAATGTAGTCTGGTGTCAATATGTTGCCATTTGAAGTCACAGTCTGAGTTTGTCAGTGAATTTGAATGGCAAAAAGAGGTGTTGTTTCATGTTCCTCAAACAAAAAGTAACCAGTAGAATGATTTTTTGGGACAGAGGAATTACAAACATGGCTGAACAACAACCTCAGAAAATTGTCATGATGCTAAATGTAACAGTTGCACTCATTGTGAAGATGGCATTTGCACTTAACAATTGAAATTTGATATAAGTATTTCAGAAAGAAATTACTCAATAAGATTCAGTGAGAGCTGAATGCTTTTAACCTATTCATCTGAATAGGTTAGAAGTATTTTAAACTGTGCTTTAAGGGAAGTAGGGCATTAAGAATATACCCACATGGGATAGAAAGAAAATAGCTTTAATGGTTTTTACATCATTCACTCTCACCAGTAAACATCTGCAGAACTTTCATCTCCTCAAAATGTTATGCATGTGATGAAAAGCAGAAGATGCATCATTTGAATTTTGAAAAGTTTGGGTGAACAAATTATTGCTGAGAAACAAATAATTGAATTTCTACCTGTGAGAAACTTATTTCTTGAAAACAAGGCCACTGTCTTTCCTTATTTTGAATAATCTATCAGTCTATGTCCACAAGCATTGGTTTAAAAATATAGTCGTTTTTTGTAAAACAAACGCCTTATTTCCCTCTAAGTTCACATACCTAGTTTTTTTTATCTTCCTTTTTTGCATGAAATATTTTTTTTTAAACTCATACCAAGGCTTTGAGCAGATATGTGTGGATGTTACTAATCTAGTTAAATAACTTTTGCCATTGAAATAAATGTTGTTGATTAACCTATTCATATTTTTGTCAACTCCAGCAACTATATGTCATACAGTCATTATTTGTAATTTTATCGCAAATATAGTGTTACATATAGTTTGTGTATAAAACTGAACTCTACAGTGATAAATGTACAAAAGAGTGACCTCAGTTGTGAATGGTTCACTCGAATTTGATAAATTACGCTCTGGTAAAGTTAAAGTTTTCCTACATGATCATGGGGACCACTCTTCTTTGCAGAATTCCAATGGAGTGCCAATTAGCAACCAATCTTCCTACCTCGACAGGTTTCTTTAAAGTCAGATTGTCACATTGACTGATAAAGAGTATACCTTGGATTTCATTTTGTGTTTACATTTTGAAGAGGGCCAGTGCTGTATGAAAGTTTTAATCACAACAAGGGATATTGATAGAGAACAGGATAGGGGTATTATGATTTTTTCACTACCGCTTCTTATGATTAAAATTCTAGTTAAAATGTTCTGGACGTAAGTCACTGGTCAAGAGGAATTATGTATCTTGTTACTTGGAATTTTCTCCTACAACACATAGTAGGCTGCAAACATTGACCAGAGTTCACTCTTAAGTGTCATTGCAGTAATGTTTTAAATTTTTAGTGATCCATTTTCTTTCCAGTTTTCGATGGAGCAGTTTATACTATGGTGGCAACAGAAACATTCCTTATTTGGTAAGAGATGATATATCAATACCTAGTTGACAGACTATTTTCAGAATTGTCTTAAAGTAAGCTATTTGAATATTTTAGAAAAAAATGAATATTTTTTTCTAAATGCTTGGGCTGCTTTATTCTCACATATGTGTATTTTGCTCTTGTAACTCAATAGCATAAGATCAGTTGTTTTTGTCGATTTAGCACTTCACTTTTAAGCTTTGAGATATCATTTTAAAGTTAACAGTATGTTTGTAATTATTATTATTGACAGTGTGTAAGTTTGCTTTTTGTTTCTTGAATGCTTTTTTCTTGTTTATTTTACTTTTTTTATATTCTTATTGTAGTGCTGGATGGGGTGACATTAAGGCATACAAATGGACGGACATCTTACAGAAAGTGAGATAAATTTTGTTGATTTTTTCACATAGTTGTTTGAAAATGTTCCAGCAAGAAGTGTGCTTGCAATGAAACTTTGAAGGGCACATATCTCCTTTTGAGTTTTCATTCGAAACAACAACTGTATTAGTTGTCTCGCAATCTTGTATATTAATACATATACTAGTGCCATGTGGCAATACTGTATACAGTTGTCAACCCAAGCAAGAGTCAGTGCTTTCTTTTTTTTCAGTTTGGAATGTTTTTATTATCTCTATGGATTTGTCAAATGACATTTTACTGAAAAAAAGACGGAGTTTGATATTCTTTTGCCTTCTACGATACATGAGAAATGTAGTAAACATTTGCTTTAAAGTTTATCATTCTGATCTAGGAACCAAAGGTCGTGTGGCTGTTACGAGTTCCGCATTTAGATAATCTTGGGGGTAATGAAACAAATGCCATGGTGCTGAGTGAGAAGGTTAGATTTTTTTTTTATCATTGATATGCAAATTCAATTCTGAAGGAAACAGAGAAATAATTTCAGTTAGTTTGCAGTGGTACGATTCTTACATTTTCAAACAGCACAATTCTCTCTTGCCTTTTTTTCCCTGTTTAGCTAAATATCATATTTTCATTCACCTCAAATGTTAAATTATACTCATTATACCATGTTTGCTTCTCAGGATCAGACACTCATTATACCATGTTTGCTTCTCAGGATCAGACACCTATTGTACCATGTTTACTTCTCAGGATCAAATACTCATTGCACCATTTTTCCTTCTCAGGATCAAATACTCATTATACCTTGTTTACTTCTCAGGATCAGACCCTCTTCTCTGGAGGAGGGGATGGAATTGTGTACTGCTGGGATCTGGAGTCAGGATCAAATAAGGTAAAGTGGAGAAAGGATGGTGTGGTAATTATAACATTGTTCCAATCTGTAATAGGGATCTGGTATAAATGAAGGAAAGCCAATGGTTTTGTTCACTTCTGGGATCTTGGGTCAGTTTCAAATAACATATAATGGAGTAGGGATTGTATTATAACAATCATAGGATGTGAAGAATGTCCCATGAAGAACTGAAAATAAATCATCTTTCAAACTTATCGTACCATTTTTGGAAACTACCGAAGCAAACATGCCAAGTAAGTATCAATTACCACAGATAGCCAACAAAGGCATATCCTGCCCTTGCCAGAACTCTCTCAGTCCTTCAGAATTATTTCATGGTATGTGTCCCTTCCACTTTGCCCTCCCCCTATCAGAACAGGAAACACTATACACTGAGGTATAATAGGAGTGGATGGTTATATTTGCTGCAGGTGGCATCCGTTAGTACATGGTTTGTGGAGAATACCTGCAAAACAAGTGTGTCTAAACTTTCTCAGTAAACTGGTAATATAACCAAAACTGGTGATAACTGGTTTCGTTTTTCTTTGTAAGAAAATGTTTATGTTGTAAAATTCAAAAATATTTGTTAAATATAAAAAAAATCATGAAAGATGGAAACTGATTGTGGAAGACTAAAAGTAATGGACAAACAATTGTGGAAATATTCTTTGAAAGATTGTAAAATGAAATGATTGAAAAACTGATTAAAAAACCTGCAGGTATGTAAAATACTTTGTTACAGAGGAGTGTTGTGTCTCAAACATACTTGTTTTTCTTTCATGTCACTTTTTCATTAGCGGTCCTATACAGGTCACAAGGATTACATCCAAGCAATGAGTCTTTTTCACAATTCTGACCAGTTGGCCTCAGCTGCAGAAGATGGCAGTGTTAGGATATGGGGTGAGACTGAACACATTGCATTGAGAGTAGGGTTATCCAAACTGTTGGGTTATTATTGACTTAAATGTATTTTGAGCAAATGGCAGACCATTTGGTGAATTGAATTTTACATTGCCAGTACTATCACTCTGTTGTGTTTCTTCAGATGAAATTGTTTGAACTGTTCACTATAAAGTGTATTTCAGATTGTACTCTAGTAGAATGTCTTTGGCAGGTTCAGTTAGATGGTAATAGTGTGCTGACCTGGTTTCAATTTTTATTTTTTATTTGTATTTCTCATGACAATATACAAATGTGAGAATGTACATATGCAGGTTCATTGTCTGCAAAAGAATCTGTTTGCACATTCATGGTAGAAGATCGTGTAGCTCTAGTTCTGTGAGTAATTGTGCATCTGTAAAAATGCCAAAGCTGTAAATTTTACTCCTTTGTAAGTAGTGATTGTATGGTGTGAAATACTCGAAGCAATTTTTGGTTTATGATCATAACGCAAAAAGGAAATTAATATCAATTCAGTTCGATTCCTCAGACCCCACATTTTGGTGTTAAAGAATGTGCACCGTCAGTCTTTATAATATTAGTAAAACATTATTGTCATGATTATATAGTAAGTAGTGTTATTATTTACTTATGTGTTAATTATTTTCATGTTTTATCAGACACAAGAAGTCCCGGGCAAGCAGTAGCCTTAATGGAACCTTTCAAGAATGAGGTGTGACTATATACATTTCTGTCAGTAGCTCTGTTATACTGGGTGTAGAATGCAACTATGATAAGTACCATCTTACCGATCAAACATTTTTCAGACAAAGTTACTGGTCGATATTGTTGTACATATCGAAGTAAATATTCTACAGGATGCCTTATTTAGTTTTAATACTCGATCACATGGTTAATGTTGTAGAGTCTGATGATTCTTTGTAAATGATAATTTTTATCACTCCATCGTACATTAGTGCAGATCTTGTCTTTTACTTGTGATCTTCCAGTGGGACAAAATGGTGTCATCAAATTGATCAGGATTTTTGCTAATCAATGTTTGACTTAGCAGTCTGTCAGTGTTTGATTAGCAGATGTTAATGAAACATTGTGGTGTGAATAAGCTGAGAAATCTGATATATGCCACACACAAAGTTGTGGCTTAGGCTTCAAATATTTCAAGAAGAAAATCGTTTTTTTTTTCAGGTAAAACTGCAAATATCGATCCTCAGCTATCATGAAGCTTGCATGAAATTGAATCACAACTGAGGTCATGCTGGTTGCAAAGTGTGATGTAAACCCAGTTATTCTGTTCCTCAGACCCTTCTAACATAAATGGTCTTTTCTTTTGTCTTTTTCAGGAGTGTTCTCAAGCATCAAGTGAGAAGTGGCTGGGCTGTGTGCAAGTCAGTCCATCTGACGACTGGCTGGTAAGGTCATTTGAATAGGTTCTGCTCTCATTTCAAAACTGAAGATAACTGCAGTCCCTGTAAAAGTATATGAAGTGCCATCACCACTTTTCAATGTCAGTATGGCATCTTCCACAATCATTTTGTGACGGGGGAGGGGGGCATGGGTTCTCTGAATTATTTCTAGTGTCAGTTTTCTGTGAAATACAACAAAACTGCTGCATGTTGCCAGGGATTATAGATGCTTTTAATCTATTCTTGGATGAATTTATTGGAGTTGCAGCAGTGGTAGTTATAAATATTAAAGACTACCTACTCATTTGTTTCATGGATTTCATAATAGTGCATAAACTACACCAGAGGGTTTCCCCTTGAAACATACCCCTGTTGCCATGGTATCATATATGAGGACACAAATATGTTGCTGTGAAGTCTGATAGAGTTACATGTAACAGTGGACCACAATGAGAGGCTGTTTGTCTCCAATCATATGAAATGACATAGAATAATTTGAAGGACCATCAGAAAAACACAGACCACTGTCAACAATCAACTTAAAATTGAATACAACTGTTGCTATTGTATACCACCAGTTCTAGGAACATTTGCTAATTTTTTTCTTCACATTTCACTGTTAATTTTGTAATTTATCTTCCAGCTGAATCATATGTGGATGATGATTTATTATTGTCTGTATCACTCTTCTCTCCTTGGTTTCATCATTAGGTCTGCTGGTGGTGGACCTTCTTTGGCCTTGTGGCACTTGAGGTCCCTTGCTCCCACCACAGTATTTGATGCTCCCAAATGCCATGCATATGCTGCCCACTTCAATGAAGATACAGTGAGTTAACATTAATTTTAATTTTATTTGATCTGCCATTTTTCAGATACAGCCCTGGG
The DNA here is from genome assembly GCA_021234535.1 of Stichopus chloronotus. Lineage (NCBI taxonomy): Eukaryota > Metazoa > Echinodermata > Holothuroidea > Aspidochirotida > Stichopodidae > Stichopus > Stichopus chloronotus. The sequence continues at coordinate 15,761,963 of CM037837.1, read as the reverse complement.
CAGCTGTGGTTTTAGAATTGCTCCTCATTTTGATTATCTTCCGATGACTTCAGCAGTGCTGTCCTCATATCTTCTTGATTACTTCACTTCTGCTGGTTTTCAGATAGCCCAAGGCAGTTTACGGTACAGATTTGCTACTAATTTTGGTGATGTCAGCAGTCCTACATTCCAAATTGTTCTGCCTCTTTTCCTATCCCACCTTGGCCTATGTACCTGTCCCATACCCTTCAGGATTCATTGTAATGTGCCTAATTTGCAACATTAAATGATCTTATCAGTAAGGTATTCAGCACAATGAACTGTAAGTTAGAAACCCGTAGTAAGAAAACAAAGCTGAAAGGAAGACCTTCTCACATGACTCATTAAAAGTTACTCTACCTCAGCATAATTTAGAAGCTGTTCTTTCGTATCTTTTGTATTAGATTATTTCAGCTGGATCTACACCTGATGTTTATCATTGGAACCTGTCTGGAAGCTTGAAGACTCAGGTGCCTTGCTCTTCAACAACTGTATACAACATTGAAATTCACCATGGCAATGGAGTTAATAAGGTAGAGTGTGTCAACTATTGCTCTTTGTTCACATTTCAGAAGAAATTCATTAATGTTTGAAATATTCAGTCTTGTTTGTCTCACACTACGAACTAAATCTGACAGAAATAAGTTTCTTCATTTGTGAATTTCAAGAGACTTACTCTGTGAAAATTAACACAGAAGTTTTTCAATGAACAGAATTGAAGCAGTTTAGACTTTTGTTATGTTCTCGGGATTAATTGCAAAGTAAACTGCATTATTAGCAGAAAAATGAATTTGAATGTAAAAGTATTGTTTTAGTAAACAGAAATTGGACGGATTCTGGAGATCTGTCTTGTTTTTTGAATTGAAAAGACAAGAAAAAGATAGTGTCTTGCAGCAATTTTATGTGTAGTACTTGTAAATATTGCAGCGAGAGTTGCTAAAAATGTTAGTGTTTTATCTGCATCAATTACATTGCCACTCACTTTTGCTTGATTTGTAGGTCATGTGTGCCTCTGGAAGTAGCAACCAAGTCGATGTTTACACTAACTTTGGATACAGAGCATTTTCATTGGATTTCAGCTGATGGATCAATTGACCACCACGGGTTTTAACTTCAACATGCCAGGATTTTACTTCCAGTGATATCTGAGGAAGATGATAAGAGCAACAGTTACAATCCCTAGCAATGCAAAGTACTGATGTTATGACTCTGCTCTTCAATTGCTATCGTACTAGTTGGTTTGTTTAAGCTAGTGTTAACATTCTGTTGAAGTGGAGAACTTTTCAACCAAGTTGACACCTGCTGTGATATCCACTTGAGTCTGATGATTCTGAACAATTGTGGAAGATACCTCAAGCCCTGAGTGACACCTGTCCCCTGTGACTCAGATAATATGCCTGTGATTTGTGATCATCAAAGTTACAACCCTGGTCATGCTTTAGAATGTTATGCAAATGAGTTAACCATGGGCAACATGTTGTGCATTGCTTGCTGTTCGTCACTGTTTTCTCCCGAACAGGTGATGAAGATGTGCAGTAAATGTTGGCCTGTATCAAAGGCAATGATTCAAAGTAAATTGTCTGCTTACAAGGATTTAAACAGTAGAATAATAGGAGGGTGTTACTCCTGTGTTTAAAGTCACTGTAAATTGAATAGGTGTGACTCCCTACTGCTGGATCAATTTTAGTGTACAGTATCATGGCCTGACTGGTATGTTTGATACTTGTAAATAGCATGCAGTAAAGAAGTCAGAAAAACAACTGTAATGTGTTCTACCCTTTATTGAATTTATTGTGAATAACAACACCACAACCCTGAACCTAAGGTGGAACTAACTCATTTCTACTCAGTAGAAAGTCTCTGACCTTTCAACAGCCTTTCAATAGATAACGGTACCAAACCCCATATGGGGTATGGGAGTAGTAGGGCAAAGAAAGGTGAAAGCAAATACAGATATCTCAACCCACAAATATTTAAGTGATATTAACTCTGGTGTACCACACAGATTACATAAGGAACGAAGCCTGGCAATAATGGGTGGAGATCAAGCCCCCTCCCCTTTCCCCACATGATAGGGTCAATCAGAGGGCCAGTAATCTATTTGACTTCTCTCTGGGCATGGCTTTCAATACAGTATATTTAATATGCCCATGCCCTTTTTTCTACTTGTTGGTCGATGGATTGTATTCCTACTATAGACTACTATGCAGATCACTCCCTAGAGTAAGCTTGGTAACATATGCATTCAGCCTGCATAACCTTTTGTTGCAAGTGTCTTCTGCACTTGCCAATCATATTTATCAGGTAACAGTGGCTGCTGAAATAGGGGAGGAGCTTTGGGGGCTTAGCCCCCTCAATGAAACAAGTGGGGAACTAAAGGTATATTCAGCTACCCCAATGTTTGCAAAGTTCTCCAAAGTAGGGCCTATAATTATAAGATGAGGAATAATTCATTATGATTCTTGAATCATCTCAACCTGTCTGATATGTAACGTATAGGCCTATTGCCGTTTTTCATAGACTGATTCTCTTCTCATTGACTGAGAAATTTCAGACATTAGATCGCAAGGCTGGGTACATGCAGTTGAGGAAACATGGTTTACGTGTTGTTCAAAGCCTCAGTATATTTGCAGTTAGCCTAAAAAATACATCATTCAAATATGTTCTAAAATATAACCTGAGTTTATTGACATATGTTGTCGGAGGAGAGCGTGTTTATCATCCAATCTTGAGGATGTGCTCATTCACAGTCGGGAAACGCAGATGGAAAACAGTCATTATTTGTTGCGCAATGGGCGTTCATTGAAGTTAAAGTGACAAAATGGCAGCCTGCTCAGAAGTAGCACGGCAAGTTTGCCGATCAGTTTTTCTAGTGCACTCAACGTTGAAAAGCAGAAATACATATTTAGCAAGGCAGCAGTTCGCACGAATTCACCTTTCGTCACCTCTCTGTGGTAGAAAACCTTTGAGAAGGAAAGCTTTACAAGTATTCTTAAATGAAAGTACAGGCTATGCTGCTGCTAGTACTACTGGTAGTAGTAGTACTGGTGGAACACGCTCAGTACGAGTGCGACAACCACGCTCACGAACAAGTCAGCGTGATGGCTTACCTAACGAAGTAACTGCTATGGATAGGACACCTCACAGTGCAACTGATCCAAGTTTTCCTCCCATCAGTGACACTTCATTCGTAAAGCTAGGAGACGGAAACCACCAGTTCAATGTAGAAGCTATGGAAGGTGCAGATGCAAAGTTTACATACCAGAAGCTATCAGCAGTTGACAAAAGATTTGGGTACAGTACAACCTTCAATTTGTATGGCATCATACTTACTACTTACTAAGGAACTATTACAAGACAGTAGCATACTGTACTGTACATATCTAGGACTGAGAGTAGGACAGCAACTATGAACAATGCCGAGATGTGGTCCTACAGTACAATAGATAACATACTAACGCTTCTGCATAGACCTCCAGTAGATGTTCAGTGAACCCAAAGGTATTCACCAGACATGTCAACTTTCACGGTTTTACTGTGGGAGACTCCCTACGGTTTTAATCCAGGACTCCCCATTTCACGTTCTATTCTTCTGGTTATCAATGCTCCATTTGTAACATTTCTTAAAGTAGCCAACGACTACTGGACTTCTTTGATCAATCTAAAATTAGATAATAGATTATTTGCAATTACAACTTACACATGCCGGTACAGTTGTTTACAAGCAGCACTGTAACAAATGGCTACTTTTTTAGTGCACAGTATTCCCCTTGCTGCACTTCATGCATACTATATTATGTACAGCATACATGCAGCTGCAACTTGCCTCTTGCATGTGATGCACTCATAATTCATTTATATGACAAGTTGTATTTTATAATACAAGCGACACTTATAGTACTGAGCCTACAGTAGCCCTATTCCGCCCTTGTTAAGTAGTATTTACATTATTTTAGTTGGAGGTGACTAAACCTCATGGTTTTTCCAGCAATCTCCCAGTTTTTTTTTGGTCTTAAAAAAAAAAATAAAAATAGATCTTCCTCCTTTAGGGTGAGTAATCTGCAGTAAGTCACTTTAGGCTAAACCATAGAGTGAAACATATAGTAACACTTTCTGTTTGTTGTTCAGGTACTGTAGAACTGCTTAAGAGTACATATTTTATTGCTTTGTATATGAATCTGTCTCCACAGCACTGCTATGACCTTGTCAAAGAACCGAAAGTTTCGAGAAAGAAAGAATAAAGTGATTTTAGAGGGCAAGCGACTCATCAGAGATGCTTTGTCAGTCGGGGCGACATGTCACACAATATTTTTCAGTGCAGTCAGCAACCTTAAGGGTCTGCCTATTAACGAGATGGAGACAGAACTGGTAAAACTTCCATACAAGGAATTTGAAACTTGGTCGAACCTGTCAACACCTCAGGGCATTGTAGGTAAAAAAAACTTGAATGTATTTTAAATATGAAAATTGAAAGGGAAATATACTGCACAAATTATTTGTTGTATGCTTTTTCTTTTTTGCCCTAGTAAGTAGCTCTTTATTGGCTCTATTCCTTGCCAGTCATTAGGAATCCATGTGCTGTAATGTGTGATGGTTTGTGGTTGTAAGCCCTACTGTATGCATTTTAAAGTGAACCTTTTACAGGTCTTGATTTTCAGAAATTTCATGGATGTCCACCTGAAAACCATTTCACTTTCTTTGGTTACCTGAAACATGAGCCAATCAGAGAGAAATATAGTCTTAAATCAGCTAGTACTGTGCAGTAGATACTGATAAAAATGGCTGTCACACAACCCTCTTTTGGTTGTCTGCATGGTTTCCCCTGGTACTTAATTGCAGAGGCCGCCGCCTCGCAACTTTTTAAGACCGCCTCGCCAAAAAATGCGGTAATTACCGCCTCGCACGTTTATATCCAGGGCTGGAAAAAGTCAGGAAGCCAGAGGCTCCTTCCCGGGAAGTCTCGCGGGAAATCCGCTTCTGTACTTCTGGCCGTGTTTATCTTGTACATACCATGCTTATTTCGAGTGGTAGAGATCACACGTGTGTGGTTTCCTAAATAGTTACGTCTGAAAATAACTGGTGAATAAATCCATTCAAATGGGTATCCCAAATGCCCCATCCACTTTCAATCTTCAACAAAAATTGAAGTAAATTACTATTGGTGTAATAGAATACCCTTATATTTTACTCATGATCAATATTTTTCAAGTTATATATGTGAAAAAACAACCGTTGGGAAATGTTTGCAGAAGAGTCTACGTATACCTCCTTTACTCCATTCAATGTCAATTAAAAAGCATAAGCTTAGGCCTGCCACGCCTGCATGCGCAAATTATCTGCAGTATGACAGCTAGCGGACATATCACAACCAACAGAAATACAAAAACGAACTCATATTTCTATGTCCAAAACGCTTCATGAAACCAATAGTCTGCTTCATCAAACCTTTAGTCCAAACATTTTGAAGTGACTACTAGTAGGATCAATGAACCAAAAAAAAAAAAAACTCTGAAACCTGCAACATCCCTGTAATACGGAAATATGAATTGCCAAGGTGGTTAGGCTATTCGATATACGTCCACTGCGTTAGGATATCATTACTTAAAATTTTCAGAAGGCTGCGCACGATTTACGTGATTCTTTTCACGAAACTTTTAGGGACATTTCAACGTCAAAAATGTATGTAATACAGCTTACTCTACATGTCATGTGCAACATTTCACAGAACGTTTTGATTTTGAAGCAATATCAATTATTTTTTCTGATCGAACTATCGTGTTTTCACCTGATACAGTAACAGTTTTCAACTTGTAGAGTTGAAATTAAGCATGGGTTTCAAATGATTCGGACACGTCTAAAAACGCTTAAATCTCTGAGTTTCCGGCTGCTTTGCACCCTAGACCCCTACCGGGATCGTCCATGAACCCCACAAGGGGCCCTATGGCGGGCCCATTGACCCCACGCTGGTATGACAATCGCTTCGCTATCGAATGACGCCTACGGCGCAATGTTAGGTTTGGCGGGAAACTCCGACTATATGGTAATTAGTCTCCCGGAAAATTTACACTTTTTCCGACCCTGTTTATATCATGGTCAAAATCACCTAATCTTCGAGAACCTACTTAGTACGGATTTGCACCCGAAATTCATGGCGGCGTCAAGTAATTCGCCCTCGCCGCCTCATACTCTGAAAAACCCAGGGGAAACCCTGGTCTGTACAGAGTTTAGTTGTCCCAGACAGTCAAACGAAAATGAAAATCCAGCCCTGCATTATCAAAATACTTCAGTCACTGTACCTTTCAAACATTGGTTTGTGATCTTTAGAGAAAAAAAGTTTAATTACAGTAGGTTTGTGCAGATAAAAGTTGATCTATGTTGCTCCAGTTCTGATGACGGTGCTTACAGTGCATTATATTCAACTCTCAAAGTTTTCATCATTTTTAAATGGACATGTGAGGTTGTACATGGACGGACTACATCTCTCAATGAGGGAAAATCACAGTAACTACTTTGAAAAGCAATGGGATTGGCATAAAAACAGTAAAAAACAGAAATCATATTTGATAATTAATGGTTCCTACTATAAGGGCCTACTAATGAATATGCAACAGTAGAGGTCTCACTAGTGTATCAAAAACATACTACTCAAGTCGTCGCTCCTCAGTTGGTATCCAGAATTGTAGTATTTTGTGCATGAAAGGACTTTATTTACAAATAACCTAGGAACAGATCACATCATTGCAGCGTCAGTGATCCTGAGTTGTTTTCACTAACTGAATATACTTCCCCTTGGCTTGTTCAAAGAAGCACACCTTTGATTTGAATGAAAACTGTCAATCACTAAATAATTGTATTTTACTCTTATTGTTTTTATGCTGGAAGAATTTGAAATCATATGATGGAATTAACCAACAGAAACCTATTTATTCCCAGATTGTCTGAATGGTGCTATGAAAAGCCGCACCAAACTTTTGAAGATCAAATGTCAATGTTTTTACTTTTTGCCCACATATGCAATCAAGTTTAAGGTCTGCACACTTTAAAACTTGGTTCAGTGATGGTCTGTCGGGCACAAGACAGTGGCACACAAAACTTACAAAAATGTGTCATTACAGGTTTTTGTTAAATAAAAGAATCCCCCTTCTATTCACTTTATCTGTAAAACAAGAAATGTTAGCCTAAGCTTTTAGAGCCTATGTATAGCACCATAGTGCCATTATCCCATCTTTTCTATTTGCGCTTTGATTAATGCTAAATCTGTGATTAATGGTAAATTGATTAATGCTTTGATTGATGCTAAATCTCTGTTTTCATCAGGCATCTTCAGTAAACCCACAAGTGAAATGGTTCAACCTGATCTTTTGGATCCATGTATGCCGTTGACATTGATCTGTGATAACATTAGAGATCCCGGTAATCTTGGAACCATTCTTAGGGCAGCTGCAGCATCCAACTGTGAAAAAATATTAGTAACCAAAGGTAATGTTTTTGTGTAATACTTAAATGATGAAATGCCTTCACAGGTCTTCTTTACCCACAGCAAGAACCTGTTTAAAGCAACGTGTTTCATAAATTTTGTTTGCATAGACCTTCTATACCCTAGTAATTAAAGGTAAAATGTTGCATGAATCGCTGGTGCTAAATGCATATAATGTTAAGTAAATGTCCAGACATGTTTTCATGATCCCTTGCTTGCCAAAGGTAATGTTTTCCCTTGACAAGGTCACATAAGTCATTGGAATTTAAGGTAACATGTGTAGCATTGTTCATTGTTTGAACAGAGCTCATCATTTTAGATGAGGAACTCATTGCATTTGGTGAGGAGTTGTCAATCTCCTTTGAGAGTCAGTTCTAGCTCAAGTTGACTGCCAGTTAAAATGTCAGTGAGCTGTATTTCTTAGGCTCTCCCATACATTGTCAGTTGAAGATGAGTAAGGTGAGTGCAGGGTTTCCATCCACGAACAATTTTCTGAAAACTAGTCTCAAATATTCGCGAAGGCCCGCTTTTATTTCCTAAAATAAAGATGATCGTATTGATAATGTACACAGAATGAAAAAAATTGATTTCCCTAAATGTTTTCTGAAATTGTTAAAATTTCCTGAAATTCAGGCCTTTATGTTTGAAAAATGAAGGCGAGTAGAAAATGACTCGCCTAGATTGAGCAAGGCGAGCTATTTTGTTAATTAAAAATAGCTGAATTTGTGGAGCTCTGAAAGGCGAGTTATAATGCATTACTAAGTCCTGACCAACGCCAACCTCGGTAACCTGCAGGTTTACATAAAAATGGTATCCCTCCCTTCCCCTCTCTGACATAATTTTTCATTCATCATTTATCAAAATTATCACGAACATTTTTGACAGCTCACCGGTCTCAACCATTTCTACCATAGCGCTCATTCCTGTGTTGAAAGTTTCCAGCTGTCGTGCGATAATTATCATACAAAACTTTTCCAGCCCGCCAAATCTAGTTCACATAGTCTCCAGCAGGTTCAACAAAAAAAACAAGAATACAGTAACCCGTATTCACCTCCCAGTACGTATGTTACATCAGTCTCTGCCACGTTCACTATCATAGTTTCGCCACAATGCACTTTTTTACCTGAGGCAATAGAGGCTACCGTACGCACATTCTGTTCTGCACAATTGAATCATTGATAAATAAACCAACCAATCCGTGACTAGGTCTCAGCTCTACAGGTGTAGTGTGAAAACGCTTGCAGTAATTAAAGCCGGTCCAATGTTTGTTTTTAAATTTCAATTTACAATTAGTCAATATTCATACAGCATACAATCACTGATGGACAGGATATGGTTATGTTGAACTGGCAGTGTTCTCTTTTTGGGAATGTGACAAATGTATTTTTTTGCTCTACAGTTCGTGAAACGTTTCTAGCTGTCTAGTGCTTGCAAGGATTATCATGTAAACAAACGACGACGTTCTTGCGAGATTTGCTTGTATCCTCGTGTGTCACAGTGTAGGCTACTACATACCGCGAAACTTTTACTGACAAGCTTCATATATTCTGCTGCTACATGCACTGTGTGAAAAGTAAGCATGCCACATATGTACTGTACGTACTACAGCCCGCCCCAAGGCCTGCACGCAGAGCCATGAGTGCTCAGGGCATGTAGTACTGTATACATAGGCTAATGTAGCTAGCCTGGGTGTAGACGTGACATCCGGGCACTTTTCAATCTGTCAGAATCTACGTAACTTCGCACGAGCGCCATTTTAGTGCAAACTAAATGCAATGACATGTTTCGATCTGTACCTTTTTATGATTATTTTCAGTGTCAGTATTCTTATATTACTACTTCACACATGGCACAGTGTTGATTTGCATAATAGTGACAGGTTTAACCGATAATGAAAGTTTTTTATTTTGCTGTTTTGGTATACTCGAGGCGTTAACGGAGCGAGGAATACTGGTATAGCTTAGGTTATTGAACCTCTTATTAGATTGTCAACTGTTTTTGTACAATGTAGGCGTGCATCCCGATGCGACTGTCATGTCACACTCGCAAGAACGGGGACCAGATATATTGCGAATGTGATTGTATAAATACGAACAGTCTGTACTTTGATGAAGTCTATGATATTAATGACATTTGGTAGACTTAATATTCTACTTCCGTGTCATTTCGTGATTTTCTCCAATTAGTTTCACAGTATTATCGTTACGTTAAGTCTGCCTGTGACATGAGGCGAGCGTTTTGCCTATCCAAGGCGCGTGAATAATAACGCATCTCAAATCGACTTTAGGCGCGTCAAGGCGCAGCGCGCACAATCGCGCGCCTTAAAACAAAAGGCCTGAAATTTATCATTTTTTGGGAAATTTCCTTGAAAGGGGAAACACTGGGTGAGTGTGACCAGCAGTTGCTCTTATACAACAGTATTGTTTGCAATTGCAGTGACTCATTGTCGTATGTCCAGCAATCACTGCTAATGTGCTGTGTGATCTTGTGAAGCAATTCACAGCCATGTGCTTGTATGCATAGCTCCCAGGTTCAGAGAAGCTAGATGCTAGTCCTCTCCTAATCTTTCCGATGGTGAATCGCTGGCCCTGGGGGAGGGATTTAAGGGGCGCAGGTGTCCCCCTTGAAGTTTCGTGAAGTTTAGGAGTGTCTACAAGCAAAGTGGTAGCAAAATAATCTGTTCTGTAGGCCTACTGATCTTTTTCCTTTTTTCGTCTTTGCCTACCACGGAGATGTGAAATGCGGGTTTTTCACAGGGCATGTCGGGTCAACGGGCTTGGGAGTTCAAATGCAGGTCAAACCTGCGAAATGTGGGTCACTTGAAAGGTATGTGTATTTTTACATTAGTATACTTACAGTGCAATCCCTGAATATACTATATATTTTATGCAGTGAAACATTTGTATGTACAGTATTCATTCAATGCTAAAACTGAAACCCACATGTGGTTAGAAAAGGCATGTAAAGACCCTTGTCACATTTGAAAAGTACGCAGGGTTGCCGTCGGCCTCAGTCTCAGGCCTCAAAACCGTCGTTCATACATGGTAGTGTTACTGTACATGCCACTGTTCAAGGCCAGCTTCGGCTGCAACATTGATGTTTTGGTTTTGACTATCAAAGGAGACTGAATTCATTGTTGCTGTCTTCTTTTTCTTCTTTTTAAGGATGTGTTGACATTTGGGAGCCAAAGGTTCTTCGAGCAGGTGTCGGTGCTCACTTTCACACAGCCATTACCAACAGAGTCTCATGGCGAGAGGTTGCAAATTACTTAGATTCGGACACTTCTCTCTATGTTGCCGATGCCTTTAGTGAGGCAGATGGGAGTGAAGAATCCCTGCCGCAAGTGCCATACAACGACCTTGACTGGACCACTCAGTGTGCATTAGTCATCGGCGGTGAGACTGAAGGTGTCAGTCCTGAAGCGTTTGAGTTGTGTCAAAGAACGCATGGCACGAAGGTATTTATTAGAATGTCAAAGTCAGTTGACAGTCTGAATGCTGCCATGTCAGCATCAATTATATTGTTTGAGGCCAAAAGGCAGTGGTTATTACAACAAAAAGAAATGTTAAATTGATAAGGTAATGGTTGATTCATCAATTCATGTTTGATCCCTGACTGTATAACAAGAAGTGTGTTAGGTTCATGTGCTACAGCATCAAAAAATGTTTTTAAAGGTTGTTCCATGGCTATCATCCTTTGAAATGACCACAATTTGACACACTGCCCTCAATGAAGACCAACCAACAATGTGTTGAAGTGTTGAAGATTGGTTTTGTACAGGGGAAAATGTGTTTCAAATCATGCCCAGTGTGTTTGATATTGTCAAGTCCATCCATTGTCAGTGATCTTTCACTAACAGTAAAGAAGAGGGACCTTACAGTAGTTGTTTGATGGTCTATTTTTTCATTGCCTTTCCAAGTAGTCCTGATTATTCAAGTATAGTTTTTCAAATAAGAAGACATCATTGGGTAGTACAATAAATTCGTGTCCAAGAAAATGTGAAGTTTTTTATGAATATATTTATTCATCTGCAAGTCGCCATGTTGTTGCAAAATTATGTGATTGTGACACCACACATACACCTGCCCATATCACGTAGTATTACCGGTGCATGTGAAACATTTATTTCCAAAATGCCAATACATGGAAAGTTTGACGTTACATTTAGAGGAGAAGTCGTTATTGTTTGTAAATATGTGTACATTAAGTGTAGGTTGAGATTGCAACACCCATTATGGTTCCTCTTGAAGTTATGCCAAGTAGAGCCAACTCCATTAAACCTTCTCCAGTCTATGCAATTCCCTTGAACTTGTCTGGTGTAGGTATGTTGACTTGTTTTGGTATTCATTACACCTGACAGAGCTACGTTCAAAATGTGCATCATTTGCAAACATCTTCTAATAATGACTCTCTGCATCAAATAATTTGACCTGACAGGGATGATGGGGTGAGTCAATGATGTATGAATATTAATAGTCATTTTATTTCAATGAACACCATGAAGAAAAGACGCAAGAGTAAAATAATTTTATGCTAAAAATATATTTCACTTTACTGGCAAGACTTTGGCTTTGGTCACAGTTGGAAAGTATTGTAAAAATAACAGCTCGCTGTGAAATAAACATAAGCTATGTATCAATTAACTAACTCTGTGAGTGATATCTTTATTTTATTATTTACTACAATAACTGAAGTCGTCTCCAGACATAGATTGGTTAAAATCATTAATTGATCTGTTTGAGGTTATTGTTACAGCTTGCAACAATTTCAATGAACCTTGAAATTTATTGATTCGCTGAAATTATTCATGAATATAGCACTTGCTTGTATAACTGATGAAGGGCTCTTCTGACATGCAGTTGACTTAACCTTGAGTCAGAGTACAAATCACAAAGAACACGAAACAGCTTATCCCCTGAAAGATTGTTAATGAGAAAATAAAACATTAAATAGACTTTAGCATGGTGAGAAGTAAGGTTTGTACCTAGTGCTTTCGTCATGTTTAACTGTCAAAACAAACGATCAGCTGTTAAAATGGACACCAATTCCGCCAAACATTTAAAAGTATTTCCTCAAGTAAAGGTTACTTGTTGCACAATATGTTAAAATTACAGACTTTCAATTCTTTTATTCAACATCAGTCACTGAGAGCATTGTAATCTGCCAGGCTTAGTCATCTCAGACCATGTTGGTCTACAAAGGAACATAAGAAAGAATTATATTTCATTGATGGCACATGCAATATGTGGCTGAGTGCCTGTAAACAATAACACAGTTACATGTACTTGCATCGATTGTGTGTTGTGTACGTGATACATCTTGGAATTCTTCAATATATGTTTGATGAATTCATCCATGAAATCTGGTTTCTTAAGTTGTATATTTCTAGACAGCCATTTGCAAGAGAGTTTTATAAATTATTAAATATAAACTCAGCCTCTTGTGTGTCTTCATTTTTGTTTCTTCCAATGATGTTTTCATGAAAATCAATACCAAGAAATTTTACACATTATAATAGGTTACTAAATCTTCCATCTTTGATACTAGTACATTTTTGTTTACTCCCAAAAAAAACCCCTGAAAATGAACTGAAAATGAAATTTTCACAGAAAACTTTCCAAACAATAAAAATTGCTCTCCATACACTGAAAAAAGTTGTCAACCGTATCCATTTTTGTCAATATTATTCGCTAACAAAGTTACCAAATGCCAGATCATTTTCAAAGTACCTACAGAGTTGAATGATACTCAGGCAATTATGTTAATATTACAAAAAAGCAAGGCACTTAGTTTACCTTACCCTGCACATAGGTATGTATACAATGGTATGCTATATAAAATCATGAAGGATCCGACTCACCCTGCTTTTGCTTACCTTCAAATCGACTGTCTTCGTACTTTTAAGGGTAATAGGCGTTTTACTGATAGTTTTACCCAACAGCTGTAAAACTGTTTAATCTTTGTTGGTTGATTGTGTCATTTTATTAGTTTATATTTATGTTTATAAATTAGTAAGGACTGGCCTACATAAATTAGTTTATATTTATTTATGTTGATGTTTTGAAAGGAGCTTGAGGAACGTTTAAATTTTCGATGTATTTTACTGTACATTGGTTAGTTAATAAATTGAATTGAAATTGAAAATATGATATATGGAGGTCTTTGTACTGTCTTGTATCATGCCTCTTTAAAACAGGCTAGTAGTACTGCTCACAAAAACAAACACTGGATCCCTTTAATTGATGACTGCTTTGATAGCAATTGCAGGGCAACATATTTTCCATTATTTTGCAAAATCTGTAGAAATTGAATTCATCAACCTGTTAGCCATGACAACTGGAATTTGCTTTTACTGCAACTAAGTGTGTCTTTTTTCTATTATGATGATTTTCTTAAATTAAGATGACTATTAAATGTTCATTTATGGATATAATCACCACATTGATAACAAACATGATAACAAAAAACTCCCTGGTAACCTGCACTGACACACTAACGTTCTTTGAGGCAAAACATTGTGCCACGTGACATAATAGCTATATCATGAAGGTTAACTGCCTCACATGAATGCGATTTAGCAAAACCCTGTGCCTGAAAACAATCACGAGAAGGAGAAAGTATGTGGCCCTAGAGTTGTTTGCAGTTTCGTTTGCGGTTTATAAAGACTGAGTTTATTTACTACAATTGAGTTGATTATGAAAATATTGCTCAAAGACATTACTATAGCTGTTTCTTAGTGCGGTAATAAATCTTACTGTATGCAGCAATAACCAACTGCTCTCATAAATGATTATAAACCCTGTAGCTACAATTGAGCTCCTTTTCTCACGGATGATTATCTTTTTGTGTCAAACTTGTACTTCAAGAAGAGGTTTGGTAAATAATCCTGCATAACACACAGTGTCCTTACTGTATGGGATGGGATTTTTCTCAAGAAGGCATAAACATCTATGATATCATGTCTGGAGTGGCTATCTGAATAAAATCTTCATCAGTTTCGTAATAGTAATAGAGGATGAAATTGGGACATAGGATTTCAAGTTGAAAAATGACTCTGTGTTCCAGAGCTGGTTTACAAGTGTCAGCAAACAGTGGTGCTGGTATGTTCCTAGAGTAATTGCTCCTTGTTTACCAATCATCAAGTATTAATGGCAGTACAGTGTACTGTAGTTAATACAATCCTGCAATAATTATTCTAAAATCTTTAATAATCTGATAACAAGTTTTGAATTTATGTGAAAGTAATTCAGTGGTACCACTGTAATGCCTGTAACGTTAGATAAGTAACATATGACAAACACAGAAAATTTAAACTTATTAAAATTGGCAGCAAAAATTACCATCATGTGCTCACTTTAGGGCATACAGTTTCAGGCAGCATTTCAGACTTGTATTATTTAATGGATACAAGCTTACAGAATAGGCATAAATTGTTTCCATAAAATACGATGACAAGGTTTGATCCCATTACATCCAAGTTGAGTTTTTCACAGTGGAAAATAGTGATGTGTATTACCATTAGTCCCAACTACCACTGGATCCAACAGCTATGGCTTCACCATCACCAGTGGCTTTGTACTTAAACCACCATGTCTTTCCAGTAAATGCCACTGAGGGAAAAAAAAAAACAGACTTATAATGCTTCATCAAGTTTATAATAAACCTTACATTTTGAGACTTTTTCAAACTACAAAAATATCTTGAATGTTAAGTCAGATGTTACCCAGCTACTAGGTATGTATCAAATTTTACTATTTTTGTCATCCTCAAGGGTTTGGTTTTTTTTTTACATTGTATCAATCAATTTAACCTCTAATGGTGAAATAATTAACAGTACTACTTAGAATATGACACAAAGAAATATTTGGCAACGACTATGCTATGTAACCAGCATAAACAAGTGTTTCCCTGGTATAAAACCCTTGATAATTCATTCCATTTAATAACATCTATTTTAGTCAAGATGACTTAAATCTTGAAAAGAAAAACCCATCTTTTCCATGTTTGTTGTCCTTCATGAAGATACAACTGCTTATGTTTCATTACTGCACTTACATGTTTCACCTTCTTGAAGTATTTCTTCAATATCATTACATCCACACTGTGAGATCAAAGTAATCAGGAACTGGCCTTTTATTTGTGTGATCCATATCATGGAACCAGGTCTGATAAAATACTATGTACAGAAACAAAATACAAAAACAAAAAACATCAAAATTACACTAATTCAATTAAATACTACAGGCATTTGGAATGAATGGTCTAAATCAAAGTAATTTTCAATATAATTATACACACGGGGTTCAGCATACCCCCAGAATTTTCAACTTGTTGGAGAGATTTTGTCGAGTTGTAGAGACTTGCTGATAACTTCCTATGTATCAATGTTGAATTGGGCATATTGTTGCATGATTTCTTACATTTCAGGTTATTCCCAGGCTAGAATTGTGGTAAAGACATACAACAAAATAGCAGTAAATTGTAGTGAATGCATCAAAAATACAATCACCCAGCCAACAGTGCACACAAGAATTTGCATGTGTAACGAAACTGATCATTATAACAGGCATGAATAAGAAATTCCATTTTGGCAACTAATACTTCATCTGCTTAATACAATAAATCAGGCTATATTCATACTATTCTCATTAAGTCCATCATAATATGAAACTAAGTCAACAATTTTCAATCTGCTCTGAGTCTTTGTGTATAGATACAGCTCTAGAGGTACAGATCTTTAAAACAGCCACAATTTTTGAATAGGTATACAAAAACTGTAAAGTTGCAGAGAAACAAGGGACAACAAGACTACTGTACGAATTTCACTGTACGTCACTGTGCCATGCTTATGAATTATTCAGGAGGCTGTCTCGAACATTGTTTATCGTAAAATACGTTACTATTTCGATACCTTTGTGGACCAAGTGGGTGTTACTTTTATGGGAAACTGGCTTGTAAGGATATTATTGAATATTCTCAGTTTGTGATGTGTAGTTTGGGATGGTCGGGAATATTCTTTAAAGACATGATAACACTTGTTACTAACTTTGTTAAGTAATCTATACACTGTACCTGAGTTGCATCATAAGAATCATCATTATTTCCAGTTTCCTTCTGTCCAACAAGAACAAAATTTTCTTCGCTGACACCAACCATCGGTGGAATAAAGTTAGGCCTTTGGTAGAACTTCCGAAACGCTTTCATGCAACCAAAATTGCAGTTGGACCTGGACAATGCAACAATTATACTGTAGTCATGATTTACACTTATATAAAAAAGAAAAAAAGCAAATGACCACGTCTAGACATTCTCAACAGCTTTATACTTGTAATCAAACAAAACAAATGCAATAATTTGGGTTTCTTTGAAACTGCTAAATTGACCACATTTCACGAAAGACATTTGTCATAATGAAACCATAAAGACCGCACAGCACAAAATGTGAGCATACAATATTTAGTTCCACGATAATGCTGCTGCAAGGGCCATGAGACTTTGTAACACACAAAAGCATGCATGGTGTTGCTATGCATATGACGTTACAAAGTTTGAAGAAATTCTTTGATTGACCTCGACTTACTGCATGTACATAAGAACCACTTAACCTTTTAATCTGTGGCTGACATTAATATTCAAGAAAGGAACAAGTAGGTCAGTGGGTCATCTCCATGCCAGATCAATTGTACTTTTGACCAGTTCTCGTGGATAAAAACATTTGCTACATTACTTCAAGTCTCATTAACTATTTGCAGAGAGCACACTGCATCCACACAGTATGCTGGAATTAAAACCATTTGGGTTATCATTTGGCAAATTTTTGTTGACATTTCACACCAACCTTCACTTTCTTTACTGGGATTTCAGTGTTTAAACATTTCTAGCTACAGTACATAAAATTTTCCATAATTTTTAGAGAAGTGAGTTCTCAAAGGATTTTTTACTTCAGCACATTCCATCAAAAGTATACATGGCATTCAAATCTACTGTACTGTATATATTTTTCTATCTAGTTCCTATCTATCTACAGTAGTTTTCAGTACCTGCGAAGTCTGTCAAAAGCATATTCGCATTAAGTTGAATAGCCAATCATCACATGACATCATACATGTTTATGCCTATCTACAGCAATCACACCCTAACAAGATGCCCTCAACCACACGCTAATGTCCAGTTATCACATCACATTTTACCATCAACGATCATGCAAAAAAGACAGTAAGATCATGTGAAGTTTGACTGTTGAATCAATATTTGAGTCACTTTCAACCAAGTATGGTAGGGATCCTACAACAGCAATCAAATGTTTGTCCAAATAGTGGCGGTGAGCACCAACCTCTCAAACAGTATCATGACCTAACATCAATGACATTGTAGACATTAATAAGTGAAGTGTTCCTTATTTTAAAATTCCATGAAACCAATTCTGGTTTTCAAACTAGTTGAGGAGACCGCCGTGATTAGAATTGCTGAGAAACTGTGAGGGTTTCATACAGTTCAATATATCCAGAAATTTGTTTCAATGGAATTATTCTTACCAGTGAGCATTGAAACTGCTGTGGATTAGAATACTGCCCAAGAAATCTGTCATGTCAGAATTATAAATGCTGCTCTCAAAGTCACATTGCAAACAATCTTTGTATACTTCCTCTGTCAAGTACATCTGATTTAAGGGAACAAAAAAGAAAGAAAAAAAGATAAACCTACACTTCTATGGGTATACACAGTCCCAACTATAGCCCAAGAGCACTATGGCTACATGAAGATTATTACAACAGTAAGCCTTTAATCTTTAACATCATGTTCATCCATGAATTTTGCACCCCTAAACCATTTGGGCCACAATTTGTCCCTCACAATGCTGATCAGTCCATTATACTTGGTACCTTATTACTATTCTGAAAAACCTCCCACATTGTAACATATAACATGGAGGAAAAAAATCACTTGCATTTTTTGGCCCATATGTCCCATTCATCGTTTCAGAAAGAGCAATTGATAGCAATTGTGAAACAGTTGAGTAAACTACAAACATATATTTTAAAATTCAGTTTTTTCCAGGCGTTTAGATTTTGACTGTGACGTCATAGTAAACTACAAACAAATGTTCCCAAGCTAAGACTTTCTCAACAAAGCAAGGTTTCAGTTGATAACTCTCATGGTCAATTGAGTATACCCTTATGTATTAGGGTGTATGATTTCCTGTAGCCATGTTACTTAGAGAAATCACTTTCCTCACCACTCAGTCCTAACATTTTATTAGGACAGCTGAAATCAACAAACCTTTTGCAACTCCTTAAAGCTTAGCTTGGCTGCTGCTGACTGGCTTATGGTATTGTCCATTACAATCACCGGATTCTGCTTAAGAATGTATTCGTTTGTCATGATGTCGTGAGTGATACTCTCCAAACGTTGCACATCTCCATACTTCTTACACCACTGTAGAGTTTGGGTAGGGAGGTACAGTATGGTGCAAAAGAGACATGACTATGACAACTGAAATATTTATACAAGTAACACAAATGTAAGCAGTAATGGATAAAATAAAACTTTCAGTGTACAGTACCCAACTTATGTAATGAACACTTAGATTACATCTGCACATTGATAGTACTATACAGTACAGTACATACTGTAAAGGGGCTCATATTTTGTGAAGAGTTTGTGGGGAAACCATTGCATGTCAATGGTTCTAATTAGCCTTTTAGTCATGTATCTACTGTATTCCTACAGTACTGTCACTGAAAATATAAGGCACTGGACCTCAAGTATAAACAGGGGTTGCCTACAGTATGGGTAATACTGTACCTAATGGTTAAACATGTCTGGTCACATATATAAGTGAGTGATTTTTATTACTTATTATTTTATTATTATTATTATTTTACCTATCCCATTACCATTGCTTCATCCGTGTGTCATATGTTCAGAATCTCCTAGTTTTACCATTTACAATACAGATACTTGCTCAACAGGTATGACAAATCATTTTTAAGGACTTCTTTTAAGTTCTACCATCACTGTGCAGGTGTGTAAAAAACGAAGATGTTTAAAACAAAGATGGCACATCCAGCAAAGTCTTCCATCTTCGGTCTTCATTTTTAGTTACACCCTACTCGTAATGGGTGTGTGAAATAACAATTAAATTTAATCAAATCTTGTCAACAATGCGTTTATTAGCCAGTCATGACTGCAGTATCTTGCCAATGCTGCTAATAATTGGGAACAATCCAATTACAGTATCCAACCTGGTAAATGCAACATTTGATAAAGATAGTGTACAGTACCTTACAATCTTCAGCTGAAACAGTTTCTGCCACATAGTATGGATTTGAGATCATGCAATGAATCTGATACAGGTTGGTCCAGTCCCAGTACGGTAAAATCTGCAAAAATAACAAACCTAAGAAGTCAAGTTCCACACATTGTTTGTTACAGTAAGTCAAACATTCACCACTATGACAGTCATAGCTCTGAGGAGGCTGGTTATTCCAGCAAAATAAAATATCTAGCGTATGCTGCACTGTATCTGTAATCAAGCAACAATGTTGACCAGACAATATGCATAAAAAGTGTGTTCTGTGTACTGTAGGCCTGGTGCAAGTACAGTACAGTAGTCACTGTA
Organism: Stichopus chloronotus; assembly: GCA_021234535.1. Classification (NCBI taxonomy): domain Eukaryota; kingdom Metazoa; phylum Echinodermata; class Holothuroidea; order Aspidochirotida; family Stichopodidae; genus Stichopus; species Stichopus chloronotus. Next base: position 15,741,846 of record CM037837.1, on the reverse strand, counting down.
CAGGTTAAGATGTCATTTTACAGATGATGCCATCAATTGTATAGACATTACAGTACATGTCACTACAGCAAGAGACCTACCAATCAAGTTTGAAGTTTATTATGTACAGTTACTGACTACTGTACAGTCGAAGGAAATCATGTCACACTTCTTGAAAATATTTTCACAGTTTGACCTCTGACATAAAATTGTGATGGGAGACACAACTTTGGACCATGGGTCACCTATCTACCTGCAGTAATTTGACATTCATCAGCAATGTAGTCTACTGTAGGAGGAGCTACAGACACAAACTCTACAGGGTCGAATTGGACATGACTTCCAATCTTGAAACATGACCTCAAAAGACACATAAACATGATTTTAAGATGCAATCTTGCATAGTGCAGGTTTCATGGTAATAACTATTTCAGGATTACTGTACTATATAAAAATTTAAACTTTGACCCTTGACCTTTGACCGTAAATTTTGATGAGAGACGTAACTTCAGATCATAGGTCAAATATCTACCAAGTGTGACCGTCATCGACACTCTAGGCAGAGTTGCAGATCTATGCAAACTTTTCTGGGTCGAATTTGACCTCTAACCCTAACCTTTGACCTCAAAATTATATAAACATGACTTTTAAATAAAGTTTTGCAGTAATGGGCATACAGTACATACAGTAAGATCATTAAGATGTTCTCATAAAATAGTCATTTTGGGACTCACAAATACAGCAAAAATAAGACTTTCACTAATTTGACCCCATAGCTGACCTTCAACCTTCAATTTTGAGGTTCAGACATAACTTCAGACCATGGACTGCAAGGGGCCTCCCTACCAAATTTGATCTTCATCAGCTTTGTGGTTTGGGGGAGTTACAGACGCAAACTTTTAAAATCTGATTTTTTTTACATGTACATACATGTACATGCACACACATCTTCACACACATTTTAAGCCCATTCCTGTTAAGGTCCACTGACTGTACCATCCCAGGTTAGATCTGCAATGTATCAAAAATCAACCACACCTTATATGTTACTGTACCATGGCAACTAAGAGCCACAATACCCTTCAACGATGAAGCAAAGTAGATCTACATACATACAGTACTGTATAGTATCTCATCCATAGTCAGGCACTTTATCCTTCATGTTGTGATTCACAGACCTACTGAGAAATGGCATACTGGTGTACAGTACCTTCTTCACATCTTGTTGACATTTTGAAATCTAACGATCACAGATTACTTCAAACCCCGTCAAAACATTATGTACCTTTTATGAGGTGAGAGTCTCACTTTTAGTATGGAATGTAACTAGTAGTGTACATCTTTGTCAAGGATTTCATCTAGAACTGCATGTACTTGTTGGCTTTGCATTCAAGGATGGCACACGACCAGGTTTATTCATATCTGCTTGCATGTTGAAGAGGAATTCTCCGGACTGAGAATTGTTAAGGTACTGTAGGAATTATCTGGAGAAGGTTATTGAGGAGGAATCTTGCGGAAGAGTTGTCCGAGGGGAAAATTGTCCGATCATTTCCCCACTGAGACTGCAACCACACACAAGAACAATAACTGAGACTGCCACTTGGATGTTTCCAAGGTCTCTTAGAAATTGAGCAGGGGTACTGAGATCTGAGTATTCGGCAGTGTACAGCATTCTGCAGTTACTCTGTGTTGATTGAGGATTTTCATGTGACGTCATTGCACTTTCACTTGGCATATAGTACAGACCATTCACTGCACATGCACAGAAGGTGTGTTACAGTATCAATATGCATGCACAACATGGCTGGGTTGGGAATAGCCAGTAAAAGCAATGAATTTCTACAATTCTAGATTGGCCCCTTTATGATAAGGATGCTGTATAACAGTTGAACTAACTTACTGTAGGCCTAACTGCAAAGAATAAGGGAGATCTACACGTGGAACATACAGTAATTCAGTTTGGATTATGGCAAGTTATATCTAAGTTAGCAGCCAATCAAATAAACACAAAAACAGAATGTAGGTGGGCATTGAAAAAGATTTGAATGAACGAAGAGCTGAAAGTCATAGTTTAGACTGTACCTTCAACTGGAGAAGTTTGCAACCAATGCAAAGCCATCTGTAACATGATTCATTCTCCAAAAGGACAGCAATAACAACCACCACAATGGCAAACTTCAGAAGCATCCGCAATGTTCTCTGGCGTCTCTTTCGGTTGGCCCATTGTATGACAGGCTTAGCACACTCTGATATTTCTGCTGGGCTCAGTCCAGAGCTGATGCAGAAATTGACAGCATCCTCAAGCTGACGATCAATTTCTTTCACAATATCTTCACTGCTGCTCACAGTCTTTTCTTTAGCTGCCATTTCCTCCACAGTACTACAACTAGCCCTAATCAGTAGCCTAAGGTAGGCTATAGCCCCTACCTCAAGATAGAGTGTACCTAATCATACCAAAAATTTTCGGCCATATGTTAGTGTCACGATCCCTACGAAAGCCGCACGCGCGTTCAGCTGCACATCCATACCGCACGGGAAACACATTATGTGTTGAAGACAGCAAACAGCTGTGACCGAATGGACTATTACGGAGGCCTTTAACGGCCGACATCAGAAAGAAAAGTAATGAACTTACTTCCAAAACGAATGTGCGGCAAAGTCCATCATACTTTTTGCTTCCTACGATTTCTCTGATATTTTGACAGTATATAGCAATGACAGAAAAGCCTAAGTGGTTCTGGCCCTGCAAAGAAGGTGGTGACGTCATGAACGTACTAGTTTTTACCTCCATACAATTGTTTTGAAATTTGAACAGTATACAGCAATATTTATTTTCTATCTCTTGCAGGAAAAACTAAGTGGTCCGGGCCCTGCACAGAAAGTTGTGACGTCATGAACATATTAGTTCTACTCTTCTGTGTACAAAAATGTTTTCACATAAAAAAGCCATACTTACCATCTACAAACTCACGAAAGAACTAAGTGGTCCCATATTCACTGGGAAAAATATGACGTAGCAAAGAGACCACACCTATGAGCCATGCATCTTCAGTACATATAGGTACGTACAAATTAAGTACAAGTGATGCACGTAATAAACAAAACCGAATGTGCGGCTACGTTTATAACTCCTTTTTGCCTCATACGATTTGCTTCAAATTTTTATATAATAAAGCGATACCTAACATCTACAACCACACAACTCTCTTTTGCTTCATACGATTTGTTTGCAATTCTGACAGTATCTTGCAATATTTATTATCTAATAAATACAAAAAATATATAATAATATAAAATAAAATAAATATATAAAATATTATCTAATATTTATATCATAAAGCCATACCTACCATCTACAACCTTGCAAAGGAACTAAGTGGCCCTGTACTTACAAAGAAAAATTTGACGTAACAAAGAGACCACCCATGCGACAACCTCAGTACATATACATATACGTGCAATACAAGTAATGCACGTAATAAATAAAACGAATGTCTATTTTCTGCAACCACTCAAAAGAACTAAGTGGTCCCATGCTTAGAGAGAAAAATATGACGCAACAAAAAGCCTTCCAATGATACTAACTTCAGCATCTATATAAGTGAAAAGTATGTACAAATAATGCACATACTCAATAAAACGAATGCTAAGTTCCTAATTCCGTAGTGCCTCATACGATTTCTTTGAAATTTTACAGTATATAGCAATTTTTATTTTCTATCTCTTGCAGAAAAAAAAACTTATTGGTCTTGGCTCTGGAAAGAAAGTTGCGACGTCGTGAACACACTAGTCACATAGCTACTATCCTGTGTACAAATAATTCACTGTACCAACGAAACGAATGTGTGGCTAAGTCCAAAAACTCTTTTTTCACCTCACTACGACTTCTTTGATATTTTAACATAAAAAAGCCATAACTACCATATACCACCTCACAAAAGAACTAAGTGGTCCCTCACCTATAAGGAAAAAAAGTGACGTACACTCACAAAACGTAACCGTAAAATAAGAACTCCATAACTTTTAGGTAAAATTTTACACACAGTTAATGTAAGTCTTACATTGTGTACGGGGGGGGGGGGTCATTCCATAAATAAGGGGTCCAAATATATGACATTTTGGGCAAAAATTGGATGAGGGAAGGTACGAAAAGTAATATGCTAACTGGAAGATAATAACATTCCTCAGTAAATACACCTGAAACTAAAGCATAATTGCATCTTGAAAATAAAAATATTATGTTTTTTTTATTTTTATGGCATTTTGTGTCACAATGTAAATGGGACACCAAAGTCCATTTTTCAGAATTTTATGCCATATATCATACAGTTTATGGGATACATGCCCATCTAAGCTAATATTTTGTTCCTTCCCATTTACACACTTCAATCAGTTGCAAAAATTAGGTGTATTTGGGACATTGCAATTTTTACAGTCTTGTGTTAAAGGGGACACCATTTTGGTGTCCCCAGGTAAAATATTTGCATTGTGACACCAAGACTTTCCAAAAATTATTATGTTTGAGTTGCTCATTCTTTTCCAAATCCAGACACATAATATGTATTGCAAAGGTTAAGTGTAGCAACACAATTTCATTTGCTACTTTTTTTTCAGTTGGCCGTAATTCACAATATGTTACAATGTAAACAATAAAAGGGGAACACCAAAATTTTGGTTTACATTTACACGTGAAACACATGAACTCCGCTCCAATGTTCTTGCTCAGCTAAGCATTTTAACAGTCAATCTTAACACAAGGAAATGACAAAATTATCCTACATTATAATAATGCAGAACATTGACACAAGCATAATAAAGCTTTCCATTTACTTCAAAAGAAAAAACACAGTACCGTTTGATTTTTTGTTAATGTCACCGCTTTGGTGTCCCTTTTCCCGTGAAACATGACAGTCTATTGTGACATATAGTTCCGAATGCAAGAAGTTAAAATGTTTTGTTGTATATTGTTTGAAATGTACCAACAGATAGATATATCTGAAGTAATATTGGTAAGTTAACTGTAAATCTCCTTACAATATCTGTCGTAAGAAAAGGTCACAATGTAAATGGGACACCAAACACCATTGGTACCCTTATTTATGGAATGACCCATACATATAACAATTTTACTAAAATGTAGTAACATTTACCAAAATTATGTAGAATTTACATATACTGTTTACCTAAATTATATAAAATAAGAACTCCATAAATTTTACATATAATTAATGTAAACAGTTACATTAACTGTGTGTAAAATTTTACCTAGAAAGTTATGGAGTTCTTATTTTACCGTTAGGTTTTGTGAGTGTAACAAACAGACCAAACCCGTGAAACAACTTATGTAACTATATATTTTGCAACTTTAGTAACTATATATTTTGCAAAGTAGTTACAAATAATGCATTACGTTGTTAAAAGGAATATGAGTCTGAGTTTATAACTCCGTTTTGTCTCATACGATTTCTTTGAAATTCTGGCAGTATCTAACAATATGTATTATCTATTTTTTACAGAATATACTAAGTGGTCCTGCTCCTGGAAAGAAAGTTGTGACGTCATGAAGATACTAGTTATTTCCCATGACTATATAGCATAATTTGTGTATAAATGATCCATAAGTACTTTTTGCCTCAAAGAATGTATTTGATTTTAGAATACAATAAATTCTGTGCTATTAGCTGCAACTTTATGAAACAATTAAGTGGTCAAATACTTAAATAGAAAAATATGACATAATAAACACACCCGTTAAGACAATTATTTATAAGCAGAAATTGTGTACAAGTAATGCATGTACTGAATACAATGAATGTGCGGCTGAGTTCATGACTCGTTTTGCCTCAAACCATTTCTTTGAAATTTGATGGTGTATAAAAACATTTCCTATCTATATCCTACATGTAAATGTAAGCAGTCCCCACTCTACAAGCTAAGCTGAGTGGTCCCCGTCATATGAAAAAGATGATGACGCCCTGAACATCCAAGTTTTATAATATGATTATATTATATATGTTTTACAAATGATCCATCTTTTAATCATAACGAATGAGCGACTGAGTTCATAACTCCTCTTTGCATGCCTCATACAATTTCTTTGAAATTTTCAATATAATAAAGTCTTGACTATTAGCTACATTCTTAGTACTGAACCAGAAGATCGAATGACACTCTGATCCCTTGCCAAAAGTTCAATTTTCCATATATATATATAAAAGAAACAAAAGCAAGTGGAGAAGGGAAGAGACCAATATCAAAATGGAAAACAAAACATATGAATGTAAACCAAATTTGGTGTAATGCCAAATGCTGATATGAATAAATAAATAATCTAAACAACATACAACTTCATTGACCCAACCTTACCGAAAATTGTGGTGACAAAGGATGGCATATCTATTAGCAAGGTAATTGACAAGTTAGCGGTAAGTTCCTTTCACCACTTATGGTTAGAGACGTAAAATTAGTGGCAAATCAACAGAGATACTCCTGGAAATATCTTCAAAGGTGTCCCAATGGAGTACTTTGTAAAGACATGGAGTTGCTGGAAACGGGGCCATTGACTGATTACTTAGAAACAACAACAAATCTAACGAGATATGCTAAGTTATTGCTTAAAGAGAGTGCACAAACAATGATGCTTCTGATAGTTTCATAGGAAAAGCAAAGGAGATTAAAGGCATTAACTCATCACCCCAAGCTAGCTTCCGGAGAGCAAAATCCTCAACCGGTTCTACTCCTTGATTGACAGTAAATTCGACAGATGCAGAGTAGCTCATATTACACAGAGTACACAGGGATCCATTGTTTTGATTACACATGTGGAGGAATTTTAGACAGGGACTAGAGGTGAGTGGTAAGGAGAATTGAAAATCTCTAAGGTGATGAGTATTTGTCTTGAAATTCCATTCAGTAACAATATACGGGCCTATGCTCTTACATCTACTTTTTGGTAAGTTTTGAATGTGAAAAAAGGGTGCATTATTTTCCTGATGGGCATTATCTCTTCATATGTTCACATTCAGGACATGTACAAAATTCAGAGTAACACGTTTGGTTTTTGAATCCAGGACAGATCCTCCGGAATAATAGAACTTATTCGCATTATGTCATCCCATCTTCGATTGGGCATTTCAAATGATACAGCTCATCTACTCATCGTTGAAAGTTTGATGTTAACGCAAACTTCAGTTGCCGAGACAACTTCCCTAATAGATGTCATACTTTCAGCTCTGGTGACCTCAAATGACCTTTAACCTCCATGAAAACCAATAGGTACCATCTTCTCTCAATGGACTCCCTTTACACCAACTTAAAAGTCCAAGCATCTTTCCCTTTTGAGATATAGTGTTTACAAGCCAAAACGACCCCTACACACACACCCACCCGTACACAAACACACACACACGCCTTCATCATCGCGTAGATTCCTTGCCTGCCTTCGGTAAGGGATCAAAAGTGTTCGCTTGTATGCAGATAAAACTATGACGTAATAAATATCAATGTTGGAGTTTCTCGGCCTGGTGAGGGGTTTAAGGGGAAGATTTGTCACCTTCCGCTTGATTTTTTTCTCTCTTTTTTTGGCCGTTTTCAAGGGTTTCATATGCAAAACGGATTACCATCTCTTCCTCCTGTATTTTTATTTAACAAAAGCATGACTTTTTATTGAAACACATTTTATTTAAAACACTTTTTACTTTTTATGGGGCAATGTACCATCCGTGCTCCCCTCGTGGGGGGGGGGGGAGGGGGCTGTGCGGCTGACATAATCCCTTGTTGCCTCATAAAACTTCGTTGAAAATTTAATGGTATGCCACAACACCGTATCTGCCTCCTACAGGGAAAAAAAGGTCGCGACCCTACGATAAAAAAAAAAAACAAACTATGAAATAAACATACCGTTTTACAATTGCACCAATGATGCACTTTTACAATAAAACGAGTGTTCACCCCCCCCCCCCCCCTCACGCCCTCAACTCCCTGTTGTTTAACAGAATTTTTCTTACAATTTTAGTGTAATACAGCTTGAACCATTATTACACCAAGTGGTACCGTACTTATATGACGTAATAAATAGACCATTACCGTGAGACAATTATGTATGTGGAAATTTTCGCATACTTTTCAAGTGTTTGCCGGGAAGTGATCTACGTTAACTTCCTGTGCTTCGTTTTATCGTATGTGGAGAAGAAATAGGAGTGGTTTTCATTCAGTTTGATTCGCACTTAGTAAGTAAGGATATGGTACCTCTACGGTTGGTAGGCACTTCGCTAATCCCTTAGTAGTTAGGCCGATACAGTATGATGTTACCGTGTTCCCGCCAGTTTGTTACTGCTCAGTGTACATAATGCAGCAGGCGTATCATTTCAATATAATTAATTGTACGGTAACAAAGTGTGAGGGCCTAAATTGGGCCTGACGGAGTATTTATTTAATTTAGACAAGTCGACCTTGGTACAACATGATCCTCTTTTCTCAACTCGATAATTAGACCTAAGATAGACCTCACTTGTTACGGTAGGAATGACGTTCATGAATTATTAACCTCATGACGTCGAAATCTGTTCCTGAGCTTATGAATAATGAATAGAGTGATGTGTAAGTGACTGTGAACTGAGCTGGGGGCGCCAAAAAATTGTTTTAGTAATGGTATCCTCAAGATTACAGGAGATAACGGGAATGTAGATATATTAACATGGTGGCTACGGTTGATGATTTATTTTTCAAGTATAGGCCATATGGCTTAGGGGATAAAAGAGACTCACTGCTGAAGCCTGCACGGTCAGACTGTTTTTGTAATCGGGCATGATTGTGTGTGACGGCCGTTGAACCAAGCAGGCTGGCTTTCCCTTAAATGAACTCTCATACTCTGCTGTAGGCCTACGCATGGGGTAAGCATGTTGCCGTGTTTTTACTATTTGAAAATATTGGTTAATGGCTACGAATTCGTTGTAAATGGGAGTGGCCACCAATTCGATGTAAAGGGAAATCGGGGGAGGAGCGGCAGCTAACAAATTTCGTAAACTATTAATGTTCATTTTCCACCCTTTGAGTCTGACCGCCGGATCCCCAGTTGCAACCTAAATCGGGTAGCCTTTGTCGGAGCGCAAAAATTTCTGTCCTGCATGTACGATTGTAAACGAATAAATCGACATAGACTATACTTTGTTGGACCATCATCGGATGTTGTAGCTCCATGGTTGGACCATAGAGCTACCACGGCCTCAAGGCAGACAAGTTCTGCACTACATATCACATGGCACACGCATACCAACATGAGAGAAGATGGATTTCGGGAGTCCCCGTGACGTCACACACGTCATTTTTTAAATATTCATGAACGTCATTCCGGCGGTTGGAATACAATGCCTACCTTGTTTCAGTGGGCCTAATGAGGCTATGTGTTTGCGTATAGGCCCTAGTATAGCCTATAGGCTACATTGGGCGGTATAAAAACATAACATAACAAGTTTAATGGTAAAGGAGGGCAAAAGCCCCATAAGATGCCCTGTAATCCAGACCCGCCAGAAAACCCTAACCAAACTAATATTGTACTAGTATAATGTAGGCCTAGAGCCTTGTAGCTCGGCGTTTCTTTTTCGTTTAGGCCTATGTCATCCTTGCCAGTATGCCTAGATCTAACTGTTAGCTTATCATTTCTTTTGTCATCTAGTATGACTACTTAGCATACTGCATAGCCTAATCTCATTTGTAGTAGGCCCTACAGCATTTACAGAGCATTTTCTGTATGATTGCACAATAGTAAGATTCTTCAGGCCTTGCCTTTTAAAATTGGCAGGAGCTCTGTCAACTGCTCTCCCGAGGAAAGCTTATTGCTCTCCTAATGTTTGGGGTCATTTCAATTAAAACAGGGACTTGCTATTTGTAACTTTATGGCTAAGAAGAGATTGTATCCTGCAGTTTATGCTCATTGCTGACTTGCAGTTTTCATTTTCTTCAGGCACAATAAGTGTAAGTGAACATACGTGGCATATCTCATGAGAATTCTACTACCTCACCATGAGGCGTGAACTGCCACCTTGCACCTGCACCAATGAATGCATGCTATATAATTTTGTCACACCAGTATTCATTTAATGGTGCAATTTTTTATTTTATTTTTATGACTGTCCTTGTCCAGTCTTTGTTGAAAACAGACCTGGTGGACTATGGCATTTTTGGTTCCTTGTGTTAGCAAGAGGAACCAGTGCATTCAACTTGGCGTGTGTGTGTGTGTGTGTGTGTGTGTGCGTGGGTGTGTGTGTCTGTGACGCAGCTTGGGTACGCTCTAACTCAAAAAGGGCAAGCTGGAAAAAAAAAACTTATACTTGGTGTACAGGTCCGTCATAGTGCGTAGAAGTGCCCTATTGTTTTTGGTGTCGAAATCTTGCATATTCAATGAGGTTATGGGGTTAAACATAAAAATCTTAAAACTGCCATATTTCCATAACCGTTACTCAGAGTTGTTTTAAACTTGATAAGGTTGTCTGTTACTGACAGGTTTACGACCCTGTGAAATTTAATGCTTGTCAATAGAGAGGAAGGGATAATTTTTCACTCTAAAACAATAATAATAGCCTTAACACCATTATTGTGGTTATTATAAGCTACCTTACAAATTAGTTGACACGCTTATGAGCTACATGTGTAAAATTCCCATTGGCAGTTTGTGGTGTTAGTGAAAATTAATTCAATGGGATTTTGGCCATTGGAAACGTTTGGCGCTGTTTTAAGGCTATGGTAGCCTAGGAGGACCATCAGTGAATGTACGTCATGTCTGAAACAGCATTTTCTTTATGGGTTCTCTTAGGTTGGTGTACTGATCCATCATAGTGGGTATAAGTGCCATGTTATTTATGGTGTCCATATCTTGCATCTTAATGGAGTTATGGGGTCAAACATGAAAATCTTAAAACTGAGATACTTCCATAATTGTGGGTCAGATTTGTTTTAAACTTGATATGGTTGTCTGTTATTGACAGATTAACGTCCCTGTGAAATTTATTGGGGGGGGGGGGGGATTTTGTGGTTTTATTCTTTGATTCCTTGCCGAAGGCGGGCAAGGAATCTTTGCCGATGGTGAGTCGGTGCATGTGCGTGCGTATGTGTGTGTATGTGTGAGAGACAAAATCTTGTGAACGCTCTAGCTTTTGAAGGGAAAGTCTTAGGTGGGTCAAAGTTGGTGTGTTGATAGAACATACAAAGATCTCGGCTGGGATTGTTTTCGGTGAAGGTCAAAGGTCATCTGAGGTCACCATCAGGAACAATTTGTGCAGACTTTGTTTGCAGTATCTCAGAAACAACCAGTTGCATCATTTTCAAACTTGGGTGGTATGTACTGCCCTTTAAGAAAGTGAGATTGTGAGGGTATTCTTGTAGGTCAAAGGTCATCTGGGATGGTAAGAAGTCATAATTTAAAAAGCTTGTGAACACTCCATCTTTTGAAGGGAATGTGGAAGACCGACCAAAGTCAGTGTGTGGGTAGGACATTTTGACTGAGATTAATTTTGGTGGATGCCAAAGGTCACCAGAGGTCATCTGCAGGCAGACTATAGACAAAACATGTTTGCAGTATCTCATGAACCGCACATTGCACAAAGTTTAAACTTGCAGGGTATGTAAGACTTTCTAAGTAAATAATATGAGGGTGTTTCTAGAGGTCAGAGGTCATGTGGGGTCATCAGAGGTCACGGACTATAGACAAACCATGTTTGCAATATCTCATGAACCACACATTGCAAAAACTTGAACCTTCGAGGGTATGTAGTACTTTCTAAGTAAATAAGATGTGGGTGTTTCTAGAGATCAGAGGTCATGTGCGGTCATCAGAGGTCATAACATGAAAAAAAACTTGTAAGCACACTATTTACAAAGGGGAGATAATTCCACTATTTACAAAGGGGAGACAATTTCACACTTTGAAGTTGTTCTTTTTAGACGGAGTTTATAAATATCATTATTGGTTTTGGTTTTGATGTGGGCCAAAGGTCATCTGAGGTCTTTGAATACAAAATGTTTAGACCTTTCACTTTTCTGTCCTGTAGGTAGAAGGTATTTGAGCTCCTTTCCAAGCAAAGACTGGCAATGCTTGCACATTTAGGAAGTTCCAATTTGAAAACTTTTACCTGTCAGTTAGTGTAGTTGCAGCTGTACTACTGTAATTTCACAAGTCTTTGACGTATAATGATCAAACTTCATCTATGCATCTTCAGCTGGCATCATGCTGGTTTCTGATAAAATATGTCTGAAAGCATCTGTAAAATATCTAAAAGCCCAATTTGGTTGATTAAGTTCAGCAGGTACAATACACCTTCGAGTTTCTATTTAGTCCCCAATTTAGCAGTACAGTATTTGGTATCATGCTTCTTTTATTTATTACTCTTGTTTTGACAGTTAAAAGTGCTCACTTAGTTTTCAAAGCCATAATTGGCTTTTAATTCCATCTGAGACATTTTTTTGTCTGAAAATGGTGATTGACCAATGACCTCTTTGGAAAATTGTGAGAAAAGGTTGACCTGCCTATCTTTCCCAGAGGAATCATTGTCTGAGCTACGGCTCTCCTTCTGTCATCAAACAAAGTGGAATAGATTTGTTTTCTGAAGTGGAGATAGTTGTGTATCAAAAATTTCTTTTAGGAAAAAGTCTTATTGTACAATAGAGATAACTAATTTATTACTTGGTCATATGATGGGGCAGATGGTAGACTCTGCAGAGTCTGATTGGGCTGGAAAGTTTCTGTTCCTAATCTTGATTCCGCCACCTCTGAAGAAACATCCATATATTTACTGTACCGCTCTATGGAAAGCCAAAAGGGCAATGAATTTTGTTGTCTCATCGTAGTTTGTCTCAACTTATTTCGTTGTCTCATTTGATTTTGTCTCATTTTTGGTTTGTCTCATTCAATTGTGTCGTCTCACTGCAGTTCGTCTCACTGCAGTTTGCCTCACAGCAGTTCGTCTCACTGCAGTTTGTCTCACAGCAGTTCGTCTCACTGCAGTTCGTCTCCCAACAGTTCGGCTCATTAAAAGTTGTGCTTCATTCAGAATGTGAAATCCTGAATGAAAATCCATTGGAGTTGTGTTTAGCTATAGATGGTTTTGCGATACTTTTCAAAGTTCGAAGATAATACAAAATAGATGGCATGGAATGTTGCACAGTGTCAGAATTTCTTTTCTTGTGGCTACAGTTCGATTCTTAATTACTTACATACTGACTTTCACATTGGTTATTGTAATGGATATTCTCTGCTGTCATTAAAATGAAAGTAAAGTAACAAAGGTCACATCAGTCATAGCAACTTTCAAGCTGCTAAACAGTGCATGATTCATTAATTATTATATTATAAATTTATGACAAAAGTAAGTTTTGAAAATGGATTCTCGCTTAAAAAGAATTTTCAGAGGAGATAAGGGATAACTTTCATCAAAATTCTGTTATGAATGGTAAATGTTACTGTGACTTATGGGACATTTGTATGAATTTCAGAAGGAATTTGCTCATGACATTCAAAAACCGCAAAACTTTCTTGAGTTCTCTTAATTTTAATATGCACAGAAATATTCACTTAATTTTACAGTACCATTAGCGAAGGAAAATTATTGCTGTACGGCACTGCATTTCTTTACATGGGACAAAAAGCATGCACACGACTTATGTGACATTTTGGGACCACGAAGAATAACTATTTTCAATTCCTCCACACTATCTCAATTTCTTTCCAATTAGAGTCATAATATGAAGATATTTTTTACAAATAGCCATTAAAATATTATGACATATATGGTTAATCTGCTGGAGAATTATGTTGAATTGTTGTTTTAGGCATGCACTTTATTTGGTACTGTACTTGCCTTCTGCCCATAGTGTGATTCGGTCCCCAGTAGTCATGGGGCAAGATTTGTTTTCCACTCCAACGAACCTTCACTATGATAACATCTTTCCAGTTCATGGGCAATTATAGGCAATAAACATCATCTCTGGCCTCCAAGTCCTCCCCACAGGGGTAAAATGGCGTGAAACCTAATCTTCTGTGCTCTCAGCTATTCAATTGTACCACAATTGCTTGCCTAGTCAACACTCACCTAAGCCGGTCCATGTATTCTTTTCTTTGCTTATATGGAAAGAGGGCGTTTAGAATACCCCAACACGACATACAAAGAAAATAGCAGTAATTATTATTAAACCATTCAGTCTCATCGATAAATATCTATAGATACCAAAGCTTCATCTCCTCAAAACATTATGCATGTGATGAGTAATGGAAGATGCATCATTTGAATTTTGAAAAGTTTGGGTGAACAAATTAGTGTTGAGCAACAAATAACTGAATTTCTATCTGTGAGGAGCTTACTTTTTGAAAAGGACGCTTCTGTCCTTCCTTATTTTGAATAATCTATCATTCTACATCCACAAACATTGGTTTAAAAAATATGGATGTTTACTCTGAACAAACGCCCTATTTCCCTGTAAACTTAAATTCCTTGTTCTGCTTCTCTTATCAGTTTGTTGTCTTATTTCTGCACAGAAAGTCAAGGCAGGAAAGTTTAAGAAACTTTACCAAGATTAATTGAAACGTATGCAGAACATAAAATAGAATGTAGCCTATAAACAATCTCCGCATGTGTAAGTGGTGAAAGAATCCACAACCCGGGAATTCCCATACATAGGTAGGGTTCTCCACACACAAATTCTGCCCCATCATTACAGAGACCAAAATCATATAATGTCATACAGTATATCCAAGAAAAAGTCAGGAAGGTGTGTAGTTATCTTAGATTTACATTTTAATTGACGAATAGCGCCTCCGATTTGAGACAAACTGGTGTGAGACGAACTTCGGTCAGGCAAACAGACACGAGGCAAACTCGGCTGAGACGGACTGCAGTGAGACGAACTGCTGTGAGACGAACTGCTCTGAGACGAACTGCCGTGAGGCAAACTGGCGTGAAACAAACTGCTGTGAGGCAAACTGCAGTGAGGAAAACTGCAGTGAGATGAACTGCAGTGAGACGGACTGCAGTGAGACGATCTGCAGTGAGGCAAACTGTTGTGAGACGAACTGTTGGGAGACGAACTTAAATGAAGCAAACTAAAACGAGACGACCTAATATGAGGCAAACTTTAATGAGACAACCTTAAATGAAGCAAACGTACATCAGACAATCTACAAGGAGACAAAATTAAGTGAGACGACACAATTGAATGAGACAAACCAAAAAGGAGACAAAATCAAATGAGACAAAGAAATAAGTTGAGACAAACTACGATGAGACAACAAAATTCACTTCCCTTTTGGCGTTCCATACCGCTCTTCTGGAAGAGGATTTACTCCCCTCACTGGTCGCTGCTCTCGCAGACTCTGGACACTCGTTTTAATTATGCACACAACTTTTAACTAACACCATTGTTTTTCGCTACCAATTTCGGCAGAAGCCAATCACGGCCATCGTGAGAAATGATGGGAGTGATGATGGGGAAAGGACCTACGACTGATTAGTTACGTAACTATCATGGTAATATTCTACTCTCCTTCAACTGTTTTAGGTGTCTCTTAGCGATATCCTGTTTCTGTCGTAGGCAAATCTGGTGATAGGGTGAAAGTTAGCCTAGGTACCATTATTTTCTCCCATTGTTCGATCGCTGCTATCGGCTCATTTCATTAGACCAACGCGTAGTATTTTAATATGTATTAACCGTAACGCAAACGTGACTATTCATTTGTACATAACTATATCGAGTGTCCAAAGTCTTCCCGGCGGACAGCGATCACAGGGAAACGCGATTACTAGATGAGTTTATATCCTCGGTTGGGTATAAGTAGGCTGCAGCTCAAATTGAGAGGAATTTATTGAAGGAGGGGAATTCATTCCCCGAGAAAGATTTTGCAAAGCCTAGGCAGATGGAGGAATTTATGTACAGTATATAATTGGCAATCATTTCAACTGTCATATGAGTATATCCCTTGTCCCTGGAAAATTCGTACTGTACCTAGGCTACCACTGTGCAGGCTGGAGAATTCTTGGCCTCCAGTGTTTATCTTACATTACATGTGTGCAGTAGGTATTGGGAAATGATGTACAGTATTAATGGCTTCATCTGGTAGCCTGTGGTCACTAAAGTAAATTGCAACTTGAAAAAAATTAATGGAGGTGCATGTATTAGTGGCAAGGAATCACTAAGCCTCTTGGCTTCCTTGTAAGTCAAAGTTGGAAAATTGTTGCTGTTTTAGTGCTATGGTAGCTTAGAAATCATCAGCTGATGTATGTATTGTTTGAATTTGCATTATCTTTATAAATTAAAATGGGTTGGGGAACAGTTTCAGACACTGTGTTTCAACATGGTATAGTGAGTTGTTAGTTTAGCAGTTGGTACACAACTACAGTATGGTAACCAGTATAGTCAATGTGTGTACAAATTGAATTTGCATTATCTTTACATTTGAAAAAAATGGGAATGTGTTTAATTCATTATATTTTAACATGTTTAGTTGCTTGTTAATTTGGTGGTTATACATGGGCCCAAAATGTTTTGGACCAAGTTTGAGCTCAATTTTTGGACCCCAAGTTTTTTAATTCATTATCTAAACATGTGGTATATTTCTTAAATCAATGGGGATACTGTACAGATAGGCCTTCATATTTGGACCTGATTTAGACTTCATTTTTGGGCCCCATCCTTGATAGCCCCAATGTTTGGGTCCCCAGTTTTGAGGAACCAACTTTTCACTTGCCCTAACTTCTTTGCAAGAAACCACAGTGCCCATTGGGCTCGTTTTCAATCATGCAGTGAAATGGTTTTCTAAGTAGGCTTGGCTGATGGCCTAACAACTTACTGTAGTCATGTATTGAAGGTGTCTATATGTGGCCTCTGAGCCTCCTGGTGGAAAGTTTGGTCCACCTTCAAAAGTTATTAAGAACTCCAGGTGAAAGCTATTGTCAGTGTACAGCATGTTATAGAACCAGTCTAGTGTTTTCACGGGTAACCAGGGTATCCGGGTACCCCGGCAGAGTATTTTACTAATCGGATCCAAAGTTACTATCCATCGGTTCCTTCATAAAGTGAAAAACGACACAACCACTTTATGAAAAGACTCTGTCAGATTGCCAAATTTTGCCTACTAGACAGAGCAAATAGTTCAAAATGGAATTTTCTTCTTTTTCTCTCGGAAAATTGCTGGCCCTATTAATGAGTAGGTCTAGAACTGTAGATGGATGTTTGCCGTACATTAGTGAGATCCCTCCATACGAATGCAATGTACTTTACTACTGTGGAAATGCCAACGTTAACGATAAAGCGGACGTTTGGTTTGGCACCTGATGGTTATGAGAAAAAAAAATACCTGATTTTTATTTTTAGGAATCTGTGAAAACACTATATAAAAAAGACAGCATCAAGGTGGACTTGTGTCCTGTAAGGTGTACATTTTAATTGTTGTTGGCCTGTTGGCTAGCAAAGTGGAACAGAAGAGCAACAGAATGAACCCACCTTCCAGTATGTATAAAGTCCAAATGAGATTATAGCGTATTCTCATAGCATAAAATAATATGGAATTACACACCTTTCCATTTCCAGCTAAAGAAAATATTCTAACGTATGGGAGCATCTTTGTTGCAATGGTACACCCTGTTGGTGCTGCAGATTTGATGGGCACTTAACAGATATAACAGATGATGAATGTCATAATTAGTGCCAGACGTAAAGGTAATTGTGAGTACATTTTCAATTACTACATTGTAGACCTCAATTGCACTTTCTCAACGGACGTGCAGTCAGAATGCCTTGTAAAACTTGTAAACATGGTATCTCAAGAAGAGAAAAGTGCCCGGACTTCAAAGTTAGTGTGTTGGTTTTCCATTGTGAGTAGATGATCCCTATTGTTTTTCATGGAGGTCAAAGGTCATTTGAGGTCACCTGAGCCTTAAGTATGAAAACCTGTCAAGGGAGGTAGCACAGCAACGGAATGTTTGCTGGAACTTCAAACTATTATCGTTGATACTGTAGCAGCTAAAGAGTAGATGATGTCTGTCATTTTTTTATGGAGGTCAATAGAGGCCATAGTTTGAAAACCTTGTAAACAAGGTATCTCAAGAAGGGAAAGATGCTTGAACTTCAAAGCTGGTGTGTTGCTTGTCCATTGTAAGTAGATGATTCCTATTGTTTTTCATGGAGATTAAAGGTCATTTGAGGTCAGTGCGAATGGACTTATTAGATGTAATTTACTGTACGGGTACACATGAAAGAATATATATAATAAGTTCTATCATTCCAAAAATCTGTCATGGATTCAAAAGCCCAACATGTAATACTTTTACATATCCTAACTGTGTACATATGAAGAGGTACAGTAAATGTCACACATATTACGAAAATAATACATATTTTTTCATACTGAAAACTTGCTAAAATTAGATCTTCAATAGCAGATATTGTCGCTTACTTAGAATTTGTCCTCATTTTCTTTCAACTTAATTACAGTATGGAGCTATAACAGCCCACTTAGCTCTTTAAATTTATCACTTCTCTAACCTTCTCTATCCCAGTTGCCAGTCAAGATTTAGAAAGTACTTTGTTTTAGTCACCATAAGGACTCCCAAGGGAGAAACTTTACTTTTGGAGGATATTTTGCCCCTTGCAATTCCAGATCATTAAACCTTTATTTTACAGTAGTTTATACTACACTAGAAGAGGGATTTATTTGGGGACATTTTAGTGTTACCCATCAAAATAGTTTGTACTTGAACCTTTATGTCAATAGAAAGGGTAAACTTTGGAAATTTCAAAAATTATGAGTTTTTCAAATTTGGAGCTCATTATGTGTGCAAATATGCAAATTACCTATCAACTGAAGAAACTTGGACTGCAAGGTATATTTTCGTTTTCAAACATTTTTATGCTAGGATAGTATCATCCTTAAAATTTCCTTTCATTTCGTGAAAAAAATGTAGAAATTGGTTGGAAAATGACTGAGACATTAAGATTTTTGTAAAATGATAGGCCACAGCCCTTCCTAATTAGTAAAAGTAGTGATGTCTTGTGAAGCTAAGGTATGATCATTTAGGGCTGTTCCTCTTCAGAGGATTCTCCAGAGTCAGGGACAGTTTCCTCATTCTCCCCCTCCGACTCCCCCTGATAATCTTCATCAAAGATGAGGTCTAATACTTCCTGAACCGACAGAGATTTCCCGACATTTCTGGATGTTGACGTCATTGCGAAGTCTTTGTTTCCGTGACACGTAATTAAACATGTGAAGCGGGTTGCAACATATATAGGTAACAACGTAGGTCGTTACAGCAAAAACCGTTTTCCAATCGTTTTCGGGGCGTTATAAAATAAAAAAAAAAACTAAAAAATTGGCACGCGTACAAAAGTATGCAAATTTTACAAAAACGTTTACCGCCTTCATCTGGGATGTAGTTTGACTGAGATACGATTTTAGTTTCCCGGGAATAATTTTCCCGGTTTTTTCGGTCATTTTGACGGTTTTTGGTAACATTTTTGATAGTAATCCCCAGTTCCAATTCTCTATACCCTCCATGTTTTCAGGATACCTTTTTGAAGTATAATGCTTGTTCTGGAAGGTACGCGAAGTCACTAGCATGTTGCTTGTTGCCAACAGATTTTTTCAGGTGAAAAGACGAAATTCCTGCGTTTTTTAAAATTTTTGAATGTAAACAAACATTCATCCAAATTTTTAAAGACGATAACCTGTTATAACCCCCTACGAACTTGCATTTGTGACAAGATCAATGTCTCAGCTTTCTTATGGTATTTTAACCAAGTCTTTAGGTTTAAGCTGGGCAAAGTCACGATTTTTAAAAAATCGTTGTCAATTTCGGGTCTTATGAACCCGGGAATGTTATAAGGAGTTAACCACAATTAGGTGTCAGGACCTTTCAATTCACTTGTGAATTACCTCAGAGGTTAAAAGGGCAACACCGTCTGTCATCCTTCACTACCATAATTTCCATCACCTGAGTCAATGAATTTTGTAACATTGCCAAACCCATATATAATATGGCTGATTTTGTGTAAAGTGCTTTTATTCGTTCCTTGTGAATTTTGTCTCAATAAAAACAGAAGCCTCGGAGACTTACGTCTCCGAGGCTTCTGTTTTTATAGAGACCTTTCCTATCAAATGATGGTTACATGAAATATAGAAACGGTTTCATCGTATAATGGGAAACTTTCCATTTTAAAAACACAACTTGGAGCCATGAAAAAATTCCTTCGTTTAAGGGGGTGGGGTTTAGTCGTCTTGATCATGTCAACTAAGAAAACGTTTAAGAAAACGTGTCAAGTTGCGATATTCACGTTGTAAAATATTTTGTGTCAGCACTTGCCTGCAATAACGTCTTTGGCCCTGATTTCGGAATTTATAGAAGGACATTATTACAAAAACAAATGGTAAATAAAGGAACAAAATATTGACCTCTTCCAACTAAAGTGAAGACTTCATGGTCAGAGTGTGGTAACTTGGAAGTGACATAAAAGTCCACTCAATTCAGCTATATCGTGAGTTCTGGTGATTGCAATTCCTACCAGTGGTTAAAATATACATGTGGATTTATAAGTCGCTTCTTTTAGAGATAGATGCGTTTGAATGTATGTTAAATTTTTTTCCAACAGCTAAGGGGCTGGGTGGTTGAAGTACACGACCTGTACAACACACCTTACGTATTGGAAAGCTAACAAGTACAACTAAAACGTCTTTCCTGTAGTGACCGCGCACAATGGTCGTTGAACCTTTGAGCTAGAGGGACTTTTCGTGAAGCCTATTGTAGATGTCTTTTCTTTTACTTCATTCAACACATAGAATTATTACTCAGATACATAAAGTGTAGAGAACAGTATTTGTAGATTGCTGTCCTTTGAGTTCATTGTTCACAGAAAAGGCCACCTTTACTGTGTGCTACTATTGTTCACCCCCAGCGTCCATTCATTCAGCCACCTTTTAACAATCAGTTCACCATGAAACGAGGACAATAGCCACATATTGTTAGTGCCTTGTGACTCCTCCCCCCCCCCCCCCCCTTTATAAAGCTTTAGTTGTACGGTCAATTACAAAAAAAACCTTTTAAAGAAAAACAACTTATGAATATTCATTACTTACTGCTTCTCCTATCCAAACAAATATTTCAATTTAAAGATAGATGAATTTGGTCTCAATAAAAACAGAAGCCTCGGAGACTTACGTCTCCGAGGCTTCTGTTTTTATTGAGACCTTTCCTATCAAATGATGGTTACATGAAATATAGAAACGGTTTCATCGTATAATGGGAAACTTTCCATTTTAAAAACACAACTTGGAGCCATGAAAAAATTCCTTCGTTTAAGGGGGTGGGGTTTAGTCGTCTTGATCATGTCAACTAAGAAAACGTTTAAGAAAACGTGTCAAGTTGCGATATTCACGTTGTAAAATATTTTGTGTCAGCACTTGCCTGCAATAACGTCTTTGGCCCTGATTTCGGAATTTATAGAAGGACATTATTACAAAAACAAATGGTAAATAAAGGAACAAAATATTGACCTCTTCCAACTAAAGTGAAGACTTCATGGTCAGAGTATGGTAACTTGGAAGTGACATAAAAGTCCACTCAATTCAGCTATATCGTGAGTTCTGGTGATTGCAATTCCTACCAGTGGTTAAAATATACATGTGGATTTATAAGTCGCTTCTTTTAGAGATAGATGCGTTTGAATATATGTTAAAATTTTTTCCAACAGCTAAGTTACTGGGTGGTTGAAGTACACGACCTGTACAACACATCTTACGTATTGGAAAGCTAACAAGGATAACTCTAACGTTAAAAAAATCTTAATTGACACTAACTGACCGAGGGAGAAACTTTTTAAAGTTTTTGTTTGGTAAAGTCAGCTACTCAGTGATAATTTCCTTTTTTTGTCCAGTCTAGATAGCTTATAGTAGAACTTTGACATGTTATCCGGACATTATATCCTACCCTCGTGCATCTACCTATCAAGTTTATCGGACTTACCGTCTGTAGGAGGAGATGGTATACTTAGATACATACCGTGCACCCACATAAGCACACACACACACACACATCTGGATACCCCTTCCCGTCACCTCACCACAATCGGTAATCCTGATCCACGTGACTTTGTGCATCCTAAGGAAACCTACTAACGTCATTTTGTTTTAGCTGAATACTTAAGAGGCCCCCGTAAGGTGGTCAACCATTTACGTGTCAATTCACTAAAGCAGTTCAATGGAGTAAAGGATCTCCTCCCTATTATACTACGTATAGGGATGAGCTAACCGCCTTGAAAATAAAAATAAAAAAAACTCGAACCCATCGAGTTATCCGCATCCAAAATAATTGCTCATGAACTACTAACGACGAAAAATCTCAAAACATTCCCGAGGAAGTTGAAAGCCCCCATAAACCCTATCCATAACCGACACAGTGACAAGTTACAGGTAAATGCATCAAAGATGAAACCTTTTGGTTTCCATTTTTGAGGTTTAAATGAAAGTATTTTACTATATTTAAAAGAATTGGAAGCTGACATCTTTAAGACCTCCTCCTCCCCTTGACATAATACCATGTATCAAATTCCTGACATTTACCCCCCCCCCCCCTTCCCGTCTTCTCATAATCTTACTTTTTGATGAACTTTATAGATAGGTTATTTTCAAAACGCCCTTCAGGAATCCTACCAAAATGGTATTAATTCAAATGAGTAAGTCAGTAAAGATCGTACTAAACAACACAACTTCCCACAGTCTACCCCACCTCAAGCAAATATCGCATAAACACCCACTTGGAACAAAACATCTACTTTTTTCGCCAAGGTAAATCCAACATAAATCAGACATTTTAGCTCTCTGGAATTCAAATTGAGCTTATCAATTATTTTTCTGGTTTGTTCCTACTGGTTTGTTCCTACATGTCGAAAAAGCTTTTAATAAAGCGTTGCACACTGGTCTCAGGTACACAATGCCCTGATTCAATCCACGATTTAACTAGACTCTTTTCTTTCTTTGTCCCCAAATGGGAAGTCCAAATTCACTGCAAATCTTATCCGAGTGATACCATTAACGCAGGCATCCCTTTACCTAACCTGAATATTCTGCAGGCTACAAACTGCAAATTCAGTCAGTATGCCGATAATAATTATATACAACGAGCAAAAAAAAAAAAAAAAAACACTAACCAAACTTTACAATTTCTTACCTTGAAAGCTGGTGTTTCATGAAACTGACATCCCGAAGTAGATTTTTCTTGATATGCTGTCTTTTTATACATAAGATACTCTTTTTTATATACCCTTTCTCTTCCAAAGGTTTTAAAATAACACCGTGCATTTGTCTTCAAAATATCATCTATAATGCTTTCATTAAAGCCTCTCCCAGTGCAGCTTTCCTTGGTGTCACTTTCGGAAACAAACTTTAACTTTTACGTCAAAGCAATAAATCTGCCACTCCGTTGCTGGATGGCCACAACTGCAATATCTCCATTGCCTATGTTCCTCCCGATATCCTCGTCAAGATTGCCAAAAAGAAAAATCCGTCCAGTCCTTTACTGTAGAATTTCTCTTACCACTATAGCTGACGCCAATGAGTAAATTCTGAATAGAATTCGTGGAAGTTGCAATCCATATCGGCTCGCTCGTCAAATCCCTGGTTACATTGGTAGGTCTCATACGCACAATCCTGACAACACAGTATACGATTTTTTCATTTCTTTAGAGACTTTAAGGTTCGAAACTTTACAAGGATAACAACTCGTTTGTTGGTAGTTGATCTGAATGCCAGTTACGAAAAGACCAAGCCGCTACAATGCATTTCCCAAAACATCCTTATTATGCAGAAACTCCTCTTGCTTTAATCCGCATTCCTTTCTGGCTCACTTCCATTACCTTGCAAGTAAATTGTTACAGCTTTTTTTTTTAAGTATGCAGTGTAATTGTAGACATCCTCATTGTTGTCAATGGATAGTTTTGCCTTAAAAAGAAAAGAAGGAAAAAAATGTCACTGTAGCTCATCCACACTCCCTAACAGGACCTTTCGTGAGGCTGATCAGAGGTGAACTTTATCATTATACATATGTATCTACCTATATGTCCCCTGTTTCTAAAGTTCATCTGATATGCATCTAAAAAAGAGCTCGCTTCATTCAAAATTTGCAGAGTGAAACTCGGAACAAAAATCCTTTGAAATTGTGCTACTATCTGTTACCGTTTTTTACATAGGCTATCCTTTCTCAAAGTGTGATAAAAAATATGGTAACGTGGGGTAGTTCTCAGCATCTGTATTTCTTTAAAGTGAACGTTTTCATATGTTACAAAGGTTTCATACTTTGCAAGTGATATCACCAGGCCCGTATCCACGGGGGCGGGGGGTTCAGGGGTTCGGACGAACCCCCTACAAGATCTGGAGTTCCGCTCAGTCTATGATAGTAGGCCTACATTTGCAACATATATAATGAGTTTTAATTTGTTGATCATAATTGTCAGGTAAAATGTTCCACTTTTTGTGAAATCGAGCCCCCCCCCCCCCCCCTCTGAAAAAAGCTGCATACGGGCTTGATCACTATCATGTAAAGACGAAAACGCATGCTACCATGACAAAACAAAACAAAAGACACATAAAGAATATCCTTGAAATAAAACATTACCTAAGACATATGATGCAAGTCCCTCTCTTGTCATATATTTGGATACTTAGCGAATGCTCATTTACGAAGCAGTTTATGCTCATTTACGAAGAGAGGAATTCTGTGTCTGTAAAATCGTCCAATATTCTATAGATTTTACATTTTGACATTTTTGCTATACAGACAAAAACATTGTGTCCTTTTCCTTAAGGAGAACCGAGCACTTACAGGCACTAGTTCAGTCGGTTCAAATAGATTAACAGCTCAAATTTAACCACAGCTTCATCCCGGGCTGTCCGATATTGGAAGCAATCCCAGTGTTACTGTGACCATTTACAGTTAAAAAGGAAACTAGGGAGAAAATTGTACTGGCTGACATAAGTTCTTGCCTTTATTTCTTCTTTTTATCAATCCATGCCGTAAATTACTGTAAAGAACAAACAGAAACTCAACGGTCAATGTAGTAAAGCTTTCTGGCTGGTTAAATGTGATTCTAGCAGAGATACACGGAAATGTAGTCTACATATATAACACTTCATTATAGGTCGATGGTCATCAACACACATGTGCAGTGCTATGATTCCGGTTCTTCAACTCACTGTGATAGCTACGGTACGTTGATTACAATGTGACAATTTCATTGTAGTAACGTAAACGCCACAATTGATATATGACACAAATGAAGCATCATCTACAATATGAAGTCACAAACTAATGATGTTCAGTCAAAATGGTAATGTAGGCCAACGCATTTTAGTCCGCCACAAATTGAACATCGAAAACTCCGTGACAACTACCAGAAACAACTTTCATAAGGTTACGTTAGTAACGTTAGGTCAGTGATAAAGTCAATGCATGGCGCTTTTCAGAAACCACACAGAGATCACAGGATCGTTACAGCCACCAGAAACTCATTAATTAGCACATCTCATAAGAATGGCTTGAGGAATTTCTCATTTTCCAAAAGTCTTACGATAATGTCACAAAAATTTATTGGCGAGAATCTCGCGAGGATTTCTCATAAGGGTAATATTTTCACTAGACCCGTACAAAAGATCTTGCCAAGTAGATTTGTCTGTAGAAGCGGATAAAAATCTACAAAGTGCACGACACTAATTAAACCGAGCGCCACAATCAGATGGCGCGTGGCGTGCGTAAATTCTTTTTGTTCAAATACAGGTCAGAACGCCGGAAAATGCAACTCCCACGAATTGATTTTTGAGATGTTTTTTGTTACAATTTTAATTTTCGGTGATATGATTCTTTCAGGATATATTTTTCTCATGTAACTTTTTATCAATAAACAGATACCCTCCTGCGATGATTATTAAACTAGAATACTCTGAATGCATGGTTAAACGATGGAAAGTTCCAAGATTAGTCGGCGAATGGGGAGAAATTACTCAGATATATCAGGTAACAGGGTTAGATGCAATCTGGTGCAGTGTTATGTATATTTTGAAGTTGTGAGTTTTCCTCACAATTCTTAGTTTCCCTTATATCTAAAAATAATACTTTACTTTGTGCTGAACACTTTTTAACCTTTGCTACAATTATTAATGTTACAATAACAAAGCGGAGTTTCTATTGCACCAATAACTATTGTTACTACGCATATGTTTGAAGTATAATTTTAACAGAAGATAACGTGAAATGGATGACCGGTGGCCTAGTATAGGGGAGAGGTCTATGGGACGGGGTACTACCATTCCCTACGAGGAATTTGTAACTATCAGGTTAAATAGTTTGCATCGTCTGAAATCAGAGAATGCGCCAGACGGTATCATGTAAATGTGCCATATATTGTCTGAGAGACAAGATATTATAATTTCTGAGAAACTCAATGACAAATTTGCCAAAGAACCAGCCATGCTGAACCTTTCAAAACTGATCGATGTCAGCAGTAAATGCCTTTGTTTAATACAACACACAATGGTGAAGCTGACTAGCGTGCACATTACCCTTGGGTATCCAACACGCATGAGAGAAGTCAAAAGCAGTATCAAGCGAAAGATATGCTAAAAACAACAGTAAAGAAACGTCCCAATGACAGGACGAGTCCACCTTAAAGCCTTCCAGAGATATATGTATATATACAGGTTAAAAGGTGGTACCTATTGATGCCGGGTTTAATATATTTTTTAGAAAACAATCATACGATTTCACCAGTTTACTTTGTATAAGAGTGCACTGTATCTTCATTACTGTATTTATAGGAACGTCCAAATTTTGCGTACGATGCCTTCAAGATATGGTGGAAATCCGAATTTTGAGGCAAAATTAGCTTTCTCAAATATCAGCACTGAGAGTTCACTGGATTTACCATTACATGTGCAATACTATTACGTTGAACAATGTGTTCTCAGGTAAGTCCTTACAAAGCTTTAAGGTAATTGGTCTAATAGTTCTCAAGATATGCCGGAAATACAAATTTTGGGGCAAATTGGCATTTTTTTTCAAAAAAAATCAGCAAATTTCACTCTCTTTAATACAACAGTGAAATACCTTAAATATTACATTCTTAGGTAAGTCCTTGCAAAATTTTGCATTAAATGCTCAACTACATCTCAAG
This sequence comes from Stichopus chloronotus, assembly GCA_021234535.1. Lineage (NCBI taxonomy): Eukaryota > Metazoa > Echinodermata > Holothuroidea > Aspidochirotida > Stichopodidae > Stichopus > Stichopus chloronotus. The sequence goes on along the minus strand of CM037837.1, from coordinate 15,714,675 downwards.
ATATGCTGAAAATACCAATTTTGCAGCAAAATCAGGGAATATCACTCAATTTACCATACAACCTATACATCTTGGACATTTTGGGATCATGAGCAACTTTACCAAGTTTAAACGTAATCGCTCATGTTTTTTTCACGGTATTCTGGAAAAACCATAATTTACTGAGACTGGTGCAGACACACACACACACACGAAGATACAAACACACACGCCAAGTTAAATGCATTGTTCCTCTTGCTAACGAAGGAACCAAAAAATCGCAAATAATTATTTTTAAAAAAATAATTACAAATGACAAATCGGACAATGTCAAACAAAATGGTGCCGTGCATAGCCAAGGGCGGTCGTTGCACTATGCCACATGTGATTACGTAATCAACATATGACATGGACTAAATTTTATCGTTTTTAGATCGATTTCTATCAACTCGTAGCCTATGAAATATAAATGACTACCAAATCGAGAGTTTAAATTAGACCTGCACCCAATCTAATCGGCAATAGAATGAAAAAATCATGAATAATAGTTTTAAAAAATACTAATTATATATGACATTTCGGACCGGGTCAAACAAAATGGTGCCACCCATGGCCGGGGACGGTCACTGCACGACGTCACAAGTGATTACGTATTTATCGTACAACATGAATTGAATTTTATCGTTTTTGGTTCCATTTCTCTCAACTGGGGGCATATCAATTACAAATGACAACAAAATGGGGAGTATAAATTAAACCGGACCCTGCCTAATCGGTAATAAAAGGAAAAAAATCACGAATAATTATTTCAAAAAAATTACAAATGATAAATCGGACGAGGTCAAACAAAATGGTGGCGTGCACAGCCAAGGGCGGTCGTTGCACCACTATTCCACATGTGATTACGTAATCAGCATATGACATGGACTGAATTTTATCGTTTTTAGATCGATTTCTATCAATTCGAAGCCTATCAAATACAAATGACTATCAAATCGAGAGTTTAAATTAGACCGGCACCCAATCTAATCGGCGATAGAATGAAAAAGCAGGAATAATACTTTTAAAAAATAATTATATATGACATTTCGGACGAGGTCAAACAAAATGGCCGGAGACGGTCACTGCACGACGTCACAAGTGATTACGGCGTTTTCATCATACAACATGGATTGACTTTTAATCGTTCTTGGTTCCATTTCTATCAACTGAGGGCATATCGATTACAAATGACTTCAAAATCGGGAGGGTAAATTAAACAGGACCCTACCTAATCGGCGATAGAAGGAAAAAAAATCTATGCTTATCTTCTCTTGAAGCTATGTCTTCCGTATTTCCTTGTTTGGGAAGCCGTCAATGCCACATGAAAACGGAGTAACCACTGGGAAAAGTCTTTCGTGTCATTTTCATTAAAAAAATGGGGGGGGGGGTACGTTTTACATTATAATCATTTAAAGGGTCGTCGATATCCTTCGGCATGGTAAATTTACTATAGAATATGTAAGGAACTAAAGAGGCTCATTGAGTTGTTTCGTGAAATTCACTAAATTCACTTACTTTTCTAAACCTATCAAGTTTCCTTAACATACTAATGACAACTGGTTAAACGAACAAAATCCCAATGTTTCATACACAAAGGAACACTAATAAAGTGAGCAATTAACGATTCAATTTGTGCTTCGAAAATTCGTGACCAGACACTTTGTCATGTTAGTACTTATTCATATTCACATACAGGCATCCAGTACAATTAAAAGTCAAGAATTCACAAAGGTTTCATAACTACTGCATGTGAAACTTGAACAATTATAAGTATTTTCATGGGTTTATGCCCTTCAAAATTGTCACAAACTTATTGTTATCGACTCAATGAGCACCTTTAATTAAAGGGTACAATATCGAAACCAACACACAACATGCATTTCCTCTGAAAAATCTAAGCAAACAACATAAATACAATATAGGTCCGGTATGCATTTACAGTCAGTAATTGTTGTGTTATGTTCTCTATCTTATCCACAAAAGTTTAACGTGTTCTCCGTCTCGGTCTTTATACCGTTAAGGAGACTACCATCAACAAAGAAGTCCTGTAAACTCAATTTTTTCTTTAAACAATACAACTCACCAAGGAGTCGTCAGAGGGTACCACCAACCACGAAAAGCCCATTTAGAGGATTGACTATCATCGAAGACCGTACATCAGGTAATCCATGGATCAGAAAGCTCAATTTCCCAGGTTCTTCAACAGACTTTGGCGTAACCCTGCCTCAGATTCGTCAGCAATGTAGAATTTCGTTGCTATAGTGCATTATGTCGGCATGCCAAGATAATAAGAGTGAAACAGTTGACCAAGTTTCCGATTATTAAGATCAAGAAAAGTTGAAATAAGCACTCTTCGAAATATCCGTAGCCTCCAGTACAACCTCCACTGAATTATATAAGATTATTTGATATAAATGTCGACGCTGTTACCGTGAAAGCAGTATTTAAAACACCGCTGATACCAACGTATGCCGAGTTGGTCACGGGAAGCGAGAGGTCAAGGAGAATTCACTATACATGCAGTGATTTCACGTGCAGAGAAAAATGTTTACTTGGATTGATTCTCCAGTCACTGACTACGTACAAACTAAACGAAATACAACTTACCACTTAACCTAGAGATGCATAAACTTATTAACATAACAAATACAAACGTTAGCATGATAAAGGGTAAGCGTGCTCCAACTGGTGGAACATAAGTCAACAGCTGAGAAGGTAGCAAGAGATAATACAAATAAATTCATCTAATGGAATTCCTTACATCAATTTCCTTACACTAACGTCATGATCAGATGTAATGATGTGCTCCCTAGACTAGACGGCTTGAAATTAAAAAAAAAAAGTGTGTCATGTATGAATTTGCCTCGCTCCCGGTTTCTTCTACCGAACATGTACAAATGAAGATTGCGAATTGTAATGCTCATTGTTGTTAATCGTCAATAAACCCTATTGGAAGATTCACATTTACCGCTTATGATTTAGAATTTTAAAAAAGAAAATGATTTCTTCACAAGCAAAAAGTAATATTTACAAGTTAAATTTCGTAATGATCCTCATACCAATGAGTTGTTACCAAGTCCTATCAGCTGGCACACCTGACTTTGTTTTTTTTGGGGGGAGGGGGTGTCGTATGTAGTACGACGAGAAAGGGGCCATGGTGTCATACCGGCATTGAAGTGACAGTTGAGAAGCAAGAAAAGTAATATCCTGACTGGCTACTCAATTTGATGATGATAAAATTAATCCGCACTAATCCATCCGGCTACCTCCACTTTACAAGTACTACTTTTGGAGAATCTCTAATAGATTGCGACAAACTTATCTTAGTAATCTATTGTTTATTTATTTAATCGTCAGTGGTCATCTCAATAAGTTCATGCGCAATCACGCTACGTACTGAGTTTATTGAAGGTCTATCACTGAAGAATTATCCCCTCCCATATATGCTAGAGGATATAATATTTATTTACCACACTTTGGTGGGAACAAACATTAATAACATGACAGTCGGGGGCGTACTATATTACTCACAAAACATTTTCCCTGTTTGGACCAATACATTTTCCGGAAGGATCTGTGCAATCATGCATAATGGTGTATACTCGCATATGCATGTTACGCCTGCAGCTGCCTATAAACAGTCAAAGATGCCAAGTCCTATAAGTAGAAACGTTGTGGCGTGTTAATTTCTTAGTCTCGTAAAACTGTACTAGCTGGCACCGTTAAGTGGGCTTATGTGGCTATTACTGTCGATGTCTGACTATACAGTAGTTTTTTATATTTGTTTGATGATGGTTACGTGCATCAAAAGTTTGTGGTGTTGCAAGAACAAGGGCATTGTTTGTGTATTAAAATTTTAACAAGTAGGTATTCCATGGAGTTGCAAATCTCATTACTATCATCTTTCAGCTGCCATTCATACATAATTTCATGCACTTCCGGAGTGTGCTGAGCTGTACATGATTTTTATCAGTGGTTCAGATCCCCCCCCCCCCCCGTTGTGGATAGCAGTGCTTGACGTACAAGTTACTTAGCTTAGTGATCTACCACTGAAGTACATTCGCATATGCATCAAACTTTCCACAAATACCTGCATTTGCGTGGTATTCCTAGAAATGTGATCACGTTAAAATATTCCTCAGATGGGCACACGTCACGCCGTAACTCTGGATGTTTTGAAAGCCCTGAAAAACGCGTTGTGCGTTTGTATACTCCATGTAGTACCCCCCCCCCCCCCCCCACATAAAGGCTACGGACCTACCACGTTTCGGTTATTTACTGAAATGGGCGTACAGAGGGTGGGAGATCTGTACAAAAACCTGAAGTTGACAGGTCTGTGATTATTTCTGGAAGCAAAGTTTTCTCTGGGTTAGTACCTTAACTCAGGTATATTTGTACAGCGTATATGTCTATTGCACAGTTGTACAAGAACTCGAGCTTTTTATCTTCTAGGAGAAGTTCACGAGTTCTTGGAACTCTGTTCTTCGACGGGAATGGGAAAAGGGGTCTGCGGAGTTACAAAGAAAAGCTGTCGCGCCAACCTAACTTCAACGTGGAAGATTCCTCGAAAAGAAAAAAAGAACCAAGGCTGATACCCATTTTGAAATTCGCCTATTCTAACTGTCTCCGACAAATGCTCTTAAAAGCAGCTGCCGGGAAGGAAGAGAATAAAGTCTCTCGTCGTCTAAAGGCATTCAATTTATCCATAAGACAAATTGGCTACGTAAGGAGAGTAGAAGTTCGCCATTAAAACCAACAGCTCTTTTTAGGGCATCCAAATCTTTACCAAAGAGTAGTTCATTTTCCCATCTTGTAGACATGCATAGTTTTCTCTCTCATTTTTTTCCTCCTCTTTTACCATATCTAAGAATAATAATAGATTCGAAAAGAAAGTTCGTCCGTTCTTTTAAAGCTGAGAAAATCATAAATAAATGTCGTATCAACTTCAATGGAAATGAGGCTACACGTGACCATTCAAAACTTTTATCACTCTATAGAGAAGTAGAAACATTTTCAAAGTTCATGCTCGACATCTCTGACAGAAACATGTCTGATACAGAGAATATTGCACTGGATAAATAGCTGATATTTGTTGCTGGGCCGCTAAAATTGAGACGAGGTGAAATTCTCGCCAGCATGGAAGACCTAAAGAGAAGGATGAGAATACGCCTCATCATCGATGATAAAAAGCAAACATGATACAGTTAATTACGGCTTCTATCTACATGGTCAACTCAATTGGCCTTCAGCAAAAATGTTGCGGACTTTCTAGAAACAACACTGGCAGAAAAAAGCTTTGTTCCTATCCGTAATGTAAAAGGCAATGTTACTGGACTTGTTTGGACTAAACACACTGACACGACCTCTTTGTTATTTTTAACCGTTTCATAAAGGTAAAGACATTGCAATACTCAATCGCGCACACTATGAAGCTGAAGTTGAAAAGCATATGTCTAGTTACCACTACGACAAGTTAGATAGCGATATGACATTGGAAACTGAAACGTCAGTCCAAGATATGCCGCTTTACATGTTCTCTAAAAATGAGATCTATAAAAGCACTTTAAGTTTAAAGGAGGATATTGAGTTGTGTAATACATCTTACAGAAGTTTTTGCACTTTTTCCCCAATTCGAGTAGAAGAATACCTTTTTTTGACAGATTGCTGGTAAAGAGTGATCTGCAAATGACAAAGTTTGTTAGAGAGTGCCCCAATAGAGAAACAAAAAAGTTATTTTATTAATATGTTGTGACCCGCAAGATAATATTTATGAATATGTGTTTTACGCCTCTTTCTATCTTTGCAGCGGGAATGGTCTTGAGTGAAGGCCATCACTGTCCACCTGCAGAATTCAGGTAACATTGGAACTGCGGGAAAGCAACATACCGTGTTCAGTCAAAGGGGAGACATTTGATATGGTAGGGGATATCATTCTGAAGACTAGAGGTGGTTCCCATTATTTGTTTGCTTAATTTAAGAATATTCTTCCAAACATTTTTAGATCTTTTTTTTTTTTTTACTTTTAGACATGAAACTCACCCACATCTGACACGTATGAGCAACTCTAAATATGTAGTTTTCTTTCCAAGACATTTCTCATTCCAATTTGAATGTTCATAACAAAAATTAATCAGGAAGCTGGAATTCTAAGATTGTGGTGGCATAATCTGACCACATGTGATCGAAAAGCTAAATTTGGTTCGTCGTCAATATATTTTAACAGTTTGCATAGATTCAAATCAGGGTATTAATGATTTCATTATTGCATGATATGACACCTCAGTGAACACAAAAAGTGCACAATTGTGCACGGATTTATGGAAATTTTAGGTAAACAAAACAAAGAAATACATTAAACTTCGTACTTTGATATCCTACTCACTCAAGTGCGTTTACAGTATCCTGTAGCTTAGGCAAAAATAGCAGCACTCTTCTCCGAATTTCAAAAGTGTGTAACTTGGATAGGAAACAATATTTCTGAATGAAACTTTGGAAATATCATGTTTTTCAAACACCTCTGCTTTTCTTTCATAAATATGTTTCCAGGGTTTCCTTCTCCTTTGAGAAGTTATTGAAAAAGTGCTTCATTCATAAACAATCCATAATTTATAATGTGTCATTTTGTTTGTGTATTTTCATTATTTTTTCTGTACGTAGTCTGTTTCAAGGATGGCTTAATTACACTACAAGCTCTTCAGAGCATTTTTTTCGCTTCTCTTGAGTCACATTCAGACTCATCTTTTTTCTTTATGTTTATTGTGATGTACTGAATCTGAGAGAATAACTCAAATAAATGTTCAAAAAATGAAAAAATAAAAATCAATATGAAAAATGTTAATACGTATCACATTGGATGAAATGATACAAGAGTCTTAATGAATTATACCCCTTCTCCTCCTCCATTTTTTCTTTGAGCATTTGGCGAATATTAGGGTGATGGGCTGTACATGCCTTTAGTCCCCACTTCATGGGGGACTCAATCTCCAGACCGCAAAGATAAATTAAAAACATCAACTAAAGGGTTACGGAACAGGTGGATAATACTTTTCCCAACCTCCACATGCCGGGATTTCATCAAACGGCCTGCCCGGACCTGAAAATTTGTAAACCGTCTGTCGTGCAAAGGATTTCTCCGAGATTCGCTAAGATATAAAGGGTTTGGACTGATCCCATGATGACGTAGTGTAAACTTGGGGAATATTGTTTTGAAACCAACATTGGTGAAGAACTCGTTAAACACATTACCAATGGTGACAGGGTCACAAATGTTAACACCGTTGTAATTTATTTCATCAGTTGAGCTGCTTCTGTTCTTGCCACGGTACGATAGAATTTATGCAACGCCACGATAAATATTATTTTCAGAGTTTAGGAACAAGTATAACTTTTTTCCGCACTTTTTCTCATTAATTGAGAAAATGTAGACATTGCATGCCTGTTTAAGGTCATAGATATCCGCAAGGGATGGGGGGGGGGGTGGACATATGTGAAAAAAAACCAACCTTATAGTAGTGGAAGTGTAAAGTGGCAAACCAGTTTTCTAAAACATAAAGAATACTAATTATGTTTACAAGGCCAATCTGCAATCTCAAGGGCATTATTATCCAAAAATTTAGTCTGTAGGCTACGCTACACCCAAACTGATCTTGGCACTCTACATATGTACGTGATTATGCTCGTTTCCCCTTTCTTCAACCCTTTATCTCCTTGATCTCCTTACATATGACTAACCAGAATGCACAAATGCATCGTAGTGTCAATAATTTAATCATGAGGATTTTTCTGGATCTGACATTTTGTTTACCAAAAAAACAACAACCAAAAACAGTTGGGTTGTTGTATTTAATGTGGTTCAAACAAATACTAAATATGACCATTGTCCAAGCTTTCCTTCTTGAGATATCAAATTTACAAAGTTTTCAAAATTTAATTCCTCTTGACCCCAAATGACCTTCACCAAAATCAGTAGGGTTTTGTACTTAATGTGCTAATCAAATATGACATTTGTCCAAAATTTCCTCCTACTCCTTGAGACATTGTGTTCGCAAGGATTTCACAATTTGTCCTTTGTTAACCCAAATGACCTGCAACTTCCACAAAAATTGATAGCATTCTTGCATTTCTTGTGGTACACTTACATACCAAGTATGGCACTTATCTAAGGTTTTCTCCTTGAGATATTGTATTTACAAGGCTTTTAATATTTGACTTCTGCTAACTTCGGATGATCTTTGACTCCACCAAAATCAACAGGCCTCTTACTCAATGTGGTACACCTTCATACTAAATATGACATGTTTTGAAGATTTCCTTATTGAGATATAGGGTTTACAAGCTTTTCTACAATTTCAGGTGACCCCTGTTGACCCCAAATTAACTTTAACTTCCACCCACATTGATAAAGCTCTTGCACTATGGTAATATGGTAAACCTTCACATCAAATATGGGATTTGTTCAAGTCTCCTTCCATGAGATATTGTGTTCACAAGTTTTCACACTTTGAGCCCTGTTGAACCCAAATGACATTTGACATTCACCAGAATAGAGTTTTTGCTGTCAATGTGATACACCTACATGCCAAATATGAAATCTGTTAGTTTCCCTTCTTGAGATATTGTGTTCACAAGGTAGGTATCATGGACATGTACTCACACAACACACATACACACCTGCATGATGGCAAAGCTGGCTACGATTATCATCGAAACCCAAAACTAAAGAATACTTTGCTCAAATTCTCAAAACCAGAGGGACATGAATGTGCTATTTTGTGCAATCTGGAGCAAATTATTATCTAAAAACCAACCAATGGAGGTGCTTTGCTTAGATAGTGTGGTCACTGCTTGTGCCAAAAAACTATCCAAAGGACTCATCAGCTCACTAAAAACTACCAACACGTCACGTTTGAAATTCACATAACCCCCTTTCTTCACAACATATAATTTTAAAAAGTTACCAGACTTTGAACGCTGTAGGCATCAAGGAGAAGAAATAAAACATATGTGCAGAATCAAGATACATCGTACATTTCATTTTTTATTTTCCACATCCTTATTATTTGTGACCTAAATTTAAACAAATCAGAGCAAATATTGCTCTGTTGTCAGTTACCAGGAGAGAGACTTATAATATATTGAGTCACATACTTCAAGCAGTCAAGTGTAAAGGTGCAGTATATTGAATATTCAGTTTTTGATAACTGACATTGTTTCAATAACTGCAAAGAAGGCAAACACCTCAATCTTTCATTAAAGATTTGATTATCACTACTGCAGCAGAAGTTTTCACTCTCTCCTTTTCATGGTTACACAAAGCAAAAGTATCCCAACTAAGAAGCTACAAATCTTGGATACAAGACATGAGCAACACCTGAAACTAATGCTTGATTTGAGAATTCCAAAAGCAGCAAAAGTAAAGAATAAATTCCAAGTTTGTTGATTTGCTTTGAACGATTTGGCATTTGATGATTCCGATCGCTAGCACTACTTTTAATGTTACTTTCATTTTCTTGCATAATTTCGACACCGACCCACGAAGCAAACAGCTGGTGCATCGCTGCTGGAAACAGTTCAACAATTAAGTCTCTATCACTGGGTAGTTCTGTGATTTGATCGACATTTGCTTTTTTAAAACTGTCAACCTTACTGGCAACAATTGGTACCAAGAAGTTAAATTTTAATCCCAACCACTGAGCAATATTAGCCAATAATGCATTATTCCAAAGGTTTCCAAGATCTCCATCTGGTACCCTTGTCTCTCCTTCATAAACAGTTTCCATATCTAACAATTTATCGAGGATAATGTGGATGGATGTTTGCAACCAGCACTGGCTATCAGTCACTCTCAAATGTTTCAGACTCTCCACACACCTGTGTAACTTCTCCAGCACAAGTTCTCGACGATGACAACACCTATCCGATGATGATATCTTGCATTCTCCATCTGACCAGCTGCTGCAACATCTTCCAGCAAATTTCAAATTTAAGTTTATTCTTTCCTTTTGACATTCTTCAGAGTTTGTTGTGCTTATTTGTTCCTGCGTGACAACTCCTCTTATTTCATCTGTGCCGCTCGCAGAACTGTTTGAGTTATTTTGAGTTTGTTCACTAGTTGGTTCAGAAGAGACAGAAATCTCAGCAGCAACATCAGGAACATGACTTATTTCCTTAATATTTAAAGACTGAGAACCATCCTCAGATTTGAGACGCTTAGATAGGACTACTGATCCTGCTGGTGTGGTGCACAGATGACGTATCTTAGTATTGGGCTGCATGCGTCTCAGATCTGACTGATTGTGATTTCGTGGCATAGACGAAGCACTTTGCAACAAGTCCACAGGCGTCGGCACTAACTGGATGTCATTTAATATAGTAAAATTGTCTATCTTTTCTGGAAGCGGGTCATCTGTGATACATGACTTCCAAGTGCTCTGCCAAAAGAGAGAAAAGATAATATGATGGAAATAGTAAATATAGCAGAGCATGAGTCTTGATACTGGGAATAACATGTTTTTTATTCCACTTAAAACTTTTGCTCTACTTTTCCCTCTGGCTCTCTCCCTCTTGCTTTAATAAACTTACAGTTTTCTAGCTGGGATGGATTTTAATTCTTTATGGGTATAAAACACACAAAAAGACATGTGGTATAACTATCAAAACTAGATACATGATTTTTCACCTTGTTTTGCTGTTCAGAAAAATGAAGAGAACCAGATGGTTCTTTTAGCTGTAGATATGGGCCTGAAGCAGTGTTTACATTAAGACGTGGGATTCTGTGAATCTCGAATTGTCTCCTGAAACCCATACAAAGATGAATCCTATGCAGAACTATCCTGCAGACTTTCCCACAGCTGAGATTGTAGCTAGCCTACAATACACACAATAAATTGCAATAGAATCTTCACCAAGTGACAACTCCCTCCTTGATTTTGAAAATCCCTCCTAAAAATTTCTTTAGGGAGGATTTTCCTCCCAGGTTGAATTCGTTAGCGCTACCGCAGGCCTGAAGTTCAACTTTATGTTCTTCACTGGTAAAACTTTGACCCCAAAACTACACTAATTCTTGCAGGCACAGGTATTTTTCACTCAACAAATTCAAACAAAGATTCTGTTCTTGATTTACCATGCTAATAAGAGTTTCAAACTCTGGCCTCTGCTAACTTTTGACCTCCATGAAAAACAGCCGGGATCTGCTACTCACCAAGTAGTACCTGCATTACAAATTTAAGGTTCATTACCTTAACTTCTTCAGCCACTCAAGCAAAGAACCATTGTGACTCAAACCTATGGAAACACATGTATGGACTCCACTACTGCACTGAACAGACTATATCTCACTGCCTAAGTTGGTGAAAATCAAATAACAAAAAAGCTCTTTTAAAAGAGGGTTGTACTTCATATCTGATGCCAATTCAATTGAAAGAATGAAACACATAAGGTTATTGTTATGTGAACCATTCGATATTGGATTACTGTACAGTATTCTCTACAGGCACTGTAGTACTGTACTATCAAATTTTGAACTTTATTTGTGTGTATTTCAAAACATTTGATTTTGTAAATTTACTGTGGCTTCCTACTGTACCTACTGTGCCCCTTCAATGCAGTGAAAGGTTTAAATACAGAAGATATACTTAAGTTAGTTAATCACCATTAATTCTTCAATGAGTCTAAATTGCTGTGTTTGGCTGCTGACGTATTGCATTACTGCTTGCACTACACCATATACACTATAGAACCATATACCCTTGGTATGAGCTGCTGGAAGTTCGGAAAACTGAACTCCTGGAGAAATGAAGAAAACGTTGATAAGGAGAATAAAAGGTAATTCACAAACAATGTGGAAGGTGGGGGGGGGGGGGGGGGAGAAGAATTTAAAAAACAAAACTGTGTAAATAAATTCTAGTGAAGTTTAGTGTTTGCAATCATACTGTACAGTAATGTTGAGTAGCCTTCTTATGGACAGATAAAGACAATGCATGTTAGGAGAAATGTACAAATTCCTTTAATATCTCTTACAAGTAGAATTTTAAAATGATCAATGATTATGATGGTGATAATTACAATGATGACGATAATGATAATAATGATGATGCCATTTTTTATTTCAGAATAAATCACTTGGTCATTTCATGTGCAGTACAAAACTGAGGATAAAACATTACATGTCACTGGATTTCTGGCCTAACAAAATATTGCAATTTCTGCTACAATATTGAAACAAGAAATGTTTATGTACACGGTACAATACTTCAAAGAAATTTGCTGTGAGCTCTCAAGAGGAAAAAACCAACTCATTCAATGAAATGACATGAGCAAAATGTCAATTCCAATTTTATTGTGGCTAATCACTTAGTTACACTATACTGGTGTACATGAAATTACCTGCAGGAAGATATATTTTGGTGGCCAAGCCTTGCTTTGAAAAGTTTGTATGAATCCTACTTTTATTGCACTTTCCAACTGATTCAAATGACAAGACATCAGAAGCAAGAAAGAGAGGTTTCCACAAATGAAGTTCTTCACCATGTTGAAACTAGAAGGTGCAAAAAAGTTCAAAATGAGGAGTAAGATCTTGATAAAGTTTAAAAATGATGTATGAAGTTATATAATTAACAAGCCACAAAGTAAAATTCAGTTTAAAGACTACTTAATACTTAAAAGGTACTCAGTTGCTATGAATAGTAAAATACATATATACAGTATGTATGGATATCTGCATAAATATCTTAAAAAAGTGCACATCCTTTGAAAGTTTGATGAAAATGCAAATATGAGTGAAGTCTTTCACAGCACTAAGTTGTTGATATTTCTTTGTTTTACAATGCAGTATAATAATATACTTGCCATCTGGCAAACACATTGGAAAGTGAATTTGTACAGAAGAAAATACATGCTTTCATGTAAAATTCAAGTTAGAATGTTCTCAATTATCCATGAAATAAAGGTTTACGTTAACAAAGGATCACATAAGAGGTATCATGCAAGTCTCAGTCTTGCTTGATCATGTAACAAATTTGCATACTTAGCCAATGTTTATTCAAGATGCAGGTATAAGACAGGAATTTTCCTGTCAATTTTTGATGGATTTTGGTGCTATTTTCAACATGTTTAATGATTAATACAGCCACTATTCCAAAATGTCATTTTCATGTCACATCACCTAAGTTCAAAAGGATTCCTCATGGATGCAGTATATAAAAGTATGGTATCTGATTGATTACACTCGATTTGGAAGAGAGAAAGTGCAAAAACTTCTGTAAGATGTATGTCACAACCCCCTATCCTGCTTTAAAAGGCATGGTCTGTACAAGTTCAAAAGTAGCCCTACAGTACTGTATGTAGGGCTCCTTACACCATTTCGTGGAACCCGTTCCTGCATTGTAAACAATGAACATTACTTGTCTGAACCATTTTCCTGTTCTGTAACACATTAATACCAGGTGTTTAAATACCTTTTCTTTGGTACAAATAACTTTTTCTTTCATATGTACGAACAGATGTCTGCAGTTGTTTGCATAGTTGACATCTGAACGAAGTGTCAGATATTGTACCTTCTGGTCCATGTCTTCTAATCTAAGTTCTATTAGCTTTTCGGTATTTCATTTCAACTTCGTGAAACCGACTTGAAGCTATCTACCCAAGTTATCATCAGATTGAACCTCAGATTCATTTCCAAGATTGTGGTCAGCACACAGGTACACTACAGTATAGTATCGAACGCGAAGGCACTCAGCAAGTTACTGTATCAATCATGGTTGTCCTACAGTAGGACCCCTTCCATTCTAAACTCGTTATCGGCTGCATCTGTATTACACTCACTGTAGCTGAAGTTGCAAGTAAGTGAAATGAAATTAAGTCCTTGTGGCAAATTACGTCCCCATACTCAGACAACGTTAGTGTTTCCGACTTTCCGCCTTCTAAGTTGATGTCCCAGGCAGGCTAGGCCTTGCTCCTCGGCAGTGTAAACCTACCATACGCTAGGCCCACTGTGTTACAGTGGCCAGTAATGTTGTTAGATATCAGACTAGGCATCAGACTTCAGTACACACAGTAAACACCATCCAAAACTTAAACATTAAACTAAAGTAAGTTACAGGAATACAGGAAGGCTAACGTGGATTACTTAAGTTTCCGCCCCCGGTAGTTTCCGCCCCTAAAAATATTTTCCGCCTTTGATTTTTGGGGCGGCAAACACTATTTTTAGGAGCGGAAAGTAACGACATCAAATGAAGATTTGTTGAAATTTAAGACTTCATGAACACGATTTATGTCGAACATGACCCAAATGTAGTAATACCTATTAGGGGTAGCCTACAATAAATCAAATTTAGTCTTAGCCTACAAGTGGTGCATGCTTTCTGCTGCCTTAACTGCTGTCCATCAAAAAGTCAGTAGTGTTAGTAGCCTACATATGTAGGCTACATGGACACTTAAAATGGTGCTTAGAAATTGAACATTTTTCAAACACTTGCCTCCACTTTGCAGCCCTTGAGTTTTAAGATTTTCCAGGTGTGCTTCAAATCACACTCCTCAGGAAATTAGGGGTGTGGTAGGTGTGCTGTTTTATTAGATTCATCATAATTCCCGTTCTCTATCAAGACAACAAATCGCACTCCTCACAGTGATTTGAGGTGAGTGGTGGTGTGCAATCGCACTGGCATGCCTCAAAATTCAATGTCTGACTTTGTAAATATGTTTAGAAAGTTCAAGATAGGCGGCTTTAACTTATACAAATTAACCTTTTAGGCTTATTTCCAGGCATCAAATCAACACTCAATCTAAAACATCATCAATCTAAAACAGTGACAGTATGTCCGCTGGCATAAAACTTGGAAATAAACAAAGATGTAAGTAATGACCTAAATAACAATCAGGACAGGAAACTAAAGGGGGCGGAAACTAACCAATTCCCGCTAACGTCAGGCATTAGTCCGCACAGCAGATGTGACTCACCAGATTGGAAAGTTTGTTACTGTACAGTATGCGTGGGGGATGTATCCACTGCCACGCAAAAGGATACAGATTTCCTGTGCATCTTTCCAATCTGGATTACTCATGTATCAGCTCTGAATGCATTCATAATAGCAACATCTGCAAACTACAGTCTTGTTTGGATTCCAACTCACTCATTCTGCACACAGACTGTAAGCTATTAAAATACATGCCAACGTAATTATGTTCAGTACCACTCAATACTCCTTTTCCTTAGGCTATAAATACTCATGCACTTTTGAGCCAATCATCAGACGTTAAGAGTCAGAAATATATACTAAAGATCTTGGACCTTACTGTAGATGAGACAAATCTCTAATTGTTTGCAGGTGTTTTGGTATGCTGTTGAGAAAACAGTACATACAGTACCAACACCTGCTGGGATTTTGATGTTTGTCAGAAACATCACATACAGGTAATCCCACATATTTATTTGAGATCACCAAATGTTATCATACTGGAAGACTTATAAGACTCACTAGACTATTAATACTAGTTAAAATCTCAAAATTTACATGTACTGTATGCCTCCAAATCAGCAGGCACTGTTGTTCTGTGTTACCATAGAGTGGCAAGTGTATCGTAACATCACAGTGATATACCATAGCCGCTCATGAAAACTGGTGGCATTCATGTACATACAGTTGACGCCTGTCAGAACTATAGTTCTTCACTTGAATGATCAAAAGTGCTGTTGTTAGAGATAACTTTTCTTATTTGAAAAATAAATACTGTATGTTATATCTCTCACAGAGCATCCAAAAACTGTACACCATAAAATGGTACCACTTCTCCATAAATGATCTACTGTACCCAGTATAGGCTATATTCAAATCTAGTCTATGAAGTGTGCAATTCACATCAAACAGTGTTCTTACCTGCTCCAAATTTACCTTCAGGGGGCATAAAGAGGCATGACACAGCAGATATGCTACGACCAAAGTTTACTGGAGCAAAGTTCTGAATGAACAGAAAAAAGACCATTTGGTGTCATTCCTTTTCTTTAGTAGGTAATTCACATACAACACTGGGCTCATGCGAGGAATACAATACCAAAGTCTTGATCTCTAATGCGTACATGGTTGGTTATTAATTACTGTAGCACATAAACGGAAAAATATGGAACAACATCAACAAAACATAAACAACAACAAAACATGCTTGCTGTGGAAGAGAAATACTTCTCTCTTCCTGGTCCTACATACATGATCACAAGAAATAGCAGGAGATCCATGCGATTATTTTACTCAGTAACTTGCACTTTGATTCCTTTACGAAGTCAGGCAAGGAATCTATGCAATGGTGATGGTGTGTTTGTGGGTGTGTGTGTGTATTTGTGTGTGTATGATGCCTTGGCTTGTAAACATGATATCTCAAGAAGGGAAAGTTGCTTGAACTTCAAAGTAGTATTGAGTTGATATGGTTGCACCGAAAATTCCCACTGACTGATAAAAGCCAAAGTTAATTTTGACCCGATACCAATACTGATTACAATAAAAAAAGAAAAAAAAAGTTCAGTTTGTTGTTATGCATACTGTACTGCTGCCTAACAGTAGGTCAGGCCTATACACCTGCTGGCGTACAGTAGCATAACGCTACGGTATATCACAACCCTCAACAAAGTCATTTTTGTACAAATTCAAGCCTTGAAGAATAATAATTTATGCCACTAGGAATTCTAAGCAAAAAGGAAATGATAAAATGCTTTGTTATAGATTGCCATTATCGGAGACAACAACAATTTTTACTGATAACGATATCTCACCAATTACGCCATTATAGACCGATACTGCTCACCGATAATAGGCTCGCCACTGCTTAAAACTTCAACCATTGGTAGCACTTAAAGTAGAAAAATTACATAATGTATGTCAAGTTTTATTGAGGTCAAAGGTCTCTTGAGGTCAGTAGAGGACATAGTGGGAAAACCTTGTAAACACTTTATCTCAATGAGGATAAGTTACTTGAACTTCTAAGATGGGATGTAGTTAGTCCATTGTGAGAAGAATTTGAAAGATTGAAAACCTTTTAAAGAAGATTTTTCAGCAGCTGAATTGTGGTATAACTTAAAACTGTTAAGTTAACATTGGTAGTTCTTGATGAGTAGATGATCTCTGTCATTTTTATGATGGTGAAAGGTCAAATGAGGTCAGCAAACAACATAGTTTGAAAACCTTGTAGACATGGTATCACAAGGAGGGTAAGGTGATTGAAATTCAAAATTTTTATGTTGGTGATCCTTTGTTCGTCGTAAATACTGGCAAGGAATCACAAAGTCCTTTGACATTTTGGTTATCAAACTTCCTTGTAACTTGACATTCCCCTTTTCATTTTCCTTTTTTTTTTCATACAGTATGCAGCCATTAGGAAAAAGCTGTCTCGGTGTCAGCACTTTCTTCGCATCATCTCATGCAGAGGATGTTTGTGGAGCTGATGGCCTTCCTCTCACTCCTAACTCCATTAAGGTTCAAGGTCGCTTTCAGTGGCTGAAAGAACTTTATCACCCAAGGCTTTGTCAGTACCTGGATATAGTCAGAGGAAAACATGGTAATTAATTCGGATGGTTGCAGCATGGTTGCTGACTCTTGTCCTACTACTAGGTTATGAAAGAAGCATTGCTAATTGTCATCAAAATCAATTTCCTTAAATAATGCCTAATTGTCACTCAGTACGTATGGTTGTTGAATTGAAAGGCTACAGAAACAAACATACTTATCCGGTCTCACATTTACAACAGTGCACCCTCAGATTCTGTTCAGTTGTAAGTGATTCAGCAAAGTATTTACATTATGTATGAGGGCTGGGTTTCTTGAAAATCAATTTTGAAACTTTCATATTAACTAGCAAGCTTCATGTTGCACTATTTGTTTAATACCTCATTTTCTGGTTTGTTAAATAATATACATCTGAAATCATTTTGTCTTGACACTGATCCACTATATATATTGACAACAATTATCTCTGGTTGTCTTGGGTCTGTCTATCCAGCTCATTTTGTGGAACCTATTCCATTGATTAGCATTTTTGACATTACTGACAGAGATTACTAATAATTACTGTAGTGTTGGACTGATATCACCAATAGCCAATAATGATAACATATATACTGTGCCTATATTGAATATTCTCTTTATTGTCCAATATTGATCCTGTAGTGATACTTTTAAAACTGGACTTACTGAATACAAAAGTTGACAAAGTCATAAGCATGTTGCACACACTATGCACTTTGTTAATCTCTTGGCTACAGTACTGTGTGTACTGCAGGCCTATTGTACACTGTCATAATTTTAAAGGTAAGCTTTTTCTCCAGAGATTACTTTTCATGGGTATGGCACTGTATGTATGTATGTCAAGTGCATTACAAACAAAAGTGATAGTTGAAACGACTTTGCAATCTGGTCAGCGGAGAGGCCATAAGTAAAAGACAATGCCATAGATTTGTGAGCTGGCATACCCACATCTCCAAAAGTTGCCTTTCAGAATTTACAATTAATGAGACAAAGATTAAGATCTGACATTGCTCAAGCATTTATTGAGCCTTTGCTTCACAGCGAAATATCGATTGGATTGTATTGGCTTTTGAGAAAATTTTCGCTGATACCAAATTCAGGACAAATTTGATGAATATCAGCTGATCCAATATTGAATACCAATTATCGGTCCAAGACTTCTAATAATCCAGTTTATGAGACACCATTGTAAAGTCTTACGCTTTTGTCATTAAGTTTAGAGCATTTATTCCATTTTAGGGCTCCCACAAAGTCATAAAGTGACTGTGTCCGTAGCAATTTCTCTTCATCCCGTTAACCTTTGCTTTGGTCATCTGTTTCAGAGAGACTTATTCTTGTCAGTGAACATTACAAGGGATGCCTTGCTGCCGAAACAGAGAATGATACTTATGCAGAGTACGTCACTTCAATTGATGTAAACCAGTTATGCATGTACAGTAACCCAATTTTAAGTTGACATTACTCTGTGACCCTTCATCTGCATAAGACAAGTTCACATGTATTTGCTATTTAATA
This sequence comes from Stichopus chloronotus, assembly GCA_021234535.1. Lineage (NCBI taxonomy): Eukaryota > Metazoa > Echinodermata > Holothuroidea > Aspidochirotida > Stichopodidae > Stichopus > Stichopus chloronotus. The sequence goes on along the minus strand of CM037837.1, from coordinate 15,695,632 downwards.
TTAAGTTAATGGCACTAAAATACACTATGTGAATTAATAATCTATCAAACATGTTGACCGCTGTTTGTGAATATCTCATACACCATTGTGCTTGTTGTACTTGCTGTGTAGTGCAGATGGTATGTGTAGTTTATACAGTGGGTGGTTTAAGTGTCATGACCTTGTCTAGAACATACTGTATGCTGATATCTGTCCATTCTTTGTTCATGTACATGAATTTGTATGGGGTTATTTTTTGGTGATGTTATACCATAGCATCTATGTGGATATGCAGCAGTCATTATTAGAATTATGTGGCTTCTATACTGGCCACTTTGTATGCAAGTACAAGTTCAGTGTAGGTCAGCAGTCTGGTTTAATTTACTTTGTAAATTATTCCACATCGGAAGATCAAAAGCATTACGGTTCACTTTGCTGTAATTGTTGATGTGCACATGTTGTGCTGTATGTCCAAACAGGTACATGGATAGTCTGCAGTCATTATAAGGATCCGATTCATTTTTCATATATATCAATTCAATGCAGATTTGCGTTCTGGCTCATGTTTTAATCACTTTGCAAATTACGCTTCATCTAAGAATTTAATCTATATGCAGTTTTGCAGTATACTGTATATTGCTGTAATTGAGTAAGTGACATTAAAAAATGTGTGCTTGGAACTTGTAAGGATATTTTGCTCATCCTTACTCACTTTCATTAAGTATTGCCATCTATTTATTGTTCTCTCTAAAGCGAACAGAACTTCCTAAAACTTGCCTACCAAACCTTGGAGGGACTTGCATTCATCCACGAAAATGACTTCGTTCACCGAAACTTGAGCCCCAGAAATATTCTCCTTGACAATGAAGTAAGCTGCCAATATTTGGTCTGTTGATTAATAATATGTTCTAGAGTGATGTAAATATGTAAATTTATAGCTTACAGAAGGGAGGCAACTACCCTTATCATTGCATACACCATTTTAAATCTATTTTTATAATTGATAATGACTGCTGTTTTCTTTGATGTTGTAGTTCAATACACTGAAACACAAGAGCAAGGAAACCCAACAGAAACATTAAATTATCAAATTGCAACCCAAAATGTTCACACAACGTTTAATTGAGGAGTGTATCAGTTTATCTTTTCTATGGGATGTTGGTTTAGCAAAGCTTTATACCAACTGCAAAAATTGAACTTTGGGTTGTTTTGCAGTTCAGGAAATATATTGATAAAAGAAGAAAATGAATGTTTATTCTCTAAGGTAGATCAACCAAAAGAGATGGTGGTTTGCTCTTTAGTTTGTAGAAGATATCTTGACAGAGGTTATCAATATGATATTGGTAATCATCATGATGGCTGGATTCTACAATAACTGTATCTAGTATTCATTTCACCACACTTAAATTTTCAATTTGGATATTTTCCATTACTTCAAGGTTCATAAACTGTTCGAGGTCTACTGACTGTCTTTGGAATTCTATCACTGATACAGTGTGTTTGATAACAGTCTCTGCATGAATAAATTCAACAAAATGTTTTCCAACTTATGCATATTGATGTTTACCTACTTTACCTATTTTTTGCTGTATTAAACCTCATGTACATACAGTATGTGATTGATTATATATTGTTTACTGCTTATATCATTATTTTTAATTTAATTTCTAGTGGTTATTTTTTTCTCTTTTTTTTTGCACATTATTATGGATGAGGTTCTTAGCAATGATGGAGATTGTCCTTTGTTTCTTTATACAGGGACAGGTAAAGCTGTCAAACTTTGCACTGTACTACATAACTGGCCATGGGCAAGATGTTACCTTCCCAATAGGGTAAGACACGACAGCAATCCTGTGCAAAGTTATTTTCAGTGCTCAAATGGTCCGTAAATAGTGCACTGCAATGGGACAAATAGATGACCACCAGCTATCTGATAGAGGCTGTAAATTAATTAGTTGAAGAACTAAGTACCAGAGTCTGAGAGGATTATTTTTTATAGTTACAATAATGATCAATATGTTTTAGCTCATATCAGTCTAGACAGTAGGATCAATGTTACAGTTACTGTGTCTAGTTGTCAGTATGTTCATCCATTTATTAAATTGTCATTCTACATTGTTTAACACTGCTGTTGCTTTCACACCGTGTAATCATTGTCTGATTCAACTCTGTCCAGCGTGTTGCCTAGATGAATCACTATATTAATTTCTCAGGTACAAAGTAGGACATACGGTCATTCTCATCAAAGCAGGTATAATTGGTTCCAAAGTGCTTCACCTCACAAGGCATTTTCTCTTACCTGCCAAGAAATTTGGGACAGTTTTGAGCAACATGAGTGTGGTCGGCTATTCGAAAATTCTCTTCAAATGGCATTGTTGTGAAATTTGCTGTCTTTGAATGTTACAAGTAAAGTTACTGATTAATGCATTGTGAGTTATTATTTTTTTGAGCTAGTGGGTATGTTTGGGTAGTATTTGTGCAGTGAATAGACTGCTAGAACAAAACATATTTTAATCCTTACAAGTTTCTTGTATTCATTTTCTTCTTAAAATACGGGAAATGTACTTTGATGTTATTACTTTTACAAAAAATTGACTTATGTCCTTTAAATACAAAGACCAGGTTAATGTTACATGTAACCTATCATATTTAATGTATTTCCTCTGTCTATTGATATGCTTAGCTACCCGTCATACATGGCCCCAGAGGTCCTGATGGCTGGACCAGCAGGGTCCTCTTCATCCCTCACTTGTGGACCAAAATCAGACACTTGGTCACTGGGTGTTATTCTCCTTGAGGTGGCTCTCAGGTTTAAAATTTGGCCAAATCTCTCCCTTCCACAACTCTTATCCAAGATTCTGCTTCTGGGAAAATATGGACGTACGCAGCATCCGCTCGATAGTATACTTAAAGAAAACTCCATGACAGAGAAGTTTGAGGTAAATGACTTGCAAAAGAAGCGTTTCCTTTACCTTGACTTACCTGTTAATGTATTACAAAATGTAGTTGATCACTTAGCTCTTTGCTTTTCAAACTAAGTGCAAAAACTGAATATCATTAATTTTAAAGTCTATTACGAACAGTTGATTAACTCACTGTGTCTCATCACAAGAACCTTCCATGTCTGATGTTTTTGTTGGCAATTTCCCCACACAGTGTCTCTCACTCTGTTGACAATCTTTGTGTAGTTGCACGACTTTTGTAACATAAACTAAATTTAGACAATGGTCATCTCCTTTGTAAAGCAACTGCATGTAAATATCTCATAAAATAATACTAACTGAACAGTGTAACATTACAGTTTTCTTGCATGTCTAATGTATCTGCTGGCCATGTCCCACATAGTGAGTGGCCCTCACCATTCCCAGTCATGTAGTTGTACCGTTTCCTGAAAATAAACCAAAGTTAGATAAATTGTGATGTCAGTGATGAAGCTGTAAATCAAATGGTACTATTCATAAAGAAAGTCAGTGTTTTCATCAATTGCATTCTTACCAAAGTACTGTACTTTAAAAAACTTATTAACTCAAATGTGAGAGGGTTTTTTTTGTTTTCAATTACTGAAATGGTTTGCATTTTAACAAATCGAAGAAAATAATTTTAGCATAAGTACATCTAACAATTAAACTTTGGTTTAGTTGCCAGTTGCACAGTTTTATGTGCCCAATGTGCATAAAAAATAGCATACATAAAGCAAGTAAACAAATTTTGAGCATCATAAGTTTACTTTGTGCACATCAGTTTTATCATATTCATAATTCTGTGGATATAAAAGTATTTTAATCTTGTTTGACATTGAGGCTGCTCAAGGCCAGCTTTGGTGGATCCTATATTTGGGAGTCATACTATGCAGTGATTGTTGTCATGTTTAAAAGAATAATTTTTTTTTGGGGGGGGGGATGAGGAATGCACAGTGTGCATACATACAGTAATGTGTCAACTGTATCTTGGATGGCTACCAAAATAATTACTGCATTTTTCTCTACACTAGGGTATTTCTATGCCAGTGGAATGTTACAAAACAGAACACAAAAACCTTTATTTTTAAACATTTCTGTCTTTAAAACTCAAGTGTTTTACAATATTTAAGAGTGATGCATCACAAAAAAAACATTAGACATTACTTAAACATCAGAATATTATTTTGTTCCCATACAAGTTTGGTACAATAGGATGTTTCTTTGACCTCCTTATTTCCTCTGCAGTACTTTTGCACTTCAAATTTTCACTTTTCTAAATGTCCCATAGTACTACCATGGTGATGACAACGAGCCAATCCATGAACGAATCACAGAGAAAATTCTATGTATGATTAGCTTACTTGTCATGTGGTTTGATTTATATAATTTCAAAATTGTGTTTGTACTGATTTGTTTGTCCTTTGTCTTTGTAGACTCTATCCTCAAATGTGAAGTTTTTGATCAGACTTTGCTTGGAACCTTTGATGTCTAAAAGGTGAGTCTGGATTGGGCTTTGACTAAAATTTGCAGAAGGAAGACTTTTGCATAAATTTTATCAGAATTATGAATGGAACAAATTTGGCATGATGTCCATAACATGGAGTGTGCAATTTTCAAGTTAGTTTTGATCAGTGATTTCCTTAATACCCATCACAAAAGGGTTAGCCACTGAATATTTTTGTTGCTGAGATGGTCAGTAGTTGTCTGAGCCATGTACCAAATCTTGTGTCATGCTGTGTCTTTCTTGAGGGATGCAAAGTTTTGATCACTCCTTGCTAGAAGTCTGATGTATCTTTGTTACATTTGACTCAGGCCCTCAGCGAAGGAGCTTCTCTCTAACGAACTATTCAAGACCTGCACACCGTCCAAGAGTCTGGCCAAGAGCTGTTACACGATGTTCCAGTGTCCAGGATTACGTTGTGAAGAACTTGAAGTACCACAGTACACAGAGGATATTAAAATAACTGGTAGGGTGTCATCATCATTGTGTTAATGTGAAGTTCAAGTAGTGTAACCTTAACACGGCCATGATCATGTTGCAACAAATTAACCAGTCATTTACCAGCTCCTGCAGAGCACTGTGTGCCGATTGGCAATATTGTGTCACATAGTATCGTATCTTTTGATACTGTGCAATGGTGTCTATGTGTATGTACCCAAGAGTACATTGTGTAATGGTGTTCGTGTGTATGTGTGGGCTCAAGCGTGCATGGGTGTGTTTGTGATGTTGTGCATGTGTTTATGTAATGTCCAGGCTATAACATGGTGGTTGCTTCACATCTAGTGAGTGCATATGGTCGTAGTGAAGTTGATGACCAAAGATCACACGTCTTTCACTATGCTAGAATCAAGGAAATACACAAAGAGACAAACTAAAATGAACCATAGTAAAATACACAAAGAGACGTGATAGAGCAAACATTGAGACAGTTGTGAAATATGCTATGATATGTGATAAAGCATTCTCTCAGACATAATAAAATACACTATGAGACATGTAACATTATGAGACATAATAAAATGCACTACGAGACATAATGAAGTACACTATGAGACTAATGATGAAATGAAACATGAAATATAGTTTGAGAGGTATTAAAATAAAACAGTAGAAATAATAGACTTTAAAGAGAATCCTTATTTCAAGACCAAAATGCCTAGTTTACTTGATTAAGTTTGAGGTTTTTTTTGCATTGGACATGGTAACAATTAAGTTTTGCATTCTTCATATGTCCAACATTTAACTTAAATTCCTCTACTTCTGTTCATTTGTCAGCACATATCATACACTATGCTTGTGATTACTAAGTTTTATAAGTTGATAATAGAGTTAACTGCAAGACTGGTCATGTGTAAAATTCTATCTTGTACCAAAAGTATCTCTTTCTTAAACAGGAGACGAGGACTATCTTGCCGAGAGATCTCTGAAAGAGGTTTATTATCTTTGGGGCTTGGCTGGTGGTGACTTAGAAAATGAACTCCGTAAACATGGATTTCTTCAGAGGAAACCTCCCATATGCTGTTTGCCCAAGTAAGGATACTTGAATCTTGATTGCCTCATTGATATGGTAAACATATATAATGTAAAACGTTTGTTGAAGTAATTGTACAGTGTTAATGGTAATATACTGTACAGGCAGAGGCTGGTTTATGGTTGGAACATTGTAAAACTAAAGAATTGCTTTCAGAATTTTTGATTCATGTCAAGCCACATTTCTAACCATATCATATCATTTGATGCTACATCACACACTTTACCACATCACATCAGACGACACCTTATCATAATATAGCAAATCCTATAATTTGACACCCTGCCATATGATAATACACTGTATACCATACATCACATCATGCCACTCCATATTGTAATACACCAAATCATATAATTTTACACCAAATCATAGTATTACATCATATCCCATGTATTACATCATACCATACCATATGATGTCATATAATGCCATACACCACTCCATATTGTATATGACCACCGTCTGTGACACATATACACATGTATACACATACGTATCTGCAGTACAAACTGATGCAGTCACTTTCATGACATTACAGTACATCTCTGAATGATTCTGTTTGCAGCCTAGTCACAGAATATGGAGATGTCATTGGATTGGAAAGAGACAGGAGCTCCCTCTACGATGATACGGTGATAACGTTATCTCTTGATCAACTCAGAAATCGACTGGCACACATTCCACCAGAAGATTACTACCCCCTCATTGAAGGAGAGTAAGTTACGAATCTAAATCCTTGAATACTTCGACATGAATATGTATGTTTTAGTGATACAGTTGTAGGTACCGTACATGGTTTGTTTCCATCGGCTATGTGCCTCTTCCTTCTTTGTGTTTAAATTAAGACTGGCTACCCACTGAGCCCACAATCACAATGTTGGTACATATTGTTTATCCCATAGCAATAAGGTTGTCAGAAATTTTGATGGCAAGTTGCAAATGTTTAACCAATTAGTTGCAACTGAACCCTAGTAAAGACCTATCACAAAGACCCTTGAATGCACTTCTTGATACCGGGTTTTTAAAAGAGGAACAGTTTTAGACAGTGCAAATTATAAGCAGTGAGGAAAGAAAATGAAAAGTTGTATCAACTATTGGAACTCGCTTTCTTTTTTCATCACAAGGCTATAACTTTGTGAGTTATCTTTGGAAAATGGGTTATCCAACCCTTTCTTGATTGTATGTGGATTTTGGAACTAGTACGTACTTAGTTGTCCTTTCCTTCTTGAAAGAACTGTGTGGTTTGAAGGCTGTTTGATTAAGTTATGGTGTAATAAACTTTTTTGGTTGTTGTGTACAGGGGTACATTTCCCACCCTACCACCACCCCCTGCTTATACACACCTACACTTACATCAGAAACACCCTGATGCTTTTGTCATTTTCTGTAGTGTGTAATGCCAGACAAGGCAAGCATGAAACTTGATCTCCTCTCTTTTGTCTCATTTCAGGGAAATGCAAAAGATGTTACATTCTCAAAGTAGCAATGATTTGAAGGAACTCTCTAAACTGCCATTAGTAATCAGAGAGAATGATATAGATTATCAGGTTAGTAGTATGGCTATCATTATAAGTCAGCATCAAAGGGATATGGATTATCAGATGAGTAGTATGGCTATCATTATAAGTCAGCATCAAAGGGATACGGATTATCAGGTTAGTGGTATAGATTTGAATGAACTCCTTCAACTGTTATTAGATGTCTATATGGAAGTGATATACAGACTATCAGGTGAGTAGTATTGACATGAATGAATTCTTACAAATATCATTAGTTGGAAGTCAATAGGGAAGTACTGTAGTATAGACTATCAAGTGCCTTGTGGAGTGTTTAATGGATTCTCACACAGACCATGAGATGTTGAGACGTAAATGACATTACACAATCAGGTGGAGATATTAGATTGCGATAACCTAAGGTAGTATTGTTGTACAAAGTCTGTTGCACATTACCAATGTTCCATTTCCTTTTGCCTCTGGTTATGTTCGTTATCATTCTCTCTTGTTCGCAGTTACGTCGGATCGTACTTTTCGATAGACTTCTTAAAGGGTATCCGTACACGATACAGAGAATTAAAGTGGAAGCACGGAGTGACATTCCTCCACTTTACCGTGCAGAGGCCTGGGCAGCTATTTTAGAAGTTTCAGTAAGGAAATATTTCCTCATATCCCAGCTGATCTTTCTCTGATTTGGGAGACCTTGGTGTCTCCATTGCCAAGTGTATTGTTCTGGAACATTTTGTATTACATCTGCAAACAGTTATGTTAAGAAAATGAAAAATTGAATTTGCTATGAAAATTTAAGGGTTAGTAGTAGTGTTGTTGTGATGTGAAATTTCTGTAATTGTAATGCAAGCACTTTGCCTTCAGTTGCCAAAGCACCCCTGAAGAAATATGTGTTAAACAATGGATTGTGTACACTAGTTGCATTAACCAGCCTTCGTTATTTTAATCAGACTATTGAAACTTTAATGCCGCTGTTAGTCGTGATTTCTCATTTCCAAGTATGTTATTTACGATAATGTGTAATCTCTTCTGAGAAACACTAATTTTTTTTAGGTGTACAGGTGATACTGCTTTTGTCATTTCAGAAATGTTAGGGAGCAAAGTCTCAGATAAGTATCATTTGTCGGTATCGCAATGTCACGCCGACACTAGTTACTAGTAAGGATAAAACTATACCTCGTTTTATTTGCAAACTGTCATGGTGTGTATGTGTTTATATTGATTATAGACAAGTAGGGTGACTTGGAATACTCAAGATGTTGTCGTAACTATAAATTACAGTCTGCACATGTTCCTGGAAAAGCCATCACCAAAATGGAACCGTCGTTCGAGTCCTGCACAGAGGAGTGTTCATTGCTTGTCATTCTGGTTAATTTGGTTTTCATTTCAGGGTGATTTTGTGTCAGAATACGAGGCCATCGACAAAGAGTCGCCGTTACCGATTGACGGCCAGCTTGGTATTGACATCAGAAGGTGCCATCAGTACAATGAAATCCTTTATTCACCAATTGCTCATAGAAAATTGAAGAGGATACTTAAATCATGGATTATCTCAAATCCTGATCTTGTGTATTGGCAAGGTATCTGTAATTTGCTTTCCAGCTACGTAGGTACTTATACAGTAGGGCTTGGTTTCACTGAAGGTTGTGATCAGAGCAAAAAGAAATATGATGTACTCAGATTTAAAGGAACTCTCCACCATCACTTCTCATGTCTCTCAAAAAGATGCAAGCATGTTTTGTTTTTACACAATTGACTGTTCTTTCTTTCAGAAATATATCACAACCTTCAGAAAATAATTAAGTAAATTTTCAAAGAATGAGCCTGGTGCTATAAATCAGTCAGTTGTGAGTAGTACCAACAAATCCGTTTCGTTTGTTACTATTGATATAGTGCACAGCGAGGGTTGCAGCATGGCTCTGATCTCTCATTTTGGTGTTAAAACTTTTGTTAACATAAATCTATGTTTCAAAGGGTTGTTCTGATCAACCTAATTGCTTCAGGATTAGCTGGCTTAAATAGTTTTACTCCTTGAATGATACTGAACTGGAACCACCAAATTGAGGGAAGAAATACCTTTGAGCCAACCACACAGGTTGTTTACACTCAATTTGGTGGTTCTTTTTAAGTGTTAGCAGTAGTTACATTTTCAGTCCTATCTCATTGTCCTTAACAGCTCCCTGGTTTCTTAAATGAAAAGTAAGTTACTGATCAATTCATGGGGTTTCCATAATCCCTGAACTGGAGAGGTCTTGTATCCTAAGCCCCTTGTTCAGAACACAAGAAATATAAAATGAGCAAGCAGCGTTTGTTCGTGCTACATCACACATTTTCATGCTTGTACTTAACCTCAATTTTCAAAGCAGAATGTCAAAACTAAGGAAACTCTTAGCGGCAAAATTGTCACGTTTAAATGATAGAACGGTAACAGATCTCACATCTTATGTTAAGTTTTGTGGTTGGTGGGGGATTCTTTCAAAGTTGATCCAGTCTTTGAGCAGTTTCATAGTGATTCTAAATTTTCACATCAATGGCAATCCATAAACACTGTGATCGTAGCCATGTACACAGAAAGAAATATCTTGGATGAAATATCACACATCACACAATCAAGAAAGGTTGAATCTTACCCAGTATGACTTTTACACCTGTACTACACACTTTAAATATGACAAACTTACCAGGAGAGTTTCTTTTGCAGGGCATGAAATAAAAACCTGTCCTGAAACTGACAAAATGGATTCATCCTTTTTATTTGATTTCAGGTTTGGATTCTCTTTGTGCTCCATTCTTATATTTGAATTTCAACAATGAAGGTAGGTATAAAAAGGAAGGAGATAAACCATTGGAAGCTAGATAGATTCAAATCACTGATGGACAGAACTGATGTAATGTACTCTGTTTCACTAGATATGACTAAATAACTAATGGGAAGCTCCTTGGTATACTTATATTACTGCAAATGATTGCACTCATGTCCACATGTAACGAACATCTATCGTGACTAATTACATACATGATTCTAATACAGATTCCCTAAACCATGATTTCCCTTGCTAGAATGTGTTCTACATGACTGTTTAGAGCTGAGTTTAAGTTGAAATAATGGAAATGATTTTTGTTTATTAATTATCCTGTATGTAATTGCTACAAGCATTGCTAAAACTTCAGCTCAGCTGAATATATTGACCTGTACACAGGATAAGGTACTGCAGCTGAGGAAGGTTTGCAGTGAGAACCACAAATGCAGAGTTGGTATCATTCCTCAGTGAAGGATATTGGTGGCAGTACTGGCATCTTACCCTTACAGGAGTAGTAAAAACACAACCAGAGTCTGTGAAAGAGTTTCACCTCAAATAATTTAAATCAGTTATCAGGAATTGTTGAGTATTTTGCGGCATTATTGGATGTTAACCCACTCGCAGATTCAGGAATATATCAAGGAACTGTGGCAGTTTCAGTTTTGAATAGCATATTGAAAGTGTGTTTATGATACTTCTATGATACCTCAAAAATTAATTTGGAAAGTTTTGAAAGCAAAACAGTTTCTAGCAGACAATTGAAGTTTGTAAATGGCAGTCATTACTTTATATCTGTTTGGAAAACCAGCTGAATAAGGTTACATTTTTAGGACTGGTATTGTAAACTGAATTTCTGTCTTTCTTCTGACAGCTTTGGCTTTTGCTTCTTATTCGGCTTTCATCAAGAAATACCTCCACAAGTTTTTCTTGAATGTGAATGCTGATGTCTTGGATGGTAGGTCAACATCAAAATGTTCATCTTTCTTTCATAAATTGTCCTGGTGTAATTCTTAAAGTGTGATATTTTCCAAGAGATATAAATTTGATATACATTTGAAGCTGAGTGATTGCTCGAATGGTTAACAGCACTGATTGTTTGAACAAACACAAGCTGTCATTCACATACTCTCTTCAATGTAATTATTTTTCAAACTTGTAAATTTTAATTCTTATCTTTTGTAATTTTGAGTGGGGCAGTTTGATGAAGGTTTGCAAGTTCATATTTGCATGCATTTTAAATTTTACTCATGATGTTAGCTCAAAGCCTGTCTTTGAAGTCATTTTTTGTCTGTTTGTTTTATTGCATTCAGTTTACTTCAGAAGATATTTGAACCATGCCCTCTTTCTTCATTTGCTCTGCAGTGTCCCCCTGGTGTAAAAATCTGAACAATGCCTCTCACAGTTTTTCTGTACTATAAAAACTTAAGAGTGGTATGACATGATCTGTAAGGCTTACAATAGGATGACTCAGCAGAATCTAATTTTATATCGTGACCGACATGTATGGCACTGAGATGAACAGATAAATGTCCACCAAAAACTTGGATTTAGGAGATGTCAAGTGTAAAGTACAAATGTGACTTTTTCTTCTATGTTTTGTTCATCACGATATTGGTTGTTGTTACAAAAAAGCACTTAACTGTCAGTTCTCTGAAGTATAATTCAAACTTGTGCCAGTTGCCAGCCATAACAACATTGAAGAAATAACCACATCATGACCTAACAGAATTGCAAATTCTACACATTCTACCAGCTAGTAACAGCACTTTAATGTAAAGCAACATGGCAAGTTCTGTTTACAAGCAGTTCCTCTCACAGTTGCTTAATTTTAGTCCAACATTACAGTATTTGGTTTGATAAAAGTAAGAGTATTGTTTATTGTTATTAAGAATTGACAGAATGAAATTTATGGGGAGTATTTCAGAACTTTTTAAAACATGATTCTAGTATAGAATGTACTGCTGCTGAAGAAAGTGATTTAAGTGTTATAGCAGTGTAATCCATCTTTGATGGAAGATATTCTTATATTATGGAAGAAATTTTTCGATTTCCATGCTTAGGGGCACCTTAGTATTCAATCATTTCTACTTTTTATCCTCTGATATAGAATATCTGGCAGTATTTTCACATCTGATAGCCTTCCATGATCCTGAACTCAGTAATCACATGCAAAGTATTTCACTTGAACCAAGACTCTTTGCCATTCAGTGGTTTCTAACAATGTTTGCACGTAAGTTCATAAGTTTATTTTTTTTTAATACAATTAAAGGAGAATAAGCTAATTTAGTTCATGGTAACACATAGCGTGATGAATCAGCTGTAAAATGTGACCCTGTTGAACTTACTGAAGTTAATGCTAGCCATTGTTATGAAATAGTCAAACATATTGACAAAACCATCAACTATCAGCAATATTCTCTGCAAACAATTTATTGTAGTCCTGAATAGGAGAACAGTCGAGTTTTGACCATATCCTCTTGTTTGAAATTAAAAGAAAGCACAATTCTCACAAAACAGGTAAAGGAACTGTTATAGCAATAACATGTTTGGTTTGACTTTCTTACACGTTTTGTATTTGCCTATTCTTAAGCTCACTTGCAAATATAATGAGATGAAATTTTTGTTTTTGTTTTTGCAGATGTTTTTCCACTTCATAAGATATTTCATCTCTGGGATACTCTCTTGCTGGGGAACTCTTCTTTTCCTCTCTGTGTTGGAGTGGCTATCTTACAGCAGTTACGGGACTACCTCCTCATGGAAGATTTCAGTACTTGTATTCTAGTCATCACAGATATGCCAGGTGGGTGAAGTGGCTCACTATTATTAACGGGTAATGCAGAGTGGGGACTTTATGGAAAACCCAAGAGATATGAATATGTTACAACCTCTTGAATGCTGTTGGGGTTGCTATCTATAATATCATGCATAAAATCAATGTAGAAATGATTTACATTTCTAAGAAAATAAGTTTCTGTGAAGTACCATTCTTGCAGCAAGAAGTGTATCGTTGTTTTGATCATTACAGGTATATTTCATTAACCAATTTATGGTATCTTAAAGGTTTTTCACTGACTGAAAGCACTTCAAATCCCACACCAGTATCTTGTTCATAGCTGCTATTTGAATAAAGACACCCGGTCAAGAAACATATCAAGTTGTCCTAAGATTGCAAAAATAGCTCCTTGAAATTGAAACATGTACTTGAAAAGTTGCCTCTCATGCTAGAAAAAAATTAGATTTAATCTATTGCAGATTGAGCGTAGCAGTTTGTGAGAATACAGGTCACACGTATCCCATAATGCGATGCTGCACTGTGAATAGAAATTTCTTTAAAAGTCTGTACTTTCAGGCTTTTACTTTTCTTCATCTTGATAGCCTTAGTTTCCATCCACCAAACTAAATCTCTGTATATGTCTCTTGATTTCATTTTAATGTTTTCTAGAAATTGATATCGAACAGTGTGTCCGGGATTCCATTCGTATCTTTTGTCATACACCAAAGAGCGCCACCTATCGACAGCATGCACGACCAACCATAAAGAAAGATGATTCATCTGTGTTTTCCACGAAACCGATATCCTACTACACGATGGACATTAATGAGATGCCTAGGTCTGAATTGGTAAGCTGATATTTTACCCAACTATGGATATGAATGAGATGAATCCTAGATCTAAATTGGTATGCTGATGTCTTTCATTGTCAATTCAGTTTTCAAGATTGGTTCCCTTCAATGGTGTTAATTTAGTATCAATATTGGTGTCTCTAAGTGGTGAGATATTAGAGTTTGCTATTTGTGATTGTTATTACTGCTGATGTTCCTATTGTTTTTCTAGTCAAAGGAACCACTTTCATTAGACAAGTTAAAAGAAGATCGTTGTCCAAGGATCTCAGCTGAAGACCTCCTGGAACTCTGTGGACTGACTGGCATCGAAAATTCTCGTAGCCCGACGAGGAAGAGTAAATCGAGCAAGCCAGTCATCCTCATCATTGATATCAGGAACAGTGAAGAGTATCCTTTCATGATCACTGAGTTTTGAACTGAGTTTCAATGATATCTGTAAACTTTGTATCCCTGTGAGCTGTATGTGTATGTATGTATGTTTGTTCCACCAACCTTGTTAACAGAATATCTTAAGAGGGGAAGTTTGGACAGATCTCATATTTGGTATGTAGATGTACCACGCTGACTGCAAAAACGTTATAGTTTTTGGTGGAGGTCAAAGGTCAACAGTGGTAAAATTGTGAAAACCATGTAAACATATGTCAGGGAAGGGAAGTTTGGACAGATCTGGTATTTTGTATGTAGATGTACTGCATTGAGTACAAGAACCCTTCTCAAAGGTCATTTGGAGTCCACTGGGGTCAATTAGTTGAAAAAGTCTGTAAACGCAATATAGAAAGCTTGGACAGATCTAATATTTGATTTTGAGTTGCACCATGTTGAGAAGAAGAACCATACTGTTTTTGTAGGAGGTCAAGAGTCATTTGGGGTCAGTGGAGTTAAAATAATAGAAAGCCTGAAAGGTTCAAGCTTGGACAGATCTTGTTTTTGTGTGTAGATGTATCACATTGAAACCTTTTATTTTTCATCTTTTTAAGTTACAGTATAACATACAAATGTCATAACTTATAACTGGGAACATTGCAGGCAGGAAGGGGCAACTGTGCTCATTTACATTTTAAGGCTGTGTGTCTCTCAGTCCATTTTACTGTTACACTATGCATACACCTGTAAACATTCCACAACTGATGCACAACTAGGTAAGGATTACAGACAATACATCTAGATGGTGCTGAACATGACATCATAATACCTCAAATTCTCAACAGCAATTAAGAAGAACTAATTCTGTGACAATGTTGTCAAAGGTCATTTGTGGTCAGCATTGGTCAATCTGTGAAAACCCTGTCAACAGATATCTCAAATGGAAGCTTTCACGCATCTCGTATTTGTTATGTAGCTTTAGTGGTGCCTAGTATGGAATTGAATGCAAAAGCTGGTCGTATTTGGTGGAGGCCGTTTGTATCAACTAGAAACAGTACACATGGAATCTCAAGACAGTAAGCTTGAACATGTCTCTTTTTTGTAGTGTGCAGATGTGCATGTTAAGTACACAGCGCATATCTCCCATCGTCTTAGGTCAGCAGATGTCATTGTGTGTATAGTGATTTGTTACATCTCAATTAGTGACATGATAAGTTTTTGTGATATTATGAAAATTACTCCTGCTATACATCCTCACCATATGCACTTGGCCTTTCTCAGATTCATGAAAAGCAGAATACTCAGTTCATCAAAACCACAATGCATTTGTGCATTGCGGCTTATCTTCACGTCAGTGAGAGAAGGGGGTTAGGACATCCGTTGGGACATATTCGCACCAGTCTGTGGAGTCATTGGCGTCTAATGGGCTAAACATCCGTTAATTGGCATGTTCGCACTGGTCTGTTCAATTGTGGTGTGACATCATATCGCCACCTGTAGGTGGAATATTCAAAGTCAAATGGGGTGTGTCTTTCATTTTGGGGCAAATTCACAATGGTCTGTGAGTCAAGTTGCATAGTTTTCATATGTTAGGAAAGGGTTACAAAAGCACTGTAGGATGCTGCTGAAAGGCGAGACTGCAGTAAGTAACAGTAGACTTGGGAGCCCTGAGTCTCATGGATGTAGGAAAGCCACTGTTGGATTGCTCACTTACAAACATGGAGATCTTGTCTGTTTGTAAGCATCTGAAATGTAGGCAATACTGTTGTAAGTAATGGTGCATGTCGGCCATACTCAAAATGGCATTTTGGTGATGGTGGCATCCATTTATCATGTTGGAGAAGTTTCCAGGGACAACATAAGACAAATCTTATACTGTCTTGTGGGGGGGGATACAGGGCAAGTGCATCAGAATCATGGACTCTTGGCAGCATAATTCTGACAAGAGCTACCAAACTTAGACATTCACTTAATCTTTTTTAGCCAGTCAGCAATTTTAATCGATGTGCAATTAAGGTCTATGCTTGACTCTGCATCAAGTGTCCACTGGACTCTTTACTCCTTTGATATTGATCACATGCAACCACTGTGTTAAATTCAACCAATCGCTGATATTATGTTAAAGCAACAGTTTAGAAAGATTCATTACTAGTTAATACTGCATGTCCCTTCAGTATCACACACCTGTATGCTGTAGACCAGTGTGTAAAAACAGTGAAATGGGCTAACAGTGCTCGGAAAGAACTTCAGAAGTTTATTCTTATTTATTCCACGACCTGACTCTTTTTGAATACTAATAAAATGGGCAGTATTTATCATAACTTTGTAATTTTAAGTTCATTTCAAGGATTCGAAGCAAAAAGATGAATTTTATCGACTTTAATGCCACTGTTTCAAATAGGAATTGTTTAGATAACCTTATAATGTCTATAAATATAATATGTAACCATCATTCCCATTCCAAAACTCGCAGTGACGCAAAAAACTGCTTGAAGTGTGATTGTCTATGGATATGATATTTTCCAGTCATTACCATTGGTAAACTCACAGGTATGGACGCCAAGTACTGGTCATGAACAATCCTTCCAAAAGTTGAAAATATGTAACTTGAAGAAGGATATTGTGGCAGTAATCATTTCTAGTTTGTCTGTATGTTTCATTGGGGCAATGTTACAGAACCAAAATACTTTGATGATGCCTGTTATAGTAGTGGCTGTTTGTTGTTAATGTTTGCAGATGGCGTCAGTTACTGAAAGCAATCAACTAAACTAAACAAAGAAAGAAAAAACCAGACTTAATAAGTGTTATAGTCTCGTCCAGTCTTCAAGAGACATAGCACTGGAAAGTTGAACAACTAGTATTGGTTGCCTTGATATTAGTTTGCATTTAGGTTTCATTCAATATGCTATCTAGCCTTAACTCTATTCTCAGTTTTAACAGAGGCCACATTCCATCAAGTGTCAACATGCCATTCAACCAAGCATTTGCCCCAGAGGGTGACCTTGTGCCCTGCTCTGGTGTCACTCAACTGAACAACCATAAAGGCAGGGTAGTTGTTGTGGTCGGTAACCGTGGCAACAATGCACCAAATGTAAGTTTGGAAATACTGCAATATCATTTGCATGCTCAGTGAGGCAAAAATTAGTAAACTGCTGTTAATGTAGTTATCCCCCTGTCATGATAGATAACTTAAGTTCTCACATGATGTTATACCACCTACTAGAATTTAATAGATAGAGTAAAGTGGGCACTGAAGGCACAGTTGGGGCGTTGTCCACTTGTCCTTCAATGTTAGTTTATTGTTGTATTAGAGCCATGATGAACACTTTTTTGTCTACAGTATATGCTATTTCCAATATAGCTGTAAATGTATCCCATGCAGGGTATATCTGTCCAATGCCAGTGACTGGCCTGCTTAGTTGTATTCAACCCATTTGCAATATGTATGCCCCGTAGGCTACATTCAGCCCACAACAATTATGGCTGGAGAAAATTGCACATAACATCAGTACAGTTTTGTTAAAGGTAAAACCTTTAACTATAGTATTGATGTTATCTGTTAGATTACCAATTAATTCAGATGAAAGTGCCTTGAGATGACTCAGTTGGAAACCAGGTGTTGGTAGTCACTTTATTCAAAGTGATCACAATTTTTATATGAAAGTCCAGGATTAATAAGACAACATGCATGATCAAATCACAATATTAATTCAACATACAGATAATGATCATGTTTGAGGAATTTGATGATCTCAAAGAACTGGAATGTTTGTGAAAAGAAACTGACAGGTGTACCATATTCTCCCGTATAACATTAACATTTGAAGCATTTAGTTCTGTTTATGATACTGTTTTCTTATTTGCTGGTTACTTTTATTCTGTTTTCTCATTACAGTTTGCAGCCCAGTTGGTGATGCTCGGCTATCCAAAGGTCTGTGTCATGCATGGAGGCATCGAATGTTTAAAACCGACCGGAATACTAATCGTATCATCACCAGATTTATAAAATCAGTGAAATGTTCTCTAGCAATGATAGATTTGTCTCGTCTTAAATCCAAGGTCTCTATATTCATGAGTTCACTTCACATGCAATGATTGGCTTAAAGAGTTATGTGGAAGAGTTCACTGTGGCCTGATTTGTAATACAAACAGTACCTTTTTGTTTGTTGCAGGGCCCCTTCTGACATTGCATTGTGGATCCCAATTTTCATTGATGTCCATTGTACATGTGCCAAAAATTTTATATATGCATCTTACGAACACTCCATTGTAATGCTCGTACATTAGAAACTTGCTGTTACATTTACATGCAAAGCAAAAATGTCATATTGTGACTTCACTAGGAACGCCTAGCCTGAGTGGCACCTTTTAGGTACCCAAGTACTCAAATGACTATGCATGGCAGGAACACTTATCTTTTACTGTAATTACTGGAAGCAGCTGTCATTTTGCCCTGATAAGAGAGGTGCATTACTCATGCACCAGCTGACTACATTTGTAATACCAACATCTGTGAACTCTCACATGGATTCCAACTCGATTTTCTTGTAGATTGTACATTACTTAAATACTCAATACTTCTTTTTTTTTTTCTTCTAGATTGTACATTAATAAAATACTCAATACTTTTTTTCCCTTAAGATATAGATATTTGTACTTTTTTAAGCCAGTCTTATATGTGAAGTGAGACTCATGAATGTACTGACCTTGGATTTTAGACGATACAAATCTATCATTGTTTGCAGGTGTTAGGATATGTAAGTTGGGAAACTTGTACATACCAACACCCTGCTTGGAAGGTATTAGTTGCTCTGCTCGAAACAAAGCATTCATTTCTTTTCAAGCCTTATAGCATGTTGCACTTGTGGGAGCAAAGGATGACATAAAATCATCCAGAGATGTTGAACTCTATCTTAGTTATTATTCACAGTCGGTTTACCCTTGACAAATTTGAGTCCTGGGTATCTGATACAATTCACAGTGAATGAAACTACATTGTGTTGTAATTGTGTATTGACTTTTGGTAGGGTAAAGAATCTTTGGTTATCTTAAACATCAGCTGTCTGAAAATGTGAGATAATTTATTCCGTGACACTCATTATTTTGAGATTAAACCATAACTGTTTGTAATTTGTTTAAATGTCTAAGGTTTTTGATTGGAGATAGGAGAATATTTGCAAATCGTGAAACAAAGTTATCTGTACAGTGAATCTTCCTGTATGTTTCTTGTTATTTGTACAGTGTAGTCTACTTTGTCACGCTGACATTTTATGTGGTGCCACTGCTACTCTAGTATTTTGGCACTAGTCTTTCACATCATTAGCACAACGACCCATTTTGTCATTTTAGGGGATGGGCTAGGTATCATATGGGGTAATGAAGTCAAAGTTTCAGAGTATTCTGCATGCAGCAACTGATTTTCATAGGGATTCATGTGTGCAGTGTGCAGGGTATATAGTTGTTTAATCCAGGAGAATACAGAACTCAAACTTGTTCTTACTTTCTGTGGAACATGGTCAGAAAAAACATCAGATTTTATTTCAGTATAGCAAAGATAGTGTACTGGATAGAATAAGTAAATGCTCGCAATTTGTCTCAGCTAATAAGGGTTTCTACATTCAAAGTATTTTGACCTTACAAGGACTATTTTTTCCTGCTATCACCATGGTTACCACAGAAGAAGTTGGTACAGTATGTAGTGTCTCATCTATGCTCAGGCCTTGTGAAAGATGAGTGTGTAGCTTTGATCCTGCCTTACTGATTACAAGAAGGACTAAGACAGTCTAAAGTGACCATAAATTAACAGGAATAAAAGCTGGTCTATTAGCATTAACAGTAATTTCACTGTACTGCTATTAAATGTTTATATCTCTGCATCAATCAAAACTCTTTAGTCTTCATGTAGTCTCTAGTCTCCCTTGAACTGTAAATCCCGTTGTGCTGGCTCAGGTAAAACCTATATTTTGAGGAAACTTCAGTGTTTGTTGAACCTAAATGGGGTGGGTGTGGCTCCTTGTATGCTTACCTCACTTAGCCATTGATACATGATAAGGTATTGGAAAGGTTTTTGCATCAAAAGATCATTGTTCTAAGTTTACTGGTGGAATGTTTTTGTTACCCTCACATTAAAATATGGACTGAAGTTCTTGTAATGGTGAGTGATCAGTTCAATCAGATGTTCGTTTAATTATTTTATTGTTTTAATGGATGTTAGGTCTGTCAGTAACCAGTAGATTTTGACAACTCAGTTTTGAACTGTTTCTGAGGAAGAGTTTTTATGTAAGACTATGACATAATTCACTGCAAGGGTAATATTGAATATGACAGACCAAAAGATAACAAACAAGGTACCTAGGAAGTGTTAGAAACATGAAAGTAATGAAAACCTTATGCATTGATGTTAATATAAGCAAGAACATTTGTAAATGACAGTTTGCTCATTTGCCAAGATCACTCACTGACAACCACAATGTGCAGCTTTTAACCTTTATTAACAGATGACGTCAATAAATGTAAATAAATGATCAAATTCAAAAGAAATTATGTGTCTAAATTTAATGTTTATGTAATTGTACAACAGATAGCTGTGACTGGGTAGAATTTTACTTAGCTGTATCATTTAAAAACTGCATGTTACTTCTCAGAATGCATTGTATTTATCAACTTGATTAGAATGGCCAGAAGGTGAAATTGGCCTCTATTTTGATGGCCAGGGTCCAGTGTAGATCAATTGCAACTAAAAACATATGCGCTCGTGCTGATAACACAATATACCAATGGGCAGTGATGTCAAGTAGGCTTTTAGGTCACTAGGCCCCTTTAAATCTTAAAATCACAAAGTCATCAAACTTATGGAGATTTCTTCGAGTTAAACAGTGTATCTTCAACCTAACTGCACATTCAGTAAATATCTAGCTTTTCATATTATTAGGCTATGTAACAGCAAAATAGGAAGTTTTACTACTAACTAATATCCAACTCTTTTTAAGAAAAATCTAAATAATTGGAATACCTGAAAAGCTTAATTACATTCTCTGCTCCGCAAGCAAATGGAATGAAGAGTGAGGACGCTGATATACCCATGCAAAGAAAATTTTATATTCCACTATTCAATACTAAAAGATTGTAGAGTTAATGGAAATCATGATATCCGGTTAAAGGCTCTTTCAGACTAGTGGCGATACGATAAAACTGTCGCGCAAATTTTTGCTTTCACTCTACAGGCAACTTTTTCTTTATCGCTCGTTGAGCTTTTCGTTGTCCTCGTAAACATGTGATTTTTGATTCCTTGTCGTAGGCAGGGGAATCTATGCAGTCCTGATGTCCTGATCTCAAGAAGGGTAACTCTGAGTAATTTCATTTTTGGCATGTAGGTTGCCCATATTGAGTAGATGATCCCTATTGTTTTTGGTGTCCAAATCTTGCATATTAATGAGGTTATGGGGTAAAACATAGAAAATGTTAGAACTGCCATAGTTCCTTTTCCGTGGGTCAGATTTGTTTTAAACTTGATAAGGTTGTCTGTTATTAACAGGTTCACAACCCTGTGAAATTTAATGCTTATCAATAGAGAGGAAGGGATAATTTGTCACTATAAAACAATAATAATAGCCTAAATACCATTATTGTGGTTATTATAAACTACCGTACAAATGCATATGGGCTACATTGTGCAATTTCAGTTTTTGATTCTGTCGCACACTGCTAACTCAATGGGATTGCTCCCTACAGTACTGCATTTGTAACTTAGTAACTTCTAGTGTGAGGGGCCTCCAATAAGTTGTCCAGAGAGATAGTCTTGGTATGGGGGGTCATGGGGTCAGATAGACAAGGTGGCATTCATGCACTGAAATGTTAATGGGTTTATGAAAAAATGAAAATAAAAAACCATCTGTTCTGTCATTTATGTGGATAATATCAATATCCAGAGGAACAGCTGGTAGCAGAACAAGGTTTCTTAACAATCAAATTGGAGTGCTTTCAATCATATTTCACAATGTCGGAAAGGATGGAGGAAGCAAAAATATTGAGGAGGAATCATAACTTAGGGTCAACTTACGAGGACTTTGAGTGCCGTGTTAAAAGCTACTTAAATTATCGCAGAGTCGATAAAGGAAAATTTGCAAAAGGCAGAGCACCAAGTTGAGGCAATGGAAGAGGTTCATGCTGATCTGGCTGGGCTGTTGTCTGATGAAGCATTTGAGCAAGCAGAAAGCTGGATGTTGGAATGCCAAAAGCATTATACTGAGGATAGGGAGGAAGCATTGAAAAAGTTAAAGGAGGAAATTGAGTTTCAAATTAGCGTTGGAATTACCTAAGGCAGAAATTCCACCATACGATGGAGACCCAAGAACATTCTGGTCGTTTATGAAGAATTTTGAGGTAAATGTGGCAGACAAGCTGAATTCAGATGAGGTAAGGTTGAGTTATTTGATTCAACTAACAACAGGGAAGACTAGAAGCAGCATTGATTACTGTGTGTTTCTTGGAGCTCAGAGATAATGTTGACTGATGTCATACTCATACTGCACTTGATGTGTGGGTTGTATGGCCTGGGTAGGTGATCCCTATTGCTTTTGGTGGACTTCAAATGTCGCGGTCATTTTAGGTCTCCAAAATAAAGGTCATTTTGGGTTAAAGGCTTGTGGTGTATCAAGAAAAATAACTGCAGTTGATCTTATACTTGTCATGTGAATAATTCATGTTTGTTGTAATGTAACCATGTAGCAGGGAATCACAAAGTCTTTTGGCTTTCTGGTTACGGTGTGCAATGATTTGTCACAAAAAAAATATATATATATTGCGGCAATATGGTGTGAATTTTTTATCTCCATTTTGTCATGTCGTATGGCATCGCCTCTGGAGTCAAATGGCCTTCAATCTTTAAATCAGCTATGCACCTTTTTTTTTCTTTTTATCTCATTCCTATGTTATAAAGAGGTGTGTGTGTGAAAGAAAATTCCAACTCCAAAAGGTAGGGTCTACAATTCCTTTAAGATCGCATGGTCTGAAGTTGTGTCTCCCGTCAGGTTTTAATGTCGAAAGGTCAAAGTTCAAATTAGTGACAATCTTGTTCTTGTCGAACTTCTTAATCCAAAATGATTTTTGATCAGACTACATCAAAATATCATTTTTATATGCATTTTGAGATCAAAGGTCAGAGATCGAATCAAATTTGACCCAGAAAAAGTTCCGTCCGCAAATCCCACCGCACTACACTGTGGTAACCGCAGAGTCGATGAAGGTCAAAGGTGACAGATAGATGACCAGTGGTCTGAAGTTCTATTTTCCGTCAAAATTTCAGGTAAAAGGCCAGGGGTTAAAGAAATGAAAATTAAATGAAATAATGAACAATCCAAATCCGACAATACAAATGAAATTAGGGACAATCCTTTCTACTGTAGTTCTTAATCCAACTTGAAAATAGTTACTTTATTGAAACTTTCAAGCACATCACCGGTACGCAAAAGTTATCTAAAAAATCATTTTTATATGTGTTTTGAGGTTAGAGGTCAAACTTGCCTCTCAAAAGATTGCAAAGCCAACTCCTGCGAGACCGCAGTGTCGGTGAAGGTCAGTGGTCAAAATTTGGTAATTTCTCAAATTGGCAAAATGTTTTGAACAAATCTCTGAGGATTTCCATCTAGACATTGAATAGAATAAAATTCAAACTTAGTCGGTCGCCTGAGGTACCTGAGTATGAAATAAAGTTTCCACCTGATCCATTGCATCATAGGTCAAAGGTCAATGTGATTACATGAGAATATACACTATGGTAGTTTCTGGTAGCGCATGGTATCAACATAATTTATGATCTCGTCCCTTTACGTACTACAGGGAGGAGACATTGTACTCCGTTTAGTGGTTCAAGGAGTGAGCTGTTATTTAGATGGAGAGAGAAGGCCGGCTCCTTAAAGTGAAGTTTACACCATTGGTCACACCGTAATCTGTTCTTTATATCATTGTTGATATTTCTAAAGACTTCATACCGAATTAGCAAGTGAACAAAACGTATTTGTCTTCTGCCACAGTTACAGAATTTTATTTAATTTTCCCTACTGTTACGAAAAAAAAAAACTTTCGTCCTTACACCTTTTATAAAAATAGGCCCATTACATTTGGCACATGTGCACGCGCATGCAAGTACTTTTGCAGATGAACTGCAGTTCTAGATCACTAAGACTCAAAAGTGATTATTCAGTACTGTACGGGTATTTGCCGAACTAGATAACTGAATTTACTATTCAGCACCTCTATGCCAAACGAGTATGAATCACTGATGGAATGTACAACCCTGCGACCTTGGGGAGTACTTGAAATCAACGGTGTCGACTGACCATGAAAAACGATAAGGATGAGATTAGCAACTCCATGGATTGCTCACTATTCTATTGTCTGTTTACCGATCTAATGAGATAATGGCTAGGTAACAAAATCAGTTTGGTTTGAATCATTTTAAGGTTTTTTGCATTTGTAAGAGATGATATGGATGGCTATAAAATGGAGTTTCTTTAACATATTGGAGTCATCTTTGGTGTTAGGGGCTAGGTTGGTGCGAATAACGGAGGAGTCGTACCCGTAATTCGTCGTTTGTTCATGCGAATAAAGCTTTAACATGAATGTATTGATCTGCAACAAATTTACTTGTATTACTAATTGCTGGGAGTCAGTCCTTCGTCATGGAAACCGGCCAATTAACCCAGATAAAAATGCTTTACCAGAAAGGATTTTGAACCCCATAGGTTTTTTTCTTATGTAATATATCTGTTGTTATTATGTTATTTTTTTTAGAATAGATACGCACTGAATGATTGATAGCTTATACATTACTATTTAAGAGAAACACCTTTTTAGTTTGCTTATTCTCTTTTTCATTTTCTCGTCATGTAACCACAGGCCTTCATCAATAATCATATCAGAGCATAAGTGTGGTGAATTAAAAGATCCAAAACTTTGCTCAGATTATTGAAATGATAAACCGCTCTTATGTATTTAAGGGCAGAAAAAATTTCCTCAAAATTAATGGATGCAGTTAAGTGTAATACGCTAGCATCAGATTAAACTGCCTTTCTTTTTTTCATGAATGAACACTGTAAGAACTATAGACAAACTTTTGCATAACTGTGACGTGTGATCTCTATAGGTCTGTTGTAAAGTCTCACAATACAGCAGTTGCTGTTGAGTAACACTAGCAGTCTGTATAGGCCTGTTTAATTTATCATCGGTCGAACAATATTATTTAGCATGTTCAGTTGCTATGGAGTGCAAGGTTACGTCGTCTATCTTGATACTGTAGATAAAATTTGTTATTGGATGGCCATATTAAAACACAAAGCTTATCGAAAATCGAAAAGACTAAGGACGACACACTGATAATGACTACAAGGGGCGTTTTGATAAGTAACCTAAGATAATGTAAATGATAACAACATGTAAGTAACTACAACGGCCCATGTACTCAGAACTTTATTGCAAATATTTTGTCTTCTGTTAAGTCTGAGATAACAAATCACCTGACAATCATGCTGCAAAGCAGACCTAGACTTGCTGTCAATGGTAAACACAGACAGACAGTATTTTCAATGTTTGAAAGCGTGAACATAGAGAAGCCTTGTTTCTCATTCGCGCTACATCCAGCTGAACGTCCATGATGGATTCTTGGCTGGACTCGTCCAAACTCTTTTCAGGTCTCATTGGTCTTCTGTCATTTTCCATGATAGTTGTTTTTGCTTTTCGAAGACAGAGACTGCGCACTGGTAGGACACCACCCGGACCCTGGGGATATCCGGTACTTGGTTGTCTACCCCATCTCATCTTTTCAGGCACTGATTCTGTTCGAACAGTCTTTCAAAACTGGTGCCGAAAATACGGTCCAATATACAGCTTAAAAATTGGCACTGCCAATGTTGTGGTTTTGAGTGACTACAAACATGTAAGGGAAGCTTTAGTGAGACCAGAATTTCAAGACAGGCCTCGCTTGGACTTTCTTCTGGATCGACCAGGAGCAGGTACGTAGACACTTGATGTAATACGATATATGTGTACAAGCTTTTCTTTTCGAATCAACAAAAATCTTCTTCTGGAGCTTTCCCCCGAGCCTGGCAAAGGCTTCCAGCGATTTCCAGCAATCTAGAGGGTACATGTTCCTCGAAACATTTTTTTTTTTTTTTTTTCCGGCGACAACAGATGGTGACTCTCTGCGGAGAGAGTATTTATTGTAGGATAGCATTCCCGCAAACTGCCAATGCGCCTTACAGCTCTCTCTCTTTCTCTCTCTAAGTTCAGCCCTTCCTCCATTCCTCTTGATTTCTGGATCAACGCCTGATATTTTTAGTAAATGTTGCACTCTTTTTAATCTAAATTAAAACGTAGCTCATTCACTCTGACAACCTCAGTATAAGTAGTGTATGTTACCTTTCAAAGTCTGGCTTTACATTTGAAAACTTTCTATATGTCACATTATTCTGGAGACTACCTGTAAAATCCAGTTAAAAATTGTGTATTAGTTTTAAAGCTTAAACTTGTAAATATGCTGCAGGTAATCTTAAAGCTTTCCCTAAATAAATTAGGGTACCAAAAACTTAGAGCATTATCTGTGAAACTTACCGCGTACAAGAACAAATTTCCCGTAACCTTCCGAGGGTTTCGACTCCGGGACCCCACCCATCTCTGCCCCTGAATCCTGCCGGGGCCATTGGACCCAATTCATTATGGGCAACCTTCGAACATTTTCAGGGTTCCCGATAGTTCAGCCCATCCCCCTAAAGTTGACGGAAGCCGCCTGTATGAATATACGGCGGAATTCAACTTGCTTTGTACACGCAATGTTAGCTTTGCACTTCGTGCCAGTCCTATATGGTGATTAGATAACCTGTTCTGAAATCTACAGCAAAATTATGACGAAATGTAATTGATTTTCCTATAATTTCAGGTGTTGTCTGGTCAAGTGGTCGCGTGTGGCAGGACCAAAGGAAATTTGTTTACCAACATTTTCGAGATTTTGGCGTTGGAAAATCTAGTTTTGAGGAAGTAGTTGCCGCTGAAGCTAAATGCCTCACAGATGCACTTTTAAAGCTTGACGGACAGTTCACCAGTATCGAGCACCTCATCAATAATGCCGTATCTAATGTCATATGCTCGGTTTCGTTTGGACGAAAGGTTTAATTACGATGATCAACGATTCCACACGGTGCTGGACAAGCTCAATGAAAACATGGAGGCCTCAATGGTGTGGTTTGGTCTATCCATTTTCCTCCCGTTTACAAAGTTTATTCCTATTGGTGGAAGTAAAGCAATCCGAAAAAATGTGGAAACCTATTTCAAGTTTCACGATGACATGTTAGCTGAACATAGATCCAAATTTGATGAAGGCAACATTAAGGATGCGATGGATGCTTACCTGGCAGAAATGAATAAAAATAAAATGAATAAAATTGACACTGATTACGCCTTCAGTGATGACAACATGTTATGGACAATCGCTGACCTTTTTGCTGCCGGTACCGAAACCACGACAACAACACTGATGTGGACTTTTCTGTTCCTTCTCAAACATCCAAAAGCTGAAGCTAGGATTACATCTGAACTTGATCGTGTCGTTGGCCGAAATCGATGTCCATCTTATTCTGACCGCCAACAGATGCCCTACGTCGAGGCGGTGCTGTCGGAGTCACTACGTCTTGGAACCACAAATTTTCTCAGTCTGCCTCACTTAGCGTCACGTGACTCAACCATATTTGGTTACCATATTCCCAAAGGAACTTTAATAATTCCTAACTTCCATGCTTTGTTTACCGATGAAGATAAATGGGACAAACCCGAGGAATTTCGACCTGAGCGGTTCTTGGACAAAGACGGAAACTTGATCAAACGTGAAGACTTCATTCCATTCAGCGCAGGTAAATATTTGAAGTAACAATCTGAACATTAGATTAAAAACGGTTTTTCAAGACAATCCATGAATGAATCTGCAATATAGTTGCCAGTATGTGTCTCCAACCGACTCCTGCCATCATGTAGGCTTCATTTCCTTCCCTTTTCAGTTGCACGCATAGTAAAATTACCGATAAATATATTTGAGCCTCTGAGACACTTGGCAAATATTAAGGGCTGAACATACGGCACCTCCCCTTCAACGTTTCTTTCACTAACCTGAAGACTGAAAATCTTGCTGACAGAGATGTTGGATGCACTTTGTCACAGATCCTTCACACAGAATTTTGAGTTCACATTAAAACAAACACACTATACAACCCTGTTATAATCAGTAATAATGACGACCATTGGTTTTTTTTCATCATATTGCCATGCACTGACGTAAAACGTGTGTGACACAATCGTTCTTCGAATATTTCATGATTCACAAACATTGATTCATTTTTTTCAAAATCAACTCTGTATTTCTGTTTGGAACAGTGTGAGGTAGCTGAGTTTGTACTCAGCAAAACTCTGAGATCGGATGATTCGTTCCAAGTGAACTTTCGTGACGTTGATTTACATTGACTAAGATTTTGTGAAAACGTTGATGATAATTTTAATGGTGATGCACAAAGTAATTAAATTCCTAAAATTACTATGTTTGGTGAATGTCCTCTTTTCAGGTTTGGAGATCATAGTTTAATTTCACTGTGGTAGAGTGAAAACGTGAAAGGGAAGTACAAATAGATGTTCTTTCCACTTTTGAAAGTGGGGCGCCCATCCACCCCCTCCCTTAAATTCTCCGTTCCTACCGTAGAGTCCCATGTTCCTACGTCTATGTGAATTTCAAGATTCGAGAGTTTTAATGTCGCTAATGGTTATGATGACTTGCCTTTTATTGTAGACCTTTTTTTTAAATTTGATCTATAAACACTGATACTGCCAGAGGCTTTTGTCTCAAACGCCAGAAAGTGCACAGTAGAATAAATGTCCATTTCATTTCTTTTTCTTCAAAGGGTAATAAATGAGTGGAATAAATTACCTGGGGATGTGACTCATGCTGGCACAGCGTGAATGAGTTAAAGAATGCTTTAGAAACATACAGTATTTGAAAAGACACCACCAGGTCTAGAGTTTTGTTCTTCGGATCTTTTTCCAAGATTGGGAGCTAAATACCCACTTAATAATTTGTCTATAAAACTACTTAAGACTATTCAGTTGTATTGCATGTGATCTTCCTTTCATACTATTGTAGTCTAATTGTCTGGTTGGTGTTACAGCACATGATTTTCGTTAATTCTTTCCCTCCATTCTTTCCTCCTATAGGACGCCGTCTTTGCAGTGGCGAACAACTTGCAAGGATGGAGCTCTTCATTTTTCTGACTCATATTCTGCAGAGTATGAGGTTCTCTGTACCAGACGGAATCAGTCTTCCATCGAACCGAGGGATCGATGGATTCACCCACAAACCGCACCCTTACAAAGTGCTTCTTACAAAATGTCCCATGTAAATAAGTAGACCTAACTCGATTTCAAGATGTAGCATACACAATGAGACGTTCGTGTAATCATTCAACATATTCTACATATTTTACTTACATTACCAAAAAATAAATGCGTCGGAGGTGACATTATATAATGATCAGGTGTAACGTGTGCCTACTGATTGTACTTTTTTATTGCTCTTTTCTAATTCTTAACCGGAAGTGTAATGTATTTTAACATATGAAAAAGTAAGGCTGATTTATGTTATATAAGTGTGTGGTACTAACTATATGCGTGCAAATTGCTAAATCGGTTTTCTTTTGTTTATTGCTTTTTTATTCTGGTGGCCTTTGTCTGGGCGTCAAAATAACAAATTAAAAAAAAACACAGTCAAAGTCAAAGTAACCAGACTTGTCATTGTAATGCTTTACGGTGATAGAATCGTTTTTTTCCCCCTTCTATACAATAACAGTAATTCTGACAATTTCGGACGTTGTTTTCAAAATACATTTAGAGAGTTTGCGAGAGAAAGATTATGTTTGATGACTGAGTGGCGTCCTGGTGTAGAGTTCTCATTGTGCGAGTATGTCTCTCTCCCATTTAAGAGATTTGTTTATGAAAAGAAATGCCTCACGATTTCTTATTTTAAAAGAGAAGAAATTTAACTTGGACACACTATCTTCTCGGTTTCTTCAAAACCGGCTGCGCCACTGACAGGGACTTAAAAAATCAGGGGAGGTATTAATATAAATTTTCTCCAAAATGTTTTCATCAGTAGGCTACACTAACATCACCGTGACTTGCGTTTTTGCCAATTTAGCATTTGTATGATAAGTACTCAATAGAAATTACTAACAAAATTAGTACAACATGTATTATCAGCAGTTTTGACGAATCGTTTACCCCGGTGCGATTACAATTGTTCATAAATTTCATTACTTTCAGTCTTGAGCGGTGCGCAGGTCATATTCTACGTAGCAGCTATTTTATTGGCAGATTCCGTTTATACTTTCTTCCGTCTCATCAGTTAGTTATGGCTTCCTTTTGAGCATAAGACCTACGAACTAGGTGGTACACAGTGGGACAAGGGGCAAAATCCCTCTAGCTTTTAAGTTTCGTGGTCGGTCCACCCGAGGGTGCAACACGATTTTATTGTTCTTTACACGACTCTTTTACATCAATATAAACGTTCCCACAAAAATCCTTGAACAAACTACTGACAAAGTGGCGGAAGGTGCACAACGTAAGAGAAGAGTGCCCTCTATTTCCTAGAAAGCGTTAACACAGTTCCCCCCCCCCCCCCCCCACACACACACACACACACACAGCCACACCCACCACGTTAAGATTGAAATGGATTTTTGTTTTTTGTAAAACGTGAAAATTAAAAGAAAATAAATTAAAACTTCCACAGAGAATGTAAAGGGTCTACCAATAAAGCGAAATGTTAATATCGGATAGTATAAAAAGGCTCAGTCTTCTTTTAAAATGATTCACAGCAAATGCAGACATGATCGCGAAGAACTTAAAATCAGAAAATCCTCTCTAAAGTCCGTGCAAGGAATGAGCAAAACTAAACGCTCGCTGGACTCTTGTACATCAAACTTTATGCATGGTTCCTAAATAAGGACACAAGTGCTGGGAGGTCTGTCAGATTATAACTCGCGTAGTCAGCCCTCTCTGTCGGCAATCACTTGCTGCATACGCTATTCTGCGACTAGACGCCAGTTATGAGCTTGCGTGTGACCGACTTTCTCGCTCTAGCCATAGACCGCGACCCCTCCAGGTTATCATCCGCAGGTGCACACACCTCCCATTGCCTGTGTTACGTCCAACCTAGTGTAGGTACACACGCACACACAACATTTGGACACAGCGCCCCCCCCCCCCCGCACCTCACCCACGACCCTAACCGGCAATCTCGATCCATGTCGTATGTGTACCAAGAGGTCCCCCCATATAAAGGATTGCTGACACTTCAAAAAACTGTGTAACTGAGAACAAAAAAAAAATTGCCTACTATTTTGACGAAATCAAGTCATCATGGAGCAGTTAAAACATTCTGACGAACATGAAAATCTATCTATCTATCTGTCTATCTGTCTATCTGTCTATCTATCTGTCTATCTGTCTATCTGTCTATCTGTCTATCTGTCTATCTGTCTATCTGTCTATCTGTCTATCTATCTATCTATCTATCTATCTATCTATCTATAGGCCTATGCTGTCGTTCCAGGTGGTCTTGGCCTATTGCTGCATGTTTCAGACTTAGGTAAAAAAATATATTTGCCGAAAATGGAACTACATTACACCACACTTTCTAAAGAAACAGTCGCAGGCTTCCGGAAGGGCCTTTTACTCTATTTCTTGATGAAAATAATTAGACCAATGTTTATTACCCTACAGATGCCTCCTGCTATGCCCTTGAAAATGGAATAGGCTAATGACCCATCCACAAACCTCATACTATTCTTCAGCTTCTGAAATTCTTTAGATACTCCAAAATGAAACACTTTTTGTTATTTTGATAAGCAACCTTTCAGTATACCACCAGTTAAAATATAATAGTTTAGTGGATGATAAAAATGCCACTTAATTGACTAAATCGACTCTTGACACTCAAAAAAACTGAATCATTCTGAAGTGTCTAATAGAGATAATGATAATATCATCAAACGTTCCAGATCACAAAATTTCCACCCATAAACCTAGAATTGTTTTTTTTTTTGCTTCAGAGATAAAAGGCTTTTGATTGTTCACTTTTCAATAGTCTAGCATGGTGTTCCCACGGTTAACATTTAAAAAAGTTGCTAAAGGAAAAAACAATTTGCTTTTAACTGTTAAAGCACTTTACACAGACTAAGCAAATTGACAGGCAGTACAGAAGCTGTATGAATGATGGTGGTCTCCCCCATACTCTATTAAAATTTAAAAAAGGAACTGTTATATCATTATACTTATTATGTTATCTAATAAGCATCTCAGATAATCCAGATGGTTATCGTTGCACAGTCACATGTGGATCTAGGCCAAGAAAAATACTTTCAAATCAAACTCCTTAACTTAAGCAAATAAGACGGAGTCATTCAAATGAAATCAACCTGAACGAAATGTCTACCTTGTTCAGTAACTGCAGGGTGGTGACCTATGGCCTGTGTAGAAGTCAGTAACCTTAAAATTTTTGTCTTTATGATTACCTGTGAAGCCATTGACGGACTTTATCAAATAAAGGCTTACTTAGTAACTGTTTAAGCCTTTAATATAGTAAGTCACCATGAGTCAAAACGACTGTATGAGTCGATCACTGCAGTTCTTAAACACTAGCTCAGAGAAAATATGAATAAAATTCCATTAACAACGTGACTGGCATTGTCTCTTCTTCAAACAACATCAAATACAATTATTAGCCTTATTATTTCTATTCAAAGTCAGGAATTGTCGCTCGTGTCCCAATTTTAGTTTTGGTTTCGTCTTAGTGTCGACTACAATGTTGCGAACATTACGAAAAACTGGAAACCGAAATGTCGTTAATGAAAAATTCCAGTAGAACTTTTTGAAACTAAAGACATCCTTTTTGTTTATGAACGTGATTTTTCTCAAATGTGGTAATTAAATAGTATCTTATTTGCTCTTTTATGTAATAATTGGTTCGAGGTTCCTTTACAGACCTTGTCACGTACTGCCAGGGTGCCAACCACGTGACAAACTTCTATTTTCTACGAATTACGCAATCCAGGCAACTCCAAAACATAGCGCCATGGGAAAGACACGTAAAAAAATCTTGCTGAAAAGTTCTATTGATTTTAGTAAAACTCTTTAATATTTTTATGGATACAGCGTTCGTTACGTGATTGACCCATAATACGACCAGTATGCAAGTAGGCCTAAATTGAGTGCAGTTGGTGAAATGTGAATGCCAGGGATTCTGTCAGACTGGGGAACCCCCATTCCCTCTCCCCCCCCCCCCCCCATTTTTACCTCAGTTGCATTAATCACACGGATCCAAGTTTGATAACAATTTTGTCTCCGTGAACGCACTTTTATTACAACCTCCGTCAATTCGGTATCATGGTTTCTATCTATCTAGGCTTAAGAACAGTATCGTTAACGTTGTTACTTAAGGTTAGACTGTAGAAGTATGAGACACTCAATTAACTGCATACTCTTAAGCTAGACCTGCATTTACCTGAAAATACACAGGATTTGAAGTGCACGGTAGGCAAGTCAATGTTGTTGTGTTGTTGGGGGTATAGTAAGCCAACCTTGATGGGTTTACTGCTCGTAGGAGTATATTGCTTTCTGTTGCCACCTTTTCCAGTCCAATGCTTTGATATCACACGGGACAAATGAACCTAGATTATATCTCTGGTGACGCTTACAGTTAGTATATATTTCGGGCAAGACTTTGCTTAGGGTTACCAGCAGAGTACTCTGCTGTATGCATATACTTGTCAAAAAGGCTCTCGTTTTCACCACTGAAATAAAACATGAGAGGAGTAGTACAGCACAACTCACTCAGTCTAGTGCTATGAAGCCTTTGGGCAATTTGTACCTCTTCATTCTCGGTGTTTTCCCATAATTTGGCACACTGCAATACCCTTGGCCAAGAACTGTGTAATTTGTTTCCAACGTACTGAACCTTCTCAAGGTAGGAAAAGTGAATCAGGTGTCCGCTATTACCTGTTTCTGACATCTCGGTCAAGCTCGTGGGGGCTGTCATTTTGGTTGCTATGTGCGTGACATACGAAGAATACTTAGTCGCGATTGGTCGAAAATGCAATTTGCCAGCTAAACGACAACGCAATTCTGATGCCAATGACACCTGAGAGAAAAGACCCATCTTGCAAAGGAACAATGTAAGGATTAGTTTACTGTTATAATCGATAGGAAAAGGACAATTTTGGCACTGCCGTATGAGTCGAACCCAAACTAGAAAATTTTAAATTTCAATTTATTAATTTTTTGTGAATTTTGCAAAGAGAATACCTCTATGTGTGTGAACGAAAATCATATTTTAGTAACAGTCCGATTGTGTGTGGAATCAGTACCTGAAGTTACCATTCTTTATACGCTTTTGTTAAAGTTTCCTTTTAAAAATCAAGTGTGGCTGAATTACTTTGCAGTTCTAAACTTCTATTCCTTTGTCAGTATCTTCAACTATCCAGCCACTAACGTACTCAAAATTCTTTTCAGGTAAATGTAAAATTATTGGTAACCGAAACCGGTAGGGGAATTACTGTATACTATTATTTCTGAGGGGCTCTTGCAAAAATGACATCAGCCCTTACTAAGCCACCTGTGGGTCAAATCTACAACCCTTATGCACCGTAACACAGCTTCATTGCCTTATTAGTGTGTAACCAGGAGGATGAAACGTGAATAACTGGAGGTTGTGAGGCAGCTTTCCTGACAATTACCTGTTCAAATAACTGAAGTAGAATATAAAATAATATTTGACAACAGTGTTTGACAGATGATAAGATACCCGAAAGATGTATGAATGAAACATTCAGGATTATTTTCATGAATTTATTTCTTTGCAACTATCTAATGAAGCAGGTACTGTATAGATTGTACTGGAGGAGCTACAAAGCAAAGTAATAAGCATTAGGGCTAATGTAAAACATCTCAAGAGTTTGCATTTTGCAAGGGTTACTATGAAGAAAGTGACCAAATACAACAGCCCTACATAAAGACTAATCTGGCATTTGAAATGCATCAGCATAAGTTTGACAGAGCTGAACAATGAAGGAATTAACTAAGTTCCAAACACCACTTCGATGGATATGGCATATCAAGCCCGTATGCACCTTTTTTCAGAAGGGAGGGGGGGCATTCGATTTTACCACAAGTAGAACAGTTAACCAGACAATTATGAGCAACAAATTAAAATTCATTGCATATGTTTCTAACAAAGGCCTTCTATTATAGGCGGAGCGGAACTCCACATCTTGTAGAGGGCTCGTCCGAACCCCCTGAACCCGCCCCCCTACCCATGGATACAGGCCTAGCATTTGCTAAACAAAATTTAAGTGAGTAACATGCCACAACCAGTTTGTAATTTTAATAGCTCCATGGTGATTTGCAATAGCATGACTCAAGCTCAAATTCATGACTCAGAAATCAGTAACAGAACCTCCGTCTTACTTGCACACAATTCATTTGCGCTTTCTTCAAAGGATACTACATGCAAATGTGCAACTTTTTGACATACATGCACAATGTAGCAAGTTATTTGATCACAACTTTCGCCAGTGCCCATTTTTACTACTTCCATTACATGTGGTTCATGTTTTCCTTTCAGACAATTTTTCACAGGCTGTATTGTATCCCTCCTTTTCAAAAAAGAAAAAAATCTGAGGAAGAACCGCTTTCAGAAAAACTATGCTATAATTACGCATCATCATATTCCAAAGAAAGTTTTTTTTCCACTGAAGATAAAAGCAAACTCTAAAATTTAGCAAATTCACTGACTATCCTCTTATTTCCAAGACGTCTTCTCAAATTGGAACAGTGAGCACTATATTCAGCTTACTTGCTTTTCTAACCAACAGTACCTTGACTTAAAGTAAATAACCCGCATAATACGATTTGTTAGTAGACAATTGTCAGTAGACAATTGTTAATCACTGAATGAAACAACATGTAATTGACCCAGTAATAAAGACATCTATTCTATGGAGTCAACACAGTCATTCCTTGTATCGAACAACGGATGACTCATTAGGGTTCATCATGTACACAAATGTCCATATCACATCATACCTGTAATGATTTCTCTTCAAAATGGTGAAGGAAGCGACAGGACAAATGTCAGTACACCTCAAATGTCCTCAATGTAGGCATTTCCACAATAGTTCGAATCTGAGTTAATACCTTTCAAAGATATTACACAATTATCCTATCTTCCTGGTAATTCAGGCTTTGGAAAATATAATATCTCAGTATTTTTCAGATAGGTCCTTTCAAAGAACATAAGTCATAACTCCCCCACCCCCTTTACAGCAAATCGTGTAAACTGAGTAAGTATCTTTTCAGCAGAACCTTTTCATAAGTCTGCTTGAAAAGGTAGCCTCTTTTTCTAAGTCTTTCTGACCATCTTCTTCTGGAAGCCTATAAAATCCTATCACACTGTCTGTCACAATTTTCTAGCAGTGACCAGTCCCAACTACTACTTTATACTGAAATGTAATTTGGACAAATAATCACGAAATCAATTAGACCTGGACTACATATGTTTCTAAGGATAGTCTAGCATGCGAACAAAACAGGATGTAGAACATCAAACAAGCCAGATTTTCCTTTTTTAGAATTTCAAGTTAGATCTACAGTAGTTTCCATCACTGTGAGACTCTAGGCCTGTGCCACATACCTGGTAGTTATGTTAGCAGGCTGAACGTTGGATCAGCATTCTTAGCATAACAATGCCTTTAAAAGGGAGGAGGGAGTCGGAATCCAGACTAACGTTAGAGTAGAGAGTTTCTAGTAGAGAGTGTACTGAAAATTACTGGTAAATCATTGGTTTGAAACTAGGGACCTAGAAATCCCTATACAGATCAATGTGGCTGTAGTAACTCGGAGCATTCCTTGTTTTATGCAAGTATATTAAATTAAGGTACTTGTGATGAATCAAATCATCAGTCCAATGACAATTCTATTAATTAAACACAGATGGTAATGGAGTAACTTCTGAATTCTTTGACTACATTTTTTTTGTTGAGAATCCCAGAATCTCAGTTGGGGCACATGGGTAGCACAAGAATTTCCGTTGGTGGCTTATGTTCTCCCCTCCCTTGGCGACACCAAAAGACAGACCTTCTGTAGTACCTGAGATCGTAAAAACCTTGGCTCTGTCACCCCACTCTATTCCTTGTCTATGGACCCCATAGAGTATTGCTTAGCCCCTGCTGTCGAAATTGTAGGTGTGTCGGAACATATAAATGTGTCGCGGCTTTTTATCATCATACGATAGGCCTATGACTTAGTACGTATAGAGTTGATATGGAGTAATGTCACAGCTTATCATGATACTGTAAATAAAATGTGTTATGATATTGTCACACGTAGCTAATCAAAATAAACTGACTGGGCAAGACAGACTTAGCTAATACCGGTGATGACTACAAGGGGTATTACAATACATCATCCATAACATTTTTAAATGGTAGCAACACATACCTCATAGCAACACATTTACTGAACGTGTAATTGCAACTTCCTTCATGGTTAGTCTAAAAGTAAGAAGTACAAAGCAGAGGTCAAATGTCTAACAAATCTGCCGATAACTACAAGTCACGGTACGATGGGTGACGACAATGACAGACGGTACGATGGGAGACAGACATTGATAGACATTACGGTGTTTAAATACCGTCAGTCAGAGAAGTTTTGCTTATTATCAGGCAAAGTTGAATTTCAAAGATGGATTCTTGGCTAGAATCATCCAACGTCTTTTCAGGTCTCATTGGTCTTCTAGCATTTTGCGCACTGCTATTTTCTATTCGAAAATTAACGTTGCACAGGACACCACCCGGACCCTGGGGATATCCCATACTTGGTTGTCTACCCCATCTCATCTTTTCAGGCACTGATTCTGTTCGCACGGTGTTTCAAAATTGGTACCGAAAATACGGCCCAATATACAACTTGAAAATCGGCACTGCCAATGTTGTCGTTTTGAGTGACTACAAATACATAAGGGAAGCTTTAGTTAGACCAGAATTCCAAGACAGAGCTCGCTTTGACTTCCACCTGGATCGCTCAGGAACAGGTATGTAGCGACTGATGTTATATAATTACAAATGACTATACAACGAAATTACGATGAAATGTAATTAACTTGATATTTCATTATTTCAGGTGTTATCTTGTCAAGTGGTCGCGTGTGGCATGACCAAAGGAAATTTGTTTACCAACATTTTCGAGATTTTGGCATTGGCAAATCAAGTTTTGAGGAAGTAGTTGTCGCTGAAGCTAAATGCCTCACAGAGGCACTTTTAAAGTTTGACGGACAATCTATCAGTATCGAGCACCTCATCAATAATGCCGTATCTAATGTCATATGCTCGGTTTCGTTTGGAGAAAGGTTTAATTACGATGATCAACGATTCCACACGCTGCTGGACAAGCTCAATGAAAACATGGAGGCCTCCATGGTGTGGTTTGCTCTTTCCATTTTCCTCCCGTTTACAAAGTTTATCCCTATTGGTGGAAGTAAAGCAATCCGAAAAAACGTGGAAACCTACTTCAAGTTTCACGATGATATATTAGCTGAACATAAATCCAAATTTGATGAAGACAATATTAAAGATCTGATGGATGCTTACCTGGCAGAAATGAATAAAAAAGAAGTGAATGAACTTGACAGAGATCAAAGCTTTAACTATAACAATATGTTGTGGACAATCGCTGAACTTTTTACTGCTGGTACCGAAACCACGACAACAACATTGATGTGGACTTTTCTGTTTCTTCTCAAACACCCAAAAGTAGAAGCTAGGATCAGATCTGAACTTGATCGTGTCGTTGGCCGAAATCGATGTCCATCTTATTCTGACCGCAAACAGATGCCCTACGTTGAGGCGGTGCTGTCGGAGTCACTGCGTCTTGGAACCACATCTGCCCTCAGTTTACCACATGTAGCCTCACGTGACTCAACCATATTTGGTCACCATATTCCCAAAGGAACGTTTATAATTCCTAACTTCCATGCCTTGTTCACCAATGAAGAAAAATGGGACAATCCCGAGGAATTTCGACCTGAGAGGTTCCTAGACAAAGACGGAAAGTTGATCAAACGTGAAGACTTCATTCCATTCAGTACTGGTAAATATTTGGAATATCGTAACAATAATTTGTATTGAGTCGCTACTTATTCCTTATAATTAAAGTAAAAAAAAATGAACTTCATGAAGTTTTTTAGCGCTTGACGTGAGAACGGCAACTCAAGACTGAGACATATAATTAAATGTGCCACCGCGGCGGCAACATATCTTAAACTCAGTGATTCCTTAATTAAGTCACTTAGGCTTCGTGTCATACCTTTCTCAGTTGCACGGAGCAATTTTACTAATTCCTTTAAACTACTGAGGGTACTCGGATTGACAGGTGATATACATACAGAGCTCAGAGAATCTAACTCGGATCGATTTTATGGAATGATCTTCAAGGCAGTTTTGAAATGAATGAATTGATCTTCTTAGAACATGTTTACCTGTGTATTTCAAGATTTTAGTTGTTAACATTGTTCATTGGTATTTCAACTTGTCTTTTTGTAACATTTTCTTCACAAATAGTGGTACAAGAAGTCATTGTCTCAACCTGAGAAAGTGCAGAAAAGGAAATTTCTCCCTTTCTCAAAGGGTGCTAAATGAGTGGAATGAATTACCTGGAGATGTGACTAATACTAGCATGATCTAGAATTTTGCTTTCTTACCTACATATGCCGTAATAGTTGTTTTTAACTAAATTAAAAACAAATCTTTTGACATTCAACTAGTTTACGCTTTTTTATGTTTTTTTTCTTTTAGTACGAATGTGTGGTTGCTGTTTCATTTCTTACCTTTTATTCCTCCAATAGGACGCCGTCTTTGCAGTGGCGAACAGCTTGCTAGGATGGAGCTCTTCATTTTTCTGACTCATATTCTACAGAGTATGCGGTTTTCTGTACCAGACGGAATCAGTCTTCCACCGAACCGAGGGATCGATGGATTAACACACAAACCGCACCCTTACAAAGTACTCCTTTCGAAATGTCCAGTTTAAAGAAGTAACTAGATTTCAACCTGTAGCATATCCAATGAGACGTGCGTATAACAATACGACGTATTTTCCATATTTTATTCTCATTACCAAAAATGGGAGTGACATTAACGCATGCCGACTATTTGTATTTTTTTTTTTTCTGCCCGGTTCTTATTCTTACCCGGAAGTCTACATTTAAACATATGACAGCGTAAGTCTCGATAGGTTGATTAATGTTTTTCTGTTTGTTTATTCCTTTTTTTTTGTGCTTGTGATTTTTGCCTGGCAGTCAAAATAGTAGATTAAAAAATAGTGGGAGAATAGTAGACTAGAAATATAAAAGAGAGGGCGAGGGGCGGGAGATGTGGGGAGAGAGAGAGAGAAGTAGAGAGAGAAAGCGATATGCTGATTATGCTGTCACGTCTGGTAACTATTTCGTACACTTGATAAAGTGCACTAGACCCTTGATGGTGCTGTTTTTAAAGGGTATAGAATGGCCTCAATTTCCATCAAAGCAATATCAGATGGCTTAACCAATTTCTCGTTCAACTATTGAAGATTGAGCAGCATCAAAGGCAGCCATATGTTCCAATCATCTTACAACAACAAAAATCTCTCTATCCTTAATAAAACTTCAAAAAAGGCGGCCTCTTCACATGGCTGGAGTCAAAATAACTAAAACTGAGGCGTTCATGGTTGGGGTTTTTCCTCTTCTTTTTCCTTTTCCACCTTACTCTTAATTCTTCGCTGAGATTCGGACTATGCATATTAAAATACGTGTAAGTCAATTCCTAAATTTCTCTGATATTGCGAAGTTGCCATAGGAACGATAGGTATCTAAAATAAAACGTCCAATAGGCGACGAGGACCGATTACATAGTCAGGATATTTTCCTGCAAGGTTGGGGAGGTGTAAATATTGCCACAAAACTTGCCAAGGCCACATGGCTGTAGAACGATTAGGGAAGTAGGGTATGACATCAGAGGCGTGAGTTCATTCTTAGCCGAACTGATGACTGATTCTGCATTCCTCATAAGTAAAGGGTTTTAAATTAAATGGAGGAGTATGTCACTCTCCCATTTAGGATATTTGTTTATGAAAAAATGCCTCATAATTTCTAAAAAAAAAAAAAAAGATGGGTTATGGAGAAGACATACTATTTCCCCGGGTTCCGGCGCCCACACCCGCTCTACGGTGCTGACCTTACTTGAACGATCAGTGGAGGTATTAATTTAAATTTTCTCCAAAACGTTTTCATCAGTAAATTAATATCACCGTGACTTGGTTTTGCCACATTAGCCCTCGTATGATAGGCACCAATACCACCTGGTACCTGTGTTTTTAGCAGTTCCGATCAATTTCACACCCTTACATCTCAGTTCTATTAAGATTGCTTGTGCACTTCAGAACTGTTAGAATTTACAGCCTGCAGGTCACATTCTTCTTAAAAGGGTACCTTATCGGCACTTTTATACTTTCCTGCTTTTCATCAGTTAGTTACGACGTCTATTTAAGCTTAAGACCTACGCAGTCAAAATAGCAGAGCTACAGGGCCCTCTGTAGCCGCACACCATCAGCAGTTACTACTCATGATAACCTGCAGTGAGTGATTACTGTATGCCTATAAACGGCATTACCTGATGAACACGAAGGGACAAACAACAAGGGGGGGGGGGGGGGGGAGCACTATTAAAAGGATCGATGTGTGTCCAAAGGCGTGGTTAGATATATATTCCTAGGAGAAGCTGGTATATGAATGAGGGGCCCAGTGACGGAGTGTAGCCATGACAATTTCGTTCCGGAGAGGGGGTGGGTGGACGAGAAAACTTTCTAGTGTAATAGAAGCTCAGTATTCTCGCCCTAGTACAATGTCATTCAACCCATATATCAAGAGGCAAGATAGAACATTAGAGGGGGGGGGGGCGACTATCTAGGCTAAGGGCTATCAGCAGTTCGCATGGAGCGCACAAGAAAATTCTTCGCTTTTCAACTCCCCCAATATTGGGAAACGACACCACTTCCCAGGGGTTTTAAGTTGCATGTGCCCGTCTTGAGAAGGAAATCTGATGTCTGTAATTCCTCAGTCAATGAGAACAAAATTAATCTATGAGAATGGTAATACATTTCAGATAGGTTGGATATAAGATTCGTGAAATGTCTTATGTGTCCATTTCATTTATTCTTGGAATACTTGGCAAAACGGGGGATTGGGGGGGGGGGACGGGACATACCTTTAGCTCAACGACTTTTTTATTGAAGAAGACTAGAATAGCTAAATTCATTTACTGTAGCCGTAGCTGCCACTGGAGGAGCTTAAATGAGAACTGGTGGATAATTTAAAACAAAGTGACTGAAAACCTTTCCGCTTAACATTAACGATCCTTGGCTATAAAACACTGATCAGCATCTGTTGATTTTCTAGAGTAAATTTCTTGCATTTTGAAGGTTGAATATGAGCAACACCATCATCATTCACTCGAAGGGGGCTAAAAGTCCACAAGCTAATCACATTTTCCCTTACCTACTCTCTCATTTTGTCTCAACCTTTGTCTTCCTGCCTTTTTCTTATTTCTTCGTCTACCTTGATCCTGCTTCCCCTAGCCCGTGTCTGGCTGGGGGGAGGAAACTGCCCCTACTTGCCCATTGGTTCTGTCACTTGGTGAACCCACTGAGAACTGAACAAGATCAGCGCTTCAGTCTTTGATTAGATTGTTATTCAATGTATGGTGGTAATATCTTTGAAGTTTCATGTATGCAGGGTCACCTGCATTTCTAGAAGAGCGGTTAAAACAAAAATAAAAGCTTTTACA
The DNA here is from genome assembly GCA_021234535.1 of Stichopus chloronotus. NCBI lineage: Eukaryota > Metazoa > Echinodermata > Holothuroidea > Aspidochirotida > Stichopodidae > Stichopus > Stichopus chloronotus. The sequence continues at coordinate 15,652,410 of CM037837.1, read as the reverse complement.
GGCTCATGCCATCGTCCGTATTCGTTTTCCTACCCCTTTGATCTTTGACATCCTACGAACAATTTTAACTCTTTACTCACTATCTTTGGCGAAGTTACTACGAGACATGGCTACACCCTAAATATGCACCCGGAATAGATAGGCTGTCATGACTGGTGTGTGTGTGTTTGGTACTTGGGTTGTCAGGAAAGGAAGAGTGCACGTGTCTGGAAAAGCCTAGTCTTAATATTCTGCCAGGCTAATATTATGCTACTTTTTTTGCGTATCTTACTATTGATGTGGCGAAATGGGGGATGAGATAGGGAAAGCCCGTCCCCCCCCCCCCACCTGGAATCTGCGCCTGATACATGATTCTTGTGGTTTTTATAAATATTTGGTTGTTGCTTTTATTACTGATCATTAATTAATTCTTGGTGTTGCGTTTGTAATTCGGGCATGTAATTCTGCGTCGTATTAATCCAGAATTTTACTGTTTAAGTGGATGTTTGAAAATTATATATCGTTTAACTCATGGTGTAATTTTTTTCATTTTTTTTTCAATAAATGAAGAATTTTCTTTTTCATTCTTTCAACATTTCGGTAACCTGGTTGGCCTTTCTTCGCCAATTCTTTTTGAGTGCCTGATATGCATGCGCCGAGTGGGTTTCTTCTCTCAATCAAACTCATTACCCAGCAAGGTCTTTTGTTTCTATGCAAAAACTCGTATTTCTTTTTAATCCTTGCTACAGGAGAAATTTCTACAGCTTGGTAGAACATGTTTTTCCCATGACTTCTTCCCGCCGACTAAGGTTGGACGCATTCCAGGAACCATATAGATGTATACCAATTGACTCATTGTGTCTCGTATTGTTGTCATTTATGCTCCATTGTCTCACCATGGAACACTGATCTGTAATTTTAGAAATAGCGTCCCCAGAAGAAGAGGTAATTTCAACCAAACTCGTTCAAAAACAGATTCGTTCTTCGAATTAAGTAGCAAATATGAGAACCACTGACAATGAGTCTTTCAGTTCGTTGTGGAACTGACCAAACTTGGTGTAGATGCAACGCGAGGGATAATAGTGTTTTGAGAGAAAAGTCAAATTGAAAATTGTTTACAAGACAGTGATAAACAGAAAATCACACTGTCAAACTTGTGGGAATATACGTCCATATCAATTGTGAGTATTCCAAAAGGACTCAAGGTGCGTTGGCTAAATACTCTGTTGTTGAACATACCATTCAGTGGCGTTAAATTTTACCGTGCATGGCATGTTTTTTGTGTCTAGAGGATAATTGTGAAATTTTAATATGCCTTAACTAAAACTTTATTACCCCTTTCTGTAGCAGGGCCCTGATGCAGTTGTTGTACAGTATAGACTCCTAGTAGAATGTGAGAGACCTTTAAAAGGATCATAATATAAACTATGAAGCTTACCTCACACGCTGTTAGTTTTTACCTACTATACGACACGACACATAATCCTTAGACGTCTCTGAAGTCCGGCCACGCACGTTATTGGACCACTCGTCCTCAAATGCACGTTACATTCTTCAGCGTATTTCATACTATGGTTTCACAAGTGCGACAACATCAGTAGGAGATCTGACCTGCTGACCTCTTAAATTACTACAGTTCATGCATATCATTAACATTAATTAAATTTGAGTTTACGACCTTTCATGCGACAGCAAACCATGCAAATAAAGATCAAAATTACCTATAACATAAATAGCCAATATACGAAACTGAACAGAATGTGCACATATATAAATAACACTCTGATTGCACGATGTGAATATGCCTAGCTATTTTGTATAAGTTTTGGGGTGGTACCTTGCGAAGTATCTGACAGCACTGAGTACCACGAATTTGAACTTAAAATAAATAAACCCACCAAAGGCAAAAAACTACTTCAACGTCGCCTCAAAATTTTCTAAGCTGAAATACCTTTCAGAATTCGTTGGCATTTGTTTATATCACGTCTTTAGAGTAAGTCTCAAATGTCACAGAGTAAGTCTCAAATGTTATATCCGTTACAGAAGATACTGCGCAATACACATTACATAGGCGTATGCAATTCATACCTATTTAGAACAGAAATGTTCGATGGCCAAAAGAAAACTTTCCTAATGGAACCATGACATAAGGATTATGTCAGAGGTAGAGTAATACATTCTTCACTAAAAAACAACCCAATTATTTTGATCGAACTTTTTTGACGACGACGTCACAGATAAAACTCAAGAATGTTTTTGGACTATAGCCTTACGACCCCTTTAATTATGTGCTTGTGGTATTCTGTCGAATGTTCAAAATCAAAAAAAAAAAAAAAACTCCCGGATGAAGTCGGATGTATTTGCACGATGAGATACTTTTTAGTCATAAATTAATAGTTTTCAAACTTGGAAATATGGTGAATATGTAGAAAGCAATTGGATTTAATTTATTGGACAGAACGCTGTTTGTGAAGTCTGCAAACCGAAATTCACGCTCGAACAACGATCGGGTTAATTTTGCGTGTGTAATAATTTTATGTCTCATTATACAAGGCCAGATCTCCTGCTGCACATTTTTTTTGTACAATTTTCTCCTGTAATGATTGACGTGTGCTGTCTACAGAGCATATTGCAAATGGGTTGAATACAACCAATTGCGAGCCAGTCATTGGCATATAGGACAGATATCACACATTGCATGTAATATATATGTACAGTGTATATCATATATATAATTATATATAATACATATATTATATACTTAGCATACATTTGCAGTTACATTGGCAATACCCTATGACGAAATTGTGGTCACCATGGCTCTAAAATAACAATAAACTAAACTTTGAAGTACAACGCACTAATTGTACCCTTCAATGCATACAAATCATACATTTGCGGTCTATCTTTTAAGTTCTAGTACGTGGCATATCCTAAAATGAGGATTTAACTTATCTGTCATGACAGGGAATAGCCAAATTGACAACAGTGTTTGTTTCTTTTGTAATTTTTTTTTCGACCGTCTGAGAAGAAAAATAAACAGCGTTTCGAACTTACATTTTTTACAATGTTGTCCCGGTTGCCCACTACGACATCTAGCTTACCTTTATGGTTGTTCAGTTGAGTGACAACAGTGCAGGGTTCAAGGTCACCTTCTGGGGCAAATATAATGCCTACATCTTTAAATGGTTGGTTATAACACTTGAATACGTGACATCTGTTAAAACTGAGAATAAAGGCAAATAGCACATCTAACGAAATCTAAATCCAAACTAATATCAAGGTAACAAAAATTGGTTCTTTAACTTTTTAGTGTTACGTTCCTTTAATGGACCTAAAGTCAAACATTTAAAAAATATACTTTATAAAGCTTGAAAAAAGCATCAAAATGTTTCAACTCCCATCTTCACAGGGCATTCCTGAGCCGAAATATAAAATTTTGAAACCAATTCACTAAATTCAAAATGGTAGATTGCGCAATAATTTGTGATGTCATTCTTGTACTACTCAAATTGCCATCTTTGTTTTACTTTGTTTCTTCGAACGCCATCACACATTGTTCCAAAATGCGATCATTGTTTTATGGTTATAGGGTGACTGGGCTATAATAGCCCTCTCCTTAAAACATGCTAACAAAGAAACAGTAATTGTGTCAAGGTCAAACAAACGTTTTAATTTCAAAAGGAAACAAAAGCAGGTAATGTGAGTTGTACAAGAAGGCCATCACAGGCTATTACGCAATCAATGATTCCAAATTTAGTGAATAAATTTCAACATTTTATATCTCAGCTCAGGAATGTCCAATAAAGATGGGAGTTGGAACATTTTGATGCATTTTTCATGTTTTGTAACATATATTTTTGACAATTTTGACTTAAGGTCCACTTTAAGACAGGATGAGACTTTCAACACTTGCTTATTTTTGTTTTTCCTCTGTCGGTTTAGTTTAACTTTTTTCAGTGTCTGATACCATCTGCAAACATAAACAATAAACAGTCTCTAAAAGCACAGGCACATTGGCAGTGACGATTTTCAAGTTGTATATGGGGCCATATTTTCGGTATCAGTTGTGATACACTCTGCGAACCAAATTGCCTGAGAAGATGAGATAGGGTAGACAACCTTGATTTTCTAAAAGGAGAGAGCAGTGTGCAAAATTAAGAAGAGCAATGAGACCTGACAAAGACGTTGGAAGAGTCTGGCCAAAAATCCGTCATTGAAATTCAAATTTAAATACGTAGTATGGCAATATCACAATAAATTTTATTCACATTATCAAGATAAGCTGTAACATTACTCCATGGTTACTGAACACACTAAGTCATAGACCTATCACATGATGATGCAAAGCCATGACAATGCCCTGTATTCCGACACCTCTGTGTTCCAACTCCCTCATAAATACGACAATAGGGGCTTAGCAATACCCCCTGGGGTCCATGTACCCAGGTAACGTTTCAATATGGGTCCCATATAGATAAATCCATATGGGGCCCATGTGGTATCGCCATGGGGGGACATCTGCACCTACAGGAAATCTTGTATCTCCATGTTTCCCAACTGAGATTTTGTAATTTTTTAGAAAAAAAATGTAAATCTCCTGGAATTGTAGAATCATATAATTCAATAACTAGTTATTCCACTCACATTTTGATTTTAGATCTGCGTCTTATTAATAGAATTGCCTTTTCAGTGATGACTTTAATTCATCACAAATACCGCAACATACAGGAGATTCCGCTTCTTGAACTCCACATGGACTTTCTCTGGAGTTATAGTGACAAAAATTTGATTTTAAAACCTGTGTTTCGTCACACGTGGAGATAACAAATTTTTATTTTAGTCTATTGAATTACTCTTCAAATTATGACTTTAATACATGACAGAAACCATAACACACAGGAAATTCGAGGTCGTTGCCTCTGGGCCCCTTTAGAGACTTTACCTCTGGACTCGAAGTCATTCAACTTTGAATTTAGATCTGTGTTTAGACATATTTGAAGTTGTATTACAACTTTGCTTTTAAACCTGTGCATAATCAGTAGAATTGTTCTTTAATGATATCTGTCGTACATGACAGATACCAGGAAACCAAAGAGCATCGGGGAGCATCTCTCCCTTGCTCCCCACAGGGACGCTGCTCCTGGACTTGAAGTTACACAGCTTTGGTTTGAGTCCTGTCTATATATAGACATAGACATAGAATTACCTTTTTTACTTTTTTTTTTACAACTTTCATTTTTAGAAGTGTGATTACATCAAGGACTAAGTTGCTCAATCTACATTGGCGATCAAATTAATACCATTAAAAAGACTGGTTGATGAGTAAAAAAAATAGCAAAATATGATTTATCCCCGTGATTTAGGAGTGTGAAATGTGGTCCACTTGCGTAAGTCGTAGTTCAGTAAAGGTGCACTCCGAAAGATAACTGGGTAGGTACATAACTATGCCCCCATATGAATGACAGCCAACGTTTATAAGGATCTGTCGGTTGAGTGCATGCTTAGCTGCCTTTTCCCCAGTATAATTTATTTATCAGTGATATATTCCTATTCAGGGAGCCAGTTAAAGAGAGGCTGATGGACAGTTCTTTCTGAGGATGAGTGTATACATTTGGATGAATGTCCGGTGAAATGGTACACAAAAATATCAAGAAATAAATGATTGATGAACTGGAAGTATTTTACATGACTGGATATCGAGATGGATGGACGATTTCGATATCTTAGACAATCCTGGATTAGTTGATTTTGCTCAAATTTAATTTTGTGACAGACATAATGTAAATTTAGAAATGATTTCATGCATCCCATAAACCTATCGTAAATTGATAACGAATAAAGGTGTAGAAACAGAATAGAGAAGAGTTTAAAAAGAGGAAAAAATGCAGAAAGAAAAATAAATTCGGCGCGAATGAAAAGAATTATTGGCACACGTGCCGTATCTGTTACTCTAAAATAAGAGTCCCTCCAACCGCACCTTCTTTTTATGTTAGTGTCTAGGTTCAACTTGTTGCAAGCCTTATCGCCCTCTCCGCTTTTATCACCTCACCCTGTGGGGATCCACATGGTCAGTTAAACTTCGATCTCGTAATTCGGGTCTATCAATCCAATGTATCATTTTTCTTGAGCTGTTTTGCAGAGAGTATTCGAGAATGGAAGAAGGACCGTTGAATAACATCATTTATCCCGCGCCCCGGCCGGTTTGTCCAATTTCTAGGCATCGACCGGCGCTTACAGATCGGAGAAAAGTGGGACAATAACGCTTGCAAAGGGGCCCTCGTGAGGTCCGGGTAGTCACCTGTCCGAGATCTGCCGATTTTCTGGATATAAGCCCAATTTCAAGAACGATCCTCTGCCTGGTGTCGTCGGTACTTTTCCAACACTCTACCGACTCCCTTCCGATGCCCCTAAGCTATTCCTCATCAGGACGCCGACCGATTCTTGGAGACCTGACGGTGTTCGGACGGTTATTGGTAAAACGCCTGACGATTACCGGGGGGGGGGGGAGGATCCGGTGGGCATGGGTCAGTTTGTTGAGATAACATTATGTGAGGTAACATTCCACGGAGGAATTTTGTGCGACTCCGTTAGTTCCCCAAAGAACTCCATGAGGAGAAACGAGAGGGAAATGGCGCTCATTCCTCTCACTGTTTTGGTGACAGCAGAAGAGAGGCAGGCGCAAAGAAAGATCCAAGTTCAGAGGAAGGTGAGGGTGCGTACCTGGCTGATACGGCGACCCTCGAGAAGGGCTCGGGACCAGGCACAACCCAAAAGGAAAGAGACTTCATGCATACTTTAAACAAGTCCAACAGTGATGATGACAGTGTTCAACTATAGCGAGAGCCAGCTATTCCGTACTACACTGACGTTGTATTGTGTATATTGTCCATGTCAGCTGAAGGATTTTATGAGGAGAGGACAGTTGTTTGTAGTGAATAGTAATGTCCTAGATAAAGTTCTAGGTGACTGCGTTTGGAGGGAATGAATGGCGTATCAACAACTACGAATTATATTTTGTAAAGTATTGAAGACGAGCATGCAAAAAAGAAACGTGTACAAAAAAAAGGAGAGCAAGTGAAACCTGTAACTTTAACAGAAAGGAAACTGAACATGGACAGAATGTGTTTTTGTATTCTTTATCGATTTGGAGTTTGTTTTTCTTTCTATTTGTTACTCTTTGTACACTTCTCTTTTTCATTGCCTCGTTCCTCCCTTTCATCATTTAGCAAGCTATAAGCAGTAAGCTGTAAGCAGGCTATTGTGAGAGTGTGTGTGTTATAAGTCCAAAAGACAATCCTAGTCTATACAATACTTAGGCCTACATGGCATACCAACATGTACACAAGTGTAAATAAAGGGTGTCTTATGATTACTGAGAAAGGGTCACCTGCATGGAGGCTGCTGACAGAGTCTGCTTCGCACTTAAGACCTCTATGGGGATCGTTATAATGTTTCAAAATTTAGCAGTTGCTGTTGTGTAATTCTAGTCATAGGGCTGTTTAGTTTATCATCGTACCATATGACTTAAGATGTTCAGTTACTATGGAGTATGAGTTACGTCTTATCTTGATACCGTAAATAAAAAAAAAGTGTTATGGGATGATCATATTACATGATCAGATATGTTTTATGATAACATATAGCTTAACAAAATATACAGACTAACGATAACTCACTGACAATGACATACTCCAAGTCCAAGGTTCGTTTCACTTTTTAGTGATCCAAGATAATATAAAGGATAACAGCATGCAGTTTACTTCAATAAGACATGTGCTCAGAACGTTTTATTGCAAATTACAAGACTTCTGTTTAGTCTGCAATAAGAAATAGTCTTACAATACGTGACAAAGGTCAAATATTCGACAAAACTTACAATAGCAACCGAGACGTGATGTCAATGCTAAACACAGACAGACAGTATTCACAATGTCTAAATGCGTGTTTAAGTTACTGGAGCCTTGATTCTCATTCCCACGATATATCGAGCTGAACCTCCATGATGGATTCTTGGCTGGATTCATCCAAGGTCTTATCGGTTCTCATTGGTCTTCTGACATTTTCCATACTTGTTTTTTCTTTTCGAAGACCTAGGTTGGATGCTGGTAGGACACCACCCGGACCCTGGGGATATCCGGTACTTGGTTGTCTACCCCATCTCATCTTTTCGGGTACTGATTCTGTTCGCACGGTGTTTCAAAACTGGTACCGAAAATACGGCCCCATATACAGCTTAAAAATTGGCACTGCCAATGTTGTGGTTTTGAGCGACTACCAACATGTGAAGGAAGCTTTAGTCAGACCAGAATTTCAAGACCGACCTCGCTTGGACTATCTCTCGGCTCGACCAGGAGCAGGTACGTATAGTCTTGATGTAATATGATACGTGGGCGAACTTTCCTCCATGAGTCCCTTCATCTGGCTAGCAACTTTCTCTAGGTTAAACTCCCCCCCCCCCCCTTCTATTTCTGGATCTACGTTTGACATTTGTTAAATCTATGTTGGACTAGTTCAATCTATGTTGCAACGTAATTTATTTGGCAACCTCTGAAAACCTCAGTGTAAGTATTATGTTACCCATATTTGATGGTTTTGGAGGCTAGCTTAATATATGGGAACTTTCTGTATGTCCCGTAATTCTGTAGGCCTGCTTATAAAATCCAATTTCAGTTTTTATGTATTCACATGCAAGACTTTTGCATTCTTTTCTAGGCATAAAGTTACAAGTCATCTGGTAATCTAGATCCTTTCCCTGAATGTATAATTATATTACACCTCAAGACATCCCATCAGAAATTTACCACGTATAAGAACGATCTTCCCAGGGTTTCAGAGAACTTAAGACCCAGAACCTTCCGAGGGCTTCCCCTAGAACCTACCAGTGCTCTGCCACTGAATCCTATGAGAGACCCTTGGACGGCCACCCATTATGGGCTTGACTCTTTGCCTAGTTTAAGGGTGTCAAATAGTTCACTCCAACCCCCAAAAGTTGAAAAGAATTAAACCTCTGTATAACTACATAGCGGGGTTGCAATTGCTTTGTACACACGACGTTGAGTCGTTTGGTTTCACGTGCACTTCATGCATGCCATCCCTAAATGTGATCAGATAAACTGTTCAAAAATTCTACAAAAGAAATGACAAAAAGTTGTTAACTTTTTCATCATTTCAGGTGTTGTCTGGTCAAGTGGTCGCGTGTGGCAGGACCAAAGGAAATTTGTTTACCAACATTTTCGAGATTTTGGAGTTGGCAAATCTAGTTTTGAGCAGGTAGTTGCCGCTGAAGCTAAATGCCTCACAGAGGCACTTTTTAAGCTTGACGGACAATCTATCAGTATCGAGCACCTCATCAATAATGCCGTATCTAATGTCATATGCTCGGTTTCTTTTGGACGGAGGTTTAATTACGATGATCAACGATTCCACGAGGTGCTGGACATGCTCAATGCAAACACTCAGGTCTCGTTGATGTGGCTCATTCTCTCGGTTCTCGTCCCATTTTCAAAGTTCATTCCTACTGGTGGAAGTAAAGAAATCAGAAAAAACTTGGAAATCTACCTAAAGTTTCTTGATGATATGTTAGCTGAACATAAATCCAAATTTGATGAAAGCAACATTAAAGATGCGATGGATGCTTACCTGGCAGAAATGAATAAAAAAGAAGTGAAGGAACTTGATGATAGCGATTACAGTTTCAGCGATAACAACATGTTGTGGACAATCGGTGACCTTTTCACTGCCGGTACCGAAACCACGACAACAACATTGATGTGGACTTTTCTGTTTCTTCTGAAACACCCAAAAGTAGAAGCTAGGATCAGATCTGAACTTGATCGTGTCGTTGGCCGAAATCGATGTCCATCTTATTCTGACCGCAAACAGATGCCCTACGTCGAGGCGGTGCTGTCGGAGTCACTGCGTCTTGGAACCTCAAATTTTCTCAGTCTGCCACACGTATCGTCACGTGACTCAACCATATTTGGTTACCATATTCCCAAAGGAACTTTAATAATTCCTAACTTCCATGCTTTGTTTACCGATGAAGATAAATGGGATAAACCCGAGGAATTTCGACCTGAGAGGTTCTTGGACAAAGACGGAAACTTGATCAAACGTGAAGACTTCATTCCATTCAGTGCAGGTAAATATTTAAAGTAACAATCTTAACATAAGATTAGAAAACGGTTTTTCAAAACATTCCAAGAATGAATTTGGCATATATTTGCAAATATGTATCTGCAAATACTGAGAAAAAATGTAACTGGGATCGAATTTATTTAATCATCACAAAGTTTAACGAAATGGGTTGATTGGTCTACGTACGACATTCAAGTGTAAGGGTCATAGGGATGAGAAGCAAGAGAAAAGAAGTAGGTAGGGTTAAATTATGGAAAGTAGTAGTAATAATAATAATAAGATAGATAGATAGATAGATAGATAGACAGACAGACAGACAGACAGACAGACAGATAGACAGACAGATAGACAGATAGATAGATAGACAGTTTTATATAGCGCCTAATATAGGTACAATCACAAAGCGCTTAACAAAGGTTCAGTCTTTGAACCGGTGTGTTTTGAGCAATCTCTTGAAATTGTTCAGAGATGTTGCGGTACGAATGTTGAGAGGGAGGTTGTTCCATATGGTTGAGGCTGCCACAGAAAACGATTGTTCACCATAGTAGGATGTACACACAGATGGTGGGCCGCAGAGCAAGGACTGAGAAGAAGACCGAAGAGAGCGGGAAGTCTGATATTCAGACAATAGATCAGTAACGTATAATGATGCCATGCCATGTAAGGCTTTGTATGTGAGCAAAGCGATTATAACTGATACGCTCTTGCACGGGTAGCCAGTGGAGCTCATGATGAATTGGTCTGATGGGTTCATGTTTCCTTCTGCAAGTTACGAGGCGAGCAACTGAATTCTGCACACGCTGTAGTTTAACAATCTGAGTTTTGGGGAGGCCGTAGAGAAGGCTGTTACTATAATCAAGGCGTGATGATACGAAAGCATGAACAAGACGTTCTGTGGATGATCTATCAAGGTATTATTTTGTAGATGGCAAAAAAAGCTGCCTAGACGATTTTCCTTCATGTCCAGAGTGATGTCCATGGTAACTCCAAGATTCCTTACAAGACTTGAGATATTGGCAACAGAGTCACCGATCGTGATGTCAGGTGGAGGCATGCATTTCACAAAGCGGGAATTGATGAGAACCACCTCAGTTTTAGAGTCATTTAACATTAGCTTATTCTGAATTGTCCATGCTTTAACATCGCAATTACACTGTTCAACCTTGGAAAGTACTCCTCACCCATACCTCTTGAGATCAAAACATACGTTTAGTCATTCCTATATACATGCAATGTACCGACAGAGATCTTGTAGTCGCTTTGGGACCCTAGAATGCATTATGGTTCTCTCAGTTGCCATAGCAACAGTTGCCATGGCAACAGTATGTACATTTGATATACGAGACATGGGGGGTCTAGCCTGGTATGGTACTTAAGGTGACATGGAACCGCCCCATTATGGTAGTGGTCCAAATTTGTGAAGATGTGCGTGCGGGCGTCTGTGCCCTTGTTTTCTGGTGGGATCGAGGACCGAAACAATAGATTTTAGGTCCTCCGTAGAACATTCAGTAGATTTCTCCGGTCCTCTCAAGATTAACAAAAGAGAGTCTATTGTTAAGGTTAGGGTTGAGGAAGAAAAAATAAAAGAAAGCACAATGAGGTCCTCGGAATGAATGGAAAACAAAGTTGCCTGTGTGTTTGTTCGTGTGCGTATACATAGCCAAACAGACAAAATCCAGTGTAAGAGAAACAACGTACTTTATTCATTATTTCGGCAGGCGCAGCTGACTTCAACGGGAACGAGTAAATAATCGAACTGAATACTGGTGTAGAACTTATTAAATTCCGAAAATATGGTTTACGAAATTCCCTCTTTTCAGGTGTAGAGATCACAGTTTAATTTCCCTGTAAGTAGGGAAAAAGTCAGTGGGGGCGAAAATACATATTCTCCCCGCTTTTGAAAGTTATATTTTTACCCCCACACCTTACCCTCCCTTTTCCTTCCTAGGGGTGTGTGTATTTCAAGATGCGAGTATATAATGATGTCTATGATGGTTACGAATCTTAAGATGACTTGTCTTTTATAGTACTTTTTTTTTTTAATCTTGTTTTACAAATACTGGTATTACCAGAGGCTATTGTCTCAAATTTGAAGAAAAATGCACAGTAGGAGAAGTGTTCGTGTTTTCTTCTCTTCAAAGGGTTCTAAATGAGTGGAATGAATTACCAGCTGGGGATATGACTTATGCTGGTACAGTGTGACCGAGTTTTAGAATGCTTTGTAAAAGAACGGTTTTTCAAACGACACCAGCAAGGGTCTAGGATTTTGTTATTCTGATCTTTTTTCCTATCTTTGGGACCTACATTATTGTTTTTAAAACTACAACTTAAACCGAGTTTTTTTTTATCATATTCAGCTCTACTATATGTGTTTTCTTTTCTTTCATACCACTGTAGTCCAAATGTGTGGTCGACGTTGCACCATTTTCATTCTTCCCTCCTATAGGACGCCGTCTTTGCAGTGGCGAACAACTTGCAAGGATGGAGCTCTTCCTCTTTCTGACTCATATTCTGCAGAGTATGAGGTTCTCTGTACCAGACGGAATCAGTCTTCCATCGAACCGAGGGGTGGATGGATCCGTACATAGACCGCATCCTTACCAAGTACTCCTCATGAAATGTCCAGTCTAAAGGACGAACTAGATTTCATAAGGTAGCATACCTGTGAGGCAACCGTGCACCCATGCAATTCACATTAGAAAAAAATGGAAGTGGAATTATATTATGATTAAGTGTACCGTATGCATACTGCTTATGTTTTTGTTTATTGCTTGTATCTGATTCTGGACTGGAAGTCAAATATATTTAAAACATATGAAACTAAAACCGTGATAGGTTGATTAATGTTATGTAAGTATCTAGTACCTATATGTATGCAAATTGCTAAATTGCTTTCCTTTTTGTTTATTACTCTCTTCTCATTGTGGATTTTTACTGAAAGTTACAATAGATTAAACGTATCAAAGCGACAGGTTGATTATGTTCCTACATCTGGTAACTGTAATACATAGTTGATAAAGTGCACTGGACTCTTTATCTTACTGTATTTAAAGGGGCATATGTGGCCTCAATTTCCAGCAAAGCAATTTGAAGATTGAGCAGCACCAGACACAGATACAAGTACCAACCACGGATCTTACACAAAGTTCCATCATTTGTAAAATAAGCCTCTCAATACCACATAGAGTCAAAACAAGGCAAGTTGACGGGTTGTTGTTGGGGCTTTTTTCCTTCTTTTTTTTTCGTTTCTCAACAGCTTTAACTTTTCTCAGACCTTTCCCCAGCGCTTACGTAGTATCAAACGGGGCTCACTTCTCAGTCAATACTCATGGCGCGAAGTGCGATGTCTATAGAGTGGGTCGACTTTTGGACCATTGGTCGACTTAGGGCCCCTGGTGGGGTCCACGGGTGAAGCCCTGATGGGAGTCTAGGAGGCGGAACCCCCGGAAGCCTCTAATGTGTTATGGTATTTACGATGTAGTGAAGTCCTTTAAAGGTAATTGTCTATAAAGACAGACGTAAGCTGAATAACTTCAAGTCCAAGGGCAACGCTCCTGCGGGGAATCAGAGGTGATGTCCCGGAAACTCCTAGGCTTCATGGTATTTGAGATGTAGTAATGATCATTTTAAGGATAATTCTATGGAATAACCACAGGTCTAAAAACAAAGTTGGATAACATCAAGTATGTTAAACACAGGTTTAAATCCAAAGTTAGATAACATTAATTCCAAGGGCAAAGTCCTTGTGGGGGTCCAAGGGGCGAAGCCATCAGTAGTTGTTGGGTGTTACGATACTTGTGTGTAATATGTTAAAGTCATCATTTAAAGGGCAACAATTCTATACATCAAACAAACGTCTAAACTTTAGTTGAATAACTTCTGAATTCTCTGAAGAGAGGAGATTCATATTTACTGAAAATCCCATAATCTCTGTTGGGAACACAAAGGGAGCACACATTTCAGATGGCATTCCGTTCGTCCCCCCCCCCCTCCCGCCCCTGGCGACACCACTGGAGAGAGCTGTCTGATAGTGTGATAAAAACCGTGATATAGATACCACTGACTCTGTCACCCCACTATGCTCTTTGTCCATCAACCCCCGAAAGGTATTGTTCAGCCTTCCGTTGCTGTTGGAAGTATAGGCCTTTATATATAGAGGTGTTAGGCTTCATGGGTATCGAATGAGAGTCCAAATATAAATTTGTGGGAATACAGGGATGTCGGAATACAGGGTAGTCACCGCGGTGGCTCTTTACCATCATCGGGAGGCCTATGACTTATAGTACGTACAATATGCTATATGGGGTAAAGTTACAGCTTATCCTGATACTGTAAATAAAATTTATGATATTGCTGCACGTAGCTAATCAAAATAAACTGACTGGGGCGAATAAGACCTAGCCAGTACCGGTAATGACTACAAGGGGTATTATAATACGTCACCCATAGAATTTTTTTTTTGAATGGTAGCAACACATACCTCACAGCACCACCTGTACCGAACGTGTTACTCCAAGTTCCTTCTCTTTTAGTCTCAAATAAAAAGTACAAAGCATAGGTCAAGTGCCCTATATAAACTGCTGATAACTACCTAGATAGCAAGTCAAGGTACGATGGGTGACGATAGTGCTAAACAGACACAGACATTCGTAGACATTAGTACATGCGTCTGATGAATATACGTGAATCAGAGAAGGTTTGCCTATTGTAAGGCACAGATTATTTTCAACGATGGACTCTTGGCAAGACTCATCCAACGCCTTGTCAGCTGGTCTAATTGGTCTTCTAGCATTTTGCACACTGCTTGCTTCTTTTCGAAAATTAACGTCGCACAGGGCACCACCCTGACCCTGGGGATATCCCGTACTTGGTTGTTTACCCCATCTCATCCATTCAGGCAATTCTCTTCGCACAGTGTTTCATAACTGGTACCGAAAATACGGCCCAATATACAACTTGAAAATCGGCACTGCCACCGTTGTGATTTTGAGTGACTACAAATACATAAGGGAAGCTTTAGTTAGACCAGAATTTCAAGACAGGGCTCCCTTTGACTTCCACCTGGATCGCCCAGGAACAGGTATGTAGCGACTGATGTAATATAATGAGAAATGATAACGGAATGCCGTTGCTTTGTGCACATGACATAAGTTTCTTACACACTTCATATACCAGGCCTATATATCAGATCAGGCAGCTGTTATTAGAAAATCATGGACGGAAATTTAATTACAGGGAATACTTTAAGACCCACCAGAAGATGAGCCTTTCTGTTGACTCAAAGGTATGTCGTTCGGTTACTAGGAATTAGAGTTTAATATCATTCACCTACCAACATTATTCAAATTAAGTAAACTTTTAGCTCCGTCAGAACCAATAGTTTACTGTCAGGTGTTAAGCCGCCTATATTTTCAGGGAAGGTGGGACAAAACTCGAAACGACTGTTTAATTGACGTAAATGAACAGGGCACTATACAGATCGAATAAGGAAATCAGAAGTGTAATCACACAAAACAAATCTGAACCCCGTGTATGAATAATCGATCTGGCTAAATCCGTGGTCAAATTGTCCAGTCTGGTCCTATCTTCTAAGTTGTAAAATGTAGGTAAGTTATATTGACGAATTTAGTAAAGTGATGCAGAGAAACTTTCCTCTTTCCTGTCAAGAACCAAAACTGGCTTTGCTCATAAAGTTGAAAGAGTTTTCAGGAAGTGTAAGATGTGATAATAGTGATAATCACCGATTACAAAACAGGGATTAAAAGATAAAAGGGATAATATTATGCGAAGTGCATGCAAATGAACTGAAGAGGCAGAAGTCTTATATTTTGTCAACTAGATGTGAAAGTTTCCTGACGCTTACTAAAATTTCCAGATATACATTCTGTTTCGTGCTTTGACATACTAATAAAATGTTACACTATCATACTTGACACCTAGCCAGATGAATAAAAAACATATTTTTCTCTCAACGACTGGCAATGTTATTGCAGTCAGAAATCTTCCTAACTCACACTGTTGCAGTAGCAGACGACAGATACCATATGGCGGTTACTTTCTAATCTTGTTAATGTCCTATAGAAACGTCAGATACAAAAGAAAGCTTAATCTGCATGTGACCTTAGCTGCTGTACACGTGACTTCAAAACGTTGCATCTCCTTCTAATAATAGTTCCCTGATCAGATAAACTGTGCTTGAATCTAAAACAAAATTATGATGAATATAGTTAACTTTCTCATCACTTCAGGAGTTGTCTTGTCAAGTGGTCGCGTGTGGCAGGACCAAAGGAAATTTGTATACCAACATTTTCGAGATTTTGGAGTTGGCAAATCAAGTTTTGAGGAAGTAGTTGCCGCTGAAGCTAAATGCCTGACAGAGGCACTTTTAAAGCTTGACGGACAGTTCACCAGTATCGAGCACCTCATCAATAATGCCGTATCTAATGTCATATGCTCGGTTTCTTTTGGACGGAGGTTTAATTACGATGATCAACGATTCCACGAGGTGCTGGACAAGCTCAATGAAAACATGGAGGCCTCGATGGTGTGGTTTGGTCTTTCCATCTTCCTACCGTTTACAAAGTTTATTCCAATTGGTGGAAGTAAAGCAATCCGAAAAAACGTGGAAACCTATTTCAAGTTTCACGATGATATGTTAGCTGAACATAAATCCAAATTTGAAGAAGGCAATATTAAAGATCTGATGGATGCCTACCTGGCAGAAATGAACAAAAACGAAGTGAATGAACTTGACAGGGATCACAGTTTTAACGATAACAATATGTTGTGGACAATCGCTGAACTTTTTACTGCTGGTACCGAAACCACGACAACAACATTGATGTGGATTTTTTTGTTTCTTCTGAAACACCCAAAAGTTGAAGCTAGGATCAGATCTGAACTTGATCGTGTCGTTGGCCGAAATCGATGTCCATCTTATTCTGACCGCCAACAGATGCCCTACGTTGAGGCGGTGCTGTCGGAGTCACTGCGTCTCGGAACCACATCTGCCCTCAGTTTACCACATGTAGCCTCACGTGACTCAACCATATTTGGTTACCATATTCCCAAAGGAACTTTACTAATTCCTAACTTCCATGCTTTGTTTACCGATGAAGATAAATGGGACAAACCCGAGGAATTTCGACCTGAGAGGTTCTTGGACAAAGACGGAAACTTGATCAAACGTGAAGACTTCATTCCATTCAGTGCAGGTAAATATTTGGAGAAATGATTGTAAATACGGAATGGCTTGTTACTTGTTTTAGAATTATGGTTCAAAGATGTTCATAAACTTTTCAACATTTGATTTGAAAACGGTTACTCAAAACAGAGTCGGTGTATGAATCTGCAACCGCCTCAACATATATGCAACTCAGTGACTCCCTAATTGAATCACTAAGGCTTTGTGTCATACCTTTCTCAATTGCACGGAGCAATTTTACTGATTAATTCCTTTGAAGGGAAATAGGGCGTTTAGGATGCACCACTATGGCATGCAAAGAAAATAGCTTTAACCATTGTTAAACCTTTCAGTCTCATCAATAAACATCTGTCAATGCTTCATCTCCTCAAAACACTATGAATGTGATGAGTAACAGAAGATGCATCATTTGAATTTTGAAAAGTTTGGGTGAACAAATGATTGTTGAGCAACAAATAACTGAATTTCTATCCGTGGGAATCTTATTCCTTGAAAAGAAGGCTACTGTCCTTCCTTATTTTGAATAATCTATCATTTTACGTCCGTAAATATTGGTTTTAAAAATATGGTTGTTTTCTGTAAAACAAACACCCTATTTCCCTTTAAACCTAGTGAGGGTACTCGGAATGATAGGTGATACACATACAGAGATTGCGTTTTTTCCCCTCCCTCTCTCAAAGGGTGCTTAATGAGTGGAATGAATTAATTGGAGATGTGACTCATTTGAATACTAGCAGGGTCTTGCCGGTTTTGTTTTCTGATTTTTTCCCATATCCGACAGTTGGTGCCTACATATGCACGTAATAATGTCTTAAAAAAATTAAAACGACATATTTGATGTTCAACTACTATGTGTCTTTTTTCTCCATGCTGTTTTAGTATGAACGTGTGGTTCACGTGACACGATTTTTCGTTAATTTTTTCCCGCCATTCTTTCCTCCTATAGGACGCCGTCTTTGCAGTGGAGAACAGCTTGCAAGAATGGAGCTCTTCATTTTTCTGACTCATATTTTGCAGAGTATGAGGTTCTCTGTACCAGACGGAATCAGTCTTCCATCGAACCGAGGGATCGATGGATTCACCCACAAACCGCACCCTTACAAAGTGCTCCTTACGAAATGTTCTATGTAAAGTAGTAACTAGATTTCATAAGGTAGCATACCTGTGAGGCAACCGTGCATCCATATTGCACATTAGCAAAATTGGGGCTGGATGATTAAGTATTACTCATGCATTGTGTTGTATGTATGTTCTTGGTGAATTGATCTTTTCTGATTCGGACCGTAAATTAAATTTATTTTGGACATAATAACATAAAAAGGAAAAAGAAACGGCGATAGGCTGATTGTTGTTAAGTTAATATCTGTGAACAATATAAGCCTCTTTATAAACTGCTGAACTGATTTTCGTTTTCTTTATTGCTCTTTTCTGATACTTGACTGGAAGTTAAACAGATTTACCTGACAAATAAAATAGATTTTGATGAAAATGAAAAAAAGAAAGAAAGAGGAAACGGAAAGGATTACGTTCTTGCTTCTCGTAATTATTACTAAATTGATAAAGGTAACTCTTCCTTAGAATTACTCAAAGAAATTCAGGAGGCTTAGGCAATTTCTCTTTCAAAACTGAGCAGCATGAGAGACGGCCACGAGTATCAATCATCTTACACAAAGTTCTCTCAATTATTTATAAAACTTCAATAAGGTCGGCCTCTCGACATGGCTAGAGCCAAACAAGCCAAGTTGTGGAGTTGTGTTCTTTCTTTCTTTTTGTTTGTTTTTTCTTTTTAACTTATTTTGTTTTCCTGTTTTCTTTGGTTTAGTTAGTGGCAACAGCTTAATTCTCCTCCCAGATTCATTTACAGCACATATCCTTTAAAGTTTCGAATATGTATGTATGAGGTCAGTTCCTTGAGCGAAGCCAGGATTATTCAATGGCCGGGGGGGGGGGGGGACATGTGAATGATCGAAGCACACAGAACGAAGGAGACCACGGGATGTGATGTTTCACTTAAAGGATATGCGCACATTATTTGATTAAGGTAATAGTATTCACATCGTCTAGGCCAGTAGCGTCTAGGCCCCCACAAAAATTTTTAGGGGCGCGATGGATCATGCCGAAAAATAAAGGAGAGCAAAGAAATAAAAAAAGGAAACGAAGAGAGGAGGGAGGGATGATAAGTTGACAGAGGTGGGTCGGACTGGTAGGCCTAAACCGGAGTGGGACGGGGGGGGGGGGACGGGACTGGGAGATTGCCGGACTTCACAAGTGTGATCGTTTATGGCATTTGCGGCTAGGGGATGGAATCCACCGCAGGACCGGTCGCCATATTTATTTCACGCAGGACGCATTGGCAATACGCGTCCCCGAACTGTCAATCAAAATTTTGAATGCTAATTATGTCATAGATTCTAGAAACAATGTTAATCATTTTTTTTCCAACCCTCACGCTGGATTAGAAAAAAATGCATTCCCCAAATGTATTGGTTGTCAATACCAAATAAAGCTATTGCCAATACAGACCACTATTCTGTCATATTTTTCATTTTTATTTTAAGTTGGAACTGTTTCAACATGTGAGTGAAACACGCTCATGTTTTGCACGGGCGTACCCCAAAAATATTTCCAAGCGGGTGCTGAGTTGCTTCGTTGCTTCAGATAATGTTCAATTGCCTGCCCAAATTTTCACTTTTATTCAATTAAAATGGGTCATTATCAAACAGCAAAGAAATGTACTTAATTTAAAATAAATTAATGACCAAATCAATATTTTAAGAAACGCTGACAAAGTGAGTGATTTCTAGCCCACTTGTCAAATTTGTTGTAAAAAAATCTCTCTTTGTATGCCACAAGTAAGTTAACCAGTGTAAAAATATATGATTAAACACAAAAATTTGCTAGCCTTTAGATTTTGTATTAAAGTGCTCTCATGTATGCTAACACACAACTCACCTTTAAAAATTAAACACCGCCAAAACGTGCAGGGGGGGGGGGGTCACTCCAGGGAAAACCCCCTTTCCTCCGAGCTCATGGCCTTGCTTGGTTTCAACTTTCCTATAGCTAATCACACTCTGTCTGGGATGTTAACAGAACTGTTTTAGTTTACTTTCAGTTTAAAGAAGAACCTGTAGGTCAAGGTCGGATCCAGATTTATCAAGGAGGGGTGCAGTTTTGTGAAAAGGGCAATGTCAAATTTTTTCATCGATGAGGGGTGGGGAGAAGCACCAAACCACTCCAGGTCCTGTCGCCACTGGGCACTACTGTGTGGACAAGGGCTAAAGACGTGAATCCCAATCGGGGTTTGGGACAAATTGGGCAATAAGTGTTCTTACGCACGTTAGTTTTATCATCCTACCTGGAATAAAATATGTGAGCCAACTAAAGTTGGGGTAAAAGATTTGAGTCAATAACTGCGGTTTAACAGTATACTAGTATAACACAGTGGTTTCTTGGCTTGGAACATTTTTACTGGTTCTCTCCTCTAACATCCACAACATTGCATCTTCTATGACAAACTACTGAGTCTCATCATCCGTCCGCTCCGAATGAGTAAATACTTGTCAGATAAAAGTGTGCCTAGCAACAGGACTTTAAGGATCCATCTGTAGTAAGGACACTTGGGATGAGGAGGGGATAGGTCCGCACATGTAGGTGATTATTACTTGACAATGCCCACCCATACAAATGATGCCAGAAAATTCCCCACCATGTCAAAAACACGAGACACTACAGAATCCTGGACAACAAAAAAATGGTGCAGGGATATTCCCATGTCGAAGACGGGGGCACCACAGAATCCTGGATAAAAAAATCTATGCTATGCTTTTTTAACTTGCAAGTCCATTTATAACCAAAGAACCGACGCAGGGAGCACATCTTTTCCGGGGCACCTCGCCAGTGAGTCAATATTGGTTTGATGGGAGCATTACTTACGAATTGATAAAGCTTAACAAAAGAAACATATAAAAAAATAGAAAAGTATGGTTCTGTAAAGCTATATTTATACATAAACAATTCAAATATTGCAGAAACAACAATCGGTGAAATAATTTGAAGATGACAGGTTCATGATAACCAACAGCTGAGTGACATCATAAATCTTTGGAATTACACAGAAGTTTGTAAATATAACTTGTATTGGTAGAATGAAAAAAAATAGGGCAGAAAAAATACAGATTCAAAATCGGTGAGGCTTCTATTACTCAAACAAAATTTGCGACGTGTTTCCAATTTCATGTGAACAATAAAAAAAAAAAAAAAAACAGTTGTTACAGGCATGGTGTATTTTACCATCAAGTTGATCACGCGATGCATTGTTGCACATGTAACACTTTTGACATTCTACTGTCAGGTCGAAAGAATGGCGGTAGACTCGCACGCCATATGAGCGCCATTTGACCTGACTTTCACCTCTTTACACTTTTCTGGAATACAAAAGATTATGCCAAGTTCAATATCGGTCCTTTGATGGAGTTGTAAGCAATGCCTCTCTAAACCATGTAAAGGTGGTTTTTATGGGAAGATTCTGAGGAGTTTCAACCGATGTAGCTAACAATGTAAACGTAGACTCAAGAACGCCAAAGGCACATCGTCCAAAGCACCACATACACAAACAAAAGTTTGCTCCACATAAATAGACACATAACAGCATTCACAAATGCAAAACCTAACTGACCGACACAGACATTCAGGAAAAGAAAAAAGAATAGAACAGGTTAAGATCTTCTTGGAAGTAAAATAACACGCATGCAAGTGATATGCAAGAAAGCAAATCTGTCACAGCTCTTGAAAACACAAACATATGAAGAAGTTGTAGTGATGTAAAATAACGTTTCAGCAGAAATATAACAACAAACGAGAGTACTTTCTGCAGTTTTACCATTGAAAAAAAAGATTGATTTTTCATACCATTCATGGGGAAAAAATATTTACTTGACTGTAAAACGCGTGTTACTAGCATGACCTATTTGGAAGCTATAGAGTTATGAACAAATTTCTTTTCTTGTTTATTCAGAGCAGTGTATTGAATTATAGGCCATCTTTGATCTAATAACCTCGACTGGCTTAAAAGAAACAGTACAATTTTTATGCGTTCTCACCTTACTTTTCACACCATATTGAGCCCGATCTATGGTACAATAAAACCAATTTAATTTTCCACTGGTGTGAAATTTCCACATGAAGCTCAACACAATTCAATTTTAGGGAAACAGCCACAGCTTATTCCAGTGATATGCTGGCATCACAGATCATTTTGGGACTTTGAGGCAGCTGGAAATCTTTCTTGACCCCTGAAGTCCTTCAAACATCTGCATCTTCAGCTATGAACAAGATATTGGAAGGCTCAACAGTGGTTCCAATTTCAAAATATGCTCTATCATTCAAGAGTCCCTTAATTTGCCACTGGAGTATTTGTTTTAAGTTCATATGGCAGCATTCAGGTGGCTCTAGTTCACTGAGCCAGACAACTGCTATCATTTATTCTTGTTATACCAGTGCTTGAGAGAATACAAATCTCTATGTAACACGATTCATTCAATGCTACTACATGATGACAGAAAATGTGGAACAATACTTTTCAGCCATGTGCTCCAACTACAAATTAGAAAAGCACTTTTCAGTGTGAGGTTTCAGGTATAGCATTTGCTGTCGTCTCACAATCTGATACAACATCTCCCTTACTACACACTGCTACGCACAGCTTAAATTATTGCAACATCATTGGCAGAGTTTCTAATTAGAACATTTATCTTCTAACACTATTCAAAATATAACAAAAGTTGACACCGGGACAAGATCACCAACTTTACAACCTGGAATTAAAGTAAAAAGAGCTTGCAAAGACACTTACTTGGTATCAGCAGGCAGATTTGTGACAATCAATACACTACTTTTAACAAATATTTCATGACAACAGAATCAAGTTTTACTTTCATATTATTGTATATAAAACTCTGTGACCTTACTTTACACTAACGTGCCACATAGACTCTGGAATGATGACTGTATTTCCTTGATCATTAATTACTACAATACTTGTTAACCAGCAGCTTCTTATCCTTATTTCATCACAGATGGAAGACACCAAATTATTATTATTTTTTTTTCACACTGACTACCTGGCCATCACTCGATTCACAGTGAGTGTCACAAAAATACTTTGTTACACAGTACTCTCACATGGCTTCTCTAATATATCCTCTCATACAGAAGGTTGGAAGAAGTTGTTTAAAAACTAAAGATCAAATTACATAGAGATACAGGGAGGGCAGGGTATAGGTGGAGTGGGGCGGGTTCTTCAC
The DNA here is from genome assembly GCA_021234535.1 of Stichopus chloronotus. Lineage (NCBI taxonomy): Eukaryota > Metazoa > Echinodermata > Holothuroidea > Aspidochirotida > Stichopodidae > Stichopus > Stichopus chloronotus. The sequence continues at coordinate 15,628,785 of CM037837.1, read as the reverse complement.
ATAATTGTCAGATTATGTACAGTACTTACTACTGCCATACATGGACAGGGACAATACAATATTCTGTTACACTGAGCTGGTGAATAATCTCAAATGGAGACAAAGAGAGTTGGACAGGGTTCCACAAATCTCCTGCCCAAGACAAGTTAATCTTCATTTGAACAAGTGCACTGGGGAAAGTATCCCAGATAAGTTCCATTCCAATAGGATTACATGATTGAAAGTGGACAAGTAGATATGAGGACAAGCAGATTTTCAGAACAGCTAGCCCGATGGACAAATGATTATGAAAATCAAATTTGTCAAAGCCTGAGTTGGTTGCCCCATTTTCATCAAATGTAGCAAGGGAAACTGCCATAAGATACATGGCAACTAAATACCAACAACGAAAACTATAAAATAAAATTACTTAAACTACTCTACGAACTTCAAAGAATCTCTTAAGGTAATACACTTGTCCTAATGTCATTGCCACCAAGACCAGGCTTTCAAAGAAGGACCACAGAACTACCCGTGAGTTGGTGCTGTCATTGACTGCAAGAGAAATTCCAAAAGATATGTCTGCATCAGTAATGGCGTTTTTGGACATGTAGCTGTATTTAAACATATATTTGGTACATACTATAAAAGCTTTTAAGCACTGCATGTTTTGTACATATGAAACCGCTGATGACTTTGTAAAAGTGACAAAATAATTATACATTGACTTTGCTAAATACACAGGTGAGGTTTAAGTCTCCTGCACAGTATTTTTTATTTATGAGATTCTGCTCTTCAATAAATTCAATATGTCTGAAATGTTTGACATGAGAAGCCGTAATTCAAATCACATATAAAATGAAGTCTACTGCTTTCTGAAGGTGAGATTTCACTGCTTACTTATTTCATTTTTATGGAATTTCCACTTCCATCATTACAGAGTCAACAAAATGTAAACACGTCATCACTGTCACCATTACATATATTCAGTGTCACAAATGGGACAAAATTCTGCTGAAATGTTTTTTTTTGTAAGTTATCGTTGCTTTTGAGAGTCTGAGAAAAAGCTGAAAGTCTTAATATACACAAAAACATGCATACATAACTTGTCAGATTAACCAAAACAATATGACTTCTCTGATCACTAACAGGAAACTTACCAATTACACTTTCACTATGATATTCTCACTAAGTACTGTAAAGTATCACCTGCTTTGCACAGGAATGATTAAAGTAAGACCAGACAATTACTATGGCTACAAAGTCTTTAATACAGCGAACAAATAAATACACTGGAAACAACGGCTGTAGCTTTGGTGAATGAATAAATTTCAAGAGTTTCCTTTAAAAACAGAGAAGAGGCCAACCACTTTTTTCTCTCAGTTGATTTAATCCAAGACTCTGCTCAATACACAAAGTTTCAGAAAAAGTGTATGGAATATTAGGAAAAATATGTTACACTTAAGTTATTAGCTGAGGCTTTGCACTGAATATGCGCTAAACACAGTTGTATTGTGAAAGCAGAACTTACTTGCTCTGTGAACTCTTTCCCTTACTTCCATGTACTCTTGTTCATGTTTAATACCTGTCAGACCAGTGGATAATTGGGCTATCATACTGTCAAGGTTATTATGGTCCTCTGCAAAATAAAGAAAAGAATATCACATTGTAACAATTTTCAATAAAATTTACACTTAAAGTTACTTTAACAGATGGGAAACAACAATGCTAGTGAACCATGTTAAGCTGAGAGTAAAGTAAGAATTTATGGACCAGGTGGGTTTACTAGCGACAGATATAAATATGATGGAACCACCACTTTCTTCAACGGTTTGTTAACTACATCTGTCTAAGTGTACTGTAACTCTGAGCTGAATGCTCACTTGTCAACATCAATACGACAACTATACAGCTGAAAACTCACATGTCAGTAACTTTTCTGTTACAGTAGGTCTGAATGGGAGGTTAACAATCTCCACAATAGCTTAGAAGTTGACAGATTGCTTCCTCACATTCTTTTTGGGGAATGTATGCAAATGTATGGTTTGTCCTTTTTGGTTTTTTTTTTACCTGCATACAGTAATGTATCAATCATTACTTATTGAAAGACTGGGTGGAAAATGTTTCTGATCTGATGTGAGACCAAGGATTGTCGATATTCTGAAGCAATAGCACCTTCCAGTCCATCACTTGTTCTTGCAATTTAAAAAAAGTGCGAGTGTAAAACCAATTTCTCCACTTCTGTCATATACAACATTTAACTCATATTGCCAAATCATTTTTATGGGCAGTTCTTACTAACATTTAAGAAGTAGACATATTGACAGCTGATTTGTGTTATACATAATACAACTAAGGTTCCTTTAAAAACAAAATGTATTTAAATACCTTCAGTGTCTTCAACATTTGCTTTTGGAGTATCTCCTACTTCCAGCGAAAACAAAATTATTTTAGGTGTCATTGTAGACATGGCATTACTGAAGCAAAACTTATATGTTCCATCTATATGACCAGCAAAGGTGTATTTTCCACTGGATTCTCGGCTACCACTGTACAGCTCCTTATTATCTGGACCAACAACCTGAAGACAAAGAATAAAACATACAATCTGTTCCTTACATGCACAATACGTCCAAGGCAGGAAAAGTCTCTTCAAGTTTACAGACCATCAAAATGGCTATTCCTTCATTAACAAACATGCACCTAATCAACTGCCATAAAGCAACATACTGTACATATAAAGCAGAATCAAGAAATCATTCCCATTCATATTAAGGGTAAAGTACAGGTCAGTTGCATCATGCAAAAGTATGAATACAATCCTACTGTGCTACACATCTTCTAAACAGACATACTGCACATCATTCAATAAACAGGAGTGAATTCACAGTTCAGACTGGTAGTGCAATGGTAGAATGGTAGTACCAGTACCTACAAATGTTGCATATCCTTTCCCTTACAGTAGTTTGTTGTAGGATTACCTCTCATTGACAGCTTCATCACTTACGCTATACTGAGGCAAGGTTATCCCATGAAAGGAGTCCATTCCAATGTAACTTAGTTACTTCATTAGCCTCTCTACAGATCTTCAAACAATACTACATTTTTGGAACAACTTATAAGGAGCTCTCTAGGCTGGCCTACTGTAGATTCCAATACTGTATGTAGTTACTATTTAGTACTGTAACCAACTTCTGCGGTTAGGAGAGTTACATCATGTATGGTTAAACACTTACACGTATAATAGTGATATCATATGGTATGCTAAACACGCACCATATTTTCACAAGTGAAAAAAGATTCTACAGTAGGCTAAAGGCATAGTAACGTAGGCCTAGTGTAAGTGCTGTAGTAATACAGTGCAGTAGGCCTACTTAGCGTTATGCAGTTGACAACGGTGACACCTCGGCCCTATTCCACGAAATTTCCTAACAGAAGTTCACGTAAAGTGTAGGTTTTTTTTTCAGATTCACAAGCCCTCGAGGACATCCACGTTACAGTCAGACAGTTGCCAGTAACGTAGAAAACCGAGGACGTAAGCTTGGGCTCACCAACCTTTAAATCAATATCCAGGAACCCTCCTTCGGCAACCTCAAAAATTATGGAAAACGTCGTTCCCATATTTATTTTATCATGAAAACACTCTTCAGCATGTGCGTCTACTTTGATGAGATATCCATCTATCCCCGGTGAAACAGCAAAGAGAAGAAATAGTGACAAAACGCTGAAACAAGGATTCATCTTTTTTTCGGTTTTCCGATCTCAGATGAACAAAAAGCGGATCGTTGCTCTGTCCAATTTTAACAGACACCTTCAGGTAACCGTCTCTTCAATTGTTCAATTCAATAGTTTACACGTACATCTGCCACACTAACACGTACATATATAGGCCTGCATAGTGTAGTAAGCAGTTCGTCCCGTTCTACTACTTCGCTGCTGATAGCATGCACAGCTTGTTGTTTTGTTAATAATTTTGATACACGTCATTGCAGAATAGCAGGTGGAGTATGGAGCGCCAATAAGAACAATATGATGAAAGCATTATACCAGGGTGCTAGCCTATCAACATTTGCTCCATTCAGTCACATTTATAGCGAAATGAACATCATCCATGGGATGTTATCCTTCTTCAATATTTCGTTATACGAACTTACTCGTACGCATATCATAGAATTTTCATGGAATGCCTACCTTCTTTCAAAATTAATCCTATACTCTTCTTGTGTGGGGCAGTGCGCCACTCTGTTAAGCCATCCTGGCTTTATGGAACACTTCCCATCACAATTGTAGTAAATGTATATATTAACTCTTATTTTCATGGTAGTATATTTATTGTTCACTTTAAAACAATTAAATAACGATACGAAGCAGCATGAACCGAAGGGGTCTTTCACATTGTAACTATGAAGACCTAATTGTGTATGGGGTTCCTCAGGTCCGTCCGTAATTGTACCCAATCGAGCGGGGTGAACACCAGGGAATGTTTGCTGTGACTCAGGTACATTTGTGCCATTTTCGCAGATGACCAGTCAAATGTCACAAGTTGGGATGTACAGCTGCTGTTGACCCAGCTGCTGGTTCGGTCACAGTAAGGTTTTTCATCAAGGGAAATCTACGGTATTTCCAGCTGAATTGACCTTTTTTAAAAAGAAGCTAGAATTCATGGTCTAAAATTGTTGAGTTGGTGGTCACCCGACGTGAACGTGAAGTCGTAGTATAAGCCACAAGTTCCATCCACATGCACTTGTGTACTAGTTACAGCTTAGTATAAAACAAATATCCTTCAAGGCTCTGAATTATTCAAGACCCTGTTTGATATCTTGTAAATGCGGCTGCAGTCTTTTTCTATTACAGTGTGATAGAGTAATCATGTCATATTCTTGTGTTTTAAGTTGGTCATAAATATTTCGGTTCTTGGGGTAGCGGTGATTCACTGAAAAGTAACTAGTAGTGTCTACATACTGCATTAGTTTCGGCATTTTATGCTTGATTGCGATGCATCAATGAAAAAAATCCATTATATATATCTTACTTGTCTTCATATACTGGTTGAGTCTTTTTTTTTTGCCTTGTTTGTGCAGGCCTTGCAAGGTAACTACGTAACTCCCTGATCAATGGCCTAAAACACAATAATGTCAAATCTTAACGCAATTAGTGTTCACGAACAAGCGCCATACATATGGTCACCGTTTCGACTACTACGGCATTTCCTATATTATAAACAAACCATATCAAGTGATTGAAACATTCTTCCTCAAATTAGTGAGCTGACATTTGATGATAAGCATATGTCAAAAGACACACCCTGTGAACTTTCCTACAACTTTCACGCATCAGTTGCCAAGTACCAGTTTATCTCCGTGCACGGTCCTGATGCTCAGGTTATTGCAGTTACATAAGACGAGTAGTCAAGTGTGTAAGCGAATAACCGCAGCTTCGATGTCATGATGCTTGTAATGTACTGTATACCTGATATGTTCAGGCCAGTTGGTATGTCCATTGATACCAGAGTCTACTACAGTGGCTTGCCCAAGGTCAGTCTCGCTCTCATCTCACTGTCCATTTAAACAATGTTTGTCGAGCAACTGCTGACCACTTGAAGGTCAGCTCCGGTCACCATGTCTTGTTTGCGCATTGCAGTTGGGTATTCCCTGATATTTGCTCTTTGAAAATGTTGTTGACTGCATGGGGGTGGAGTCTGAGAGAACGTTCTATTAGGGCAGTATAACCCTTTATGCTATTCGGGGGGACTGCGTGATCCCTTGAAGTGGTATTCATAGTTTACAGCTAATCATGTATCCAAATACGTCATTGGATCACCGCATATTTAGCCAAATGTAGCCTATTTTTCAAAAGAAATGGCTTGCATTAGATGATCTTTGTTTGGAGGGAAGTGCCACACATTCACCACAGGGTCCGGGTTCGCTAATATTTAGATATTTAGCCCCCCCCCCCCCGTCCCCCAAGAAAATAATTCTTTCGATATATAGGAGTCTATCTACTTTAATTAACACTCTAATTAATGGAATTTCTTTTTAAATAAACATGGGGTAGATGTTATTTTCAGATTTTTATCAAATAGGTGAGCAGATGGAAAATTAATGATAAAAGCATTTTTTTCTTTTTAATCAGCACATTCTTCTATGATTATGGACATAAGTATAATCTACTGAATCCTTCGATGCATTTTCAAAACAAAACTGCTCTCAACATTTGCGATCTGTGAAAAAAAATTACAGTCAGATCTAACATGTTTAAGAAATAACACCTTCAGGTGAAAGGGTGATGTACGCTTTACTAGTACTGCCCCGTGCTCCCACTATAAGGAAACTGCATGAATGAAACTTATCACATTAAACGTCATGTTAACCGTTAGTCTAGCAGTAAATCAATGCTTATGTACACCAAATTGTTTTGCATCCAAACCTGAGTATATTTAAGGATGTCAATGAAGGTAATTGTATCACATGTCTATATAATTAATCTTTTCATGAATAACTTCAGACGCATACCTCATTGGCATTATGGAAGCAGATGAATCTTTAAACTGTGTAGTTATAAGACATATTGAAGATTGGAGAAAGACAAAAGCTCTTCAATTTTTCAGTTCATTACGAATTAAAGTATGAACTACATGATAATGACAGGAAAATGATTGCCCCAGTTATGTTGTTTTATAGTATCAAAGTACAATGTGCAAAAACCCAATAGTGAAAAGTGGTGAGGGGAATGCGTTTGGGGGAGGGGGAGGTGGGTGCACGGGCGCCACAAACTTTAAAAAATTGACCAATTGTGCCTTAAATTAATAATATATCACAGGCTTCTCACAGCTGTTGCTCTTCTCGTTACTGTTTGATATAGGTACCCCTGCACCATATTAAGATCAATGTTTTCGTGTGAATTCTTTAGATAGACGGCCCTCTCCCACAATGCGCTATACTGAGTGACCCCCCCCCCCCCCCCGAGTAAAAATGATCTATTGGCTGAAGGGGTAAACCGTGAAAGAAAAACATAACTGTAAAAAAAAAATTGTTATCTGTCACATCAACTGTAACAAAAGGAAAAACTGAAGCGGTATTTGTGGTGTTATTTCATAAGATGGCTTGTGAATAGAGTCCGGCCGGACACTGAAATACTGTTATCTGGACAAAATTCCACCCGACATAATGGTCCCACGGACACATTCTCCGTGAATTACTCTGCGTAGGACACACGGACACTATAACCTGTCACACCGGACGTACGGAAAAGCACATGTTGCGGATAAACATTGAAACACTGGACTGAAAGACACAGGGTATCACTAGTTACGTGTCTGCACAGTTGAAGCCTGAAAATATGGAAGGAACTTGGCTTTCTTTAAAACCGCCACTGTGTGATCCTATCATGCGAGCATTGAAAGGACTTGGATTTGAGGAAATGACTCCTGTTCAGGTTATTATAACGATAGTCTTGGAATAATAGGCCAGATCTAGTAACATAGACTCTGCGAGCAGTGCTGCTGTACAACGTATTATAGGTACTGGTTTCGCTACACTAGATCAACACTAAGTTTGTACAGGCCTGTTACCCCAAATTTCGTCTATCTCCTATCATTCATATTTAAACTCGAAGCAGAAGGTGGGACATAAATTTTGGAGACTGATCTGGGAAAAGGATCCCTTTGCTGAGTCGCTCAAGGGAAGAGGGGGGAAAAAAAAATCAATTTTCCTTCGTAGTTAGCAAGTTACACAAACATGTATAAGTTACTGAACTGTACATACAGAATAAACCCTGTGTTATGTGCTTAGAGTTAGACTGTCAGAGAGCATACTGTATGCTTCAATCACAGCCTGAAGACAGTAAATTACTGTATGGGCTCTAATTTAGGATCAGTGCCCGGATGTGACACGTACTGTCACTGGCTAGTCGTAGATATTCAGTGGAGTGGAACTGGCTTACCTACACGGCTACGGTGGTATGTTGAATGGGTTTCGTGCTTTCAAAATAGACTGAATGATGAATGTTTTGCATAGGATCTCATAGTTCAGGGTTAGGGGATAGATACTTATACTACATGAATATATAAATATTATTATAGATATGACTAGGTTGGAATAGACCTATGTGTATTGTATGCATTTTTGAACCCCCAACCACCAGATCTGCTCTTGTAGCGTACTGGGTAAGGCGTAAGACTTTTAATGCAACTATTACCTTCATATCCTAGGTTTGAAGCCTCCTAAGTCCTCATTCTCTTTCACTAATAAACTTCTAACACTTCTTCCACAGGTCTAACAGTAGTCCATTTCACAGAAAGTTCACAACTTTGAAATACCTAGGAGAGAAAAAAAAAACTCGAAAAAAGAAAAAAGATAAAACATAGACAATATTCCAACTTTTTTAGTTGTCTGATACCTTGTTGATGTCACTTCCGGTCACTGATTCTAAATTTGCACAAATGTCTTTTTTTTTTAATTTGTGGTATTTACAATTTTTTTACTTTGCCAAATCTCAATATGTTTTGCAAAACTCTGTTGTCCACATCATCCATTTTTACAATATTGATTATTGAAGTGTACCTTAAGTCAAGAATTGCAAAAAATATATCTTAAAGCGTTGAAAAAAAGTGTGGACTTGGGTTACATTTAACTGGTTCTCATCCATGGGGTTAAACAATAAATTCTTCATAGATTGGGAACTGTGTCATGGGTGGGCACGATAGTTTGGTATGCATTATAACCAGACATATGCACCCTATGCACATAACATGAATGGTTCTAATGTTTGAATTGATTTATTTTACAGGCAGCTACAATTCCACTGTTTATGAGCAATAAGGATGTCGCAGTAGAGGCAGTGAGTATTCAAAGACTAATACAAATAAGTTGTATTATTACTATTATCGATGACAAATATGCATCTCACAATAAAAGTGTTATGTGACTATGTGATTTGCTGTGAGACCTACAGTATGTTTATATTTATATGTGGTATATCACTATCAACAGTAAGCATGCTCAATACAGGTGTAGAGCTTGTTTACACATAGAGATACACATTACATAGCTTTGCTACTCTGACTTCCACGCATGTGCTATATCGCGATCATTAGGCAACTAATGCGCATACATACACATACACTATACGGATGCAGAGGGTTACTTTTTCTTATTCCTGGTTGAGCGACTTTCTTTTGTCTTTATGCAGACAAGCTAACATCAGCTCGGATCTTTTGTTGATCATGTTTCCTTTCATCTGGAGGATTTCTAGTTTCTCTTCCAAGCACAAATTGCAGGAGCCTGAGTGTCGTTTGTTTGTGTTTGATCACTTGAGTATATCCCATGTATTGAATATTGTTTCTTTCTCCTTTTCAGTGCCCACATGTATTTGGAGAGTTCGGTTACCGTCTCATAGCGCTCATTTCTGAAAGATTTTGTGTGGAACTTGTTGTATCATGTCTTGAATGGTCCACTGGCTATGCCTGCATAAGATGTGATTGTGGCTGTGTAGATGACGTCATTGACCAAACAGTTTCCTTGAAGAGATCAGCTCTCTTTTCGTCTGCTGTTGCAGGTTTTTTCCTGGGGTTGTTGGCAGGCTTTTTCCATAATTTTTGCATTGTGTGATTTGATTATTTGCTGGATGTTCTTCATGCAACTGTAACTGACTTTCATAGTGGACCTATTTAAGAGTTTATGCAATTTGTGGCCTTGTGGGAAGTGCTTGCAGACTAGTTTGAGGAACTGGGCGCCAACATTTGACCTGACATTTTTGCTGAATGGTGGGGTAAATGGTATAATTTTCTTTTGTCTGCTCCTCTTTTTTTGCATACTTTTGTCTTTAGGTGTGCGTTCTATTTTGTGATATTGTCCAGCAGTTTGAAGGGCCTCTTCATAGGTTGGTGCGGCTTTTTTTTATGCTCCTTGGTCAGATGATAAGTTTGAGATTCTCTTGGCGATGGCTGGTGGGATGTTCCTGATAATCTCTGGCAGATGGCTGGAGAGTTTGTCGATGTAGACAGGGGAGTCTTTTGGCTTTCTGTAGGGTTGGTGTTTGCCTGCGCTGAGGTCGAGGGTGACGTCAAGGAAGTGAACTGCCTGCAAGTTCTTGTCCGTATGGTTATCCTCAGCCTACAGTCTTGGAATATTTTAGTGATATCTTTTCTCAGGTGGTCGGCCCTGCTGTCGGAGAGAAATTTCCAAGACATTGTGTTGACATATATATGCACACAATGTCAACACAACATCTTGGAAATTGGAGTACTGTTTATTTATACTAACCATTCATTACATAGTTTGCAGTCTGTCATGATTATCTCTAATAGTTACAGAAATAATGAAACATACATAAAGCACATGACAAAAAATCCTATGTCACATTCATCAATATACAGTAGTGTACTGTCTTTCATTATTTCTAACTGAGCAATGGGGACATGTTGTATGCATTTGACTCAGAAAAAGTTGCAAAGCAACTACTTTTTTTCATAAAATGTACAGGAAACTATGTGTCAGTGATGTAGGACTCAGGACTGGCCTCAGAATTGAGACCAGCCTCGAGACTAGGGAAGTGTGGGACTCAAACTTGGACTCGTGGGGAAATAATGCAGTCTTGGTTTTGGTCTTGCACTATGAGGACCTGTGACGCGAACTAATTTTGGCTCAAGACTGGGAACGAGTCATTTACAAATTTGCATCCCTTTGTCAGGAAATGTTGCCCAACAATTAAAAGAGAACAAGGCATTATCTGAATGCAGTGACAAACAAATGATTTCAAGTATTACCCAGTCACTGTTTTAGAGATCGGTGCATAGTCCTGCAGTCTAAACTGTAAAATTTGTGAAGCCTTGGTCAGTAAATTGAGGGGAATCAAAATATCTGCACAGTGACCATGTACGGAACTGTCGAAACAGAGGGGTGTAGACTGAAGGAGAGAGGTGTGCCATCTCCCCTTGCCAGATGAAGTTTTGCTCAAAATAAAAAAATTCCTCAAGAAGATTTGAAAAAAGTCATTATTTAAAATAAAGGAATTACTGAAGATATTAATTTCAAAAGCATCAAATTTAGCACCATTTTGTATTCATCCTACTCCACTCTCATCAAAAATTTGAACAGAGAAGGTGAACACTTCTGCACCAGATGCGGTTCTGTTCATATTAGGGAAAAAGTCCTCAGGGAGATATGAAATAAAATATAAACAGGATAAAAAATAAACTATTGCTTAAATTTCTGGATCTTCAGTTCCAGTGTTGGATACATCAAAAGTACCACCATTTGCATCTAGCCCACTTTGCAGCAAAAATTTTCTAAAAGGACAAAAGCATCCCCCATAGGCCTCTAATACGACAATCAATTATCCATTCCACATTATCAGAAGTCACCCCCAAAGTTTCCCAAACTCAGACCAGTGTACGCCCCTGAAACACAGACCTGTATGAGGACTCCAGTATGATAGACTAATCAATTCCTAAGCTATGAAGGCTTATGGAATTCAAATTTGACTAATTCAAACACTTTCAGCATTTGATTTTTTCATTTTAAGATGCTAAAATATGAAAATTGGAATTGCTCTCTGTTAGGATGGATTGCAAGTTACATATTGCAATATATATGTAATCAGACAAACAAACTCTCTAGTGATAAGGTCACCCAACAGTATTCATAGAATTTTTTTAAATGTTTAGAGATCTGCATTTGTGTTTTCTTTTTTCAGTTTGTTATGTACAGTAGAGCAGTGATTCTCAACTTGATGAAGCTGGAAGCTTGTATGGGGATCTGCAAAGGGTATGGGGGGTCTATGAATAAAATAGGGGTCTGTAGAAAAATAAAGGGTTTGCGAAAGCTAAAGTAGTTTAAAAAATTCAGACAAAAATCGTAGGCAAAACATAAAATTATAAATCATGCAGTAACCTGTTCTACTAAAGTAGCAACTGCCCTGGTAGCTTGCCCAATTATTCCTAGTCAAAGCAGCAGACAAAGTCCCTTTTTTATTCAACGCTAGCAATTTTTTACAATAGAGCAGACTTAAACAAGTTGTGCCTCTAGCCACTATGTACCAACCACATTTGAGTTTGAACTTTGTTATTGTTAACGAATTGAGTAAGTGAGGCTCTAATGATCACATTGCTTGAATATATACTTTTTTTCAGCTTCTACACTGTCAGAATACAAAAGCAAAGTAAAACTATGTTTACAGATTTTCCATTAAATTTGTTTTGTTTCCTTTGGTGCTCCTTTTTGATTTTATGTCAGATGAGGACACAAAATTCCTTTTTTTTTTGTTTTCACACCAAATAAAAACTCAAATGATACTAAATTTTACACCTGTATGTATGGCATATACCTTGATTAGCAGATTATGTTTGAAAACTAGGCATTCAGTGGTAATATAGTTTTGCAACAATTTCTCTTTTTAATTCAATTTCAATTTCTTTTGAGTAAGACCATTTTGACATGGCATTTAATTTGCCATTTTAAGTGGCAAAACTTTTGGAGAATTTTGGAAATGACAACAGTTAACATAATCTTCACACAAGGAACCATTGTGCCCTTGGGCTCTTGTTCAATCAAGGGGCTGCCCTGCCACCTTAGATCTTTGTAGCAGGCTGCACAGATTGCAAGGTGCACCAGCTATTACCCTTTCCTTTACACTATATGCAATGTAGAAAAATAACAAAAAACACAACTGTCAGGGCCAAAAATGTGGAATGGGTAAAGCAATAGAAGTGAGTAAATGAAATAGTGGAATGCATGCAGAAATGTTTTTAGCAAGGCATATGTCCCCACAATAAAATGCTGTCCCCCCCCCCCCGCCCCTAAAATAACTGCTGTCCTTTCTCGCAAAAAAGTGATGGATTGGTAGTCTGTTCCCTTAAGCTTCTTTTTCCCCCTCTGCTTCTTCACTGTGTACCCCACCTCTTCCTCTCCCTTGTACTCCCTCTCCAAAATAAATCTTGTGATGCAAATATTCCAAGATTACACCAAACTCACCTTTTACAATGACTGAAATACATTTTCCAAAAACCAAATTGAATCATTAAGTAGTCAATCATTAATGTCCCTTTGTATGTGACACATAGGGATCATTTCAGTTTGACTATTTGTCATTAGTATGTGAAGGAAACTTGACAGGTTTAGGAAAACTTGAGTGAATTTCACAAAACAACTCAATGTGCCTCTTTAAAACTTAATTGCTTTGAGTATTTGCTTTTCTCTTCCGTACTATTGCTCAAAGATTACAGGAAGTGGCAAGACATTAGCCTTTGTGATTCCACTGCTTGAAATACTGTGTAAACGTGAGGACAAATGGAAGAAAACGGAGGTGAGTTGAATGTATGTCAATGCTATGTGTTGCTGAATTATGAAAAACTTGCGGTCTCTAGAAATCAGGTGTCATGTGGGATTATGGAAATTGTGCTGCCTGCAATCCATGTGAGTTGAATGCATGCCATAAGTTAGAGTTGTGTGTGGTTGATATGTTAATCGTAGAGTTATGTGATGTATTGAATTTAGAACAAAGGAAGATACCATTTCAGTTTTTCCTTTGATATTGAAGCAAAAAAAGAAAAGGAGATAGGGGACAAGGTTTGGAAGTTGCTGTAAATTCGATGAACACAGCGTTTTACAACAAGTAACTGACCATGTTATTGTTTATTAAACTTCCCATCAACCTCTACTCTTCTCTTCCATTTTTACATTCCTTTTACTTACTTCATTTCTCCTAACAATTCCATGTATTTTAATATACCTGTATTTGTTTTTGCAGGTTGGAGCACTCATCATTACACCGACCAGAGAACTTGCTGTTCAGATCTTTGATGTCCTTTCGTCATTTCTTGAGAACCTTCCACAGTTTACAAAGGCACTGCTGATTGGTGGAGACCACCCGATGAAAGACATCGAAACCCTTCAGAGTGGGTCAGTGAATTCATACTTTGTCTCCATGCATAGTTGTCCAGCGTCTGATGTCTTTCTTTTATTCATAGTTATGTCAGGCACAGTATAGTGTTGTTCAGTTCCTTAGAGTGTTGTACAGATAGAAAAGTAAGAGCAAAACAATAGCCCCCCGCTGTAGGACTTGAATTATTTGAGGTAAGTAACCAATTTGAGGAAGTCTCTTGTGATAGCATGTAAGCCTTTAAAGTTTTCTTGAATGAACGTAATAATCTGTTAATAGTCTGCCAAAACAAAACCTCAAAGTTATAAAAATGCTAGCTGAAGAATTGCAAGAATAAACCATGTGAACCTAGCAGAATCAGCTATGTCAGCATGGTAGAATCACTTATGTCAGCTTGACAGAATCAACCATGTCAATACGGTATCGTCAATTATGTTAATATGGTAGAATCAACCATGTCAGCATGACAGAATCAACCATGTCAATATGGTAGGATCAACTACGTTAATATGATCTTACTTTTATTGATCCAGTCAAAATAGCTTTAGTTGGATGCAAGTATGAAAATGAAACAGAAATGTGTTAAAAAAAAGACATATCTAATGCAAAAAGTCAACAAGTATATAATCAGCTGGTTACAGAGAGTAGATCACTTTGTGCAAATCTGGCACACTATATGAAACACTCACTGTTTCTACCATTTAATGCAAGTATGAAGTTTCTTATTATACAAACCTTCAAAGTTTATCATGTAGTGGCCACATAGGAGTTCATTAGGAAGTCTCTTGTCATGAAAATTAAAAGAAAAATCCAGAATATGACATCTTGATGGATGACATTATGGTATCTAATAAACGCATCAAAGATATGTGTCATGTGTCATGTGTTCAGTGAGTGACTGCTAGACTCAAACCATGACTGATTAAGACATTGGTCATCTTATCTGTTTGTGATGACCTCACAGTTAAGCCAATCATATTGTCAACCATGTATTTTCTTTCCTGTTATGGCACAACATACATACTTCAATGTATCACATATGAGGACGTCATACAGTATTCCACTGTACATTTTCCATGTAGAGGTAAAGGTACATGTGACCAGACAACTTCCCCTCTACAATTTCCCCGGACAATTTCAGCCAAAAAAATTCCCACATTCAGTACCATCAACTACTGTATGCTGCTTTATTTCTTATGTTGATAATCCCATGATCTGTCAGTTTATTAAGTTTTGGTTCATAAATTCAGTTAAATAAATTCACTTACATTACTTCTTGAGTGTGAGCAGACAGCAAACTATATTTGGCAGCAAATGGTGCAAATCTAAATCCCAGCACAATGAAGTCAATTCAATTTTGCAAATTACCAAGAAGGACTCCTCGTATATCAGGTTTTGAACCATTTGTAACATTTACAAGGCAGATATTACTGTGGCTATTTCAGATAGAATGGCCAACTGACTGATTTACCCCAATTTCCCATGATCCATTTTCAGAGCAAACATTATCGTGGCTACTCCAGGCAGAATGGCAGACCTTATCACCAGGATCATTCCAGATATAAGTCTAGCTGGAATGCTGAGAGCACTTGAAGTTTTGGTCTTGGATGAGGCCGACAGATTGCTAGAAATGGGATTTGAAACCAGGTTTGCCATTGTTTTCTTTTGTACTTTAAATTTCCAGTTACTTTTAAACATATTTATGAGAGATATTAAGGCATGGAGTTGGGCCAACTTCTTTTCTGATGCTATGTACTTCAGCACTCTGACAAAGCCTATGAAATAAAATTACTTTCTTGGTTCTGGTAGTTGGGAATCATATGAGACATACAAAGACAAATACATTTAAAGACACTCTTGGTTCTGTTGGTAGCACCACATCAGCCTGGGAACACCAGAGGTTGATTGAATGTTAAGCTTCTCGGAGACATGAACTTTATTGTTCAGATATGATAAATGTGTGTAATTATCTTCTTTGTTTTGCTATTTTGCCATTTTGTTTGCTCCTTCAGCATCAATACTATCCTAAGTTATTTACCAAAACAGAGAAGAACAGGATTGTTCTCAGCCACACAAACTGAAGAAGTGAAGGCGCTCATCAGAGCTGGCCTCAGAAATCCAGTCAAAGTAGCTGTCAAGGAAAAGAGAATAGCATCTGAGGTACATTAAAAATATTAATTAAAATATTTCAGTTTAGAAGAAATGTGTTAGATGGGAAAAGATGTTAAAAGTAATTTGTTACATTTGCCACAGAAGTTGTTTTGTTTCATGTATGCCAACCTTTGGAGGCGAGGTTGCAATATCAAAGTGTAAGCATTAACAGTAATGTCATGATGAGTTGTAGTATGCTGGTGAATAGCAATGTAATGCAGATTAGGAAGGTGATGCTGATAGTAATGTTATGCTAATTAGTAATGTGATGCTGAATAGTAATATGATGTTTATTAGGAAGGTGATGCTGATAGTAATGTGATGCTGATTAGGAAGGTGGTGCTGAATAGCAATGTGATGCTGATTAGGAAGGTGGTGCTGATAGTAATGTGATGCTTATTAGGAAGGTGGTGCTGAATAGCAATGTGATGCTTGAATAAGGTGGTGCTGATAAGTACATTCAAACACCTGCCTGTCGTCTGCTGATAGCACCGCATTAGCATGGGAATACCAGTGTCTGCAGATGCTGGACGAAAAGGATATTTCTGAAAAGATTGCCATGAGTATATGTGGAGCCTGTCTGTTATGATACGTCGTTCAGATCTTTTAATGTTTTACCACATTGTTACATAAAAGCCACCAAACATGTAAAAAAGCATGACCAATAGCTGAACTATTTGAAAAGAAGAAAGTACTCTTGTTTTTTTTTGTTCCATTTAATTTATTTTTATGCACTTGAAAATCATGAGTAATTAGTCACAGGCAATGCTTGTGTATCCTACTGTGGAAGTACAAGTACTGTGTTGGTTTTACACTTTTCTCTTCATTTGCTCAATGACCACCTTTCCAGGAAACTCAGAAGACACCATCAACTTTGCAAAACTATTACCACGTAAGTCATAAATATTATTGTTTGTCAGCAGTTGATTTGACAATCTGGTATTCTGGATGTACTTTTGGCTCTCGTAGAATACTAATATGTCGTACTCTTAATATTGAAGTTTGTAGTTCATCAAGACACTGAAAATACTTGACACTTGGATGCATTCTTATAGGTAGTGTATTTATGACAGTTAACTACATTTTAATACCTACAGTGATACTTTGTATGTATGCATTTTACCATATGAGTTCAGAACATGCTATTACTCATCTCCTTTTCTAGATTTGTGAGAGTGACGAGAAGCTGAATTTCCTTGTATCATTTTTGAGGAAACACAAGGTAAAGTGTTCAGATATGGATTCTTGGACTTAGTAAAAGTGAGAGTTGGCAGGAGGGTTGGGCAGTAAGTTGTAAGTGAGATTAGAGCAGAAACTGGACATTAAAACAAACTTAAGGAAGTTAAAGCAAAGTAACAATATTGATCATGCTGTGCATGAATCATTCAGTGGTCTTTTACTTTGTTGCCAGTGTGTTGTTGCTAGGTGACCATATCCATGGTTTTATTTTTAATTCTGAGGAGGAAAGATGCATTGGCACAGTTGTCATGTTTAAGTAGCCACAATGATCATGCAACCACTATCATAGATTTATTTGGTTATATGGTACATAAAAACTACAAGTATATGTCTGAGTGGCCAGCTGTGGTTGAAGCACAGGGCATGTATGTTGCTATAAATAGTAACAGAAGCCTACAGAATGTATTTATAATTAAAGGTCTCCATCAGAGAATATGTAGAAGTATGTAACTATGTAGTGATAGGCTATAAAGTTACCCAGGATGTGTAACTGTAATTACCCTTCCAAGTGGTTGTGTAGGCCATGGAATTGTTTATGGACAAGGACAGTTTCAAGTTGATTTTGGTATGTTTAATGTTTTGCATTAGGCTACCATTTTGGCGAATGGTCGCTAGCACCATTATTGTGAAGTCATATGGCTGTACTGGCTCTTATGTTTTCTTTTTTTTCTTGTAACAGGACTTAAAGATAATGGTTTTCTTCAGCACATGTGCCTGCGTAGACTATTTCAGCCGAGCTCTAGAGGAAATGGTGAAGCATACTACGATAAAATGCATCCATGGAAAAATGAAGAAAAGGAGAAACAAGATATTCTCAGAGTTCAGGCAGATAGATAAGTAAGATTACTGTTTCAAAAAGTAACAAATTGTATGATGTTCTCAGTGTGTGTGTGTGTGTGGGTTCATTTCCGCTGGTTCTTATAGCTATACAGCAGTATTTATGTTGTTAGGTTTCAAGGCTTTTCCTTGCCTGCATCTGTAGAAATAATTGTTTTTATATATCAAGTATGATCTCATTTGGATTGTTGAAGTGTTGAGTACCTTAGCAGTTATGCAGTAAAGTCTTCAGTACATGTGCAATTGTAGGTATGGTAGTCATTGCTCATTGCACTGTCAAGTAAAAGAGCAGATCCATAAAGTATTCTAGAAACTGATAGAGGAGTTTGGCCATTGGTCACTTTTCTAATAAATTTGTGTATGAACTCATGTATGTGTATTCATTACTGTAGTATTTATCCTCATTTTCCAGAGGAATTCTGGTGTGTACTGATGTGATGGCTAGAGGGATTGACATTCCGGAGATAGACTGGGTCATACAGTACGATCCGCCCAGCAGTGCTAGGTATGTATGTATTCTTAACTCCATTACTGCTGCCCAAACGTTGCTGCACGTATGATTGCAACAGGCATTTCTGGGTACTGTAATCCTTCGTGTATGGCTCACCCAACCACCCATGGTATTTCTGTATCAATAAACTAAGATCGACACAACGTATTGCCACTGTATGAGTATGACCCACCCAATAATGTTAAAAGTGGTATTATTCCCATAAGGAATGACCCATCTTACAGTATGAATTGGTATGATTGAATGTGTATGACCTACCCAAGACTGAGCTGTTTGTTATGCAATGCTGTCATCGGGCTAGCTCCCATTGGTAGCTAATGTATTTGGTTTGTGTCCAACCTTACAGTGATTGCATGGTAATGAACTGTAATTTCAGTGTGTATTTACCTGCAATAATGTGACCAATACATACGTATTCACAAATCAAGTTTACATACTGAGCAGGTTACTTTTTCAATAGTATAAACCTTGCAAAATATCAAAACCCTGAAAAATTAATTGAATGTCATATTTACTTCATCTCAAAGTGTCCACTTCTAAAATTTATCACAATGTGGAAATACATATCCACTAGTATTACTAGTGAACTACAGGCTTGAGACTTATGTTTGCACCCATATTTCTGTGTGCTGCTCTAGTTCTGTTTCATTCATATTTTTCTGTGAAAGGCATACTTATGTTTACATTGACATTCATCTGTCAAGCTGTACTTACTTCGACATCTATTTTTCTCTTTGGTATACAAGATATATTGACACTCATATTTCTCTGTCAAGTTATAGTTATGTTGGCAGCATATATGTCATTCCAGCTGTTGTTTTTTTGACATTCATGTTTTACCTTCAAGGTTTAGTTATTTAGACATTCTCTCAAGCCAAAGTTTTGTTGACATTCATATTTCAGTGTCAAACTGTAGTTATTTTGACATTCATATTCTTAGCTCAAGCTTTAGTTGTGATTGTATTCATCTTTCTCGTCCATGTTGAAGTTGGTTTGACACCTTTATTTTTTCTGTCAAGCCATACTGTAGGTATATTGACATTCATACTTCTCTGTCAAGTTGGAGTTTAAGTATTTTGACTTTCATACATTTCATTAAAATTGTAGTTATGATTGTGCTCATCTTTCTCATTCAAGTCAAATTTAGTCTGATGCCTTTATTTCTCTGTCAAGCCATAGATATGTTGGCATTCATACTTCTCTCTCAAACTGTAGTTATGTCATTTTTACATTCACATATGTCATTGAAGCTGTAGTCATGATTGTGTTGTCTTAGTCACATTTAAGTCATTTTGACATTTATATTTCTCTGGCAAGCCATAGTTTTGTTGAAAATACACATTTCTCTGTCAGTGCTTTTGTGCATAGATGTGGCAGGACAGCTAGAATTGGAAACACTGGTAATGCATTGATTCTCCTGAGACCCAAAGAAGAACCTTACATCAAATTTTTGGAAATAAATCAAAAGGTAAATGAACTGAAGGTCATGAAAGTGGTGAATGAGTTATTACATGCAAGTAGCCATGACAAAATTCTGCATAGTCAGTTGGTAAAGCATCCATGGTTTAAATCTGTTGGTATCAGTAGGAATATATTTTTCAATTAAAATGATCAAGACTGTGTTAATGAATGAAGACTTTGTAATTCAGCTTGTTTTTTTTTTTTAGTGTGGTCCTTTGTTAAGCAGGTGATCTTTATCATGTAGACATAATGTCATTTTAGGTCAGTCAGTGGTAACATGTGAAAGGTTTGTGACAACATACTTCATGCATCGTGATAAAGGAAGAGTTCAGTATTTCATATTGTAATTGGCAATAATATGATTCTGATCAAGACAATGACAGACATCCAAATGTTTGGCATAAATGGCTTGCCATGTTTATTCTTCTTGACTCAGTATAAATTCATCGCACCAACGATGGTACTATACATTCAGTATCCTTGTAATGGTACAGAATCAATCATTAAATTACTTCATTTTCTGACATTTAGTTGGAGTTTGCATTTTTATCTCATCTAGCACAATGGTAGCTGGTCTCTTTGTCTTGTTGGAAACTGAATAATAGCCCTTTGTATTTGTCTTTGATAACAGGCACCAATGCAGCCTTATGCAGGACTATCAGAGCTGACATCTGTACAAGTACTTCATCGATTAAAAAAGGTTTCCCTCAAAGACAGGTAGAACATTCTCTCCTGTGTCTCTTTTCATGAAATACTATGATAAATCAGACTGAATTTACCCGTTCTTACTGCTGTATCATCTATCTGTAAGGATTTCTCCTTGCAGTCATGGACATAGAGCAACTAGTGTATTTAAACTAATATAATACGAGGACATATGCTTATAGCTGCAAGTAGAGAAAAGAATCTTACACAACAATTTTAAAATGTGTCTCAAACATTCAGTGCATATAAATATGGAACCTTGGTGTAGTACTTTGTTGTTTGGTCCAGTGAAAGTAAACAATCAGAGTAAATCACAAAGTAATCAATACAAGATGCTGTCATCTTTCTGTTTCTTCTGTTTAACATGATTTTATTCATCAGATAGCTTGACAGAACATAATTATCATGTTTGAAACAATGCATGAATGTTATCAATGTGCTTCTCCAGTTTGTTTATCATCAGAGCTGTCATGGAGAAAGGAATGAGGGCCTTTGTATCATTCATGCAGTACTATGCTAAACATGACTGCAGTCTTATATTCAAGCCTAAAGGTATGAACTATTTGACTTTTGCCCTTTATTAACCCATGTGCAAATACCATAGTTAGTCATTAACACCATACAACACCATCAATGTGCTCTTTGCTGTGTCTATGTTACGTCATACCCTATCAGTTAAAACGTTCATCACACTGCATAGCTAGTTTTACAGACACTTCCGTAAATCCATATTCTAAATCCATATTCTTTCTCATTTTGGCTTTCCTGGTTCATTCATATTGCTAGCCACTTTGACACCAATGTAACATGATACAGATAGCCACCAGGACACCTGTAGACATGCATACACCTTCAATTCCATCCCATTTTATGAAATTCTTCAAAGTACTTCTCCTATGTATTTTATTGTAGAATGTTGATGGTTTGTCACAATGGTGCTCTGTTAGTGATACCATCAGGGTGTTCAGGGATTTTTATGTGAAATTCTGTTTGAATGGCTGCTTCTCGGATTTATATTTGACTTGGACACGATGTTCCTTGGGTGGTAGTTCATGTGGGGTGTACAAAAAACTTTCAGTCCAAGGTCCATATGGTCCATTTTAGGAAATTCTGCAAAGTTCTTCTTCTCCTACTTATTCTCTTGTACAATGTTGATGGTTTGTCATAATGATACTCTGCTAGTGGTTGTCCTAGGGTTTTCATGAATTTGTGGTTTACGGTTCCACGTGGATTGTACGGCCCATTTCATGCAATTTTGCAAATTGCTTCTGCTTCTACTGTTAAAGTCCCTCTTTAAACTGTCCTACACATCTCAAATATCCCTATCGAAGAAAAATTGACAGTTTCCATAATTATTGGATGTGAATAGTGATGCTAATTATAAGCATTGTTATTTACTAGTACCCATCAAAATTGTCACAAATTTAATTTATTGACAAAGATCAAACTTCTGCACTGTTGGTGCTCTAGTTTATGAATTTCAGAAAATTTTGCAGTCCTACAGATTCTCTGTACAATGTTGATGATTTGATATAATGATACTCAGTCAGTGGTTCCAATAATTTGACATAAATGATACTTAAATGGTACCTTAAGGTTGTTGAGGTATAAGCTTCTGCACCAGTGATGCTCTGGTTTTGTTTACTCTGATTCTTTAGTGCATTGCAAATCTGGGTTTATTTTCAATGCTTTCATTTGCTAGTTCATATCTCATCACAATGGACGTCTGTTGTGTACCAATACAGATGCCTAATATGTGTTTGTTGATATTCTTGGAACTGCCTTGAAATGATAAATAGGCTAAATGGTTTTCCTGAGTCACAGTCCACAGCTCAGCCAGTCTCTTTCTGTGATAATATCCTTCAGTTGCACCGTTGTTATCTCCAATCTTGGTCTGTAGGATGGTACAGTGTGTGAAAAATCCATGAACTTTCTAGTTTATATCAAGGGAATGAAAGACAAGTTCTACCTTGGGTGAAAGTTGGGTAGACACCCATGCCTTGAAAGCCAATATGCAAAGCATGCTCTTGAATTCTATCATTATATGAAACAACGTATCAATAACTTTCAATTCTGCTTGGAGTCTTTCTGGAGGTTGGAGATGGATTGCCTGGAAACCACAAAATTTTGGAAAAGACCGACCAAGCTTATGACAAAGAAGTTGCACAGTGACAAGAGCAAGTACAAACATTGTGCAACTTTTACATCATCATGCTATGATTATGAATTATACAAATGTTATTTGTCGTAAAAATTTCTATATTTTTTCCTTTTTGTGGAGAAAGTGGGTGCAGTGTTTAGTGGGAAAATGCCATGTATGATGTGCATTATTCTTCATTAGTGACAGGGTTTTGGGGATCATCTGGCCTGCTCTTTTGAACTACGCTTGGTTATTTCACAAGTACAGTTTTTTGATTCTTTGCCTCAGGCAAAAGGAATCTATGCAGTCCTGATGTCGTGTGTGTGTGTGTGTGTGTGTGTGTGTGTGTAAACTCTATATCTCAAGAAGGGTAACCATGACTGATCTCATACTTGCTGTGTGGGTTGATCATAGTACGTAGAAGATCCCTATTGTTTTTGGTGGAGGTTGAAGGTCATTTGAGGTCACCAGACGGCAAAATGTGAAAACCTTGTGAACATGATACCTCAAGAATGGTAACTGTGACTGATGTCATACTTTATATGTGGATTGGTCATATTGAGTAGATGATCCCTATTGTTTTTGGTCGAGGTCAAAGGTCATTTGAGGTCACCAGAGGTCAGAATGTGAAAACCTTGTAAACACATTATCTCCAGAAGGGTAGCTGTGACTGATGTCATACTTGGTGTGTGGATTGGTCATAGTAAGTAGATTCTCTTTTCTTTTTGGTCGAGGTCAAAGGTCATTTGAGGTTACCAGAGGTCAAACTGTGAAAATCTTGTGAATGCAATATCTCCAGAAGGGTAACTGTGACTTATGTCAAACTAAGTGTATGGGTTGTTCATATTAAACAGATGATACATATTGTTTTTGGTGGAGGTCAAATGTCATATGAGGTCACCAGAGGTCAAACCTTGCTAACACATTAACTCCAGAAGCGTAATGTTGACTGATGTCATACTTGATGTGTTGGTTGACCATACTGGGTAGGTGATCCCTATTGCTTTTGGTGGACGTCAAATGTCACAGTCATTTCAGGTCACCAAAATAAAGGTCATTTTGGGTTAAAGGCTTGTGGTGTATCAAGAAAAATAACTGCAGTTGATCTTATACTTGTCATGTGGATAATTCATGTTTGTTATAATATAACCATGTAGCAAGGAATCACAAAGTCTTTTGGCTTTCTGGTAAATGTCTGCAGGTCTTCTGTCACCATGTTTATTCCAACTGGTACCAAATTAGTGTACGTCAACACAGATTGTTACAAACCTCACATACATTTTTGTATGAAGAGAAATTGTATTTGCCAGATGTAATTCTCATTTCCCCTTTGCAGACTTGGACCTCGGTAAACTAGCAGAAGGATTCGCTTTGTTAAGACTCCCAAAGATGCCAGAACTGAAAGGCAAACATATCCCTAATTTTGAACCACTTCAAGTGGATTTTGATGCAATCGCATACAAGTGAGTACAATCAAGTAAATTTAAGAAATTGGCTCATTTGAGATAAAAACTTAGGAAGGATTTGGCTAAGAGACAGAGTTAATGTTGCATTTGTAATATTAGGTTTTATGATTTTGATTCAGTGTGCATAACAAACCAAGTTATGTTGAATTTTTCTCTCTCACTGAGGGATTATTGTTTGGATTATTGGTTATTTAATTAGAACTGAGAGATTTCTGTTTTCTAATTTCCATCATTCCTTTGTCATAGTAAAGGTGAAATCAAACTAACTGGTCCTCCTTCTTTGGGTCAGATCATTATAAGTGACACTACCTTTAGCAATATGAAACTTTACTTTTAGATTCCTTTGTCATGTAGCGTCATGACTGCCAAATTGTAGCTATTGGAAACAACTCTTTAGGAGTATCAACACTCACTACTAGTGTATTCTGTCAGTGCTGTATGTCTGTGTAATAAATTTCTGGGAATTAGACAAGGACAAGCTCATGCTATCTTTCTTCACAGAGATAAAGTCAGGGAGAAGGCAAGAAAGGAGAGACAAGCACAGTATGAAGCAGGGACTATGGTGTTCTCTCAGCAGAAAGGGAGCAAGGTAATAATAAGGATTTGTCAGAATTCTTGTTGGGGTGATAGAGGATGAGGGAGATGGGGGGGGGGGTGAAGGAAGATGCTGAAGTCATTCAGGTGAATGTACAGGCCATCATGTCGTTTATTGGAAAATCTGCTCTCTCAAATCAGAAAGCGATGAAAACATAAGTCATGGCAACTGATTTTAATGGCACATTTTAGTTAGTATTTTGTGGTTTTGTTTTACTACCAGAAGAAAACTCAGTCTTGGTCAAGAACAAAGGAGAAAATGGAGAAGAGAAAAGACAGAAAAAAGAGGAAGGAACTGGCATTAAAACGTAAACATGTGAGTAGTATTCGGAAAGTGTCATACAGGATTTTTGGCAAGTGATAGATTTTCCATTTCTCAAATATGTGGAATGATCAGTGTGTCAGTAGCCTAAGATTAACTGTTTGTGTTGGACTCTGAATGACACATACATAATGAGGATTATATCACCCATATTCTCTCTTGTGGTATTCCTGGTTGGAATTACCTGAATGTCTTTCCTTCATCTCCTTAAAACCATTCCATAGTTACCATGCACTATGGAGTCAAAAATGTACCATATCATAATAAGTATGTACCCTCAATGCTATTGAACTTAGACCTCTGCCTCCAAATGTCATGTGGAATCAAGTATGGTATTGGTGAAAATGTAGTAAGCATGACAGCTCACATAATAGAACATTGGACAAGTCTCATATTTGCTATGTAGATACACAACAGTGAAGCCAGTGTGGTAACTAAAGCATTTTAACAGGATCTGGAATGGTATTTGACTTAACAGTGATGAAGGAGTGCTGATACTTTCATCACGGTGTCTCAGGAAAGGAATTTGGGCCAGTCTCGCAGTTTGTCAGTAGCTGTGTTACAACACAAGCAAGAAACTTTATATTACTGTATCAGTGTTCACTCCAGATCAGGAGCTGTCATTTTCAATGTAAAAAGGAGTATATGTCAAATTATCAAAGTCACATTTTATAAATTCTGGTTAATCTCACATTGTTATTATTTCAGTGAAGAACAGTGTTTTTCATTCATTCAAATATTCCAGACATTTGACCAAGAAGACTTGGAAGAATTATCACGAGACATTAGTCTCCTCAGGAAGTTAAAGAGAGGGAAGGTGAGTGTATTGCCTTACAGTAACAGTAATATGTTGCTGCTTGTCAGTAACAAATTTGTAAATGAGCAAAATAGTTGATTTGAGGTTAAAGCAGTTTCTACCTGATGATTGTTTTTTTTTTTATTACATGCCTCTGTGACTTGGGGCTGCATGCAAGCATTTACAGAATGTATTCCTGTCATTTTTTCTGTTGAATTTTGTTGTTTTTATGAATTCTTGTAACACAAATGTGCTAGCTTAAGGTTTTTAAATGTAAATGGTATGTTAACCATCTTACATGAGCCAATACTGACACTGTCAAATTATTAAAATATTTTCCCTGCACATTAGTTATAACAAGACAAGTATAGAACCAGATGGTGGATCTTCATAACTGATTTCATGTCTTTTTTTTATTTTATTAAAGGTATATAAGCCCCATGGGTCACAGGCAAATTCTACACTGAAGGAAACAAGATTTTGTGGTACCATCCCCCCACATTGCACAACCACCTTCAGGAATGGTACCCCACCCTAGAACCCCCCTAAGTTCATTTATTAGATTATTGTGGTATGAGACTTAGTGGAAAAAGCTTAATCTTTCCTTGCTTTTGATGAAGCGAATACTCCAGCTGTAGGCAGGCTTAGTGTTTTTCACACCTCTTCCCTCTCTACACTTAGTAGAGTAAGATGTTGCCAAGTAACTCTCTGCTATGGCATCTTCAGGCTGTTCATCACTAGGCAGAGTCTTCAGGTTCATTCTTGTACAGCTCGGTCTCATCAATCTTCACATAATCACCGGTGCCAACATCGTCAACTTCTTTAACATCCTCACCAACTCATAACCCAAGCAAAGCGCCACCATCCGTTGGCAAGAAAAGTTTTGGCTTTGCAAAGCCCCAGATGGCCAGAGGTGGCACTTCCTGGGTGTTCTAAGCTCCATGTTCCTAGCCTTTAGATAGGGATCTTGTGCTTGCAATTTATCATTTAATGAGATAAAAAATCAATCTGTGAAAAATGACAATACATATCGGATGGGTCAAGATGATAATCTGAGTCATGATGAACGGTTTCCTTTTATTCTTAGACTTTGGAAATATTAGGTGGGGGGGGGAGACTGAACATACCTTTAGCCATCTTATTTCTCTTTGTGGATGATCCCAGAGCCCCCCCCCCCCTCCTCACTGGCTCCATCACAACTGCCTTGGTCCATCTTATTTGGTTTCTTAATTACACCAGTCACTCTGACTATAGAGTTCATAGTGGAACAGTTTTGTTTTTCTTGTTGAGAGGGCACATACAACACAACCTGCCAGAGAAGGCTTAGATTGTGCTCACCCTATTCGTTCTTGTGAAACGGTTTCTCGTCCTGACTGAATTATTATTGGACGGTGTGCACATGCTATATAATTGCTATGAAAGTTGAAACAATATCACATGCCCAATATTATTGAACTGAAGATTGCGCCCTCTTTGAGTGGCTCCCAGGGCACATGCCCTTGCCTGACCCACTCGAGTTATACCACTGCAGAAACAACTTTAGTAACTGAATACACAAATTTCTTTCTTCTCTCCTTAAGTGTAGAGTGGCTCCCACTTCAACTGACAGTGTAATCTGAAATGGTGTTTTTCTTTTAAGGATGATTTTGGTCAAAATTTCAGCTGTTTAGTCAGTTTCTGCTCGTAATCATATACAAGGTGTATGTATCTGACTGGCTCATCTGGTTTATTTCAGTGTGATCTTTGACCTCTGTCTGACAGGCGTGACCTCTGTGGAGAAACACTGTAAAAGAAAGTAATGTAAAAATTTTCCCCTGGCTGACCTATCATCCTCTTAGATAACAATTGCTTGACTTTGATATTTTGGTATCAATTTCGCACATTAATAAAAGTAGGACAAGTTAACAATTATGCACCTTCATCGTTGATAAAAATGCAACAAGTTGTCTTCCAGCAGTTAGACCTGAAGATACTGCAATGATGAACAAGAAATTGGTATTTATTTCTCAATTACTGACCTCATGCGGTAGTATATCAGTCTTTTCTATAGAGGGAGGAAATCTGCGACTTTCAATGTTGTGTCTTTCAGGTGTCGAAGGATGAATACGAAAAGGACATCGGCTTGAAGATGGGGGATGAGGCAGATTGATTTTTGCTTTCTCGTAGTTGCTGACTGCAGCTAGATAGATGTTGCATTTATCCCAAGAGATGCATATTCTGGGATGTCACTGGAAAGAAGTTCATGACATAGGCTCGGTTTCATAGAGAGTGTGCTCTGATGGAAAAAATATTTGATGGAAACAACCAGAGAGCGCTCATTGATAGGCTGAGAAGTCAAATCGTAGGATTCTGAAGGAGGTCATGTTTAGGTGATAAGTCAGACTTTGTGATAAGTACTCGGGAGAATGTGCTCGGAGGTGTACCATGTCATTTGAGAGAGATAACCTGATTGAACTCATAGTAGGGCACTAAGAAAGCTACAAAATAGTGCTTCGAAGGAAACTACATCTGGATAATGATTCAAATGCCTTAAAGAGAGTGCTTTGAGGAAAGTCACTTCACTCTGACTGATGTTTATTGCAGGAGCTCAGACATTTCGGAGAGTGCTCTTAGGGAGATCATGTCTGGGGAACAATTCATCCTTTCAGATAAGGGTGCAAATGCTTCAAAGAACGTGCTGATGGTGTCATGTCAGCGAACTAACTTAATCAGAATGACCTTCATGAAAGGCGCTCAGATTCTTCAAAGGGAGTTCTTTGAGTGAAACCATGTCTGGGAGGTGACCAATTTAGATTTGAACTTCATGACTAGGGACCCTCCTGGTTGAAAGAGAGTGCTCCTAGGCAGACCATGTCATGGAACTTGTGATTTATGTTATTATCTAGTGACCCATTTGGCTAGATTTCCATAGTAACAGAGGTTTCCAGAATTTTTGACCTCATTTGAATTTTTGACCTCATATGAAGTTAGAGGGTAATGAAAAGAACTGTCTTGGTGTACCCTCCAAGAGTTCTTTATAAACAGCAATAAGAAACAAAAGATCAAGATGTGGCATTTGTGGGAGTACTTATTGATTGCAAATATCTACTAGAATAATAATTGACTGAGTAATGTCCATCCTCCAATGACTTAAGTCTCATATCGATTGTTGGTAAACTTCCAAGATTTTCAAATCTGATGGCCACAAATGACATTGTTACATCATGTTGTATTTAATATGTGTATGGAGATGTCTCCATCAATGGAATTACTCTGCAAGAATGTAGTTGATCACTCAATGCCATGCTAAGCCAGAAGAGGGACTCAGCTTTTGACTTGTCCTCTGCAGAAACTATCAACAAAATTCAAAGTGTATTGTTTAATGGGCAGTTGGAAAAAATAAACTTTGAATCAAGAGACAACACATACATAAGGCAATTTCACTTCTTACATTTTATTTCTCAATCACTTCCCCTTTGTCAGAAAAAATACTGGTTAAAATGGGTCAAAGTGCTGTGTTTGTTATAAAAGTAATTTTTTTTATGATACTAATGGTAGAGAGAGAAATGAGAGCTTTCAAGCAAGAATACAAGATTGCGATAACAAAACAACAAGCCTCACCATCAGCTTTGTCTTTCATTGCTACACAGGTAGCATCTGATGGGCTTCAAATATAAAACACATTTAAAAAAAAAAACATGTTCAAATCTACAATAACTCATCAATCCTGTCTAGTTGTTCCTCCAAAATTCTAAGATTTGACTTTAAAAACTGAAGATCACATGTAACAATCTATTACTATTTCAAGTTCCATTACTTACCTGCACAGTGGAAAGTATCTGAATGGCATTGCTGCACAAAACATTTGATTAAAATGGCATCTATGTTTGGTCTTTTAACATCATTTTATTTATCGAGACCTCTAGGGTTGAATGTTTTCAACTAAAGTAGGCTTGCCACATTTTTAACAATATCTGCGCTCAACGACACCTTTAGTCTATGAAGCCTGTGAAGATTTTTACACAACGCACACTTTGAACAGTTAACAATATGTTGACATTGGCAGTTGCTGTGATTTCTATGGGGAATCATTTGTGCAACTGGAGCAGCATAGAATATCAAATCACTTTTTCTTGTAACTTTTTTGACTAAAGCCACCTTTTCAGAGAAAATTTATCCGCAAACAGTTAGCGAGCCTTTGATTCTGAAACTTGTAAACATCGTAAACTAACTTCCAATAGACTGCATACCTTTTATATTCACATTGTTTTTGCACATACAGGAATAAGTCACAAGTTGTCTGTACGAATCTGAGGAGACATTCAGTTTAATACAAAATAAGAATTAATTTAAAGTCTGATTAAATCCTGGGGAGACACCAAAGTTGAAGGAAACACTGATTAAGGTCCGGGGAAGGTTCCATTCCAGATTCCAAAGTTCAAATTGAGCTAAGAAAAGGTGACTTTACTACAAACTTTGATATTACATGTTGGAGGCAAGAACTATTTAAGCTTGTGTAAAATCTTGAAATGGATAAAAGGTATATAGTCAGACCAAGTGATGACATTTCATTCTGCTTTGAATGACAGTAATTTCAAAATTTGTGACACATGAATAAATTGCAAATTTGAAGCTTTCTTAATATTTTGATATCAAACAGCGAGAGTTTCTTTTCTTTTTTCTACAAGCAGGGTTAGCTTAAGGACAACCAACTTGTCTCCTTTCACCTAATGCAAGATTCCACTGTTTTTAAATCTGTGTACATACATTTCACCACTTTTAGAAATCATTTGTAGAGGAATTCTGACTCTTCTTTCATGTAGCAACCATACTTGCCCAAACACAAACTAAATATTGTGACCTACAATAATGACGCCCATGCCAAAGGCTGAATATAAGTAGCAAATATTGTGTATCTGATACAACTTTAGGCACCACTTGATCCCTGCTTTTGAAGATTCCAAAGAAAGTTTGGAATTTGTCTCCACATAGCTGCTCAGAATGACTCAAATTGCAGGTTTGAGGAACTGTAGAAATGAGCTCAATATTGCAGATCTGAATCTAAGGTCTTGTTTAATGGCTCTTGTATAAAGTTTTTTTAATTTCTCATATCTAGTGATCCTTGAATTAGAAAAAAAAATAAAAACTTGAATGACACTGACATAATAGTGGGAATTAAAATTAAATTAATGCTCTAAAAATACATGCCTGGAAGGACAAATACAATGGAAAAGAAACAAAGGATTGATAACAGTGTAAATTGAATGCACAAAATACCATCATGAGAAGAGAAGATGTATCGATGCAATAGTTTGGTGATGTTGCTTTGTTCAAGCCCTTTGTGTACCCGATGAAACCATATATCTAATATTTACAGTTCTTAGTAGGGCTTGAAGTCGATCATGCCTTCTGCCAAACACAAACCAGGTTCTTGTTTGTGACTGAAACAATATATTTACAGTCTGAGCTGATGGAGACGTCGTTGACTATAATCCTGTCCTCTTGGTCATCTTTCTCCTTGTCATCCTCCTTTTCTCCCTCTTCATCCTCTCGGCTCTCAGGCCATGGGAGAAGCTGCAAGAGGATAGAAAAAGAAAATTAAAAAAACAAAATGATCACCTGAAAACCTGGACTGACAGGAAAGCCCAGGAGCATTTTTGACAAGGTTTTTTCCCAACTGACCATCAAAACCAAGCCCATCTCTGATAAAGTATTTTGCTCAACTGACAATAAAACCCAAGCCAATCTTGGATATGGGTTTTCCCACCCCTTGCCTCTTCCCCACTTCTCCTTGGAGGTAAGAAAAACCATATGACATGAGGAAAGTGGTGTAACTGTTTCAATTCAAACACTGCAGTCACATTCTAAAAGCTTATGTTACAAGTCACAAATACCTGATTTGGCTTAAAAGGTGCTTTGATTTTGGCAGATTCAGCCAGTTCTGCTTGTTTGAAAACATCATAAACCCAAACTTCTCCTTGATCATCACCACTGACCAAGACACCGCAACCTGCAAAAATAACAAAGTAAACACACTGGCAGTTATGCAAGTTAAAGTAAGAATGAGATCTTACCTTACAGTGAACACATCAATGTATCCTCAACAACAACATCATGCTGCTTGTAAATACATGTGCCATCATTTCTCATTTTTAATTGCCAAAGAAAAGAAAGTAAAACAAATCAATTTGTCTTTCTAAATGCTATTACAGTCTAAAAGCAGTTCTATGAATGTAACACTTCAGTAACAGCTGGCTTACCTATCAAGCTGGTTAGTGTGACACGGTTTGCTTACCAAGCCAGTAACTAACTCCTAACTTTGGCTTGCCTGTAATGCAGGTTAAACTTGCATGGTTTACCACACCAGTTTGCTAGCCTTTCTTTGCCTATCATGGAGGTTAGTATTGCATGGCAAACCACACCAGTCTCCTAGCCTTGGTCTGCCTATTACGCATGGTTTACTTACCAGGCCATGTTCCAATGTCGAGATAAACGCTGTCTGAATCACACCACTCCAATGAATAGACTGGTTTAATGGTGACATCTTTCTGGGTGCCCTTCTTTAGACCTCTGGCGTCCTTGAGAGACCAGATATGAATAGAACCATCACAGGCAACTTTACTTGCTGGATGAAAAACAAAAAAAGAGTGCCCCTCAGAGAAATAACAACAAGGGTTACAATAGGGGTTATATTAACATGTGTCACAAGAGCTCTCTTGATAATGAAACAGCAAGAGAGTAAAGAAAACTACAGAAAAAAATCAGACTGAAACTGTAGAACGTTTATCAGAAGACTTTGTGACTTTTGAGGTTCCTGCAAAAATATCCAAAGAATGAATACAACAGTTAGCAACTACAATTCAAAAGAAAATTCTGTATGTACATAACTAGTGTCCTTTATACTGTCCTATTAACTCGGCCAACAGGCTAAATAGATGGATCACATACTTCAGACACGCTTCATATACATGAAGCAAATCTTTTAACTTAGAAAATTAGAAGTGTGTACTACATTTCATAACTTTTCCATGTGTTCTGTCATTTATAGTGTCGATGGTAAATGCAACCTTTGTAATCATGTATGTATACCTGTGTGTGTGTGTGTATGTATGTATGTATGTATGTCTGTGATGCTCTACCTTGGAAACATGTATCTCAAAAAGGGAAGCTTGGACAGATCTGATATTTGGTATGTAGGTGTAAGACACTGAGTGGAAGAATCCTCTAGTTTTTTATGGCGGTCAAAGGTCATTTGGGGTTAAATTGTGAAAACCTTGTAACCACCACATCTCAAGAAGGGAAGCTTAGGTAAATCTCATACTGAGTATGTACCTTATTGAGTGCAAGAAGCCTCTTGTTTTTGGTGGAGGTAAAAGGTCACTTGGGGTCAACAGGAGTCAAACTGTGAAAACCTTGTGAACACAATATCTCAAGGCGGGAACCTTTGACAATCTCATACTTGGTATGTAAGTGTGTCACATTCAGCAGGAGAACCCTATCGCTTTTGGGAGGTTAAAGATCATTTGGAGTCAACAAGGGTAAAATTGTGAAAACATCTCACAAAGGGAAGCTTTGCCAAATC
Organism: Stichopus chloronotus; assembly: GCA_021234535.1. Classification (NCBI taxonomy): domain Eukaryota; kingdom Metazoa; phylum Echinodermata; class Holothuroidea; order Aspidochirotida; family Stichopodidae; genus Stichopus; species Stichopus chloronotus. Next base: position 15,595,145 of record CM037837.1, on the reverse strand, counting down.
TCATACATGGTATGTAGGTGTGCCACATTGAGTAGAGGAACCTTATGGTTTCTGGTGGAAGTCAGATGTCATCTGGGGTCAAGAGGGGTCAAATTGTTAAACCTTGTAAACACAATCACACGATGTCTCAAGGAGAGAAGTTTGGAGAGATCTTACATGTAATCTGTCTGTGCATCAAATTGCAACACTGTGACATGCAGTTGTGCATGTTGAGACATGATACATATCAGTCATCATTTTTTCATTTGAATCTGATATATTCATAAAAAAAACCTCATGATGAAATCATCAACCACAATGGATTTGTGCATTCTGGTTGTAAACTGTTTGAATTTTTCCAGGCCTGAAATATGAAAAAAAATTTCATGAGTCCTCCATGATTTTTCCAGGCCACAAGAAACCCAGCTACAACGCTCAGCAACTTACCGATGAGTTGATCCTTTAGGAGTGCCAAGCCATCTATCATGTCGCCCTCTTTCTCTTCATCATCCTCACCCTCGTCGTTGATTGCGGAAGCAAGACGTGCTTTACTTGGTAACAAGAACTCCAGGCTGTAGTGCCTAAAAATTCAACAAATTTATTGATCAGTAGATTAATTGCATTTGAACTTGTTCACAAGGTATGAAATACAGGAATGCAGGTAGACTTGAGTCCCTGCGATGGTCAATACATTTTCTATTAAAAACAAAAATGTCGTACTAAAAGCTGAAAATGTGGTACGATTTCCCAAAATACAGTCTGTAACATGTTCCACCAACTTTGGAAAGTGGGGGGGGGGGGGAATGCTACCTGATGGCTACATTGCAATCGAGTCTCCTAACCAATGAATTCCATATCTGCAGGAAAAGCATGGAAGAAACAATTTGGGGAAAATTAAAAAAAAACCCTAGCTTACACAGTAATTGTGAAAACTAAACAGAACTAAATGCAGGGTAGTATACTGTTCTTAGAATAAGAATCAAGCACTTTTCAAGGTAGAACTTTTGCTTTTAAAGGACATCAGACATTGACTTTCACCAAATTTAGCTTCATAATCTGGTCCTAATATTTGTAGCAGATAATAAGTAAAAATGTCTAGCAAAATTTAAATCACTGAACTTCAAGCACTTTGATGCAGAAGAACAAAATTCAAGCACTTTCAAGGTCTTGAATATGACAAAGTTTCCCTCAAATATTTTCAAGCTTTTCAAGGTCCTCTGCAGACCCTGCAAATCTTTCTGAATAGCGTCAACAACAAAAATGAAAGTTTTCAACTCACTTCCTTGTGGGTAATAAGTGATACAGAAGCAGACAAAGCCACTTGACGAAGAAATCCAAAAGTTTGATATAATCTAACCAGGTTAATTCATGCTTGATTCAAAATACTTAAAACGGTATTGACCTCACATTATAAATATTTTACCATTTACTAAACTTTCCATGAAAATGACTGAAAAGAAATCCTATCTTCAATTCTGTCTGTCAAAATACAAAAAGTGATTTCAGAAAATTAATGCCAATACTGAGATCAACCATAGAAGTTATGCAAGCCCAGACTACAAGGCAAAACTTCGTCGATGTTTGCTTAATTAACGGTCAGCAGCAATTTCAAATGCAGCAAGCGATACGCATGTCCATTTACATGCATTACAGTCACATTGTGGAGTTTCTTATTGACAGCCAGCCGACAGAAGATTTGATGGCAATGTCAACCTCAAATGTAAGCAACTGCTTCAAATGTAGAACAAACTAAAATCTTACTTTTCTCTTTTACTGAAAGCATTGGTATCGATGTTCCATCCATAACAGCCGTTGTCACAGCCAGCGAGCAAAAAGTCGGCTGAGGGCACCGCTATCAAACCAAGGACACGACCAGGGGCAGATAAGTTCAACAGTTTCCTGAATGTAAAAAAAAAAAAGGAAACATCAGGAACAGAACTGTGCAAAACCATGTAAAACACACTTACTGAGAAAACAAAAACGCTCACTATCGTTAACCTTTCCGGATCTCTTACCTATGTCTACACTTGAATTCAGATCCTTGAGGTGTGCCAATATCCCAGATGACAATATCTTCTGATCCACCTGCACAATAAAAACAACATTTCATCAAGAAACGACCGATGGCACAATAATACGCGAACACAAGGATCTTTCAAGATTACATGTTGCAAAAATAACATTGGGAAAGGCAGCAGTGAAATTAAAAAGCTAATTAAACTTCTGCTGGTTCTCAGGTCGACGACTAATAAGCGAAATATATTTATTCTTTCCGACAATTAAGGTGTCCTACTGAAAAAGTAATTCATACAGTTACCGTACAAACGCAATTTTATAGTTTATGTACAATGTAAACATGGTCTACACTGGATTGTTTACAAAGAAAATTTGTCGTCAGATATTCCAATAGTAAATGCTGTATTTGAAGAGAGCATCAATTAATATGGTGTTCTGACATTGCACCAATATGGCTACGCATAAGCGCAGACAACTGGGGTGTCAGATGGCTGCCAACATATTCATAATTCAGAAGTTGTGGGGTGTCAGACAACTGCCGACACCGCCATGATGCTGAAATGTTGGCTATTAAATGACTAGCAACATTTCTCTTGACACAGGAAGAATGCCAGCATACTCATAATGCAGATATGTGGGTGGTGTTGAATGACTGACAACATATCACTGATGAGCACAGAGATATCTGATAAATACCAGGTGTAACTAATACAGTGTAACATACAATTACATTATAATTAATAATAATAACATAACTTTTACATACATACAGTTTTTATAAATAACGTAATCATAATGTAGATATGTGGGAAGTTGGATGACGGTCAACCTACCCTTGATGCATATGCGAATATCAGATGACTGTCAACGTACACATAAAGTAGACATGTGGGGTGTTGCAAAAACTGTAAAATATCCCTGATGCATACACTAATACCGGATGTCTGTCAACGTACTCATGACACAGACATATGATGCAGGCCACTGGATGAGTGCCAACACACTCATTATCATACTACAACAGCCAGACAAAGTGCAATATGTGCATTGTAATGACAGAGTGGCCACATACGACGTGAAGGCCAATTAGATGTTGACTTACATATTAGCCAGGTAGGATGTGATGGGTGGAATGTGATGCAGTTTACTGGTTTTGATTTTCTCTCCATCTTAATCTCTGCATAGCAGAGAAGTTGTTGAGGATGGAGTAATTTGATGGTTCCCTTGGTGCCAGCTGCTGCGAGTATATTTGTAGCCTTCTTCTTGCCATCAACATCCATCTCCAGCGTCGTCCAGGCGATGCAGTAAAACTCCTGACAGTGGTGAAATAAATCACATTTCACTACCTTACATGTTCATATGCAGCGTTCAAACAATGAATAGTCCTTTCAATCAAAAGGACAATTATCTTTTCTCATTTTTTAAGCAGGTATTAAATTACCGACAGGGACCATGATGATCATAAGTAACAGGTGAATTCCAATTACTTCAAAGATTGGCAGAAATATTCAGACTTTGAATAGCTACCATGAATACTATTAACAGATGCAAATAAGCTTAATTAAGAAGATAAGTGATGGTAAAACATATGGTGGGTCCAGATTAGTGTTAAACTACATTAATAACACCAGCTTATGTAATCTATGCTGGGTCCCCATCTGCAACAGTAAAATGGCATGAAACTATTTTACTGGAAGATGGAATAATTCCACACAGTTACTCACAACAGATAACAAATACTTCAACAAGACTTTGACATAATAAAAAGTCAAACTGAAGATTTATCGGCCAATTACAGACTCACCTCTTTCTCTTTGTTATGCTGGTACTTCTTCAGGACAATTCCAGTCTTACAGTCTATCACACACACAATGTTGCTACCACATGTTGCAACGCTCCATGTACTGTTACCTATCGAGGACAAAGAAAAGAAGAATAAAAAAGTTGACTTGAGAATATCTTTGCATCTTCATTGTACTTTCAAACAATAAACGTAAACATTGGAAGTGTATTTGTTCTCCTTCGTAAATTTCCCCTTGCAGAACTGAGGAGAGCCTAGATAGGGAAGAAGTTCCATACTACAAATAGCACTGCCTAAGGCACTGAAGTAAACCACCATAGTGTTTCCATGACTGGAGAGATATTGAAACCTACATGACCTTTGACCTCAACTTCTTCAACATCAATGCAGTTTCAGAGAGAGAGATCATTGTGACTGAAGTTTCATCGTTAGTCAAGACTAGCAGGCAACATGTTGGGTCACCATGCACACACTCACATACTTCAATATCATTCTCTTCAATCTCCAGCAAGAAAATAAAACCACAAGGAATCAACTGTCATGCATTACAAGATTAACAAATAATCACAGCTGATATTTAAAACAGAATATTTAAGGTTGATTTTACAGACATGTGCATGTAATTGTGCTTTGACTTAAATGTACTTATCAGTAGCCTACTTCATGCATCTGCCAAGCTAACATGGTCTGTATAACTTCAGAGCAATCATGTAGAGGGCTTTTACGTACTTTCAAGTTTATCTCTATCTCTGATCCCAGGTGACCATCAAAGCAATTAACAATGATGAGAAAAATATAAAATCTCCTCTGGTGACTCTTCACAGAATAATACATAACATTCACTAACTTTCATGGGCAAGTATACACATCATACGTACTGATGATCCTTGCTGTGTTCCAAATGACATAAACTACACAGTACTCACTAAAATAAACTCAGGACAGTGACAAACCTTACCTGGTTGTTCTGGATTGGGTTCAAAGGCACATTTCCATACATTGGTCATGGTATCATTTGGATCGTCTTCTTTAGAATGGCACCTTAACAGGTGGACTGGTTCGTATGCCACTCCAACTTCCTGAAAACCAAACAGAGGTCTGCCAGATAAAAGTAGCCGATCACTGACTTAATAATCTCTCCCAAGCATGAAATAAGTCATGTTTGGTGAAGCTGGTTTCCACTTTGAACATCCATCGGATAGACAGAGGCATTGTACAAACTGTTTATCATAGGGCTTGAAATAATATCTTCATCATCTATAATTTTATTTTGTGATGATTGGAATAGGGTATGTGCTTCACAATGTTGTATCCCAAGGATGCTGTGTCAAACATTACATCATCATACTGATAACATTGGCTGGATAATGACTGACATATCAGATGCACACATAAAATGTATGGACGGGAGGGAAGGAACGGGTTGGACTCTGATCACGGAGCTAGAGCAGCACCAGGGTAAATGAATAACAAAAATAGGGTTTGGCACCATCAAAATGTGGGGAAAGACGTAAGGGCACAGAGGGAAAAGACAAGCAATATATTTCACTAGATGTTGCAATCCTGCTGGGAAGGGGGGGAGGGGAGGACAGGGAACCAAGAAGGAAATAGGGTGATCCATGGGAGTTGAAAATTGGACAAACACCTTGGCACTGAACAAGAAACAAAATAACAATCCCTCCATTCCCCAGTGACTGGGCTGCTTGTCTATTAGATACAATAGGAATACATGGCTATATACGCACACTGTCTATTCACTTAAGAAAAAAGGCAAAATGTAGATTTTCAGTTCTCAGAAATTTTACTTTGAACTGAAGTAGTAGGCTGTTAACAGTGGCGATGACTGAAGTAGCATGATGTCATCGAAGGTGCTATCAGTATTAAGTATCAGGCCATGATCAAAGATGAACCCTGTATGAACTAAAATGGAACCGTTTTCATCGGTTCTATTAGAATGACCTAAAGTACAATACTGTTTTTAGTGGTCTTGTCTTTGACTATCTCCTACAGGTGTATTTCACAAAAAAAAAAACGACTTCAACAATAATACCCAAGTAGCATTTAAGTTTTTCATTCATGTAGCAACAATTATTGTACAACAAAAACATACATAGTGTAGAGGGCTGCATTACCTGCATCCCATCAACTTGAGGAGCATCTTTTTTCTCTTCTTCAACAACCTTTTCTTTCTCCACTGCCTTCTTCTTTCCTTTTGTGGCTTTCTCCTTCTTTGTCGGTGAGGCTGCTTTCTTAGCTTTGACAGTCCTTTTGTCTATTTTTTCTGATGGTGGTGGTGGCTGACTAGGTGTGTTGCTGCTGGGAGGTTGTGCTGTTTCACTGACAGAGGTAGAAGCAACAATTTCAGGCTCTGGCTTTGCCTTCTTGGCTTCAGGTGCGGCTTCAACAGGTAACTCTGTGTGACACATTAATGGATGTTATAATGAGAATCAATTAGCAACAGATCAACATCATCACACAGATCAACCATTAAACCAACACCCATTAGCAACTGATCAACATCATCACACAGATCAACAATCTAACCAACATCAATTAGCAACAGATCAACATCATCACACAGATCAACAATCTAACCAACATCAATTAGCAACAGATCAACATCATCACACAGATCAACAATCTAACCAACATCAATTAGCAACAGATCAACATCATCACACAGATCAACAATCTAACCAACATCCATTAGCAACAGATCAACATCATCACAAAAATAAGCAATCCAATAAGCATCTTTTAGTAACAAACACATCAACACCATAACAAAGATCAACACAATTAAATCAACATTTATTTCCAATCATATCTCAATACTTTGTTCAATGTCTTGTAATGGATATATCTTCATATTGTATTTAATGTTTTGCTGATATCTCTTTCAACGTTCTAACTGAATGACTGGCGGTGGACGTATCTCAGTGTTTCATATTCTTTGTTCTTGTGGATACCTCTCACTGGCTTGTTTACTGTGAAAGGGTGTAGGTGTTATATTAAAAAAATGACATAATCAGGTTCGCATCACAATTTGCGACTCGTCAAAGCCCAATTGTGATTCCATTTCATGGGACCTTTTGAAGTCACAACTTTACTCGTGGCACACATTTGAGTGAGTTAAGTTTTCATCATACTCACACAGCAGTGTTTAACATCTGCTGATCAAAATGGGTTGACTATTAATTCAAATATTAGCAAAAGTGGCTAATTCATTAGCTCATCACTTATCTCATCTCTCAATGTTATAATAGATCTATGATCACTCTAACCCTCAGCTTGTCTCTTCTCCACAGTTCCTTGTTCCTCTGCATTCTGCAAGACCATTGATGCCACTGATGTTCCATTTCCAAAGTCTAAGGTCTGTTGTATGGTGTGTCCTCTCTCATCCTGTATCAGAATCTGTACCTTGTTGTTGATCGGTATCGATGGCTGCTCCAACAGTGGCTTCCGTAGATGCGAGGTCTGGGAGGCAACATGTTTCTCAGCTAATGTCGTAAGCTGCAAAGAGAAGAAGATGCAGAGGTGTTTACGGTTGTAAGAAAAGAAGCAATGAGATAAATGAAACAAGACAAACATCAAGCGTGATACAGGATACTCATAGACGGATAGGAACATCTGTGAGGGGGCAAATGTTCTTTCCTTCAACTCTATGGTGATAAAGGATGTGAAGATGGATAGTTATCACAGTGCTTGTCCTTTCACCTTTGATGGTACCATAAATATGAAGAAGTATGCAAATTTGTGACATCAAAAGGTGGACTCGCATGATATGTCTTATCTTATCCTGTTTAAGGACAATTACGAATTTTAAATCCCCCGAGGGTTTTATTTTGGGAGCATACATCTTCTTCTATAAAAATATTGATATCACATACCAATGTGTAAGCCAGATGGGAAGTAATAGAGACAATATGTACATATACCTAACCAAAGAAATGCTGACACTTTGCAGCAATCCACATCATCACATTCGCATTTTCATCAAACTTTGAAAAGCAGTTTCTCAGAACTGCTAGTAGATAATAAACACAGTTACAATGGATTGTAACTCATGGGTTCCTTCTACCAGTTCTAAATGAAGCCAGTTCTTTTCCACATGCATGTCACACGACCTTACAGGATCTTCAGAATTTGAATAAAATACTTTGCAGAGAGACTGCATTCAAAAGTATCACACTGCATCATACTCTAGATGCACAAAGACCGCATTTCATCACCTACCATGTAATTCGTAAAATCGACCAAAGCGTCGGGTCCAAACTGAATCTGGGTGTTTAACATTTCAATGAAACTTTCTTCCAAGGTTCGAATCTCGGCTTTGGACATACAATCCTTCAGTTCGGCCAAGAAGTTTTCATTCCACACTTCGGTCACCTAAACAATGTCCAAGTAAAAGAATTTATTCATCATGGGTATTGATTGCATCGCTACTAATTATCTGACAGGCAGCAAAGATACAAATGTAGCAGAGAAATTGTCCGCTGTCATGGAGGAAATATTTGCAATGATGTGAAAAGTTTGCAAAATATCCTTAAAAAGTAAATGAAACTACATGGGGGGGGGGGGGAATTGATTCAATTGCTCTGTCATAGTTTGAAAACATGTCAGAATCCTTAAGAAGGCACATTTACATAATTCAAAGATTTAGAATATGCAACCTTGGGCACATCTCTCAGTGGTAAAATGCATAAAGGATTTACAAGACTTTGTCAAGAAACAAGATTTACAACTGCATCAGAAGAAAATTTAACCTCAAAAAGTGAGATGCACTGAAAAGAAAGAAATGACTTAGTTCTCAAGAATACCGACTGTTTCAGTGAGATTTTGTGACTCCTGCTTACATTCATATCTCTTGCATAAATCCACTGAACCTACATTTGTTGAGTCCAATCTTCACTACGATATCAACAAGGGGTCACCATTTTGAAACTTTGCAAACCTTAGTCAAAGCGTTTTACAAATTTGAAGATGCTAAGTCAGCTTGGAAAATCAGCTCCATTTAAATCAGATGAACAAATTAGGTTTAAAGGCAAGATGCGAATGCGAACATCTTACCTTTGCCATTAGAGTGTCCTCCATGTTCTGTACAGTCTCACGAATGTCCACATCTTTACCGTTGAGTATCTTCAACTTTGGCAACATGTAGACGGCAATGTAGTGATCGGCAATCTACGAGAGAGAAACAGTGCAACATACATGTAAACAATCTTTATAATACAGTAGAAAGAAGGCAACATGCATGTAAACAATTTATCTCTATACAAATATATGACACTTCATGTACTGTATGTAAGCAATAAATATGAAAGAAATAACAAATGACACTTTACATGTTAGCAATCCAAATGAAAGGAATAAATATCACACAGCTAGACCATGAAAGAGATGCATGTACACACTTCTGTGTCCATGGGCCACAAAGTCTTACAAATCAAAGCAAAATTTGTGAAATGAATACTTACAATGAACAGTGCAAATTATGCAATGTCTACACACTTGTGATTACTATGTGTTGCTTTACTTATTAAGTTCACAACCAGCTGCAAAGCATACAGTGATTATGAAAGAGGCTGTGAGAATACTTCTGAACGTGAATGCTATCATCTATGCTTAACTTTTTTTTTCCTTTATATGGTAAAGTTTGAACAATCATTTGTTTTGAAGGAGCAATTTCCCCAAAGACAAAAAGATCCCGTCAAATGCTTTCCCAAGGGTTCGCAAACCTATATATGTAATTCCAGTGCAAGTTCTAAATATGAACATCAATATATATCACTTCATATTATATGATAAATATGTTTAAAAAAATATACATACTGCAAGGTATGTATTTGTGTGAATGAAAAAATTTCCTTTGCACAGGGTAGAACCTTTATTCAGATGTTACATCCTTGAATACAACAGTAACATCAGCAAACTGCAAAGAGACAATTTCTTTGATTTACTGCTAGCTGCTCACCGACAAGAGGTTGTTCTCAATATTCAGCTCCTCTAAATCAGGAAACTGCTCCAAAGTCGCCACAGATTTCAAATGGTTGTGATGGAGATTAAGAACCCGAAGCTTTCGCAATCCAAGATTAATGGGAAAACCGGAGATCCGATTGTTAGATAGATTGAGGACTTCCAAGCCGACCATCTTTGAAAAGACAGCAGGATCGAGTGTGGATATCTTACGCTTGGACAGATCAAGGTTGAGGACATCCTGCAGAGTAGAGCAGCCAGTGAAGTCCAAAATCATTCTCTCTACCAATGGACTGCTGGACCATGTCTTGGTGGGAGGTGGTTGCGCCATCCTTTAATTCCTAAAATATGGTGGGAGAGGCAAATGAGAACAAAAATGTGTAAAAAGAATATATCTTTTATATCATATGTTCTGCAAAGGGGTGTGACAGTTGATGCCAGTCTTTTAGGAGGTAGGGTCAACCAGAAAACTGCGCCCATTCTCCACTGGCATTACAAAACTACAATTACAACCATTACAACCTTTAAAATATGTAAATGACATCTTGAATAAAGTTATTTCTATTTTTCTCATTTTTTTGACACAAATAAATTCACATCCTCTGCTCCCAAACCAGAAACATCCATTGAGTGTTCCTGTTATTGATTTGGTGAGAATCAAGCACAACTGCAGAGCACCACATATGACAGCAGCAATGAAATGCAGGCTTCTGCTGTGTATCAACAGAAGTAAAGAACCTTCCCTCATATAATAGCATTCCGAATTGAAAAGTTTCACGTGAAACCAGTTTTGCAAATCTATGTGGAATAAGATCCTGTTACAATGTAGTGAATGCAATTATTTTGAAATGTCCTACTTACTGCAGATGATTTTGTTAAGTTTTCACTCTGTATGACACTAAAACTAGTATCCATCCTTTGAAAATATTGTGAGCAACATGAGAGTTCAGAAACAGCATTTATGGTACTCAAATGCCTCCACTCTACTGGTACAAGTTAAAGTGTTCCCATATCGCAAATCAGAACTGCAGGTTACAGCTGAGTGTTCTGTGAAATATATGCTTAGCCTAAGTTTCCTGTGTAAGAAATGACATTTACGTACTGTATATGCTGCACTGTATATGGATCAATGAATACAATAACGATAGCAGACCAATCCTATGTTGGAACACGAACAAAGCAGAAACAAAGAACCAATTAGTGCCAAGTTTCCAAAGACATTCCCCAGGAAGTCTACGAAGGGTTCACACAAGAAAAAAGAAACCCACACTGGTCTAAAGGTCGTTGTTACATTTAATAAACAAAGTTGACCGTATGTTGATGGGTGCATTATCATTTTGAGGAAGAGGAACAGTGATTTTCAAATCATCTGTTAGTTTGCAGGATGGTTAATGTCAGTAAAAAATGACTCCAGTACAGTATTGTTAGCATGTTCAAAGATAGGCACACATTATGTGATGAACTGTTCCCAATGGTATATCTACAGCAGATACTGTAACTATTATTTAACTACTGTGCTACATGCCATGAATGTTATACCGGTCATATGTGTTCAATGAAAATAGTACTTTGACATCCATACAATTTTTGAAAGAACTTTTTTCACCCAAAAAGAACCATTGTAAATTGTAAACCAATTAAACCGTAGCTCCCTACTGCTATGGTGTGAGGTTCTGCTCAGTCAATGCTCAATGAGCATACACTCAATACAACAAGCAATATCACATCCATCATAAACTGTACTGGTACTGTGTTAGCAGCTAAAACTGTGTTTCCATGACATTTTCTCGTACCATTTTGGAATCTTTTCTCAAATGACATAATGAGACAAGTGAACTATTCATCACTGACAAAAAAAGGTTGATTCATTATGGGTCAGGTAACAAATGTTGCTTTGGTTTACTCTTCCTCTAGACTGGATTGGGGTTTACGAAGTGAATTATGGTTGACTAACGTCTGCAGTGAATGGCTCTACTGTATGTCACATGTCATTTGTAACACAAAATGTATTTCAGTGACAGTGCCATTTGGGGATAGCATTGAGAATGATATTGTCAACAGGAATGACAACAATGACCAACACAAGATGACGTGTCAAATGTGGACAAACAAACCGAGCACTGATGTCAGATATGCATCCTTTGTCACATTCTCAAGTCAGTTATGGTACGGTTAATTTACTAAATGTGCACATTTTTCTTCTTCTCTTTCACTAGGACTTGAGGAAAGTGCATCCCAGGGACATAACATCTCAGAAGTGTTTCCGTCCCACAGCAATACCAGAATGTTTTGTGGTTTTGATGTAACGTACAGTAGTTTGGATGCTGACAGTAGATTAACATTAGTACTTTGAGCAAGTACACTGTCAGCAATAGGAAGTGGGCTTCAATAAACGCTGCATTGACATGAGCATGGAGACTTCATGACAAAAATGTCACAATGGTGTTTTTAACAGATTGAATGACACAATTTTGTAACTAGCCCTGAAATGCTTTCAAAAATATTGAATCATTGCAGTGAATAATGCACTGTTACCAATGGAGAGGAGTCTATTAGTATTGCATAGAAGTTTGTGTACTTCGAAATTTCATGAACTGTACAGTACACAAAACTTTAAAGCTGGATTATGAGTTGTACTGGCAATCGCCTGGTCACCTACAATATCTTTGTCTTTTGTCATTATTTCAGGGAAGAGCAAAAAGGAGAAAAGATCACCTGTCACAAAATCTGAAAGAGATCTCTGTATTCTCTTCCAGATATTTGACTATGAAAATTGTCTGCACATTTTTGTTGGCCCTACAAAATTCAGACTCGCCGAGAACACCTAATGTAATGTCAATCCCTGTTACTTGAAATCAAACAGACCAATGGAAATAAATATGAATATTCATGTATGCAAAAATGGAACTTATACAATGTTTATTTAGTGGCTGTAACACCTTTGACTTCACTTAGCAAACTATGACAAATTTTAAACTCGTATTCCAGCTTTAACAATTGCAGAGCCACAAAAATAAAAATTTCATGAGTCTTTCCAACATTGCAATTGCCAAATTGCTTCATGTAAACTAGTCAAATCAGTGAAAAAATGTTGGGTCTCTCTTTGTTTCTTACAAGACAAGCAATGCTTACAGTATGTACTGTAAGTACATAACTCACCAAATCCCAGCAGAAAGGGTTGAGTGACTTTAATACTGTACTGTAAGAACTAGAGAAGGCAATTATTTTGGATTTTAAAATGACTCTCTTTTCTTCTAGAATAATAACTGTCTTCTTGCAGTAAACTGGCAAATACTGAGCATAGCAACTTACACGGTTTACCACCAACCAACCTTTTTTTTTTTTTTTTTTTGGAGGACAGAATACTGAGCTTTTTCCAACAATGGTGCCTCAACAACTGCGTTGATAATTTCTTATTCTACTTTTTCTAAAGCACAATAAACTGACAAACTACTAAATCCATTATAGTCCCTCAACAATTATGAATAAGTTCTGAAATACTAAATTCTGAAATCCTTACTGACAAAACTAGGGTTTAAAGTTCAGACAATGTGGTTCAAGAGTGCTTTCCATCAACACCTCAAACAGCATACTGTACTGTAGATTTAATATTCTGTATCAATGTCTTCATCATTGAAGGAATGACCACCATGCCTGACAACGACAATTACGACTAGGGCAGCAAAGCCGATGAATCTCACTACTTCTGGTTATTTGATGCCCATTTGTAAGGATGTCATGAATATGTTAGAAACAGTTCAATTGTAATTGAAGAGAATAGCTGACGACAATCAGACAGGTTTGAATCTGGTCGATGTATCTGGTGTTGGTCTTCAGTTCATTTGCATGCCATCCATTGCTAACAATGTAACAAAGCAAATGTATTCCTTCATGTCAATTTTAACATTTTGTTCCATGTTTTGTCTCACCTTCTCTGAAAATGTGAGCGGCTAAACACCTGAAATCAAAGCATTGTTCTGAGCAAACTATTTGTGTAAGGATTAGTTGACTTAAATGATGTTGCTACATGAATGCTATTGAATGGGGAATTAATAGAAATAATAAAATACCTTTGAGATAATTGAACAGCAACTTTAGTAGGTCTTACAGTATTTGCACTAAATTAAACACACACCGGGCCATCTGACATTCTTCTTTGTACTTGCTTCTTTCATGATATTCTTGACATCATTGTTCTTCTGAGGTTGAGAATACACACAACTGAGTTGAAAACCTCAGTACCACTTTGTCCTTTACTATTACACACATCAATCACAGGGAATCAAGGGAGGACCTGTACAGCCCAGAGCTCACCTGTCCAAACAAAGGATCAAAACATCTATAATTTATGCAAGTACCGCATGCAAAACTATCCAAAAAGATCTACTTTTCCCAGGTTTCAGGACCTTTTTTGGTCAATAATTTGCAAAAAAGACTTTCAGTATTGTACGAATTTATTACAAACCTTAACTATTAAAAACTGTTGCTTACTGTACATGCATAGAAACATGATAGAAAAGTTTGATACAATTGACAATGGATTGACCATGACATCATTTTACAGCTACTGAAGCCTGACAATATCTGCACACATGTACAGTAATGTATTGAGATAGTAAGGCTAGATAAGAGTCATCAGATGCTATTTCACACTGAGCAAGACAAGTGATACTGTAGTTCTGAGATTAAACAATGATATTTCAAAAGAATGATCAAATTCTGTAACAAGATTTTATTCCAGACAAACAAATCATTTAGGGGTAACAGGGGAATTCCAGGCAGAGAACATGTCTTTGGAATTATTTAAGCCATTCCAAACTATTTTCATTCACATTCTTGACACTTTGAAATGAGCTTCCCATGGGTAACATAATATGTTCAACTTCCTGCCCAACAGAATTTCTAACACTAAGCATGTATACGAAGAGCACGGCCATTATGATGTAATTGACAGTGATCTCTGTGGCTTGTGACATAGTCCACGACCAGCTCTATTCCACGACGACCAACCGATTGTCCTACATAATTACTGTAGTACTTAGATGGCTTATTGCCCCGTATATGAAAAGGTTTACTCCGTATTTAATGAAGATTACGTTTTCCTCATCCTCAAGGTATTGTTCGCACCACCGTAAGCTGCTTGATGTGTCCTTTTGATGGGGGACTCTTTTCAAAGTGTTTTATCTCGATTTTATCGAATCTTTGTTTTCCATTTATCATAATTCCCTTTTTGGTTCCTTGCGTCAGCAAAGCAACCTATGCAGTCAGGTTGGCGTATATGTGTGTGTGTATGTGTGTGTGTGTGCATCTGTGACAATTGCTTAGGTACGCTCTAACTCAATAGGGGAAAGTCCGATGAAAGTCAAACTTGGTATGTAGGTTTGTCATATTGAGAAGGTGTACCCTTTCGTTTTTGGTGGAGGGCAAAGGTCATCTGGGGGAACTGGGGGCAAAAGTTTGTTTTGCTTGGGTACGCTCTAACTCAACAGGGGAAAGTCAGATGAAAGTCAAACTTGGTATGTAGGTTTGCCATATTGAGAAGGTGTGCCCTATTGTTTTTGGTGAAGGTCAAAGGCCATCTGGAGAACTGGGGGCAAAAGTCTGAAAACCTTGTTATGCTATGGATGCTCATATGTACCATCAGTCCCCCTCCAGTGCATCATGGAAGTACTGCTTGAGTTAGCAGTTTCTTGATCAAATGAAAAAGAAGCAGTGTTATGTGCACTCCTGTAGGTGGCCACACCAGACAAGTTTTGGCTGGATCAGTTTACCTCCTCGTGCCTGAGTGCTAATGTGTGCATTCATGTAAGTGTCTTTTCAATTAGTGAGGTGGGCAGGTAACAATGAAAGAAAATAAGTCAGTTGGTGTTCTTACCAGTTTAAACTAGACCCCAGTAGTTCTCCCCAGGGCATACTATCAGTTTATTGGACTTTAAAGGGGCATAGATGGGATAAGCCATATTGCAATTTGCAGAGCCCCTTCTTGAAATGAGAAATGCACAGCTGTTGTGTTTTGTAAAATGAATGGGATATTGCTGTATATTGCAGAAATCAACATCTTCAATTCATTGCATTAATTGAAATGGCTTCTTTGATATTTATGAACTCAGGCATATCATTTTACAGTATGTATATTCAAAGTACAAGGAACCATAGTGCCTCTAGGCAGTTGTGAAATCATGCAAAATACTTCTCTTACAGATAGTATGTAACACTGTTGATGGTTGGTCACATTAGTGCTATGGAAGTGGTTCCATGTGGGTGCATCTTTGTCATGTCTGGGGTCCAATGTCTGAAATGGGCCATTTTTATAGAAGCATGAAATATGTTTCTCTCTCTACAGATTTTATGTTACAAAAGTGAGAGTTCATGGTCAGAAATGGACCATATAGGCTATTGTACAAAATAATGCAATATGCTCCCTTTTACTTCATAATTAACATTATATGCTCTCCATCTGTGCAAGGAACCAGAGTGCCCTTGGGCTATTGTTTGTTCTGTTTTCAACTTCCCCTTTTTCCTGGATTTCAGTTTCTGTGATCTTCTGCAAGATCACCTGTGTGTGGGCAAAAGCATACGGCACTATGGAATCTTTGCTATAAACATTGTATGCTGTAATGAAAGGATGAAAACCATTTAAGCATGACACAAATCTTATCAGCAAGAAGCATTCGATATTGCTCCAAAACTTAAATTTGCTTCACAAAATGTTACACTTTCCATGTAACCAAATGATACAGTACATACATGTTTTATGTAAAAACAAAGAGTGTCAAGTGAAAATAAAACACAAAAGATTATGTTAAGTCTTCTGAAAATTCACAATCAGTATATCTTTCATAATTACAGTACTGTACAGTAGATGTATTGATAATAGCCTACAGTAATCACCTCAGCAAATGCCCATTTCACTGCCCATAAAAGTGCACAGCCGACTCTTGTTTACCACTGCGTTCATGTTATCTACGCAATAGTTCATTGCTAGTAAATCCTTGAGGCTTACAATATTAGATTCAAAATTTGAATTTGTAGAAAGATGGCTTTGTGGAGGGTTAGGGCTACATCAGAACTACTGCAGGACCAGGCCACACCACAGATTTGACTAACTTCAGGACTTTGTCAGAAATATCCAAAGTCTTTGATGACAACACTACACCCAGTCTATTTCGGAATTCAGAAGAACATTCAAGTGAACAAGCAAATATAGTTTGGCAGTCTAGCTGTACTTTTTAAAGACTGATTGTTTTTTTTTTCTTCTCATGTTACACCATTTACAGTGCTGTAGCTCACTGTACTGTATCATGAAATTGTTAGTAACTTGATGCAGGCAGTGGCAGAGGTAGAATCTATCCTGACATTTCTGTGTTTTGGTTTGTAATGCCTGATAACACTAATTAATTCCTCCCCAATAGGTAAGAATGCAGGAAAACCACACTGCCAAGACCCCCCAAAAACCATGGTCCGACACTGTACCTCTTTCTGAAAATCAAAAGAAGCTAAATAATGCCAAATTTTAGTTGATTTATGATCGTTGATGATTTATACATAATTTACATTACAAAACAATGGAATGTCATTTATTTCCATTTTCTTGTGCAATGTACACCTTAATCAAAGAGCATACAAATGAAAGAAGCAGAAGAAAGAAGCAAATGAAAGAAGTGGTGGAGACCTGCAAGAAGCTGGATGAGTTTCAATTGGTAGGCCACTGTTACAAGAATATATCCTGTAACCTAATACAATTCACCACACTACATTATTTGTAATGCAGATGCCAAAGCTACGCAGAGATGTCAGCATTCATACAGTACCAACAAAGCACAGGTGAGCAATTTACACCTCACAATGTAGCAGACCCTAACTTGCTGTACACTGATCAATCTTCAGACTTAAAGAACAAAGTTACACACATCCTTTCCGACTTGGCAGGAAATAATCTTTTTTGTGTGGAACTGAATGTAAATTAAGTGGAAACATGCTGCAGCAGAAAATCTTGTGACTGAACTCTTGACTAATATAAAGGAAAATAATGCATATAATGTACTGTACAGCAAACACTCATATTTTTAAAACCAATGTTTGTGGCTACTGTAGAATGATACGTCATTCAAAACAAGGAAGGGCAGTGGCTTTCTTTGCAAGTAATATTGTACCTTCAGTTTCTCACGGGTAGAAATTCAGTTATTTGTTGCTGAACAATAACTTATTCACCCAAATTTTCCAAAATTGAAATGATGCATTTTCCATTCCTCATCACATGCTTTTATGCTTTGAGATGAAGCTATTGCAGGCCTTGAAATCTGAGGCGTGCGAGTGAGATTGCACGCCACCACTCACCTCAATTCACTGTGAGGAGTGCGATTTTTTGCACACCTAGATAAAGAAAGACACTAAGATGAATGTGTTACAGTTTAACAAACAGCACACCTACCATACTCCTTACTTTCCTGAGGAATGTGATTTGTAACTCACCTGGAAAATCTAAAACTCAAGGCCTGCTATTGTAGATGAGACATTAATACAGTAGTTGAGACTGAATGATTTCACAATGGTTCAAGCTACAGTTTTTCTTTATATGGCATGTTCTACAGTAAATGCACTTTTTCCTATTAAAAGCTACAGTATGATACAGTACTTACTTAGTTTACAGTACAAACTATACGGCAGTTAAGGCATAAAGACACACCCAAAATACATGCACTATTGCCAAGATAATCAGTTAAAATTTAGGCCAGAACCATTCAGTCTGTTATCAGTCTACAGGAGCAGAACCTGTATAGCCAGTGCTTTTTTTTTCATGGGCTTTTTTTCATGGGGTGGGGAGTTATCAAACAAGAGAGATCAAAGATATTGATTGTCATCGTGGAAGAGGGGTGTGAATTTTGTGTCCTCAAGGACTGTCTGCTTTCATGGTGAACAGGTTGTGTAACGGAAACCAGTGATAACCAATTTGTTTCAATTTCAATGAAGAAAAATGAAAAAAAAAAAAGGTAAAAACAAAAATCGGTAATGTCGTAAAAATTGAGGGCAATTCTAAAATATCAAAAGTAAAATTGTGAAATATTAAAAATTGCAGTGACACATTTGTGGAAATATCAGCAATAATTGAAGAGATAAACCACCTACAGTTGATAGTGCTGTTAGGCCTCTCAGGCATTACAATTATTGGGGCTATGTCAACTTGTATGTAAAGTCTTTGAGGGAAATACCGGTTATAATTGAAGAATAATTTTAAGGCGTCCAATTATACAGGTTGACCTTTGCTTGAATACCGTGAAAGCTTATCCGAAGGGAGGGGTAAAAATTTTGTTTTTGGAAAGGGGTTCAAATGTAAAATGTGAGCTACTAAGTGGCATCACCAAATGCAGTAGACTCAGTAGGCTTCTTCTTTGCATTTTTCTGTTCATATAGGGACCTTGCCCATGAGAAATTTGAATTTGAAACATTGCTTTTAAAAAAGGAACTGTTCTCTGAAAAGAAAACTGACAGTGACACTGAAAGTGCCTAAGCAGTCAGGCCTTGATAAGTGATGATGACCATTTTTGTGTATATTTCAACTGGATTATTTACATGTTGAACAAGAGTAGAACTGAATATAGTAGAAGGGTGTAAACAACAAAACATAGCCTAGACCTCTTAAAATGTGTTGTGCACAATAACCCATACATGACAATTAGTACACCTAGCATTTTGCACTTCTTGTCATATAGGACTAAAAAGGCCCTGTAACCAAGAAAAGTAACCTAGTTACTGTCACTGTTAGCAGAGTTGAAGCCTACAAAGGCTACAGTAGTACAGGCTAGAGATAACAATAATATTAACACAATTGACTAACCCAGGCTACCAAAAGTAATAAAGATTAAGACCGGATGGCCTGCAAGTACAAATAACCTGTTACAATGCAGAATCTAGGCAGTGTATCACTTCATCACTGTGGGCTGCAACTCTGAGGCTTAGGAAGTTTGGTGTAGCCTAAGTTCCTCCGTTTACAGAAGTTGCCTTACATTGCAATACATGTTACCCAAACTACAGTAGGCCTAGACCTGAATGTGTCAGTGACTGTCAGCCTACCGTTACGCTACTGCGAAGTGCGATGTTGGCATGTCGCAGTTGCTGCAAAATATGTAATAGAATATGCAAATGCCAATCATAAACCTTTAAAAAAGCAACATGAAAATAATTACCTTATACTGGCTTATACTATAATAACAAACCTTTCTAGGCAGATCCAGAGGTTCCACAGGATTGCTTCTTCTGAGAATGCGTCGCTGTGCGTCCGCCACAAAGCTGTCATGAGGAAGTCTACGCGGAGACGCGGGCTTTAATATGAATAATCAGTAATGACATAAACTTTTACTGAAAATTCACCACCAAAATTTACTTATATCAAACTATTAAAGAATAAATCATTATAGTATAATTTAGGAATGATATTCAAATAGCTACTGGGATTACTAATGTAACGATTGTTCCAGAATAATCAATTCACACGTAGAAACGATTGATCCATTTCTAATTTGTAAATATTGACCCCTGTACTTGTCCTCCGAGATGGACTGATGGCATCAGCCAAGGAACGTGCGTACTGTACTGCACGTACAGCCCTGCAGCAGCAAGGTCAGGACAAATATACGTACTGAGAAAGAGTGTGGGGGTATTTCCAATCACAAGAGACAGTAGTATCTATTGCTGTGCTGCATATGTAGTTCTGACAACTGTGAATAATTGCTGACAAACTTATGACAGGCTCATCATAGCTAATTTCATCTTGCAGTACTGAGAGGTTGAAGAATGCTTGAAATGAAAAGATGATACAGTACCTGTGTGAAGGCTAGCCAACCAGCCTGTACAGTATGACTATGACAGTATGAGACCGGTAAGCTGTGTACAAGTGCCTTGCAATGCATACCAAATCTGGCCCACGCAGTTTATTCAGAAACATGCATTTGGCATCTGACCAGTGAGCTCCCTGATCTTACCAACTTTTTCATTTTTTGTCATGGAATGGCACCATATCTAGGCCTATGGGCAGTTTAAGCTGAAGTTTACAGTACTCTACAGTAGGTGGTCTTAGTCTTACACTAGTAACACTTGCAGGACCACCTGTTGTGAAATACAGTACCTGCAGCTTGGCCTACCCTATAATTCACTAGTTTCACACAAGTCCTTGCTGGTTTGTGAAGGTGAGTGCTCAAGAACAGTGATTTTGTAGGACGAAGGAAATGTGACAGTTTGTTAAAGTTTGGGAAGATTGCATTTTCTTTCCATCAGATTTGAACTTTCGATCAGTATTATTAATGAATGTGATACTGTACCTACGTAGTCTAGGACCCCTTAAATGTTACATGGTGTTTTCACGTCTTCATTGATTCGTGACAATTGAAACTGGAGAATTTTCTGTCATGTCATGAGTTGGCTACATTGCCATTTCCACAGTACCATACTGTACTGTAGTCTGCACGTCACATTTGTGGAGGGACCTTTAATTGTGTACCACTACGTACAGTACACCCCCCTCCCCCTGCACCTACAGTACTCATTAATGGGACCTCTGAGTTTCCCCAAGAAAAAGACAAAACTCTGTTTTGAACTATTTGCATTATATGGGGGAGGGGGGAAATTTGGCAACCTGACACAGTATACACACAGTGGTTGTGTCACGTTTTACATTATGAAGGAACAGGGTACGTGTCAGTAGAATAGTAGTTAAATGGATATGTGTAGTAAAACATTGTGCAGGTACTGGTGTTAAGAGGTTGTGACATGTTGACTGAAATGTAGTGGAAACTAGTTTTTCTGTTATATTTGGAGAATTGAAATCTATAACTGTCTTTGTTATCTCTCTGGCATTATTCAGTGTTATGCAATCAAAGTTTTAAGTTTCACAGTTGGAAGTCCATAGACAAAACTCTCTTTTATGTACCAGGTGACCTATAGCTTAGCACAGTATGACTCATATGGAGCTCATGACTCATACTGTATGGAGCTCATTTCATGCATGAGCTATCTGTTGAAAATTATTCGTAATGCTTCTACTCACACATACGTTCATGGATCTGTTAAAACTTCCACTATTTCCTGAGTAGTGGACCATTTAAGGTGTACAGACATTTTCAATTCAAGGTCCCATATGGACCCTACGTGCATGCCCCATATTATGAATTTCTGCAAAATGCTTCTCTTCCTACAGTACTGTACAGATTCCCTTGTACAGTACAATGTTGATGCTTTGTCATAATGATACAGTACTCTGCTAGTGGCACATACTTTAGCATGTTCAGGAATTTTTATGATCCAAGGCTTAAAATGGGCCATCTGGAAAAAAAAAACTAAAAAATATTTCTTTCCTGTAAGTAACAAAGTGACAGCCTGCTACAGATTGTCGTACAATTTAGCTCAAGTGGTATAAGTTAATGGGTTAGTGAACTGTTAATGGTGTTCTAGAAGTTTTGGTCCAAGGTCCAATGTGGGCCCTATGGCCCATTTCATGAAATTCTGCAAAATGCTCCCTATCCCCCTCCCTCCCCCCACAGATTGTCAAATTATACAGTATATCAGAATAATTACTGTACATGTGTGCAATGTTGGTGGTTTGTCATTAAATGATACTCTGTTAGTGGCACCTTAAGCGTGTATAGAAATTTTCGGGCTATGACTGAAGATGGACCCTCAGGTCTTCAGAGTATCAGTATGCCAATCATACTGTAGACACATTTAACTCAGTACCATTTTGACAAATCATGAGCATTGCACAAGAGAATTTGTAGAACTATGTAATTTGCAGAATTTCATTAAAAAAAATGTACTGCAGGGTCCACATGGTACCTTGGACCAAACTTTCCAGGAGAGTCTAAAACCTCAAACAGATCACTACCCAAGCATTATTGTGATAAACAGTAAACTCTCCTAATCATTCACTGAAGGAAGGGTTAACCAAATCTAGTATATTTTACAAATTGACCCTAGGACCCATCTTGAGCTCTAGACCCAAATTTCTATACATGCTTAAGGTACTGCTTACAGAGTACCACTTTGACAAATCTTTGACAAGCTACAGTATAGCAGAGGAGCATTTTGCAGAACTCCATAGAATGGGCCATAGGGCCGACATGTCACCTTGGACCAAAAATACTGTACCTGAACACCATGAGGGTAACCTTGACATTGTATCATTATGACATGCCATTTAGATTGTACAGTACATGACAATCTGTGGAGGGTGAGAACCCCAAATGGCCAACAACTTAAAGAAACACAGTGTGTGGAAATTTCAAACAAATTCATGAAAGTATGTGCAAGTAGTTCAAAGCTTTTTGCAATCTGGCAACATACTCGAGTCAATTCACCTTCTTTACTATGGTTGAATATTGTGTCAGGGAAAATGTGCAGTCACATTCATTGCTGAGTGTTCAGTTGGTTTGTCCTTTTCCAAAGGTACAGCACAGTATGGCTGATAAGAAATGTGGATGTAGTGGAATTCGCAGCTGTTTACTCTGTGAAGATTATAAAACAGTGAATTCACCAACGTATGATGGTGATGTAAAAGAGGTAAGTGTCAAATGCAATTGAAGCATGATAGACATGATCATTTTGTTTGGATTTAATTTCACTGTTTCAGTTTACTTGCAACCTACTTCATTAAATGGTATACATATAGTATTTTTGCAGACTTTCATGCATCAAAAATGGCAAAAAAAAAAGTCTTGAAACTCATTTCAAATCTGAAATTTTGAAAAAAACTCATATCGTGTATACAAATTATAAAAAGTGTTTTTTGATGCATTTAAGAAACAGTGCACCAGAAGGTCAATGAAAGAGATGTGATTGCCTCTACGCTTTAGGATAATTCAGAAAGAGAGTCATCACACTTTATGTACTGAATCTCACTGTTTATGAGAATTCAAATGTCAATGAAAAAGAGAAACTTCCTCTATGTGGTAAGTTTTGTACTTCAGTCCCTGAATAGGCCCAATTTTGAGTATATCTAGTGTTCACACATACAGTACTATATACTACTGAACTCTTCCAGCAGCAAGCATGGACTTACTGTGCACTTTGTAAAGAAGTTTGGTCAGAATTTGATGTTTCATACGACAATGAGGCTTGTCATCTGCATGGTGGCACGCACTTTGAATTTGACGGAATCACCGTTGTCAGAAACTTCATCACCCTGTCTGAAGAATCAAGCATCGTCAAAGAAATTGATAAGATTTCATGGAAACCATCCCAGTCAGGGAGAAGAAAGCAGGTACTATATATCTACTGTAGTTAACACTTTCTTTTGTTTTTTTTAATGATGTGTTCTGAATCAGATAAGTGCATGAATGATATGTACACCGAATTTTTATGTAAATTTTTATCATTCAATGGTAAATGTTAGACAATACATGTAATAATGTTCCAAGGAACCTTGCATTGTGAACTTATTTTGTTTAACTCTTCCACATTTATTTTGGTGGTGGTGGGCATGGAGGGAGTCCCCATATTAGCAAATTATTCATGTGCATTTCTGTCCTAAGGTGTCTGTATTCCTCGCTTTTAAGTCCCTAAAGTGATGCAATAAACTTGCCATGTTAACAGTGAAGTCAAGGTGGATTTTACGTCCATGTCCCATCCAGTAGTTCAGCCTTGCCAGTATTCTTTAATACAGTAAGTGCCAGATTGTTGCAATCATTGAGATTCTGTACCGTACAATTTTGTTTAGAGCTGGCAGCACCACAGCAGATACAAAACCTTAAAGGTATTCTCCATTGAGAGACATGTGAATGTTGTCTTTAATTGCTTACTGATTCCATGAATGGCAGGGCAAAATTCCATTTTGAACTCTCCAAATCCTTTTTTAGACCAAGATTAAACGAGAAGGACATCAGGACTTTTGACACTGTTAAATGAGAGACTATAATTGGGTAAACACCATCACTAAATTGAATTTAAATATGTTGTTTACTTTCCAAGATATTACATTTGAATTTTCAGGAAACTCTCATTTTGGGATTGTGATGAAAGCTTTTGTTCTCCATTGTATTGCATTGTTGGTATAGTTTTAACATTTATGTATTGATGCAAGTCATAGTTAAAATGATTTCATAATTGCATGATACACTTCAACACAAAATGTGCTCAAGTGTGTGCAGATTCATAGAAATTACAGGCAAAAAGATTATAGTTTAAAAGATAAATCTTCCCAGTCTTCAAGCTTTTTAAAAGTCTACAGGTTTAGAATGTGATTTCCAGAACATCAAGGTTTGCCACTTTTGAGGTTGGCAAGTCTGCTGATGAAGACATTGTGACATGCTCTTATTTGAGATTTACTGTACAGTAGTCTGTATATATGAAACAGCCTGCAATGACAGTCTCCTTCTTTTTAACTACGTCGTTCTCATTGAATCTGCCTCGAAAATTGTACCAGGGTCGGGGTGGTTTTCAAAAGAATGTCATTGTCAGTAAATTTGATGGTCTTTTTCAAAATTATGCTTCTGGTATTCCTCATTTAGATGAGGCGTATCCTTCAAAGTAGTAAATGTGCAAAAGGAATGAAATTATGCCGCTGTTTAAAAGTATAGCCTCAGATCTCCGTTGTTAACACTCTCTTTCAATGTGAAAAATGTCCTGCTTACAGACCCAAATTTGTTTAAACTCCTTTTGTGCTTCATTGCACACATATTCTGCATTGGCTATCTCATGCAGCATTATCGATCCAGGATGGATGCTGAAGATTTCTGACATTTTCTGTTAGCAACCTGCCCTGAGTCAGGTGATTTTATTTTCTCCAATATAAAAAGGATGCAGAGATACCCTTACGTCACCGGGTGTGCATTCTGCATTATTACCAAACAATGAAGAGGTGAATCCTCTTCAAATAAAAACAATGAGATTTGCATTTGTGAAAAACTTTTTCAACCTGATATTGTATTTGAAGTCACTAAGAAACAATCAAATAAAGATCACTTTGAATACATGTACTCAATTAGTAATAACACCATTATGAACTGAAGGAAAGTGCACAAATTTGTGTCCAGTGCAGAATATGTGAATGATGAAGGTGCAAAGAAATTGAATCTGTTACGCAGATTATTGATCATTGGCCAAAAATGGAGAGATGACATGGCAGATATCATCTCAACTTAAGATAACATCAGTTTGTGTGAAAGTAAGATCAGCAGGAAATGTATTCACTGTTCCTTGCTGATGTTGTGAATTGCATGATTAGACTGAAGGACACCTAGAAACCTTTTTGAGCAGCTTCTTTTTTGATGGGACCATGAAACTCTTCTGATTTTGATGCACACCGTACATCTGACGTGTTGTCTCATGTCAATACTGTCAATAATTTTTTATCTTCTTACAGGACTTTGGGCCAAAAGTAAACTTCAAGAAGCAAAAATTAAAAGTGGGGACTTTTACCGGTTTGCCATCTTTCAGCAAGAGAGTCGTTGCTAGAATGGCGAGACTGGATTGCCTGCAGAATTTTGAGCCTGTTGAACAGTGCCACCTTGAGTATGAACCAACGCGAGGTTCCGCCATCGATGCCCATTTTGATGATTGGTGGTTATGGGGAGAACACTTGGTTACACTGAACCTCCTCTCAGATTCTTTCATAGTCTTTCATCATCATCGCCATGCTCAAGAGATGGAAGATAACAGTTGCTTGCCACGAGTAAGAGTCTTGATGCCAAGGAGGAGTTTACTGGTAGTTGAGGGTGATGCAAGATTTAAGTGGAAGCATTCGATACCAAGGGATGCAATCACGTCCAGAAGGATCGCTGTCACATATCGCGAGCTCTCTGAAGAGTTTAGGGAAGGTGGAAAGCACGGTGAACTAGGGGAAGAGGTCATGGCCATAGCAAGGACATTTCAAGGACAAGTAGTTGAGTAATGCATTGATAGATACATTTTACGTATGCTGTCTGTAATGAGGGTATTATATTTAGTCTCATCACCTGTTTATACTGATGAATGTTTGGTGGACAAGTGTCATAGAAGGAAAGAAAATTTCTCATACTAAATATTCTTTAGAAAGGTACTTTTAATGGAGAAAACTTGTCACAATCAGGCAGGCCTGTAATCAAGAGGGTGGGGGACTTCATCCATAAAATTGTGTGCCACCTTAAAATATTTTGGTGTGAAAAAATTATGAAGATTGTTACTGTATGTGTGATGGTGACTCCACCCCTCCCATGCTTCTGCTACAGTAGGAATCTGATCTGGCTACCAGCTGGTATTCAAGAAAATTGTTCTTTTTAAGTTTCCTGTGTTGCAGGATTCACAGTGACATCATCACTAACCACCCCAAGTATGTGCTACTGTGTGTAAATTGCCTGCTCAACGTTCAACCATCTTGTTATATTGATCTGCACAGCCCTGGTAAATGAAACAGATACATTTGATTGGTGTGTTTCCTGACAGATGGTCCCAGCAGGTTTTGAGCAATATCAAGTAAATCCACAAAATCTTACAAAATTTGGCAATTTTAGCAGACTTAAATAAGTTTTAAAACCATAGACACTTCAATTTTGAATGTGAATTTTGATGTAAAATTTACACCTAAAAGTGTCATTTTTTGACAAAATATTTTGTGCAATCATACTGAGTAGTTACAGTTTTCAAAGTGTTTTTTAATAGAAAATTTGCCATGTATAATTGATTAAACTTTATATCATGTATGCTATGAGAATGCAACAGTGACAAAGTGTCCCATCAGTTAAATTGAGAACTTAAAGAGTGATGTGATACTTTAAGTGAATGGTCACCCTCACCCAATATTGGGCTAATATGTACATGCACAAAGACAAATGGGCCTAACGTCAGTGTGAGATACTAACATTGCATTGCAATAGTTTGGTTAAAATTGAAGGTGGATTAACTGAATCACATGCATATTTGCATATTGCATCCTTCATAGAAGTGTCAAAGAGGAACTTTCTTCTTGAATTTACTATAGCAAGGGAATCATAAGAATGTCACTACATAAAAGGAGAATAGTTTGTTGTGATACACATCTCAGCACATTCTCTCAAAACGTTCCAATAGCTAATGGCAAATAGAGTCAGGAGAGAACAGTAGACAGACAAAAGACCTGTTAGTTGCTTTCCTTACATTGGCATCCCACACGTAATATTCAGTGAGCAGGTGTATGCCTCTCCCTAGCATTGATCATGGTATGTTGCTGGAAGGTTATTCAGATGAGTGTTTACTTGCAGAGTTCAGTTAAAGGGAAATGCAGTCATTCAAAACTGAGTAAGTATACCCTCCCATGCTAATCCACGGATGGCTCTTTTTCATCGCTCGATATCATATTTGTCGGTTGTTGAATTTCTTAAATCTGCAGGGGTAACACCTTGCTTATCCAGTACTGATATTCAGCAACATCATGAAAAATACTCATAAGAGAAATGAGAAGAGAATTTGTAAGATTTGATGATCATTCAGAATGAAGTAGGGATGACTGCGTATTCCCTTTAAAATAGTGATGACCTTTGACCAAGCAAAGTTGTAAAAGTTATGAAAGATGTACTGTGTATCAAAACTACCTTTCCTCCTTTAGCTTTCATGATACATACATGATAGACAGAGGGGATGTTCCACTAAACTCATGAACATTATAAGTGAAAAGATTATAAATCAGCCTCTTGTTGCATGGCCATGTATGTATGTTCATCTCTGTGGAGATAAGAGGGAGTTTCGAAAGGGGCTCATTGAATTGATATCCATAAGTTTGTGAGGATTTTGAAGGGTACAAATACATGACATGCTTATAATTACAATAGCCAAGTTTCACATCCAGCAGTTGCAAAACTGTCAAAAGTTTGGAATTGTTGAGCCTGACTTGTACTGGCTTTTTGCATATGAATCAGCACTAATGTGAAAAGTGCCTGGTCATGAATTTTCAGAAACCAAATTAAATCATTAAACACTCACTCATTAATGTTCCTTTGAATGTAACACATGAGCATCCTCTTCGTTTGACCATTTGTCACTAGTGTATGAAGGAAACCTAACAGGTGTAGGAAAATTAAGTGAATTTCATGAAACAAGTCAATGTGGCTCTTTAAGGTAAACTGTCAGGATGGGAAAGTTGTAACATCCAAGTATGGGAGTGTGCAGGAAGTTAATGCCAAGTTCACTTTGTGGTGAGGCAAATATACTTCAGTTTAATGTATATAACGTGGTGCCATCAGGGTTGATTTGAGGAACAGTTACAGATTTTCATGGAGTATTTTCTGGTTTCTAATGCTGGTTTCAATGATTAATTTTGCACCAAAACTGCACAAACTACAGTACCTAATTCTTTAGTTAGGAATTGTTCGTGTCACAGAGTACATGCCACAAGAAGTTGCAAGATATGAACCATGTATGAACAACATCCCTTATTACAATTTGTGCTTTTCTTTCTAGTGGGTGGCATCATCTTGAGCCATGCAGAACTGCTGCTTCTAGCTGAACCAAGATGTTGGTTGTGCATGAAGTTAATGTAACATTTTTCGTAAATGTGAGTGGAGAGTGAGATTTTTACAGTTGAGTTAAATACTCTGATAGGCATGAGCTCTAGATAGAATAAACAAACCAATGAGCGTAAAATGCAATAGAATCAGTTTATTGAAGTGTACCACTGTACACATTAAAAGACAAACATTGATGTCAGCTTTCACTAGTAACAAAAATATGTGCAGTTATCAAATCAATGATATTATTTACATAGGTATTCTTCACTTTATTTTTGGTATACATCAGCCACTCATGATATGAGCTGTACTGAAAAGTAGTTTAACGTAATTAGTGTATAAATTTCCAAAGGCACTAGCACTCAATAAAATGAAGTATCCAGTATCACACGATTAACAAAATCAAAAATTAAATGTACACATTGAATCTCAATTAAGTAGACAAAATATGTAATTTTTTATTAGTATATACACATTGACAAGTTTTATTTTTATGAAACAACCTGAGATACTGCAATTCAAAGTGAAGATCCCCTAAGATGTGGCTGTCGTGAAATAAACAGTGAGGTGAAGTAATCAAATCAGACAAGGCTGTAACCAATGCTGAGAGCACAGTAGGTGTGCCTCCCAGCTATTGCAGTCCCTGCAGTCAAAGCCAGAAAAATTACCATGATAGCATGATCAGTGTTCTCTAAGGAGGTTTTAGGGGAATGAGCAGATCCTGGAGTGAAAACCACCACCCATGAAATAGCATCTGGCCCCCAAAATACCTCTCCCCTCCTACTAAAGCTCTGCTTGGCTGAAAAAGTTAACAATTTTAGGCTACAGTCAATTTAAATAGCAAAAGAAATGTCTCAGTATGGCACCATGATATTGCATTATTTAGCATCTCACTGATTATCACAACTATTTGGCAGTAAGATTACACCCCTCTACTGTAGCCCCTTCTATAATGGCATCTATGTTCCACAGGTGGTTCCTCTCCCCTCTCCCCTTGAAAATCTACATACCCCATGCAGATGGAAGTGAATCCATGAGTGAATGTATGTGGTAATGAATTTTATCTTACCAGTACCTTCCTTTATCTGTGAACATAATTCCATTCATTTTGTTCATTGTTGTTCTTCATTCTGTTTCGTTCATTTTGCTCATCTGGTCTACTGTAAGTTCACTTCATGCAAGTATCTATACATGAAATATGCTTCACTGCATGTCGTTAAATTACAGGTAATTAACGTACAGCAGTATGATACTTAATAATGAGTGAGGAGAATAGATTAAAGCTGATAAAAGTATAGTCTCTCTCTCTCTCCAATTTCTGCTTCTTGTTCTTGTTACTTTTTTCAGATAAGAAGACTTATACATGTTTGTGTCATCTATAGATCAAATTTGTTTTGGTGTTACCTTCCCTTTCATGCATGTAGCTGTTTCAACATGCACTGTTAAGGTAAATCTCGTATTAGCTCCTGGCAAACCATTATAGACACTGAGGGTAGGGCATCATGACAAGTAAACTGTTTCGTTACATTACAAATAAATATACCTTCTACTTCATGAACTACAGTCAAGGATAAGCTGATGCACAACATCTGCTCTTTTAGTTTAAATAATATTTGGACATCTGGGTACTAAGATACACTTGCAGTTCATTATAACAGAACTGACATTATCCCCTAAAAGTCCTATGTCATTTATCCCCCCCCCCCCCTCCTTTTTTTCCAAATGGAAATCTCAGATCAAGTGTGATGCAGAAATTTTGATCTAGCCAGTACTTTTATGAGGATTTTATTGCATGATGCTAAACATACAGATTGCGCATAAAACAAAAGTATTGGGTACCGGTTAAATCCTATCCTACTGCCTCACTAACTCAACTTCAGGGCAGAGTGCTTTGTACTGCTTCATAAGTATGGAATCTTATCAGTTTAAAGGTGGGCTTAGGTGTCTTCATGTGGCAAAGTTCTCTCCTCATTCACCCCCACTCAAAATGGGGTTAATGTTCTCCACAAAGCCCTGAGGTGTTTACGATGGTGCTTGCATGCACAACCATGAACTGATCCCATGTGTTAGCCCTTGAAAACCTATTGCTCAGTTAAAGAATGATAGGTAGTTGTGATATAAATTTTACACAACTTTTTTGCACTTTCAATCTCCAGATCATGTGTAAGCATAGCTTCATTACAGATTTGTAGTAAAAAAATGATCTGCAGAAAAAAATGATTGCAGAAATACAGTTGTTGGTTGAAGGTCATTTATGTTACCTACAGAGTTTAGGTAAACACAGATACCCTTTGATCCAACAATGATCATGACCAAAGCTAGGGAGAGACAAAACACATTAGAAACGTGAGAAAAATTTAAAAAATAACGGTTTTTCTCTCTACTGGGGCACTTTCTGACAGAGTGTGCCATGGGCAGATCATTTTTTTACCACAAATCTGTCAGGGAGATAAACCCAACTTGGAGAATGAAGCGCAAAAATTTATGTAAAATGTACATCACATCAAACTGTCCTTCTTTAAGTACAGTCTCAGAGGAGATGACTTCCAAACTGACCATGATAGTGGTGACAAATATCCCTTGAGGGAGAGTAGTATACCCACAAATTGGGCGGCACATGGTTATCTCTCCATTTGAATCACCGATTACATTGATGAAAGCAAAATATGAACTTGAGAAACAGCTCATTCATTCCAGATGCCCACATACGAAAGAAAACATGACACTATTCTATTCCAGGCAGCTTCCTGATGAAGTCAAATTGAACAAGCCAGTTAAGTTGAAACAGGCCCCTTAAAAAGAAATTTACCATTTGCCCCACCCCCCCAAACTTTTCAGATGACTAATGAATCAATATTAAGTCGCATGTGCCAGTGGATTTGCATCCTCTATTTCTATGTTGGCCCCACCTATGAATCTGACCTGGCTACAGGCCTGAGTTTTTAAGTTGAACTGCATGTGGAATTGAGCTTATGTGACCTGGCCTTTACAGTTTAGAAATGTATAACTTAATGTATAACTGCTATAACTTACTTGACTTGAAATGACATTAACATACTTGACAACCATTAGCTACTCCCTAAGAGGGATGTTGTCATGCCGGTTGGTGCCGGACAGGCCTTAACATCACTAGCTCTTGCCAAAAAAACGTAGTAAAATGAAAAAGGAATGGCTGAAAAATTTGGAAGATTCCATAACATCAGGATGAGGCACATTTGGCAGTGCATGTGATACTGCATTTTCAGGTAGCTTTCTCTGACAGATACATAGTGAACAGCTTTCTTAAAGTCAAGTCAAATAAAATTACAACTTTCCATTTTAATGTAGACTGAAGTCATGGTTCTAATGTACTGGTAATTGCTTAAAGATTGTGTGACATGCATCTAGAAAGAGCTGGCTATGTTTAGGAATTGCAAAGTAAATCCCTGAGTGGAAATCCCTTAGAATTTTGTTAATATCTGTTACCGTTTTTAAGATATGAACTTGATAAAAATGCAAAACATGACGCTGCGTGTTGTGGTCAGCATTTCATTTGTTAAGCCTGTATATGTTGCTTCTTAATTACTTAATTACTGAGTTTCACATTGGTAAGTGATATTGATATTTTTGAAGAAAATACATGCTTCCAAAATAAACCCTCTGGAAATATAAAATTCTCAAATATCCTTGGAATAAGGATTAAATAAAGAAAGGATTGACATAAGACATATCATTGTAGTCCATCTCTTAATGTCACAAATTAGCATACTTACAGCAGCCAATATTTATTATGGTGCAGCTGTGAGACAATTTTCGTGTAAAATTGCCAGTCTGTGTTTTGATGGAAGTTATGACTATCTTTAACATTTTCAATGATTAATGTACCCAATATTCATAAATGTCATTTTCATGTCACACAAACTTTAATGATTTAAATACGACATGATTTTTTAAAAGATCTTCTCTAAATGTCTTCAACTTATTCCAAGTTCACATTAAACTGATGTGCTTGCATCAAGTATGACCTCAGCATGCACACACATGTAGTCACCATAACTTGACTGCATTATGTTCCTTGCCTGCCAACCTTGAGCAAGAAACCAAAGGCAGAGAAGGGGCGGATAATGAGTCAGACATTTGAAAGACTGGGTACATTGCCGCTTTGTTTAATATATGCCAAATTGCACAGATTCCTGGATATTGAATGTTACAAACTAATAATGTGGATCACTGATATCTGTAACCCTCTCTTGGAATAATTCTTCTTCCCATCTGGAAAGCTGCTCGACAAAAGTTCGACGGGGACGTATGTTCTTCTTGCAACCTTGAAGATGCCTATAGGCCTCCTAAGAATGAAAAAATGAAGACATATTAAGTGTTATCCCATAACACGTGGTATATGACAATTGTCATAAAAAGTAGTACAGTTTTGAGGTGGTATAATCTCAAAAGGTTTTCTCGATTTTAGAATTCTTTGTCCTTTTACTTCATTGGTTTTTATTGATAGCTGCGTTGTTATTAAGTACATGAATGACAGAACATTTTTTTTTTTCATCAACTGGATATAATACCATCATTACCACCACTATCAAACAACATTACAGACTTCTCTACTCCCCTCCCCCACTCCTGAAAACTACCCAAGTTTCTTCTTTTGGGTCAAAAACAGGGGAGACTGAATATAAACCCGTGTTTATTATGCTACCCTGACTTCACGGTGCTATGCACAAATTTGTTTTAAAGTGACAGAGGGTATGGCTAAAATATCTTTGATGCCCAGTGCTCGAATAGATTCGTTCCAACACAAACAAATATAGATATGGCTGGCCATTACTGGTACAGATGTGGTTACAATCATTCGGTGGTTAGGTTAATTTGATTAGGTGAGCCAAGGGATGACCCCAAATATGGTATTGATTGTAGCAATTAATACTATCAAATAGCAATTATTGATCCCTTAGCTTTGGATTGCAAGAACCATTTCTCTATGGACTGATCCAACTGAAACAGTTCCATGGTCCAACCACCATGATTCCCAAAATATGAGCCATCAAAACATTTCCAAAATGAGCAAAACAATGAAGAGTCTACATAAGTGCTGCATCACTGTGTTGTCACCACAAGGTTCCTACTCTTTCTACTGTCAATGTACATTAATTAATGTTCACCGAGGTGACAAAATAGACTATGGTCGCTGAAAAGTCTTCAATGGATCCACATCTTTTTATTGTTTTTAACCATTTTTGCTTTATTTTAACTTCACTCATCATCTGGAACATATTATTTATTGCTTAAACAATAACAGCTCTTAAAATACTATCACACAATCACCACTGAAGACATTACATCTTCTTGATGCTCTAGTGTCCAAGAAGCTCAAAAAAAAAAAAAAATACAAGAGATTAGAAAAATGCAGTTTTCCATTTGTTATGTAATACCTACAAATTTCTAAACTTCTGTCAATCAATCCAATTATGTATTTCCTCTGAAAAAGCTTGGTTCATTCTGTACTTTCTTTTACAATCTACTAGTGGTCACAGGGTCAGCACAATTTCTTTCAATGAGGCCTGTATTAATGCTAAAAAAGGGCAATAATTACTGGGATGGCTGCATGACAATACCCAGCCCTTTTTGTCAAAAAGCACTGTTTCTAAATTTTTTTTTTTGTTGGGGGGGGGGGAAGCCGTACCTCCCTCATTCAGTCCATCTCAGCAGTGCCAACCCTGATTAATGACTTGATTTCATGTAGTGTCTGGACAGTCAAAATCAACATAGGAAAGTGTACTTCTAAATGTACAAGTTCAGTTAAATGGTAATATGGAGAGTAGAAGAGCACATAGGGTGATTTTGGTCCCTGTAATGATGGGGCAGAATTTTTTGTGTGGAGAACCCGACCTATGTATGGGAATTTCCGGGTTGTGGATTTTTCACAACTTACACAGAGATTGACTGCCTCAGGTAGAAATTACACGCTTGGGCTGGCCCAGTGACTTTGGTCAATTACCTTTGCAATCTTAGCTGGGATATTGGTTACTCCATCAACACACAAGTAGGTCTGTTTCTAGGATGTTTATAGACTACATCCTATTTTGTGTTCGGCATACTTTTTAATTAATCTTTCCTTACTTTCTGTGCAGAAGTAAGACAACAAACTGATAAGAGAAGCAGAACAAGGAATTTGTTAAAACAAAGAAAAGAATACATGGCCCAGCTTAAGTGAGTGTTGACTAGGTACACAATTACAGTTAGCTTAGAGCTTAGAAGATAATGTTTCACACCATTTTACCCCTGTAGGGAGAAGGCTAGCAATGATGGTTATTGCCTAATTGCCCATGAACTGGAAAGATGTTATCACAGTGAAGGTAGGTTGGAGTGAAAAAAAAATCTTGCCCCATGACTACTGGGGACAGAATCACGCTATGAGGAGGGAAGAATATCAATTTACACATACATTACCTTCAAGGGCCATTTATAGTGACTCATAAGATAGGACAAGATGATCGCTACACTTCTGCTGAGTCCATGATCACTCGAGACTAAAACTGGTTTGGAGTCCTTCATACAGTTCCCTGTCATTAAAAATTCAAATTAATGAACATAATTTGCATGACCTAGAAGGATTAAAATTAGTTGTTGAATATTTAAAACATATCAAACATTTAAATCTAAAAACAAACATTCATTTTACAGTACAAGATGGTATAGTGTTTGCTATGCAACCTCAACTAAATGGCTATCACTTCAAAACTGTTACGACTTCTGGATGGTTTGGTGAACGCATTCAAAGTTGGAAGTGGAAACAAACTTCTAAAATATATTTCAATCAGTATGAATTTACATCACCAGCGATAGGAGTGGCAATCAAATTTACTGCTGATACCTATGAATTCACAGCTGGTTGCAAATTGCGTAAAGAGGTCTACATCATCTTCGTCACAAACTGGTATATTCTGGACATCTGCTTTCAGTTCTGTAGTTCTGTGCCATACAGAAAAAATTAAGAGAAAATGGTATATTTTATAAGAAACTGCTAGCGATAAATTACAACTGGTGGCAAATTTCGATCAAATGTACCATATCATCTTACACCTTTACAAAATTCTAATCCAAAATTATAACCCATTGCATCTTCACAATATACGAAAACAAATTGAAGATGTACCTGTCTATTCTTTCCAAAAATTAATCCTACTCGGTTAACCCTAAGTAGTTAATTTCAATCTGGCAGCAACATTGACAATGGATATCCCAAGAATTGTTCATGTTTACTACAGCACATTCTGTGTTCCTTAACAGTGCAATGGAATATCTGTGTAGTAATTTTCGAGCCTTAACTGTGGCATAATATTATCCATGATACAGCTATATAATGGATATGTTACACCTTGGAGAACGACACAGAAATACAATTTAAGGTCAATGTAACCAACTTATCCTGATCCACAAAGTTTCCACATAACAATTTGTTTCTTTAATTAGATATATTGATAACCATAATTCCTATTTCTTACATATGTTAAATGCCAGCAGCATGAGATGTAAATGTATGTATTCATGTGGTGAAGTAATCAACCAGCTCTACACTAGCAATTATATACTTTAGTGGAAGCATAAAAAAACAATGAGGACGACAAGTCGAAAGTACATCAGAGATTTAAATCAACTGGTAGCGCTGACGGTTCCAGCTAAAGGATTCTGAGTGTAGGATTAAGTGCTTTTTCAGTGTCGCGTGAACCCTGTCCTATGAAAGGGGTCTAAGCTACAGAGAGAGAATGTGCCCCTCCCTCCCCCCCCCCCCTTTGTAGTTTTTGCAGATAAAATATGCAGAGATGGTATAAAGGTATCCTCTATTTTCCTTTTTTTGGCCAATGAGCTAACTGTGTGTAAAGGATTAACCCCTGTGTTAGTGTTGGAAGATGAATTTTTGGCAAGTTTGCTTTTTGTAAAAGAAAATGGTACATATTTGAATACTCTACAAAGTTTCTACAATTGAACCTGTATTTTTTTTAGCATTCTGTATATTTCTATCACTGATTATTCTGAAAATGTATCTTGTCGTATGACACATTGCACTAATATACATTTCCAGGGATTTTCAGACATTTTCTGTCTGGAATTTTATTAGAATTTTATGGCAGTCTAGTAATTTGCACTTTGAGTCAGTCATCAAGCAATATACTGTATAGTGCCTGATTATGGCTATCACAGCCCAGCCAGAGTGGCAAGAGCCCTGCCTGGAAGTAGGCAGTGATCAGATTATTTTGCAGCTAACACCCTTGGTTTGTTAATAAACATGACATATACTCACTCCAAGGTATCTGTGGTCACAAGAATAATTGCCTTAACTTTGAGGTCTTTTCTGATGTACCCTGCATCTGCTTGTTTGATTGTCCCGAGATATAATCGTCCTGGTAACACCTCCACTGGATATGGATTTAACACATCTAACTCCTGAGGCATGTAGATGATCTTATGTGTACGGAGGAAAGGATACAACGCTGAAAACTCCTCATAGCCGCCTCTTAAGATTTTGACTGGATTTCTGCTTCCCATATCTGCTAGAAGCTTTGCACAGCTGTGAGCTGGCCCTGTGCAACATAAGAATTAAACAGCAAAAGGTAGAAAATATCATATATGTTATCAATCTGTTGGCACAGTATGTCCATTTCAAACGTTTCTTTCAAAATCAAACAAATATGTGTCACTGTCTTGAGGTCCCAACAAACACATAAAGATAAATTCCTAAGAGCACTATATCAAAAACATTGGTTTGCATGCCAAAATGCCACGCAGTCACTGGTTCCCAATTCAGAGAATAAATCCATACTACATGGGCAGTTTTCCCTGGTACACTATGCCTCTTTAATTCAGCCAATGCTTCATGTACCTGATTCCAGCAACTTCATTCCAATCAACACAGAGGACCAATACATTGTTGCACCGTTTTTACATAAAATACATCCATTGCTGTACAGCAGGACACTGCAAATGGCATCAATAACTTTGTGAGGGTTTTGAAGGGTACAACCACAACCACCCACTCATTAATGTTCACATGGAAGTGACACATGTGGATCCTCTCAGACTGATCAATTGTCATTCCTATTTGAAGTAAACTTGACAGATTTGAAAAAAAAAAAATTACTGAATTTCACAAACAATTCAAAGTATCTCTTTAAATGTCAAATAGTATTTTGGAAAGGAAAAAACAAAACCAAAAAACTCAGTTACATCCACAAAGTTTCCTCCTTGCTCGCATGTCATATTGCTTACTTATCAAACAAAAATCAAATTACATCATACCTTTATCTTGTAAGGAAGATGTCTTGCTGTCCACAACAATCACATGTTGCTTGCACTCCAGCTCAGAATCATATGGTAGTAGAAAGTCACCATTTTCAGACTGAAAACCAAAAAGGAAAAGGGACTGCTATAGGCCCATTGGAAACAGCTATGATTTGGTAAAAGATTTGGTATTAATAGTATTATTTGGTATTTGGTAAAACACAAAAAACCTTAAAACAAAATAAACCCCAAACACTTCATAGCTTTGTTTTTCTTCTGCCTATTACAGTAATACTTTGAGTACAAACTGATATACTAGCACAGTCACAGTAGATCACACAACTGAACTCAGTGGAAGCACATATGGTAGTGCTTGTTAGTGGCATCAGAAAATTAAGTCTCTTGGAAGGGTGTGACAAATTTAAACTTAAATGTAAAGGATATTTACAAGTAGTTTATGCAGTAGCAGGTCTATTCATTACTACATACAAAGGTAGTATGTATACAGAAAACATATTAATTTGGACATGTCACCTTGACAGAAGGCATAAGGCCTACCCTGGAGTTTACCAATTGCTATTCAGTAAGCTTCAGATTGGTCTGCAGAGAAATTTAAATCATGTCCAATTTTGTAATGAAAGTACAGCCACTACAGGAAGTGCAAAACTTCAAGGGGTCTTTTGAGTGCACAAAGAGATATCCCCTGATGAACTTGTCACAGGTAAGTTGAACCACAATTTTACTCTCTAAGTGAGATAAATCTTAAGCAGTTAAATTTTTGACTTAAGGGTGACAGCCATATCCAATCACCCCCTGTATCAGGGACAAACCCACATCAAAAATGGATTTAGGAAATGGGGATAGACAGAGACTGATTAAAGGGGAAAACAACCTTACCAATTTTCATTGAAATACAAGCAAAAGTGTTTGACAAACATCTTCCAAAAGTTTCACTAAAAAGTATAGTTTCCTTTCCAAGTTATACACTTCTAAAGTTTGAGAAGGGTGCTGCCATTTTTGCCACGGCGAAATGGATTTAAACAGACTTCAGTCAGTTGAATTATGACATCACAAAACCCGCTGATAGCACAAATTGAATTACTTCTTTGCTTTCATTACCGTACCTATAATTTCCATCAATGCACATACAATGTAACATTCCATGTTTAACTACAGTACTTTGATTTGAATCTACTGTACCGGCCGGTATGCATAACTGTTAAAATATTTGACAAATTATAAAAGAAAAAAGGTTTTAATTAAAAGTGGTCAGGTTACCACATCACAACTGCAGCATTGTGATGGATTTCTTATGGAACTTTCAAATTGAAATACCTGAAATTTGCAAACAACATATGGTATTTAGATGGCCTTTGGTGATGGTGTTCGGCAGGGTAGTCACTCATGTAACAATATTTCATTGTCAAAACTTTCAGTTTCACATCCAATAGTTATGAAGACTGTCTTGACATCATTAAATTTTGACTACGATTTTATACTGGCTACAGTATGTGTCTATAAATAGATACTAATGGAACAAAATGTCTAGTGAGTGGTCACATCATTAGTATGTAGTCAAGTTTGAAAAATACCTCGAGGTGTCCCATTAACCAGTTACATGCATATGACGAGTACATTGTCATGTCCTGTCCATTGTGCAATCCGAAAGATGAGTATACTTGTATTGCAATATAGTGTATGCACCAAAGTGCGTCCCATAATGCCCAGACAATCAACGATACACCCCTGCAAGATTGTTCGCTGTGTGCAGCCATCATTGTTTTTGCCCTATTATCAGTTTGCTGATTATCCCTGGCATGGTCATACGTCTTTGTATTGAGACGTTGATCAAGTGCTTGGAACCTGGAAGTGTTCTAGAATGGCAGTGCTGCTTAAAACTCATCACTGTGCAGACCACGTGTATTTTCTTTCAAATTTCAATATTGCAATATATGGCCCCATCTCTTACGAAAAAGCAGAATAATCGATTAAAGAAGCCTTTCCAGAGTTTGTCTGTTTTGAATTTTGAGTCATATTGTGACTCGCAAAATGAGGAATGGTAAGGTTTCCGCATGGGCCAAGCACTTTAGAATCAAAAACCCTTCAACCTCTTCATATGAGATAAATACACTGTATTTTGCTTGTATTTGCACAAAAAAATAAGAAAAAGAAGGTGATGGTATATTTTTGTGTTAAATATTTACAGTGTGTTTTCAGGGATAAGTTGAAATTTGGGAAAAAAAGACGAGGCAAATTTTAATTCAAAAGTGGAATGAAAGTTACAATATTTCATGGTTTACTGGTTAAAGGCAATGGAAAATTCCATCCAACAAGCCATTCCTGGCAAAGAACTTTAATCATCACTAACCCCCACCCCCCACCTCAAAACCACAAATCAAGTACTATCAGAATTAAGGTGTGGGGGGAAAAGCTTTTTGACTAAAAAAAAAGCACTGACAAACTTTCAGATCACAATCTGCAAAAATGAAGAAACAGGAGAGATTTAAAGACTTGACAACATCTCCCTCACTCTATAAAGTAAACCTCGGACACACCAGTGTTTGTGTGTGTCAGTGTGTGTCTGTGTGAGCTACAGTAACTAGACATTGCAGCAATAGTACCAGGGTGTTCTAACTTGGTTTCTGTTCCAATCTCTATTGCTCATGAATACTTTCAAGTGAAGAGTGGATCTGCAAATATTACGCTACTGTGGGGGATGATATTGTAAATGATGCAACATATTAATTGGTATCCGGACCTGATTATTAACAAAATTTTTTAGTTGTCATGTGGAAAACCTACTTCCCATATGTGGTTGTCCACAATACAGTTTGGTTGTACAAATGAAAAAAAAAAGGACAAGACTAATGTTTTGTAATAAAAGTGAAAAGCACCTGAGAACCAATCATAATTTTTGTTTCCCACACATCACAAGTTACCCTTGTGAACTACAGAGCTTATACCAAATTTTATTGTTCTGTTATTAAGGAAATTGTGATGTTATTGTCAAGATAAGGAAGATGTTCCCCAAAACAATCAGGAGAACTTTCTCATAAGGGCACCTATGTCAATTCACCAATTAAAGGAAGGTGTAAATGATACTATACAGCTGATGTAGGTCTAGTAATTTTGCAGGCAATAGACTTGTTGTTTGTGGTGGATATGCAACTAAGGTAGTACAGTAGTTCATCATTATGGAAATTGGAAATCCACGAAAGTCCAAATGTCTGTTACTTAATCCAGCATTTTCTAAAGCAAATAATTAATGTACTAAATCGATTATAACAACACTCAGCAGTAACATAGACATAGTGAACTGCAGTAATATGAGATGACAAACAGCACATAACTAAACCAACGAAAAGAGTATTTTTCGCAAAATAGGCAAAGTATATCATGTAAGTCA
Source organism: Stichopus chloronotus (assembly GCA_021234535.1). NCBI lineage: Eukaryota > Metazoa > Echinodermata > Holothuroidea > Aspidochirotida > Stichopodidae > Stichopus > Stichopus chloronotus. The sequence goes on along the minus strand of CM037837.1, from coordinate 15,553,261 downwards.
GTATATCACAGCATGTGGTACATACGTGTAAATCATCGAACAATTATGATGCATCGCTAAAATTAAATACTTACCCGTGGAGCCTTTTTAGCAGTTATAATGTGACTTTCATTGTAGTCATTGTTCTGCCTCGCATCTGCAACAAGAATGTACAGTATGTAATTAATTACTTTCTGCATTTCGAAACTTTGTAACAGTTAAAATCACTACTAATCCATTGTGCTGCTGACATAATCAGCCTGAGTAGTAGAATAACTGATCAAAGTTTATAAGAGAAAAAAACAATTTCAAGTCAATTGTAACAAAATTAAAACAAAAATATCAGAGTAGGTGTCCATTTTTTAATGCAGATTACTTCAGTATATATTGTCATTACAGTATGGTAATGACAGCCTGAGGGCTCCCATTTTGTCACTGATTCTGAACCCTTTTCAAATTTTCAAAGGAAAATTTTTCCCAAGAGCAGCGATCAATAACCTTGATGTGTCCCCTCCTTCTCCCCCTCCCCCATCCAAAAAAAAAAGAAAGGAAAAAATCATACTGTAGTAAAGCAGAAGAAAGCAGGGACAGACTTTTCATTAATATTAGTGGGCTACACTAAAATGACTCTTTACTTTGCTTATACTTTGAACTCACTGTCTCATACTTTCAACTTCATGTCCTGTCTTCACACAAAAACTTTGGGGTAGGGGCATTGTTTCATTGACTTAAATTCGAGAAATATGCGTAATGCTGGTTTCTTTGGACTCTGGATGGATCACATGTGTGCATGCAGAATACACTGTTGTTATCTGCAACACTGAATGCAACCATGATCAGCAGTATCAACTAAATTATACAGTAGCTTATTTTTGTTTGTTTGTTTGTTTGTTTGCTTGTTTGTTTGTTTGTTTGTTTGTTACTACAGTAATGTTTAAAGGGAATAAGAAGTAGTCCTTACTTCATTTAAAAGAAATCATCAACATCTTGCAATTCTCTTGTCATTTCCCCTAAAAAAAAATTATGTTGCTGAATATCTGTGCATAAGCAACATGTTACATGCTGCAAAAATTAAGCAATTGAACAACAAAAATGATATCACATAATTAAAAAAATTCATTGATTAGCGCAAAGGGGTATACAAATTTAGTGTAGTGTGACTGCAATTTTTCCGTTATATTTTTTCCATAATACTAAAATGAGGAACTTTGTTTTCTTATTAAATTTATAGATAGTTTCCCTCATTTCATGGTTTATCCCATTGTCTAGAGTCATCCCGTCATTGCTGTTTGTGATTTGAGGTGATGGGACATTAGGACAATTTTACTCTAGGGTCTTACTTAATAGACTGAGTGACATACATGGTTGTTTTTTACTTCCAATGCAAAAACACAAAGAAAGTGCAATTACTAATAGTTCATCATTCTCATAATGTTCTCACCCAGTAATAGAAGGTAATTTGGATCACTGAGGCTGGGGTAGACTGTAGCTTGCTGCTGAAGAATATTGTAGAGTTCAGTCGGTTCACAAAGCACAATTCTGTTTGATGGTTTCTCCATGGTGGTGTTTACACTGCTGCAAGAAGTTTCTGTCACACAAAAATAGAATATGTATGGTACCATTTATGGACTTCTCGTTGCAAAAAACTTTAAAAACATCTTAAATTGTATAGTATTCACTTAAAGTGATTGCATGTGTACTAAACAACAATAAGGATAAAGTTAGGCCTATGTTTGATCTTACCTTTTTCTTTATCTTTAAATGCACAGTACATGGGAGGTTCTTTAAGGACAGAATGTATCTCTCAATGAATGAAAATGATAGTAACTACTTTGAAAAGCAATGCGATTAGCATAAAAAACAGTAAAAACAGATATGGTACTTGAAAAGTTAATGTTTCTCATCCTCATAACAAGTATGCAACACTACAGATCTCACTGTTGCATCACGAACATACCAGTAATGCTCAATACTCAAGTTGTCGCTCTTTGGTACAGTAGGTACAGTATCATTAATTGTAGTATTTGGTGAGACAAAGCACTGTAGGTACAAATAACCTACAAACTGATTGCATCATTGCAACTTCAGTGATCAGTTGTTTTGACTGTGACTGAATATTCATCACTAGTATACTTCCCATGGGATTGTTGAAAGAAGCACACAGAAAGATCTGAATGAAATTTGTCAACCACTACACTATCATAGTTTACACTTCTTGTTATGTTAGAAAAATTTGAAATTATATTGAAGAATTTTACCTCTTGAAACCTATTTTCCTTAATAGTCTCAGTAGTGGAACTGAAAGGCTTACTAAACTTTTGGGCATGACATTTCAATGCTTTTCCTTTTTGCCTTTGCACACAATCACTTTAACAATTATGCACACTTGTAACTTAAATTACAACCCTTTTTATATTTTGCATGATTAGTTCAAGCAGGAATGTTGGTACAGCATGTTAGTAACTTGTGGTATGTACACTCATACAAATTATCCTTTCACATTGGTACAGTGTTGTTATCAAGTCCACCTAATCTGACTCTGGGACAGTTCAAGTTGGTCCTCCTAATTCCTGGCCAGTTTCAAGTACACTAGCCTTACCCAGCATGTCCAATCCCTGATAGCACAACTTGGTTAGACCAACATGGGACCAGCACTGGTAGCAATATTGGCCTGAGGTTGGCTCAACATTGGCGTAGGTTGGCTGCCTATCATCACGACATCAATTGGCTGTTGACATAAATCCAACAATGAACCATCACTGATCCAACATTGGATCAACTTTAGAAACAGCACATCATTGGCAACACATTGTAGAGACAATGGTCCGACGATGAATGCTGGACCAACACTGGACTCCAACAGATGGCTTCATGTTGGCATGTTTTTAGAAAAGTTGGAGCAACAGTAGGTTGACACCTTGCATTCGACGGGCACCTTGGGGAAAGTTAATTCTGTTAGGATTGTCGTAAAGAAGGTGGGATAATTTCACCTTCGGTGACAGACTTTTTCATTGCAATGAAGACATACTCATTTGAGACAATACTGATTCATAAGAAAACGTTCCGACTTTTGTAGGTGGAACAGTCACAAACTTGGAATGATAAATTTCCTTAATGGCGTGTTCGACGGTCACCCCTTTATACAACTTCAGAGTACCTGCACAAAGTCAGTCTACACTATGAAGATCTTGATTACATATCTGTACACCAGTGGTTTAGTAAAAAAATGGAAATCACACTGGTTTATGTACAAAAATTGTCAAAATGGTCACAAACCCTTTATTTTTTTTTATCAGCAACAACAGCAGTATTAATGTACATGTTTATACATAACATGTTTATACGCGAAAATATGGAAACGAACGCACTGTCTACAGGGTGATGAAACGTTAAATTAATCGTCCCCTAAAGCGTTTTAAAGTTAACTGAAGTGTAAGTTTCAGCTTGGAAACGTATGGTTTTCTGTTGCATTCTATCTTCAACTGGGGAATTGCTGGTTATTTTCCAACCTTTGTTGCACGAAAATGGGGGCTCCCATGCTGCAACTTAGTAGAGCACTTAAATGTGCAAATGTCAGCAATAGCATTGACAACAATACTAGGACTGAGTGAAACTGAGAGTGAGAGCCAGACAAAAACTATGGCTATGGGCATGTTAAGTTTAACATTGCCTAATTAGGCACAGCATGGGTCGTCCTAGCGTTAAGTATACATATATAATGCTAGGGGTATGTAACTGTAAGGGTATACTTAACGCTTGGACGACCAGTGGACCTAGGCCATGGGCCCTAACGTTTAAGTACAGTATCGTTACTCGTTAGGCCGTGAATCGCGAACTGTTAAAGACTGTGTCTAACGTTAATGTCTCACTCTTACTTAAGCCTATCGTTACCCTAAAAGCCTATCTTTGAATTCAATTACGGTATATTTATTGTGGAACATTGTCTCACCAGTAAGATCTTATAACTACTCGTCTCAAGCTCATTTACCGAGTTTTTGGGAATAGACGAAAGAAGGCTGGGTTGGAATGTTACCATGGTTACTGTTGTAAGCGTGTTGCAGGTTGAAGCACAGAGGTAATATTGCAGTCACTAGCACTCAAGTACATGTACCCTTGTAAATCCATACTTCATTGTTATTACATGTCACGTTCCTAATTATCCTTTCTAAGACGGCTACGTGGTTCAACCTTTCTGCTTCATAAATCAGGATAAGACATCCTGCTGTGCATTTTAGCTAGCTTTGAATTATACTATAAATTGGGATCTATATGCAACCAAAGATGTACATGATTCGTACTATCATTTTGTAAGTAAAATAACTAAGTTACATGACGATTGTTTTCCATTGATAAGGTACCATATTAGTTAAAGAGAGCAAAGGAGATCACTAAAGGTTTAAAAAATGTATGCAGAGAAAAAAGAAAATGTTACACATTAGAGTAGCAGAGACCATTGTGTTCTGAATAGAGGTATAAAAAAATACAAAAATAAGTTAAACTGTACCTTGAATATTTACAAATGATTATTTCACTAAACCTATAGAAAACAATGAGAATAATGTCAAGAAAGTTGGAAGGTGTTGAACTCCGTCATCAATAACAACAAAAAATTAAGAAGTAAAGTTTGTTTCCAAATAGTTTCATTGATGATGGTAACAAGGGTAATGGTAAAGACGTTGCTGATGTTTTTAACGTTTTTGTGTGTGTGTGTGTTTTGGTTTTTTGGCAATGTGGGACCAAAGTTTGCAGCAAATATAGTGAAGTAAAACAGTTTGATATATGATTTTATGGGAGACAAAATCGTTAGTCCTATGATTTTAGTGGTTACAAATTAATGCGAAGTTCTTTTTACCGTAGTTAACCTAAATAATAAAAGTTCACTTGGTTGTAATGATTTGAGCATGTCAATTGTAAAAAGTATCATATCACATGTCCTACATCCGTTACATTTATTTGTAATAAATCCTTTTAAAGTGGTATCTTTCCAGATGCCAAGTAGGTTCACATCTATGGTATTATTGGAACTCACTGAAAATATCAAACCACCTATTGACAATAAAAGGGCAACCATAAGAGTTTTCATTGATTTAAAATAAAATCGATACTATAGATCATTAATTATTACTTAGTAAATTACAACACTATGGGAATTCGTTGAGTAGCTCAAGGCTGGATGTCAAGTTATCTTTCAAACAGAAAACAGTATGTGCGAGTAAAAAATATGGAACAAAGCTACCGTGATGTAAATTGTGGAGTATTACAAAGGTTCTGTACTAAGTTATTAATACTGTAAATAAACGATATTTGCAATGCATCCAATGTTTTGAAATTTGTTTTATCTGCCGATGACACCAATATATTTTATTCGCATCATGGTTTTAAGAAACTTTGCAGTCTATTAAGCAAAGGAACTCACAGTCCTTAATGTTTGGTTTGCAATAAACAAATTACCACTTAATGTCTCAAAGACACATTTTATGGTTTTTTACAAATAACCGTGCCAACTGCCGTTCCTCGAAAGCAAGTCATGTTTTAAACGAGCGTACTTTGGTCTGGTTTATTTTTTTCCACATCTCAATTATTGTTCAGAAACTCGGGGAGATGCTTACAAATCAAACATTAATTCATGAAACAAAAAAGTCATTAGAATTATTGGCAGTGTTCGTTATTTAGCACATACTACTCAGCTTTTCAGTAAACTGCGAACTTTGAAGCTGTTCTAAATTATTTGTTTAAAATCAAGTTTGTTTACATACAAGACCTCTCATTAAAACCTACCCCTAATTTACCAAGTTACTTTATATTAGTGTCTTACCAAAGAGGTAATGCGAAAAACGATTGAATTGTGAACAACCATACCTTAGAACAAGACAAAAACAATTCTACATTTCTTCTTCAGGTGTTAAACTCTGGAATCTACTTGACAACTCTCTTATAAATTGTAAAACTCCTATAGTTCATTTAAGAAGGCACGCAAAGATAATTTATTAAAGGTATATCAGAGATAACTTTTGGGATAGTTCAGTTGTTTATTGCTGTGTGTGTGAGTGATTTGCCTTAGTTACTTTTGCTTTTCTGAAGTTTTTTCTTGATGAAAAAAATGTATGCATACATGTTTCCAGTGATTTAACATATTTATTTAAGTCACTTTTGGAAAAGTGTTTGTAAGTATTGTACTTCTGTTTTTCTCCTTTTCCACGTAAAGACATTCTAAAATTTACGTACATGTACCATATGACTACTCCGTTCACTTTTATATTTTCAATGTCTCTTCATTATGTACCTGTACTTAACGCTGAATTAAAAACAATAAATAAATACCAAAAACGTACGCTTGTCAATGCCAACTTGAACTAATGCTATTTCCAATAAGAATCAATATTCTTTCATATTACTTTTCCGGATGTACGTCAATTCTACTACGTCAATTCTGTTTATGCCATTTTCAGTTTGTATAATAGTTGAAACTGTTTCACTACGGGTGCATGCAACAAGCTCATGTTTAATCATGACATTTCCCCTAAAAAAGTTCCCGAGTCGCTTTGTTCCCTCAGATAATATTCAGCCGCCTGCCCTCATTTTCGTTTTTATTTTCCAGCTTAAAATAGGTCATTGTCAAACAAACAAAGGGTGGACGCTAAAGGTATGTCCATCCCCTCTGAAATATTTGCCAACTGTTCCAAGAATAAATGAAACAAGATGCATAATTCATTTTGATTCTTCTATCATCTCAAACCCATCTGATGTGTACTACCATTTTTCATACATTGATTTTTATCTCATTGATTGAGAAATTGCAGGCATCATGAGACCCCTATTTCAGGGCTGGGTATATGCAGCCTGGAAAACCCTGGAAGTTCCATTTCCGGCCATTTGGAGACTTTGAAATGTAAGAATTTTTCGCCGATGGTGGAGCTCCTCTTAGATAGTCCTACTGGCAGTCAATCCCTTCGATAAATATTTCATTGATTAGAAAAGATATTAGTTATGATTCTTGTATCATCTCAAAATCATCTGATATGTATTACCATTTTTCATACATTGATATCTTTATTCATTCACTGAGAAATTGCAGGCATGAGATCCCTATTTCGAGGATGGACACATGCAGCTTAGGCATCTGGAAAGTAACATTTCCGGCCATGAGGTGAATTTCAAAAAGTCAATAATTTTCTGCTTAGAGATTCCTGCTGGCACCCAGCCCCCCCCCCCCCCCCCCCATTCCTTGTTTTGTCCAATAACCTTTACTTTAAAATCTCTGGTGCTGGTGTCAAAAAAGTCAATTTTGTACCGTGATTGGCCAACTGAGAAGGGAAAAAATTTATCCTTTTTAGGCAAGTGAGGGGATACCCCATCCCCTTAGACCTCTCCTCATGCCACGTATCTATGGGCAAACTCTGGGAACGGACTCCTCCTCCCCTTATACTCCTCTCCTGTAAAGGCGGTCAAGAATAGGGACCGTGAATCGAGTTTTCCCTCCCAAAAATCTGGCTACACCCCTGAGCATAACGGAGGCAGATTATCCTGAGCATCTACATCAATTTCATCTTTCAATTCGATTATGTATAAACGTGTTCGTGGTGACATGATTGAGCCAAGTTAGAAAAAAAAAATATTTGGAAATTGACTACTACTCTTAGAAGTGTCTGATTTCATGAAAATAAAGTTAATTCATTAACAAGAGGTCACGATCATAAAATATATCAAATCTGTCCAAGACTTATTGTAAGAAATTATTCTTTTATGCACCGTTTAGTAGACGTTGGAACAGTTTACCTCCAGAAGTTGTATATCTATAACAGTCCCTGTACATTCGAAGCATGAGGTATTGGGAAAAAAAACAGCCTCTTTACTGTCACTTCAGGACAGGGATTGAGACCCACCAGATGGAACCAAAAATTTCATTAACTGCTTCTACCTGACAGAAAAGATCAAGAAAAATCCCAAACACAGAAGGGGATATGTTAGTTTTTGTGTAGAAGAAGCTATTGTATAAACGCAATATATGCGGGACCGGTTGGGGAAAGGGAATATCCTATTTGATTTTTCACCATACTTTTTATCCCTTTAAAATACTGTAAATGTTTCATTCTAAAGTGCTGTAATCATCATAATTCTTAAACGTGTTTGATGATGTTCCAAGTGCATTTCGAGTGAACTATATTTACAGTCATTTTTGGTGAAGTTTGTTAATATTTGTATAATGTTCAGCACGCAAGTGAACACTTTTATGGTGTGCATGTCCTCTTGAGATGAAACACGTTAGTGGGTACACTCTATGCCAGGTTACGCATACGCTTGCAGCACAGAAATAAAAACACGTGGTACGAAGGCCTATTAGTGCCATCTATATAAATATTTTCAATCTGTAATAACAGATTAATAATCTGTTAATAGAGATTATTAGTCTGTAATTACAGATTATTAACCTGTAGTAACAGATTATTAATTTGTAATTACAGATTTATACTCTGTTGATACAAATTATTTAATCTGTTATTACAGATAAGTATTTTTTTAGATGGCACTAATATGCTTTCGTACGTTGGGTGATCAACTTCAAGTGTTTAAATGTATTCATGCGTGGTGTTGGTCATTTTGTTCCAATGATTTTTGCAGTTCTCTAACTCAACGAATTCTCGTGGTCACATATTTAAACTCCAAAAGATGTTCTGCGGACTGGATGTTATAGAAATAGTCTCATAGCCGGGTGTGGGTGAATGGAACGGTCTGTCGTAATCTCATGTCTAAGGGTGCTAAAACTGTCAAATTTAAACAAAGTAAGCCCTACCTTTTTTGTATGAATTTTTGAATCACATTGCAAAGGTTTAAAAGCTTATTCAGGGGCATGCAGAGTCCAAGAGTTTCACCCAGCCTCACAACGGTGAACTGCCAACAGATTCTGTGAATTATTGAATGCTTGGAGAATCCTACATGTGTTTAGTCGTAAGAGAGAGATAAGAAATGTGTTTTTCTGAGAGTCAACATCGTCCGGCAATCTCGAAAATCCATTGAATTTGTTTTTATTTCAAGACGTATTGCTACGTTGGTACTCATATTTTTATTGTAGACGTGCAATAAAACACCCGATGTAGGTGAATTCCACCTCTCTGAAAAAGCCTTACACCGGAAGAGCTTCCAACCACGTCGCTAAAACAGTGGCGACGTGGTTGGAAGTTCCATGCAACGGTTTTGAGGGCAATGGAAAGAGTGAAAGAGCTACAGGTTGCATACTTTTCAAAGAAAAATATTTTGTTCTTAGACAGTCGATCTTTCCACAATCCTCAGTGCTAGCATGAAAGTAATGATGAACGCCACTTGTATCCCCCCCCCCCTCACCCCAGGCTCCCAGAAAGAAGCACCCGCACTGACTCTACCCCACTGTGCTCCTTTAAAGTTGTTGCCGGTACCTCAAACCGAAACGATTTTGCGCAAGGGCAAAAAAAGAAAAAGAAAAAAGACGTTATTCCCTCCTGGATATGTATGCACCCTCCCACCAACCAAACCCCGCACACTCAACAAGCATAATTTGCAACTATTGTTCTCGATATCTTTTGATTAATACATCAGTTACTAATTAAATACGTGTTTGTCTGCAGATGAGCAAACGACGTCATTGCAAAACATTCCTTTTTGACTAAAAACATAGAACACATTTAGCCCTTTCTAAAGATAGGCCTAATGTGCTAGTTAGGCTAGTAATTGCAGGAGTCCATACGCAATTGAGGGATCAAATGGGCGCTATTTTTGAGTAATTACGTACTGTATCACCAAAGCAACAGTTTCAATTTAGTTTTAAGACAAACACACACCCAAAACAGAAAGAAGAAGAAGATTTTAAGGCTTGCAGTGCGCATTCTCAAACTATGGTTTTAACAACTTAATATACGCTTGAAAGAGATGGTAAAGGACAGGATACAATTATAAAAACATGTTTGTTTGTTGACTAAAGGGATTGGCCACTGAACTGACATTTTATATATATAGGAATATCATTGTCTTCATTGGTGGAAATCATGTCTCAATAGCATGATCGGTTTGTAAGTATGAATTTTCAAAGAAATACCTGTTTCAAATAGATGCATTTATTGAGAAATCTGTGATATCATACAGGCAAAACTATTTTGAATATCCTTTGCATTTCTTTATACTCTGAGCCTCTTGTAAGAAACATTACCATATTTTGAGAGATATCACCTTAGTTTCCACAATGTTGTAAGATCAATCTATGATACACCCAATCTAAACTTTTCACTGGTATCTAATGTAAAGGTTAATTATATACCAGCCTCATTGTAAGAGAAAATCAAACAGTTCATGAAATAATTTGCTACAATTTAACCGAGATACTTTTGTAACCTTGAGACAATAGTCTTTCTTTGATCTAGCCAGCACAACGGACATGTATTACTCATGCATCAGCTCTGACTACATTCTTTTACAAGTCTTTCTTCAAACAGCAATATTTTGAGTCAATGAGGAACAAGATATTAGCTTGGGGGGTTGAAATGGCTGAAGTGAAAAAAGTTGTTTACCTGTCAACAATATTATAAGATGTTGTCGTCAAATCTATGACACACATAATCTTAAGTTTCACTGGTGTCATACTTCAAATTTAAATAATGGCCTCCATTTCAAAGACAAACCAACACTTCATGCAATAATTTACCACAGCTATACTGACTCATTTTTGTAACCTAGAGGCAATTAATTTTCTTGACCTACAAGTGGTTACTTTAAAAAGCAGTATATCTTGAGGTATATATTAGCACTGTGTTTGAAATGCCTGCAGAGGAACAGTCTTTCACTTATATATTTATTTAAAGTAATGTTGTTGTCACACTTTTTATCAAGTAGTATACTTTGGTTCATTCCCTATATGGAAACATTGTGGCTGACAAAATGGCTTTATACACCTCATGAAAAAGAAACATGCAGTGCCTATTTTCCATTTATCAGTCAGTGCATATTTTCCATTTATCAGTCAGGCCACTATTCCAAACCTGTACCTATTCATATGGAGTAACGATGAGATGAACTATTGTCTGAAAAGTTTTTACAGAGAACTTAAGTCTTCATTGTTCTGCTTTTCCTTTCCTTTTACACTGTGGGGTATCTTTCCCATAGGGAGGGTTACCCCCTCAGCAGGCTCACTTTTTAGCCATCTGGAGGCTTGTAAAGCAATTTTTTTTCTTTTTTGCGCCACGCCAGCTGATAGTGACCCTCCGCTTAGTTAGTACGTAGGACTCCCCCTAAAAGTACTCAGGGCTATTTATATGGGAACCCTAAAAGAAGGCCAACTGAATATGCCCTTTTTGTGTTGGACCCTCCGCCCCTTGGAAAAACAAAAGAAAAACCTAGATCCTCGCCAGCAGTACTGATACAAACTTTACCAAACGTGGTTTAGTGGCCATTATAAATACACTGTCACTCAAAATAAAAATAATTAAAAAAGAAAACAGTCCTGACAATAGTACTATTGATAGAATAAACATGGCTTTATTTGACAATACACAATGTGTTCTAAAGTTTTGGGAATTACTACACATTCCCTTCCAAACTAATAAAGCCTAATTGCATAGCATATTATGGATACTGCGAAATAGACACCTTGACTTCAAAAGTGTACCTACGAAATCAAAGGAAAAGAAAAGCCGTCTGTTTATGTGCTCTACCAGCATAATTACGTTTGAAAGATAGATAAAAACGTATAAAGCACATTTTTTGAAGTAAACATTAACATCATATTTTATCCTTTTTATTGATATAAATTTGAAGGATGTAAAATTTAATATCTAAAGCTTTTTACATATTATTCCCTCAAATTTTCTTCTGGCTTCACTCATATGGACAGGTCCCTTGATTGTAGACTAGACCTGTAAAATTCGGAAAATGTCAGGATATTCACACGGTTATGGATCAAGATATGGCAGGTAAGGGATGAGAATCTGAAGAAAATGAAGATCTTGGTCATCGTATTGGATATACGTTCATCCTATTAGTTTTTTACAGTTGGCATTCATTGAACAATTCCTACACCTGAGTTGCAGTATTGAAGTAAATTCTGTTAGTGTTGACAAGTCTATGCGAACACTCTCTGTACTGTACTACTAGATAGCTACTTACAGATCATTGCATTCATCATCATGAAAAGTTAGCAGCGTGCTGAATGAAGTTAACGTTAGGCGATATCACGTACTGTTGTTAGTGTTACTGTACTAATAAGTGTAAAATACTAGGCCTAATGTTACTAGTACTAAATACTAGTCGTCGGCCTGTTGTAACATTAGCATGGTGGGATCGAGTTCCTTCACCTTAATCACAAAATAAAACCAAGATAAGCAAAGCTTTCAACACGCCATTATTCACCTTTGTGTTCGTCATTCTTGATTAAGCGTATGTTGTTTCAGTTTGCCATAGCCTAGGCTAGAGCGATTCCACACAGTTCACAGTGTTCTTCATTCGATTTGTGCCAATGGAAATTTTGGATGATGCGTATGGAAAAGGCTTGAAGTACCTTCACCTTCTCTGGAAGTAGTGCTGAATATTGTCATTTGCTTTATGCAAATTTTTGGAGTCAAAATGAAAGAAATTCGGATGATGGATGCATCACTTGGAAAGGTTTTCAAAATGTTCCATTAGAAGAAAAATTGGCTCTAATTTAGAATCAGTGACCACCAGTCAAGGTTATTACTTGGTCTCTGCTTTTGTTAATTAAGTACAACATTTTGTCGACTGGTGTAAAGAAAATTGTCTAGTGTTAAACATAGATAAAACCAAACAACTTGTGTTCGACTTTAGTAAAAGCAAAAACACACATGATTATGTTATAATAAATGGGTAGGCTGTTGAGAGGGTAGAAAACTTCAAGTATCTCGGAACGTATATAGGCAATAAACTTAACTGGAATGTTCATACAAAATACGTTAAGGGTAAAGCCTGCCAACGACTTATTTCCTCAGGAAATTGAAACAATGCAGAGTTGATGTTACGCTACTGAAATTATTTTACACATTTATAATTCAGAGTGTCCTGACGTTCAGCATCATCTGTTTCTTTGGTAGTATGCCCAAGAAGCATCGAGACAAACTGGAACCTGTAAGCAATCAGCTGAACGCTGCATTGGCTCTAGCCTTCCATCACTCTCACAGACATATGATGAATGCTTAATCAAGAAATTAGATAAAATACAAAAAGACAGAACGCACCCCTTTTACAGTTCAATCTTGTTCTATAGATCAGGTATAAGATTACAGGTGCCCCATACCAAAACATCAAGGTTTCGGAATTTATTCTTACCGGAGGTAATACATTTATTCAACATTTGGGCAATTCCGTAAACTAGTAAACCTTTCCACCAAAAATTAAAAAACGTTGAATCAATACATGTAGGGTATCAAATGAAAGCTAATACTGTCTAGTTTCATAATATGCTGCACATTTTGTGAGAGAACATTGGGTTAAGTCATAAAATTTAAGCCTGTGAGTCAACTGTAAAATCTCAAATTTGCTTCATAAAAATCACCCAAAAGCAAATCGCATATTCTGGCCTGTATATCCTCAGAGGTTTAAATGTTCTTGCATTTGATTAAATGATGTACTGTAAAGGTCTACTTTTTAAATTGATAAAATTGCAGAGATTTTCAATTTTCCAAAAAATTACACGTTTTCTACTGTCCATTATTACGTGTACGTCCGTCACAGAAAAACAACATTTTTTAAAATTTCATATAGAAGCAAGTACCCAGAATTTGAGACATTCACAATGCAATGCATATTTGGTATGCTTAAAAACTACATGTTGTGGCTTTGATCCCTGGCCTTTTACATTTTTGGAAAATGCTGTGACAGACGTACTTATTTTTTGTACGTCCGTCACATGTACGTTCGTCACACTATTTTCTTAGACTTTGTCTCCAAGTATCAGTTTGTTTAATCTCAACATCACCTTTGAAAGTAATGGAACAGCATTTTAACACAGACACTGGGTAATTCCTTGCTGTTCCATTGACATAGAGGTTGAGGAGAAGTATTAAGTTCACTATGCAAGTAGTGCCAACTGTCATAACTTTTGTCATTGGTTGGTGCTTTGCAAGATTAGCATGACAAAGAACCACATGCATGGTGTTTGACCACGTGCACAATATGGTATGCTTCTGTGTAGAACTGACACTTTCATGTATTTGTTCATCAAGCCATGAACATCAAGCAATCAACACTCATCAATCAATGCTGTCTTGTTTGCTGAGAAGTTGCAAGCATACAAGAAGCAACCTTCAGTACTGTGAATGTAAGTAAAAAGTTGTTTCTCATCAGGTAAATTAGTGTGCTGGGAAGACGAAAGTGAAAGCAAATGATAGGTGCTCTATAACATGGTCCTGTTGATACCCTTTCTAGCTACTTGAGGTATTTCAACAAACTAGGGGTCTAAGTTTTGCATAGTTGAAGTTAATGTGGTATGCCAAACGTTAAGTGATCGGTGTACTACATTTCAAATGAGCTTATCACTGTAACAGAAGCTGGTCAAATAATTTCAGTTGAGAGATATAAGATGAAAGGCAATTAAGATCTCATCACCCCAAAGACACAGTAGGCCTATAGATGTGCTGTAGGTCAGAACATGGCAAATTCTGAACTTACTGTTGGTGACTGTACTCTGATTGATACTCTCCATGTTGAAACAATATCTGAGAAAATTCAACTATGCCTTCCAGCATACTGTAAGCCACTCTGATTGATCTGTGGTACAGTATGTTTAGATTCAGTGAAGTTTAAAATGTACTGTGGCATTTATTCCACAGCACATGCAGTAGCATGCTCAGATTACAATAGTAGTACTTTTCAAATCATTCACCTTTTTTTCTAGGCGAGTTTTCCTTCGGCAATAAACCTGTAGGCCTATGTCTTTGAAGAGACAAAGTTTTTATCATTTTTGTGTTGAATGGAGGTGCTAGAAGTAAAACCAGGACCAGAATTCCCAATGTCTAGGGAAGTATGACCCTTAATTTGGGTCTGTCTAGGTCTAATACAGAATTGTACTAGTCATACCTACAATACTGTAGTCCACTTAAATTTACTCAGTGTGTTTAAGAGTACCAAAAAAAAAAAAAAAAAACCAAAAAAAAAAAAAACATATCCCTGTGGAGTGGTGGAGCAGTGAGCACTACCCTGAATATCAAGGACACTGTTGTGTAGTGTTCAAGTGTTTTGAAATTAAAAGGTCCCTCAAATGTAGGCAGATTACACACTTTTTTAATACTCATACAACTGCAATGTAGGGAAAAACTCAGAAACCCCAGCATCCATGTTGCTTTTATTCCAGTTAGCAAAATCCGGGAAGAGAAGGCACCTCTAGAGGGTTCCTGGAAGGACACAATTGCTGTTCCTTTCACACAAAAACTGCATTCCATTGAACCAAAAGGACAAAACAACCTTTTAATTGCTGAAACATCTGACTCCCTTAACAAAACTGAAGTATTGTACTCATACGAAAGCCCAGCGAGACTGACAGTGATGGTGAGCTTGAGGAAGAAGTGGAAGAATTGTGTGAAAATGACCGTGACTACTTCTGTAGAAGACCTCCACTAGATCCTGCTATGGTGACTACAACACTGGATACAGTAGATTGTCTGAATCTTAGAAAAGACTTACAAATAGGGGACTGGGTGCTTGTTGAATGCATGCAGAACACCTTGCCTGGTGAAATTTCAGGATTTGCTGATGATGAGCCTCAAGTTAAAGTAATGCATACTGTAAGTTAGGGAGTAATTGGAAATGGTATACAGGCAAACTTGATGAAATTTATTATTTCGAAGACCAGATTTTGAAAAAAATTGAACTTCCTGTTCCAATTGGCAACAGAGGGCAATTTAACTTCAAGAAAATTCTCTGCTTTGTTTTAATTCACATTGTAACTGTTTCAAGTTCAAGTTAAGTTTCATCAAAGTGTTTAATGTGTTCATTCCAAACAGAAGGAGAAAACAAATTTTCATGTTCTTAATACATTTTACATGTATGGTTCTTTAGATTGTACTAACACTAACACTGTATTAAGCGAAATACACTGTTAATGAGACAAACGTAATTTTTTTAAGTATGTAATCTGCTACAGTGAGTATATATACCTTTCACTGTTTTCATTTTGGTTGTTCATATTGGGACACACTGAAAAGATGCAGCATTCTATACAACTGTAAACACTGGTAGCTCTTTAAGGAACCCTGTCAAAAATTAACTTTCAAGTATAACAAGTAGCTTTTTTGTGTGTGACGGACGTACACTTGTTGATTTATTTCACAAATGTACGTCCGTCACAAAAATTTGTACGTCCGTCACAAGGACATTTTTAAAAATACTAGAGGAGAATGGCAAAGACTTAAACTGCTTGTTACTGGTATACATAGTAAAGAGTCTCCTTTATAGTGTCTACAGTAGTTTTAGTTTGTACACCATTCCAAATCACAGAAATATTTAAAACAGAATTTTGATCTGAAAAAGTCACTTTCTGTGGGTACGTCCGTCACAGGGAGGTTTTTGGGATATTTTTGTGATTTTTTCAGAGGGACAAGGACTGATATACCATAAAGTAATAATACAAGCCAGGTGTTCCACAAAACCAAAATGAAAAGTTGTCTCCTATTTACAGCCACTGAGATATGGTTGAACAAAGTGTGTGAAATGTACGTCCGAGTTAACGGAATTGCCCATTTGTGTAAAGCGATCTGTCCACAGTGTAATATCTGATATTATACTATCACTTTTTATCTGTCTTATTTTCTCTTTTATTTTTTACTCTCACTTTTATTTTGCCTTATGTTATTTCTTTGTACCACCTTTAGTTGTGTTTATCTTTACTTACAAGTTTTCTGAGCTTCTGCTGTTTTGTATTTTGTGTACACTGCCGTCGGAAAACCAATTTCCGTTTTTATTGATGGACAATAAGCAGTTATCTCGTAATCTGTATCTCTAATAAACCAAGTTGAAGGTTTAAAAAGCTCCTTAGGCCTAGGCATATCTTCAACCTAATTAACCACCAATCATGGTTAAAATTTAGAGTTAGGGTTAAGTTTAGGGTGAAATAAGGCAAAAAGAAGGATTTTCGGAAGAATTTGGCCCTTCCGGTCACTGATTCTAAATTGGTACCAAAACATTAACAAAAATTGAGTATTAAAATGGTGTATGTGATCTGAAAGATTTGAGCATTTCTTAGAACTTTACTACTGGGACAAATAGCGTGGTGTTGCTGGGTGAATGAACTTCAGGTATGAATGGCATTGAAGGCCTCTTCTACTGTATAAGATTACCACAGTTACAACACAGTATGGTAAATGCCATGGCAGCAAATCTAACACATTACATCCCTTGATACTTTTTTACCAAACCTGGAACTGTTGTTTTCTGCAGAACCACTATCTTGTTTTCTTCAAGTGAGCAGTTACAAACTTATGGTGTGCTGAATGTGGGAGTATCAAGACAAGAGTAAACATGCAGCATACTTTCATGTCAGGGTAGCCAGATTGTTCCATCATATACTATTACTGGCCAACTATTTGTATGTTCTAGAAATTGGCCAAAACAGTGGAAAATATGCCAATAAAATTGACAGACACAGATTGACAGGTTTAGGAGCATCTACTGATTCTACTCATGTCTGATGTTCCATCATTCTCATAGATGTTGCTTTTCCCCTGTGTGTGCTAAAAATCGAGGACTCACGTGACTGGCATTTGTGTGGTGCCATTGTACAGTACAGCAAGTGTCACAAACAATTGAAGGAATGGTGAATTACTTTTAACATACCCATGAAATGAAAATCAGCTAAAAATAAATGGAAAAAAGCACTGGTCAAAAAGGTTTGAGATGCACCAAATTTACGCAATTTGGCTGGTAATCGACCAATCTGGCAACCCTTCTGAATCACAGTGAGTTGTAAACTGCCCTATTTTTGCACATCTTCCAGTTTCATGATGAAAAGGACCAACATTTCTTTCAACCCTTGTCTTATTTGTTACTCTTGTAAAACTTCAGAATTGTACAGAAAACCATCAGACAGAAACGTGTTCTGAATACATAGCAGAAGTTTAAGAAAATTTTTTTGTGTGTGTGTGTGCACAGGGATTGCAAACTAGGAATGGAAATGATGCATTGGAAAGACCGGAATAACTAACACTTCAGATAAATTTTGTGCAGTTTTCTGAAAGCTGCATACAGAAAAACAAAATACAGCATATAGTATTGCTAGAGACAAATTCACTTATATACGGGCTCAAGTACACATTGTAAGGATAATACCCTTACTGTAAACCTTTTATTGATATGTGAAACATGTTGCCCTTGCAGGCCAAACTTTACAGTCTGGAGTGAGTCTTATGATTAAGATCAGGCTTTTGGTACAATGTTATTTGAAAGAAGAGTGTGGCACAAGTCTTAGCCAATAGTTAATTTATTTGTCATTAATGTGACATTTAATGTGACATTTTTGCAGTACCTTTAAGTATACTGTATGTATCGCTTAGAATTTGGTCTGGTTAAAAATTAGCTGCACTGTATAAGTTTGTTAGATCGTCAGTGCAAGGGCAGGCCATAAAATGAAGATGTACACCTACGCATAGTATTATCCTTTTCTTCATAACACGGTAGGGTATGCAAATTTACCTAACCACCCTCGATGGAAATCTGGGGTTTGAAAATAATGAACACTTTATTATTTCAGTGTACTTTGATTTGGATTTTTTTCCAGTGGACAAGACTCAGGATATGGAGGTTCTGGCCGACCAATGAAACCTATACCCACGGAGGAACCATTCACAGCCTACGTTGGTAACCTGCCAAATGACTGTGTCCAAGGAGACTTAGATCACATATTTCAGGGTTTATCTGTAAGATAATTTCTCCTTCATAATTTTGGTCAGTGTTTTCACTAAGGTTCTGTATCATGTGTTTCTTTGGTTGGACCCTTACTTGTAACAACTTATGAAGATAAGCCACATTAAAAGAGACAATTAAAGTACTACCAATCAATTTCTCAATGGAATCAATGTTTGTCTACCCTTTTTTCCTTTTTTTTTTTTTTTTTTTTTTTTTTTTTTGCCAGAAGACCTCATCATAATCTAATGTATGTGGCAAAGTAAAGGTGTAATGCAGTATATTGATAATTGGCAACAAAAGCAACTGATAACATTCAAACAGAAAAAAGATGCCAAAATGAACATTTCTGCTGCATTTTGTAAGACCGCTTGTAAAAAAAATGTACCAATCTTCCTCTGAAGGAGCACATGCTCTCTACAAAGATTATCAGCCAAATGTTTTGATGAATTACTCCCTTAATCCAGAAGAAAATTATTTAAAATTTGAAATTTGCCTTTAAAGTAGGATGCACATCTAAGGAGAATTAAAATTGTGAATATGCTTTCTGAACTGAGACTACCTTTCACAAAAACATTTTGCAATTTTTCTGTTTTCTCCCGCAGATTAAAAGCATAAGACTTGCCCGTGACAGAGAAAATGATCGTTTTAAAGGTGAGTTTGGTTACACGTTACCAGTCTTGATAACAGATATGAACAGTGCATGAAGATGAGCTGTCGATGAACATCAGGACATTTGCCCAAAGCAAAGCAAAGTACAGTAATCTAGTTTCTGCAGTCGTATCAGCTAATGTAAATCTGTTTTTGTGTGTGTGATTGTCTGCTTGCAAGTGCACTCAAGAACGGCAGGTCTCCGTCAAGTTCATCATGTGCCTCCCCTATATTGAGTGAAACGATCTTTTTCTCTTTCTTCATTCAGTTCTGACACTTCTCTAAGTTTCGTAAGGATATTTTGCCTCTTTTGTGAGTTTGGTTAAACTTGAATCAGTATTTTTTTATTTCTTTATTTCAATTTTCATTAGCTTTGCTGCCAGTTTTCTGTTCACCTAGTGTCTTCCACATTGCACTAAAACTTTGTCTGAAGAATTTTTTCTCTCTTACATTGTACATAGTATATGAAAGATAAATTTGAATTTAATACCTATTGGGTGCAGAGGTTATAATTTCATAAGTGCAACCTTTTTCTGTGTAAGTTTAAACACCATGAACATGCACATCATCTGTACATCATAGACTTATAGCGTGAATAGTACTTGCACAATTTTGGGAGCATTTCGTCTGTCAATTATGTTCAGCAAAGATCTAGGAACTCATGTTATCTGTTCAGTATGTATACAGAAGCAGACCTCATTCAGCGTGTTGCTAATGACAACACAATGTTCTTCGTATCAGGAAACCTTAATGTAGTTCATGTAATTATTACAACAGGTCTCTTTTACGTATCTCTGTCTGTAATGTGCTTGGTGACAGATTGGTATTGTTCTAGTTGATCATTAGTGGGTGTGGCAGTTCTTGGAACACAGGTGACCACATGAATGTAGGTCCATGTGTAAATGGTTCCAATGTAATGATTGTTGTAGAGCTATATGTGGAGAATTCCAAGTCATGTAGTCTGTAGTTGTGACATATATGTACAGTCATCTGCGACACTCTCAGAGAGTTACAGTATTAACTTTGATTTCTAGCTGCTGTTGTAACTTCTATGTAGAACATACATTTTAAAGGTGTTCTATGGAGGTGATTGGTTCATGATATTGACAAGCATTAAGAGGAAGGTGAAAAAGTCTGTGAGGAGTCTGTTTTAAGAGGGAGGAGTTCAGAATTTTGACCCTCAGGCCATTCATTTAACACCTTAGCTCCATGCATTGTAATATTTCTAATGTTGAACCTTCGCAGTGAACAGTAGTCATTGCATCTTGTTATCTCTTCTGCATTTCAGGCTACAGTTACGTTGAATTTGGAGACCGGGAGGACCTGATTAAAGCCTTAGAGCTTAATGGAGCGGTGAGTATTGTATGCAGCTAAATTGCTTGGAAATTGGGGAAAAGCAGTTTTATCTGAGATGCCCAGAAGTCACGCTTACATACATAATTTTGTCTAGAGCTGTAAAGTTCTTTTTCACAGGGAAGAATGTTGATGTCTTCAGGCGGTCACCAGATTACTTTCCTAAAGGACTCTGTCTGAGTTTAATACATAAACACTGAACAAAGGGTCAGGTCCTGTGAACGTACCGACAAGTGAACTTGAGTACGGTCACATGCCAATGCTTATAATTACCATAATTAGTCAAGTTGCACATCCACTGGTTATGTCAAAGTTCTGACAAAGTATCTGAATTTGTGACCCTGGCATGCGCTGATTGTATGCATATGAAATAAGTGCAGAAAATGTCTGGTCATAAATAAAAAAAAAGCAATTTGAATCATTAGTTATTCACTCCTTAATGTTATTTGTATGTTCTGCGTGGAGATTCTCTTAAATTTGACTATTTGCTACTTAGTATGTGAAGGAAACCTGACTGGTTTGGAAATACTTTAACGAATTTCACAAAAAAAACTCGAGCCTCATTAGTTTTAATATTCTAATTTTAACCTATGCTCTGTAAGAAATGTCACAATTTTCCCCATGCATTGACTCCAGATCATTGCCCCATACAGTTGATAAAAATGTCAAATGTATGTGTAAACTGGGCTGGAAAAAATGTTTATTTGTCTGGAAGGGAGTAAAATTAGTTCCCTGGAAGGGAGTAGAATTTCCAACAATTCTCGCTATTTCTCATGTACAGAAATGGTAAATTTCCGTCCAAAAGCCAAAATTTCCCTCCAGATGCCCAAATTTCCAGGGAAGGAGCCTCCCAGCTTCCCAACTTTTTCCACCCATGTGTGTAAAATTAAACCATTTGGGATGATTGCACCATACTGTTGATTAAAATGCCAACTGTACAGTATGTGTAAGACTGAACCACCTAATTGCATCATACCATTGTTAGAAATTCCAACTGCATGTGCAAAATGAAACCATTGGGGATGATTCACCATAGGGTTGATTAAAATGTCAAGTGTGTGTGTAAAGTTTAGTCCACATTAACTTGGTTGTGGTTTTCTATGGTGAAATATTTTAATTTGAATTAAAATTTGCTCAAATTCTTTGGAGACTGCAAGTTTCCAGGATGTATGATTAGAACTGTCAACAAAATATATGTCAATCAAATTTAACTTTTGTTCACAAAAACAGTGAAGACTAGTAAACAGCAAATTCACAGGTTGGAGAATGTATGTACAAATTTAGGCGCTATTTTCGAATGGGTGTTTGCAATTATTCATGCCACAAGGACAACCAAAGAATTAAGTTGCTTTTTTCAATTGTGATAGCTATCAAAACTATTTTTTGGTTTCGATGAAATCGTAACCTTTGTAATCATGCGAGTGTATGTATGCATGTGTGTGTATGTGACGCCTACCTTGTAAAGGCAATATCATTAGAAGGAAGCTTCTACATGTCTCATATTTGGTATGTGGGTGTACCAAATTGAGTACAAGAAGCCTGTTGTTTTTGGTGGAGGTCAAAGGTCAATCAGGGTCAACAGTGGTCAAAATGGTGAAAACTTTGTAAACATACTATCTCAAGAAGGGAAACTTGAGGGTTAATTTTGGTCAGGTCAGTATTAGTCAGTCAGTGAAAACTTTGTAGACACTATCTCAGGATGTTAAATTGCACATATATGTCATATTGGTAAGTGTTTGTGCCTTTTAAAACACAAGTAGCCTAACATTTTGGCAGACCTCAAAGGTCATTTGGTGTCAACAGGGGTCAAAAAGTGAAAAACTTGTAAACACAATACAGGGTTTCACCTGGGTTTTTCAGAGTATGAGGCGGCGAGGGCAAATTACTTGACGCTGCCATGAATTTCGGGTGCAAATCCGTACTAAGTAGGTTCTCGAAGATTAGGTAATTTTGACCATGATATAAACAGGGTCGGAAAAAGTGTAAATTTTCCGGGAGACTAATTACCATGTAGTCGGAGTTTCCCGCCAGACCTAACATGGCGTCGTAGGTGTCATTCGAGAGCGAAGCAATTGTCAGACCAGCGTGGGGTCAATGAGCCCGCCATAGGGCCCCTTGTGGGGTTCAAGGACGATCCCGGTAGGGGTCCAGGGTGCAAAGCAGCCGGAAACTCAGCGATTTTAGTGTTTTTAGACCTGTCTGAATCATTTGAAACCCATGCTTAATTTCAACTCTACAAGTTGAAAACTGTCACTGTATCAGGTGAAAACACGATAGTTCGATCAGAAAAAAATAATTGATATTGCTTCAAAATCGAAACGTTCTGTGAAACGTTGCACATGTCATGTAGAGTAAACTGTATTACGTACATTTTTGATGTTGAATGTCCCTAAAAGTTTCGTGAAAAGAATCACGTAAGATCGTGCACAACCTTCCGAAAATTTTAAGTAATGATATCCTAATGCAGTGGACGTATATCGAAAAGCCTAATCAGCTTGGCAATTCATATTTCCGTATTACAGGGAAGTTGCAGGTTTCAAAGTTTTTTTTTTTTTTTTTTTGTTCATTGATCCTACTAGTAGTCACTTTAAAATGTTTGGACTAAAGGTTTGAAGAAGCAGACTATTGGTTTCATGAAGCGTTTTGGACATAGAAATATGAGCTAGCTGTCATACTGCAGATAATTTGCGCATGCAGGCGTGGCAGGCCTAAGCTTATGCTTTTTAATTGACATTGAATGGAGTAAAGGAGGTATACGTAGACTCTTCTGCAAACATTTCCCAACGGTTGTTTTTTTACATAAATAACTTGAAAAATATTGATCATGAGTAAAAAATAAGGGTATTCTATTACACCAATAGTAATTTACTTCAATTTTTGTTGAAGATTGAAAGTGGATGGGGCGTTTGGGGTACACATTTGAATGGATTTATTCACCAGTTATTTTCGGACGTAACTACTTAGGAAACCACATACATGTGTGATCTCTACCATTCTCTGGTATGTACAAGATAAACACGGCCTGAAGTACAGAAGCGGATTTCCCGGGAGACTTCCCAGGAAGGAGCCTCTGGCTTCCTGACTTTTTCCAGCCCTGGATATAAATGTGTGAGGCGGTAATTACGGCATTTTTTGGCGAGGCGGTCTTAAAAAGTTGCGAGGCCGCCGCCTCTGCAATTAAGTTCCCGGGGAAACCCTGCAATATCTCAAGAAAGGAAGTTTATGATTGCATTTTTAGTGTTTGGTTGCATCTCATTGAGCTTGTACAGGTATTTTTGATATGTGGATCTATCTTATTGAGTGCAAATAGCCTATTGTTTATGATGGAGGTCAAAGGTCATTTGAAATCAACAGGGGTCAAGTCAAGACAACCACGTAAACATGTTACTGTATCTGAAGAAGGGAAGCTTGCACAGATTTGATATTTGGTATGCAGTGAAGCTCTTGGATATCTCTGTAGTATGCAGTTGTGCATGTTCAGATGGATACCTACAGTATCAGTCATCAACTTAGGTCAGCAGATGTTGTTCATCTCAATTGGTAATATGATACATTCCTGTTATATTACAGTAGCCAAGTATATTACACTTCCTCACATTATGCAGTATGAAAGATTCATGAAAAAAATCCTCAAAATGAATTCATCAAAACCACAATGCATTTGTGCATTCTGGTTTTTAGAGAAAATTTGTCATTGTTCTTTGTAAATTTGCCTTCAAGAATTCATCGTCAATTTTGACCAAATTTGGTTACTTGGTTGCCCTTCAAACAACTAATTCATTCATTGCTTGAACCAAATCAGATTTTGGTTATCTGAAATGATGCAGTAAAATCAAGCAATGTTTTTGCACTGACAGCAGCCCAGTACATGTGTTAAATTGTAAAACAACGTCTTAGAAAAATAAGTGCTTGAATTGCATTAAACACATTCTTTTGAGCGGGTTAACCTAATTTTGTAAAGGACATAATCCACATGTTCGGTTCCCTGTGTCAGCTAAGGAACCTATGCAGTCAGGTGGGCATGTGTGTGTGTGCATGTGTTGGTGTGTTTTCGTGTGTGGGTGTCTGTGACACTTGCTTAGGTACGATCTAACACAATAGGGAAAGTCAGATGAAAGTCAAACGTAGTATGTATGTTTGTCATATGGAAGAGGTGTGCCCCATTGTTTTTGGTGGAAGTCAAAGGTTGTCTGGGGCACTGGAGCAAAACTCTGTGTCTATGACACTTCCTAAGTTACAGTACGCTGTAACTTAACAGGGGAAAGTCGGATGAAAGTCAGACTCAGTAGACTGGTCCGCTGTACTGAGAAGGCGTGCCCTATTGTTTTTGATGTAGCTTTAAAGTCATCTGGGGGCACTGGGAGCAAAACTCTGAAAACTTAAAGAGGATATCTCAAGCTATAAAGCTTGGACAAAGTTCATACTTGTTATATGAATGCATACTGTGTGGTAGTGGTGACTTTGGGGTGTTCAAGACTTTTGGGTCAAAGGTTCAAATGGATCATATGGGCCTTTTTATGAAATCATGCAAAATGCCTCTTCTCATGCAGATTGTGTGATATTAAGTTGATATTGTGTCACACTACTATGGTAGTGGTTCCTTCAGGTTGTTCAGGATTATTGGTCTCATATGGGCCATATGGACCATTTTATGAAATCATGCAAAATGTTTCTTTTCTGCATGTTTTGCTTTGCAATATGAAATGTTTGTCAAATTAGCATGGTGGTAGTGGAACCCAGGATGTTTTGAGGTTTTTTTTTCTCTTGCATTTGCAAATTCTGTCCTTCATTTCACATCTCAATACATTCATAGGCATATTCCTCTGATATGAATGAATTATGAGGAAGCATACACAAGAATATTGCAGAGTTCTTTACTATTTCAATGCTATCACAAATTCTGAACTGCAGGGAAGGAAAATAAGTTTTACACATGAGAACTAGCAATAATGTCACCATGTTTGATGATGATGTTTGGATGTTTGAAACCTTTTGTTGAAGCTCCAGATATTTAAAATAATCTTCACACAAGGAACCAAAGTGCCCATCAGGGTCTCACGCATCTTTGTTTACTCTTAAAAAACCAATTGAGATCGCAAAAATTTCAACTCTGGAACGGCCTCGGTAGATGTTAGCTACCTGAGATATATGCCTGTATCAGCTTGATTTTCATTTCTTAAAATTTTCTTTTCTTCTAGGAATTTGATTCAAGACACTTAAAAGTCGATGTTGCTGATCGTCTGAAGGATGGTGGTCGAGGCAGTGAGTGTTGTTATTTGCATTTTTTATCTCTGTAGTTTGTCAGATTATCCGTCAATTTGACCTTAAACCTTCTCAATTGACCATCCTCATCAGGGCCTCCACAGATCCTATGTGTCAGGTGCGTAACGTTTCCTGTGATCTAAAACAAAACCACCACAACTTCCACAGGCACTGTAGTCTGGTGAACGAAGACATTTAACATAGATTTAGGTGATGACTCTCATTCGAAAGTTTGTTTTTAAGCTGATAGGACCCATTGGGGAAGGGGAAGAAAATCTCGAAACACAGCAGCTAACAGCCTGTTAGGTGACTTTTAACCAACATATGAAGTGCTGATGTAGGATGGTGGTTTAGTTTGCAAGTCATTAGTGAATAGAATGTCACAAAATGATCGTCAATTCTGCAAACATTTCCTTAGTTTGACACTGTGAGAAGGGAATCTCAGTACTTGCCCCATTCAGGGATTTAACTGCAATTTTTTTCAAAGTTCATTGCTTTGCATGGTAAACTATGTCGCAAACTTTGGTTTACTTTGCTACTCCTAAATTTGTATTATGCGTGGAAGGGGCGCATTTGCTTCCATCATTGCTGTGATGATGGCATTATGTTCCCAGGTGTGACATAGTAATGGAATACTTGAGTAGCATAGCAAAAACTGAATTCTGACTATCCATGAAACAATGATGTCAAGTCATAAATTCATTCACTCACTCATTCATTCATTCATTCACTCATTCATTCATTCATTCATTTGGAGCATTTGGAGAAACACAAGATATGAGATATATTTGTTTCCATAGTGATCGATCATAGACAAAGTACTCCACCATGGTTCTTTTCAGTGTATTTGAACCATAGTGGCAAAAGAAACAGGCCAGCACTATTTTGCATTACTTTAGGTTATCTTAAACTG
Organism: Stichopus chloronotus; assembly: GCA_021234535.1. NCBI lineage: Eukaryota > Metazoa > Echinodermata > Holothuroidea > Aspidochirotida > Stichopodidae > Stichopus > Stichopus chloronotus. Next base: position 15,526,239 of record CM037837.1, on the reverse strand, counting down.
TTCATTCAGACAAAGTCAATAGCTTGGTGAGCATCTCTGTGTGTGCCGACTTAACAGTTTTCCAGCCTTTGAATATGGTGGAAAGATAACAAGGTTACGACCCAGGGAACATTTTTTGTACCAAAAATGGCAGGTTGCATGTGGTTCGAGACACAGAGCCGCAGGTGCAAACCCTCTGGTGTATTTGCTGGATTTGAGTATCTTCTGAACTCAGTTCCTTTTTTTGATGTGTTGTAGGTATTACAGAGTGTGTGTTTATCTTCCTAGATTAAGGATGTGCACCTGTGCAGTCAAGATTGCCAAAAGGGTATTGCCAACAACAGTATTCCCTAAGTTACATATCCAGTAGGGCACTTATCACATGATCAGTGAATGGATCTACCTCTATGGCGGTCTGTCAAGTCAGATGTTCTTCATGAAATTTCTGTGTTTATGTCATCTTCCATACGATATAGTCGGAATACTAAGAACACCATCGAAAGAACACCTCTGTTGATTTTAGTAGATAAGTCTGGTGACACCAGTACAAAGCGGATAAAGTGTATTCATAAAATTCAACAAATTCGTACAATTTTTTGTTGGTGAAATAAAAACAAAACAGTGGTATTGGGGAATGATTTACCAGTAATTGATATTAGAACAAGTCAAATCATGGTGAATAGATCTAGTGGCTGGAGTATCCCATCAGAGATCTAGAATTTTGATTTTGTGTCCTTTTTTTTTTTTAAAACTGAGATAGAAAGGAAATAAAACACAGAAGAGAATCCAAGGCCACACAAGGTAATTTTTTTGCTTTGTCTGCAGGATGCGTGTGCTGTCAGTAAACTGCTTTGATGAAAGCTTCCAAAAGGTATCAATTTTTTTTTTCTTTTAACATTTTAGGAGGAGGACATAGAGGTGGCAGAGGGGGACCCGGAGGGTTACGAGGCGGACGTTACGACCGAGGACCACCTCAGGGTCATTTTGAACAAGGTGAGTTATCAGGCAGGTAATGTGTAACATGACAAGAGCAGCCCTTGTGAATAAGAAAAATGTTGAGGTAAAATGGCTTTGCCTCACCAACAGTTTATTTTACCATTGCATTTTGAAGAATGATTATTTTTACATGTACGCTGGCATCAAATGTCAGGAAAATATCCACTTTTCACTGTCATTGATTAAAGGGAAATAGGGCGTTTAGAATACACCAACATAACATACAAAAGAAATAGTTTTAGTCATTGTTAAACCCTTCAGTCTCATAAATAAACACCTACCAAAGCTTCATCTCCTCAAAACATTATGCATGTGATGAGTAACGGAAGATGCATCATTTGAATTTTGAAAAGTTTGGGTGAACAAATTGGTGTTGAGCATCATCAAATAACTGAGTTTCTATCTGTGAGAAACTTATTTCTTGAAAAGAAGGCTACTGTCCTTCCTTATTTTGAATAATCTATCATTCTGCATCCACAAACATTGGTTTTAATAATATGGATGTTTTCTGTAAAACAAACGCCCTATTTCCCTTTAAGAATGGATACATGCTGTAACAACCTTGAAAAAGTATGCATTTGTTGTTTTTTTTTTGTTATCCCTTTTTAACAAAGTAGTGAGGAGTCCAGAAATGGGGGGGGGGGAGGGGGTTGGGAAGTGAGGATGGAAGATATTAAGACATTTAAAATAGAAGATTTAGGAGTGCATGTGACTTCCTTTACCCATCCCCCTGTTGCTATGAGCCAATATTTGATTGAGATTGGTCTCAACTGCTTTAGGTTGGAGTTATGAGTTTGTGTTGGTTTGTCGTTACACTATAGTATATGGTGAAATCAGGGAGGTGCAATTGAGAAGGAGGTACAAGAGAAGCTCCTTTTAACAGAAGACTCTTGCACCTCCCTGGTGAAATCTTCTCCAAACATTTTTTAATATGAATGTTAAAACTTTTAATATAAAATATGCCATATGTTCCTGATGACCCAATATAAGCTTAGCAATATATGACACAACATATAAAACATTTTCAGGCAGTTTGGATCAAAATTTATTTTAAAACCTAACACTAGTCTGTTCCTCTACTGGGGCATTACAATTAGTAACACATTAGTTGGCTAGGCTCTATCCCAGTGTAAACATTTATATGTTAGGCAACAACAAAAGTCCGAAGTCACTCTGGAAGAAAATATCTCGTAGGTAGAAACCTTTGGATTAAAGTTTGTGAAAGTATTGCGGATTGTTAGCTAGGGATCTTTCGCACATGTCATGTACATGTTTTGGGCATTATTGACTGATTGGGCTATTTTTCGTTACTTTCGATGTTCAATGCTCCTTTCCTGAACAGGTGATAGTAGCTACAGTGCAAAGTGTATACAGACAGCAATACAACTTGTGCGATCCAACAATGTTTTTGGGGACTGAAATCTCTTACTATAGGGAGTCTAGGACTTTGCCAATATTAGCGCAGTTTGCAAAAACTATCACCGAAGTAATTTCAATACTTGAAATTGTTTTCTATGTCACTTTATTTTCTAAACTGGCACTCTTTAAAGTTTTCGATTGAGATAATACTAAGAGCATTGTTATTGCCATTGCCACACAGAAGTTTCAACCAATCACAATCACTATTACAAATAAAAATGCTCGTCAGGGAAAGTAAGAAGCAAGCACACACAAAAAACAACACTGACATAGGCTGTCCTGTATATTTGTGTAGCATTTGGTATTATGCAATGTTATTCAGGTTTGAATTTTTCAAAATAATGTTAATTTTAGGTCTAGACTTATTTCAACTCTCCTCTGATGGTGATTCCTGTTAGGCATAGTCAGTCAGTGGGAGTTTCCCCGCTGGCTTGTAATATTTGTGCCACAGCAACTTTTTTTGGCCGATGTAATGTCAATTAACTTTGGCATTTGACTTTCGAGGGCTGCAAGAAACAACTGGAGGTGCAAGGTATATTCAATGACAAGTGAATTCAGGTGATAGAAGCACACCACATCTTTCTGTCTAGCCAAGTACCTGCACGTCTGATATCCCTGACAAACCTGGCATTTTGGTGGAAGTGTAGAAATCATTTACGATTTTCGATTCATTACCACAGTGCCGTAATTTCAACACCTCATAACAATTTGATGGTTCTTTGCATGTTCGCACAAGTAGCATGATGTAAGTTGTACACAGAAAAGACCGCCCAAAACTTGGACCAAACCAAGACTACCTGGAACCAAATTTGACTTTGGGCAGTTTCACTAAACTTGGACTGATGGTTGGGTGGTCTGACCAGTCATAGAACCGACATCTTTTTGGTCACAGTTGGTCTCACCATTTTGTACCTGAACTGAGAAAAATTGAATAATCTGACAAAGATTTATGCTAATTTTCTGTGTTGAATTTTTTATTTCCCAACAGTATTCAAAATTGAACTTCTTTTCTGTTTTGATTTATTCTTGCTGAAAGACTTGCTACATGTGTTCTTTATTTGGAATATTAAATTAAAAATTCGCTGAAGTGAATTTTGTGGGAGTGAGAAATGAGTGCAAGGCACCGACAAACCAACAGGGTAGCATTGTACACCATGATTCCCACATCAAATTTCCTCTTTCATATCTCATACAACAGTCAGTGCTTAAACTGGTAATGAAAAGGGGTACAGTTCAAGTGGATGTGGTGTGTCTGAAGGATGTTGATGTAATCTACTCTCAGAATCTACTCTCTATTGAGACCTCTTTTCAATCCTTTCTCATAATCATGTTTTGAGCATCTCCTGATATAATCTTGGAAGTACCTGAGTCAGATACAATAACACACTCATACAGTAATTACTGTGCTTTGTGCTGCTATTGCTGTATGTTGAAAGTGCCTCCATGAGGACTGGTATACTTCTTACAGTTGTGAAAAAGCTATAAAAACTACCATATCTTGGTCTTTTTGTCCGAAAATTTTTGACTGAAAGCTGTTACAATTCCCAAAAGAAATGCTTTTACATACAGGGCGAGAGTTATGTTGTGGTTATTTGCACAGAAGTCCCTGTATATTTTAAACAGGACTCAGCTCCACTAGGATGTTAGCCAAAAGAACTAAATGAATCTTCTGTCTACCATAATAATTACTCCTCTTAAAAGACTTTGTTGGGTTACTTGACTCTATTAGTGACTCCTAGCCAGGAGTCATGACTTAAAGGAATTCTCCACCAACAAAAAAACTTCACATGATATATGAGATTCTGTACCGTTCTATCAGTTAAACATAACAATTTTACCACAGGAAGCTTCTTTAGATGTGAAATAATGCTTTGCAGGTTGGGCTTCAGCACGAGCCTGAAAATGTGTGACGTAGAACCGACAAAAGCCGTTTTCCATTTTCTGCACTCTTCCTTTTTCTGGCAAGGTCTTGGATGCAAAAACTGTTTGCTTATAAATTATGAAAACCCAATGAATGACTACATTCAGTAAGATACTTTCAGTAAGATACTTTCAGTAAGATACATTCCATAAGATACTAACATACTGCGCGCATGAAACCAGAGGAGCTGTTATTGTGATGGACATAAAGTTTAATTGCTGCTTATACTTTAAGACACACCAAACCAAGCGAAGATAAGCTGTGTAATTAGCTCAAAGGTATTTCTATCCTTTGTTCGTCTGTACCAGTTCAATATCATTCGCAGACCAACGCCATTTAAGTCAACTAATCCTAATTATACCTTATTAGGTAGCTCCAAAAAAGCTTTCAAAGGTAGGTCTACGCTACTCGCTGGTGAAACGAAGATTTTATCACCAAATAAGAGATCAGAACAGTACTGCAACCCACAGCTTGAAGTAAAAATCAAGGGCAATGTTCAATCTAGATTTGCCGGAACTACATCACAACCGATTGATTTTCAGCAACAGGCTCGTACCTTGAATATTTACTAAAATAATTCATTTTGAGAATTCTTTGAGATATTTCCTGAAAATGAGAACGATGACTCGCCTTCAATAATGTTTGCATCTTTTTAAGAGACATAAGAAGAGATGGTGGAGAATTCTTTTAATGCCACTTCCTTGGAGTCAAGACTTATGTGGAATTTTTAAACTATAAAAGCATTCATTGAGCATACATGGGTGAGTGATATGAAATGCTTTAATGCCACCTGATATCGGGTGCTTTGTCCCCGGTATAAGTTACTTCAACGTTCTTGTTAATGGTGTCTTGTCATGATAAATGAGCAGCGGTGATACTCGTATCTCTTTGTAGGTAATTACAGAGATGGTGGAGGACGTGGCGGATATAAAGGAGACAGAGGAGGAGATTTCAGGGGTGACTATAGGGGTGGTGCCAGCCGAGGTCCTCCGGGGTCTGGTGGAGGGTATGGCTATGATAGAATGAGAGGCAGTCACAGTGCCAGAGGAGGAAGATACCAAGAGGAATTCAAAGAACCAACTCCAGGTAAGTCTTTTAAAACTTTTTCCAATGCAGTGAGTTGCATTTTGTCCTAAAGAGCCATGATGCCCGGAGGGGTTGTCGAGAGTGTTGCAGTGTGACCACCAGCAAACATTTGAAAACTTTTAGCGTTCTTGTATCCGTCATCTGCCGAGAATTGTATTTGTTCTGTGTTTGTGTGAGAACCTAATCTAACAACAAAGTGTCACCTGCATACATTTCAGAATTATGCTTTCAGCCTTAATTCAAGCATGAATTGCGATGATTTCTCCCACAGTGTTACATCATGGTACAGTGCAGCCAGTTCATCAGTGTCCAGTTCAATTTTTACCAGCTATTTTGATAGCAATTGGATTCACCATCCGTTATTTTTGAATGAGTTTTTTAATTTTTAATAATCACAAAAATTCCTCTTATGACTATGGTGACTTAGTACTACATATAATAATATATTTTGTCGTTAATATTACTGGTTACAATATTAGTCACCCGCTACTGTATGAATAATTGACATGCAGTATCGCTGATGTACCAGACTTGTACTTGACTCTTGAACATATTTTATACAGTGGAGTGCACGTCCAAACAGTTGTACACAAATCTTTGATGAGGTGGAAGATCTGTCACTTAAAGCTGGAATATGAGTTGTACAGACAATTGCCTGGTCATCTACCTTTGTTTTCCATCAGTGATTCATTGAAGAGAATTTTTGTAATGGTTGTAACATACTTCACAGAATTTGACTTTCAGTGGCAATATATGTCAAATTATCAACTCAGCTGTCAACTCCAGCTTTAAACATATATTTGGTGTATTTGAGTATAAGATTCAAAACTTTTAACTTAAAAAATATCCCTTTCTGAAGTTGAGTACAAGTACTTTAAACATACCTTTCTGGTGGTTGACCACTAGGGTTAATACTTTCTCTATGCATAATAGGTAAGCAGGTATTTGATGTATTGGGATACAAGACTTAATGGTTAAAAATGTCTTTGATGTAGTGGGGTACAAGACTTAATGTTTGAAAATGTATTTGATGTAGAAGGTTATAAGACTAAATTGTTAAAAATGTCTTTGATGTAGTGGGGTAAAAGATTCAATTGTTAAGCATGCCTTTGATGTAGTGGGGTACATAAATTAATTGTGGTTAAGCTTGTCTTTGATGTAGCAGGTATAAGATTTAATTGTTAAGTACATGTCTTTGATGTAGTTGAGTACAAGGAAAAATGCTTAAATTGATCTTTGATGTGAATGAGTGCAACTGTTCAAAGAGCCTAAAACATTTTTGATGAAGTGGAGGACAATGCTTGACATTTAGACATACAGTAACACTGTTATCTTTGAATATCATCTTCTGTTATTTCTGCAGAGGACTCAGCCAGAAGACCAAAACTGAAGCTGAAACCCCGCAGTGTGGGAGCCCCCACCAACCAGACAGCTGAGGCAGCCTCCAGAAGCTCAATATTTGGCACTGGTAAACCACGAGAGGCAGCTGCAGATGAAGAAAGGGATAGAGAATCTCCAGAAAAGAAAGAGGGAGAAGAATCAAGTACATAGGGAATAGGGAGAGGGGGGCTCTTTAAAGAATAATGTCTGGCTTCATTTAAAATGGTATGAGAAACAAAGTCATTGACAGTTTTGATGGAATGGACTTAAACTGCATCATGGAGCAGTTCCTCTGAGAGATCTGATAGAGGGAGATAATAGTTAGGTGTTTCATGACCGAGAAAGCGAGGTTTTGCTTGATTGAGACAGTGAGGTTTTTTACTGTTTGCTGTAGAGTCTAAAGCCACTGTGAATTATTATTGTAAAGAATCTCAAAGTGTAGGATGAATCAAGTCTTGAAAACATTCTATGAGAAACTCTGTTAACCACTCCTAAGTCACCCAACAAAGGAATGCTTTGTTTGTTTTAGCTGAGTAAAATACCTTTCAGAATGATGGTAAGAAGGACTTCAGTTGCTAGGTACCAAAAGAGGAAACCGACAGTGATCTGCATATCAGAGTTAAAGATTAGCACACGACAATGGGGAAAGTGATCAATTTGTGATACTGAATTTCTTTATCTGTCCTGCTTGTTATAAAGGTTGCCATGACTACCTTATATGATATGTATATACTGATGATGACTTTACACATGTCTTCATATGTACAGCAACACGGATCTAACAAAAAAAAAAAATTAAAAAAAAAATGCAAACTTTGGTCGAAAAAAGTCTGTATGTTTGCAACTTTGCAGAATTATATCATGCTAATTAGGTTAAAATATTACAAAGGAGTTTCTGTGTTATAATGCTAATAAGCTAGCAGTGATTTGATTGTCCGATCTCCACAGTTTTGCACACAACCTGAGAAATTATGGAATGTTTTGTGTGAAGGATCAACTCATGTAGACAATGTGATTTTTGCCAGTGTCTTGTTTTTGCTTAATTGATCGATGCCCCATCCAATCTTTTTCTTCCAAAGGTCTGCTTCAATAGAGCATCTGCATGTTTCTTTTTTTTTCTTTTTTTTTTCAATTTTATCCTTCGTAATTTTATTTCATGTCTTTAATCATCTGCAGTACATGACTGTGTGCCTCCTAAACCTCCAGGTACCTGCAAACTGAATATATCATACCTTCCAGAAATTCTTCTTTTGTAGCAAATTATTTTGTTGCGGTGTTGTTGGTGGTTTTTTTTTTTTCGCCCCCTTGCTCTGCATGTGTTTTTGTTAATAGCAAGTATTGCATCAATTACAGACTTTTTGGTTTAATTCGATTAAGTAATGATTATTGGGTTTGTCATAACTGGTTTGCAGGTGGTACTACTCTTTGTAGCTCATTCTTCTCTGCAGTGGTACGTCACATGTCTCTATTTTTATCGACACAAATTGTAAATTTGGAAGTCTGCATGACTGCAGTTTTGTCCTTTATTGTCAGGTACTTGAAAAGAAAAGAACAACGGTCGCTTGCTGTGTTTACATCAAGTTGTTTATCTCTATGCCTCTGGATTAAGGGAACTGGTTGTTCTTGTTATATACCTCTCTGGCCACTAGAGCAACACTATTGGTACTTTTCATCTTTTGTAAATTTGAAGAGAATTCATTTCAAGGTGTGAAGTTAAAGCTTTGTTTTGTTAATCATATACAATTATTAATGATATTTTCCTTATCTACCAATTCAATACACCTTTGTTGATGGTTAAGACATTTTCTTACACAAATTAAATTCTAACTTGGCTGTACTGGAAAAAAAAAGAGAAGATAACCTGGATTATGGTGATGGCATTAACTGATAACATTTTTAATCGCTGGGTGATGATAGTAGGGTAAACGGTATGAGATGGGTTTGGTTTTGATTATCACTCTCAGCTGAATGTGTACAAATCGTCAGGGTTTTATTTATTACCAAAAAAAAGAAAGAAGAAAAGCAAAAAGAAAAAAGAAAAAAAAAGGAGACAAAAGCTTTGCAGTCTTGGTGCCCCATGTGAAGTATGTGCATGTTTATACGATGCCATACGATGAAGTCAAATGTTGGATATGCTTTAAACTTTGTACATAGACGAAAGGTCAGTAGAAGTCAAAAGCTTGCAATTCCCACAGAGAGGAGAATCGGCCTAAATCTCACCGTTAAGGTATCTCACACTCGAGACCTGCAGTTGACCCCAATCAAAGTTTCATCGTTTTAGGGGGAGTCGAGATGACCTCTTGCAAAAGATGGCAACAGGTTCCATTGACCGTGTGGAGTTTCATTACATCTTCAGTGTCACAGAAGGAAAGAATGGCAAAGTTCCTATCGCACATTCAGTTTGTTTTTTTTTTTGGTTTTTTTTTTTGTTCTTTTTAACTGTAGAGGCATCTTTACAGAAATAGAGACAGAGAGACAATCTCACAAAAACTGGATGGAAGGAAAAAGTTAAGGATGGCTTTTGTCTCCAAAACAGAAAAAGAGATATTCTGTCGTTTATTCTGTTATTTTTTTTCCTCGCTTTGTTCTACCAGTTATGCTAACTTTGTTAATTTTGCTTGGTCTAGTTTTGGTATACTCCTCTGTAAATAATTCTGTGTAGATCACGACACTGATCATGTATACCAAGTATCATCATTCAAAACTTTCAAAGAGATTCAGCAGACTTGTCCTTGCACAGCCATCTTCTCTCCTTTTCTTCCTCTTATCTCTTTCTTTCCCCCCCCCCCCCCACCTCATTTTCCCCCTGTCTCGTTTTCCCCCTCTCTTTCTTTTACAACGGTAGACATTTCTGCTGAATTTGAGAATATGAAATGAATGAATGAATGATATTGTACCGCTTTGTGGAGGAGCCATTCTTATTACGAGTATAAGCTGCATGTGCCATTCTGTACGGTATGGCACGGGTTTTTACAATTTGATGTAATATTAAACATTGTAGTGATAAGTTCAATTTGTCTAATAAGACAGTTTTTTGAAAACTACCTCTTTTTGTATGTCTCTTTTTGTGTGTTTGTTCATGGTTTAGACCAGAAATGTTGAATGAGCATTTATGATCATTCAGCATACCTCTATCTGTATATCTGTCTGTCAAAAATTGTTTATAATGCGTCTTGTACGTGCTTCAATGGACTTTTACGCACTTAGAACCCAATGTTTCTAGACACAGAGGCATCCTGATTGATCAGTATTTTGAGGTCAGAGGTCATGTAGAAATCTGTAGATATCGATATATTTAAGTCTATGAAAGGATTCTACCAGATGCAGTGGTTAGTATTCCCCATAGTTTGGTCTAGTGGTCCTCTATGTTGTAAAGGAATATACTATATATGTAGACAACACCTTAAAAATGTTAAAACATTACCAGAACGATATAGTGTTTTGCACTGAGAGGCTTACGTAGAAGACATGGACTTGCAGTGTTATAGGCAGTGTCAAAATTCGGGTAAGTTACTATGTTGTCAGTTTGTCACCTTTCAAACCTTTGAATTTAGAGCACATGCAGTCAGGTACATCAGTGACAGTGTCACAGGAATGGTCAGCTCATGTTGATATTTGTATAAATTATGTAATATATAAGAGCTTATAGAAGGACAAAAAAAAAAGGAGAGTGTGTAAATGAAGCTCTTGGTCCGTCATTTGCTGCTATTGAAGATTGAAGTATAACTTCTATTGAAGTACAACTATTGGCAATAGATGCCCACACAGTTGTTCACATTGTTGTTTGTTTTTATGTGCCAGTTAGACGTTTCGGCAGTCCAACTCGAAATGTTTTATTTTGAGAAGCTCACAGAATCAAAATAAGAGCTTTTTACCAAAACACCATGCGGATGTGTCGCAATAGCGGATGTATGCAATTGATTCGAAGTTGGTGTAAATATTTCTTTAATAATCGATACTATCGAGCACAGCGTACTTAAGTCCTCGGTCAACAGAAAGGTTAGGATGTTAGCAGAACTATGATTCAGTTTCAACTTCCTGCAGAATTTGACTATGAATAGAACATTTCGTTTTCCTCGCTTCTGTCTTTCTGTTCTTTAGACTTTAGTCCTCATGTTAGCAGTACCATAATTCAAGTCCAACGTCCTACAGAGTCATGACCATGAATAGAACATTTCATTTTCCTCGCTAGCGTCATTCTGTTCTTTCTTTTTTTAGTTTAGGTGTCGCTCGATAGAGACAAAACTGTATGTGCATATCATATTGTGTCAATGTTTTGGAAAAAGTGGTAAACTTTTTGGGCTAGTCTAGTTCTAACATTTAATTATGGTGCTATTTTTAGCTCCATGATTTAATCAACTGACGAGCTGAAAGTCATAGGACAAGATGAAAATCAATGGGAGAAAGAAATTACACACACACAGACACACGCACCCTCACAAAGCAGGGTTTTGACGGTTTGTTAGGAAGTGTGTACTTGCACTGCGAGCACGTACAGTACGTGCGAATAGGTCGTTATTATATTGGGACCTTCGCGAGCAAACTTTAAGCTTATCAGAGAGCGTTGTATAAGGATTAGAATCACTTTAGGGTGAGGAACACTGACAGAGTCACGTAGGTGGGTGTGGAGGATACTTTTCAGAAATGTTCATTAGTCACAATTGTTGGAAATGTTTCTTTAATCTATAGATTCCTGTAGAATGGCGGCGTGAAGTATTCAATTCTAGAAATTGAAAATTTAGTATAGACCTCGCACAACTTACGACTGATACACTTGCTACATTGTTTTCGTTTTGGTGTTCAGGGTCCCCGTTTACACCCACTGGTGATCTTTCCCTTTATCCGTTACTAATTTTAACCCCCCCCCCCCCCCACACACACACACACACTCACACACGCACCTTCTGAAACTTTGCACCGCCATTGATTCGGAGTTCCTAGTGGTCCGATTTTGCAGGGGAATAGATTTACCCTTTTTATTTGCCTGATACTTAAATCCATATACTGTAGATAAATTTGATTAGGTCTTTCTTTAGGATCTCCTCTTTAGGTGGATAGACTGCTCCTCTACAAATTTGGAAGTTTGTCTCCATTTTGATATGGTGCAATCACGAAAGTGTGGTGATTTGCTAGAATCTGACAAAAACTCATTCGACTGTGTAGGAGAACGTTATACCTTACGAGGTGGGAGGGAGAAGAGGGGGGGGGGGGGTAATATGCCCCTTAGCCGGTTTGGGTAAAAATAGTGGAAAAGATATGGCAAATGGGCTAGCAAAGAGCCTCTTTTTGGCTTGACACGGCCACCCTTGGGGAGCCTTGGAAGGACGATTTTCGACGATCTCGGAGATATGTTTATCCAAACGTTTTCTGGCACGATCAGCGTCAACTATCGTGGCGCTCCACGTGGTCACATTCCTCATTCCCCTAATGCAAAATCCTAGTTACTTCTCTGTAGTAGAGGGATACTGTCTTTACGTATCACGTTGTACCTTGACCCCTCTCCTGAAAACAGCTATTGTGACACCACAAGACGCAGAATAAAAGCTGAGCTTAAAACTTCGGACAAGTCTGTCACAAAACGTAAAGTTGGACAAAAATAATCCCTTGCCCCCAGAAATGTTGACCGTACCCACGATTGCCCACCGAGGAGAGTGTGCACACGCTTCACTTGATGGTTCCATAGAACTGGATGTAATAGTAAAGGATTAATCAACGGTGGACCGCCCATTAACTTGAAGATATTGCACAATCGACGATGCACAAGGGCGCTACATCGGTGGCGCTATATCTTGCCTACAACTGTCGCTTAACGTCCAGTCGTCCCGGATAATAGGCCTTTGCACCAATTCATGAGGGTTTTGAGCTTTGGAACGTAGAAACTGATCATAAGTTCAGAGGGTTATATGGTGGTTTTACTCCATTCGTAGTAACTCCATGGTTTGAGGTAGGCTTACATGAAGTATCTCCCATCCAGCGATAGCATTAACCACCCGAGAATGCATTATTAGACAATTAACACACATGTCCAAAGTTGATTAATCTTGTTCATACTAACAATACAAAATTACAATATAAAAAAAAAAAACGAAAACGAAAGAAAATTTGGGTTTGTTAATAACCGCATTTTGATGGAAGATCAGTCCCTGCAGGAGAGATAAACAAGATTCACTATAAACAAAGTATCACCATTGTTTTGTGTATATAGAGGACGACAAAACACTGTCGATTGTTTCATTCGCCGGTGAATTTACCGCCAAATCGACCGTGTCTTATCTGGGGGATAATGCACGATCTCTTGACTGAAATGGACGAATAAAATGAGGATTGTTGGGAAGAATCCGCAACTACTACTGTATTACTCCATCAAGGTCACCTGTTGTCTCTGCAAGGGCTTCATCAAAGAGGAGCTGGCATCACCATTGGTTGGCGCGTAGTCTCCAGAGAAAAAATGCGTCTGTCACATTGCAGGAAATGGCACTTCTTAGTCTCTCTGGCCTTATTAATTTCAAGTAACGTATTGTTATTTTTTGGGAACACAAGTTAGGAAATTTACACTTCCCATAAGAATAATGAAGTTTATTTTTTAATTTAAGGTTACAGAAAAAATGGGGGACAAATGTTGTGTCCCCTCCTCGAAATATTCGAGATTACAACGGTCTCAGTGAGACCAAGACCAAAACCACAGGGTGCCGAAACCAAGAAAACATGCAGAGTCCAGTTAAATGTTGGTAACCTTCGAGCAAACGTTCCATGTTCAAGCTATACGGAGGCGTACAGACATACACATGACTATAAGGCCTATATTGCGAGCGTCAACATAAAAAAAAAAAATGAAAAATTAACGGTCTTGTTTCTCTACCGGGGCACTTTCTAACAGAATGCACGTACGTGTCATTGGCAGAACATTTTTACCATAAATATGTTAAATAGATACGTTTGATGTTTCCACCTGATTTGGAGAAAGAAAGTGCAAAAACATAAGTTAGTAGAAATAAGTATTTCACAAGTACCTATACTTCTTTAATGAAACAATAGTATGTTATCTTAATCAATGCCACATACGAAATAAATTCAATTGAATTATAGCTTCACGCTAATATATAGCTAATATTGCAGTTATTGGTACAACTGGTGCATTACTGGCAGTTGCATGGTATATATATATATATATATATATATATATATATATATATATATATATATATATATATATATATATATATATATATATATATATATATATATATATATATATATATATATATATATATATATATATTATTAATTGTTGTTTATAATGTGAGAAATAAACATTTAGGGAGTGTTCCTCACAATTTTCTAAGAGGAGAGGGAAGCCGCACATGGAGAGCACACGCGATCGCAAAGTGAATTTTTTGATAAAGTGGTGCCACTTATAGAGACTAAAGATTGATCTATTTGAAGTGGTAGTAGCCTATTGTTCCGTTTTTTTTTCTATCGAACCTACCCTTGGTGGGGGTGGGGAACTTTTTTCACCGGAGCTCACTTTTTAAAGGAAAAGAATTTTCAGGTTTACTTGATTGGCATGCTGCTCCCCCACAACCCCCCTAAAATTTCATTGGAGAAGCACTGTTTTACGTATGTGTGCTAAATCGAAAAATTGTTTTACAAATCCACAAAAGAGATTACCGGTACACACAGAGTTGTCTGTGTGTGTTCTCTTTGTCTGATTTTATCATTGCCTAAAAATGAACTTGGCATGTAGACTAAAAAAAAAACAAAATGCGGCCCGATTGCTATCAGGATTAGGCCTACCTTGTAGTTGTAATTGTAATCGATTACTGTTATTTTAGCTGTTAACATCGTGTTCCTAAAATCTGACGTGATTGTAATAGTGATCATGGTTACTTTCAGATGATGACTTCGCCTCAAATCTGACCGACACTGGTCTCTGCAAAGTCTGCTTGGACCGGAGAGTTTCATCTCCTATATCTTCGTTACACTCCCCCCCCCCCCCCCCCCCCGTGGAAACATCCGTATTTATTGCTCTTCCGGGAGAGTGTTTACTCCCTTCTTTCGGCAGACGGAGATCACGGAGAAACACGATTTCTCTGAGTTCATATTCTATGTTGGGTTAAAGTGAGGCTGGGTACGAAGCCCTATTAATGCCATCTATTTATATTTTCAACCTGTAATAACAGATTATTAATCTGTTATTACAGATTAGTAATCTGATTATTAATCTGTTTTGTTAATAACCTGTATTATTAATAATCTTTAGTTATAGATTAATAATCTGTATAGATTAAATTTTTTTGATATGGCTTTGATAGGCTTTCGTAGTTGGGACGCAAATTGTGTGATTGTGAGGGATGCTAAACTGTGGCAATTTCTTCGCCGAGAAACAACTTGAAGTTTTAGGCCGATGCCATTATGCACGTTGTAAAAGGTACAATTTGAATCTCCACGTGGCCCAAAGTTTATGTTCCTAGGTTTTTTAGTTCTGGATTATATTCACTCAAAAATATCATCAATAACACTTCATATATCATCTATCATCAGGTGGCACGCAGCATAGACAAGAAACCATGCAAGATAGCTCACGAGTGATTACGCAACCACACTCATATGTGTGAGGTATGGTCAAGGACGAACTGGTAAAAAAGTCACACAGAGCAGATCATTGTCCAATTGCGTTCCTTAATGTGAAGTTAGTGTTGTGGTCGTAATTCTGTCACAAGGCATATGGACATTACTTGTATTTGCAACAAAGATGATAATTAATATTGTTTGTATGGTCACTGTCATTGGTTAGCCCAGGCCTAAGTTAGACTGACAGTGACAGTAAGTCCGAGTCACTGCCACTGGCTTAGTGCTTTCGTTTACAAAGTAAGAGTGGGTGTCTACTCTATGGACATAGGCTTAGGAATATGGTGCAGTCGTAAGTCCATATGAACAAGGTTACGGTGTGCCTACAATCGTAGATTTACTGCAATTTCAAAGTGGTTCAAATATATCGTAGTCTTGACTCCTAACACTATTCAGTACTCTTCTGAGTCTTCGTAGTCGTAGAACTACTACCAACACAATTGACACTGTTATAGCCTGTGTAACTCAGTAATAATGAGTAACAACAGTGTATGCATCGGAAAGTCGTTCCACTCCAGTGTTGTTGCCGTCTGAGAGCCCAAGCCGGACAAGGCTACAGGCTGCTCTTAGGCAGAAAGCATGGTGTAAATTGAATTGAAATGATAAGTCTAGTGTACCTCATAATAAATATATTGGCAATGTGGCTTTCATTCTAGTTTCCATTCCATAGCCCTGCTGTTGCATAACTTACACTACAGTGTATCTGTGATGTAAGGCCAAGAAATGAATGAAAAGCTAACACTAACAGAAAATAAAATAGTAGTAAAACCACATGTGACTTGTTTTCATTGTTCAGTATTGATTATTTTTCAGTGCATTTAATTTTGAACTTAATTATAATGAACAAGGATGGAAGACGAATCGGAGGATATTACACACATAACAGTAGCACTAACTGCTAGGCATATAGTCTACCTTTATAGTGAGGTGCAATGGAATGTTAATTTTTTAAACAATTACATAACTTTGAAGTTAGATCTATTTTTTTAGCAAAAATGGACAGTTTTTGGAAATAGTGAAAATTTGAGCTGTAAGCTTTTGCAGCATGCAGATGGTGGATGTATAGGCCTGCAACATTCATTCTTTTCACCTTTGCAAGCCTCAGTTTGAGGCTTGCACCCTGGGCATCATTTGACAGGTGCACATCAAAAGGTGTGCACAAGGTCAAACCCAGGAATGAATTTGATTGTATAGGCCTAGGTGAAGCAAAAACAAATTATTTTGTTGTCCCCACCAACACTCTTTTCCCCCCCCCCCCTTCCACCACCTGATTTTTACTGCAGTACCCTCAAAAGAAGAATTTTATCCAAAAACTGGAGATGTTGTCTCTCCAAGTTCAATTCTGTAGTGATGTCTTTGCAACACATCACTTATTGATACAGAGATGAGACATGTAGAAACTGTGCTGCTAACACACCTTTCCACTGGTTCCTGTTTAAAAGTATTAAGTAAAGAAAAATGCCCACAGACCCAAAGTTTTTGGAAAGTTCAAACTATTTTTTTTTTTTTTTTGAGCTTGGCAATTAGTATGCTCATTCAGATGGTGTTTATTCTATAGTTATCCCTCAAAGACACAATATGATCCACCACAGTCACATAATAATAGAGTGAAGGAATGTCAATGGAGTTCATGATTAAATTAAGTTGACCTTCAAGTGCACACATTGCAAATAATTGGTTGCATGAAGTAAGGATACACTTAGTTACAGGACTATAGTTACGCATGTAGAGTGCACTGTACTTGTCCTTTGTTTCTGGTGATTTCTGTTGGTGACATGTTTAAAAATACTGTACTCCAAATGTTCTGTGCTTTTTGTCTCAAGTAAGCATGGTGCTGAAGCTGAATCTAATTTAACAGTTTTACAGACTGAATTTGAGAGAATCAAAGTGATATATTTGGTTTGTGATAGATGCAAAATGCATCTGAAATGTTGTGAATGCCTATGACATGTGTACAGTATTTCTGTATTTAGCACTGGTCATACAATATTAAAATTCTTTGAAGTGAAGAAAGCCCATCCCTTTACACAAATTTGCATTATCTGCAATGATAACCTACGCTCAAGAGTTATTTGGATGTCCATTAGTGATGGGCCATTTGCAAAAGATGATCTGATAAAATCTTGTATCATTTGAAAGTCTCAGGTAAAGTAAGACTTACAGTAAATATGTTGAAAGCTGTTAAATTCAGATGTTTTGATGCTTGAAAAGTTGAAGGACTGAAGAAGGTTGTTATTCCTTATGAAATATTTTTTTTACCATCCATAGAATGCACCTATGGCCACCATCACATTGCTCCTCAGGGCTCGTTTGTCCCTGCCGCCATCAATCAAAATATCAGGGATATGTGTGCCACAACAGCAGCATCATCACCGCAATCGGTTCTCCACCCAGCATTATTCAGATCATTATGATGTCATCGTGGTTGGAGGAGGTCATGCCGGGTGTGAGGCTGCCGCTGCATCTGCCAGATTAGGAGGGAAAACACTACTTCTAACACATAAAATAGAAACTATCGGTTGGTACCTGCATTCTATTTATATGGTTTACAAGACAAAAAGAGAAATGTTTTTTTTATCCTTTTAAGTAAAGTAATTGTTAAGTAGTGTCTCTGGCTAATTGGTATAGCCTGTGGTATACCCTGTGTTAAGTACTTTATTGAACTGCTTTTAGTTTGAAATAGTTTTCCACATCCAGGATTCCTTTCCAAATCCAGAACGTCACATAGTAACGATGAATGTTTTACACTTGTGTCTGTGTGAGTGGTTGCCCTGTATGATTACGTACCTGTCAATGTTGCTTTCAGTCTAGGTCATCAGTGTTTTCTGAGGCCTATGTGGTTAGGTTAGTGTGTACAGGTACTTGTCTCTAAACTGTATCCATCTGTCCATTGTCTGTATCTATCTGTTTGTCTATTGTTTAGTCTGTATGTGCATCTGTCTGCTTGTTTGTATGTGCCTTTCTCTGTAAATTTCATCATTGATATTCTGGAGTAAATTTATTAGTTTGAATGGAACTTTTGAATTTTTTTTTTTATCCCTTGTAGGAGAGATGTCTTGTAATCCGTCCTTTGGTGGTATTGGAAAGGGTCACCTAGTTCGAGAGATTGATGCATTAGATGGTGTTTGTGGCAAGATTTGCGGTAAGAATTCATATAGTGAAGTATAACAACATTATGTTGTGTGCAATTATGCTCTTTAACACCAAGCAAGAAGTAGTGACAAATAGTTCTCTGAACTGGTTATATCAAGTATTTACAGTAATTCTGCCTATCTGTCCAGCTGGATGTCTGCTTGGCTTCCGTTTGTTTGTCCGCCCATCTTTATGACCATCTTCTAAATTACAGTATAGTAGGAAATTTGCTCTGTCACAGTAGTTGAAAAGCATTGCTGTAACCTGAAATTTGACATTCACCTTACCTGTTAAATTGATGTCTATGATTTATATCAAAGTACCAGAACTTTGCTTTGTAATTTCAAAATCACTCAGAATGACTGTCGAAGCTATGCAATAAACAAAAGTACCAAGTACTACATGAGGATATGCCATCTATGACAAATCTTGGCAAATGGCAGATCTTTTTTCTGGTAGTCTTCAAGATTGTAACTCTCATTGTTAGTGTATTGCAGAGCCATGGCTGTATATAGTCCAGACATGAGTTTGTGATTAAAGTTGTGAAAATGAAATTAAGACCAGTAGAGAACAGTATAGGTTTTTGTGTGGGTTGGGTTGTAGCCATTCTTACTGTGGGCGTACTGATGTTCAGGAAGTGAACAATTACAACAAAAATATTTACTTTCTTCAGTTTATTGAATTTTAGTTCTCTCCTGGACCATCATCAGAACACAACTAACAATTTAAATACGACATCAACACTGTCAGTTACTGTCAGTTAATAGAACTAACAGCCATGTAGTCCTCCGAGTGCAGCACACAGCAGTGATTCCTCTTGAACTTTTCCCTTGGCTTCGTCTACCTTCTCTTCTGCCTTCCTTCTTCTGATTCCACTGTCCAAGTCTTCTTCCTCCGTCTGACTCTGCTTTCTTGATCGCGCTCAGTCCTTTTATACCATTGATTTCCTGCTGCCCTCGCTCACGTGGAGATCTCCTTGATGAGCCTGGGAAACAAGCAGTGTTTACATCCCCTAGCAACAGTTGCCAACAAACATTGGCTCGTTGGCTTTATCCCAGGGCAGACACACACCTGGGGCTTCGTCCCGGGCCCTTGACTGAGCCTAGAAGTTTGGAAGACCATCGCTGTTTACTTTCCTTAACAACTGTTGCTAGTAACCATCAACTTGTTCCCTTCGTCTCAAAGGCTGGCGCACATCCAGACTGCTCTCCCTGGCCTCCAAAGGAGTTGAGAAGTCTGTAAAATCATTGTTGTTTATGTCCCTTAACAACCGTTGCTAGCTGTAGCAGGCGTGTTTCCTTTGTCTCAGGGGCAAACGCAAATCCGGCCTTTCATCCTAGGGCCTTTGAAGCAAGTGACAATTACATCGTGACAGATGAAAACGAATGGATTGCGTGATTCCCACCATAGATATGCAATTCCTAGAGTGCTGCAAGGCTCACTTGACACAGATCTTTGGCAATACTAACACGTTAAATGGAGCACTTGCATAAGATCAGAAAGCTCACATCTTCTGTAGTACTGCAAACGGACGACTTCGGAATCGGAAAATAAAATGAAAATGTATGTACCCAGCATCACAATTTCTATTCATTAAGGGATTGAGTTTAGTAATACAAACACCTTCAGCAACCTGCCTCCACATAAAGTAGGGTCACCATTATGGAAGTTGAAAATTTGCATGGCAAATTTTCAGGTTTCTTGGGTATTTTGTCATAAAAATCGGTATGAGCCCTTATGTTGTTAGTACAAAAATGGCTACACAATATTTCATTTGTGTAGCAATTTGACCATTTTGTATAGGGAAATGAGATGCAATACTGGATAAATTATTATTTACACATGAAAACAAATAAAATGGGATAGATAATGAACATTGCAATGTAAATATGATCAAACAACAGCAAAGCAACATACTGTAATGTTAAAATGTAAAGTATTTTTCCCATCATCGAAAAGGCTCATTCCAAGGAATGAACTATCATGGTTTTATTTAAATTCTCTGAGGTGATGTCTGTTTACTTTTAGGTTCCAATTTAACCATACTCATTTACAATTAGACTACTATTTAGACTGTTCAAGCTTCATTCACCTTAACTGTATTTAGTTGTACCACAAAATATGTCAGAAAAGTCAAGAAATTCACATGTAGTATTTAGAAACAATATTGCATCAAGCTTCACACAGTTCGTTTCCGGCTGTGGGGTCTACGGGTATGTGATTTCTGTTGCTTTCTGGTGGCTGTAAACTTATGTTAACTTTCATGTATGACAAGATGTGAGGACTAAATTCACCGTGATGATCATGAAATTTTTTTGTTTTGGTATCTGTATGTCCTTTTACAGATAAAGCTGGTATCCAGTTTAAAGTTCTCAACAAGAAGAAAGGGCCTGCCGTCTGGGTAAGACATCAGAACACAGAAAGAGTCTCAATCCAAGTATTGCATAACAACTACTGCAAAATGTGGTATCCATAATTTCACCCTCTTAAAATTTGAAATTATAGCTCATAGAGAGTGTTACATCCACAAATGGCACTGCCTGTTTCCGTAGAGCGTCAATAAAGAACGTGAGCCAGCTGGATTTTCTTACGGGAACATTTATTTCGCAGATAGATGTAAATGGCGTTTTGCAGGAGTTGTTGGGTAAAAACTACAAATTCACATAGACTACTGTAATTCACATTATAAACATTGCAATACAAACTATACAAATACACAAGCTCAAATTATGCAAGTAAAAAATAGGCATTTCTTCTAAATACATACAATTATACCAAATAAGCAATATATAATACGAATACAAATAGAGTAGAAAATACAGTTTATATTAATATAGAAAAATTGGAGGTACATCTCACCTTTTTAGCCTGTAGTCTCCTTTCCTGGCTGCTCTAATGGCAATGTATATATGGTATTATATAGTAAGTGGGAACACATGTAATATAAAGGAGATGCTGGCTCGCAATGGCGCCACGGAGTAAGTCAGCTGAATTCTAGAAATGCATGACTGCACACAATCCTGAATATTCTAAGTTGTCCAGTCTAAGGAAGTCCAAAACGGACTTAACTTTCATTACACTACCTTCAAATCAACTTGCTAGATTTCCCAGAAACTTTTGAGATAATCCTTCTGTGTCTGAAATACCAGAAAGAGAGCAGTTCCTGGAGATTGTATTTCTATATTTGATTTGACATTGGTGAAACTTCGCCTAGACTTATAAAAGATATGTCATATTTTAGGAACTGGCTACATAGTTAAGTCTTTTGGAACAATATGGAAGAAACAACACAGCAACATGCCAATAAACCATATGCTCATTAGTCAACGACAATGACAAAGCGAAGAAAATGAGCAATTTGTCCTAAGGAATATTATTCAGTCAATCAGTTCTTATCATACATTTTTTGTATGAAATAACTCTTGATAGAGTTACTTTCACAACAAACAAGCAAACAAACAAAGAAAAAAAAAGAAATCTATTTTGCCAGTTGGTGTGTGCTGTTAATCGTAATACTGATAGGTCTGCTGGAATCATGAACATGAGTCCAGTTAATGTGGTAGGAGTATCATTTGCAATGTTAGCAAACAGGCTGTTAAGTATATTGAATGTAGGAGATGAATGGTTGTGTTGCACTATAGTTGATGACAATGTGACAGTATGTACATATGACAGTAGTGTATATGTGACAGTAGTGGATATGTGTCTTTGCTGCTGAAAAGAAACAAATGAAGTAGATCAAAACAAATGTGAAAACATTGTATACACAGTATCCCAAGAGGAAATGCTTGGGCAGATGTCGTATGTATCTTGGAGGTGTATCTCATTGAGTAGAGGAATCCTATTGTCTTTGGTGCAGGTTAAAGGTCATTTGACTTCAACAGGGGTCACATAAAAACCTTGTCAACAAGAAGCAAAGTTTGGGCCTGGATGTAGGTGTATCTTGTTGAGTTCAAGAACCCTATTGTTTTTTAATGGAGGTCAAAGTTCTTTGGAGGTCAAAAGGGTCAAAGTTTGCAGTCATGAAAAATCTCAAGAAAGGAAGCTTGCACATACCTCATATAATGCACAGGTAGCTTGTGACAGCTCCTAATGCTGTAATGTCAGATTCTGAATAAAAATATGCATAGTGGCATCATCAGAGTCACAATGCATTTGTGTGTCCTGCTTGTGTATTTATAGTCACCAATAGACTGACATAAATAACATATACCATTCTGACATGTCCAAGAAATATTCCCAATCAAAACAATCTGAGGTAACCAGGTTGAATCTCCACATAGGCTATGAGGACCAATTGTCATAAACCAACTCAACTCATGACATGTTGTTTAATATCATTATTACTCATTCTTCATGTTCTTGTCGTTCATCTGTTTTAGGGCTTACGTGCACAAATAGACAGGGACTTGTACAGACGTTACATGCAAGATGAGATTTTGAATACATCTGGTCTGACTGTTGAAGCCTCACCTGTAGAAGACTTGATTGTAGAAGAAGTTACTTCAGGTCACAGTAACAGCTCCGACAGAAAGATTTGTACAGGTGTTGTCCTTGGTAAGATATTAAGCAGGATTTGCACAGAGCTTTGAAAGTACTTGAATTCAAATCTGTCATTTTCAAGGCCTTTAAAGTGCTCGAATTTGTTTTGTTCTTTTGCATCGAAGTCCTTGAAAAGTCTTTGAATTTTAGTGATATGAAATATTACTACATGTTTTTACTTAAATTGTTGTTTTTATCTGCAACTAATATTTGGACCAGAACCAATTGTATTCCCTGCCAACCTCAGGTGTGCTTGTGTGTTGCTGAAGATGTTTTCAGAGTGTTTTTAACAGTGGTTTGATGTCCTAGCAAAGACTTAAGTTCTTCCTTGAAAAGTACTTGATTTTTATCCTTAGGAAAAGTGTACAGATCCTGTTTTAGTTTGTTAATATACAACTTTGCTTCTCCTGAACTGAAACAGGACATCACATTCTAATAAAGTTGACATTGTTCGACCTTTGCAATACAGTGCTGTACTTCATCAAATGTTATTTGAACTTAGTAAAAATGACATTTGACTATTCCAACAGCTGTTTGTTGCAGTTGTTTGTGAAAATGTTATTGTACCAATGATAACTCAAATGAGAAAGAAGACTTGGGAATACCTCAGTGTGGAGCTTGGCTTTGCTTTGTGAAGATCAAACTTTGACAAAGTGTGATTGTATATGTAAAAGTTGGTATTAGCCCCTTTAAACATTTGGCCTTGGTCAGTAGATTGGTCCCCTTGATCAAATGGCCTCTGCTACTATTTTTTATAGATGTTTAAACCTCGAGAAACCAATAAATCAATTTTGAGAATTTCACGTATTACAAATTGATTGACCAGACATGTACACTGACACAAGCCAAGCATCTCTTGCGCTGTTCAGTGATGTTAAAATTGTCAATTTCTTGCACCATTTATGAAGTGAAAATGTCAATTTTTTTTCACCATTTAGTGGGGTAAAACTGACAGTTGTTCTGCACCATTCAGTGATTTTGATATGTCAACTCTTGCACAGTTGAATGGGGTTAACATGTCACTCTGTTGTTTTTCACGGAAATGAAGTCTTAATTATTTTATTTAAAGTTGCAAATCTTTAAGAAGTTAAACTTGAATTATCAAGGATTGCTTCTTATCTTTGCAAATACTTCAGAGAATGGGCGCTGCATCAAAGCAAGATCGGTGGTTATCACAACTGGAACATTTTTAAGAGGCTGCATTCACCTTGGTTTGGAGGTGAAACCTGCTGGAAGAATTGGAGATGCCCCCTCTATGGGATTAGCCAAGACCCTTGAGGATGCAGGGTTTACTGTGGGGAGATTAAAAAC
Organism: Stichopus chloronotus; assembly: GCA_021234535.1. Taxonomy (NCBI): domain Eukaryota; kingdom Metazoa; phylum Echinodermata; class Holothuroidea; order Aspidochirotida; family Stichopodidae; genus Stichopus; species Stichopus chloronotus. The sequence continues at coordinate 15,501,845 of CM037837.1, read as the reverse complement.
AGGTAAGCGAGACAGACCGTTATGTGTAACACCACTTTGGAAATTGTTTGCTGCGTCATTATGTAATGCATTTACCAATTTTTCGGTTGTGCCAACATTTCAATTTTTCATATTTACCAACTTTTCAGCTTTATATTGCTAACTAAGGCCCTTAAACTTAAAAGGAAAACTTCCCAACAACTATCATAAGTTGACTTTATGCTACCTTCAAAGACCCCCCTTTTCTGCCCTCTATTTTTTTCTTTGCTTTTTACTTGTTATCTCTTATTATTCCCTTATTTTCTTTCCTCTTTTGTTTCTTCTTTTGTCCCTTTGCTGCTTCTTCTTATTGGCTTTTTTCACTAGCGTAGATAACAGCCTCCTCTGTTTTATATCTAGGGCCCTTCATAAGCTTTTTTCTCTTAGATTGGATGGTTCTGCATTACTAAATTTTTACAATTATACTTTGTAAAACATATGAGAAGTGAATTTGAAATAAAAAATGAATTTGATGTAAAGACATTGGATACAAAGTCAGTATTTTAGATTCCAGTCATGCTTGCTTTATGAAGTGTTTGAAAGCGTGATGAACAAGATATCTTAACATGGAAACTTGATGAGACATAGTGGTATGTTAGAGAACCACATTAATTGCAAGAAGTTTGTAGTTGGTGTCAAAGGTCAAAGGTTATTTGAGTCCAAGAGGATGAACTTGGTTTGCTGCTGGATGTCATATTGAATTCAAGAAGCAAGTCAGTGGTAAAGTTAGGTCACTGTTGACAATAGTGTTTGAGCACATCAACTAATGAAGTCGATTGTACACCTCAGTATGTATATAAACTTACTACTCGTGTAAAGTTCATAAAATATTTTGTTTCATTCTGCTGTCTTTTACAACTTGTTACCAACCAGGAACTCCACCAAGGATAGATGGAAGGACAATAGACTACAGCCTGTTGGTGTCAAATCAAGGAGACCGTCCTCCAGTTCCATTTTCATTTATGAATCAAAGAGTTGCAATCAAGGTTTGAATTTATGTTTTGTCCATAAACTCAAAATTTTGTTTTGCCTTTCTTCCTATGTTTTAAATGCAAATATTGTTTTTCTAACATTTGTTTTTATTGTAATAAGTAGCATGGTGTGATATTCTCATTTGCAAAATGTAAGCACTGAAACTCCATAATCATGTTGCTTTGTTGGGGTTTTCAAACATTGGCAGTGAAAGGAAAATAGCAAGGTATGCGACTTTTCATAAAATATTCAGGGTCATTACAGAATTGCCTCTTGTTTATACTAACAAGTAACAATTTACTAAGTAGGAGATTCATTTTAAAGGAGATGGCAAAATAGGAGAAAGAGTTTTCATACTCTACTATTAAATTGTTTCTGGGGTGCATGTTTGTGGTTGATATGTAGAAAAGAGTACAAAATACCCTTGTCAGCCTAAACTATCCTCTTAAAGTTTCATAGGTAAAGTGATAAGAAAACTCTGAACATGATTATTTGTGTGTGTAATCTTTCTCCAAACAAGTCAAAACTATGCGTCCCGAGAATACTGTGAATACAAATGGACTTACCAGCTGAACGTTTGGCTAAATGCATCATTGGTAGACAGAAATGAGAACAAAAAGTTCAAATTCTTTGGTAAAAGAGAATGACTTGCAATAAATTGAGGAAGGTCAGTGCAAACATATCAGCTCGCCTGTCAGTTTGTATCCATATTCATAGCCAGGTGTACTTTCATAGCTTACGTTTTACATTTTATTACTGTCTTTTTTACAAGTACATGTCCTTCTTTTATGATCTTTCTGCTCACCGTGGCCTTTGTGCTAATTTTGATGGTCGTGCTCATTATGTCATGTGCAGCTTTCTCTCTTTGTGTTTTATGTGTTTTTAAGGGGAAGGCAGAAACGGAGTCATTATTACTGTGTGAAAATAATTATGTCGATGTTCGTTCCTGGCGTAGTCATTGGGAAATGAGATCTGTAGTTTCAGAACATCAAAACAATTGTTAATATGATGTCATCTCTAGTAGAGAAGGTAAAGACACGGAGGACGTTGATTACCTACCAGAAACCAGTTTGCTTAGTGGGAATCATTTGAAACGTAGCCAAAGTTAACAAGTGAACTCTCTGTGGAATAATGTATGGATGTATCAAATGGATGTGCCAAACATTTTAAGCAGAGGTCAAAGGTCACTGGAGGTCAGTAGATCTCATGTGATGTTTTCAGTCATTATGTTCTTCACTGCAGCTGTCATGTGTTTGTTTATTCATGCTTTGGTGCAGCATGTGAGATTCTTTAAAAGCAATTGTTTTCAATCTTCAAACCCTCTAGGAATTTAAGTTCTCTAGTTTTGTTCAGTAGTATCTTATTTTAACATTCTTTGGCAGCCTGAAGATCAGGTGGTGTGTCATCTGACATCATCTTCTACCAAAGTGGGGGAGATTATTCTCAATAACAAGCATCTGAATCACCATATACGAGAAGAGGTCACAGGCCCAAGGTGAGGACTGACTTTAATCGTGTTTTGCTGTCTCTTTACATTGCTTTACCAACGCTATGCTGAAGGCATCTAGCAACGGATCTGTTTGGCTGCTGATTGCATCAATTACCTTCAATCTACAATGCTGATAATATGTTGACTTAACTGATCACAGTAATGCTTTTGCACTTCAATGCTGATGATACAATAACTGAAGTGCTTGCATTAATGCTTTCAGTCTTCAGTGCTGAGGAGTCAATGACTAACGTGCTTGCTTTAATGTTGTGGATATGTGAACTGAACTGATTCCATTAGTGCCTTCAATCTACAAGACTGAGGAGTTGGTGAGTGAAGTGATTGCATTAGTGCTTTCACTCTGCAATGCTGATGCTACCATGACTGATGTGATTGCATTACACTTTCAATCTATAATATTGAGGAATGAATGACTGACGTGATTGCATTGATGCTTTCATGCTACAATGTTGAGGATAGATTGACATTACTTGGTCTTTGAAGTGATTCTGTTTATGCAATATACAATGCATTAGGATTTACATCATTAATTTCTTCTAGTCCTCTGTGTAATAACTCTCAAATTGAATATGAGTGCAGCAATGTTAGCTGTAAAATATTGCTTCTTAAAATAGGATTTTCCTTCCTACAATGTCAGTAGTTTAAGAGGTACATTGAGTTGTTTCATTAATTTCACTAAATTTTCCTACACCTCTCCAGTGTCTTTCACATACTAATGACAAATGGTTCAGCTAACAGGATCTCCTTGTGTCATTTACAAATGAACATCAATGACTGAGTAATGAATGATTTAATTTCATTTTTTATAATAGTGACCAGACACTTTTTACATTAGCACTGATTTGTATGTGCACATCCAGAACAAGTCATAAAAAAAAATGATGGTTTTCATAACTTTTTGATGTGAAACTTGACAAATTCTGCATGTTATAAATATTGTCATGTGTTTGTACCCTTTACAATCCTCACCAAAAATTGATATCAACTCAGTGGGTCACAGTGATTGGTAGGGTCATCTTCCAACCTACTTTATATCTTCCATGACATTGTTTAAGACACTGCCGTTACATTGTTTAACAGTCATTTCTGTAATATTTACATGATTTTTTTTCAGTGTTTCTTGTTCATAATTATTTGTGATCTATTTCTTTTTCAGATATTGTCCGTCTATTGAAAGTAAAGTAATGAGATTTGGAAATAAACCTCATCAAATTTGGCTGGAACCTGAAGGTAACTTTGACATCTTTCTGCAGTTAGCTATAATGTGGTGGGACCAATGAGAATTCAGATATCTCTGTTACAAGTGTAGGAATATCAGAGTATAATTAAATGTGCAGTTAAATCATTCTACATCTCGTTCGTGAACAATGTCTGAAAAACTGCTTGTGCAGACAGACTTGTGGGATGGAATCTCTAAGCTATGCCTTGAAAGACTGTCATTTGTTTTGGTAGAATATGAATCAAGATGATTATTAATATTTCTCTTGTTCTTTGTACAGGATTAAACACAGATATTGTTTACATGCAAGGGTTTTCAATTACCCTTCCACCTGAACTGCAAGAGGAATGTATTCATAATGTAAGAGGTTTGGAAAAAGCTGTGATGACTAGACCAGGTAAAGCTTGTAATCTATCGCGATAGTTATTCTATGAAAAGATCCTAAGTTATCAGAATCCCTCAAATATGTGTAGTATATTCATCTATGAATGTTCTTCCAGTGTTTGACTGAGCGTTTGACTATTTTATGTGAGGTGAAAGGCTATCTTTTCTTGTGTGTCTCTCTTATACGATACTAAGTCTTCGAGTTTTGTTTCCTTGGGAATAATTGTACACAGTGAGTAAAGATCTGAGGTTTTGTGTGTCTTGCCAGGGTATGGTGTGGAATATGACTTCATGGATCCACGACAGATCAAGCCGTCCTTGGAAACGAAAAGGATAAAAGGATTGTTTTTTGCCGGTCAAATAAACGGAACAACAGGGTATGAGGAAGCTGCTGCTCAGGTGAGATCATGTGACCAGTCATATTCATCAACCAATGCTCACATTGTGTAATAGTTAGATTTAAAGGTTTACATTTTGCAAGATTGGTGTGAAAGTAATAACCAGCAGATATGGATTCCCTTTTGGTAAATTTAATAGAAACTTATCGCAATCTTCTTCATTTGGTATATTTGACAATTTGCACTGCTGTTCATTCTAACATTTTATGGCTTTATTCCTGTGCATACGATTCCAACGGCTATATTTGTTCTCCCAGTCTGGTGTGTAGCCAGCAGGTGGACAGGTAGGACAATGTCGGGGGGGGGGGGGGGGCTTGAGGGCAGGGAACTCCAAACCAAATAGGTGAAAACAAAAACTATTAATTTGTGGTATGATTGGTTTGGGTGACGCCATCTGTGTCTCTTGTCCATGGGATGCCCTGTTTATTTACTTCTCATCGCCATTACTGTACCTCTTCTCCCATTTCTTTCATTTTAGGGTCTAATTGCAGGCATTAATGCAGGATTAAAGGCCAAAGGTCAAGATCCATTCATCGTCAACAGAGCTGAAGGTTACATTGGTGTTTTGATCGATGATTTGACCACTCAAGGTACCACAGAACCGTACAGGATGTTCACCAGTAGGACTGAATTTAGAATTAGTTTGCGACCGGACAATGCTGACCTAAGGTTAACAGAAAGAGGTAAGACTACTTCGGAAATAGCATGGTGGAAAATTTGCAAGTAAAGAGACAGGTATTGGGTGTATTGGGGTTTTGGGGAGTTGATCTGTCCCTGACCCCATTCACACTGTGGTCATTCCCATGTTTTGACCATTTTGAATTCAACCCGTCAGTCTGAAACACTTTTATTTTTGCATTGTGCTCATTCTCGTAGTAATGTTTCTTAAGTCTTGAAAGGGAAATAGGGTGTTTAGAATATACCAACATCGCATACAAAGAAAACAGCTTTAAACATTGTTAAACCATTTGGCTCATCAATAAATATCTACAAATCTTCTTCTCCTCAAACAATACGCATTGTGATGAGTAATGGCAGATGCATCATTTGAATTTTGAAAAGTTTGGGTGAACAAATTCTCGTTGAGCAACAAATATCTGAACTCTCTGTGGTAAACTTATTTGTCTTGAAAAGAAGGCTACTGTCCTTCCTTATTTTGAATACTCTATCATTCTATGTCTGCAAACATTGGTTTTAAAAATACGGTTGTTTTCTGTGAAACAAACGCCTTATTTCCGTTTAAGTTTGTAAGATCTCAATGTTGAGGAAAGTTGTTCGTTTGAAATGTGGATTTATGTGTTACCAAATCTTAGGGCCATATCCTTTAATGTTCATGGGACCCATGCTGTGCAAAATTGTCTACAAAATTTCATGGCATTAAGTATATTGTAGGTTAAAACAGTTTGTAGACTATATATGACATACTGTATACAAGACAAAGGAATCTTCTCCAGCAGTGTGCTACACGCAATGATTGTTCAATGCTTAGCAACCACGTATGGGCAAGAGACCTGCAGGTTGTAAATCACTTCATGTCAAGTAGGCTACTTTTAGATGAAATATTGGCTTCTTTTCACAAGGTCAATTCAGATGGGAAAACAGTATATAACTGTTTTATGTAAAACCAGTCCTGGTGAGCTGTGGAAAGTGGTCAACTCCTGAATCTTTGGTGGCTAAGCTTCATTGCTTCAAATTTCCCCACTGTTATCCCCTCCAGCACAGCACAGGTTGAGTGATGATGTCAAGTTTGCAAAGTTTGCAATGGTGCAAGGAAATGAAATATAAGTAACTGTTGGTTCAACTTTGGTACTCGTTAGAAAATTGTGTTAAGCAAAACAAGTGTAAAATGTCCAACTTCCCCTGCTAACTGTGACTCATTTTGATATTTTCGAGATGACCGTTCAATGAATAGCACTTAGGAAAAAAACATTAAGTTTGCTGTAATCAGGAAAAAGCATTTAAGATGTATGAAGTCTGATTTCATTCTTCCAAAGTTATAACCAGATTAAAATAATATTTCAACCACGACTCCAAGCAGACTTGAAGAACATCCGACTCAAACTGACCAGAATCCGGACTATTAGGACTGTGATGTATACAGTGATAAATGTATAGGATAGTTTAAACTTGTGTTTCAAGTTTTATTTCTTCTGTTGCACCTTTTCATCCTTCCCAGGTGTATTAATGAAGTAATTGGGGAGCAGTCTTTAAGATGTAACTGATTAGTAATTTGAAAAGCACCTTTTTGTATAAATTGTTCTTATTTGTCATTTTTCCCCGTGTAGCTTTTCTCATTCATCACTCGTAACACTGCAATATTTGCATCAATCATTGTCTATACAAGAAAAAACTTTAATCCCTGTGATTTCAGTACACAGTATCATAGAAAATTTTATACTTCATTTTTTACCTTGCTAAATCACCTTGTTTATTTACTGTAAATGCCTATATCTGACAAATTATTTTTCATTGGATGACAAAAGATAAAGTACTCAAGATGCAAAATCAGAAAATTGTAAGGACTATACTCTTCCCCATGGAAACCAGACATAATATCCACTTTTGAGAAGAAAAACTTCCTCCTTAGGTAGTTTCTCAACATTTAATTCTTATTGTCAATTGTAACAGTCCCTGAGTATTTCAAATATACATATTGTGTTCACTCCCTTTTGTTTTTTTTGTAATGCATTTATCATTAAAGGGTTCAAGGTAGGCTGCGTTTCTGAAGAGAGGCACAAATACACGAAGACCATGGAGAGGAAAATCAAAGATTACACAGAATTATTAAAATCATTTCACATGTCTAGATCACAATGGAGTGAGATTTTAGAGAAACGTAAAGTTGACTTCACGCTTTCAAAGTTGGGAAACAAACTAAGGTAAGAAAATCACAGAGTTTGTGAAAGTGTACATTAGTTTTCTTTGGCAAAGAATGAAGGTAGAAGTGTTTTGGTCTTTTGTGGAGTTGTAACTTAAAGTAAGATGCACACAAATATAGTTACTTCACTAATGGCTACTTAGGGAAGTCTCACAAATCTAAACCTAGATCATCTCAGAGCTTGCTGTTGCTACACATCGTAACAAGGATAACAACCAGAGAGTAATGGGTCATGCTCCAGTGCACATGCTTCTGGTCTTACAGAGCACATGTGGGGACTATGTGCACTTAAGAGTGTGGGATAGGGAGGTTGCATTATAAGCAGCAATGTGAAGCAATGTAAAGCTTTGTGAACCTATGGTGATCTTAAGTTAGTTTTGTGAGGCTTCCCTTATACATCTATGAGTAATAGTGGCCTTATAACTATGATAAATGGAACAAGTAGCCATGTATCTTGAATGCCTTTTGGGAACATCAATGAACCTGAATTTGAAGACAATCTTTAATATCAACTTATGATGTCAGATAGTGTAATTAAAATTTATTTTGACTGAATATTGGATATTCCAAGATTGTTTTGTTTAACCTTGAAATTGTTTGTGAGGCTTTGCCTGCCTCATTTATTTGTGAAACCTCTAACATAAAGTTGTTTGTAACTCATTTTGTGTTGTTTAAACAAAGGAAGCAATAATCTTTTATTGTATCCTTTCCCTGTGAAGAGATGATTTGTTGTCTTTCCATTTATATCACTTTAAGTGAAAAGTGAGAGCTATACCAGGAGATTGAACCTAACATGAAACCATGCCCGTTGTAGGCTTAGGTTACATGTTGGTTGCAAGTGGTGTATTCTTTCATTCTTCCAGTACCTCGTGATTGATTTATAGTTTCCAATGTGAAGAACAATAGATGAACTTTTAGTTGAATGATGAAGGCAAGATAGTTTTTAGATTTTACATGGTCTGTATGTCCTATCTAACAGCAACACCATAAATTTTGAACTTTTGTCAATGTAAGGTGGTGAAGATGCATCTAATTCTGTCACATGTATTAAAACACAAGTGTCCAACATTCCATTATTGCAGAATCACCCTTTTTTTGTAACAATGTGTATCCAGCAAGCAAACCGAGGTTTACCCAAAGACGGGCCAACTGTAGCACTGAAGTCGGCTCTATGTCTGTGGGCTGCCGTAAATTTGGCAGATGGCAAGTTAGTGGACCGCAGGAGGAACCACGGTCGGCCCAGTGGTGGGCCGACCTCGGTTCAAGGTCAACCTGCTGCAGACTATTGAGCCTGCTACCACCGTGGTGGTATGGCGACATATATCATGGTCGTAAATCCTATTCTTTACATAGTTTTTGCCTCCAAGAAGTTGGACAGTCCCAAAACTTCACTCTCACCTACTTAAAGGTGATCATTCTGAACAGTCACAACTTAAACTAGCTTGTAGGTTTGTGGACATTAAGTGACTTTAGAAAAGATAGAAAAAGTTACTGTGTGAGGGATCACAAGAGTATATACAAAAGTCATGACAAAGTAGTAATAGTGATCACAATTCTTTCATTTATTTACTGAAAACAAAAATAGTATTGAAACTAACCTGGTCATGGGTTTTGAATGTCTAATTACCCCACATTATGAATAATTGGCTAAACCCTTAGTCTTTTATTATCCTGTAATTAAGGATTAATTAACCTTAATGGCCTGTCTACTATAGTTTTGTTTGATTGTTAGATGGTATAATTACAATTGCTGCAATTTTTGCTGGATGAGTAAAAGTCATGCATAACAAATTATCAAGAGGAAATAATAAATGTATGCTAAAGCAGGATCAGAGGATACAGTTGCAATCATAACAATTATGAGGAAATATGATCAGGTCATAGATTATTTCCAGGATTGTTGAAAGGTCTTGTCTTTTAGAAACCTCCTTCCAAATTGCAGCATATCAAAGTCTCTTTATAGTCCATGGGCATAATATCTCATGTTTACTTAATTTGTTGAATGGATCAATAGAGTCTGTGACCCTTTCAAGAGAGAATGTATCTAAGAAACAGCACATCCTTTAACTTGTCTTGTATCACAGATAGATTGTCAATACTAAAGCTGTAATATTTTATGATAATCTTCATGAATTTGTCATATGTTTACATCAGCCTTTCCCTCTCTAAGCTTAGTTATGTTTACTTTAAATATTTTGTAAAGTTCAGTATGTGTAGAAGAGACATGAAGATGACTTTCATGCTATCTCGTGTTTTGTATTTTTTCTCTTCTTTTTTTTTTGGGGGGGGCAATTGTATAGAAATTACAGTAGCCATAGCTACCATGATGATCCTGTTTCTAAAATAAATAAAAAGGACAAAAAAAGTGAATATGCCACTGTGCAGCTTTTCTTTGATTGCTTTGGCAGAGTTAACTTGTAGCAAGTTTATTATTTTTCGGAGGTTATGTTTAAAGTTGTAACCACCAAATGTGGATTCCCAATTCTCTAAAGTAAGAATGCTTATTGCAGACTCACTTGTGGTATCTTTGACACATTTGAAATACATGTGGTTAGGTACTGTTAACCAATTTGCAACATTTGATAATTTGTGCTCTGTTCTTGCTGTTTTGCTTTGTTGTTACTTTGTCAGTGTGTGTGTTTGTTTGTTTCTTTTTTTTTCAGGTAGAGTTTAAGTGAGTTTTGGGGTGGAATTTGAAGTTCTTTGTGTTTTTTTTCTTCAAGTGCATTTGATGTACTACAGATGGCACACTTTGAAGTTCCTTTCCTAGATGGTGTAGCTGGCAACCACTTTAGAGACCTCATCAACGATAGAATTTTAGCTGATAGATTAAAAATCGAAGGTATGTTGTTGCGTGTTCATTTGTGTCACTGAAATGGAATTTTGAGCATATATATAGAAACAGAAAGTAAAGTAAAAGTAACGTCTTAAAGTCTCTAGTCATTTCCATATATGTGTCGGTTCAATAATGGTTCCTTTCATATCGTGTGTTTACATCGAGTACCAGGATACCTGAGCGACGATATCAGTATTCCCTTCAGAAATTTGCTGTCTGGTTCCAAAGTTTCACGAGATGTACATGGTTCACATGACAAAATTCAGCGTGTATCTTGCCTTAAAACACTTCCTTTGCCATCCGGTAGATACATGGTGTTATGTTAACTCGCAAAAGCAAGCTGTCGTGTTATGACTTTGCAACAAACTTGTACTCCCAAAGAAGTTACATTGTAAGGTATCCAGGTACTTGACCAACTATGGACTGCAAGTACTTGGTTCTGAATTTGGGCTCAGTGCAAACACTAATTTCATTAAAGGCATTGGTGACAGAAACTTCTGATATTGGTAAATCAAACTTTGGTTGCTTAACACCCACCCATATGACTGATAAGGTACACTGGGTACTCATTGTACCTCAGAGGACTCAGAATAATGATGTAATTCTATCTATAGTTATGCATTTGCAATGTAGTAGATGTGTAAATTGTTGGTACATAATGTTTGTACTATCTAAAGTGTCCACATGGTGACAAAAGCTGTGATATGTGTTTGAAGGTATGAGGTGCCATACTCCTATTTGTCTTGCTGAGAACAGCAGGTTGTGGTAGATGGGCTCCGTGCTGAGTGCATACTTCCTCAGACTAGAGAGTGCTTGCTATTGGGTAACCTACCAAAAGTTTGCCTTGAACAAGAGGGCAGCTTTGAATTTGAGAATGCTGTCAATCCCTGTAATTTTTATTTAACAGAATGTTTCTGTGAATTGAAAGTATCGAATTCTCAAAGCTGTCTCCTGATATTGCACTTTAGGGAAACTTATATCCCATAAAATTTCACTGGTTGTAAAGACTGAACTAATATTTCACTCTTGATAGTGTTGGTATGAAGGTATTGCTCTGTGTCTTCATATGACCTCGTTCAAGTAAAGAAAACCTGCCCGGGAGATGGCTTCAGTCAGCCTGAACTTTAGAAACAGATCATCGCTGTAGTACAGTCGATCGTACTTAAAGTCTCAAAACCGGTAAAATTTCCTGAAGCATTTAATACGCATGAAGAGTGATTTGCAAAAGATCTGCTGTTAAACTCATTCCAGTTATTCTTTGTGTAGGTCATCCCAGTGAGGTGACATTTATCTGCAAAAATATTACAAAATCCTTCATTTTTTTTCTGATAAAAGCAAAGAATTGCATATAATTGCATGACCACGCTTTTGTAGCCCCTAATCTTGACTTTCCCAATTTTCCAAATTTGTCCTATCAGATTCATCCATGCAGAAAAATAAAATAGAAAGTAAAAGAACTCAGTTGCTGGCATTGTGAAATGAAGCAGGCATATTTATGTAACTCCACTGACCTCCTATCAAGTGGTGATTGGATAAAGTGTAATATAGCTCTACACTGCTTTTAATACCCCTCCCCTTCCCCCCATTTATATCACTCAACCACTTTTCTCTCTATCTTGTAGTACATTTGTTACTGTGTATTTGTTGCAAGCTATCAGTACGTTCCTAGGTCACATGGATAGTCAGTGCCGGTGCCATTTTTTTTGTCTATCTGGTATCAGTTCTTTAGTCATGCATGGCATTTGCAGTATATTTGCTACTAGTGTTTGCATCAGGTATCGGGTAGTGTTTACGTTGGGTATCGGGTTTCCGACCGATGATTTCAGGTTCTGAAATTGCTACCCAGATCCAGTTTCACTAACATACATCATACGTGTGCATATATCTGACAAACAACAACTTACTTGTCATACCCATATGTATGATACATCATGTCATATTAATCTCTAAAGCAACATGTTATGTTTGACTTCAAAATGAACCTTGAAACCTAACAGAAAGTGCATTCCAGGAGCCTAATGGACTATGAATGTGGCTTACCTGGGTCCGAATTGTGAACCCGGTGCAAACACTAATATTCACACCTGCTGATATCTAACACCTGCTTTTGGAACACTTTTTGCTTTGGGTATATCCTAGCTAATTTACCAAAGTCCATCATATTTGCAATTTTTAAAACATGAAATACTAGTTTAAAAGGAGCAGCTCATATTAAAGTGGGTTGTGGTTAATGTGGTGATTTTATCAAAAATATTAAACAGTTTGATGTGACTTGATATGAATATAACTCTCAAATCTAGAAGAGAGTTAACAACGATCCTATGTATTCTTTAATTGTGATGCTTCTCTCTCTTTCAATCTGTTAGCAACCTATGAGCCTTTCAAGAAACAGCAACAACAGAATATAGAAGAAATTCAAGCTGAAGAATGGTTGCAAGTACCTCATGATTTAGACTTTAATAGGTAAAGGTATATTCTTTTTTTGAGCAAACGTACAGAAGCGTCGAAAGTATTTTAAAACTGTCATGGCTTAACATAACAATGGGATTCCTTACACACAAATGACAGTGAAGATGTCCACATGGAAGTCCTATCATCCAAGATGCATAACCTTCCAAGCTAGTTTCAGTTCATAGTTGTTCGTCAGACAACCAGAATTGTTGGTGCTGTAGTCAAAAGTAAAATTTTGTTTTCAGAATATCTGAAACAACGTAGTGAAATATGCAATTACAAATAAATTGCAGTATTTACAGCTCAGTGAAATTGTTTTCATGGTGCAGCAGATAAAATCATTAATGGTATAAAGTTTGAAGTTTGGAGGACAACAAAGGACTCAAAAGAACCACCACGTCCTGCATGCCATTCGCCCCCCAGACAATGGTATGAAGTTGCTTGAATTTTGTCACTGAGTGGATTGATAAATTAAGTACCTAATGCAGGTGATTTAGTTGTATTAAATACTTCGTACAAACAGGTATTTAAATTTTTGTTTCATATGTAATACTGGTGTCGCAATTCTGTAATCTTCCTGTAGATGATTTGAGTAAGTAGAATTATGAATGCACAAATGTCTCTTTCAGATGTTCCAATCATATATTGGAACCAGTTGGTGAGCCTGCTTCATCGATCCCAGGAGGATCTTTGGAGGCTGGCTGGCCAGAAATGGATAACACAGGAGATTGAAAACTGTCTTTCATTGTATTGTTCTTTTGAATATCGCAGATGTTGTTAACAGCTTTTGTTCTTTTGATGGGGATAGTATCTAAGCTTCCAATCCATATTTAGTGCTCAATTGGAAATGCTTAATTATATCATGGCAGTTCCAAGGAGGGTTCACGTGATGGAACTGTCACTAACCTGATGGCTCAGTAGATTAAAGGTTCACTAGATCGAAGGTTCATTATAGCAAAGTTTCATTGGACCGAAGGTTTCAAGTCCGATGGTCCAAAAACCGAATTTTCACTAGATCGAAGGTTTACAGGACCTTCATCCTAATACACCCTCTCCCCTGTCAGAATGTTCGATCCAGTAAAACTTCTATCTAGTAAACCTTAGACCTATAGCGAACTTTCAATCTGGTGAACCCTCTCTGTTATCAAAATCTTTGATCTAGTGAAACTTCCATCTACTTAAAGTTCGATCTAGTGAACCCTCTGTTGTCAAAATCTTTTCTTTAGTGAACCTTTCATTTAGTGAACCTTCCACCTCTTAAACTTTCAATCCAGTGAACCACCTGAAGTGTCAAAATCTGTGATCTTGTGAACCTGTGATTCAGTGAACTCTCTGTTGGTAAAATCTTATTCTAGTGTTCCTTTCATCTAGTAAGAATCCCCTACTATTCCATGATATTCTTTTTGCAGCTATCTAGGCATCTTGTACGTCCCAGTTCTTGATTGAATGTTTGCAAGTTGCCACTGCCACCCTTTCCTTCCTATCAGTGCAAGTTCTCATTTGATGCTTGAAAAGTTCATTTCTCTGAGATAAGAGCTGTTTTTCAGCAAATAATTTTCCCCAAAACAATTTCAGAATTCAAGATTAGCGAAATGTAGATGAATGAAGATAATGTGATTTACATGGTGTTTACATGTTCTTGCTTAACATAACAACATTAATGATGTAAATTACTAAACTGCCCAATAATCCTTTAGTTAATCATTCAAATCAGTAGTGAGCATTCATTACTGTTGGTAACTTGATAGGTGATGAGTATGTATTGCTTTAAAAGGATGAATCTTTTTATCAATTTGTGCTTAATTGTGGTCAATTTTGTTTGTGTCTAGTCTAGTTTTGATCAAGTTCGTGCAAAAATTGTTAAAAGTTTGTCAGCTGAAGTGACATCATCAGTTGCTTTCAGGACATTGTTTTTGTATGATGTAAATGAATGAGAGGAATTCCCTTCAAAATGCTGTGAAATATTTTTTTTTATTTTTTCACAAATGTTGCCCAAAATGTCAAAACAATGAATATGAAAGATTTTTTTGATGGTACGGTTCGTATGGCGACAAGCCTCTATCGCCTTCAGAACATAAATGAGCAGGGTTTTTTTTTTTTTTTGGTACCATATTAAAACATTGGTGGCAAGCACAGCACATGTACACATGAACCACTAACATTTATGCATGTACATGCATATGTCACTCCCGATGCCTGTGACACACTCACTTTGCAGGTGTGTCAAATTTTCCGCTGGCAACTGCTTTCATGTGACAAAATGTACCATATGCAGCTTCTGTCTTAAGTTGCATCACTTGTCATGTACGTACTGTGAATAGATTTGTCTACATGTCACTGCTTATGTTTGTACAGTGATTATTTGGTCTAGATGACATTCATAATGTCACTGCTCCTATTTGTGCAGTAGGATACTTGACCTAGGCGTGCAAATGTGCATCAAAGTGACTCCACGGCAACCAGCTGGCCATCTTCCAACAGTTTCATTATCAAAAAGAGGTTTTCTTACTTTGACTTCTCTTCTGGATTTTATTGTTTGGACCAAATAATATTTTTGATGGACAGTCCACGCACAGGACTATACATTACCATAAAGTGCAATATATGAGACGAGATGAGCCATATAGCTTTAATTAACCTAGGATGGTTATCAAATTAACTCCTTTAATCGGTTTCCCTTAAACAGCTTATCCATGTCGAAAGAAGTCATCGGATTATTAAACATGGCAAAACCTACCACGGTGAGTGAGCATGCTAACCTATTGAACATGATCAAGAGAGTTAACCGAATCTATCATTCTAGAGGGTCCTGGACTCGCATGGTTTGCTTGCAGGAATGCATAAAGAATTACTGCTGTTGGTTGCAACATCACTCTCTGAACATGCCTTTCATTATTAAAGGGGATCTTGAAAGTAAGCAATTACACAGGTAATCTTAAAACCAAAAGGAAGTAGCTTAAATGTGAAGACACTGTTTGTGTTACCTAACAGATTATACCATGTTCAGCATGCGCATGCTCTCTGGGATAGACAAATCCTTACTATGTGGATACTATCACATAGGATCGCTTTTCTTCTGCAGGTCATAGGTACAGCAATGTTGTTATACCATTGTCCATTGACACCAACATGTGTTGTTAGTTATCATACCCTCAGTCAGGTTCTAGGTACAAGTATTTTCAATTTATGGTCTATTAATACAAGGATGTCATTTAAATTCTCCCAAACACAAGTTGTAAGTACAAACATGTTGATTAAATCTACACTAAGTTATAGTCCATTGATACCAGCATGTAATGTAACTACACTCAATCAGCATTATTTACATGAATATTTTTGTCTACAGAATACTTCATAAGAAAGCAATATATTTTGTTGCAATTTATGACAGTTTGCAAGAAAAGTTACTGGTATTAAGTGTCAGTCACCCTTGAGGGGTTAGCAGATTCATCTCTGTTCCCACATTTGCAAGTTCCAGCTTAAATCTTTTCAAAAGTTACTCAAAATGAGCCAAAAATTGGCATTTTTACATAATCATAAACTAAAATAGGATGTCAACCAATTGTGGCATGACGTCATCTCAAAAGACACCTTTTTTTGGAAAAGAATGAGAAGTATCGGAACGACTTTTACAGAAACCTCTTTCAAGAGTAGCATATCAGATGGAACAGAGTGGGACAATCCATAGGAAGACAGCCAGGAACAGATATTTGTGTAGAGTGACTAAGATTAACAGAAAGGCCGAACTCCGCTGGTGTGAAATTCGAATCTGACGTATCGTTGCAGTGTGACCTGAGTCTTATTCTGTTGGATGAAAAAAAGGCAAAATGAATCTTTCTGGTGTATCGTGTACAATTATTGATAAGCACCAGTGCCACAGAAAAGTTTTGCAGTCAGTACAAGCACAGTTGATGCATAAATTCTCCTTAGTTTAAGTAAGTGTTTGAGCAAAGAATCATGGAGAATTTAATATCAAATAATGCAAATGAATGGCAAGATTTATGTGAAAAAAGGTTAATTGTGAGGGCCCTCAAAGTCATGATCACTGCTTTAAGCATATTGAGAGGATATCAACTCTGAACCTGTTTGTATAAACAATAAACAATGAAGGGATGTTTAAAGTCTGCCAGGATGAATGCCCAAAGACAGAAAAAAGTAAGAAAACAAAAAATGAATTAGATGTCTCAATCTAGTATTGTTTTTGCAGGAAATGAGGGAAGGAAATTTTTTCAAAATATCCTCATTTATTGCACAGCTGCGTGACACTTGCTAACCTTTGTGACACCGTGAACGTGATCAAAACTTTGGAATGATTCTGGTTGTGATTATCTGTGGACAGTGTTTGAAGCTAGGCAAATTTTAGTGCCAGGCGCCAAGCAAGAGAACCAGCTAGTTATGGTGGAGTCCAGGATACCTGGTTTTGTACAGGGGCAATGCCTTGGTTGGGGTCCAGGGTAAAGCCTGTGGTGTACTCTATGCAGCACTGTTTAATGTGGTAAAGAATTCCCCAAATCCTCAAATGGTAACTCAAAAGGCCACTCTTCCTCTTGTCATATTTACTACATTTTGTGAGGTTAGTACTGGGCGCAAGGCAGTGTAAGTAATCACGAGTACTGGGTGGGAATTGCTCGTACCATGCGTAGCTGCCCGGTGCTGCCCACTGCAGCTACAACTGCTGTCTGTGGCTGGTGTAACGTTGGTGCTCTTTAAGCCAATCATTTGATAACTGTGCTTTAAATACCCCTCTCCCTGTCCTCCACTGTTACTGTAAATTGCGCTATGGGAGACAAATACAGCAAGGATACGATGTGTTAGTTTTGCTTTATTGATTCCTTGCCAAAGGCGGGCAAGGAATCCTTGCGATGGTGATTCGGTGTATGTGCGTGCATATGTGTGTGTGTGTGTGTGTATGTATGTATGTATGTGTGTGAGCAAAATCTTGTGAACACTCTAGCTTTTGAAGGGAAAGTGCAAGGTGGGTCAAAGTTGGTGTGTTGATAGAACATATGAAGATCTTGGCTGGAATTGTTTTCGGTGAAGGTCAAAGGTCATCTGAGGTCACCACCAGGCAGAATGTGTACAAACTATGTTTGCAGTATCTCAGAGACGACAAGTTGCATCATTTTCAAACTTGGGTGGTATGTACTGCCCTGTAAGTAAGTGAGATTGTGAGGGTATTCTTGTAGTTCAAGGTCATCTGGGGTCATCAGAAGTCATAGTGTGAAAAGCTTGTGAACACTCTATCTTTTGAAGGGAGTGTGCAAGGGAGTCCAAGTCAGTGTGTGGGGAGGACATTTAAAGATCTTGACTGGGATTGATTTTGGTGGATGCCAAAGGTCACCAGATGTCATCTGCAGACAGACTATAGGCAAAACATGTTTGCAGTACCGCATGAACTGCACATTGCACAAACTTTGACCTTCGAGGGTATGTAGGACTTTCTAAGTAAATAAGGTGAGGGTGTGTCTTGTGATAAGAGGTCATGTGGGGTCATCAGAGGTTGTAACATGAAAAAAACTTGTAACACACTATTTACAAAGGAGGAGATAATTTCAATATTTACAAAGGGGAGACAATTTCACACTTTAAAGTTGTTCTTTTTAGATGGAGTATATAAAATATAATTACTGGTTTAAGTTTTGATGTGGGTCAAAGGTCATCTGAGGTCCTTGAGTACAAAGTGTTAAGACCTTTGCTGATGTTTCTCTCCTTCTGTCTTTTCCTATGGGTGGAAGGTATTTGAGCTCCCTTCCCAGCAAAGACTAGCAATGCTTGCACATTTAGGAAGTTCCAATTTGAAAACTTTTACCTGTCAGTTAGGTGATAAAGTGTAGTTGCTGTACTAATTTCACAAGTCTTTGACATATAATGATGAAACTACATCTATGGATCTTCAGCTGGCATCATGCTGGTTTCTGATAAAATACTGTATGTCTGAAAGCATCTGTAAAGTATCTAAAAGCCCAATTTGGTTAATTAAGTTCAGCAGGTACAATACACCTTTGAGTTTCTATTTAGTCCCCAATTCAGCTGTACAGTATTTGGTATCATGCTTCTTTTATTTATTACTCTTGTTTTGACAGTTAGAAGTGCTCACTTAGTTTTCAAAGCCATAATTGGCTTTTAATTCCATCTGAGACATTTTTTTGGTCTGAAAATGGTGATTGACCAATGACCTCTGTGGAAAATGGGAGAAAGGTTGACCCTTATCTTTCCCAGAGGAATCATTATCTGAGATACAGCGCTCCTTCTGTCATCAAACAATGTAGAATAGATTTTGTTTTCTGAAGTGGAGACAGTTGCACATGGAAGATTTCTGTTAGTCAAAAGTCTCATTGTGCAATAGAGATAAATAAGTTATTACTTGGTCATATGATGGGGTAGCTGGAGGAATTTATGTAGTTTATATAATTGGCAGTCATTTCAACTGTCATATGAGTATATCTCTTGTTCCTGGGAAATTTGTTCTGTACCTAGGCTACCAATGTGCAGACTGGAGAATTCTTGGCCACCAGTGTTATCTTACATTACATGCATACAGCAGGTATTGGAAAATGGTGTGCAGTATTAATGGCGTCGTCTGGTATATCCTGTGGTTACTACAGTAAAACTGCAACTTGAAAAAAAATTAATGGAAGTGCATGTATTAGTGGCAAGGAATCACGAAGTCTCTTGGCTTTCTTGTTAATTTATCTTAGGGTGGAACTTCATATACCATTTTTATGAAATTTTGAATATTTCATGAAGGTGCAAAATAGTTGCAATTACATGGTTACATAATGTAAGTAACAGATTCGGCTGTCTCTTTTCATTAGTGTAAACTTGGTGAAAACTGTAATGGTTGTCAGAGACTCCATTTTGTTTTTCTGATGTGGGGTTATGACTGGACAGAATCAGGATGACAGCAGATAAACTATAATCTGAATATTCAAGAAAAACTGAAGCTGGTAATGCATAGTTCTGATTGCAAAAGTCATCTGAAGCTTATCAAATTCAAGCCCATCAAACAAACTGCAGCATATAAAATACACTGCAGCAGGTTATACCCCCCCCCCCCAAAAAAAAAAAACTTGAAGCCAATCAAGGAAAACTGAAAAGTTGATCAATATTCAAAGTGAGATAAAATAGCCAAGGAGAATGAATGGATCAGGGAGACTGAAGCTGATCAAAACAAACTGAAGCTGGTCAAGGAGACTGAAGTTGATCAAAGCAACTTGAAGTTGATTAAGGAGACTGAAACTGATCAAAGCAAACTAATGCTGATCAAGCAGACTGAAGTTGATCAACAAACTGAAGATGATCAAGGAGACTGAGGCTGATTAAAGCAAACTGAAGCTGATGAATGTAAACTGAAGCTGATCAAGGATACTGAAGCTGATCAAGGAGACTGAGGCTGATCAAGGAGACTGAAGCTGATCAAGGAGACTGAAGCTGATCAAGGAGACTGAAGCTGATCAAGGAGTCTGAGGCTGATTAAAGCAAACTGAAGCTGATGAATGTAAACTGAAACTGATCAAGGAGACTGAAGCTGATCAAGGAGACTGAAGATGATCAAGGAGACTGAAGCTGATCAAGGAGTCTGAGGCTGATTAAAGCAAACTGAAGCTGATGAATGTAAACTGAAACTGATCAAGGAGACTGAAGCTGATCAAGGAGACTGATGCTGATCAAGGAGACTGAAGCTGATCAAGGAGACTGACTGCTAATCAAGGAAGGAGACTGAAGCTTATCAAAGCAAATTTAAGCTGATCAGACTGAGGCTGATGGAGGAGACTGGAACTCGTGAAAGAGACTGAAGCTGAGTAAGCAACCTGAAACTGATGAAGTAGATATGTCTTGGCTATACCATGTGTTGGGCCCATCGTCTGTGGAGGGAGACCAAAGATGTCTGTCTTTTGAAGTGCTTGTCTGGGCATCTCTTTATGGGAAAATTAATGAAATCTTTTGTGGGGCTCAAGTGTATGTGCACCAATGAATGTCGTAATTGTCTTGTGATAATAAGCTGTTACTAGTTTAGGTTTTAATTTGTTCTTCCTATGTGTGCCTCTAGAACGTCCTTGTCTGCAAAGCTTTTATGTATCATTTTAAAATTTCTGAAAGAAAGAATATACAATGTTACCAGCTGTTGCTCTTTCTACATACCAGTATTTTATTACCATCAATAGTAATTGGTCATCAAAGTTACTTCAACTTCCTGACAATATTGTCGTGTTTTGATCTTGATGCAGTGTTGCACCTCCACAGATCAGTTCACCCATTCACCAGTCTTCATGAACACAGTGTTTACTGCATCAAATGTGTAAATATTCAAGCTGATGCTACCTTCCACTATACACAGACTGGTGCTGTTGTAGGAAAGAGGATTAAAGTGATTTGAAGTAACAAAGCTTAGCAACCAGGAGGTTTGGTGATCGATTCCTGGTCGAGTCACAGTAAGATGGGTTTTAGATCCAAGAACAGTCTACGATCCAATGTTCTTCCATCTTAATTGGCCTTATGAAACAGATGCCAGATTTGATCTAAAATTGTCCAGTTGGTAGTCATTTGACTGAAGTTGCAATAGACAAGTCACAAACTTCCTCCACACTTGCGTTGTTTCTTTGTTTCGTATAACAAACTGCCCTTCACGGCCTGACATTATATGCCAATGCAATTCTTCACAAACTTGGTGTCTAGTCAAGCTTGACATGTTTCCAGTTTTAACGGGAAGGTGATTATATGATAGAACCCAACAAACCTTTCAACATCACTGACAGTAACTTTTTTGCCTTTTAACTGTGGACTCAGTCCAATATCAAGCCACCTTCAGAGGAGTGATTGCAAAAACTCAATCAACTTCTTTTTATTACCAAAATGAAAAATGTTTGATTCAGAAATTTATATTATATCTTGATCATTTATACCTGTAATCTGCGGCAGGAAATATCAAAGTTAAGGAACCATTGGCTATGAGTTAGTGCTTCCTGCATTCATTATGGAATTGGTGTGTACAAGCAGCAGCAATAGCAGCAGCTTTGTATTGTAACATGTGTCACAGGTCTGTGTTCCCTCAGGAAATACAGGCACTCTGTTAACTATTTGATTCACGCAAAGGGAGGACTGGCCCGTTAAAGGTGCTTTTTCAGGAAATTATAAGAATAATTTAATTTGTCGTTGAAGCAGCTGTATCAGATATGGCACTGATGAAGCAGCCGTAACAGGAGTCGGTAAAAGAGATTCGAGAAAAAAAAGGGGGGCGGGCGGTGTGAGACATAAATTTGAATAAAAATTAAAGGTTGGTCCTCACTTGGAATGTATCAGAGGATTGTAAGCCCCTTGAGCAACAGTAGATAAATTGGTGAGGGATGTATCCAAAGATGGGCTTATATCTAGCAGGTGTTCCATGTAGTGTATGATGGCATGTGAAAAGTAAAACTAAAGTAAAAGATTCTGCTAGATTTGAAAAATGGTGAACATGCAAAAACACTCACCAGGAACAGAGACTTCCTTGACAATGAGGAATGAGAAACAAGATAAATGCATGGAATGTGTGTAGATGTTACTATGGTACTTATTATGTGCTACTTGAGTACGTACATGCCAAGTGATAAGCAGGCAATGTTAGGGTACATTAACTGTCAAAGGAGGAATGTACACTCAGAGCAGCCATTCTACTTCAGGTGCAGAACTCCTTATTAAACTTCTAGTAGGCTTTTCAAGCGACTTTTTTTTTAATCAATTTTTTTACATGAAAATATTTTTGCTACTGTACCTTTAATTATAGCTGTAATGGCTGATGAAAGTTAGAACAGCAGAAGTTTTGGGCTGACGATGGTCAGGGTGGTGTTCCTCTGTTTCATCCGATTTCATTATTCATATTTCTACATCTGTTTCATTAAATATTGTACAAAGATGTCTAATGGTGAATTTAACCTTTAAAAATTGTTCTTGACGGTCAAACAAGAATCATTTTACTTAGCTGAAAACCACCAACAAATTTTGATATGGCCTTCTTCACCAGTAAGAATGCACCTTCACTTAAAAGTCCATAAGAGTGATTAATTCTTGTAGTGAGGATGCTCACACCCTCGTACTGCAAGTCCACATACACGTTGTTGATAATAATCCTGCTTTTGGTGTATCTTCAATCTTTGTGTTCTTAATAAATGTAATGTAAATGGTTGTGGACTTATCAGTGATCCGGGGTGGCTCAGAATCGGCTTGCCTATCTAAATGTAAACACCTGCTTTAACCTTCTAACGCATGCACAGTGTATTAATCCTGGAAGCGTACTATATTAAGAAACTCACTAGATCTTAAACCTGGTCTGTCAGGAATGTTTATTAAGTATCACTTTTAGCCGCTCATTACACAGTCTGATCTCATTCTATTTAGTCATCTTTTTTTTAAAATTAATTTTTAAGTTATGTGTCAATAGTAATGCTTTTCAGAGGGCTGAGAGCAAGTCTGGCCGATATGCTGATGACATATTTAGTGTTTATCCGATATGCTTATGGTGTATTGAGTGTATCCATGAAGTGTACATTCAATGCATGATTCAACTGATGTACTTTTAGTGTCTTAGCTGCAGCACTATTTTTTAGTGCTAAACCATGGATCAGCATTTGTTGTGATATAGCCATGGATCAGCATTGTTAGTTCAGTATTGATAGCTGTGGATTAGCACTTCTAGTATTACAGCTATGGATTACCGTTTCATGTGTTATATCCTTGAATCAACATATCTCTGTAGTGTTGTAGCCTCTAGTCAGTATTTCTGGCAACCTCGGATCAGCCCTGCAAGTTCTATAGCCATGGTTCACCAGTTCTAATGTTATAGCCATGGATCAGCACTTCTAGTGTTGCAGTCATGGATCATCATTCTCTCATTAGTTTCATAGCCATGGATCATTATTTTTATTGTTAGAGTCAAAATATCATCATTTCTGTACAGTGTTATAGCCATGGATCGGCATATCTAGTGTTGCAACCCACGGATTAGCATTTCTCAGTAGCCATAAATTAAGCCAGTCTTTGTATTGTAGCCTTAGAACTTGCACCTATTGTTGTAGCCATTTTAGCTATGGATTAGCATATTGTTAATGTGTAACTGTGAAGGTGCTATGAAACTTAGAGGGCTTAACATGATATGCAAATAAATTAAACTTCATCTTCTTATGTGAATGATGTGTAAAAGTTAGTTTTTGGAACCAATGGCCTCCGCTTTAAAATTACTTCCTGTAAATATTGAGAACAAACCTTTGTGTTTGTTAATATCTTCCGCTTTAGAGTTCATTAGCCCTTGTTTTCCGCTTGGCAGGCTGGTGCTTTTCCATTTGACTTATTTATTTGGTTGTTGGATATGCTTTAATTGTTGTATATCCATCAGCTGTCCTTGTGCCATCATAAGTCTGGTCTTGCCAGATGGAATTATCAGACTTGTGTACAAATTTGGAGACCAAAGAGGAAGACTAGTCTAGTGTAAGAGCAATTAACAGCTAATATTACACATATTTGTCATGTTATCTGGTAAGCTGTGTATAGTGTTTGGGCTCCATTTTGATTGGTTTTGCGTAGCTTTTTCACTCAATGGTGGTATTGAGGGTTTTAAAATCCAAACCAGCAAAGTGGAAGGTTTCTTTTTGTGGTAGATCAGATCTAGCAGTGTTTCTGTGTTACTTTCATGTGCTGTACTGTACATGCAGCTGAAACGAATCCTTTTGGTAAAAAAAAAATACTTTTGGTACTACACATAGACAGAAGAAAAGTGTGGAACATCTTTTTACCAACCTCATAAAATTAGGTCATTTCAATCACCTCACAGTGGTTCTCTTCCCCCCCCCCCCTCCCCGGTAGCCAATGTAATGAAAAGGACTCATCAGCGTTGAAGTTGTTAAGGATTAAACATCAGCTGTTGGTACAACCATTGCTGGTGTAAATGGATGCATACCTATAGATATCAAAGATAAACTGAAGAAGAACTCTGATTCCAGATGATAAACTCTACACAAACTCTAGTCAAGCAATCTTGGAACCATAACAAGGGAGAAACAAAAATCCAGTTTGTTTCAGTCCACATTCACTACTACTAATGCTTACCTCTCATTTGACGGTAAGATTTGTTGAAACGTTTAGTCAACGTTCCTTTGTCTCCATTATTAGTGGTATCATCAACCACTAATTCTATCTTCCTTTGGAAGTATTTTGTTTTCAGAAAGAGATTTATGTGGAATGTTGCATCTCTGTAAAATGAGAGAGCTTTTATGTTTACAGGTTCTCAGTTTCAGTCTTAGGATCTGAAGTGGTGTCTGACCTTTTCTCAGAACTGCAGGAACTTGGTTATTCAAACTGATGTGGGAAACAGATAAACCATTACATTAGCCTGGAATACAGTTCCACTGTTTGTCACAGTCTGTGTGATACTGCACTGTTCTTGGTTGACCTTTTCTGACCCTGATTACCCATAGCACTAATAGTGCAATCTGAGTTTTGTATAACCTACCATTGATTAAACATCGGTTGTCAAAGTGACTTTCAGTTCCTATGTCATCATGCTCTTTCAGCTTTTAATTTGAACCCTGTTTTGACATCAAGGTAGTATTTGACTGGTAATCAAAACAGTTTGTATAAACTCTCTAGAATCCTCTTAATCTTGAGTGAACCTTGACCCTGACTCAAGAACAGAACTCAACATATTACACAGCTCCATGCTAAGTTTTATCTTTATCCAACTCACCAATACAACACATCCATAGACACACATACACATTCATTCATCCCTCTATGGACATATCCCAGTTGTTTTATGGCAAAGGCATTCAAAGGATGTTAGTGGGAGAGAAAGCTTTCATAAATTAGCCAGTAGTTTAATTAAAGTTTGCATTTATCTTGTTTAGATTGGCGCTGCCAGAAGGATAAAAGGGATGACCCCAGGGGCACTGCTCCAGTTAATGTGGATCGTCAAAAAACATGAGAGACAAAGAACCAGAAATCCTGCCCTTGAGACGTCCTGAAGAATTTCAAAGTGGAGAAGACAGCTACATCTCTGTGTGAGTCATCCTCTGTTTGCTGGAGAACTGGTCAGACTGGCTCATCTAGAGGCTTGATTATGTTTTCCTTGTTTTTGTGTTTTCCTTTTTGATTGGAGAAGCATTGAAGAGGCGTTGAAGAGGCCTTTAAGTTTGAGGTGGCTGAAGTTTCATCCTCCATGAAAGACGTTCATGGACGAAGAAAACAAAGTCCAATCTGTCCCATTATTTTAATGAATTAGTTCTGAATTTATGTAATTACCTTGAGGAGCAGGAAATGATACTGCAGATGTGTTAAAAATTTCACAGTTCAATGTTAGTTTTATTTAAAGTTGCAGCAGAGTAAATGACTTTCTACCATTGATAACATGGTCATGTCTATCACATTAGCAACAAGGCCTCACAGTGCATTCTGTTGCTCCATGCTGTCATTCCAATGAGCTTCACATCACAGATCTTAAAGAACTGGACTGGTTCACCACAGATTCTTGACTTTAACACATTTGCACTGTCAAATGTTGAGATAGAACCTCTGTGTTTACAGGTGGCAACTGGACATTTTGGTTTACAGTTTTAAAGACACAGCTACGTTTTACACTTGACCCATTGATTTATTATCCCTGTATGGCTCCATATCAACTGGCAAGTTTGTTAACTTAGTAACCTTTAGTAACCATTAACGTTTATTCTGTTATCATATGTATTTGCTGAGATTACACCCTAGGTGTAATGCTTCATCAATCTAGCCAGGCACCAATGTGATACAAAGTGCTATGAAGAATATAGGTATAGTATGTACAAAACTATATTTTTCTACTCTTTTAAGTATTAAGTGCCAGCTAAATTAAAAAGTGAGCTTACAAAATCATCAGGCTGGTAAGTACTAGGATGTCACGTCATGTTGGATTGAAGCAGTATGGGTGTGAATATCAATTTCTTATTAACATCCCCCGATAAAGTCTGTCTAAATCCAGTTGCAGATTTCATCAACCTCATCTGGAGGAAACTTACAATGGAGATGAACAATTAACATTTACAGTGCATCAAGATGTATGGATATAGCATGTAAAAATATGGGCACTCCAGTATTCTAAGTTATTCATTCAGAGGTTGTGTTGACTAGTGAATGTCTAAATCATATTAGCCTAGCTCTCTGGGAAAATCTTTTCACAGACGAAAAAAGTCTTAATCCCTTTAAATCACGCTTTCCTTCCATCCATCAAACTCTGCCTGAAGGAGTTCAGTTACCCTCTTGACATACTTCAATAGGAAGCCAAACTGATCTACCAGTGTTTTAATTACTCCCAAAGGCCTGACAAACAACTCTGCATAATCAATTTGTTTCTCACAGAATTCATGCACCAGTACATTGAAGCAAAAATACTGTACATCTGTCTAGCATTCAGAATTTCAATTTTCAGACCAATAAAATTTGCCACCAATGTTGGCTCAACTTTGTCCCGGTTTGAAGAAGTTGATATTTGAAGTATTCCACGAGAAGTTTTTGTATTTTTTTGCATCGGGTAAAAGGGTAACAATCAAAAAGATGCATCAACAGAAACAATGGCACATTCATGTAAAAGAAAACTCCAACATTTATGACATTTTAAATAATGTGGTTGAGCACAATATTTGGCATCACAAATTATACCTTGAACTGACTTTGGCATGTATGTAAATATGTATGTTCATCATGGTAGCTTTGTGTGATAAAAAAGGTGCTATTCAAAATATGTAAAACTATACATGTAAATTTAAGTGACCCTTGTCAACAGTTTGTGCCATGAATCTACCAGACATTACCTTTGTACCTCTACCTCATATCTTACAAAACTTTGCATGAAAGATGCTTGAGAGAAAAGATTTTTTTGCTACTTTTTTTTTTTGTTTTGCTTTTCACTGTGAACTGATTTCAAATGCAATATTAAAAGAAGACACAGAATTTACTGTAAGATTTGTTCTTTCTTCCATACATTTACATCTGTAAAAAATATGTTAGACAATAAACATGGAAGCAATAGTGGTTGTTATTGATGGAAGATGTATAATCAATCATAGTTTGATTTTATATGTAGATCAGAATACTGCTATAGTATCATTGTCACCTCCGTGACTATCATTAGTAAGATTTTAGAGGAAGAAATGGGTATAATTTACAAAATCATGAACTAAAATTGGCACTTGGTTCCAAAACACTTGCACTCAGTTGAACTTTTGACGTTGTTCCTGTTCTACTGAGCCCACAACGTAGAGTTACATGTTTATCAATCAAAACTTGGTTTGAAATATTGAATAATGTATCAGAAGTTACAAATTAATGTCTGATATCATGGTAACATATATACAATGTACAATGAGTTTAACAAATCAATACCTCAATGAAACATATAATACGGTAATAAGCATTACAAATCAAAACAACCTGAAAACATATAATACAGAAACAAGTGTTACAAATCAGTAACTCTTTGAAAACGACATTGTGCAGTTAACATTGTGTTATAAATTGGTACCTCACTGAAACATGATAACATACAGAAATGTGTGTTAAAAGTCACACTTCACTGAAAACAATGTTGAGAAATGGGTATTATAAATAACTACCTCACTGAAACAACATGTAGTAATGAGTTGTAAATCACTACCCTCACAGAATACAACATTGGACAATGTGTTGTAAATAAATACCCACTTAAACATAACATACAACAAAAAGTTTTATAAACCATTGTTTAACTTAAAGCAACATTTAAGCAATAAATATTATAAATTCATACATGAGTGTTTCAAATCAATACGTAACTGAAATATAACCTCCAGCAGCAGGTTATTAAATCAATATTTCTCTGAACTAAAAGACAAGTAAAACTACAAGTCATTGAAACTTGTAACGTACAGTACTAAGTGCCATAAACCAAAACACCTTTGAAATGTACTACACAAACCAGTCAAAATTGTAGAAATTTGCATACTATTAAAATAGTCTGTAATGTCTTTGCTGCACCATGAAAAGCACCAAATCCACTCACCAAATTAAAAACCTATGTATGCCTACATCTCTCTTAAAGCCTGTTGTTCTTTAGCCTTTGCAGTGTGATGGGTATGCAAACGACATAGTTTTGATGATGGGTATGCATATGGGTATGGGTATTTTTAAGATGGGTATGCAAAAGATATATTTTTGTTCTTTCATATTTCCACAACCGATGCTTAAAACATACCCATCACACTGCAATACTACTCTACGCACTGTTCGTGAGCTGTTTACGAGCGAGCTCTGTACCCAACAGTTACGCATATCGGAGGATCTGAGTTGGGAACAAAAGACCTAGTGTCAAATACAAATCGGCAAGGAACAGCTGAGGGAACAGTCAGCTCTGTACAAAAGAAGCACGAGGTGTGTCAGATACTTCATTACTAGGGTCTTAACAAGACTAGTCGTTTATTTGAAGGAGAAGGCATTAAAAGTACCAACATTGTTCATATCCTGCTTTGCTGTACGTTACACTAACTGATGTGAGGCATTTCATTGCTGATGTAGGAACATGCTCTGTGTACATTTTTCTCTCTTTTGCAAGGTACAAGGTTATTCTTTTTTCTCTTTTACCTTCAACAAGATTGGTCACTTGCGCACCTAGTAATGAGTCCAAAAGATGCAGGAATATATAACATGGTGATCAGCACACACTATTCCATTGCTATTTCCTTCTGTGTTATGAAGAGCATGAAATTCCTGAAATTGTTTGCAAAGTTCAGACCTTAAAAAAAAAAAGAAATAATAAAAACAAATGGGCAAATATTTTAGGTTAAGAGAGGTTGCACTAGAGTTGTGAAGTTAACTAAAATGACACTGAAGAGGTAGGCGAGGTAGAGGGAGAAACACCGAAGTTGCAACAGCTGTTGCTAAGCCTTTTTTGTTATGTTATGTCAAGCCTCAGCTTAATGACTGTGCTAATTGCAGCTGGTAGATAACTTACCGACATATCTCTGCCTATGCCATATCTACGACATTAAGCATCGTTATATCACTCTAGAACTTTAACATTAAATTCATTACAGAGCTGCCAAAAAAAAAAAGTGAAATAAACTTTAAAACTTTTAGAGACATTTGTGATTTCTGGAGGATTATTGAGTTGTCTCTTAGCTGCTATATAGCTTTGTCATAATTTGTAAGTAAAAGAAACCCGACTGACACCATCATGGCGTTCTTTAGTCATTAATTTAAAATAGTCCTAAAGAGCAGCAATCACAGTAAAAGAGTTGAAACAGAGTGAGTACATTATTAGCATTCTATGTTAAACTTTTTTATAAAGGTACTACTCCAATGGACACCTAACATCTTCGAATGATAATTTTATGATGCAAACTTATGAACTTTAGTTCACAAGCTAGCATCGTAACATAACTGTGTTACAATCATAAAAAGATCAGATCCCAAGAGTCATTATGCCACTATCTCAGAAATATCAGCAAACTGGCAATCAGGTATGCAGGGTATCATACGAGAATTAATTGCAATGATTTATATCTTGCCAAGAGAAATCCCTCAACACTTCAATAATGCGCACCTAAAAAATCAAAATAACCAATCACCGAGATGAATACAAAATGCTAGGTTTCAGTTTGGAGTAGGAGGGTCATCTGTGTAGTGAACTTTACCTGACCTTCTAAGATGTATACCCATAACTAATAGCACAGCATCTAACAATTAAAAAAATTGACTAGTTCATTTTGACAATTGCAACCTACTTTGTGAGATATTGTCAGCAGTCGAACTCAGAGGTGCGTCTTCTTGGCTTTATTCCTTCCAATACTTGATATGGTGTTGTGTATTAATAGGAATGTTGAAAATGGAGATACAAATCTCTTGGCAATTGTACAGCTACCTTTGACATCCATAAACTTAAAGAAAACTTTTACCTTCCCAGCAAAATGTTCCCCACACAATAATATTACTTCAAAGTCATCACATTTACCATCAGTAGTGTTGGCGACTATGACACAATGTGATGCCAGGGCTTGTCAAGTTGGCGCATCGATATTCAAAGTTGATGTAAGGTGAGCAACAATGCCTGCCCTATGCATGTACAGCTACATAGATCAAAATTTCAAGTAAACTTTGTCATATTGAGTTTATTGACCAAGTGGATGATCGCATAAAGGAAACACTGACCATCGGGCAACTTTCTAACATATGCTGCATCAATGCACGGACAGTTATGCACAGACAGTTACTCACCATCCATCATGTACTTTCCTATACCCCTTCAACAACAAATTAACAGGTCATCATTCCCATAACAGACAGGAAGCATCCTCAAAGTGGATGTGACCTCAAAGGCAATTCTAAAGATTAGACCAGTCAGTCAGATGACCGAGGAATTCCTGACCAATATGAAAAGTGCCTTCAAAGGAATATTTCACCGATACCCACACTGCCAACAGAGTCGCGCAGAAGAGCTCGTCTTGCATTCTTCCCTTTGCCCAAAATGTTAAAAACGTACTGCCATTACTTTAATGATGAAAGTTAAGCAGGTTGCTACTTTAATTTTCACCTTGATTGAGAATCACTAAGGGTGTCTACTTTCCAAGACAGACCAATTTGTTGCAACTTCAGGCTGCCCCCCCCCTCCTTCCCTAACTGCAAATACTGTAGCTCAAGCAGTTGCGCGAGACCACAAGTCCCTGCAATTTTTATATATTGATTTAAGAATACAACATTTGCAGACTGACATCTGTTGATTTGGAATGACCTTTGACCCCCACAGAACACAACAAGGATCATATGAATTATATAAAAGGCTACAAGGGTTCAACTTGACATTCATGAGCCCGGAATAAAACCTTTGTGGGTATGGTATTTCCTTTCCAACTAGCCCATTGTTACATGTATAATTTTGCATCAGTTTAAATATCTTTGTAAACTATAAATTCAAGAATTGAACAAGCTTTGGCCACAGCTACTCTGGTTTACTTGAGTATATGCACTCAGGTGATATTGGCTTCAATGTTAATAACCTAACATGAGGTCACCTTATAATACTGAAATCATGATTTATGAGTATATTGCACACTGTACAATGATTTTTATGTATCTCCCTGTCTAAAGTTAACCAGTTCTAATCCTCTCACAAGTGCTTTCGTGAAGACACCATCACCGGATTTTGACGCAGTGACTTGTCAATATGACGCTTTGATGTTCGTGGGGGAAAATAGAAAAAAAGAGGGTTTCATTTGGTTCCTACAGTTGATGAGGTGAGCAACTACACCTGTTCTCTATACCCATGCACACTTTCCTGAAACTGAAACTTTTAGTGAGTCACCCTTTTTTACATTGTGTTTGCTGACTTTACCGATAATTTTTTTTCTTTTTTCGAGGACAAACACCCCTTAGAGCTACAAATGAACGAACACTTTCCTGTTTGTAATAATAGGGGGAGCAATATTGTTTATTATACTATTGAGAAAGGAAAAGAAGTACTCCAAAGAATTGTTTAACATAAATATATACAATGCCAGAAATTCAGGCTAATCACATATTATTCATGTCATGGAATACATAACAAAATGGATGTAACTGAGATGCGTTTACAACTTGAGATATATAACGAAAATGAAAATAAACAAATCTTATGCAAACTCAGCGACTCACAAGCCAAAGTGGTACACAGTTGGAAAAAAATGAAGCAAATGTAGAAAACTACTGCAGACTTAAACACAAATAAACTTTACACTGACTTCAACTGGAAAATGGGAAGACATTTTTACTGTTCTCAACAAGGCTGGACTTTGCAATACTAAAATCCGCTTTTGTTTTTGTGACATTGATATAAAGATGATTAACAGGTTTTACTTAATCAGGAAATAAACAGCACGTCTGTCTTTCTGAAGATGTTTGACTGTACATTGATAGCTAATAGACTGTCATTCCTGGAACTATTGTTGAATGTCTTTTGATTTTGAAGTGCATTTGAGACTTGCAGTAGTTCATTTTTTTCTTTTTACTGATGTGTGATGTAGAACATACTGTTATTTTGCCAAGTAAAGGTTAATTTATAAACTACACCTTTCCTTCATTGTAGAAAAATATTTTTTGTTGAGTAAAATAATTCAGGATCTGAAACTTGCATGCACACACACACCCCCACCCATACCCTGCCCACATCTGACTTCCTATGGGAAGGATGATCAACTATTCTGACAGCTGTTGGAGACCTGCTAGAAGTTCTCCTCTAGAATGGTACCTGATATCACTGGTATGGAGCCAAAGAGCAGTGAATGATGTCACACAATAGTTTTGAGGATATGGCTGAAATCACTCAATGCTAACATCA
Organism: Stichopus chloronotus; assembly: GCA_021234535.1. Taxonomy (NCBI): domain Eukaryota; kingdom Metazoa; phylum Echinodermata; class Holothuroidea; order Aspidochirotida; family Stichopodidae; genus Stichopus; species Stichopus chloronotus. The sequence goes on along the minus strand of CM037837.1, from coordinate 15,468,838 downwards.
CTTGCAGTGAGGCATTCATCACTTAATAAGCTAAGGTTGACATCACCAGGTCATTGTCAGGCTCACATACCTTAAAGGAGGACTCACAAAAGAGTTGACATCATCATTCATCATTTAGTTGACATCACTATTCATCTAAGGTTGACATCACTATTCATCTAAGGTTGACATCACTATTCATCTAAGGTTGACATCACTATTTATCATAAGGTTGACATCACTATTTATCATAGGGTTTACAATGCCATTCATTTGTAAGGTTGACATCACTATTCATCTGAGTTTGACATCACTATTCATCTAAGGTTTACATCACCGTTCACCGTAAGGTTGACATTCATAATAAGGCTGACATCACCCATTAATAGTGATGTTGACATCACCATTCATCACAAGGCTTAAACCACCCCATTCATCATACCGGCTTTCATCAACCATACATCAAGAGGGCAGTAGCCGACTGAAATGACCATGAAAACGGCATGACCCCATGAGCGGCTGACATTACCTCTGCATCACCAGTTTGGTAGTACGTTGCATCATCTGATACGTAAATAGGGCACACTAGCTGACATGATCACCCATACATCATAAGCACATGGTACCTGACATAACCCAATTTTGGCATTGATGTAATAACTGGCAACTGTGACTCACCAGTTGTCCTTCTGGTTACAATTTGTTGATTTGCCATAAACTGCATTTTAGTACCATAATCAGCTACCCATCAGTTATAACGGTGACTGCAGTCACTGAACTCATCTGTTGGTTAAAGTCCACACTGCCATAGTTGTTCTTGGGTGCTTCGCTGTGATCGTTTTTGTCATGCACTTCTGGTGAAGGTAGAGATGTCAACTTCTTTGAATACAGATCACTGACATAAATTACCTGCAGATCGAGAAAATAAAGGGTAAAAACAAATACAGACATACAGTACCCCCCACCCATTCAATAGTCAGACATTAGACGAAAGCTATTCCGTATTTCTCGTACATTAGCAGCGGAAACTGATGAGTGCATGTGCAACATACTGGCAAGTTAGGTGCCCTGTAATGAAATTTGCTCCTTGTATCTAAAATTTGGTAAAAAAAGTTAATTCTAGTGGATGAAACCAACTGGATTTTTTATTTAGTCACTAAAGTTGAACAGATCTCACAGTTTGAAAATCAAAATAAGGCATGCCAAGTAACGGATGGTCTGGGTAAAAATGACCGAGTTTGCAGGAAATTCAAGCTTAAACCAAAGCATCACGCAAGCAGGTGCTTAAAACTACTTTACTACTGAATGCTATTGCAGCCCACCTAGCACACAACACTAAAGAGTTGCAAATTTCTAGGGACTTGCACAATGTGCCACTTTGAGACTTGTTTGCTTGTACTGTACTTGCCCATGACTTAGACATGGAAACGACTGGCCTGTAATCTGACTTGAACAATATGCATAAACTCAATTGCCTGACGACTTACAGACTTGCACACTGCCTCCCTAGACTTGCACAATTTGTATCATAGACTTCCATGATACAGTACACTTCGAGTTGCATGCTGATATAGTCTTGTACACTGTCTGCAAAGGGTGGGCATACATGCTGTTAGAAACCTTGCACACTATTGACTAGCTTACACACTGCATTAAGAATACCTGATTTCAGGATAGGCATAAATTGGCACAATATTCACCAATAGACTCAACACACTATTGCCATGTTAACTTACGGGCTGCTGAGTTGTTGATCCGCAAGAGGAAATATAAATTGATCTGAGAGTCAGATTGTGAGGTAGATGTTGGTGGTAGATATTCATGACAATGAACTGGTTCTTGTATTGTGGTGTTTGGCAGTTTATCCAAACATAAGGGCAGATATATATTACCTCCAACTGACAATGGACTGTCTTAAAATGCACTGACACATATACTATGGGAGCCCAAGGATCGTATAACAGCCAAAGCTGTTGACTTTGGGACTTAAAATGAACTTTTGACAGAGTATGGTTTATGATGATCTGATCCACAATAGAAGAATGGCTTTGGGGAATATTTCCAGTTTGCATATCACTTAAAGGGAAAAACTTGTCCCTTCTTTATTTTGCAAAATCACAAAAATCTTGCAATTCTCCTCTCGTTTTGTTTCTAAATACTTTTCATGACATTGCTGAATGTTAGTACTGCATAATGAGCACGTTATGCTACAAAACAGAGCAATTCAATAATAAAAATGATATCACATAATGAAAACAGTCATTCATTAAGTAGCATAGAGGTGTATACTACTTCAGTGTGGGGTGACTGCATTTTGCCCTTTAATGTCTGGAATGTCAAAGGAAAGGGGGGATAGGAGAAGCAAGATCTCTGAATAATAAACTTCATTGTGATGATCAGACTGACAGGAAAGGATCATCAAAATTGAGCTGTGCACATATAAAGAGCACAGTTGAAAGCGACCTAGATACCAAACATTTTCTTTGGTAATCAAAATTCCAGTTTTCAAGACTGTTACCTCTGTTTAACCTCCACTAGTGACATTTCTCCTAAGTGAATTTAGTATGATTGCTTTACAAAGGGCAACTGGCATAAAGTTTAAAGTCCAACAAACGTTGCTACTGTACCTTCTTGAGATACTCAGTTAAAGGTTTTCAAATTTCGGCCTCTTCTAACCCACACTATTGTCAATTTTCCCCCTAGCGTAAGGATCACCTACTAACAATGGGATACAGTTACTGTATCTCCACCACATCTACACTAAAGCAACTTCCACTTCTTGAACCAATATGTGTGGAGTCTTTTCAGAAGCGACCACCGTCAGCCTAAAATAACCTTTGATGTTTAAATAGTAAACAAAAATTGAAATCAGATTACATATGCCCTACCTGAGCAAACTGTTGGAACTCAGAATATCATGTTTTACAACGATATGGAATTGTTTCTTTCAAATGACCTTGAAATGCCATGGAAATCAATAGGGTTCATTCATGAACTAAAAGCATTCCACTTATTGACAAATTCTGACCTCTGTTGACCTCAAAAAAATGAGATTAAACTTCTACGAGTACCAATGCTACTTAGCAAATGCTGCATAACAACATGCAAAGGATGTTTTCTTTGTATCAACAATATTAAAATAATTATTGTAGTCATTCTTCAACAAACTTTTAATTAACAATCGTACCTAGACAGTACAACGGCTAATTATTCTAAAGAAGGTTCAAAGTGAATAGGAAAACACCATCTAACCTGAATACAAATTTGGGCGTGCACAAGATTACAAAACCGCAATCACTGATCTGTTAGCAGTTTGGCATTACAGGGTTGTTTTTTTTTTTCTTTGATTTCTCTTCTCCACTTATACATCCCCCTTTTTGTATGCTTGAAGATTCCTTTGTCGTGTTGCTAGAATGATCAATCAGCTCTTTTGGACAAAGTATCCTGGGAAAATGCTGAACTGTTGGTTCAGATATATCCCTGTCTCATCATAGTCTATTGTTACATCCACTGTTACAGGCAGAGGAGTGTGCTGTATATATCGTGTTCGCTTTGCTTGCACACATAACATTCTGTTGTCAGAGTGGAAATCAATCGCTAAATCAACAATTCAGTTTAAGTCTCATGTACCCTCAGATAACATCCTTCACTCTGAATGGGACATAAAGTGCAAGCAGCCTCAATTTTAAAGTAATAAAAGCGCACCAAATTTTTCAACCACTTTTTTATTGCGATGATTGGCAAGTGAGTGGCAGCAATCATATCATTACTAACACTTCTCACACAAATTTCTCTCATTCCACATTGAAAATGAAGCTAACCTTCTAAAAACAGCTCATGTCCAAAACAGACCTTTCTGGAGTTTTTTCTTTTTAGTGTTTTTTTTTTTCCCTTTTAGTGACAACTGCTTTCATAGTCAGACCAGGTAGGCTTACCCTTCAAACCAGAGGTTTCCAAAGTGGTCCCTACTGCCCAGGGGAGCATTTTTAAGTCACAGTGGGCACTGCAGAGTACATGGTGGGGATGGGGGCCTTGTCACTAATTTAGGGGTCCCTGGCAATTACAACAGGCACATCACTGCAAATTAAAACACAGTGAGGTATCCAGGGGATCTCTTCCCCTCCAATATGTCTTCCTCGTCACTTCTTTCCCCTTCCCCACCCATCACACTCTTTTCTCCACGGGGCAAAATAAAGTCTGTGACCCAAATTATTCAATCATGGCATTGGAAGTTTATTGACTCACATTCCTTGCTGTAGGTCCAGTTTCTTACATGTTTGGATTGTATTGTGGCAGGTACATTTTTTGTCACTTATGCAATACACTGTTGAGTGTCTGACTCTAATTGGTATTGAACAAGGGGTGGGGATATGTTGGGAGGATTAGAACAGTTCAAGATGGAACTACTGCTTTAAACTGTGTGACTTATAACTCTGTAGGAGAAGTGCAGAAGTTGCATTGAGACAGGTAAGTGAGAAACAAAGTAAATCTTGTCTATGGGATTGAAAAAATATTGTAACTAAAATTGGTGTTTACTTTTGTACCAGCCATGATCAAGGAACTTCCTCTACAAGGCTTGTTTAATCTGAAAACAATTTTTAAAGCTCCTTACCGTTACTATGACAATGATAATGCCCAACAAACTTCCTGCGACCACATCCCCAGGGTGATGCTTGTAATCACTAACTCTGGTCTCTGCACAAAAGACAGCCAACGAGACTGCAACTAATTGCAGAAATGGTCGGAAGAGAGGTATCGGAGAAAAGACAAACCTCTGTTGGAGGTATACCTGCAGAATAGAAAAAAGAGGGAGTCAAAATGAACACCAGAAACAACATGACACAGCTATTCAAATTATTTCAATAGTCAGAACTCACAATTCATTTTGCGAAACTTGCATTTGGTGTTACCTAAACAAAGTATCATTACATTTGCCCATGCTTGGTTATTTTTTCTCCTTTCATATTACAACCACAAGATTTTTCAGATTTAGTTAATACAAAAAGTTTCACAGTCCTTAAATTCCCTTAAATCTTAGCCACAAGCAGTTTACTGCTCATCAGCTAGGAAAGGGGAATAAAAATGATTAACAAAGAGTTTTTTTCACCATTAATGCCTGTGGAAGAAAATGTACCAGGAAAGGCTCAAAGTCTGATGTTTTGATGGTAAGAAAAATTTTTGCCATTGGGGAAAAGATTTTGGTAATATCTACTGACATATCAGGCCCACTTTCATATGTCTCACCCAGCTATCAATGACACATGTTAGGTTTCAAATAGACCAGTACATTGTAAAATAACAAAATTTTAAATCTTAAGATGATACAATAGACTACCACCTCTGTTAAACCTTTTTCTTTTTAACTCTTCCATAGCACTGCAGAAATGTCAAATGGTCCTTTATTTGGTTCCTTTCTACACACCAAGCTTATTTGTATACAAGCAGATAGATACTCTTCAACACAAACATGTCGATAATAGACATATACTCCAGTAATGAGGAGATCTTTGAAGCATTCTTTAGGGATTAGAAACCTCATCAAATCTGTCCTCTCAGTCACAGTGTACCAGATTTCATCTAGCTTTCTAGTGGATGTGTAAATCACCAGCATCATTTATAACATAGACAGTAATCTTGTGGTTTAAGATCCACTTTGTGGAAGAGGCAATGCCAAGTACTTTATCACTTTGAAGATACAAAAGCAAAATCTTTGTGTGACGAGATGCAAGGATGTAATAGTTGACATTTTAATAGTAACTTAGACTTTTAATAGGAAATCTTCAGATGTACTGTAAACCAGTGTGAAATTCCACTTGGACCATCTGCTCAAAACACAATCTACTCAAAGGGTCTTGAACGGTTTTAAGTGGTTTTTAAGTAGTTAAATGAACAGTGCCAAGAACTGGTCTTAACCATGTAATAGTAATCTCAAATGGTTTTGTAACTGGTCTCAAATGGTAATGAATTGTTTTGAATGGAAAATTGACCAAAACATGTTTGAAACCATTTGAGACCTGAATGGTTTCAAGTGGTTTCTGTCAAATAGAATTTCACCCTGGGAATGAAAAAACTGTACCCAATTATGAAAACACTGTCAGGATGCTGTAAATAAAGCAAAAGAGAGAAATCATCTTTTTACTGCAGAGGAGTGAGGAGAGGTTACTGCTGACTGGAAAGTTCATTAGACTTCTACGAATGATTATTATGATCTGAGTGCATGTGAAACTGTACACTTGGTGACAGCTGTTCTACAGCATGTAGATGAGGAGGTATTTTGATGTTTAAAGATCTGTACTTCCTCTTACTTTGGCAAGAGTGCATTGACATTTACTGTAACAACAATTAAACAATTTGGCCTGATCATAAGTGTGTGTCCTTGAGGAGGTGTTTGGCGGTGAACACTACATTTGTTGGTTCATATAGAAACCGAATTCAGATTTCGGCGATTAATTGAGCGGAAATTTTTTCGCGGAGTACCTGCCATGGTAAAAGTGACAGGGGCAAATTTATGACAGATTTCTAACAACTGCTGTCAAAGATTCAGAGATGAAGTTAGGTGAAACTGATAAACCATAAAGACAACAAACAATGCAGACACTATTTTGATGTAAACAAGTCTACCTGACCCGAGGACAATCACTCCATTAGGTCTTACATTACACAACACTATGACCTAATCTAATAGATTCCCCACAACTCACTGGTGTGGGTATTCATGAGTGACTATACTTATCCCTTGTTCAAAACCCTGCAGAGTCTGCTCCACGCCCCGCGGGGCGGAACAAGACTCCGCGACTGAAGCCCAGAATTCCTGGCCAGTCTCAAGGGTGCCAGAGGACAAAAGCTCCGCTACCCAAGACCGACCCCACCTTCTCTGCCAGCCTAGCCTTCCTCCCCAAAGACTTGGTCCTAGACTGCCCTTTGGAAGACCTAGCCTTGGTCCCAGTGGGAGTCTGGGCTCCTGTGGGTCCCTCAAGTATGGAGGGATCCACAACTGTATCAGGCAATCCCCAAGCCTCTCCCACCGGCCTTGAGGCCAAGAGTGAATCTTGGACCACTTGGCCAAGGAAAAGGGCGTGTGAATGCATCGCTGTAACAGATTGGACCGCGAGCACGAAGAGCCCCAGGGGCACATGGAGTGCAAGTCCCAATCCCTCCCGGGCCTGAACTGGTTGCAAATAGAGCAACGGGAGCCTGGACTAGGACAGGCCATGCCAAAGGGGGTGCACACTCTTATGAGAAAAACCTAGCACCCACAAGCAACAAAGCGACAAAATTACGTGACAATTGGGGGAGCTGGGAAAAGAGCACATAAACAAGACAAACTACTTGTTGCATAGCGATAATACAAAGAAAAACAAAGAAACAAGGAGGCTAAACCACTTTGTTAGTTGCAACTAACATACACGAAAATGGTAACCACGGGGACTGTGCAATCCACTAAAGTAAATTGTATGATGTACAAAAAGAATAGGCGAAGGACTTAAATGTGCAGCAGCATGATAGGATAACCATCCAATGCTCGCTGCCCAAATTAAAAAATTCTAACAAAAATCTGAAAAGAATTAATACTGCTACAAAAATTGAGAAATTAGGAACAAAACACAAGAATACTCAAGGTTTTCAAGTTCCGGATGCCTTTGCACGAAGCAAAACATGGAGGACAAACCAATAAATGTTGTGGCGCACTCGAGCTAAAGGCAAATGAGTGCACGCTAGGCCTTAAGGGCACGATGCTAGAATTGTTTTTTAGGACATTTAGAGCAATGCCAAATGCATGCATTAGTTAGGCAAAGGGTAAGTATATGTCTACGATGTGAATAATAAAATTACAATAGAGGCTTTAAATTACACTCCAATACACAAAAATGAAAAATAAAATTATTTTCCCACTCTTGAATCAATGATGAAAATACTTTGGTACATGTTGAATGACCTACAACCTAATACACAAAACAGCACTAACTTATACAGTGCTCAGTACTCTATTCTAGTAATTGATACAATTACATAGGTCTGTCTGATTATACAGAGGTTTCAAATTAAATCAAACTATTAAAACATACTAATCTGTCAAATAGATGATTAAATGAGGTCTGGCTCTCAGATCAACTTTAAATGACTCACCGCCCAATACACCAAAAGATAAAAGGCCACAGAGGAATGCCCTGATGGGAAGGATAATCTGGAACAAAAAGAAATTTGCCTGCATTTATCTGCTGGTAAACTTTTCAAATTGAAACACAACATTTGCAAATAGGATGCATTTAAATTTCTGCAGGTCTGGACCAGGTCTTTGAACACAGATATTTCATCATAATTACTTAAAGGGAAATAGGGTATTTAGAATACACCAACATGACATACAAAAGAAATAGCTTTAGTCATTGTTAAACCATTCAGTCTCATCAATAAACACCTGCCAAAGCTTCATCTCCTCAAAACATTATGCATGTGATGAGTAACGGAAGATGCATCATTTGAATTTTGAAAAGTTTGGGTGAACAAATTGGCGTTGAGCAACAAATAACTGAGTTTCTATCTGTGAGAAACTTATTTCTTGAAAAGAAGGCTACTGTCCTTCCTTATTTTGAATAATCTATCATTCTGCATCCACAAACATTGGTTTTAATAATATGGATGTTTTCTGTAAAACAAACGCCCTATTTCCCTTTAAAACTGATGATGAGACAGCCATGCAATGGAAGCAGACTGACAGGTCTGACAGAAAAAGTGGTCCTCTGAATACTGTGTTCTTGAAACATGCCAAGTTAACAAAGAAATGTAAACTAGCCTTCCTATAGGCTAATAGTCCTTTGGTTTAGTTTATTTTAGTGAGTAAAGAGGTCAGAAAGGAAAATGTCCTCATAGGAAGAGCAGACATCCCCAAACCCATAACAGTAACAATCAGAATCTCTGCCGAAAATATTGTTGGTAGCTACATCAACTGCAGAGCAGCTCATAGCTCCCAAGTTCCGAGAGGCTAGATGCGCGTCCACCTCTGACCTGTCCATTGGTGGACCGCCGGTCTGGGGGTGGGGTATAAGGGTGTCCCCTCCCCTGTTGAAAATCTTTGAATTTTAAAAGCGTCTAAACGCAATTTGGTGGCACGTTTTAGCAAATCAGTCAACACAATTTCTTTCGGTCGCAGCCAAAACTATCTGCACAGATACTCACGAACTCACAAAATTTAAACTTCTCCAACTGATAATTAGCATCGGTTATTGTAAATCGAAATTTTTGGTGCAGTACATGCAGTACGTCAGAGGCCACTCAGTATTTTTAGGGAGCGTTTGATGCTACCCAGAGAATCGTCTGACCATGTCGTCTGACCGTGTTGGGTTGAATTGACAACTCTGAAACAAGTCCCGCCTTTACCTCGCAAAGCAGGCTTTTGTTTTTGGCTTTAAGGTTGGTTTTGCATGGCGTGATTATATTCGGCTGCCCATGTTGGTGTTGAAATATTTCGTGAAAATACTTACCTGTTCGACGATCGTAGGCCTACCTGTTTTTTGGGAGCAATTTTGGAGCGAAATTTTGAAAGAAAGTTGAACATTTTTGGACAAGGTGCATCATAAAAATTAGTTATCAGGGCCCATGGGTCTGGGGATTTTCAAATGAAAGTATTCTGAATTTTGGCGATGAACATAACAAGTTTAATTTTAATTTTGGGGGTTTATTTGTATGTGTTTTGTTTGGAAGGAGTGATCATGAATGGATAGATTGTTTCATGGTTTTGCATGCGGACAGAAATAGTTGCGTTTAGAAGTAACATTCATGGGCAGCTGTTGCATTGCGTTGCAACAGGAGTGTTACTGCAATTGTAGAATGCTGGTAGGAATCCTAGTTATAATATATTCTGAAGTTACTCCACGCTCTACCAAAATGCGTTAAAGTCAGAACTGTAGATTCAGCTTAATATTAAAATAATGGTAGAACGTTAGTAAAGGCTGGTTTTTTACATTTTTGGCCGCTAAATCAAGATTTGTGACTGCAAATTTTACATTGCATGAAGCTGGTAACATATGTAATCTTCAGTCATGTGATCTACGCAATTTTCCCTCGGGTTGCTTAAATTTTCCTGTCAAAACATTTGGTAGAACGTGGGTTTTATTAACCTATACTGTCGGACGATTTCTTTAGCTCTAAGTCAGCTTGGATGGGGAGGCGGGGGTTCGATTCACCGCATGACCATAGTGTTTTTCATTTTTCATTCATTCATATATAACATAAGGTAACATATGTATATTAATATAATGATATAGCTCTAACAACAATGTAACAATATGTACTCTGAAGTTCGTTGAAACTGCTTGAAATGACTGACATATTACAGTGCACCATGTACGGTACAATAGAATGGGAGCCACAATGTCACTGTTATGTGAATATGAGGAAACGTCACATTTATTGAATTTGCATTTTAGGGGTTTATTTTGTGTAATGATAGTACACTTTTTCACCCAGATTAACCTGCAAGTCAGTCATAACAGTCATTAAGCGTAGTTACTTTAATACCAGACACCACGTCATCACTGTAAACAATTTGAATAAATAACACATATACATCGATCTTCTTCAACGGACCACAGTTACTAACATGTTAGTTGGTTTTTTTTTTTTGGGGGGTGTTTTTTTGTTTTTGCTTTTGTTTCTTTTTTTTTCTTCGGTACCTGTCTCAATATCAGAGTTTGAGCCGAAAGTACGTCATTTGTATCATACAAAATGTTTCAAAGTACTTTCCTGGTCGACAAGATGCATTGGAGTTATGATGTTACCTCCCCAATGACTGCATTTTATTCAGCACATTTAGTGCAAATACATGGATTTGACTGACTTAATCCTCCCTTTACTCCGTAATAACATTGACAACATTCACACAATAATGTTATTACAGTAAACCAAATTCAATAAAGGCCCAAAACATGCCAAACATGCACTGCTGATGTTTCTTGTTGCAAGGAATATCATCCCCCATTTTGCCGTTTAACTTACTTCAAATTGACGATTTTTCCTGTGCCCCGCGCATGCCTCTAAACCGTCGAAATTTTCAGACAATCTTGGACAAAATTGTTGGGACACTTTGTTGTACGTTGCAAATATAATACTGAATTTTAGGTGAGAGGATAATATGAAACCCCCCGCCCCTTTCCAATGTTGCGTTATAGAAGTGAATGTACCCTTTGAACAGCAATCCTATAGCCAACATTGAACGGGGGTCCGGGGTGTCCAAGGTATTTTGTCCAAGATTGTAGGATAGTGCAGTCAGACAGGGCTACATGAGTCACCTTGAAAGCTCAGTCCAATGGTGCTTGTAACTTTAAAGGAAAAGTTCACTGATAAGACAAACACACAACACTATTAGGCATGGGAAAACAAATCTACATCCCACACCTTTGTAGAACATATACCTTGGCAACCAAGAGGTTGAGAGTCTAATCTTTTACAGCCTAGCTGTAATGAAGAACAATGCCACTCTGATAATACCTTTTACTAAATGACCTCAGGTCACTGGAAGATACTGAACAGAGACTTGTAGATGAAAATTATTGTCGACTGTAAAGCTGGGTTGTTTATATCACCCTAGTAAAGGTTCAGCTAACTGTACTTTAACACCTGGGTTAAATGTATTGATATATCTGACATATTTGTGCAATTGTAAATATACTGATGAAAACATGCAGATAAACATTGAAAAACTCACATGATTTGGACGTTTATGAGTGATAAACTGAACATCTCTATACAACTATTGCACATCATACTTAAGTGCCAGATACAGGAGGTAACCTTTATCACAGTGGCATTTTCACATCACTGTAACATCACATTCACGTGGCGACATCTTGCTAAGTATATTACATACACCTACCTACGCCATAACAGCACCTCTGCTTATCCCTGATAAAAGGAATCTTCTGTTTTGAACTATTTGGGGTGTATAGTAGGCAAAATTCGGCAATCTGGCACAGTGTGTTCACACAGCAGTTGTGTTGTTTATCACTTTATGAAAGAACAGAGTAGGAATTTTGGATTGGGGGGCAAAATACCAAGCGGGTACCCTGATAACACCTCAAAGCACTATGTAACACCATCTCTACCTTCGCCCTACTAAACATAAAGTGGACTGTAGGTCTCCTTCTGAAAGTGCCACGTCCTTGCACCTATTTCTGGCATGGAAGAGGGACATGAAGCAGTTGAATGGAGACAAGTAAGTGAGGAGTGAAGTTAATAATGTGGACACATTAAACTATGAACAAGTGAATGGTAACGAAAAATAAACTATGTATAAAATAGTTATCTTTTTTATAATGTTAGGTAGTAAGGTCTGCCAGTATTCCTTAAAATCAATATATTTAATAAAATATCCACAGCAGTCTTTCCCATGAAGTTTCATGTGAACAGCACATACATAATAAAAGCACGTACTATGTATGGGCTATTTCTACTGGCAAGTTGTCACCAGTGAGGTCAGTACGAGTGGACTGCACACTACAAACATACCAAGTCAATGCATTGTAAAATGCATGTACTAGTACTTTAATTGTATGCAGTATATATCAGAATGAACAAAAACTAAATATTGATATTGTGGTTATGTCTGGAGGGTGATAATACCACATATACTGATAACATCAGTGTATAAATGGATGTTCATACATACTTTGTACGAATCCTCAACTCTTATTGGCCAATTTCAGTCAGGTGACCATTTATTATCCGATGGATAATGTACAGTCAATTTTAGAGTAAAATTGCCAGTGGATGAACACAACCAGAAAGCCAAAAGGCTTTGTGATTCCTTGCTACATGGTTATATTATAACAAACATGAATTATCCACATGACAAGTATGAGATCAACTACAGTTATGTTTCTTGAAACACCACATTAATAAGCCTTTAACCCAAAATGACCTTTTTTTTTACTTAAAATGACATTTGACTTCCACCAAAAGCAATAGGGATAACCTACTCAATGTGACCAATCCACACACCACGTATGACATCAGTCACAGTTACCTTTCTGGAGATATTGTGTTCAAAAAGTTCTTACAGTTTGACCACTGGTGACCTCAAATGACATTTGACCTCCACCAAAATCAAAAGGAGTATTCTACTTACTAATATACAATCTACACACCAAGTATGACATCAGTCACAGTTACCCTTCTGGAGATATTGTGTTTACAAGGTTTTTAGAGGTTGACTTCTGGTGACCTAAAATGACCTTTGACCTCCACCAAAAACAATAGGGTTCTTTTACTCAATGTGGTACATCTACATATCAAATATGAGATCTGTCCAAGCTTCCCTTCTTGAGATATTGTGTTTACAAGGTTTTCACAATTTGACCCCTGTTGATCCCAAATGACCTTTGACCTCCACCAAAAACAATAGGATTCTTTTACTCAATGTGGTACACCTACATACCAAATATGAGATCTCTCCAAGCTTCCCTTCTTGAGATATCGTGTTTACAAGGTAGGGCGTCACAAACATACATACACACACACCCGTACACACACACATACACACACACGCATTCATGATTACAAAGGTTACGATTATCATCCAAACCAAAAATCCCACAGTCAAAGGCAAAGAGGCCTTAATGCACAGTATTAAAGTCAAATAACGAAGGCCTAAGCCCCATAACCTTATGCATGATGGTTGACAAAATTGTGTGAGAAATTGTCAATATATACTGTATGACAAACGTGCTACAGCAGTACACATCGTATGCACACATTGCACTGTATTGGGATCGTACATTATCCTAAAAACAATGCCGGTCCAGCATTGGTTAACTTTTAATGATTTTACAGCAGCAATTTCTGTAACATGTACAATTACATACCTTGCATCTGTCAGAAGTTTCAGAGTTCCTCCAGTACAGTGTGCATCTAAGACATACACAGGATTACCAGCATCATCTGTACAATTTATGAGCGACCAATCAGGCTGGCAGACTGATATGAAGTGAGGCCTTAAACGACCAATCAGGTACTTGCTACAATTTGTTAACAAAAATGTGGCACTCAGCCCAAACAGCATGGGTCCAATGGTACTGTAAAGAGCCACCGCATAGGGGTGAACTGAATATTTGCCTATCTGTACACGATTGTACAGGGGATTCTTGGTTTTGGAAAATTTGTCGTAAAGTAACCACTCCACCAAAAAGATCTGAAAAGAGGGAGAAAGAAATGCATTGAGAATACTTGACTTAGAAGTTTGAATGCTACTGTAGTTTTGTTTTTAATGTATGACTGTTTAACAAAAAAAATAAAAAATGGCCTAAGTATGACAATGAGTAATTTTTATTTAAGCCAAAATACAAATCTTGGTCATACCTTTCAAACTTTCAAGCATGCAGGCATGTGCAAACATACATGCATACTGTACAGAGGTACATACACAAACACACATAAATACACCCTCACGCACATACACACACACACATGCAATATGTTAACTTTAATTGAATTTGATTGAAGGAGAATTGAAGTCAAAATATCTGAAAGTGAAATAATTTACTCTTAAAAGAGAAACTGACTCATAATGACGGCTGTAACCAAATTTCATCTCGATATCTACATGTGTTTCATGCCTGAACTGAAAAGTAATGAAAAGCATGTGTCAAATGCATCAAATGTTACATTTCATTTTGAAACATTCCTGTCATCACCCAGAAACAGTTTCATCTTTGACTATAAGAGCTCATCATACTATAAAAACAAATAAAAAACAAGAGGATCCTCTAATCATTACATATGTAAAGACTTTAATGAATATTTATCAATTCCCATAGGAAGTTGTCTCCTTTCCTAGTAACTAATTGAGCTTTGGCATCACGTAACACATCTCTTTACATTAGTCCCCTAGCTCCCACTCCCTCTCACCTAGCTGCCTTTTGCAAATTAGTGTTCTCTTTCCTAGTTACACCCCTGAAAGCAAGTGATAATTTCACCCATAAATTTTACTCACATTTCTTTTACTGCAGTAGAAAAGTCCAGCTTTGAGTGGATTAAATTGCTGTTACTTTAGTATGCTGAGCTGCAGAGTTCTCCCAGACAAACGGCTAACGTAGAGTGTAAATCATGTTCCACATCATCATGGTCTTATCCATTTATCTATCTATGTGAAACACTTTAGGGGTCACTATGCGCCAAGTGGTTGGTAAAATATCAAATTTTAGAGATCTGGACTATTACTCCCAATTAAAGGGTTCCCAAATAGGCAGTTGAAATACTTTTTCAGACATTTAAACCACAACATACTGTAGTTTACACATTTTCTTTTTTTGTGTGTCATATCTGGATAGTCTTAAGTTACCTACTAATTGTCTTTACCCACGCACTGATAATAAGTACCTAATTGAAGAGTTCTATGATGCGCACTGCAGCACATCTACCATTTTCGTGAATGACCAACGATAGTTTGAGACAAACAATAATTTAAAACCCAGATGGAATCTTTCACTACTTCAGTTGGGTAGCTGCTGACAGTCTTTGGTTCCACTTACAATCACTGAGGAAGATGTTTCCTAACAAACAACCTGAATATTGACCCAAGGAATGGTTGCATTCAACAGCAGTTGGTGAAAATTAAGGAAACATTTGCCATTTTGCAACAAAGCTCCCCTATGACCAAGAAGGACCTTTATTGGAACACAAAGAAACTTTTCCAGGCTATGTCGGTAAAACACCTATTCTTTCCAACAGGGACAATCACACCGGATAATGATAGCAGTGATATTTTACTGTCCAAACTATTGTCTGAAACATTTAAAAGCATCTTAACAGCAACCACTGGTAGATCTTGTGAAAACCCTTCTTCAGATGCATTAGGCTCATTGTTGTCAGTTCAGCATCAGAGGTGGTATTGTGTGTAAGAAGCTCTAGCCCACCTATCCTCAAAAAAAGCTTATATCCACAGCTATTGCAGTGTGTGAAGTTTGAATCTTTAAAAACACATGTAATCCCAAATAAGTACTGCATAAGTTGTTTACAAATTCCTGAGTTTTGTCTGTCTAAGTTTGAAGTGACCCAAGCTGTTTTGAAAAATCGTGGAAGCTGCACAACAGTACATGGATTTTTCAGAAACAGTTTTAAAAAAGAGATTTTACCTATTCATTATTGGAAGGGCCAGGTGTTTCATTGGAAATAGCTGGGGTTCGACTTGGAAAAGGCTAGTGCAGTACAAACAGTGCAGAGGGTTCCTACACTTTTCTGATGATAATAATCAAGCATTCTTCAAGGACTTTTCAAGATAGAACCTTTGTTTTTTTAAGGACATCAAACTACTTTAAAAATACCCTGGAAGTATTGCGTAGACATGGTGATTTTTACAATTTTATATTTCCACCACATTTTGCTATCAGGTCCAAAAAATTGTTGCAGAAAATAACTTAGGAAGTAATAAAATACCATGGAAATATAAATACATCAGATCACTAAACTTCAAGCACTTTTCAAGTACTCTGATGCAAACGAACAAAATTCAAGCACTGAAAGGGCCTTGAAAAATGACTGACTTCAATTCAAGTATGTTTAAGGTTTTCAAGGGTAACCCAGTCAAAATTTACTGCTGATTTTGCTCCCATTTAGAAATGTGTACCATAAAACATGACGTGCAACTTGTTATGATCACGCACAGTGAGTGACATGGTGGAGGACACAGAATTGCATGAAGATCACCATGGTAACCAGTCACATGTGAATCTACATGGTGGGGAGAGTTGGGTGTTTTAAGTTCTGATGGTTAATAACAGCTGTGGTTGTGAAAGATAAAACAGGGAGCATATTCTTTCAGGCAATCTGAAAGAACTTTTTGAAAACTACATTGTCTGAGGGAATAGCACAATAATTTAATATTACACAATATCTCACAGATACCTTAGGAGAAAAAACAATTCTGTGTATTCATGAGGTAATGTTTGCACTGGGTACCCGTCCAACGATGTCAGTGACTAAAAATGATGGGACAAAAATACAGCATGTACAGTATGCATTTTACTAGAAACAAGAACTTTAAACAACAATGTCACTGATATGCCAATATGTAAGATACTGTACATGGTATGTTAATATAGAAAAGCAAAGTGATGTGTTATGACTTCATAACAACCTTGTAATCCAACAAAAGGTGTATTTTAAAGTGGTCTGCAAAACCTACTGACTATGGACTGTTTGGCTCCCGGGTGTGAACTGCGAACCTGGTGCACATACTAGCATACGGCTATCAAAGACAATATCCTTTGGATTTCCATGGTCTTGATTAGACATGATGTGAAGTTTGAGGTTTAAACAAAATATCTTGTCTATAAACTTACATGGATCTTCAACCTATCATTAATTTGCTCTGCAGTCACCAGGCCCGTAGCCACGGGGGGCACGTGCCCCGCCAAAAAAAATTCAGAGCTAAGTTGTTTTGTTTTTTTCATAACATAGTATATAAACTGACAACTGGCAATTCATGTCGGAAAATGCACCATTTTGCTTCTCAGCCACTCTGAATTTGCAAAAATTTCCCACCCCCTCCCCTTAGACCCCTCCCCATTGTGTGCCCCCCCCCCAATGCCATGCTCTGGCTACGGGCCTGGCAGTCACTGCAACTCGACTGTCTATCCACTCAGCAGAGGGTGTTGATCACAACTCCCTGCTCTCAACCATACACACCTTACATTGTGCTTACATTGAGCATAGCCACTATGTGCACATTACAAATTACATAACTATACACAGCAGTTTACTAACACTTTTGTTTTCATGATATTTGAACAGCATGAGGAAGGATGACCTCCATGTCTACCACGGCACATGACCCTTACAGTCAATTACGTTCAATAATTTACAGGCATTATGTAACTTCTGTGCCAATACGACGACGTCAGTCACTTCTAAAACAGAGTCCCCCAAAGTAAATGGTTTGAGAGTCAATGAGCGATGCACTCACCCCATGTAACAGCAATGCATATGAGGTAAGGGAGTACATGCTGTGAATTTAGAGTTCTTGTAGATGATAATTGGACCTTTCTTGAGATATTATGCTTACAAACTACAACTATACATTTTGCTATGAGTATGACACACAAACATCTGCATGCATACAGTAGCTACCCACTAGGTACCACAGAAGGAACCTATGTTGATTCTTTTACACTAACAACCCTAACATGATTACAAACGTGCTCACCCCGATTTTTAACAAATGTAACAATAATGTACCACATGACTGCATGTGTGAACTAATGGTAGGGTATGATCTATGGAATTATGAAATTACAAGTAAAAGAAATATTCATACTTTCAAGTCGTCCCTAAAGCAGTATCTTTTTAGTTCATTGGCCATTGATATATAATTGTATTTGGTTACCTTCGATGAGTGCATCTGTATTTTGTATGTTTCTTCTACCTTGGTGTTTCCTTTCTCTACCCTACTTTTCTGTTTTCTTTTGTTTCATTCACTTGTGCATTTCTTATGGGGCCAGACTCGAAAAGTTCTGCTTACTTCTGGCTCCCCTACCCATCACTCACTACAGTTAAGTTTATCTTGATGCTTGTCTTTACTTCTAAAATAAGTTTCACAATATTCTGGTATGTGCTGACATTCTTGTGAAGGTGTTTGATGATGGTAGAAATAAATTGAATTGAATTGATGGAATTACAATTGTAAATATTGCATATAGGTCAACGATAAAGGTATTTCAATCAAATACCAAAAATTTAAAATAAAATTTAACAACAGAAACCATCACTGTCAATACCTTCAAAATTATCTGTTACTGCACCTGAGGGGTCACTGAAAATGTGGAATTTATAAACAACTTCCTTGAACCTATTTACATTTGTCTAGAGCTACCGGCCAACAGGATCTGCAAGTTCAAGACCAGGCAATTCACAGACAGCTAAAACATTGCATTCCAAAAGCAGTACAATGTTAAGTCTGCAAGGCAGCTATTCACACACATATAATTGAGCTTGCTATTTTTAAGACCTACTGTACAGTACAACTAGCTGCACATCAGGCATACTGTACAAGAACTGGATTAAATATTTAAATGGCTCATAACAGTAAACATTTTGCACAAAATTGACTGACTTTGGAAGGTGTAAGGTACTGATGGATACAAAATACCTCAAACTTTGCATCTAATTTCAAAACTTCTAAACAACATTTTTGGCACCAGTGGTACCCCTCATTGATTTAAACCGAAGCTGTTCTCAGTGTATACACACATAAGTCTTAATTGGCATTTATGTGCTTTTTTCATTGAAACAGGTTTTCAAATTTCCTCAGTGTAACTAAACTATGTAGGCCTAGATATTCTAAAAAGAAAATGCCCATACACTATGCTCGATGCTTATTGTTTCACAAGGGTTGTAAATCCTGACTAAATTCTGACTGCGAGTCAGTCACTTTTACTGCAACTTCTGCAAGTCAACATGGTTCTACCGTCTCCCTGCACTTGAGACATGCACACACTAAAATGAAACCCCTTGGAGCATTCTTGGTGGTGGTAATAAAACATGCCCCACTTTCGAACAACCAACTCTGCTGGAAGTGCTGGGTGCAAAACATAACTGAAATAATCAAAAGGGATTTTTGGGAGTACTAGCACGCTGAAAATGATGACTCAGCACTTATTCCTTCTAGTTCAGTTTTCAACCTCCGGGGCTCAGACTTTGCTCAGTAACGTATTTATCACCTGCACCAACCAATTTAAATACTCATGAATTACTCATATTTTCTTGATTTTGTTGCACATCCAACATACCATGCAGTTTAATTTTCTCGACCTACTTGCTGTTTCTGTTTTTCCCCCCATATCTGCAGTCACTGGAATAATTTGAAAATCGAAGGCTAGGATAGGGGTGTCCTGTTTCACAATACAGTAGAAACATAGCTGATTATGACTCAGTTGGTACACCGTTCTCAAGTTCCAGCTCCAAGCAAGAAATTTTTTAATTTTTGAAAGTCACTTTGCCAAAAAGATATATCTAAATCAAAGCAATCTCAATTCAGCAATCATTCATGTAGGCACATATCCACAGGGAATTCAGACTTGGCAATGAATGATGCCAGTCTTAGAGACAATTTCGCTAGGAATAAAAGCTTTGAAAAATGGTATGGAGAAGAGGGGCAGACATATAGCTGACTTTTTTCAGCTTCGGGGCAACCAGAGGCTGTGCAGAGTGTGACAAATAGATGTGCTGGCATCAGCAAAAAAATTTCATCATTTTCATGAAATCAGAATTGACCTACCTACAGCTTGCTTGATACTATATGATAGAATTTAAGCAAAAACATGCTCAAAAAATGTTGATATATTGCTATTTAACTGTTACTCATGACTTGTCAGTAACATCTGTTGCTTTTTCTTCTATGGGAGATCAGAAAAATTTCTGAAGATTTTGAGATCACAAAAATGTCCGTCCTAATTGAAGTCATGTTATTCACCCACCCAATACACTTCAACACATGACCATGATATACACACAGTAACAACCCAGCCAGAAACATCTGGTGGACAGCTGGTTGCCAAGTGGCCGACAGAGGGCCACCAGAGGTCCACTGGTTTGAAAAAAAATTGTATGATACATCACAAATTTTCAACCAATTAGCATCACCGCCGTTGGCAGACCGCAGTCAAACCACCAGACAATTTGCTGGCTGACCTGACGGACGGACGGTGTGGCCACCAGAGGTCTGATGTTGGGCCGACTAGATTATCTTTCAGGGAATGTTATAAAGCTAATGGCTGCTACAGTTCTAAAGTGACAGATCACAAATTCCAGTCAATTGAAAGTGCTGCACCTTCAAACATTCCTATCAGATAATTTCTAAGAGCTGTAGGTGCACATCAGGTACAAGAACACATGAGTGTTCATTCTACAAGAATTAATCCCCCACCCTTGTGAACTTGAAGTATAGGTGATGATTTTATCAATACCTCATCTGTTGTCAATGTCTTCTCATAAATCTTTACTGACGTCGCTGGTTCTAGGTCACTAAGTTGCAAGCAGCTACAAAACATCCTTTAGGCTTGTATGTGTACACTGCTTTGATATCATAATATTATTCACTGTACATGAGTGCATGGAATATAGAGCAGGCCCAGCCAACCTTAAACAAGTAACATTTACAGAGTTATCAAGAGGAGAGAGATGTGTCCCATGAGTTATTACTATCTAGGAACAATCACATTTAAGTATAAACAAAGCTTTACATTCAACCTTTGGTACGCTGAACTTACATTTGTGAGAAAAGAACTTCAAATAGGGCCTACACCTCTCAATACGAGACAAGATCCCGAAAGTACCTACTTTAAGAAAACAACCAGGCTGATTCCCCCCTAATTCTTTTGTTAACCAAGCAAAGCCAAGATGAGTTTATTAATAAGGGAGAGTGCAAAGACTGTATGAGTTCTAAAGCAAGATACATGTAACAATTTCATGTTTGTAGCTGTAAAATGAACTGGAAGTTGTCTTTTTGGTTTGGTTTGTTGGTATATTTTTATCCCATCATACTGAATTGTTCAAACTGAGCCGCCTACTGATCTGAGCAATTTACTTAGTAGACATTAACATTTCGGTTCAATGATTTTGCCCAAAACTTGGTAAGTCCATTTTAATATCTCTAAAAACAATGAAGTTTCTAAGACCTTACATTCAAGTCTTAATTTTTACTAATTTTGGTTTGAAACCATTGCATCCCCTCACAGGAAGACATTTACAAAAGAAAAGTCAAAACCTGTTCTCAAGGATCAACCAAAGAGATTTCATGAAATTCAGAAAAATAGAAGTACAGTAGGTCTATATCTGCCAATTGTGTGTAAGGGGTTCATAAATCTCCTGTTAGGGAACGTGAACAATTTCAATAAGGAATTTACCTTTTTGGCATGTCATAATTTTGAAAACTCATTATGACTTGAGGCCTGACAAGGCCAAGTGTGCCCCTCCCTGTGAGATGAGGTCAGTTCACTGTATGCATCCACTTTGGCCTCATTAAGGAATGACACTACCTCATTATGAGGTATACCACCATGAAGCTATTACCCAGCTCCAAGGGACCATTTTCTACTTCATGCCAAAACAGCACATCTTTTGGGAAAATTTTCAGTAACTTAAGTGTAAAATTATGAATATTTGGTACATTAATTGCCCCATTATGTTACATGGTCGTCAGGTGAAAGGGCAATCTGCTGACTGAAAGTCTATCTTTACAAACAAAGATTCCTTACAGTAGCTGGATCATCAGCAATAGAGGTATTTAATTTAAAGCATTGTGGCTAATGCTGCAACTACTGTACAGCAAAGAGTGTGTCAGCTAGTAACTTCCAGAATCTGAAACCAGGACAGTCCATTTACAAGGCCAGCAGATCTTCTTCCAGGAGATGGCACACAAATACCAACTTGACCTTCAAAATGATGACAAAAAGACCATAAACATTACGTTTAAGATCTAATGTACTGTTACACTGCCATTTCTTCCTCATGCTTTAAGAAATCTCCAATTTTTAGATCAAGGCAAGATGTATTTCTAGTTTCACTCCTTTGTTGACAATATGGTTTCATATTTCACACTTGACACTGAGGGCATAAAGGCATGGGTGAGTTACTAGGTATTGACTGACTTAGCTTGTTTGTTTCACCAGAAGGTCAAACAAGTTCATATGTCTTACATTTCTGCGGAAGTGTCCCACAGAGCTCAGGGAAGGCTAAGCTCTCAGGGAGAGTTGAGATGAGCTGAATAAGAGAAGTGATTTTGTTTAGAGGATGAGAGTGGAAACAAATTTTTCCACAGAATTTATCAAAACACATGGCTTAGACAATCAGTGTTTACTAGCATTGTGCTGAAGACTTTCCAATAGCCAACAGATGCATGTGCCAGCTATAGTAACAGTTCATGGAGCTCATGTATATGGTGTACATACTGTATCAAGTCCTCTTGAGAAATATTGATATGTTCAGGATTCAAGAAGTATAGTGTGTCCCCAAAAGGAAGCTTTTTAATTTGATATCTCTCCAGAATGATTCAGATTTGACCATGGTTACATCATCAGTTGGCAAGCTACGACAAAAGCCTTTCACAAAGCAAGAAATCCCCACAACATACTGGAGTGGGTATTCAGAGTGATTATACTTACCCCTTGGTTCACTAATGTGTGAGCTGTTGGCCTCCAGAGATTAGGAGTCCGAACTCAAATGCACGAAGTCGGGACGTAGCAGACTCCATGAACAATCACGGGGGCCGGTGCTTCATTCTCAGCTGAAGGGGAACCCCAGGCATGAGCGCTTGGGTTTCTCCTCCAAGGGGATAATGAAATTTTACGTAGTAAACAATAATAACAAAACCAAACAGTTAAAGAAAAGGACAAGGTCAAATTTCAAAGGTTTGCATATTTCCAGGCTTTTGCTAGAGGCCAAGTCCAGAGCACTTTAGAAAACATGTTGTTTCAGCCTGCGCAAAAGACAAACCAGGGCGCAGTGTCAGAATTGATTTTAAATGCACTTTGAGCAAAGTCAAACTTTATGCATTAGTGAAGCAAGGGCTACAGTGTATGTCCACGAGGTGAATTTGATTCAACTTTAGTCCCCTTTCATGGTGAGATCAGATCCTCCCAGAAATTGCCCCTTTTCTTGATTGGGACATTTAATTAAAGAGACAATATGTTCCCCCCCCCCCCCCAGTCCATGCATGCAGCATGTGGGACTATATGTATACAGTATCTGCGAATGATGTTGCACTCTAAGCATCCATTACTAAAAACTTTGTTGCCAGAGCTGTAGATTCTAGCATTATACAACCAGTTTACCAGGTGAGCAGCATACTGTATCTGACACATTGTCGTGTAGACATGTAGCACACATTTGACCAAATGTATTTGGTCCAATGTATATAACATATCTACACGACAGTGTGCAATATTACATTGCGGGTAACCTGAACAATGGGTTTGAGCTGGGTATGGTGGATAATGGTGGCAATTAAGCCAGGTAAAAGTGGACCATTAGGGTAAACCAAACAGTTAACAATATCGACAGGTGGATAAATAGCTAGTGAGCCAAATTAAAGCCAGGTCATGGTAGAGTGATTGGTTCAGCTGGTTACATTCCATAGCCTCCACTCGAGGTGAGTGGTGATACGTAGGACAGCTAGGAGAGCTCTAAAATTGTGTTCTGACAATTTGAAACTGGTTAAATCTGAATAATGTAGAGATCAAATCTTGAGCATGCAATCAGTAATTGAGATGCACTCCACACCAATCACTTGAGGCATGCAGACAACATGCGCTGCACATGTAGACATGGAAAACAACTCATCCAGGTCAAGACATATGGTTGGCAACGTAAATTGCCCTTTAGGGGAAGTAGCCTGCATATGGCCATGTCCCTTAATTTAACAGTCCAGGATAATGCTGAAAAATACCTGCTGTTCTGGGGATTTTCTACATTTATTATACCTACATGGCATACCAAGAAAACTGATCCACCCATTGTTAAACCATTCAATCTTTTCAATAAACATCTGCAAAAGCTTTCATCTCCTCAAAACATTATGCATGTGATGAGCAATGGAAGATGCATCATTTGAATTTTGAAAAGTTTGGGTAAACAAATTATTGTTGAGAAACAAATAAGTCAAGGCTACTGTCCTTCCTTACTTTGAATAATCTATCATTCTTTGTCCATAAACATTGGTTTTTAAGTATGAATGTTTCTGCAAACAAATGCCTCATTTCCTTTAAATAACAGAATTACAGTATGTAGCAGTCTTTAGATATAACTGACCACGGAATCAACAATGGTGTGAGATAAAGTACAACCAACTGATCACATGCACTGATTTAACTATTCCACCCTTTCCCCTCAAGCTCTCTCCCATCCTTCATTTCCTGAGTGTTGCTTGTTATCACCTAAGCATGTCCTACAAGAGAATTGAGGTTTAATTCTATTGCAAATTTTAAGTAATAACCAAACTCCATGAGGTACATCATCACTCATACAATTTAATGCCAGATGGCGAAATTCTGTCACTGGAAACTTGATCCGTGCATACAGCCCTTTCAGGTGCAGGACAGCTAGGGCAAACTGCGGTT
This sequence comes from Stichopus chloronotus, assembly GCA_021234535.1. Classification (NCBI taxonomy): domain Eukaryota; kingdom Metazoa; phylum Echinodermata; class Holothuroidea; order Aspidochirotida; family Stichopodidae; genus Stichopus; species Stichopus chloronotus. The sequence goes on along the minus strand of CM037837.1, from coordinate 15,443,756 downwards.
GTTATAATCCTATTTCGGAGATAAGGCTCATTTAAGTCATCAAAATGCAGCGAACTTTATGGTCTATAAATATCTATCACCATTTGTACCCCACAGCAAAGGGTGTGTGTTAGGATTAAGGCCAAAAACATATCCTAAATCCCACAGAGAGTAGTTCCATATGGCCAGATCACTTGCTGACCCCTTATCAACTTTTTGCCTCATTTATGCTTTCATTCTCCTCATTGACACATGACATGTGATATCTAAGCAGCGGATCAAGAACTCTTTCATCAAGATTAATGGAGATGACTCTATATAATCCTGAACAAACCCACATGACGTCAAACTTGAACAAAGACTTAAAATGACGTCAATATTCATACTCCTGACCAAATATCTGGGTCAGATGGTCAGCTACGATTCAACTGCCGTGATTGGCCTATTTGGGCATATATCCAACCTCCTCTTTCTGGTTACTGGCATGCTCTGTAATGAATGCAGTCACAATACTTACTGATGTGGACATTAACATGATAAGTTGCTGACTTATGCAGTCCCAAAACAATAGCTATTGGACTAGAGATCATGTATAGGTGCACGCACACGTACATTTCCGTAGGAGTTAGCTTTTACAACCTATGAGTTCATTTTGGGTCATTTCAGGTTATTCGATACTTTGGCAATACTTGCAAATCTACTGAATTCTGCAATAAGTGTACCAAATGCACTTGCTTCATTTAAACCTGACTATATATGCATTCCCCTTTTGTCAACGTTCTCACACCTTTGATTCTGAAATCTCAGACAAATAGGGTGTAATTCGCTTTTCATGTTCAAAACTACATTCTTTCACTTTCTTTAATCTACAGCATTGTGGGAAATTGCCCCAGTAGAAAGAACTTGTTTAACTTGTACCATATTTATTTAATTAGCATTTTAAAGCCATAGAACCAATACACTCAAAAAGCAAGACCTACTGTATTAAACATGTAGGTATTTCACGATCCTCTGGAAAAATATCAAAGATCGAAAAGTGTATTCCTTGACGGTCAGTACAACAGAGGTTTGATCTCCATTGTATTTTTTTTTTAATCAGGATATGGCTTTCTTTCCTGCTTCTTTCCTGGCTTGCCTTTTTATTTTATAATGTATGTCATACGATTATAACCTGGAACTGATGCACCAGTATGCCCTGTAGTATCATCACCTTCTTGGCCAATTAATGCCAAAGGGGGGGGGGGAGACACTGGGACTGCTGTAAAAGTTACCAAAAGAATCAATATCTTTATTGTTGTCTGTCTGGTTGATCAATGGTAGTGGAGTTTTGTTTTGTTTGGTCTATAATTACTATATTTAAATCAATCCATAGAATATTGACTGGCACACATCGATCCACACACTCCCAATTTCCGCTTCTGTAGACCAAAGCTCTTATACTTCTGTATAATTTGACTTTTTCTAGTTTACTGCAGACAGGTTAATTAGCGGGTATTGATTGCTCCGCTGAGGTTCACTTAATCCTGTCATTAAATCACTGTCGACCTTTGTTGATGGACTGATCAAGATTTAAACTAATGGTGCGCATACACTGAGACTTTGCTACAGTTACAATTCACAAAGAGCATGCCAGCCAGCTCATCCTATCCATCTAATTTAGATGCCCTCCATTCTTTCATGTTTTCACAGGGATACGTTCTGATTTAAGACCCCTAGTACCAGGCATTAATTAATTGCCTCAAAACAAAGGACACTGCAAGTTTAAATTAGTGAACTGAACTGCCAAACTAATTGGGCACTCAACAAGAGTCTGCAATTTACCTAAAACACCTCAACACTGGCGCCCTTCATATATATACTGTAGGCATCAAACTTACAATATTCTAAAGTATGTACCACGATGGCCATGTCTTTTACAGGGTCTCTCAGAATACTCAATATAGGTGATAAATCAAAGAGACAACTTTCAAAACAAAGTTCTTTTAACCTATAATTGTATCTTTGAGTAATACATTAAAAAAAAACACCAAAAAAATTAATTTCATGAGCATGTAATGAAAACAGGAAAGATGATTTCAGCCAAGGTAAGTGAAGGTCCACAAGAGTGAAGGTCCACGAGACCAAAATGAGAAACCTGTGTGCAACATCAGGAATCGTGGAGAGCTGTAAATGAAGAACCACTGACAAGCTATTCGTGGCTAGCCATCTATCGGGAGATTTCTACTTTCTGCGTTTGAAATAAGTGAGTTTTACATAATTTTGTAGGTGGTCTTTGGAAATAAAAGTGACTGTATTTAAATTCTTTTTATATATACGTGAAATCCAGCATTTACCCTTAACAAATTTGTCAAAATACAAGTACTAAAAATAAAATTTCAATTCATATTTAATCGACATCCTATGTTGACATTTTTTAAAGGTCATCTACAATATTGACCAATTACTCCTCAGTATTAAGCCAACCTGAGAAGGTCAACACACCATGTAAAAGGAAGGCAAAAGCCTGAGTGCTACCATTGCACTGGCACTTCATGCAGAGCCAGTCAGTAACGGTTTACTTTTTTTTTAATTTTTTATTTTTTGTCTCGCAATCTTTCAGTCTCAAGAACCTTTTCAATTTTCGGTCTCACAAATCTTCAGTCTCATGAACCCTTTTAGGATTTTTGATCTCAGGAAACTTCCGTCTCACAAACCTTCAGTCTCGTGAGCCTCGTTGAATTTTTCCTCTCTGGAACCCTTTCCAATTTTCGGTCTTGCAAACCTTCAGTCTTGTGAGCCTTTATAGGATTTTTTTTTGGGGGGGGAGTCCTCAGAAAGACAGAGGGAGAAGATCAAAATAAGATCACACCATAGAAATACAGTACTTTCCTGTGAAATGTAGCCTACTAAAGTTTAGGAAGTCCATGACCCATAACCACAACTTTCTGATTTTTTTAATTTTTTAATTTTTTTTTACTTTGAAAGAACTTTAAGGATCCAAGAGCCACATATGGGCTCATCAAGGACCTTTACCATGTTGATCATGGATGAACACCAGCGAAATCTGCCTGCTCTTTTCAACAAGTGTCCAGAGGATAACGAAGCAGGGTTGAAACCAGACAAAATTTTGTAAAGTTGACATCATGTGTAGTGCTTGCAAATTAATTACCTAAATGTTTCTTTCAGTTCCAATTAAGCAGTTCACAGAGCTGGGTGATAGTCTCGACAATAGTTGAGGCACTTAAACAAGATACCGTACCACTTAGGTTATAGCTTCTCACTTGAGATTTACAACATGTAATTGTTCTTTGCAGTAATATTTGTGACGAGATTTGTGTGTGATGTAAGTTACAAATAAGTAATCATACGATCAGCTATACGATTGCTTCATAGGGTACCTGGTCAGTCACTCACAGAGCTTGTACAAACAGATACTGTACCCTATCTGATTTACTTATTTGTAGATCTATGTTAATGATTGATATTATTCAATTAAATGTCAGCATCTATCACCAAATCCACTTTTATGATACAATCAAATTCACTGTACAGTAGACGTACTGTAAGTGCTTGCTGTTTCTATACCATGATGTTGCTGCTGCTGCATATGACTTAGTTTACCATACGGTTATACTAAACACTGGCCTACATGTAGGCCATGTGTAGACTGTAGTACGTAAAAGTTTATGTTATTAATGAACGGTGTGTGTATTAGTACAGTACCCTTGTAATTGTATGCTGGTTCCTGTGTACGCTTATACACAGTATTCTGTCTATAAATAAAATATTGCACCCAAAATCATTCCTTAGGCTTACAGTATCTCCTTAAGAGACTAAACTAAAAATCACTGACACTTGAAGGAGTTCTTAAATGAAATTATTTTAATCACCAAAATCATTTTATTTGCCAATATCATTTTATTTCAAACCGCTTGCCAACATCTTGTTAATATAAACTCAAGATACTGATTTTTGAAGAAACACTACTCTGATCAAGAAAGACTTTCAGTTGCCCAAAATTCACAAATATGCCATGTAACAGCGGTAAAATATTGCAAGAAATTTAAGTTTTTCTTTGAAATTGAGTCCTTCATTTAACCTTGAAATCTGACGCTGGTCAGTGACAATGTGGATTGGATATACTGGTAGGCCTACTTGTAGATTAACGCTAAAATGCTGTGGAAATAAAATCACATTTCTTAAACAATCATGTTTCTTTTAATTCAGTAAAGATCACTAAGACATGCAAAGGATATTAAAGCAGTTGTGCCTAGGTGACATCACAAATTTCCCACAATGCAATTTACCATTTAGATATTTCTATAAAAAATCAAACTATTGTAAGCTATGGGTTTCACCAATCGAGACAGAAAAATTATCCTAATCTTTGTAAAGTATCAATTTTCTTCAGTGACCATTGGCCGATCCCTTTAATCTAAACCATGGATGCAAGCATGCACAAGTGAATTTATTGAGGTAGTCAACTGCATTCAGATGCAAATGTTATTTTATTTACTGCATTGTTGAACTCTAAAAATCTGCAATCAACTTTACGCACAAAGTTGAACTTAATCCAGACATTTTGATCAAAACTGAGTAATTTTTTTCTTTGCTTTTATTTTGCTAAAGCAGACAACAAATTTTTGATCTCTTGAGAACTTCAAACTTTCCCAAGACAAGACTGAGCAGCTTGTATAATTTGAACAGGTTTTCCTGCAGAAGTGATGTATATTACAGCTGACATACACGCGCTTGGATCGCTTTTGACTGGACATAACCATGTTTTCATGCTGAGAGCAAAACAAAATTGAAAATCTCATGGGGTAATGAAATAAACAGATGTACAAACTGTATTTCTACCAGAAACGACTAATTTCATTTTTTTGCAACCTGTTTTTTTTTTTCTCCATGCATCACTTATTGCTGGCCAGCTAGTTCCTCTCTTGGGAACAGCTAACTGTCCTAACAGCTGCACAAACCATCCAAACTTCTGAGGAACCAAACAGGATGGTAAAGACAGTTGAATACCAACTGGTAGCAAGTTAATCAAAGTTTAAAACTGGCTTAAGTTTCAAAGTATTCCAAATGAAGTGCAACTGAATACCAAAGTCACACATATTCAGGTGTGATTCAGCCATCACATGGCAAAATGATATTTAGAAAAAGTGCCAATAATTCTCCAAAGTTCCCCACTGTATTGCTGTCATTGGTTGGATTTTGTTTAACTAAATAACATCACAAACACTTTGTACAACCGAAATTTGTGTCACTGCGTACATGTGACTCCACTTTTTTCATTGATGATGAATAATTCCCAGGCCTTTACCAAATTACATTAATTCATCATGAAATTACCACTTTTCTTGACATATTCCTATTCCACCTTTCTTGACACATCACTCTCATCATGTATGTAATATTTTGCCAAATTTACAGTTGGGCCACTTTCCAACAAAAAATAAATTTCACTGATATTTGGTCATAAGGCACTGCATGCAGTGTAGTGTATCTTCTAAAATATACTGAAATCTCAAAATTATGTTCAACTTCTTTTCTACTACATCATGGAAGGGGGAGGGGAGAGAAAGTGATTACATTTTTCTATGTATGGGCCCACCTCTCCAGTAGCTGGGCTACTGTGCATGATATGACACTGTTTATAGGCATGCATACATAGTGAAATCATGGGAGCTAATTGAAGGTTCAGGACAGGTACAGATAGGGAGAGTGGGTCCAGTAATGTATAAAAAAAAAAATAAAAAAGAGGGTTGATGCTTTCTGTTAGACAGTAGTAGCAGGCCTGGTGAAATTCATCACTGTTCCATATGCAGGTGGTACGCATGTTTCACTGTATGTAGTGGCCTACACCATAGACATTTTTTCTCAGAACAATTTGAACACAGTCATCATTCTTCAGGAAGTAATCTTTAAGGGCATAAACGTCAACCTTACAGTACATACTAACGGGCAAGGCCATCACTAACATTATCCTAATCTCTATTGGGAGCAATTTGACATTTCCTGTCAGATAGCAAGGTTACAACAGAGAGGATATATTAGTGGTAATTATGGACTGGTTAGGCTGGTTCCTTGAGGCTAGAGGTGTTCAATTCACACCTAGCCATAATATATGTTTACTAACAACGTAATCATCCACTGAAATATACTGCAAACCCAGAAGGAGTGAAATACTGTAAATTACACTCGGCATGTCGAAAGAATCGTCTGAGGAATTATATTTGAGATAGGCTATTTATCACAACTTAAAAAGACATGAAGTTCATGGCTTCATGTCTTGATATTTCCTTTCCGTTTTCTGCTCTCTGTCTTAACATTGGCCCACTGTAGATAATAACTGTAACTGTAGTTTTATAGTATGTTAGCAACTGCAGATGATCTGTGGCAGCTAGGAAATCATCAGGCAAGAATTAGAGCAGTTCAAGGAAAGGAATATGTCTTACCTCATCTTTATGGAAATGAAAATCAGCAATTTCAAGCTACATGTGGAAATTACGTAAACACTTTAACACCAGCAGGTATGCAGATAAAAGACATAATACTGTACAGACATGCAGTGCATACCTGCAGTATATATACAGACAAGAGTACAAATGTACTGTAGGTCTATATACATATAGTATAGACAGACACAGACACAGACAGACATTCAGTCAGACAGACAGACAAAGCCAAAACTGGTAACTATGGGTATATTTACATCACTCCACACTAGCTTATCTATGTTTAAGCAACGACACTGAGAAGCATTGTATGTTGCATTAATGGTGAGAGCCCATAGGCTGAAGGAATCGTAATTCCATGTATGATCCCAAAGGCAAATGTCTATCAAAACACCACATCTGAAGTTGAATTACAGTAGCAACTTTTGAGTTCTCAGATATCATGTTTACACGCAGCATCACATATATACCCTACAAACATTTACTTTACTTGACTAAGCTACAGGGATTCCTTTGGCCTTCCACCATGAGGGTGCCATGCACTCTACGCAAAGTAGGGCACAAAATTAGCGGTCATCTGATCGTCCGAGATCACTAACATTTCTGTCGGAATACTGAATTTCACCAAAACACATCTCTTTGGTCATCCTGCTGACGACCAAAATGTTGGTTAGTGGCAATTCTGCGAGATTGGTGTGACTGCCCACCTGCTTATCATTTAACAGAAATTTTAAGATTCCTTCCCATGATGTTGCACAAAATGGAAAAAAAAAACAACAGGGAGACAAAGTAAGCTTATCTAACCACAAACAAGAGGAAATCTGGCAATATCTTTATTGATTTTTGTTGGTGTGCTTATTATTGGGAGTTACTGGCTGCTTTCTCAACACTTGTGTAGTCACTTTGCTTCACTATATAGCAGTCCTTCAACTTGAGACCAAGCTTGTCATTTAAAATTCTTTCACACTCAAGTTTCAACATCATGCAAGAGGCCCCTCACAGATCTTGGGTGCAAAAAGATATGGGCCCGTATGGATTCACCGCTATGGGGGACAGTTATATACTTCCTGGCAGTGGTGTGTGTGTGCTACATTGAATACTGTGTGATACTTTGCTGCTTTGCCGTTTTTTGTTTGTTTGTTTTTTTTTGTTTTGAGTTTTGAAGAATGACTAACAAAGATAAAGGACTACCAAATTATATGAAATCTTCACAAAGACTACCATTCACACACTGACTAAAGGGATGACTGATGTGCTGAGACATGTCAGTTAAAAGTGAAGTTAATGACCCAATCTCTCAAGCACAAGAAAAAATTCTGACAAATCTGGATTGAAGGGCAGCAGCTTTTGATGTCTACCTTCACAATACATGAAGTCTTAACAGACGTTTTACACCACAGCACTTTACCGATCAGTTGAGAACCAATTAATACAGCACTTTTACATTGTTATGATTTCTTACATCAAACACTTGATCCGTAGTAGAACCACACTACAAGCAGCTGGTAGGACCCAATAAAAAGTCCAACAGTTCAAACCTTATCCTGAGGTGACAAATATCATTCTCAAACATTTGTCTCCAATTACTATTGTCAAAATATAAGCTGTTTTTCATATCTGCCCTTAAGCGACATGTTTTCACTCCTTAAGTTCATTCTGTTTACCTGCTCTTATGGGAGGACTAAAATAGAAATAAATCATATCAGGCCTTATTAGTGCTTATATTAAACTCTTATCCCCAACAGGAGGAGAATGGTGGTTTGTTGTCTGTCTGTTGGTAAAGAGTTTCTCATGAATTCAGGGGATGTGACCTGAAGTAATTCCACAGAAATATTTTCAAGACCTTTTGCAAATTCGCTTCTAACGTTATAAGGTCTAATGGGAAACATTGGCTTTGAGGTCCTGGCCAAGGTTAACAGTGAAAGGACCTTCCTTTTTTTTTCTTTTTTTTGGATAATACTGAATGGTTTCATCTGTCCTTACCTTAGTTCTCCCTGAGGGAAGCTATGAAAGCGTGTTAGTATTGCATGCAGAGCCTGATCTTGAACGAATATGGCATGGTGGGCCACATATTGACTTAAATTTGGGAGTGCACATTTGAGAGCTAATGATGGTTGCCTAGATACAGACCTGGGCAGTGTTTACAGTCTATGGGAGCCTGGAGGGTGAATAAATACTGCAGTTATGTAACAGCAGCATCTGTTCACATCAAAGAAGGAGCAAAAGTTCCCACAGGGAATGATTAATCCAGATATGGTTTTCTGAAGAGAATGCCTCCGAGATTTCATAGATATGGGGGGCTCCCTGTTTGAGATCAACATCATCTAGGTTTACAAGAGTTATCACCTTCAGTGGGAGAGAAAGGATGGGGGGGACACAGATCAGGGAGCTGCCACTCCTAGAGCGGGAGCTCCCCTGGGTTCACTTAACAGTTTGGCAGTTTGAATTAATGATACTCTGCAAGTTTTAAGAAATCATAATGCTTTTTTATATTTCTTAGGTCCAAATTAGGTCTAGCCCTTTGTCTGACAATTTCAGTGTATTAGCGAGAAGTCCAATTCTTTTCCACCGACACCGTTTAGGGTCCTACATTGTGTATAGAATAAATCCTGCTCTAAATATAACGTACTGTGTACTGTGTAGGCTGTAGCAATGACATGACTGAAAGCAAAACCCAGTAGGAATCACAAGTACCTGAAGCCTATTCATACATCTTTTCCGGGTATACTATTTTTTCAGCATCTACCAACCTCACCAGGAGGCAGACCCAGAGGCTGCCAGTGAGTTTTCAGGACTGATTCAGTCACAAGGATTAAACACTCTCACCTAAAGCTTTAAAGTTATGAGCAATTTTGTGCTTTAAAATGTTAACTTTAATTGCCTCCTACACTACGTCTGTGGCATATTATCTTTTTCAGGTTATCCTGCTGCTGCAGCTACCCATGTAATCCAGTTTCATTTCTTATGCATCCGATGGGCTTATAGTGACTACAATCAGGGTTGCCAGTTTGTTTGTTGGGTAACAGGCCAAAAAAAAGAAAACGCCAAAAGAAAACTAGAACTGCATTTGCCTACAAATATGCAGAACTGTAGTGCATGGTAGGCAAGTTCTTGTTGTTGGGGGTAAGCCATTCTTCGAGGATCTACTCCTCATGGGAGTAGTGTTTTGGGGAAAGGAGTGCTGTTTCTTGTTGGCCTCTTTCCCAGTCTAATGTTTTGATATCATGCTGGACAAAATAAAAATTCCATTGGATCTCTCTCATAAAGTTGTAAAACTGCTGACACTTATAGTTACTGCATGTGTTGCACAAGACTGTACCGCCCTGAGTTATAAAGAGTACTCTGGTACTGCTGTAGATTTGTCAAAACCGACTCCCTGTTTCACCACTGAAATACATCATGAGAGCAGACCATGATTCTGTACAAGGACGTCATGTTGTACGGGTCCACTAAAAAGCATTGAAGTAGTACACGATTCTGTGACACCAAATTAAACAAAATGGCACTGTATTCCACACCAATTTTGAAACAACCATTGATACTCCAGGTTTATCACCTCATTGGGAAAGGCCGAACCACATTTCAAAGCGTTTTCTGGAAATTAATCCGCAGGGCTCTCTCATCATTTTAACTCCTTATATTGTAATATCGGTACGGATCCAACTATTTAAACTAGGATCAACAGGATTAACTCCACATTGAGGGTGATGTTCATTAAGTTAAAATGGCAAGCAAGTTTTGAAGTCTGAAAATGCTGAAGATTATTTTTTACTCTTTCATTTTTTTTTTTCAGGTTTACATACAGAGTGATGTGTGTACATTGACTTACAGTGACAATTGGTATAGCGAGACCAACACCACTCAATAGGGCTGTGCTTATGGTGTCATCATGGTAAGGATAGCGTATACTGGTATCGTCGCAATAGAAACCCCGCTGGTAAGGTGTAGAAGGAGACGCTACAAGCTCTAATCCGAGACCCACGCAACCGACTGTCATGAAGAAAAAGAAAAAACATTTAAGTACATTTAGGGGAAGAAAATTGACGTGTGAAGTACATTTTAAAATTTTAGTTAACATCGATTCTACTGACAAGTTTCCTAGCCCAAGCTTTCCTAGGAAGGAAGAATCAGACATCAAACCAACTCATTCTACTGTATTGATGTCTAGCTCTACCACACATAGGATGACTTCTTCATGGTGACTACTGTGCCTCCTGGTGTTACGACATATGTACTACACTCACAACTTACCTGTCTCATTACAACTGCACTCCCATCCACAGCACCAAGAGTGCATTTGTTGTGCTGAGAGAGGTAAGTGAGGACCTTCTTAGGTAACCACCCGAAGGAGTTTCTGGATGTCTAAATGTTTGCAATTTGTACTGACTGGGCACTAGACTTTTACATGTCACTGCAAAACAATATACTGTAAGTTCCTTTTGCTCACCACTGGGGCCACACACATGTAAAATATATGAGCACTGGAGAGACCATAAAAGTAAGGATGTATCTTTCACATTCTGGCTCACTGCAACTTAGATTCAAATGAACTCTTGAGTGCTGTACACCAAATGGTGAAAACTTCATGGTAGACACTACATTACAAATGAACACTTGCTGTAACTTAATGACATATTCCAGAGGTCTGGGAACAGTGTTTTGGTGCATCAGAGCGTCACAGATGCAAGGTTCTGTCTCTGGGTGTGCAATTTACAAGTTAGGTTTCCTCCCACACATCCTGAGAAGTAAGCTTGGATGCACAGAAATTTTGCCTTAGCTAGCAAATCCACATTCAGGGTCATGAAAACTCCTATGCACTGATGCAAGGGGATTCCTTTTCGAAAGTTAAATCTTTTACTAAAACCTCAGATAATCGCCTGTGCAAAGTGCGCGGTGGTAAGTTCGATCCTATACCTAGACGATTAGGGACGATGTGTATAATCTCTTAATTTCTGCCTTGAATTTTGGATGCAATCCATGTAAATAATAAAAAGCACCATCAGCTCTCTTAATCAATGCTACAGCCACTGGTTTTCCCCCAGAATTATATAGTGTATCAGGTGAAAACAATGAAAGTCTGATCAGAACAAAGTTGTTGATATTGATTCAAGGCTAAAATGTTCCACGAAACGCTCCACATGTCATGTAAAGTAAACTATATTACATGCATTTTTTATGTTGAAATAGTTCCAAACAGTGTCGTGAACATAAAGAGCATACATGTGCAGCCTTCGGCAATCTTTAAGTAATGATATCCTACTGCAGTTGGTGTACAGCAAACAGCCTAACCAGCTCAGTGATGGACATAATTTCCGTATCACAGGGATCAAACAGCTTTTTATAAGTTGTGGACATCAGATTTCATGAAGACACATTTAAATAGAATTTTTTTGGGGGGGTTTGTTCATTGATGTTAAGGTGTCTCAATGCAGCAGAATGAGATCAATAAAACTTTTCTGAGAAAGCAAACAGAAGCATTTGTGTCATGTCTTTGTTCTCTGAGATTATTGTATTCACTCTTTCTTTAGCACTATGGACTAATACTTCAGCACCTAAACAATTTAACTCAATTATCTATGAGGGAAAATAGTGTTGAACTTGAAGAAAGGGAGATTGCAGGAGAACCAGACCCTTAAAAATTCCAGGTGGACCTCTTAAATTCAGTGTCTCAGACTTTAAAGGGGTCCAAAAACCCATGCTGGAACTCACAGGATTCCGTTTGAGGCTCAGAGCTAACACTGTCTTGGAAACTATTTTATCTTTCCATACTTAAATTTCTGGTGTCCCAATTAACTTTCAAGCTCACTGAAAAAGAAGAAAAAGTCCTTTTGCTCACAATTGGGGAACAACTTGTCAAGTAGGTGACTGAGGAGGCTATACCTAACACAGTAACAGGTACGTTACAAGCTAGTTAATATATGATGTTACAAATGCACATAAATGCACAACGTCAAACTGACTGACTCTGTGAGACAAAGGCAAGTAACGACACCAAAAGTTAAAAGTTCATTGAATGTCTAAACATGCAGTCATCACTTGTTTTTCACTAGCCATTGTATCTCACAAGGTATTTAAAGAATTTGCATGCATGATGCAGTTCAAGGAGCTATATAGCATCATGGAGAACCATGGTTTGAGCTCCATGGCTGTCAATGTGGTATCTCACGGAATACCAATTGTGTAATCGATTGTCATTTTATAGCTATGTGATAAGATAAACATCGGGGCCTTTATCTGGTGCGTACCATTTTTGCTTGAAGAGTATCATCCACTGACATTGATGTTGAATCTAACAAAGAACATATTGGGTTATGTAGAATACCGTAGACTATGAATTTACCCAGGGACCACAATACCAACAGCTAAATGTCAGACTTTCAAACAGTAAAATATCAGTGTTAGAATATTACAGTATGTCAGTGACAGTTCTATATACACTGAGCTTCTTTAAAATGGATACTACATTAAAACATGTTCTCAGTGTTAAAATATACCATGAATACCCCAACGTCCAACACGTATGATGGTGTTTAAGCAGCATGCTTCACCTTTAGAACAAATGTTCGAAATATTTGAACACTTTTCTGTATATTCCTGTCATTTGTTCGTTATGTGTGCTACTCAATTTCTGAGACAAACACATGATCACGTAGACTTGGCATTAGACTATTTTTTTTTTTTGAGATATTTAAGAATGACGTTATATTCTACCAAAGTGAACTTCAAGCAAACAGTGTGTGACAGTGTGTATGTGCTCTAAGTCATCATCACTATTTAATTAGCAGTAAATCATTATTTACAATGGTCTATGAAAAGTTCAATCAGCGGACCTCAAAACCGCTCAGTTGATTTTCTCTTTACTTCCAGGTCAGAATCAATCAGCTGTCACAGCTTGTCAGGAATACAGGCCTGACTCAAAAAGCAATTAAATAAACCTCAGAGACAAATGTGGCTAAGAAATAATTCTTCATTACTTTGTTCATTAAATGGTTGCTGCTCTGCATATGAATTAATGAGACTGAAACTATTTGCTCTAAGGCAAACTTTTTGACTGTACAGTACCATTAGCTGAATGGAGGATATTGAACAATATCCCACACAAGTATGTTACCTCCTTTCCTGCAGCTTACACAAAATGATACTGTAAGATTGCTACACAACTGAATGAATATTGCATACTGGAGCAGTATACAACATTTGGGCTTTCTCTGACTTTGCAACATTATACCAACGAAACCCCGAAACTGCTATGCAAATTTTGAACACTACAGTAAATTATTGACTGTCATATGTACAGGCCTACAGTACAACATAATGTAAAATGTATGAAAGGCAGAATTGCCACTATTGTCACCGTTTAAGTTCGGGCTTGACCACAGCTAATAACAGCAAATTTCTTCTACCATTTATCAAGATGCAGTATTTTGCTAAACTAAACATCCCTAAGTTACTGTACATACAATAACCAGATGGTCAACCCACCCTCTTCAAAACGGCGTTAATTTATTAAAACTGTACAAACTATAAGGTTATGATCCAGATCCAGAAATCTTTTCTTGGTATTCATAAAATACTTATGTGAGCAAACAAAACTGACAATGATAACTGGACAAATTCAAGCTGACCATGATGTGCATGACTATACTTCTCAGGCATGGGATGTATCTGTATCAATTTACATTTTATGACAACCTAACAGACACACATTGGGAAAAGGTACATTCAATGAAATCCTTGATACAGAATGCAATCAAAACCTTTGGGGATTAACTCGAGAATTGTGGCATTGACTAGTCTAATAAACTTACCAACACTTCCCCTGCAATGCATAACTTTGCTTTCGTTTTCTCTGTATATATACAGGTAACTTTGGTCTTATAGGCCTGTAACACTGACTTACGAGTTTAATCCTAGCATTTTCTTGGCCTAGCTGTCTACTTTTATTTCCCAGTCATCCTCAATTGATGTACTCACTGGATGTTACAGTATGCAATTGAGATAAAAACCTGACCCCCTGCAATGCAAACTATCTACTATGAAACCAGAATGCACAAAGGCACTGTGGTTTTGTTGATTCCACTATGAGTATTTTGAGTGCAGTACCTGACATAGTGAGGATATGTTGACCCCAAATGATTTTTGACCTCTAACAAAATCAGTAGGCCTCTTGTACCCAATAGAGTCAAATATGAGATCTGTCCGAGCTTCTCTTACTGTTTATAAGGTTTCCAAAACTTGACCCCAAATGACCGTTGGCCTCAGCACAAAGCTGTAGGCTAATTTCCTTCAATAATGCACAGCTTCAAACTCCATATCAGTTCTGTACAGTGGATGCTTCCCTTCTTGCAATATCATGTTGATAATATTTTAACAATTTCAATTTTTTTTTCAATCTGACCTCCACCAAAAACAATGCATTCTTCTCAATACAACCAACCCACATACTATGTATAAGAAGTATCCATCATTCCTATCTTGAGATATTGTGTTAACAAGATTTTCAGTGTTTGACCTCTAGTGACCTCAGATTATCTTTGACCTCCACCCAAAACACTAGGGTCCTTTCTCTCAATATAGGGCATCTGCATGTGTACCAAGTTTGAGAATGTCCAAATTTCCCTTGTTGAGATATATCGCAACAACAAGCTGGATATGTCACAAACACACACACACACACACACAACCATGCATGACCACGACATACTGTAGGTTTCTTTTTTCATTGAAACCAAAATAAACATACTGGATAATCAGGAAAGTTGGCGGGCTTACATCTGATTACTAGATAATTATTAGGGTGTTCACCCAATTAAGGCACTCATGCATATGTTAGAGTCTTCAGAGTTGTAGGTCTCTTACTGCAATTGCTTAATCAGCAAATAGATTATGCCATACAGCACTGTACTAACAATTTCTTTGATTTTCTTTCCTCTACATATCTAAATGGCTGTAGGAACAAATCGTGTATCTTTCACAATGGATTAGAGGACAGAGTATTAAGGGGGACTTTGCAACCACAGCCAGTTTAACAATTTTGACCTTTTACACAATTCTATTGTTTTTGAACAGCAAACCCTTCCAGGAAGATGAATTTGCATTGTATATTATTACAAAAAGATGGGACTTAATGAGCAAATTTATGGTAAAGCTGCATGGTATTATTGTAACAAAATGCATCAAGGCAAAGATCCATCCAACCAACTGTAGGCTTAAATGCAGAATGTATTTTCTTTACAAGGGTTTGGTATGTAAGTCCAAAGTTCACACAGCCATCACAGACGACACTAAGTTTGTTCTGCAGGTTGATTCCATCCACTGTGATGGATGTCGGGTTGCTAAGACTTGTCCTTGACACGTACCACACTGGATGACATGGATCAAAGCACACTGACATATATTTATACAACAACATATATGATTTACACAATAGCTGATTTCATGTATGATTGTACCATACAAAAGAACTATCCAAAACTCAATCTGGTTGTCACAGATTAAATGACCAAGTCAGACCAAACATTTAGTTTTGTGTGTTCCAATCATGTGTATACTGTGAAACCTACTGTAATGAGGATTGTTTTTTTTTTTAATGAACTGGCCTTTTCATACAGTAATTGGGAGCTGTTGTGGTTTCAATAATTTGTGGTACTGTGTGAAGCTGACAGCTATACTGCAGGTAGTAGAACACAAAAGTTCAAGATACAGCCTACAACAGTAAAACAAAAAGCTTTCTGTAAATCCATTAAACTTACAGTTAATTCACAGGCAGATTGCTCCGTTGTCAGGTATAGTACATGATATGGACAACAAACAAAGTGATAGACAGACAAATGATACTTGGACAGAAAGATAGATACAGACAGAGAGTGCAAACTACAATACAAATGATGTGATTTCAAAAAACTACATGTACTTTAGAAAACTAAAAGCTATGTCCAGGAGAATGCTCTGAGAGTCTTTTCATGTTGAAGGGGGCAGACTATAATGCTAAACACACACAAACAACTCAATGCATGCTGCTGTATGCATGAAGACATGAACTATAAATACAATAATCTGCTACAATAAATCATCCATGAGTTATCACAGACCAGATCTTAAATGTAACAACTATGTTGAGATCTCTTACAGACTTATGGTTGGCATACAGTATTTTTATCACATATCTGTGGTTGGATATCCTGAGGAAGGGTCAGAAAGTTCACAAATTTGTACAAGAGTAACATTTTTAAAAAAGTAAACGCTCCCAGCATTTTGACAACCTGAATTAAACGGAAAGGACAAACTAACAGAACTTTATTTGTCAATACAAAGAAACAAACTCAGAGAACTCCCTCAGTTTTCAATGCAAATCACTGAGCGGAGGATGGCAATTATGATCAATGTTACGCCTGTTAGTGACATAACAGGGAAATGAGAACTGAAAGTTACAACAGTATTTGTACATCAAAACAATTAAGTGGTAACTCGGCAAAATGAAAATGATATTAAGTGATGTCACTGATAGCAACTTGCATATCTGAGAGGAAAACTGTTGACGGCATTTTGCTATCAGCTTTCGGAGAAAGGGACAAAATTACAGCTAGTGAAAGGGGAAACATGCATGAGACTGCCAGGCCTCAGTTACAATGATTGTTGTATAAAGAACGTAGCTGTTCTAGAGGTAACTTTCAGTCACTGAAGCAGTCTTGGAGTCAAGTCCTGGCAGACCAAAGCCAAAGCGGTCTTGAACAGAGTCTTGTAACACTAATTTATGGAGACACTTGAGGCTTCAAGGCCACTTGAGGTCGCAGAGACTTCGAAGCTGGGCTGGAGGTACTACAACCCTGACACAACAGGCCTACAATATCAGTATTCTCCACAGATTTTCAAGATGTGGACGGGTGAAGGGGCGGGAGGGTTCAGCCTCGACCACAGGAATTTGATAATTGGGATGCTAAGGGATGCAAAATGGTGCCACTTAGATACCAATTCTTAGTCTATTTGAAATGGCAGTATAGCTAATTCCCAGCCTTTTTTCAGATGAGTGGAGTTATTGAAGGGGGTGTAGGACTCATTTATAGGGGGTATTAATACTTCCGTGTGAGTGACCGACATTTAATTACTTATCATACATAAATTTAAATTTGCAATGAGTTTAAACTGGGTAGCAAGTATAACGAAAATTGTATGGTTATGGATAAGTCCAACTGAGAAGAATCCAATTCACCAAAGAGTAAATTCTCATGTTGAGAATAAATTTAAAAAATTAATAGAGAGATGAAAAAATTCATTTTGATAATGTACAGTTAATTTAATCTATGAGTTGAAAAAAAAAAACTCCTCAATGATACACGATATGTTGGTTGGGCAGTGAAGTATAGAGATGATACTTACTGATAAGCCAAATTATGATATCGGCAATGATTTTAATGATGACATTCATCTTACACCGCCGTTGATCCTCTCTAGGTTCACTGGTGAAGAAATAGACATGAGATGAACCGTTTGGCTTCCCGTTAGTTTGTGACCTAAAAGACGACAAGCAGAAAATTGGAGAAAAATTTCATATGTCATGTCTTGAGATGAGGTCAGAATAAGAAGCTAAATGACACAATCATACAGTACTTATGACACAGGAATACAGGGTGCTGCAACAAAAACCACACATTAAATAGCTCTTACCTCTCACCTGAACAACACACATGTTTATAAGAACTTTGGATACGTGCATGAATATGTAATAATAAAACTAGAAATTATTGGCTAAACTGAAATCTTTAAAATACATGCCACAAAAGCAAGCCTTTTCAGTAATTAGGGACAGCTATGATACAAGCAGCCATGCTTGGGTACATACTACACAGACAAAATACGTCACTTTAAAAAATAAAAAGAGTCAAACTGAAGTGGGTTACAGTTAATGATAACCAAAAGGATGATGTGCTATAAATCCATTACATTCACAGCACATGTTTACTTCAAGTATGTCATCCACAGAAAATACACAAAAACAAGTACTTTCCACACTAACACACACAAAAACCAATAAAAAACAGGCGCTGCTTTACTAAAGTTACATGAATTCATCTAAAACGTCACATGAGCTACTGGGTATCCGGTTGCTGTTAGCCACATAGACGGATAAATTGATTTGATATCGGAATAATGGGGTGAATTGAAAACAGAAAGAAAATGATTTCAATATGTATACTATGGCCACACAGAAACACTAACCTCAAAAAAGGAACTTTTTCGTCCAGCCACTCCTTCAACGTCATGATAACAATTATTACTGATATGCCAAAAGTGAAACTACTCTACTTCAACCATTATTGCTAAAGACAAAACAAGCAAAACTTGCTGGCTGTGGGCTGATGATTACTGCAGCTTATCAGTTGCCTGTAGGAAGTCACAGTGTAGTAAAATGAAATCAGCGTCTGATTTCTGTTTGCTTTTCTGCATGCTCAAACAGGACTACAAAAAATCAAATACTACTTCAGACTACAGTATAAGAGTTAATAGTTATAATACAGAGGGGTGGTACCAACAACTTTTACGCTTCCATGGAAATCCTTCACTGTATCTAATGTAAGTCTTAATGCATAAAAACTATCCGCATGACTACCAGACAGTTAAGAAAAGTAAAAAGCATTTTTCCGCTTGTATTCCCGTACAGTACCAGGAAGGAAAGTAAACTTAGTTGGACTAAAAGTGAGTTTTTCCTGCAGTTCACTTCATTTTATAGTGCTACATATATCTGTCATTAATACATGGCATTGTGCTTGTATGGAACTGGTGAATCCCTTTGCATGTGATAGCACGGACGTAGATCAAAGCCCCCTACTCCAGGGCAAGATACTGTACCACTGTAAATTTAACACATACTGTACACATCCCTTCTCTGCCATTCCATGTCTGCACCTAGCCTAGCCATACATACTGCTCATTTTTTGGGGTCCGAATACGAGCATTAGATAAGAACTAAATTACACTGTGCTCAAGAACAGCAGAAGTGGACAACTTAAAGCTATTCCAAATTTGATGGCTGCATAACTGAAACTCTTTTAATGCTGGTACTTTGCTGATCACTTTGCTGATCACTTTGCGGTACTTTGCGGATAGGTAATTGTCACTCAACATACTCTTTCGACACACAGCCATGCAGGGCAAACGGCATGGCATGTAAACTTGAGATTGGGGAACAAGTGCCCTAGTGTTCAAGCTAAAGACTTGAACATTGAACATGGGAGGGAAATCACTTGCCAAAAAAATGTGGAACTGAACTGAACTGTGGAAAAGTGTCTTTGTGAAGGATTCTGGAGACAAATGCCGGATTCACACAATCTTGCCTCTTTAGCGCCAACACTGAAGTGCACTATGCACAATAATTCATTGAATTGATGAGAAAAAGATGAGAGACAGATTTCCATTGGCATTAATTACCAAGAATACAGGAATCTTCTGAAACTGAATGAGGCATATATATGTGTATACCCCCTATCCCCTATATGTACACTCACACTGAAGAGGTTGAAACCACAGTTGGTCTTTGTAAACAGGTTACTTGCACTTGGATGCATAAACAGTACAGTATAAACTTAGTAAGGTTCACCTGCATATCATAAACTAGGTCCTTTTTCTCAGGTTCATCATAACACAACCTTTGAGAAAGTTTCATAACACACGCAGTACTCACGGTTTGTGATTTAATCTTAAGAGCAGACCGTACAGTTCATGTGCTATTTTGAAAGAGTGTGATTTTTTCATCTTCTCTTATTGCGAGGACTTATAATAAACTTTTTCTCATGTCCATTGCAAAATTATCCCTACAGACTTCTATGTTAGCCTCAATCATGATTTTGGACTTTATCCTTGTGAAGAATTTATTCCTCTGCAAGGTGCTCTGAGACCAGTGGTGATATCATCAAAATCATCATGATTATTAACATGCCAAACCATATTGCAAAAAAATTAAACCAGCCAGCATATAAATTATGAGGTCATACTGCTATACACGCATGTTGAACACCTTTCTAACAATTAAAGATTGTGTGACATGAAAATCACATTTTGAAATAATGGCCGTATAAATTATTGAAATGTTTAAAAAGTAAAAAAGCCACAAATTCCATTAAACATTGACAATTTTAAATGCAAATTCCTGTTTTACGCCTCCATCATGAACATTGGTTACAATAAAGAAGTATGCAAATTTATGATGTCAAGAGAGGGACTCATATGATATGCCTTATGCTACAGGTACCTACATGGATGAACAAACTGTATTACAACTTGAAAGAGAAGAGTGGAAGTTATTGAACTTTCTCTTGCTTTATTTTGCTGCCAGTGTTTCAGCTACTGCAAGTCTTGAAATATTTTGGTGTGATTTTGTCAACTTTTACACTGACAATTGGGAGCACAGTGTACAGTGAATCAATTTTGCTCATGAATGCATAATTCATTATTTTGATCCAATTGGCTATTTTCCTAATTAGGAAGCGCTGTTTGCAGCTTCTCTGTGAAAAATTGAAACACCTCCATGAAAAGTTCTCATTGTCTATTTTATACATATACAGTATTTGCCTGCAAAGGTGACCTGCGCACATCCAAGATAAGCCAGCTAGTGAAGCATATAGAAGGACTTGCCAGTGTAGGGCTATACTTTTAACTTGAAGATGCTCCGCATGTTTTTCTTTAATCCCAAAAAGTCAACATTTTTTTCTGATCAGTAGACTGGCTCTTCGCACAGTTTCTCCCTCTCCTTTCTCAGATATAATGGTCAGGCAATGGTCCTGGTGCTTGTTATAGTTTAGTACAAGGGATGTATCAGTCAGCAAATCAACTAAAGTGTGGCATTACAGGCAACTGCATACTATTCCCACTGAGTAAACGTTAAACACAGTTTGCTTGCCCACCATATTACAACAGCATTGTGGTCATGCAAGTTCCTCATACAGTATTATTCCAATAAAAAAGTCACGGTTTTAAGTCACTGTACTAATAGAAAATCAAATTCCAGGTGTAACTCTACAAAATATTAATATTTCATGTCCTATGGTGAAAATATTGTTTCTAAACGAGAATTACAGAGGTGATCAAAGCACACATGGGATGTCTGCATTAATGATAGTACTTTAATGCAACTTCAATTTTCATTACTGTCAAGTTCACTTTGAAAGTCTGCTTGTGTTCCAGTGAAAACCTAAGCAATATTAAAGGGATTCTCCACCAACAAGAAAACTTAACGTAATATATGAGATTTTTTACCGTTCTATCGGCAGTTAAACATAATGACTTTGCCAGAGGACACTTCCTGCCTTTCCTTTACAAGTGAAATATTGAAAGTTGCAATGGGCTTCAACACCAGCCTGAAAACATGTGACAGAGAACCGAAGAATCCTGTTTTCCATGTATTGCACTCGTTGTGTTTCTAACAAGGTCTTGCAATGAAAAAACTCTTTACTTCAGGAATAAATGAAAACCTTATGAATGTCTATACAGTAAGATACAGTACTTTTTGCATGTGAAGCTGTTATTGAGATGGACAGAAAATTTGCTATTTTAGATCCACGAAACCCAGCGAAGGTACATAATTGGCTCAAAGGTAGAGTAGTTACTGTCCCTCACTCATAGATACCTGTTCAC
Organism: Stichopus chloronotus; assembly: GCA_021234535.1. Classification (NCBI taxonomy): domain Eukaryota; kingdom Metazoa; phylum Echinodermata; class Holothuroidea; order Aspidochirotida; family Stichopodidae; genus Stichopus; species Stichopus chloronotus. Next base: position 15,421,710 of record CM037837.1, on the reverse strand, counting down.
TAACATTTACAGCGCAACATCATTATATCAAGTAATTCTTAACAATTAGCTTGCTCTAAACAATATGCTTTGAAATGTACAGTAGGTGTATGTCCTAACCAACTCAGGGATTAGAACAGTACTGCAACTGACAGTGTGGGTAAAAATCAACAATGTTCAAACTAGATTTGTCAGTACTATAGTACATTACAACTAATTCATTTCTAGCACCAGGCTCGTACCTCAAATAAATTTACTAACTGGACAATTCATTTTTCAATTTGTTGAGATACTTCCTGAAAATGAGAGTGATGACTTGCATACAAAAATGTTTGCATCTCGTTAAGAGACACGAGAAGAGATGGTGGGGAACTGCTTTAATATGTAAACCAGTTACCAAGCAACTACATTGCAGATTTCAATCACTGGTCTGGGAGTAACTTAAACGAATACCCCAGCGCACTGTCAATTTTCAAAAAAGACCCTGAGGATGTAACAGTCTCAGTGACTGTTCTTGCGTATGGTTGCAGGTGAGTGCAGGTGACTTAGGCGGAGCTTTTATTCTGAGAAAATATATCCTGTGTACAGTTTTGAGGAAAATATTGAAGGTCGATTGCCTAAGTTGTCGTTTTTGGTCAATATAATCACAGACTTGTCACATTAAAAAATGACAATGTTGATGTTGACAATTAACCCACTCAGGGAGACTATTTCATTCACTAACAACTCTATTGGTGAAGCTAAATTTCCTACCATCAAGTCTGCATAAAGATTTGACCAGCTTTTTACTATGACAATGAACCCAAGAATTACTGCAAACCTTTAAAAAGCTACAATTACTCAGGGCATTACTCCCAGAGAGGAATTTGAAAACTTGAACCATGTCACCCCTTACTCTTCTGAGATCAAGAGCGGTAAATCCAAGAATATTCAGTCTTTTCAGATAGGGAAAATCAAAAACCTTTGTAATAAGCCTAGTGGCCCTTCTTTGCCCTTGGTTCAATGAGGAACTTATCCTTTTCATAAACAGGACTCCAGGTCGGCCGCCTGAACAGCATAATCAAGATGTGTTCTAACCGATTGAATCTCCTAACTAAATCTACAAAAGTTTCTCTGAACTAACCCAAGAGCCCTATTTGCTCTTGCAGTAGCTGCTGCACACTGCCTAGAATTCTCTAAATCACTTAAAATCACTACACCAAGATCCTTTTCCATAGAAACAGTGTCCAAATTGCAACCATTCATGAAGTCATTGTTATTTATTTTTGCCCATAATCCACTCACATTGTCTGATTGCAGTAGGCCTATAATCAGCCCCTGAGTAGTGAGAGAATCAAACATTATTATAACAGCTGCTTGAATTGACGTGTGCAATTACTTTTGAACAGTAACTTTGAACTAGGCCTACTTAAGTTACTTTAAATAAGGGATAAGCTTCAAACTTTCAAAGGATAAGCCTAGGCTATGGGTGTATATATTTTTTATGTGAGACTGGCAGAATGTTGGCTGGATCAATTGCTTGGCCTAATGTCAGTATACCTACAGGGGTATGAACTGTACACGCCTACTCGTCATCATAGCTACTGTAGAATTTGAAAACTGAAAAAATCGGAGAAATAATGAAACTCTTAACAGCGGTTGAAAGAGTGAAATTTAAGGGCACGGTATGAACGCCGGCCAAGGGCCTAGCCCCAAATACTATGTCCTGACAAGTTTGAAAGCAACCATAACTTTGTGCAAGAACATGTAAACAAACAGAAGTTTTTAACTTTAGCCTTAGAGTAACTTAGAGTTACTCAGTAATACTATCAACTAACGTTAGGCTTAACTTAGTTACATATAATTGAAACTAGGTCATTCAAATTTCATGCATGCTTACGAATATCCGATCAGTCGCTGTAGCAAGAAACTTCGTTATCGTTTAATAATTGACAAGTCCGGCTACGACAGGCTATCAAGATGTCTTGCCTGACAACAAAAAGAAACCACTACATTCCAAAGTTCGTCAGTGCATCGCCATACCGGCATACGTTATATCGCACTTCGCAGTCACTTGGTGTGAGTCTTGGATTCCACGAACAATTGTTTGTAATTTCAGCTTTCATAAGTTGTTCAGTTTCGGTGTTGTTTGCATACTACAGCCATCACTTCCGCAACGGCCTATTCACTTCTCTGCATGATGAAGTTATCATTTTCCCCCTGGCCCTAGACACACCACAGTACAAATGCGTTCAAGTGTGAACAAAAAATTCTTTCTCGATTGACGTCATAGATACCGTTCCAAGAATAAAGACGTTTATGCTTTTCTAAAATCTTAACAATGTTACTGAGGTAATAAGATAAAATTCACGTCACTTCTAGTCTTTTTACAAAAAGTTGTTGATATATGTAAACAAAATGACGAAGCAAATACTTACATTTTCCTTAGTTAAAATGCGGCGTTAGTCAATCGCGTTGGATTATCTTCGAAAAAAAAGAAGTCCATAGGCAAAATGACGAGAGGAAATTAAATATATTACGTCATGTTTCTAACAAAACGAAGGAACGAATCTCCTAAATCAGAATCGGTTTTCAATTTAAAACTATACAAATCACACTATGGGAGATCACTTTTAGTCGTTGTCTTGTCAACCTCCCGGGAATTCTGGAAGTTGCAACTGCACAACTTGACAGTCAGAAGTGACGGGATGACTTATTGTGTGAACTCTATACACCTAGCTGTTCGGTCCATTTACAAACTTACAAGAACTTGCTGGCGCTATACCGACCAAGTGAAGGGCTAAAATAATTCAGATCTCCAAATGAATTATCTTATAGGTGAAGGGAAGCCAGACACCCACATTTAGGCCTACCCTCCTTGAGCTAGCATCAAAAGTGGACTAGAAACTGTGGGTAATAAAATAAAACGAAATAAATCTCAACATATTGCACTCGTCTGTCATGTCAGAACAATTTCATGACCTGCTTAATTCTGATATGAAAGACTGATGGACAATTTGAAGATTTGTTTTCGTTTTCTCTCTCCTTTTTTTTTTTTTTAAAAGCGGCCCAACTTAAAAGTGCAAGGGCAGTAGGCCTACGGCACTAACGCGACCGATCGGGGATTTAGCAAGTTTTTTTTTTTCTTTTTTTTTCTCCATTTTTGCTGATGATGTACTTGTTTGCCTCACTAGGGGATTTTACAGAACTTCCTTTCGCAACTTCTATGTCTTAATTGTGTATGAACCTAATTCCTTACTTTTTATTTTGTATGTTAGACTACCATAATTGCACTTCTGTTTTGATTTATACATGTGTTACAAAGAAACAAATAAATAGATTGAAACGAAAAGAGTAAAAGGAATTTTGAAATTTTAGCAAGTTCATCTCGTCAGGATATGTGTAATTTCATACCATAGATGCAAACTACGCATATATTTTCAGTTCATTAGACATTGAACCAGCCTATGTACACATGAGTCACGGCCAGGTCAGGTTTCAGGTGGGTGGAGGGGGGGGGGGGTTCAAAATAGGGTAAGGCCTACAGGTGGGGTACGCCGGGAGTCCACTGGGCAAATATGACTAATTAGCGCCATTATTTTTGCAAGTCCCCCAAATCCGTTTTTGTCACTTTGTCACTTCCTTTTGCTCTCTTCTTTTTTATTTTTCATCTTCCATGCATCAGTACCGAATTTTCCGTTTCTATGAGGAAATTCCTTTTTGTAATTAGGAACACGTACCCCATTGAGCCTATTTATGGAGAGCTGATTTATTTACTCGTTTAAATATATTTTCTTTATTTTCCGTTCACTACTTAATTTTCCTTGATTTTCCTTCTGTTTTTCGCAGCACGAAAACTTATGACTTTTACATAGTGACATAATTTTATCAATTTTTTCAACAGCCCCTAAAAAAAAGAAAACTAGGGGGAAAAGAGGGTTTTTTTTGTTGATGCTTGTTTGTTGTTTATTAGAGCAGCGAATTTCCCTTCAATTACTATGGGTCTGCTATGAATTTATCAACCTGTCAGGGAGAACAACGTGGACCTGTTATATGTAATGCAGCTGGAAGTCTGGACGTTTAAGGGAAGGAAAGGGTATTTTTCATGCCTTCTACAACACACAAACCCATCCCTACCCACACATGTTACAATCACTATACTGTCTCCAAACACACAAGAAATTAACTAGTCTTCACCTTGATAAAAAACAACAACAGCAAATGCTGTTTTATGTCCACTTGGATTTTTTTTCTACGAATGAATTTGTCATATATTGGTGCACAAAGTGGAAAAAAAAAACATGTAGCAAAAACTTTCATCGCAGTAACCACATTTGTTTCCGTTCACCACTTCCATCGCAGGGATAGGCCCCCTTTGTCCGGCCAGGTCACTATCACCTTTTTAGCAGAAATCGTCCACTTTCGCAGTTTTGTCTTATAATAGTTCTCAGGTCACCACTTTCTCGCAGAACCTTTAGCATTTTTGTCGCAGTCAAAGGTGGAATAAATGAGTTTGAATGAAGAAACTTCTAAATACAGACATGTGGGACAATTTCAGTATGATGGACCCGACCCCAGATCATCCTACCCACACCCTTCCTCATACAACATTGCTTGTGAGCTAAGAGTAGAAGTTTCATTTCAATCGTAACTTCTTAATCAAAGTTGTAGCTATAATTGACGGATTTTGCCCCCTCTCGAAAACATCTCGGAGGTTATTCATGACATGGTCATGAAACTTTTCGAAACTCTCTTGTTTGTTTCAATAAATTTTAATGAACATGATGTCCAAAAACAAAAACGACGTTGCAAGTCAAAGCAAATGAAAAGGAAAATTCTATCTTTCACGATTTTTCATAAAATAGGGATGATTTTGAATAAATGTAAAGTATTTTAACACAAAACAAATTTGAATATTGGAAAATTGTGCCAACTCTCGAAAGTGGGCGATGACGCCGTCTTTATTTCTTACCCTATGGATTAAGTTGTTTTAAGGTGAGTGTAATAGTCAACATTTCTATTTCAATGAACACGGGTGCAATCGCACCTCCCTGGTAAAATCTTGCAGCAGACTCTTTGTTTTGCAAAAGGCTGAAGGCAGATCTGAGGTCAGAGTTGATCTTTACTGATTTCATTTCTTATAGTACATCGTATAATACCCGCATAAACATATAACTGGCTGAAAAGGAAAGTGCTATGAGCCTACTACTTGCAAAAGGTAAAAAAGTTTGCACTAAACTTTTTAGAGGCTAAAAAATGCCCTGATTAAAAAACAATTCCATAAAAAGTGTAAATGTATTTTTTCCCTCACTCAAATTAAATTGTTGCATACACTTATTTCCAGAATTTATTTCAAATATTTAAGCCAAGTAATTTTAGCTATGACTGCGACAAAAAAAAAAAATTATATTCACAAAAGTGGTAAAGTTTAAATATGAGACAAAATTGCATGGAGAATTCCTGGGGCAATAATTGTGTGATCTCTCTTCTGCTACGACACAAGGGGGGAATTTCTGCGACAGTCTGTGAACTGTAACAAAAAAGAAAGAAAGAAAAGGTTACTGCAACTAAAGTGGTTGCATACAAAGGGCACACGAAACTGTCATCCGAGCGAATGACATATCCAAGATTTAAGTAAACAAGAAACATCAGCCACAGAAAGCCTATGTAACCACTACAAAAACATGCAAAGGGCAAAGGACATACGCAATATGTGAAGAAGTAGGATCAGTAAACAGAAATAAAGAGGGAAAGAGAGAGACGCCCGCGAGTCATTTCTCTAAAAAAGCAGTTTATAATTATGACGTGCTCGTCCAAATAGAGGGCGATCATCCATAATACTTGCCCTGAATAGTATTTTAGAATACATGAACTTCAGTAAGGAAGCAGCCAATCCGCGCATGATGTTATACACACCCTTATACCATTATGGTATATCTGGCTATCACATCATGTTGTATCATGCGCAAAATGTCTTCTCGAGACATGATGACTAGGTGAGGAAGTATATATGGCGTACAGCATGCGCTGACTTTTTATCAAGCAAAGCCAAGAAAATGTAAGAACACTTCCGTCCAACCACAAGAAGCCGCAGTCCTTCATAAATGCAGATCACATAAAAGAGGCTCATTGAGTTGTTTTGTGAAATTCACTCAATTTTTCTAAACCGGTTAAGTTTCCTCCACATACTAATGACAAACAGTCAAACTAAAAGGATCCCAAAGTTTTACATACATTGGAACATTAATGAGTGAGTAACCAACGATTAAATTTGGTTTTTGAAACTTTGTGACCAGACATTTTCACATTAGTACACTCACATGCACACAATCAGAGGAAGTAATGGTCAAAAATTCGAAAAAATTGACAGTTTTCATACAACTATTGGATGTGAAACTTGATTAATTATGCTAATTGTGAGTATTGTCGTGTGTTTGTATACTTCAAAATCACCGCAATCTTTACTGATATCAACTCAATGAGCCCCTTGAAAACTGACAAATTCACTGAAGGGTTGCGACTATTAAAGCTAGAACTTCCCGTTTGACTCAGTTAATTATATACTGATTTAAAAAAGAAATATCTTTGAAACATCGGTTACGTTCATAGACTCAGTTCATTTCTATTTTCATGTTCTTGTTCGTCGGTGCATGTTCGTCTGTTCTGTGTGAGTTCTTATTTGGTTGTAAATGTTTTTTTTTTTTTTTTTCTATGAGCGTCATCCTATTTAGCTTCGTTTTGATTGGGTTCTCCAGACTCAACCTTGCAGTTGTGTCATTTTTCACTGATAATACTTTGCGTATTAGTATTGACTATGACTCATATGAATGTTTTCGAATTAAAATCGACGAATTTAAAAATGTTGCGATCTTACCAGAATTAAGTTGCGTGTAAAGTTCAAGTTGGCGCGCAAACGTCACCCCTGTGAGTAATCTTTGTTGACATCACTGTGTGGGTGGAGCTCGCTAGTCAGTCAAAGAACTGATCAGGCGGGTAGGGGAATTGGGTCCTTCTTGTCGAAACTGCAGCTAGATGCATGTGTGGTTCTTGTGTAATATCTCAATGGTGCAAGTCAAGGGCGTCGATTTTTTTAATTGTGACCATGCAGAAACAATAATTGAAGTAACTACCCAAACACGAAGTACATGATGTAGGTCATGGAAGATGTCTCGTAAGAAGAAGCTGCCTTCGGCAGGTAAAGTGAATCAGGGAGGACATTCTCTGTTATACCTCAAAATAATTGCCTCAGTGACTTAAGCTAGCCATCCATTTGTCCGATATACGTTATGCGTTGTCCGTCATGCGTTTGCGTTAAAGAAAGGTCTCAAAGACTTATAAAAGACGCCCATCCATATGTCCGTCATGCGTTATGCGATTTTGTGTCCGTCATGCGTATGCGTTTTGGAAAGCCTCGAGGACCTTTTTTTTACGTAAACGCAGACCAATCGGACAGGACATCTCCAGAAATATGACGTCAGATGAGGGGATTCCCCGGGTGTCATTTCCCGCCATGCTGTGACTGACACACTCTTCGTGAGTTGCACGTGTGTTCTCCTGTTAATTTTTGCCAAAGTACAAGATGCTCAAGCGAAAGACAACCACAGAAAAGCTGGAAAAACTTGTGGAATTGGTCAGGCAAAATCCTGTCCTATATGACTTCAATTTACCGGGACCTAAAGATGCTGTCAAAGTGAGTAACATCTGGAAAAGCATTGCAACGGCGAAAAATGATGAAAATGAGGGTAGGCGGTTGACCACTATCTAACGCAACGAGCGACGCAGAACCCGAAGGGAAATTTTTTGGGGAAACGCCCGGGTAGAACATGACCTTGTTGCATGTACCCCCTTCGTGAAACATTTCCAGCATTTTCAAATGACGTACTTTTAAGTAGTAAAATTGACATACTTTTAAACAGTGATATGACAGAGTAGTGGTTCATATGACCAACTAGACCGGTTGCTGCTTTCATACTCAATTGTTGAGGAGCGTCATCAGTAGTAAGCCTTTTAATATTTTATATTTTAGGAGATTACATAAGTGTAATATATAAGCACAAGTGTCGTGAAATTTTATTTTTGTAAATGCGTGTTCTTTAGTGCACGTAATGGGTATAAGCTCAGAGAGTCAGAGTGCAGCTATGAGCGCAATCAATAGACCTTCGTGCGAGTCCTGACTGTCGAACGATTCTTCACTACTTTGAAACCTGCTGTCTTACTCCAATAGTCTTTTTGAAGGGCATTACTTGGTAATATCTTCCTCAGTATGGCACAGAACCTGCTTGAACTGTCCTCATGGTTAAACGAAAGTACTTATGGAAAGAGACTGTCATCTAGTTCCAACTCCCTAACAAGATGTTTGTAGGCGCCGTGATCGTTTCGACCCTCTAGTCTGGGACTAACCCAGTATTTGTGCTTTCTCTTTTTGTTTTGTCTCTTTGCATGCCCTGAGATACACGAGGGCTAAAAGTTTCAATATCTCTTGCTCTTCTTCCTCTCAAATTTGAACGAATAGGGAGCATGGCGAAGGTTGTCTGGTGTGTTGGTTCTTTTCAGTCCAGGCCAGTAAAAGGCAGAAAATAGCAATACTAGAGATTATATACGCAATGCAACACATGTTTTTGACGTATGAATGGATGGAACTTTTACGCATACGCACACACGTTACGTACACCACGTTTACACGCATACGGGTAAGGCATAACGCATATCGGACAAATGGATGGCTAGCTTTAGGCAAAACATTTAGTCAGCCATAGAGCCTTTAAATTTACTGTATAGTATTTTGCGCCAACTAGAGGCAATCTAGTCGCAATCATCGAACTTTCTAATCTACATCTGAGTCAAAGTAATCAAATTTGTCCCCGCCTGCACACGTCAAAGTTCCTAATATGATTTTCCCCATCTCACATCACATATAGTTCAGCTATCGTTCTTTCCAATATAAATCTTACAAAAATAATACGTCTCGTTGTAAAGTATCTCTGAGCAATGCTCAATTTTTTTTTTATTTTTTATTTTACTCTGAATAGTTGTGTGTTAATATGCATTTCTATATTAGGCATATTACGTCAATCAAGAAATCTTTGCACAAGCCACAGAGTTATACATATAGAAGGCGTAGTCATAGATGGATCCAAACGCACGTGCAATTTGAACTAGACGCTGTGGCAGATTGGAACTAGTCGCCCAGAGAATATGAAATCACACTCCTCCATGATTACACAATTAGCTACAGTTTGGGTACGTAAGGGCAACGTAGTGAGTCCGTGGTAAGGGTAACAACAAAATTATGAATTGGTTCTTCTCTTTAACTGACAGCAAGTGAAAAAAATTGTACAGGGTACAGGTAGCTCGATCGTATTACACAGCAGTATCCAAAATGAGGTTTGATCACAGATATGGTCCCTGTATATGCTGACCAAGGAGAATGCCGCGCGCATAAATTTGGATTGCGTTTGGGCAACGAGGAGTAGCAAGTCTGTGAATAAGTGGATTGTAGAATATAGAGACAGTCTGGTCTGGACAATGAGCACGGAATTTCACTTTTTTTTATTGGCGGGCGTATGAAGCAATATGTCATTTGAAACTGACCCAATGGGTTGTGATCGCCGTCTTCTGGAGTGTCTAAAGGGAGGGAGCAACATTTGGGGATTCTATTTTTTGGAAAAAATCAGAGGCTTTAAGATGTTGTCTAGTGTCACAAAATCCAAATGTAGGAATTTGAGATGAAATTTTCTTAAATTCCCTAATTTTCTTAATCAGATCATGGTTGTTTGCCCAGAAAGGGGTTTTCAATCGCTTTTGGAATTAAAACGGGGTGAGGGGGGGGGGGGTGAGGGGGTGCTTTCCTCATATTTTGGATTGGTGGCTTTCCCTCAGCTCCTTTCCTTCCAAAATCTACGCCCTTGATTTCAACGTGGGAAGTCTATGGTTCTTAGAAATCTGTCCTAAGATATTTCCTTTACTCCCCCTTACATTCAAGAACAAAAATTCTGCTATAACTGAAAAAAAAACTACAAAAATCCACATGAGTAGTTACACCGAGAGCGACTATCCCTGCAGGTTATTCTCTTCATATCGTTCAAGTTCCTACATCGACATTACAACATTTGCAAGATACACTGACCGTGGAAAGCTTCAGAAAATATTGGACTTTAAACCGGCACTCTTTTTTTTTTCATTTTGAAAAGAAAACTTTCAGAGCGTGCAATCCGCACGTTGCAAAGCCAACCTTTCAAAATGCTGCTATAACTACAATGGGAATGCAGTGTATGACAATGTGGAGAGGGGATCCAGAGGAAACCCCCCGGAGCTCTTAAAATAGGCATGATTTGAGGGTCAACTTTGATCTCAAGGATCCATTAAATGCATACCTATATCGATTGATAATCCGATAGGCCCAAGTCTTTATTCATAAATCAAGTATATCCTGCTAATGCTAACTTTTGCACCGTCCGTTTTCATAAGAAAAAAGTCTAAGGCCTTGCCTGCTATGGAATTTTCAGTAGCACATTATTACACACAAACTCAAAATATACATTGAACAATTAACTCCAAGAACTTTGATCAAGGAAAAATAAAGCATTGGTCTTTGCTTTTTTTGCCTGAGGTGAAATGTTTTAACACCTTTGTGTGGTTTCACCCATTTATGACTAACAAAAACTCAGTTAATGCTCCGTCTCTGTCCACCGGCTAGAGTCTTCCTACTCAATCATGACATCAAGGATTGTTTCAGTTTCAATTATACCAATTAGGCAATCAAAGGAATTGAAAAGAAAGTGTAAAACAAAGTGTAAAATATAAGAGATTTGATTAATCTTACCTGGTCCTCGTCACGTCAGCTTTTGTTGTTGTAACATTCAAAATTAGGCATCACTTATAGGCAACTACATACACAACTGAAGCAGGGACAACTCCCTGGTTAGAGGTCTAGCGTTGCAAACCTGTTGGACTGGGGTGGGGTATTAGCCAAATTAGTGTCCTATCAACAATAAGCCCAGTCACTCACGCTATACTATGGGCAATGTGAAGTCATTTCGATCAGAAATTGTTCAGAAACAGACTTTTTGCAACTTTGCCATTTTAAGAGCAAAACCTAATTTCTTTGTTTGACGTACGGTATATGATATTTGTAAAAAAAATGTGACGGACAGCCCTCGGCCCATACTTATTCTTTGCATTGTTCCATACTGATCATCTAACTGCCGCGTATATTACATGCGCAACTGTGCATGTCATTCGTTTCCTGTTGCCTTACAATGCACTCTCAAGTATGTTCAATGCACACACTGCAACCTTTTATAAACTCTATGGCTCACGTCATCGCAAACAAAACTAGAAAGAGATGTCAGGTGGTCTGAAACGTCACTCAACATAGACATGTGACTTATCAGCAGGTACATCATGTGGTTATTTTGCATATTTGCAGTAAGTCGTAAATTTACAGTACGAGCGTCAGTATATTTTGGATACTTTCTTCATTGTATTTCCTTCTCAAAATATAGTCGGGAAGAAAGGTGTAAGGATACGATCGCATAGGTAAGTGTACGGATCTTACGTTTTGTATGTTTTGGTGGATTGTAGGTAAATTTACCGTGGCAGTTTGGTTGTTTTCGTGTGAGGTTTTCTTGTCAGACTGTGGAATACTGGCCTCGCTAGGAAACGTGGTAACGCTGACAGGTAAAATGTGACGACAAAGCACGATAGGGTGTGTCCCACCAACTGTTGTCGTTGTAGGTAAATGCCTGCATATATAGCCTACCATATTGGCCTTATCATGAAAGTCATAACTTCCCCCTAGGCCACCTTTCATAGAGTGATACATTGTTAAACTTGTGCTAACTTTAGAAGGCCCTAGCCTATTAGCTACAGTAAGTGAGCCCACCATATAAAACTTTGGATGCTGAAAGTATCTGCAACAGTTTTTATGATCCTAGTGGAACATTTATCAAAATCCCTTGTTTTTTTCCTTTCAAGTTCCATAGTTTATTTTGTTTCATTTTCCATGAATTGGATGTGATTAGGCTAACAGTTAGGCATAAACAATTTTTAACATAGGGATTAAGAAAGTCTCCATACTGTAGGTATAAATACTAATTGTCTGTAAAGTTGCTAATATTGCTTTCCATTGGGCTTGTGAATGTGATGTTCACAAGTGGTCAATATCATGGAAGCATTCCTGGCAAGTGCACCACTTACCCCAAAAGGTGCAGTTGTCATGTAAATGTACAAATATTTTGAAACTGAGAATTGAATGTTGATTGCAATTTTGTCATTCCATTGCATATCAGAATTGATGCATATGTTCCTTTTGGATGAGTACACTGTATGAGGGCACATGAAATTTCTTTGATGACCATTCTTCAACTAAAATTGTTGAACCTAAACTACTGACTGTAAATTGTAATCCTTTTTCCTGATTAGACGAAACTTGGTAAGATTTAGCAAAGTGTGTGACAGATACCTTGATTTTTGGTCACTGCATGAATTTTATGCAAAGAAATCTCCCATATGGGCCTCCCTAGGGATATTGTATCAATATTGGAGGTTTGTAAAGTAGTATGTCACTGTTATTGTAAGCTTGAACCCCTTGCACCATCAAGTGAGTTGTACTGAGAGAACAAATTTGTGCATAGGATCATACAGTAGGGATACAATGTGGAATGTAGTGGTGTGATAATCAATCTCCTTTTCAAGCAGACAGTGGGTCTGAGTGTTTTTGCCAAAGGAAGGGTCGAAGGTCATCGTGATGTGTCTACTAGAACTTAGGTTTTAGACAGTCTTCCATATGACCATGGTATCATAGCTTTAATGGGTTATCTAAAAATATTACAAGCAGCAATCAAAAAATAAAATCCATGGACAATTTTTTTTTTCCAACTTCATCATTCCTGTATTCAATCTTGAAAATCACTGTTTGTATGATTACAGTATCTCTTCTGTCTTGTAAATTTGTTCAAAATGCTGCCAGTATCCTCAAAAAGGTTACGTTTCTCAACCCTCACTCCAGCAGATCACTTAGTGTAGATAGAAATAATTATCAATGTCATATTCAAGCACTAGTACCAGTATATTTTTACAATTAAAATAGCACTTACAATAATATGAGTTTTTGAAGTCATCACGCCCATTGTCCAGCAAAAGTGCATCCTTTCTTCTGTTAGACCATTGTGATTCATCAATTATATATTCTAGAACTAGTGCATGACCTTATGAAATGTACTTGCAGCTACCCCAAGATTCATCAATTTCATGTCATAGCACCAGTGCATACGTCTGTACTTGTAGGAACTATCAGATTTCTAAATTACTGTAATTTTGCAAGCAATACTTCACCCAAAATACAAGAGGTAAATAAGCTGGCTCACAAATTCTTCCCATCATTGCCTTTCTCGATCATCCAGCCATGGCAAAGTCAAATATTCGTGGTCATGATTCCAACTTCAAAAAGGGTCAGACCAATCCTAATCTCTTACCCTTGGAAGAAGCTTTGAAAGTAGACTCGAACACCACTGTCGTGGTGATTTCAGGAGACTGTGAGAGTCATCCAGTTAGTAACCACAGCCCAGTTGCACAGTGTGATATCATCAAAAAAGAAGACAAGTCATCACATGAGTCAGCTGTGAAAGAAAACTCAAACGATGGTGATTTGGCTCATGGAGAAGAAAATGTCAACTTCTTGGTGAGTTTGCTTTAATCTTTTTGTTAATCTGGTGTCAGACCACAATATTGTTAGACTATCAAAAGTGTAAAATACTGACTTGCTAAAGCCATGGAGCACAAGCATTTATTAATTTCCATGCATTGATATTCCCCAAGAAAATCAGCTGTCAGAGAGAACTTTGTGTCCAATTTCTCTGCATAATTCCTGTGCTTGTTTATACCTGTATTTTCTAGATTTTTGAGTGTATGAACCTATATAAAATTGGTAGCATAATGGACCCACAATGCCAGGACCCAGAATTGCTATCCACATCCAAAGTTTTGCTGAGGATGTAGCCCACATTGTAGGATTGTCAAAACTCAGCATTAATGCCTATAATTGTACAAAAATAGCAACATTTCATTGTTCATGTGATATTCCTGACCAGACAAATTTTCCCCAATCAAATGCCCCTTCAAACAGATGCCCCTTAAAAATGGGGATGTTACATCACCAGGTGCTTAAAGACCACTTGAGGGGTCTACATCTAAGATTATTTGTACAAGGGTACGGTATTTTGTACGGCAACCTATGAACATGCAAATTAGTGTCACTGTGACTGTGAACAAATTTGAAGCCTAAATGGAAGTTGTATTTTTAATACCCAGCTGGGCCCGTAGGACTATGCACTGCTGCACACAAGTCTGAATTTTGGACTGGGTACAAATGGTGGATATCAGAAATTAGGCTTTCAGTTTTTGACTTGAGAATGTTAATTGTTTGATAAGAAGTTCAGATTCAGTGGAGCTTTAAACTAAAGACAGATAATGCCAGAGAAGCTATTTCTCAAAAACTAGAACAAAGAATGCTGTTTAGCCTGTTTTCATTTTTTTGATTGCTGGTTTTTGATTTTTCAATAGGTTTATCCACCACCCACTAAGGATATTAAAAGTTGCATCAGACCCATTGAGAAAGTTATTGGGGTATATGCCGTACATGTTGATAAACCACACAGCATCGTTTCAGTTGCCTGTAGGACAGACCAATTGAAAACTGTGAGGAAAATTCTCTCTGACCTTGGTTTCAATCCACAGGAACAATGTAAGTATATCCAGGTTTAATCATATTTTTATAATATTGGTTCAAAGTTATTGGTGCAGAGAGTAAAGTTGAAAGATGCAACTTAGTGCGCAGTACTAGAGGAATGGAGTAGCACATAATTTAATTTATGATCTAAGTTCTTGTATTTCCTGTGCTTCAGCTAATAAAAAGAAACTTTTCATTTGACATAATACTGTAACCTCAGAAAAGAACAAATATAAATTTTTGCCTGATCAGCAAATGTGGCCAATTTAGCTATCTACTGCATTCATTAATGGATTCTTGTAACATACCCACCAAATTTGAAGAATAGGAAAGATAAGCAAGCCTAAGATAAAAAAAAAAGATGAAAAAGATAAAATGAAAAAGAAGAGAAAGAAAGGATCACTAGTACTGCAATGTATTTAAGCTATTCATCGTTTCAGAGCCACACTGTGCCAGATAATTTTAACCTGAGATTTCAATTCATTTGTACACCAGTGAGTCCATACTGTAGGAGATACCTCTAGCCAAATTTGGTTTGCTATGCCGGCGTATCAAGAATGTGGCCATTCCAAGGATACTAAAATTATCCATGGATTCTTGGTTTTTACACAGCTATTATTTCATCATTTAGGTCCCCATTACTCAAAATTTTGCTGTATCAGGCTGATCTCGAACTATAAGCTCATATATTGAAAAAAAACCCCTCTCATTCTTCTTGAACAAATTTATTCATGCACAATCACCGACATACAACTCTACATGTCTCACATATTGAAGACAGATGCATATTCAAAGGAACATATTTTTCACAACACACAAGAGATGATACTTACATACTGAAGAAAGATTCACTATACGCAACATTAGTGTCTTTCCAAGGCTACTGTACGTACACCTATCAGACAATATCCATTGGCATTACAATTAATGCAGGGTAGCTGACCTGCATTAATACTCAGTACAGCTAGCTTGGCCCCCCCCAAATAAAAAAATACATAGTTTTTGTCTCCACTGTATTTCTGGTACAAGCACAACATCATGACTGTTTCTCACTTATTTATTCTCGTACTTTCTGTAATTATTACATTCACATTATGTGAGAAAAGTAACCACAAAATAAAATGAAATACCTGATATTGATTGTTAAATCTTGATCACTGCTGTCATGCACTGTTGGCTTGTATAGATCCCATCATCATGTTAATGATGTGATATCAAAATATCAGCAGATGTGAAGAAACATTAACCTTAATCATGTTGCAAGGAATAGATACTGCCTAGATTTTTCACCGCCTTGCAGTTTACGACCACTAAGTTCTTGGAAAGACTTCTCGATGGTAACAGCTGTGCAGATCTGATCTGCCATGTACTCACATTAACTGTTTCACTGTTTATGACATGTCAATGGTAAGCCCTATAGTGCTGCAACGCAGTTGTCATTTCATAATAAAATAGGATCTTTGACAAGTGTCAAAGTACAGGGAGCACCTGCACAGTCGTGCAAGGACAGTAGAAGATTTAATAAGCTCCGCATGGTGAACAACATGTTTGGTATGTAATTATGTTTTTCGCTGTGACACCAGGTTGTGCCCTTTCCTATTGTGTTTGTATTAATTGTTGCTCCATGACTTTGCAAGCTGGCTTTCAAGTACCGGTATTGTGGCTGAAGCAGACTGTCCCTGCTGTGCTGCTGCTAGGTATTGTTAATGACCAATAGCGACATATGGTAATTGTGGAGAGTACTGTTTTGTGCAACTGCCATGAAGGATTTATCTTCGGAATCCTTGCACATAGACGAAACTCATTTTATTACCATGTATGCAGCTGTGTGTTGTGCTTGAAGTAAGGCTGTCTGGTCGTCACAACTCACATATGATTAGTTTTTGACCAGATATCTCAGTTAAGAACTAATATTGATGTAGGGGCCAAGCTTCAACCAACTACCTTGTTGTGTAATCGTAGAAAAATCATGTTTTAGCCTTACTTAGGGTCTGTTAAAGTTAGTACACTTGTTAAGTTGTAATTACGAATAATATAGTACTCCAGCCTGCTAAGTCAAGTGTTGAGCCTAGCCTGTTTCGGTATTGGCCTCCGCCGCAGAGGCAACATACAGAAACGGATGACTCTGCAGCAAACTTAGTTCCATAATGGGCATGCTTGGAATTTCTTCATGTTTTTCGAGGTCAAGAAGTAGCAGTAGTTACAATGGCATCAAGGAGTCAAAAGGTACAGGTAAGTGTTTTCACTTTTGTGTCTCTTGTTGAATTCCTTAACTTTGTAAACTGAAAAGGAATAAGCTTTAATCCCAGCTTTGAAAAATCGTCAAAATTTTGCAATCTTCTCCTCAGTTTTGTGATGTTGCTGAATATCGCCCATGTGGCCCAGGGCTATGCTAATCCATAGTACCTGTAAAAGCTGGCCGCCAATTTGCTGTGATATGCTGCAGTTGCAAAATTAGCTTCAACAACAAAACTGGGTACAATCGCACAATGCAACATCTCTCTTAAACATACCACTGAAACACTGGAGGCACGGTCGCAGTCAAGTGCTTCCAGATCTGTAACTCCATGGATGGTCACTGCAATAATCTGTATGACTGCACCTCTAGGCCTAGTCTAGATTGGATGGTCAGTGGACTTCAGAAAGAAATAGACATAGGACGCATGCTCAGCTATTCTCAAAATGATTGCGGTTCCTTGGGTGCACGCCACTGTGACTACTACTGTGCCTCCACTCCAGATTGGAGTCTCAGTGGACTTAAAGACAAAAACTCATCACCCCAGGCAGTTTCCATCTCCCAACCACCTACCTCTAGTCCCTCCCTCAGCCTGTCTAAAATTCCTCCACATGTGTAATCAAAACAATGGATCCCTGTGTATGATGTGTAATACGAGCTGCTCTGCATCTTTGGAATTTGGTGGCAATCTAAGAGTACTGTAACTTAGAAGCAGTTGAGAATTTGCCTTTCTGGGAGGTAAAAATATACCTTAGGGTGATGCAATACAGCCTTTAAAAAATATTTCAGTAAAAATAGACACATGACTTATGCCTAGTCGGCCACTACTACTGCGTTTTCGTGGTGTTTTAGGGTGAGTTTAAGTGGGGTGTTGTATTCTACAGTTACTCCCAAAAATGATATCACTTTGAGGGACTAAACACACTACCATTGTACAACATATTTTATTTTCAAGAAGGGTCAACAAGTCTTAAAACTTTCACCTAATGGACTGTAAGTAGTGTTTTTCATGATGTTGCCTAATATCACTGCAAGATGGTACTTCTTGATTACTCCTGAATCGGGGTATTGTTATTCATTTTGTTGTGACTGTATTTTCCCTTTAAAACTTTAAATTAAAGCAAATGGCAGATGTTTGAAGGAATTTAATTGGTGACCTGATGTGTACCCTATCCTGTTGATATTTTGTATGGTTGCGTGGGCAATACAAGAGAGTACTCCCAAGATGGTTAACAAGTTCAACTGTATTCTAGGAGAGCGTATACATACATCATAATGCTAATACTGTAAGATTATGGTGGTCTACAATGGCGCAGATGACTGCCCTCTAATGGGTATCCTCGATAGCAGTGAATTCTCCATGGACTTTCACAGCTGGCCAAGGAGAGTGTGGACATGACCTCATTTCAAATATACTGTACTGACACAGGTTTGACAAAATATCCTGAAAGTTTGCTTTGATAAAAATCTCCTGTTTTCTATTTTGTTCCACAACTTCTTTACCACCAAGGTTTCCTCTGCAAAACTCTGAAGTTTGATTGTTTTTTTGCACAAACAAGGACTTTTGGTGCTTCAGGATTGATGCAGTTAAGAAGCAGCAGTTGTCAGAAACCTCAACAACATGGTTGGTGTGGGAGTTGATTCCCTCACCCTGTGTGGGAAGTTTGGTCCCTTAAGGCAAACTCTGGGACTGCCAAAGGTCCTTCTCAATCTATTAAAATACTGTTATTCTTTGGGGCCTTCCATCTTGCTGGCCTTTTGGCCTCTTGGGTTGTGAGTTGTAACCACTGGAAACTATATTACAGGGTAGTCAGTTTGCTGAAGTAATTTAAATTTCATTTTAAGTGCAGTCCTTACTCCCATGTATGCATTATGGTTATTGTAGTTTGTGACTATGTTATATATTTCTTAATGTTCTTGGCATATCACTTGCTAAGTACAGTAGTACATGTAGCCTGGTTGTCAAAACAGGTCCAGTTTTTAAATAAATTTCAGAGCTGTCAATTAAGTAACAGAACTTGCAGGCCTCTGCTTAACTGTAGAGCTTCAGGTACAGTAGATCTGTAATTTGCTCTTTGTCACTATCTGTACTGCAGTTCTGTACAGTGTAATTTTAAGCTGATCATTTTAAATAGCCAAGAATATACTGAATGTTATTTGTCTTGAGCTTTGTTGGAGAGTCTGCTAGCTACCATAGTGCTGTCTATGTAATCTTTTGATTCTTCATTCAGTATTCATCATATGATTATCAAATGTTGACTGTGGTGATTACAGTACTGTACAGTGCCTCATTCCTGGTCTGTGTGTATTTTTTGATGGATGATATCTTGTGTGTTCAAGCCACCATATTTGCTGCTCTTGTTTTCCTGTAGTAGTGTTAACCATGCTTTGTTTCACTAATTATGTCCTGGAGCTGCTTAGATCCACGTTGAGTAGCTTTTCATGCATTCTCTCAAGTTCATGTACTGGAATGGTGGACTTCAAATACAGTATGGCAATACCCTTGGATGCATTTGGGATGTGTATCACTCTAAACAGGATATAACTCTTTTCTCCTATGCCTCTTATCCAGGTTCTGTTGGTACAGTACTTGAATACTTTGTGAAATAACTGATCAATGTTCTCCATTGATTTTCCTCTCATAAGGTGATTATTCAGTGATGTTCCCTTTCAATCTTCTCTTTGTTAGAGTGGTGTCACTTGTCATGATTATATATGTCTTAGGAATAACAACATCATTCTGTCACCTCTTCTGTGTTTTTGATTTTAGCTGCAAGTTACCAAGAACAAAGGATGGAGAAGGGAAACAGGAAAAAGCGGTCCAGCAAAATTGATAAGTTTGAAATGTCAGACCAATACTCGCCCTTACCTCCTCAGGAAGACGATAAGAAAACTTGTAACTTGAATGTACAGGGAATGACTTGTGCATCATGTGTCAACACCATTGAGACTCAACTGTCTAAACAGCCTGGTAAGCAGTGTGTAAAGTACTGTAAATACAAACTTCTGCTTAGCTTCTGTATTCAATGTATTGTAATACTATATGTATTGAAATCAGAATTTAATCACATATGTAATTATAACAACTTTATTTTAGTCGGTCTAATTAAAAGAAATGTCTGTCTTAAGTATTTGCTTGAGATAGTACTAAAGACGGTCAAGCAAGTTTAAATGATATATTATGGTTATTGTCCACAGCAACGAGGTGACAGCAATGGACTATCATATTATCCTGTCCTGATATATGGTACTCTATCGTTTTTATCTTTTCCCCACTTCTGACACCATGTTTGGTCTGGATGCATCTGTCTGACTAGCTATTGGGTTCTTTCTATTTGCTTGAGATATTCCCAGAGGCTTTCACATAGGTTTAAACAATTTATAAATATTATCGTTGACAGCAATGTGATTACGACAATGTGACGCAGTATTGTCCTGTCCTGATAAATGGCACTCTATCGTTTTTCTTATCCTACAATATCAAATTTCCATTCATCGTTCATCTGTCATCAGGTATATTGAATGTCCTGGTGTCACTGATGGGCCAGAGAGCTGAGGTACAGTACAGTGCACAGACCACTGACCCTAACACTATCGCCAATTTCATATATGACATGGGATTTGATGTGGACATTCTGGAAGAAAAGAACGGTGGAGAAGAGACTCTTCATCTCTTAGTAAGTCAGGATTGGCACAGCCTGGAAAAGTTGTAAAACACATTTCAATTGCCTGAGAAAGTCGTGAAATTTCATAAAAATGACAGAAGTCATGGAAAATTCATAAATTCAAAGTTCTATGAGTCGCTCTCTATGAAGATGGTTGGACCATTATACATCATCAAATTCTTCTATGCTTGTTAGCGTTTTGGTCGTTCATTCACGGAAAAATTGAAATTTATTCCCCTTAAGGTGCAGGAATCCTAGGAAGTGTAATTGACATTTGAGAAAACTGTTTACATTATGTAAAGGGTAGGATACTTTATGAGCACAGTATGTTGCAGCCTCTAAATAAAATCAGGCCTTGAATTCTGAGACCCGTGAGCACGATGGCACACCGTCACTTGCCTCAAATCACTGTGAGAAGTGCGATTTTTTGCACACCTCAAAGAAAAGTGCGAGCCCAGGCATCTATGAAAGGTTTATAAAATAGCACACGTACCACACTCCTTAATTTCTTGAGAAGTGTGATTTGTAGCACACCTGGAAAATCTAAATCACTAGGCCTGTAAAATATGAGGATTAAAAGTACTAGGGACAAAAAGGAATTAGAACGATACTATAAATTATGTTAGCAAAATGAATGTAGTATTAACTCACTAAACATGAAAGTGCAAATGAATTGAAGGAACAAATCTGCTTGTACAGTACAAACTTCATGCTCAACTGGAAGTATTCACCGCACTGCCCTAAATTCTCTCTCATACACTTGTAACTCAACGTCTGTCTATATTGACGTCACCAAACTGTGAGGCGTGTCCCAGAGAGTGGGACGCCTGAAAATTTGGACGGGAACACCTAGCTTTTAAATCTAAAAAAATGGATGAGATAAATAAAGATTAAAAAAAATGTGTTCAGTTCTGCTGATACACGCTCAAAATTTGTGACAAGTACACACCATTTTTAAATTTTGGCAAAAGAAACTCTCAACATGTGAACCTTTTAAATCAACAAACCTTTGTATTTCATGCTGCTAAGAAATTTCAAATCAATATAAATAAAGTTCTTAGACACGAATGCAAATTGTAAATAAACTCAAAAAGAGAATCCTTCAGCTCTATGTGTAGATGTTTTGAAATCACTCAATGTGCAGCGTCTTATTGTGAAAAGAACTGGAGGAAAGGAGAGTTTGGAGGAGAAACATGAAGCTTGTCACCTATTTAGAATAAGTAGACATTCTTGTACCTGAACAGTTAAATTTCTAAGGATACCTTAAGGTGCTCATCTCCAGTTTCTGCTTGCTTTTACAAGAGTAAGGTTCAAAATCATCCCTCTTTCAGCACTGTATATGGCTGTAGTGTACATACATACAGTATCCTAGACTATTAGACTGTTGAAACAGTCTGTTTATTTTGTTCAAAGTTCATGCAATGCATGCATTTTTGTGGAAACAAACAAATATGGAGTGTTTGTTCTCTTGTTATATTTTCTTAGTAAGACAAGGGATGTTTTATTTGTATAATTTCATGAATTAGATATGTATGTATAGAAAGCCTGTACTGTTGTATGGTGTAGGTTTCATCATTTGGATAAAATAATGTACTGTAGTCTTTTGCAAACAGCTCTGAAATTTGCTTCGAACCAAAGTTTCTCTTTTACTGCAGTGTATCTCTGGGTTAATCTAGGAAACACTCAGATTGCAGATAACTACATAAACTAAATACTGAGATTTATGTAATTATTCCACCATGATTAATTTATTTATTTATCTCACTATTACTAAGGAGTCAAAGAAAATGTTAATTTTTTTATGTGTGTCCTCTGTAAAATATCTTACAAGTTTGTGTTCATGTGTCTTTCACTGAATTTCTGTATTTGGTGATGGGTGTCAGTCAATATTTTGACTTAATGCATGTTGCTATTGGCGATCAGCCTAACCCCATACAGTACTGTAGTCCTAACCTTTTCAAACAATGTTTCCTAAGTACCAAATGATAATTTTCCAAAAGTATGATTTTAAAAGTAACTAGTTTTCAAACAAAAATCACTTGATTTTATTAACGGTGACTCCTTAATCCGTTATCTCTGCGAAGATGGTAAGGAGTTTGTTGCCTGTAAGTTTCTTTTCTTTCGTGAGAGTGAGACCGTACGATTTGTACGTTTTGTTATAAAAATGATGAACCATCCATATAAATCGTTCAAACCATCGATCATGCTAATGTAACTGAGGAAAATTTACACCGAAACGTTGCTGGTGAAGAATTTTACCGTCAAACATTTTGGTGGATTGTAGTATCCTTTTTATAGCACTCGTATGTATATACAATAGCACAGACGAAGCATCCCTTTGGCCACATTTCTCGTCGTTTTGAAGATTACAAGTAGCTGTGATGTAAATTTTCTAATTATACTGTGAAACATATGGAGCTGACAACTGAAATGGTAGGAATAAATACTGACTTGTGCTTTGAATCAGTAAGTTAAGTTCTTACTGTCTTGGATACTAGTTATGGTACTTTTATTCGTCTCACATTTTTGGCTTTCATTTTACCTAAAGATTGGTGGAATGACATGTGCTAGCTGTGTCAACTCAATTGAGGGTATCGTGTCCCAACAAGACGGAGTTAACTCTGTATCGGTTTCCTTAGCAACCCAACAAGGAATGTTTAAGTATGATTCTGACAAGATTGGTGCTAGGAAGATCATGGAAGTCATTCAGGTAAGATGTTTTAATCTAGATCTAGTCATTTTTTTTTTATCAATCCCTTTCTGTCATAATGGCCTTTTTCTCTATACTGCACATGGTCCCTTGCGTAAAATTTGTCCGTAAGCCAACAGATGTAAATTTACAATTTTCCTTCTCTGAACAGGCTGCTGGATTTGAATGTTCTCTGAATATGGGACATAGCCATGCCAAGATTGTCGACCAGCACAAGAAAGCGATCAGAAAGTTAGTGGATTTAAATTGTATTTTTGTTGATGTACTGTTTTTGTTGCTTAAATACAAAACATATTTTAAAGGCATATTCCACATCTCACTGTAGTGTGAACAACTGTGATAGTCATTATGCATCAGCAAAATATATTTTGGTGACGTTTGAGTGTTAGACGGCAATAAGGTGTTTGAAATGCACCACCATGGTGTACAAAAACAAAGGGCCTTGATCATTACAAGACCATTCAGTCTCACCAATAAACATCTGTAAATGATTTTCTACTCAAAACTTGCATCAAAGTTGAGATGCATCATTTGAATGTTTGAAAAGATTGGGTGACCAACATAGAAATAGATAAACTGGAATGGCATCACTGTAACTACTCACACTGAACAAGTGAAGCTGAACAAAAGTCGGCTGCGTCATACGCAGTAAGGCAAAACCGCTCTGCCTTCAGCATTTGGGGTATTCGATGCAGGTATGGCTTGAGAATTTGTTCGTTCAGTGTCTAACAACGTCTTTAGGGAAGACAGAAGTAAATGCAACTGTTTGATTTTTTTATATAACCTGATAATATCCATGTAATGTAATATATAGTACATATATGATAATATAATTTATTCATGGGAACACCTTTTGCCGTACGTAACTTGAGTGTCACTTGTTATTCCATGACGTCATTCTTGTTTATCTGTTTCTGTTTCTCTGGTGATCGAATTATTTTTGAGCAACAATTAACCAAATTTCAATCTGTGTGAAAGTTATTTCTTGAAAAAGAAGACTACTGCTGTGCATTATTGCAAAGAATCTATATTTCTTTGTCCATAAGTATTAGTTTTAAAAGTGTGATTTTTGTTTTCTCTGTAAAACAAATAACTTAATTTATTTTAGGCTAACTTGTAGCACATTGCCTTGGCTATGACCTTCATTTTGCAGCAAGCCTAGGTGTAAGTATGTGGTTCTCATCATAACCTTTGTGTTCTCTGCGGAATATCATGCAAAGTAAAAAAAAAAACAACCTCTGAATTGATTAAAAAAATACTATTTTGCTCTTATGAATGTAGACTGTGGTCCAGATCTGTGATTAGGTTTGGTTTTCAAACTCTGTGTATACTTGCACAGAGGTATGGTCTAAATTCTACTTCAGTAGAATGAGTTTTTGCCGGAGATGTTTAATTGTACCTTAGGAAATGAATGAATGGCAAGATCTGGCCTTAATGGTTGAAAAAAGCTCTGCAGGCTCACAACAGCTTTAATCCATTAGAAGATAAGAAATGCTGACAGACTATAACTCTCGTCTCTTTCAGATGGAGGAATTCATTCCTCATATCTTTGATCTTTGGCCTTCCTGTGATCATCACCATGATTTATTTCATGGTTTCCAAGAAAGTCATCATCATTGCACCAGGACTGTCACTTGAAAATTTGATTTTCTTTGTTTGTGCCACATTTGTGCAGGTAAAGTTCCTGTTTCATTTCTCTTTTTTTACAGTATTTTTATTTTTGTAACATTCACAAAATAGACTAAACTCATCATTAACAGTATACCATTCCTTGACATACAGACCTCCAAAAATGCCTGAGTTCTTTGATGTTCTTCATCAAAACATTGTACACTGATGGGTTAATGTGAATACATGAGAGAAGAGAGGAGGATGAGAGGAGGGCGGGAGGAGAGGATGAGTACAAATCACAATGCCATCTGATCTGCTGTATACCACTCTTTTACGTTAGATTACAGTAAGTAGGGGAATCAGGGATTTTGTCTGTAGCTTTAATAGTCATTCTCAGTTAATTATTAGAAACCAAAAGACATTTTCTCTTCAATATTTCCTGCAGTTTTTGGGTGGACGCTACTTTTATGTGCAAGCCTACAAATCGCTCAAACATGGAATTGCGAACATGGACGTCCTTATCACCATGGCAACTACCATCGCCTATGCGTATTCTGTGGTGATTGTAACTGTTGCTATGGCGATGAAAGAACAGCATAGTCCAATGACTTTCTTTGATACACCACCAATGCTTCTTGTCTTTATATCGCTTGGAAGATGGCTTGAACACATTGCCAAAGTAAGTAATTTCAGGTCCTCCAAAAGAGTTTCTATAGATTTCTCAAGCACTCAGAAAAACAACAGTGGGGGATGTGTTATTATGGTTAGGGCTCAGGAAGCAACAACAAAGGAATATTGAATGAAGTCCTCACTCCATGTGTAGTGTTACCTGTGTGTGTATGTGTTTTGATGCCTACCTTGTAAACATGATATCTGAAGGAGGGAACCTCGAACAGATCTCATATTTGTGATGTAAGTGTATCACCACAAACCTATTGTTCTTTATGGAGGTCAAAGATTATTTGAGGTCATCAGGTTTCAGATTGTGAAAACCTTTTAAACATGATATATGTTAAGAAGGGAAGCTTGGACAAATCTTGCATTTGGTATGTAGGTGTACCGCATTAAAGACAAGAATCCTACTGCTTTTTGTAGAGATCAAAGATCATTGGAGGTCAACAGGTGACATATAAAAAAGGTCTTGTTAACATGATATCTGGACTAATCTTTATTTGTATGTCGGTGTGAATGGTACGGTATGTCCAATGAGGACAAATATCTTATTGTTTTTGCAGGAGGTCAAACATGATTTTGGGGTCGTTAGCAGTCAGAATATGAAAATCTTGTAATCAGGATATCTGAAGATGTTAAGTTTGCATTGATGTGATATTTGTTATGTACAGTAGGTGTAGTGGTGTACCATATTACGTGGAAAAGTTCCTTATATTTGATGAAGACCATTACAGTCAGAAAGGATAAATTTGAGAACATCTTGTACATGGGGAATCTCAAAGCAGGAAACCTGGACATACTTTTATGTAGTGTACATGTGTACATTTTGAGTGCATGGTGCCTGTCATTCATCAACTTGTGTATTGTGGTTGTTTCATCTTAATTGTCACTATACACTTCACTAAACGTTACGGATCTAATGTTACATAGGACAAGTGTGTGGCACGTCCTCAATCATGTAAAAAAGAAAAAAAAAAAAATGCTCATAATTGCATCATCAAAACCATATTGCATGTGTGCACTCTGGTATTTTCCCTGCTTTTGAATTTTCCAAGAAAGTCTCAAATAGTGACATTTAGAAGATACTACAGCACAGAAAGGTGTAGTGTTAGTGCCTGCCAGCAGAAGACTTGTCCTTGAAAGAAATCTAGGAAGCAAAATGGGCATTAAATGCTGACTTCCAACATCTTCCTAAGTTCTCTCTGTTCCATGTCCATTCCAAAGTAAGTCCATTGTCAAGACTTATTCTTTAAGAGTAGACTTTAACATTTTTTTCTTCTCCGTAAAGGCTAAAACATCGGATGCGTTATCAAAGCTAATGTCTCTCCAACCAACTGAGGCTACCCTTGTCACAGTCAGTGAAGACAACATGCAGATATTAACAGAGCAACAAATACGCGTAGAATTAGTCCAGAGAGGGGACTATCTGCGGGTACTCCCAGGTGGGAAGATTCCTGTGGACGGAAGGGTGATAGATGGTTCTTCGTGCGTCGACGAATCTCTTATAACTGGTGAATCCATGCCCATCGTTAAGAAGCAAGGTAATGGTTTCAAGGAGGTGAAATGCACCTTGATTTCTTGATTCCTCGTTGAATCCTAGATTCCATAGATCTATGTGATGGTGGCATGTTCATGCTCAGTTTTGTGTGAGATGCTTGTAAAGATGATATGTCAAGATGCAAATTGTGTTTTAAACTTCAACTTTGAACATATACAGGTTAAAAGATCAAATGCTATCAATTGACGTTCATGAAATTTGGAGGTCAACATAAGCAAACATCTGAAGACATTGTAAACAAGTGAAATCTGCAATAGTGTCTTGCTGCTTAATTTTGGGATTGTAAGTAGCCAAGACATTGGTGGATGATCTTCAATTCTTAGCCACCGTGGTCAATGTACTTGTTTGTTTGTTTGTCTGTCTGTCTGTCGGTCTTTCTATTTTATTATTACAATGACATGGTCAAAGGCCTTTTCATAGGTCTTTTTACATGCAATGATGCAAAAAATCTGCATTTCATCTTTTTTTATCACAAATTTATGTCAAGTTATCAAAGGTCCTAGCTAGATGTTAAGCTTCTTGGAGCTACTTTTGACCACATAGAAGTAGAAACTATGAAGAGGTCACAGTTATACATCCATCATGTGAAACATTTAATTGAACTGGACTAGCATAGTTAATATAATCAAACACTGCAACAGTTTTCTGCACGTACTTATCATTCATATCAGTGTGGAGTAATTGAGTTCTTGCTTGGTATTTGCTGTTGCTTTACTCAAGGACTTAATTTATTCTCTCTTTTGGTTTCTACCCATCTTGCAGGCAGTACTGTGATTGGTGGATCAATCAATACCAATGGTAATCTTCTCGTCGAGGCTACCCACGTCGGCTCCGAGAGTACCCTGGCGCAGATTGTAAAGCTCATTGAAGATGCTCAAACTTCAAAGGTTTGTATAGTTTCCATGTCTGTTTTTGATGATATCACATTGAAAGATAGTGTGTTATGTTTTGTTTGCACTGATGATACTAACACCCCTTTGAATTCTTACTGAGATGTGTTTTCATAGATGTGTGTGTGTGTTTACATGTGCTTGTGTGTTCATGACCCACAGACAGTGAGAACAATATTTCAAATAAGGAAAAATTAATCTTAAAGTCATATTTGGGATGTATTTGTACCATACTGAAAACAAGATCCCTGTAGTTTCTGTTGTAGGTTGAATATCATATGATGGGTAGGGGAAGGGGTGAATAGTCATCGTAGATCGACCTGCTGTGGACTCTGCTATAAGACTTATATTGCACATGGTGAACACAGACATGAACTGAATTGTGTACTATAGGGGTTATTAAGGAGAAGGACACCTTGCAGGGAGTATATTCATGAAAAAGAAGCAGAAATGTCTGACAAACATCTTCCCAAAGCTTCATTCAGAAGTAATGTTTCCTATCCAAGTTACACTCATGTGAAATCCAGAGACCTTTCCTGACATTTTTGCCTAAGTTGACTGTAGATCCATTTGAGTAAGTCCATAAATCCACACACACTTCACACATTTTGTGTCAAATTCCTGAGGTGCATCATGCAATAATTAAATTATCAATACGTCGATTTGAATCTATGCATTACTGTTGAAAATAGTTGACAATAAAATATAAGGAAAAACAAAAGGTTTTCAGTCACATGTGGGTAGGTTATGTCATCACAGTCTCAGAATGGCAGCTTTTGAGTGTTTATAATTTTTTTATGAACACTCAAATTACAATATCTTGGAAAGTAAACAACATATTTAAATGAAATTTTTATGATGGTGTTCACCATATGTAAGTCTTTCATTTAACATTGTCAAAAGTCCTGACTTTTCTTCTCCTTTAATGCCCTGATGTATTCATATATTCTTACAAATGTAATCTATGTGCTTTCGTCAAATTCATGTGTTGTTCTCTCTTCATTCATAGTAATTTCAACATCTTATTATGTCTACCTGCAGGCACCTATACAGCAGATTGCAGATAAGATATCTGGTGTCTTTGTTCCCGGGATTCTCATTCTTTCATTGACTACCCTAGGAGTCTGGTTGGCAATTGGGTTTACAAACCCCAGCTTGATTCCTGTACAGAATGCGGTGAGTGTGCGTTGTTTTATTCCCACTATGCCAATGTAACATTAATTGAAATCAAGTAAAATTGGTTGGCTCTTAAACTCTCCTAATGTTGGTTCCTGTGATAAATACAGAACACAGACTATAAGTGTATCTCTTCTTTGCATTAAAAATAAAACCTTGAAGGAGAAGGCCAGTCAGGACTTTTGACAATGTTAAATGAGAGACTAACATATGGTGAACACCATTACCAAATTTCAGTTAAATACGTTGCTTACTTTCCAAGATACTGCAATTTGAATATTCTTAGAAAATTATCAGGAAGCTGCCATTTTGAAATTGCGATGACATCATCAGACCACATGTGATTGAAAAGCTTTTGTTTTTCTTTATATTTCATTGTCAATAAATTTTAACCGTCATGCATAGATTCAAGTCATAGTATTAATGATTTGATTATTGCATGAAACACCTCAGTAATTCAACACAAAATGTGTACAAGTGTGTTTCGGATTGATAGAAATAATAGGTAAAGAATATAAAGAAATACATTAAAATTTTTGCTATCAGTGGTTATGTGACATCATTATTCGACTTACTCAAGTTGCTTTCCATTCAACTTACGCAAAAATGGCAGCACCCTTCTCTGAATTTCACAAGTGTGTAACTTGGATAGGAAACAATATTTCTGAATGAAACTTTGGGAAGATGTTTGTCAAACTCTTCTGCTTCTTTTTGATGAACATATTCCCAGGGTTTCCTTCTCCTTTAGTAATAAATAACAGTGCAGACCAGTCACTACACCAGATTCAAATCTGTGACAATTTTTTACTTTTCAGAGAGGGGGAGAGGTAGTTCTACAGAAATCCAAGAATGCAAAACAAGTGTAACTCTGAGTGGACAGCTCTGAATGGACTGACATATCATGCACTGTCTGTCCTTCTTAAAATTTCTGCATAAACACCTCATAACATCAAAGGCAGTGTGGGGTATGGTCAGATGTCAAACTTGTCACCTGATCTGTGCCCACCAGTGTTTTGGCAGTCATTCTGCTCACAAAGCAGAAATAATGAATTAGCAAATGCTCCAATGAGTACAAACCTCCTCAAAAGAATTTGTTAGATATTAAGGCTGCAGTGTGTCTTATTTTTTTCCTGAGGTGGTAACGTGTAATCAAGCAGAGGATAAATATGTAATGGACTTTAAAGAAGGACAGTTTCAGGATGTATATTTATGCACACACACACACATGTACATAAGGACATACAATACAATGGCGCTGTAACTGCTATAATTCTCTTACGTAGACACTTTGCAATTCCTGCTATTTTTGCATCTTTTCTGTATACATGAAGCATAGTAAAGAAGTATTAACACCTACATTGCTGACTGTGCTGTGAAAGCGTTACTTGTATAATTATATTCTAATACCATACAAAGAGTAATAATAAGCCTTGCATCATCACTTTCCGTGTTTTCAAGAGAAAAGTGTCTTCCTTTATGAATACAAGATGCTTAAATTGCATGCATTCTGCCAGTTTGACTCCCAAATATGGCATATTTTTGTCAAAATTGAGCCTTGCTTGCCTCACATTCATCGTAATGAGATGAATCTCCATCTTGAATCTCCCATTTCAAGTTTATTTTTTATTCTTGTCTACAGGAGAATGCTGCCAACTCCACTGAAACTGAAATCATTCTCACCTTTTCATTTCAAGTGGCAATAGCTGTCTTGGCTATAGCTTGCCCCTGTGCCCTAGGATTGGCAACTCCCACCGCAGTGATGGTAGGAACTGGTGTTGGGGCACAAAATGGAATCCTTATCAAAGGAGGGGAACCTCTTGAGATGGCTCATAAGGTAATAACTTCACAATAGTGACATCCTTCTTCGCCCGCCACCTTTAAAGCCAAATTTTGGTGAGAGAACCTCTGTCTCTTTGTTTGTGATGACACTGATGACATTTGCATTCAAAACCTTGTGTGTGTGTGTGTAAAAAGTATGACATTGTTTTGAAACATGATGGGGAGCTGAGCAATCTCATATAGTATTAAGTGTGTAAGAGTACCATGTTTTGTATATGAAACCCCCTTGTCCTTTGTGGTGGGTTTAGTGTCAGTGAAGATGAATGCGGAGCTATATTGAGACAGATCATCACACGTGAGGCATAGCAAGTAAATGTTGACAAAGTACATGGTTGTTTGCTTAAGTTCAAAGGTCATTTGAGGTTTTGCCAAGTTCAAAGTTCATTTGAGGTAAGTTTAATGTCACATATGAAATCTCAAAGATCCCTTTCACATGTAGAGAGACAAATCTTTGCAACTTTGTAACATAATGATGTCTGTGTTTGTGGCAGATCAATTGTCATGTTTTGATCAAAAGAGGTTGAATCTTAAGGTTGCAAGGTTTTTAAAAATGTTAAACTCTGAGGTACTTATTCGCTGGATTTAGTAAGATCCAAATTATGTCCAACCCTTTCTTTTCCTAATACGAAAGATTATTCTCTCAGTAATTGTTATTTGGTAGTTTGCCGTATGCTTTTTGTTTTCAATTATTATTTTGATTACCTTTTTACCCCATTAATGAAAAGCTGTGATAATTTTTTTTTTAGACAGTTGTGTGATTAACCTGCAAAACTGAAATATTTATGTACGTCATGCTGAATGATAGAGGGATTAAGATGAGACTTTAACATTGGTTTACTGTCATTTTTTTGTTTGTGTTAAAAGGTTCCTTCTTTTGCTTTATTCCAGCTTTAATATTTCTATTGATTTTCTCAGCTTAAAACTATCATTTTTGACAAAACTGGAACAATAACTCGAGGAGTACCCAGAGTAATGCTCACAAAGTTGTTCATCTCACAAGAAAACCTCTCAGAACAGGAATTCTTAGCGATCTGTGGGACTGCGGAATCCGGCAGCGAACATCCGCTGGGTCAGGCTGTTGTCACTCATGCTAAAGAGGTACGTAGCATTGCTTTAAATGTATAGATCTCTTTAATTGTGTGGTTTTATGTTCCAATGCCATACGTATTGTCATCACGTGGGTAATACTATGCATGTCACAGCAATGAACAACATGGTTTTACCACATTGGCATATATCAAATGTGACATGATGTAGTTTACTGAATAGTGTTTTCAGTGTTTAACCTTTTATAGGATCAAGACGAGACAATTATCTAGTAACATTGCTGATATCAAATGTGACATGATGTAGTTTACTGAATAGTGTTTTCAGTGTTAAACCTTTTATAGGATCAAGACGAGACAATTATCTAGTAACATTGCTGATATCAAATGTGACATGATGTAGTTTACTGAATAGTGTTTTCAGTGGTAAACTTTTTATAGGATCAAGACGAGACAATTATCTAGTAAAATTTATGTGTAATATGTGCAGGCACATTGCATAGTAAAATAGGATTAGAGACATTCAAAAAGGTTTCTTGAGAAGGACTTCCACAATTATGTGTGAATTTGCTCAAAGCGGTACTAGAAAATTATTCTGCAGATGGTGATGTTAGAAATGTTATTTGTTCTCTAGATTGTTGCACGAATACATAATCAGTTAATCATTGCTATTTGTAGTTTCAGTGTAATGCATTGTTGTAACAATCCTAATGTGCAATGTTAATGTAGTAATACATTGCTGTTACAGTCCTAATGTTAATACATTGCTGTCACATGTCTGTTGTTGATACACGACTGTACATACCAGTCTACTGTATACATTGCTATTACAGTCTATAAAATTATTTCATTGATATTACAGTCCTAATGTTAATACGTTGCTACTACATTCCTACTGTTTATTGCTGTCACAAATCCTAACATTAATTCATTGATATTGGAGGTCATGATGTTAATACATTGCTATTGCATTCCTAATGTGTATTGCTGTAAGTGTCAATACAATGCTGTCATGTACAGTCCTCATGTAATGCAACAGTCATTGCGGTCCTAACATTAATATATTATTTTACCATCCTATTGTTGATACATTGCAGTTGTAATGTTGATACATTTCTTTCTCTGTCCCTCTATCAAGACATTGCTGTTACACTTCATTACTGTTGCCGTCTTAACGTAAATATACTACTGTTATGTTGCTCTTTAAAGTGTCACGTGTGGTATCCACGTGTTGATGCGTAAGCTTTTGCCCTTGACGAGCATTTTGTAATTTTATTGTAAAGTCTTGTGATATAAAACATCCTTTACCAACAGGTATTAAATACTCAAACCATTGGAAAGTGTTCAAACTTTAAAGCTGAGATGGGCTATGGTTTGTCTTGTGAAGTGACTAACATTGAGGATATGCTGCAGGGTCCACCAATAGCAAGCACCCCTCTCTCCCATCAAAACAGCCCAGATGTCTCTGGAAAGCCAAATCCTCAAAGTGATGACAATGGTAGGTATTTATGATCATGGTTTCTAAGGGTAGTGTACTTCACACAAACATTGTCAACCATCCGTTGATTAATAAAAATGTACATGCTCACTGCATGACTTTGTGCAATGTAAGTTTACTCTTGACATGGTTTTTCAATGATGGTTTCTGTAGTGTTCTTTTCTTTCCTAAACTACATTTTAAAGAAGAAGCATCATATTAAGTAAACGTTGACCTGGATCGTGTCCTTATTGCTGCTTTTATTTAGTCTGGGCTAAAGTAGCAAATGTAGAAAGAATTTGTTGGCATCATATCTTCCATAAAAGGCTTGCCACTTATCAGATGGAGTGACATATCATTTCTTTATTTAGCGATAATCAGTTTTGATATTTTTGAGACGTAATATAGAGAAAATCGTTGAGCTGAGATGTACTTAGAACATCAGGACATTCTGCTACTCTAATTTTTAAGAAGCATACATATCACATTGTAGCTCTCTTAATGTAATTTTTTTCTCAGCTTATGTATTTCCTTAGTCTTTTATGTACTAAATACTTTTAGAACCTGATATTGTCGTAAGCTCCGACTCCAGAGGCTACAAAGTACTGATTGGAAACCGTGCTTGGATGAAGAAAAATAACTTTCAGATCACAGATGAGATGGAGGCTGCTCTTAGTAACCAGGAGAAACAGGGTCAGACAGCTGTATTGGTAGTCATTGAAGGTATGTATGGTGCTAATCTGTGGACTATACCTAATGTTTGAATAACAGTAGGACAATGTAAATAGTATAAAATATAAGACACACATATTCTGCAAGATAATGTTTCCAAGGCTTACCGATACACATGCTTCTAGGGAGGGTTGAAGTCGAGGCAGACCTCGACCTTGAAGTCTCTCACCTGGGGTGTGTAGGCTAAATGAAAGTTTATCCAAATTTTTTTAGAAGGAAAGTCAAGGAAAAGGATGGATTGCTTAGTTAATCAATCCTATCACAATTCTTATTTGTAGACATTGTACATAGGAAGAGGCACTTTGTATGGCAATCTGTAAATCTTTAGGCAACTTCTTCTGCCTGTTTGCTTGTT
Source organism: Stichopus chloronotus (assembly GCA_021234535.1). NCBI lineage: Eukaryota > Metazoa > Echinodermata > Holothuroidea > Aspidochirotida > Stichopodidae > Stichopus > Stichopus chloronotus. Next base: position 15,387,057 of record CM037837.1, on the reverse strand, counting down.
TGGGACGGTTGTTTCAGTACTTCAAAGATTGGTTTCTGCACTATGATAAAAGTCACTAGTGGACTAAGGGCAACTTGCCTGAACACCAACAAGGGTGGAAGTCTTGAATTATGCGTAAAACACGTCATTGCAAAAAGTAATATGTTCTGAGTTCAAATATTGTGATTGTAGGATCCTGTTGTTTTCTGTGATGATCTGTGATTGTATTACATCGGTTTGGAGAGAGCCAAAGTCTTTAAACATTGCAAGTAATGATATTTCAAACAAATTGTTGTGGACTGAATTTGCAGGAAGATGATCTACAGTGTTCCAGTTTCAGGAGGTTAAAGTGTTGGAAATTGCAAATTTTGTGTTGAGTGCAAATATTTCCCTCTGTATCTCGCACTTGCAAATTGCAATCCTGAAGTCAATCAATCCGTTTTGATCTGAGACCAAGAATGCAGTTGAGTTAGTGTCAGTAGTTGCATACTGTTTCTCTTTTCCCTGCCACCTGTGAACATTCTGTGATAAGAATTCAATAAATATGTGATAAATGCAATATCGAAGAAACCGAGTGAAGGTTCTGCTGTTGTTTGCTGAAAGAACTCTTTTGTAATTGCAGAAGTGCTGGTGGGAATGATTGCCATTGCTGATACCGTCAAACCAGAGGCTGGTCATGTCGTTCAAATATTGAGAGACATGGGACTTGAGGTGGTGCTACTGACAGGTGACAACCAAACAACAGCTGAGACGATCGCTGCTCAGGTATGTAGTTGTGACAGTTAGTGAGAAGTTAGTTGATTGATGCTGAAGTGTGTGACCGTGATTGTTAGAGAGAGGATGGAAAGCATAGGTGATTAATGCTCAGATATATAATTGTGACTGTCAATGAGAGGGTTAGAAGATAGAGTGATTGATGCTCAGGTGAGTGTCAGTGAGAACGTGGTAGATGATTGATGCTCAGGTTTGAAATTGTGAGTGTCAGTGAGAATGTGGGAGAATAGATGATTGATGCTCAGGTATGGAATTGTTTGTTTGTGATATGATAAGGAGATGGATGATTCTGGATCAGGGAGGTAATTGTTACTACTTATCAGAGGGTTGGAGGATTTGTAGCAGTTTGCTGACAAGGTGAGGTATCAGATGAAGCATGTTGTCGATGCAATCTATATATTCAGAGTATCGGAGCTTTCTTTTTTATGTTAAATTTTGTGATATGTTTAGCAGCTGATGTGTGAAGAAATCTTAAAGGTTTTACATGCATTGGCTTTAGTCTTCACCTTCTCCCAAGCATTTGTAATTAGCCATGAATTCCAGTGCTTCAATCTTCACACTGCGAGCTGCATCAGACGGTCCCACCCCAAGCATGAGTGGTCAGTTACAAATCATAGTGCTTCAATTTTCAAACTGAACAGTTTTTGAGGGTCCCCCTGAGCAAGGGTAAGTGGTTGCAAATCCCTAAGCCTCAATCTTCATATCTACCAGTAGTGTTGGAGGGTCCCACAATGAGGAGGTGTCATCAGTCACTTGTCAACCTTTTCAGGAGGCCACAAGGAGCTTTTGTGGAGGTGGGATGTTATTTTTAGGGGTCACTTTTTCAAGGGGCAGTAATGGCGTCTCCGTCTACCCGTGATGAGAACGTTCAGGTCATATCTGTGCAATCAGTCATTGTCTTTTGTGTTGTTCTTGTCATGTCTTTAGGGCTTATATGGGATTAGAAAGTAAATACAATGTGACAGTTATCATCTGCTGCAGTCACAGCTAGACTTGGAACTGTTCGCCACTGCACCAACATTGCCAGTCGTCAGGGAAATATATAGCAATTGGTTCTTTCAACACCTGATGACCCGTATAACAATATAATACTTGGGTTGTACATCAAAACATGAAAAAGAATCCATAATTGGCTATTTCAGGAAAGGTCCAGGAAATTCGCTTCTAGTTGGTAAAAAATAGAGTTCTGCCTCTTTTGTTCATTTGCTCTTCTCATGAAATGCCTAAATGTCTTTTTTAAGTCAGTCAAACAGTCTTTTCCTGTTTCGTACCACCTGCTCTGAAAACTTTGGCTTAAATGTACGTTTCAAAGTGTCTGAGGAAGCCAATTATTTAAGGATTAGTTGACTTGAATGGCGTTGCCAGGTGAATGGTATTGAACTGGAATCGCCGAATAAAGGAATGAAATATCTCTGAGTCACTCAATTCGGTGGGTCTTAAGGTATTAGCAGTAGCAACTCCTTGGTCAAACAACATCTTGTACTTTCACAACTGACTCCCACTCAATTGTCACTCATACAGGTTGGGATTACCAAGGTTTTTGCACAAGTCTTGCCACAAAATAAGATGGAAAAGGTAGAGGAGATCCAATCTAAGGGTCAAAGAGTGGCGATGGTGGGAGATGGAGTGAACGATTCACCGGCTCTGGTCCAAGCAGATGTTGGCATCGCAATAGGAACTGGCACAGACGTTGCTGTTGAATCCGGAGATATCGTCTTAATTAAGGTCAGTATCAACTATTGGCCTGCTAATTTACTTTGGGCTGATTTCATTCAAGTATTTTTTTAAAATAAAGATTAGGATACTAGTTCATTTATTTTGTTGCGTTAATGCTCTTAGCAGTAATTCATCATAGGTACATGTTCTGTTTCAGTTTACAGCAGCAAGTAATACTGTCTTTTGATGGCTTGAGGATTGTTAGGTTGACCCCTTGAAATGGGGAGTAGTGATAAGAGCTCAGAAATCACACAGTTTCATTGTACATGTGCCTGCTCACAGTGAAAACCTTAAAATTGTACAATATTGTGATGAGTTGCACAAATTTAAGGAAAAAGGGAAAATATGTACATTCAATTATATCTTTTGGTCACTGAATGAAAAAATTTTAGGACACAATTGAAATTTTTTTTACTCTATTCACTTTTATAGAATGACCTTTTGGACGTTGCTACAGCCATTCACCTCTCAAAGAAAACAGTTCAGAGGATCAGAATCAATTTCTTCTTTGCTTGCATCTTCAATGGTATCGGAATACCAATAGCAGCAGGTAAGACTTTGTGAGAGTGTGGAGGAAGAGGCGTAGTCAGATTGGAAGGACCTGGGAAAGTATAGCAAATGGTGGAAAAGCAATTATTGGACATGCAGTGAAGAATGCCATCCCTGGACCTAGCTAAGATAATTTTCTGTTCTTGGTTGTGATGTGTTTCCCATCCTCTCACAAATTTATTTTTGCTTCTTTGTACATTAAAACTATTAGCAAAGAACACTCAAAGGTTTACCCCATCCTTCTTCTGACTTAAACCATGAATACCTGTCTTCCCTGCACAGGCCATAAACCTGTATGTTTCATTCTGTTCTATGTATTGTTTTACTGTTTTGAGACTAAGTGATCAATGCAGACGTACCTGCGTGTTTATGCTTATGTGCATGTAATAATTATATGCTTAAAAGTGGTGTGACATGAAAATGACATTTTGGAGTATTGGGTGCATTAATCATTGAAAATGTTAAAAATAGCCACAAAATCCTTCACGCACTTACAATTTTACAGGCAAATTAGCATCAGCTGCATCATGAATAAACATTCACTAAGTAGTCAAATTTGTATTATATGCCTTATGTGAGACCGTTCTTTGATTAATCTTTATTTCAAGGACATTTGAGAATTTCGCAGGGTTATATTTTGGAAGCATGTTTTTTCTTCTTTAAAAATGTTGATACCATTTACCAATGTGAAACAGTAATTAAGTAAGGAAGAAGCAATACCTATAGGCTTTAAAAAGAAATACTGACACTGTGCAACACTCCACATCATCTGTGTTGTATTTTTATCAAACTTTGAAAAGTCATATCTCAAAAACTGAAATAGATATACAAAAATTCCAAGGTTTTTCACTCAGGTTATTGCTTTCCAACTTCTGAATGAAGCTAGCTCTTTTCTAGGTGTATGTCACATGACCTTTATGACTGTGGTTTGCAAACAATGAGTCTAAACAAATGCAACTAAGGTGGACTTCATCTAAGTGTATGCAAGTACCTGTATCTGATAGTGCTGGCTAATACGTTTTTCTCTGGGAGAGGGGTGAAATGCGAAAGGTAATGCAGCAATTATACTTAGCAAAGAGAATATTGATGTTTTGACACAGCAGATTTTGAGGGGTAGATGATCCGTTGCTAGGAGACCAGCAGTCACTTGGGAAGGGGGGGGGGGAATGTTGATTAAAAGTCTGATGAATGAGAAACTGCATGAAAGGTAATAACCTATTCAGACATGAATCTTCCCACCTAGTGTCACTTTTAGGTCGCCACCCTTTGAATGTGGAAGATCCCACACCCAAGGTTAAGTGCTTTTCATCTCAGTCTTGATGAAACTGAAGGAGGTTTCAGGGATAGTTTCATTTTCATGATTTTGACAAGTAAATTGTTGTTTTAACTGTTGCAGGTGTTCTTTCACCCGTTGGTGTCCTCTTACAGCCATGGATGGCCTCAGCTGCCATGGCTTTATCATCCGTTTCTGTGGTTTCATCCTCCTTGTTCCTCAAATTGTAAGTCTGCAAATTTTTCCAATTAGTGTACAGTTTTACATCACGTGCTACATTTGACTGTCGGTATATATGCTTGTCATCCATCTACCCACCTAACATAAAATACAGCTATTGTAAAAATTCTGGTTTACAAACTCATCTGCTTACTTAAGTCCCAACTCTACTTTGTGCAAAGGTCGCTTATTCTGACTGTATGCTACCTCTGAATTGTCCTTGGGTCATAGCTTATAGTATTCACTCAGATTGAAGTGAAAAATCATGGTTTGAATCATGACTAGGAAGCGTGAGGGTTCATTTCAAGCCATGGTGTGCTGTGGTGTGCGGTGGTTTGAGTCAGTTGTAACAAGGTAGACCATGTTATCTCTGAAAACATCACTCATAAAGTGAGTAACACATCATACTTGGTTGCCCATATGCAAACCACCCATTTTTATGTAGAGGCCAAATGTAAGTTTAAATCCAAGTTTCAGTCTCATGAAATGGAAGCAAATCTTTCATTAAATAGCATACCAGAGCATGCATAATGGGGAAAATACATCCTTTGAGGTCAACAGAGGTTGACGTCTGACAACTGATAAAAAAAAAAAACCTGTACAAAGTCTGACAAAAAAAACCCTGTAATTGACTGAATTTCAAACTTTACAAAATTAGCCCTTCATGATGAATATTGTAAATACTGGCATTTACATTGTAGCAAAAAATCATTTGAGATCTTCGAAGGAGGAAGTTTGAATACAGTTGACAAAAAAGGGAATTGAGGATTACAGAGTTCAAATTTATAGTGTTGGTGTATACGTTAGTCCAAGTGTAAGTCTTAATGATCTTCAGTGTTCAACAATGGTAAACGTTAGAAAATTTGGTGTCTGAATTAAATGCTACTTTTGTATACAGGTAATTCTATTTTCTTGTGCATTGGAATTTACAGTAGTTTTGGTGATTCATTTATTTACAGCTACAAGAAACCAAAGTATCCATCCTTGGAATCCACCAAAGACAAAACAGCTGTTGTTTAATTAGTTGATGGCAATTTCAGGCGGTACTCAAGTGTTAATTTCCACAGTGGACACTTGCCATGGAATCCTACATCCGACATGTTGTTTTTGGTTAATTCATATAAAGTTTTTGTAACATCTTCTTTAGATATTGTGACTAGAACTGGACAGTATGGAAACAGATCGTAAGCCTGCAACTACAGATTCGAGCAGTTTGATTTTTAGGAAAGATAAATCATTGCAACTTGCATGCATGATGACAGTCTATGAATGCCAAAAGTATGTGAAGTCTTTTTTGAATGGTTGGTTTCTAGCTTCCCTTGCGTCTGTGTGGTAATTTTCTACATTGTAAAATGTCTTAAAAATGGGTTTTATGTGAGAAATTGCATTGCTTTTGACTGGTATTGATGTACCATTCTGTTTGGATAGCAAACAAGTATATATATATCTGTTGCTTGCATATGTACAACCTTGAGATATGTTTGGCATAATTATACACAGGATCACAAGATGTTGAACTAGGCCATAGGCAAATGTGACTTTCATGTAATTTGTATTTTATTACTTTGCTGTTATGACATTTGGTATATTAAAGGATTATCTACAACTTCAGTTTTGATTAACATGAATGAAGTGGAATCATGATGAAACCATATTGCTCTTGAAAACTTGAAATTCATTACATTAAGAACATGTAAATGGAGATGGGTTAAGACTAGTATTTGTACTGGATAGGCATTGCAGATCCAGGTACCTAAATATAGATAACTGGGTACCTGACTGAGTAGAGGTGTAATGTGCTAGAACATTGTATTGGCCAAACATAGTTGCAAGTGTACAAAATAGACCTACCTCCATGTTGTTCTTAGAGGAATACATCAAGCCTATGCCAAATGACTGTTAAACTTTGAAAGAATGTAGCAAACCAAAAGATATCAAAGCACTTATCATTCTTCTGGATTTAAAACATCTACAATTATTATTATATACCATACAAGTAGATCCCCTCAGTGGGCCCAAGTGACAGAGTGACAGTCATGAAACACCTGTTTGTCATTTTCTTGAAAGGCAAAGTTCTCGGCACATGTTCAAAGAAGTTTTCTTGACCCTAGTGGTTTTGGTTCCAGTTAAGAAGTAGCTGGGAAACGTACTAAATTACTGATAAAATGTCACACATCAAAATAAAAGATTGCAAATGTCACTAGCACAAACATGACTGGAGTTGAATTGTATAAGTTTAAATGATTTTGAGGGTAATGTGTATTATGTTTTCATTCTCATGCAACCTTTTACAGGCTCTGTGACTTTGCATTGGTCAAAAATGAGATAGATTGCCACTTAAGAGTGCAAAGAATAGAAATATACAACAAACAATGAAATAGGGACAAAAAAAGGGGGTTGGAGGGGAGTAAATTTTGAGCTGCATGTCATGTGCAACCATCAAAGTAAAAATGTTGCCTTCATTGAAATGAAAGAATAATGTTGCATATTTGGCTTGAAAACAAATTTTATCCTAGCTGTGCATATAATGCCCAAAAAAACTTATCCTATGGAATTACAAGAGTAAAGCATTTTTCTTACTCTACTTTAACCTAGTAAGAAGTGTAGCAACAGAACCCTACTGTTACTTTAACATCTATGTACCGTGTGACACATGTAGCAGCTCAAACAAGCAATGCTTATAAATGGCTCCTAAAACAATGAGAAGTAAAACAGGTATTATGACACTTATAAATGTTCATAAGCAGTATACTCATAGTTAGTATAGTCACATATATGCATGTGAGAATGTCTTACAAAACTCAGATCTCCATAAACTATTAAACCCAAGATAAGCATGATGCTAAATATATAGACCTTGAAAACATTAGAGGTGTTTTTGAATTTATATTTTAATAAAGTAAAGGTAAAACAACATACTTCTTTTGTCTTGACCTGTCCTTTTTTTAATATTGTCATTAACTTACATACCCTGGTTCCATCCCATTCAAAAGATGATTAGAAGACTACTTTAGAGATTTACAATGTCAATGGTAAAGCAAGAGAGTAAAAGGTTAAATTAATCATTTCTTCCATGGCTTAGCAGCATTTTCAGGTAGAATTATCATGTCATATGCCCCTGTAGCCTGGGATGAAGTCATGACTGTAAGAAGCTGACAATAACATTTACCAATCTTTGGCATAATCGAGTTTGTTGGCCCACCATGGTAACAATGACTTCAAAGACAAGATTATTGGCACATACACCCCACAGGTCGTCCTAGCGTTAAGTATATCCTATTACCTACCCATATATATACAAATACATATAGAAATACATATATATATATACACACACACACCCATACCCGTTTGGGGCGCCTATCGGGGACATGAACTTTTCCTCACGTAAATGGGGATATCCCCACTTAGCATATGATGTCCCCAGTGAGTGGTGTTTAGTCTTGCATGTCTCCCCGATTTACACCAGAAACAGGATTGTGTGTATAATTTTTTACATACATATACCCCTATACACAGGTAAAGATCCATAAAATAGGTAATTGGGGAAAAAGTTAGATCTACCTATAAAGTTGAGGGTGCATAACTGACACTCCAATTTGCATTATGTTAAAATGTCCAGAAACAGGGATATCCCTGTTTTTCGGCGTAACTCCGGTTGCAAGCTTGAAGTTCCTGTGCGTGTCCCTATTCGGTGCCCTAAACAAACCCCCCCCCCACACACACACTAAGACAAGGTATGACAGCTTGCCAATCACAGCATGAACTTTTCGCCTAAATACTTCATGAATTCTGGCCTTTTCTTCAATTTGTCTCTTTTTATTACCCAAGAACGTTCCAATGATCTTCCCTGACCTGTTAAGTAGTACGATGGTTTGTTTAAAACAAAAAATAGTCCATGTATAGGGGTAGGTCATAGTGTATACTTGACACTAGGACAACCTGTGATACACCTTATAATAAAAAATGATTTGTAGAATTTAAATATTTGCACCTTTCTTCACTATTTGGTATGATAGTATGCATCCAAGTAGCCTGTCACAAACTCTGAAACGATAGCTTGGTCAGGAATCTTGGCGGCCATTCCATAAATTGCAGCCTGTTAGAAAACCAGAGACATTGACATGAATAACGCAGTTTTGATATAAATGAATGTTGATTGGAGCAATTCCAAAATTTAGTTCTAAGTTGATTGGTTATTATAAAATCAGTTTCAATATTATTAGCAGTATTCAAAAGTTTGTTACATTCACAGAATGTACAGTATGTAATGATATCTACAGTAATTTTGGATTATTTCAAGATAAAGTATTTGCAACACAGGGGGGCTTTACGGTCCAACATTTTGGCCCTCCTCTGAAATGGGACTGGTACCCTATGGTGGATTTGGCCCTGTCGTTGTTGCTGTTCTACATCACGAGAACCAGAGTGAGGGACAGTGGTTTTCACACTAACCTTGGACAGTAAAATTCATTCAAACTTTTCTGTATGTTGTAAAGACTACTGCAAAAGCTTTGCCCCACACAATACCCTTTAAAGAGTGCTTGGCTTCAAAAACATTCACTAATACATGAAAATGACAGAAAAGACCCTGCATTCATTCTGGAAGGGCTGCCTTCTCAATTTAAAAAGTTACGTTAGTATTCATCTTGAGATGTTACAGATGATGTTTCTGATTTTGATCCCTTGTAGCCTCGTTTGAAGCCTAATTTGAACTTTTACAACGTTTGTGAAAATTTCAACATACTAAACTTTTCTATCATAAATATGAGATGCTTGTCAAGTTGGAGAGTGGATTATGAGATTGAACATTTTACCACCTACTGACTCCAGCAGTCCAACTCTTCTCAACACAACACTGTGCACTTGCACTCATAATCAGGAGGATATTTTAGTTGAGGATATCATGTTCATAAGGGAGGAATTCTCCTCACATTAAGACCCTTATAACCTCTTTTGAACTCTGATGTATTTTGTAACTCTGTTACCATTTAGTATCACATGAAACTGAGCCATCATCTGCATATCAGAGGTATAGAACCTGGAGAGAGATCAGTCCTTCAGATTTCATATATGTTACTCTCTACTGACACAAATTGACTTTTCATATCGACCAAAAACCAACGTGGTTCATGCGCTCACAGCCAAGAAAAGACTTGCTATCTGAGAACGCTGTATGTTATTCATCTGGAGATGTTGTGTTTCCACAAGCGGTCTCATTTTCAGAATTTGCCCCATTATAACCTCTTTTTGACCTGACCTGAACGACATGCAAGAAAGAGAACTGAACAGCCTCCTCATCTTGAGAGATTGCATTGCTACAGGTTGAGGTATCTGACACATACCATAAGCACTCCTAACACATGCTACCTATACACACATTCACCGTCAGCTGGACTTAATCGGTCTCTGACTCTCTGACAAGGATACCATATGTTTTTTTTTTTCCAGAAAAACCAACTGTCAGGGTCATGAATCTCACTTACCATTCCCTCTGATTTTGCAGATGGGTTTTTCATTATTTTTGCTGTTCCTTCTCGGACATCCCGAAGGAAATCATCTCGGGTGGATCCCTCAACAAACAAAGGAGTGATGGCAAGATTTAACCTGGGAAAAGAATTCACAGAAACTTTGCAAATGTTTGGAAATTATCTCACGCCTATGCATGCACAAGGTGGAAGGAGAAGATATTGCCCTAAAACAGCCAGAATTTTCAACTAAAGCTTGGGGTATAAGGTGTGAATGTGCTTGAAACAGTGAATGTGGTCCTTGAATCCACAAACTTAATTGATCCATCACTGGCAAATGTTTGACGAATTTTGCTGGTGACCTTAAATTTTAGGAAGGTAACTATCAAGCAAGTTCTCAGCACAGGCTTAGGAGAAATTTTTACGCCTTGTTTATGAACATAACCTAACAATAGGCCTCACCTACATGTACGGCACAGCTGGGTGCTTATCTGATAATCTGATACTTCTCCATATTTCCCTAAAAGTTTGTTGGATTGATTGGAAAGGTTGTTGAAATTACAAATTAGAACACCAATGGTACAGAAGCTGACACATCAACATCCTTAAGGTACCATTTGTATATCACTTAATCAAATCATAGGAACCACTGACTGAGATTCATTACACCAAACCATCAACATTGTACAAGAGAATCTGTAGACCTGTGATACACAATTTTCAGAATTAAATAACTTAGAGCCCCAACAGTGCAGAAGTTCCATCTTTGTCAAAAACTTAAATTTGTCCAAATTTTGACTACCAAACAACAATGCTCATATGTAACATCACTATTCACACCCAATGATCATGAACATTTTTTATTAAATTTTTTCATTAAGTTTTCTCCATGAATTTGGCTGTGGGTATCTGAATTAGCACTAAAGTGGAAAAGTGAATGGTCACAAGTTTTAAAACCAGTTTAAATCATTAACTACTCAAACATTAGTGGTCATTTGTGTACGAAACATAATGGGGACCCTCTGTGTTTGATCATCCATCTGCCACGAGAAACTTGACACATAATGACTGGTTTGTGAGGACTAACTGAAGTTTATGAAACAACTCAAAGCGCTCCTTTAATGTCCATATACTGGTCTACATAGCTGAGGGCATTATAGATTTTCAGTTAGTGCACTACTTTACACTGTCCCATTACTCAATTATCACCCATGATAGGGATATTCGAGATGTGCATGACAATTTAAAGGGGCACTTAAACAGTAGAAGGAAAAGTAGTTTTCAAAATTTCATAAAATGAACAATAGTGGCCAGTCCACATAGAACCACATAGAACCATAGACTATGAATTCATGAAAACCCTAAGATAAGAGTAGTATTATGACAAAACAGCAACATTGTACGAGACAACATGTAGGAGGAGAGGCACTTTGCACAATTTCCTAAAATGGACCATAGGATCCATGTGGGACCTCAGACTACAAGTTTTTTGTACACCCCACCTGAACTAGCAACCAAGGAACATTATGCCCAAGTTAAATATGAATCCATAAAGCATGTGCAAGAAGCAGCATTTCAAATAGAATCTCATATAATGGGCCATAGGGCTCACATGGGGTCTTGGACTAAAAATCCCTGAAGGTACCATTACCAGAGTATCATTGTGAAAAATTATCAACATTGTCAAAGAGTATCTGTAGGGGAAGCATTTTGTAGAATTTCATAAAATGGGCCAAACGTCCCACATGGGAACTTGAACCAGAAATTCCTGAACACCCCAAATGGTCCACCACCTGAGGAACATTGTGTGTAAGTGTCAGCCATGTAGAGAAGCATTCTGAACAATTGTGGACAGATAGAGAGGCAGGTAGACATATACATAAAGATAGAGAGATAGATTAGATTTTTAAAATTAGAAACATTAGACAGGCAGCAGATAGACAGACAGACAAACAGACAGACAGACTGATGCCACGTGACTGCAATAGCTCACACCAACATGCTGGTATGAGCTAAAAAGCCTTCAGAATTTATGGTTTCTATACATGAAGATTGTGACGTTTGCATCCACAAAGTATTCTAGCCAACATGATGACGATATTCCTGGGCCATGTTTCAGAGACTATAGACCAGCTGTGGAAGAGGGGAAAATGTTACATGCACTGGGAGAGAAAGTAGGCATGGTCTTGACTGATGTTATTGCTGCAGTTGCAAAGAGCCATCCTACTTTTTTTTTTTTAATAATGAATATCTGAACCAATTCATGCTAGATAGGTCCCTGAACAAATTGGCTCCAAAATTTTAATTAAACACAGCACACACATATGTGCCAATGGATAAAATCAGAAATTAGTGTTTTCTATACAGGAAGCCTGTAACATTTGTGAGGCCAATGTTGTTCAGTGTATTAAAGGAAACAATGTAAATGTGCCTAATATTCCTAAGGTCCACAAACAACTTAAAATACTGTTATGGTGGTTCTGTCAAGGCTCAAGCAGGGCAACCTGGTCATACATCTTCACTCATGGTGAGGTTGACTTTTTAATTCTGGAGATACAAACATGTTTCCCTTCACCACAAATGATTTTCAGAAATACTTGCATCTGCCTTTGTCACCATATTCACAGCAGATTGTAAGAAAGATCATGACTGACTGCAAGAAAAATCAAGTAGTTTTTCAAATATATTACACAGGGTGTGAATTTAAGGACTTTTTACTGGTAGTCCAAAGGGCAATCTGCTTGTCAACTTTTCATACAATTTGGTAGTCCTTCATCAATGTTGGTCGTCCTTCAAAACTCGGTATAAAAAACAAGTGTTGGTATAAATCTTACATGAACTGTATTTCTTTTATCTAGCCATTGGTCATGATCGTGACATCATGGTCATGGCAACATGGAAGGCACAGCAAATTTAATTATCACCAACAGAACCACTACGTAGTAGACCACTGCTCCTTGAAAAAATTAGTCCACTACCTTTTACAAGTTGCAGTACTATTACGTGCATGTGCGTAGCTCGCTCAGTCATGGCATTTCAGCCTACAACTTTGATTGGTGCAACAGGGATGTAGCCAGAGCAAAATTAGTGCCGGGCATTTGGATTGCCCCCCCTCATCCCTTGTGGGGTCCAGAGGAGCTCTGCAATTTTATGTTTTTTAGGAGCTGTAAACTGCTTCAAATTCATGCTTTTTTGCAAATAATTTCGACAGGTAAATAAGGTCCGTCGGAATTTAAAACATTCGATAACGATATATCAATTTGAAAATATTGAAATTTCGCGAAATGGTACATACACAATAAGGGGGGGAACATACGGGCCATAAACTTCAATGCTGCACAAGTTCAGTGACTAAATCAGTCACAAATGCGACACAAATATACCGGGATGCTATCATTTGTCAAGTGTCCATATAAGGGACCTAGAAATTCACTGACTGAGTCGCCACTCAGTAATAAATTCTAGGCTCAGGGTCTGGTTACTGTGTATTACATACAGCTTATTTAATTACATATAATCCTTGAAAACTGTTTTGTTTTCTGAAGACTTCGTCCAGAAATAAAAGCAAATCCACTGCCACTCACCGATTGTATACGCAAACAAAGTAACATGCACACTACGAGGGCTATAGGTAGGGCCATCGATTTTCCGCAGTAAAAAAAAAAACGGAAATTGAACTGAACGACGGAAATTCAGGGAATTGACCAATTTTGGCAGAAAAAAAAAAAGCTAAAATTAATGAAATATCAGTGTACATAGTTTACAGTCTTAAGTTTCTCGCATAAACTTTACAATCGATGTATCACAGAAACTATCGCAACACTTTGCAAGCATAAAACGAAAGGCGACCCAAGCTGCAGCTGGCTAAAACACCCGATTGAATCAACCGAACATTCCCCATGCGCTCTAGCACTGACTATGGTATGCCTCGCCCTCAATAACTTGAGGAGGGTAAGTTACTAACATTAATGCTACCGTTGCCTCAACAAAGCCGTCTTTCCACAAATCCAATCTTGAAGCTCAATATTTTCAGCCTCTGGGACTGAAAAACAGTAGAATACATTTGATTGCTTATTGAATAATGTGACTTCTTTAATTTACAAATAGTCGGCTGTTCTTTCACGGGCGATGAAACGTGCACGTAATCTCTGAGGTGGTTAGGCTATTCCTTATACATCTAACTACATTAGGATATAATTACTGTAAGTTTTCGGAAGGCATTGGGCAATCCTTTGTATTTTTTCAAATGAGACCTTTCTGTACATTTCAACTTGAAAGATGCATGTAATATAGTTTGGGTTACATGAAGTATGCAACATTTTGTGAATTATTCAAAATTTGAAGTAATATGGAATGATTTTTTTGATCGAACCCTCGTTACGCTGATGTTTTTTTTTTTTTCAGTTTTCATTTTAATGCTACACTGTGTATATGGATTCCGTGCGATTTTGTAAGCATGCCGAGCAATTCTCCCACGATCGAGTAACTTGCAATTGCCATTATGTTTGAAATGGAAATTCACAGAAATAAGAAAGTTGAAAACGGAAAAACACAGAAATTTCTACCATGAAACGAGGAAAATCGGGGGCCCTATATGGGAACCGGGGACCATTCAAAACAACTGCCGTATTGCATCATACGGTACTTCAGTCGCTCGAGACGAGCAAATCCCTGTGCTGTTTTAATGGGGAATTTTCAGCTGTTGTTCGCCGGGTTATAAGTGAACGAGCTGTCTATGCCCTGCCCCCATGATACCGATGTAGAATGATTGACAGGCGTGGAGTGTCTGGGAGGCCATATGATTGGTTTACCTTTTCCCACAATTTTTGAAAAGTTTTTAATGTATGCTAGTGGCAGACAAACCTTCCTTTCACAATTCGATGCAAGGCGTGCTATGGTCAGGACTGTAAATAAAACTCCACCTACCTTCACCATTTACAGAGATTGCATTGATGACATAAGCTAATAACGTTGGGTTCACTGTGTTAGACCCTAATAATTTGGTCGCCAGCAGGACGACAAGCAAACGTGTTCTGGTGCATTTCAGTGGTCCGACACAAATGTCAGTCGCCTTGGACGATCGGATGACCACTAAATTCGCACCCTGTTATATATTGAGATGATTTTCAACCTTGAAACTGCAGTAAACAAATGCCTGCCACCAGTTGAATGCCCTTGGGTGACTTTTAATACCAGCTCTTTTGTAATATTGCTCTTACACTGACTGTAATACCAGCTGGAGGTGATTTGATTATCACTCTAATTAAATTCAGTTCTGCAGGGTATCCTGTGGTGGGATATTTTTGAAAGATTTGTGACTGATTTCTCCGTCTGGTTGTAGCAGTGATATGTAAGGAAGTGCGTTTTTGCCATGCTCTTTCTCGTGCAGCCACGGCTTTAGAGTTTTGAAAAAAAAAGAAGCCCTAACTAACGTGACTTCAAAATGTATCTTACTGTGTTTTTATGAAGACAAGGATAATAAATAATTTGTGATTTTGGTCCATCTACGTACCCTGGAGGCATCTGCAGGACATACATATGCCAGCCTTTAGAGGTCAGTATATCACCAAGGCGATAGATGTCGAATACCTCAGAACCAAATGAAATGATATTCACTCCTGGTTCTCCGAATACTTGGATTCCACTGATATTGTGAAGGCTGAAATATAGCAAGAATAAAATAAAAGTTAAAACCGCTGCTTTCACAGAATAAGTACCAATGAACCTTATCACAAAATGAGGTGTATAAATTTGTCTAGTGTTTTCACTGGTTCTTTACATTGGCACCAAGAAATTGTGACTTGCACTCATCAGATTTCCAGGTATTCGACACAAAAAGACAGGCTGTTAACATTGATGTTTCGACAGCACCTCACTGCACTTGGCGTGGTGGGGTCTTACAAGTGTAACAGTACACTTGAACTTCTCATATGGGATCATTTGCCATATTATACTATTTCATTTTTGTTTCAAAACAAACCTGATATTTATTATGTCACAGTTTCATTAAATTAACATTTACAGTCTACCACAGAGAACATCCGATACTGACCTAAAGAAGTGTTGCTGTTCACTTTATGCAGGAACTGGACCCTTGAATCACTTGTTTTGTCTGCTAGCAGCAATCAACTTTCACTTCTTGAAATACCAATATTTACAAATTGCCAATCAACGCCTTGAATGTGCCAAACTACCACACCATCCCTCTCTACAGAAAGCTCTCCTGTGTTTAATACTGTGGTATTTATGAGTTATCCCATCTTGTTACTTCATCAAATGCACCATCCCTATCATGTATTAAGTACTCCCATTCTTGACAATGTTGAAAGTAGGGGTTATGACATCCCATTACTTTAACAGCTTTCTTCAAAATCACCCAATCCTTTTTTTCGTTTTAGAGATTGCCCTCAGAGAATTTTTAAAAAAGAGACAAACATGACCACCGTTGGTATGCCAACCATTCCCATGTGAAATAAACACCCACAATCCAGGAAAACAAAGTAACACTGTGAATGGAAAAGTTTTTAATTTAAAATATCCAAAAAATGAAAACACTTCCACTGCATGCTTCTGTGGATGAGTCATCAATGTATCAGAAAATTGTTGGATTATCAGGAAACGTGAATTAAGTAGTTCCAGTGAAATTATCATGTAGGTCCATTTCAATCTGCTCCAAAAGAATGACATGTGGTCCAATGACAGTCCCAACTTTGTGGTGTAAGGGCCATTGACTCTATCCCTGCCATGTAGAACTAAATCATGGTAAGTAGCAATTCTCTCTTAAAAATTAATGGACACTTTTAAAAGCCACAAAAGTAGACATGTGATACCTAGAATAATAACCTGGTCATTGTTCAAGCAATGCCTGCTGTGAATGTCATTAAATCTGTAAAAGAAATCTGTTCAATTTTAGCCAACTATCTGAGTTACTGTTGGCTTCAGATACATGGAAAAGTGGTATATTATTTGAGTATTACACCAAGCAGGAGCTGAATAACAGCATTCAAAGGCTTACTTCTTCTCAATATATTGTCTGCATTTGAGAACCTTCTCAGCTGTTTGTTTGTAACCCTCATATCCATTGTTCATCAAAGCTGCCCAACAGGTGGCCATGATAGCCCCAGAACGAGTACCTGCAAAGAGACAACCAATTAGAGAAACATGGAAATATACCAAAAAATTGTAAATTACTAAATCATACTTGGGCTTTGATGAATGGATTATAATCATCATAATTATAACATCTGTTTAATAATCTGACTAGATTAAATTTCATCCACTGCCTTGCAACCACTACTAGTAAGCCTGTTTGTTTGTTGATCTTTGTACCACCAAATCCTGCCCCCCCCCCCTTCTTCTTTCACACATTCCTCCATGTGTACCTGAAAAGATGTTTCCTGAGCTGCAGAATTTGGCAGCATTACAGTATTAACCAGGTATCTGATAATAGAGACCAACAGAATTAGGCATCTTGTCTTTTACTATAAAGTGGACACAAACTTGTTTATAGATGGAAGATCCTTGCAAAGTAATGTTGAAATAATTGTCTTTTAGTCTGTATAATTTATGGCGCTATCAGGCAAAATTAGAACTTTGACTGATCTGCTAAAATAGGATTTGAAAGTCTCTTGTAATGCTATTATCTGCACCTAAACATATTCAAGTATTTTATTTTCAATCAACCTCAGTGACTACTATAGTCACAGATCTTAAACAAGTAGGCAATCCACAGAGTTGCAGATCTCATTCCAATCATTTTGCTTACCCTTTCTCCCCAAGTACACTAACTTGTTTATTTCATCAGTGATTCAGATTGCTCCTTAATTGTACCAAGCTCTGAATATTCAAATTCCTTAATGATAGTACTGCAATACACAGAGTACGCATCGAACCGTACAAATACCTGCATGCACGTACACATGTGCCTAGATATCGAGCGTACGTCAAAAGCAATCCCAGAAAACATGTGAGCCACCAGAGTATTCCTCATATCCGCATGCCCCACCACAGCGGATACTTTGAGTGCTGTGAAAGGCACATTTTGCGTACCTTAATACTTACTTCACAATGCGTAAGAATCTCATGTTCTTGCACAATTGTGCAGTCCATCTAAATATGTATACGTTGTAAGTATATACTAAGTGAAGGTATTATCAACGCACGGGAAATGACATTGCTACCAGACATAAACACTCAGACGATGACTGCTTCTATAGGTTGAAATAAAATGTCACATTCGTGGAAACGCAAACATGTAAAGTTATGTTGACACCATTTACTACCACCACCTAACACTGTATCACGCATTACACTAATCATAATGTCTTTGCCTTTGACCTGTGACATCTTCAGTCGGGCGGACACTATATTTCACACCCAGACACCCACCCACCCAGATTGAAGTTCATCCCACTTATCGTCTAGGAAACGTCATACTTTTTTTCAGAGCATTTTTGTTGTTTTGACCTTTAACCATGTGACCTTTGACCTCGTGATGTGATCAATATTTTTAAAAAGTTCTTTGCATTGTGTTCTTTCCATAAATATTAGTTTTATAACTCTAGGATATTCACACAATGAAATAATGCTATAAATATGTTTTACAATTTTCATGACTGTAACCTTTGATGTCATGTCAGTCTGGCAGACACTATGCAACATACCAGGGCACCTATCCACCAAGTTTAAAGTTTATCTGACTTACCATCTACGAGGAGATCATAACACACTTTTGGAACATTTTTTGCTGATTTGACCTTTAATCATGTGACCTTTGACCTAGTGGTGTCATCAATATTTTAAAAAAAATGCTTGTATTGTCTACTTCCTTTATATGGTAATTTAATAAGTCTAGGATAGTCACACACTGAGAAAATGCGAAAAATGTGTTTTCGTTTGGTGACCTTTGACCTATGATGTCATCACCTAGGCGGACACTATATGACATTTCCCCGGTACCTACCCACCAAGTTGGAAGTTTATCTGATTTACAGTCTAGAAGGAGATCGTGACACACTTTTACAGCATTTTTACCAATTTGATCTTTAATCACGTGACCTTTGACTTGGTGACATCATCAATATTTTTAATAAATTTCTCCTATTGTCTACTTTCCATATGGTAATTTTGTAATTCTAGGATATTCACACAAAGATAATGCCAAAAAAGTTTTTTTTTTAGTTTTCATGACCTGTGACCTTTGGCCTATGACATCATCGCTTGGGCGGACACTACATCTCATACCTGAGCACCGTCAAACCAAGTTGGAGGTTCATCCAACTTACCATCTAGGATGAGATCATGACACAAGTTCCGTTGTACACACACACATATACACTCACAAAAACATCTGGACCCCCTTCTCACCCCCTAACCCAGTGGGTAATCCTGATCCATGTCATTTGTATACCATGAGGTACACCCACATAAGGTCTACTGGCCCACCAAGTTTCAGGTGAATAGTACAAGGAGTGTAAGGTGGGTTACAATTTAAGTGTCATTTTTGGTGACTTTAACTCCTCAAGTAAGTACAATATCTCCTCCCTGTATACTACAGATAGGGATGAGATAAATATGTTGAGTAGCTCTTTTCATCTCATTCTACTAAGAGTGATCTGTCCACTGGTTACTATCTGAATTTATACCTGTAAAGCGTAACATTCTGAGATGGTGACAGTACAAGGGGGACATCTTACTTCTTCTTACCTTAAATATCTAATGAAAGTTAATATTACATGTTTTAACACGATGTTTAGTACTTCTATTTACATGTTTTCCCTTGATCTACTTTCATGCTCAAATGTTCAACAAATTCGCGGTCTACTTCTTCACGGGTATGTAAATGTGTGACATATTTTTACATACATTTTAATAACAGTTTTAAGTCATGTGGCTTTATAGAGCATACTCAATTCTGTCACTACACGGACACTACTTTTTCTATGTTTCAACCACTGAGGTTGAAACTTCAAAACGTAAAACAAATTCTTACCAGCCATGGTCGAGGAAGCGTAAATCCCTCCACTCCAGTCGGTGTATGTGAAGTACTGACCCTCACGATACTTTGGATGAGAGTACAGCAGAGTTGATGATCCCTTTGGAGCTTTGCCATACTTCAGAAAATAAAGAAATAGGCACAAGTCAAAAAGTCAAATTTATGACTGCTATAGTAATCTGTTTTAAATTCAAATTATTTTTAACGGCAGAATATGCCATTATAGTGCAAAATGTGTTCATGTATGGCAGACACATAGATTGCAAAAAAATCTTACTGATACTCTTCTAACCCACAAAGCAATCAGGTAAAAGTTTTGACTGCACACTTTACAACTACCTATACACGAGTACAAGCTGTTGGAAAAGAACTCTACATCCAAATTCTACACTGTCATATTAAGGATCAATTTATGGTGTAACAGACTTAAAGAGAATCCCACCTCAGAGGACAGATGGAAAAGATCTGACTTTTGTGAAAGAATACTCATTTGCAGGTCCAAAACTCTAATATGTATTATATTTCAACTAACACTGCAGGGAAAATGCTCTGCCAAGGGGAGCAGTATCAGTTCAGATTGAGCCCCGCTCAACAAACTGAACAATAGACGATAAGTTAAAAAATATCTTGTGCATGAAAATAACAATTTAGGTCACAATTCAATTTAACCTTGAAAACATAGTATTTGTTTCAATATTGTCCAAAGTGGCTAGAATTCAGGGCTGTGAAAGTAGTTAATATCAGTTTGCCAGCCACATCCTGAAAATAGCCTCCATATGTTCTTAGATCTTGTTAGTAATAAGTCAACACACTGTGAGTTTTGCAAAGTACCACGTGATTCAAACAAAAGGGCTCCTACGTTGCATGCATATTCCATGATGGTGTAAAGGGAAGTCCAGCATGATGTGAGTAATAGGTGCACCTTCATGTTAAGTATAGGTAAATAGAGCCATTAACCTTAATTGGACTTCTTCATGTGCTCGCTCAATTGGCAGATGGCATTTTGCACAGATACACGTAATTAGGTCTACCACCCCTCTCTGTTTCCGATGCCTCGATCCAGGTTGATCCTTCATTTACCAATGGATTACCTTTGCTGCTAATTTTTTTCTTAGAAGGTCGGTATACAAGGTACATAACTAGCGCACCATTGGTGCAGAGGCTCATACCTCAACATCCTGAAGGTACCACTTATGTATCATTATGTCAAATCATAGGTACCACTGAGTATCATTATACCAAATCATCAACATTGTACAAGAGATTCTGTAGGACTAAACAATTTTCAAAATTTCATAAACTGGTGCTCCAACAGTGCAGAAGTTCAATAAATTAATGTCAATAAATTAAAGTTGTGAAAATTTTAATGGATACTACCAAATAACAATGTTTATAATCAGCATCACTATTCACATCCAATAATTATGAAAACTGTCAATTTTTACTAAGTTTTCTTATTGGTTTGTACTGGCTGTGTGTATATGAATTGGTACTAATGCGGAAAAGTGAATGGTCACGAGTTTTCCATAACAAATTTAAATCATTAGCTACTCCCTCATTAGTGGTCATTCACTGTACATGTGACTCATAATGGGCCCCTCTTAGTTGAACATTGATCAGTCACTAGACTCTTGACATAAAAGTGATATGTTTGTGAAGATAAACTAAAGTGCAAGAAACAACTCAAAGTGCCCTTTTAAGTCCATACACTGGTCAACATACCTGAGGGCAATACAGAGTTTCAGTCAGCATTCCAAGTGACACTGTCCAATTACTCAGTTATCATTCATGCATGATAGGGATATTTGAGATGTGTATGACAGTTTAAAGAGGCACTTTAATGGGAGAAGGTGAAGCAATTTGCAGAAGTCCATAAAATGGGCCATACGGTCCGCATGGAGCCATAGACTACAAATTCATGAACAGCTAAGATAACCACTAGCAGAGTATGATTATGACAAACCATCAACATTGCACAAGAGAATACGTCGGAGAAGAACAACTTTGTAGAATTCCCTAAAATAGACCATAGGGTCCACATGGGACCTTAAACTGAAACTTTTTGTATGCCCACATGAACTACCACCCAAGGATTATTGTGTAAAAGTAAAAATGTAAATCCATGGATGTATGTGTGAGAAGCAACACTTCAAACAGAATTTCACATAATGGGCCATTAGGCCCACATGGGGTCTTGGACCACCAATTCCTGAACACCCTGAAGGAACCAATAACTGAGCATCATTGTGAGAAACCATCAGCATTGTGCAATATAATCTGTGGGAGGAGAAGCATTTTGTAGAATTTCATAAAATAGGCCAAAGGGTCCACTGGGACCTTGGACCAAAAATTCCTGAACACCCTAAATGGTCCACCACCTATGGAACATTGTGTCCAAGTTCCAGACAAATCCATGAAAGCATGACGGAGCAGGAGCATTTTGAACAATTGTGAACAGATAGATAATGACGCTGCACCATTGCAATAGCTAACACCAGCTAGCTGGTATGAGCTTAAAAAACAATTTTCGCATTGCAACATGCAACCCATTAAAGCCTGATTGAGATTCATTTTTATGTAAGCTTTGCAATCATTGCAAATCAGTAACATCTCTGATCCCAACTGGAAAGTTCTTCAAATTTTAAGACAAATTCACAACTTTGCTTGCAACAACACACTTGAGTCAAATTTTCAACTTATTGAACACCACAATGTTTGTTTAACATCTGGCAATAGAATGGGTTGACTGTTAACCAATTTAAACAATGACTAGCAAAAACTGTTCACCAATTTGTTCATACTATTCTGTTCCTTGGAATAAATGGCGAATGTCTGTCATGTTGCTTACAGTAAGTTCCACATGTTTAGTAAGACTGAATGGCCACCCCTCTCACTATCTGCTCTCTCTACATAAACGCTCCTCCAGTACGATCTCCGGCACGTAGATTTGCTCCCGTACATACCTTGTGTGTATCTGCTGATATACTGGTAACTCCATCTACCGAAAAGTCACATGGTTGAAGGTTGAATTCCTTCCCAGCGAATGGAGTAATGAAGCCGCCCATGCACTGATCAACATGGACAGGAACGTTATGTTTCTTTCCGAGCTGGATGAAAGATCAGTAAAAGTTATCATCACAGGCCCAATTCATGGAAGGTTTATTTTTAACTGCGCAATGTATAAAGAAGACCAATTATGACATTTGAGAATTTCAAATGACCTCAAATCTGAGCACACATTTTTGATAAAAATGTGTTTCACTTACAAGACATGAGAGGACAAGACCAGTCCATGTTTACAATGATGCTAATTAGTAGGACCGTTACATTAGCTACAGTTGGTTCAAGGTTGCCGAATGTCGACTAATCGCTTCTTGGGATGAACTATGAGCACATTGTGGTCTTAATTCAGACAGTGAATAAATCTGGCAGTAATTAACAGGACAATGCTGATTGAATGAAACACGGCAGAGGCTGCATCTACATTACACTGAATGATCACTATAGCCCTATATACAAATAAGGTGCACATGCAAAATTGTATAGAAACACTAGCACACTGAACTAATGAACAAAAGTAGAGAAAAGAGCTTACCGGATGCCATATTTGTTGGCAATGATAAATTACATTAACTTATACCCACAGAGAGAATATGTCTATGGGAATTTCAAAAGGCAGCTCGTCTATGGATACCACAAAAACATTAACAAACAACTAACTATATCCTAAATACAGTAGTGCAATTGATAGTTATGTAATAGCTTGCAACACTAGAGTAACATTATCAGGCAGTTTCAATGCAAATCCCAAAAGACTATTTTGTGAAATCAAAAGAAATCAACCAAATTTTTAGGTTTGAGTTATTTTCAACAATGCAAGTGATGACATGCATTAGATGAATGCAATCTACTCTCCCCTTCCTTGCAACTCGACTTTGAATGAACATTCGACAAAACTATCCTGTACTAGGCTGTCGAAAAACACTTAATGAGAAATCATTTTCAACAAGATGTAGGATATATTGCAGGATGTCACCACTATATAGGCACTCACAGCTGCCTCAGGCGCACACACCCAATGCAATGTAATTTACTTGCTTTGCTGTACAAAGTACCCGGATGACTAATATAGACAATTATTACAACCATTTATAAAATTTTAATACATTAACACTTATTCATGTAAATATGCACATATCTGTGATCTGTTACCACGGTAAAATCATTTGCGGGCCAACAAATTTTTTATAAGACAAACTTTCACAATGATAGACAAACCTTTGCAATTTCCTGAATAGGGTCACAGGCTCCATGAGGAAAGGAAGGCATGGATCCAACTAACATTGCTGTATTCTTATTAATAAGCTTCTTCATTTTCTACGTTCAAAGAGAAGAAGACAGCTTGAAAAATACTGCAGAAACAACAACTATGAGATTTCAACTCACTTCATCTCTATCTGCAATAAAGGCTACATAAAATGCAACATAATATTCAACTTTCATGTCCTAATATTTCCATATGTTGCTTACAGTGGCATGAGACACCAATATCCTCAGTTTACTACAATTTAGGAATGCTAACGTTATAGACTATAATGAACCCCTATTGTTACAGGCAAAAAGTGAAATCGTAACCCTAAGGGTGTCAATCTTTACACAGATAAGTTTACTTTGACCGCTGTTGAGATTGAGCATTACTAGATGTACAATAAATATGGATGTACACATGTAAAGGACTAATTGATATAAATCAGTCAAGACTTCAAACCACTCTATCACTCTCATATATTGCTGTTTACTTCATCTTTATTGTCCTTTCACACCGTGAGCAAGCGATGAGTCTGGAGCACGTTTTAAATGACTTATTAAAAGTCACTGTCAAAGGCACACAGCTTTCATACTGCATGCGAGCAAAGCAAAGTCTCTTGAGCGGTTTGCTAGCATCCTACTCGGCCTAATGTGGGCTGATTTAATTTTCTTGCAGCACTCAGCGAACAGGCTTCACGGCAGCTCTTCCATGTACCTTTCTGCATGACAATGTGAAAAAGTACATGCAATGCTCCATTTCTTTGCTTGTGTTTGCTGCTAAAATAAAAGACCACTGAACCCCCGATCACTCAAGCACTGGATGCTCATAATGCCAACGCTTGACACGCTTTCGGCGTGAAACCACCTTGAGACTGAAATGAAATCATCCTTCAAATAACCAGTCGGTCGGTCGGTCGGTCGGTCGGTCGGTCGGTCGGTCGGTCGGTCGGTCGGTCGGTCGGTCGGTCGGTCGGTCGGTCGGTCGGTCGGTCGGTCGGTCGGTCGGTCGGTCAGTAAGTCAAAACAATTCTCTCCAATAAATTTGCACACAGTGTTGCTCTCTGTAATTCAGTGACTACTGTAGTTTTTGTTAAATTTAATCCATTGGTATGGATGAGGATCAATTTTAAAGTTAGATAATTTGTAACAGTTGCAATCAAAGTGGAAACTAATGCCCTTACCTTTAGATCAACTCGGAAGGTCTTCTTTTCAAGAGGTACCTTCACAACTTTCATTTTAAAATACTTGCCAGACTTGACAAAGGCAGCATGGGCACTCTCTGGCATGAGACTAAAAAAAAAATTAGAAAATAATTGATAAAGAAAGAAATATATTAAGCAGAGCCAACCATCTTCAAAGTCCTGTCTTGTGAGTTTCTCTGCTGAATGATTAGCCATGTGACCAATCTAAAATCATGACTTTTTCTACAGAAGAGTATCATACAGTATACCTAAACAACTAGTCTTTGAACATAGGTTTCTTCAAAGTGATATTAAGCCTTTATTCTATTACACATAATTTAAGTCTCTTGCCATTGAACAGTAAACAGTAAACAACACATGACTTTTAGACTGTTTTATTATGATATTGGACCTCCCGTAGAATTTTTCAGATTCTCCGGGTGGTGGACACCCATGACCTCAAAATAATCTATCAATGTCAGTGTTCATTGTTTCTTGGCTTTCATAAAGTCGGGCTGATGAGGTTAAGAAGTAACATCTTGAGGATGAAGTGTTTCTCACTAAACCATTGCAACTTTCATCAAACAGTGACACACCTTTAATTACACTGAAAGATTACGATCAAACTTGTGATTATTACCAATCAAATGATTTCATATTAACATCTCAAGCGTCCATAAAAGTGTTCTGAAAGTTGATCACACTGGTTACAGACTGTAGTAAGTTTTACAAATTCCAAGATTGTCAACCCCAAAGGGGTTTCCTGGTAGGTGCTATATGAAGAAACCACTGATCACTCACTACATTAAGATGTGTCAGAAGCAGCAACACAACCAGCTGGCAATCACACCATCACATTCCATGACCATCAAGCACAAGTAACTCACGCCATCACATACCATCAACGTCAACTGCAAGATCCGCTACAGTATACCATTGACCATTTTGGTCATTCCACCGAGCTCCATTCACCATGCATCAAATATGCCAGCAGTTACATTTACTAGACAGCAGTAAACCTGCCATATAATTAGCTCACAATAGTTTACTTGTCATGCATGGTTACTCTGCTTTCAGAGCAGTAATGTTGAAGACAAACCCTACCTATAACTCTGACTGCGTTCACAGTCTCTGTGTGGACAATCAACCCATAATGAGAAATTAACCATGCAGTCCTATCATCTAACAGTTACCAATTACTTGCAGGAAATTGCTTTTTGCTCACATCTCTGGTTTAGATATTCCTCTCTTGTACGCTAATTCTCTGTACGACTTGCAAGCTAGTAAAATACTCTCTGAACCGCACGAAGTGACCTGTAGATATTAAAATAAATAAAACAATCTATTTCTATAATTACAGCTATAGTTTGCCAGTGATTACTTGCAAAGGAAACTTAAAATCGACAACTTAGCCTGCCATGGGTCAACGTGTGTGGACATAACTTTTCTCTCTCTATGAGTGGAAACCATACCTCAATAGTTTGTTCTGTGTAGAAGTTATGCATGTTTAAAAAAAAGTATCTAGATCCCAGCAGAACATAGTATTATGGGCTAGTTGTGATGTTATACAGACACAACTATATCTTGCATATTTCTTTACAATCTTGGCCATCCTGGAAGAGACATAATAGTAGTTTAAGAGATATGACCTTGATTTCCACAACATTAAAGTGAATCTACAATAAATGTAATGTTTCACATTTCAAGATCAAACAAGCACTTCAATTTCAGAGAAAAACAAAGTCTTCTTGCAGCAATTTGACAGAGTAACATGGCATTTTGTAATGCAATTGATGCAAGTGCATAATGCAAATGCAAATCTTTCTTGACCAAAGTATTCTTTCTTCAAACAATGTCATCTTGAGTTACAAACAAGATCTTCGTGTGTAGTCTGAAACGCCTGCATTGAGCATTTCACTTCAGAACAGCTCCATCTGTCAAGGGAATGTTTAACAGCATAGCATATACCCTGGTACAAGCATTTCTATCGGCATTAATATGTGGTGAAAGAAAGGTTCAAACCATGTGCAGGTATCCGTAACCACCATTAACTTATCAATGACAAATAGCAGGATACATACCACTCCACAAGCATCCTTGCCACCTTTGAACATGTTACACACCATCGCCACAATTTCTGCTTCCATTTTCCTTGGTCCTGGAAAAACATCTGGTTGTAAAAGGTTGGCACCAACAAACAAACTGAAGACCTTCGACGAGAAGAGAGGCAATGAAGGTTGTAAATAAGCAGCTGAACACATAACGAGTAATACATGTATAGTTATTGTAATACACTGTCCGCAATACTGTGGGCTGCAGCTAGTAGTCAAAACATCTCACTTAAATGAATTATCTCTAAAAGGTGGAGTTAAATGATGTAAAGTGGAATTAATTTCCACGAACCCCCCTCACATTCACCCCTACATACACAAGAATAATAAGAATATTTTAAAAGATGTCCAAGCACACCTAAAGTGAAAGAAAAGACCTTCATCTTACCCAGATAAGCCAGTCAGAAAGTTACATTTTAGTGTGAATTGAACACCACTTGTTTTTCACTATTTAATATTTGACTTACCTAGACAACAGCAGTGATACCCTAAAAAACAGCTACATACAAAACTTGAACTTCAACCAACATTTTGTTCAAGTATGCTGCTCAATAATGAGCACTTTTTTCCTGAATTTCACCAGCTCTTTGCAGTATATTTCAATTTTGCAATTTGAATCCAGGTGACCATCATATGGCCTTTGAACTCCACCTCAAACTCTACACTGTTTGTCATCAATGACATCCAAACAAAAATAAGCACATGATCTCTACAAACTTTCCTGCTCTAATTTTGGTGTCTGGGCAGTACCAACAAGTAAACACTAGTTGACTTCGAACAAACATTGATTTGGAAAAAAACAAAATGTTGGTAAGTCAATTCTTGATGCGGTACACCTGCATATCGAATATAACATATCTGCTAGCTTCCATGTTTTAGATACCATTATGTATTGAAGAAACAAACAGCTATATTCAATTGAATGAATCAACACATTGACATATTCACCTAAGCATGATTGCACGTAGCGTTTGCAATATCCAGTTGAAAGAATGCAACAAAGTAACTTTTAGGTCAAGGCTGAATTGTTTTCAAGCAACCACTGCAAGTGGAGGTATACAGCAGAGTCATTTCCACATATTCTTGTACATCAACTTACCTCCGACATTAGCCGGTCATTCTCTTCACCCGAGGCATAAATTGCTCCTGAGCATCGTCCATTTTCCCAGTGAGATGTTTCTGTGGTCAACATATGATAAGTTCATTAATTCCATACTATGAGCTAGAGTCCATGTTAAGGAATTCAACATGGGAGGAAAATCCCTCTCTAAAAAATCATTGAAATGGATTTTCAAAATCAGGGAGGAACTTGTCAGGTGTTAAAGATTCTATTGCCATTTATTGCGTGCATTTATAAATGTAAACACCACCTCAGCTGTGGAAAAGTGTGCATACGATTTATCATTATGCCGGATTCAGGAGGCAGGCAATCCCACGATCGACTTAGCGTAAACACAGTAATGAGCTTCAAGACTAAGAATTTGCTTCTATGCACCTCCCCTATGCTTCCCAAGTAGGCTGACAAAGCAATTACGATATATGTATTTTCCCATAAGTATGCATTGCTAAAACCAAAGATGTGACCTGGTCATTTATTTCAGTTTCATGATGAAAATTTACACAGACATTGAAAAAAAGATGCTTCACTTAACCTGTCACCGCCAAATTCTATTTAATGCCAGTTTGTAATTAGTGACCGTCTGGTATACACAATGGCAATTTATAGAACTCTGCAAGTAAGAATGCAGTCACTAATATACATCATTCTCGGCACTCATGACTGATGTTCCCTTTACATTTACCACAGGCGCTGGTTCTGGAAAATTATGATACGGCTGAAAAATTCTAGTTGCAGCAACAGTCGTAAGGCTGTTGGTGTTTAAGGAGTATACTTTAGGGGTTAGGATTGCATTAGGGTTACATCAGGATCAACAACCGTGCAGTGGTGTGTAGAGCAAGGACACACTTAACAAGTCTGCCATGCCGATAATGCTCACCTAAATAAAAGGAACATTTTGGATGCATTCTCATACATACCCAATGATTTGTAATCTTTCTTGACAATCTGAAGGAGCTGATCAGCCTTCACTCCTTTCTGCGGTAACTTTGTAAGATATTTCTGGCCTTTCTTCAGTGGAAACATGTTCCTACTGATCTCTGATTTAGTTGAGTCTAACTCTTCCTGAATCTGCATATGAAAAAATATGAGGCAGAGGGAAAGATTACAAATTAAAGCAAAATTAAAAACGTCAGTTATCATTAAAACATACAGGGGGAGCTTTTTATGACCCATTTTGAAACAACTGAAACACTTTGTACAAGTGGGATATATGTAGACAAGTATGTACAATAAAATCTATTAAGGCAAGCGATTATTTCTTCCAGAGAGTTATCTTTTCATTATTTCATTAGCTTGAGGCCCTTTTGAAGACTGCCATTTTTGAGCCATCCTATTCAACGATCAATTTTCAGGTTTGATGTTTCTATGACCTCAAGTCAACTTTGACCTTAATGCAAATTAGTTGAAGATATTATTGTATCAGCACAACCAAGACGAATATCACACAATGAGATAAATGTTAAATGAATTTGTACTTCTTGAATGTCATGTCAAACACTTTCAATTTCAAACCTTCACCATCAAGTGGTGTTTGCGACCTCACCAGAAACTATTAACAGATCATAAAACACCACAAGAATCAGTGTGGAGTTGCAGAAACCTTCTGGTTTTAAGAGTTACAGTCTTACAAACAGGTTTAACATAAACTCATCATTGGCACAGAGTACACATAATGCTGCTCACACATGATCATCAAGAATGATAGCCTTTGTATCCTGGGATGCATTGTTTAATTTGGACTACAACTGCATCTTAAAAACAATAATTTTAAGCAATGAAAACTTTTTGGCAGGGGCCTATCAAGAAAGACATTCTATTCCTGCATGTTACGCTTTTTTCAAGACAGTTTTGCTTCTTTTTCTCCTGTTGCTTAAATAAGGTTTACTGGCTTTTGACTCTTTCGAAGTTAGTAAATGCACAAGGAGAATTGATCCCTTGTATACTCTGAAGATGTCCCTGGCAAGCATGCATGCATGCATACTAACGAGAGCAGATGTTAATTAACTTATTGAAAGTCTCTTTTCCAGCAGTGAGAAGCCCCCCCCCCAAGTCATAATAATAGTCATGACAAGATTGTACACATCTCCCCCATGGGTTCTTCGACTGTGAAGTAGGGCATTTTTAAAATGAGGAATTAGCATAAGAAAATGCAGGATGATAAAGAATTTAAAATACTGCAGGATGATACATGACAGTCATGTTTGCAGGTCATCAGTGACCAACTATGTGGAAGAAAGCCTGAAAGTCACTTCTGACTTTATAATCCACGGTCCCTCTCATGTCTGTGCCTGTCTATGCAAGTGGCTCCCTAAATTTTCCTCTTGGGAGACAAAAAATGCTGGAAAATATTAGGCCTGGTGTAGGCTACATTAGAATTAACAGCAGCTGAAAATTCTTTCAAATGGTTTTTATGGCCATAGGATTCGAGGGGGGGGGGGGGGGAAATGTTCATTGAGATGGATGTAATCAATAGCTCTCTATCTCCATCTCAGGCTTATGAGGGTAACAGTCAATTACAGTACATGATTTATGTGTCCATTGACCAACACATGAGCACAGGGACTGCATGACCTTCACTGAGGTAGAACACATATAAGATCAACCAATAAAGTGGAGACCCTTGTGACAAAGTGTATCAAAGGAGGTCAATCTCTATGGCAGGCAACCAAGATCAGATCACAGGAAATCGACCTATAATGATTTAAATCGATGCTTTTGGCATACAATCCACAAAATCCGATTAAAAATGATGTTTTTAGATATTGAATCAACATTTATAGCACTGATATCGACACCTTTCGATTTAAATCGACACATACCAATCAAAATCAACACCTTTGGCCCTGAAATTAACATATAACAATTGAAATTGACCCTTTTAGGGCTGAAATCAGTACATGCCAGTTTACTGTAACTTGATGCTTTAATTTAGAGTGACTTTGACATCTACCAATTCAAATAGATGCTTTCAGTGCTGTAATCAACACTTACCGGTTTAAATCAACATATACCACTCTAATTAACACTTTCAGCTGACGTTGACCCATACTGATTCACAGTACTTCATTGACATGATGAAAGGAGTCAAATTCATGGATGACTGACAGCTCTGCAGTTTGCAGTACCTATGCAACTCGAGTAGGCTGGGCCTAAGTTGTGAATCGCCTCAGTTTATTGGGTCTAACCCTAACCATCAGTATCACCACATCCTGACAAAGGTATATACCCTATGCCTAGGCGAGACTAGCTTCCTCAGTGAGGCCTTGCCTAGTTACAACCTTTCTGGGCGGTGTGAGTTAATAGATTCATCATGCTCTTTTTGTATTTTCGTAAGAAAAAGAAGTAAATTAAATTACCATCACAGCTAAGAAAGATTGCATGACTGATAATCTTTTCCATACCCATCTCCTGAAGTGGTGTGCGAGTGTGTAACTAATTAAGTTAACTTTACACTTCTGAAGGTGTTCACTAGACTGTTGCTGGATTCCTGCACATTTAATTATTGCTCTGAGTCAGCTCCCTTCACTAAGTACAACTCCAAAGTTAACCATGGGGGGGGTCTTCCTTTTAGTAATGTGGTCCCTCAAGCATGAATGATATATTGTAATCTGCATAGCTGTCAATCACTCTCAAAATCGACCTTTTGACCATGGATGCTAGTGAGGTAAATCGGTATGTGTCAATTTCAGCACTAAGAGCATCAATTTAAGCCTAAAAGCACTGATTTAAATTGGTAGATGTCCGTTTCACGCTAAAAAGCATCGATTTAAATTGGTATATGACAATTGAAATTGGCATGTGTCGATTTCAGCTATACAAGAATTGAAGGTATGTGTTGATTGCAGAACTAAAAGCATCAATTTAAATAGGTATCTGTCCATTTCAGCACTAAGAGTGTCAACACAAATTGGTAAGTGTCGATTTAAACTGGGAGGTGTCGATTTAAGTGCTAAGAACATCGATTTAGGGGCTAAAAGCATCAATTTCACCCTAAAAGCATCAATTTCATGCTGAAAGCATCGCTTCAAAACGGTATGTGTCGATTTCTTGTGATCTGATACTGATTGTTCGCCACACAATCCCGACCAGTTACATACAACATCCAATCAGGTCTGACATATGCGCCCAAAACTCCTAGAGTAAGGAGAACCCCCATGTTACGAATTACTGAGGCTGTACAGTACATTCCAACTCCATTTGATACTCCAAGTACATTTACATCCAGGTACCTCAACGATATATGGCAGTAAAACGTAGGGCTTACCCACAAGAAACTATATAACAAGAATATCAAACAGGAGATCATGTTTTTTCCTGGGGCTTATCAGTTGTGTGAGATAATTGTTTTTATCCAAGCGAGATTATTGTACACAGTTCTGATCAAACGATGATAAGTTGCTACTATAATTAACTCACTGATTGTTTACAGAAGGTCTAAACAAATCAAAGTCTAAATTTCAATCACATAGGTGCCAACTGTGCAGTATATGGAGTTTCAAACGGTATAAATGATTTTACGATCTGAGACTTTTCTGCAGATTTCAATACACAATTTGCTGATCTCATGTCATTAAAATAGATGAATATGACTTTGCAGTCACTGTGAAACCTTAGTGCATGAACTCAACAACTCAGTACATCTCACTACTGTACATGGAAGTTTGATTTATGAAAGAGGGTCTGGGAAAAAAAGGGTCCAGTTCCATTTGCATTTACTTTACTACAGTTAAGCCTCAAACTGAGGCAAATTTGAATGCCATTGGCAAAAAGAGGTGTTGTCCCATGTGATTCCTCTAATGTACATATAAAAAGTCCAACAATTTTGAGGGGTAAATGTGGGTGAAAAGCACGTTCAAAAACAACTGTCATGATGTAGAATGAAACAGCTGTACTCATTACGATTTTGAAGGATAACATTTTCAATTTGATTTGACGAATGAAACTGGATATTTGTATTCCTACTATACTAAAAGGCTATGAAGGCACATCTGAACATGTAAAAAGCTTTTGAACTGTCCTCAAGTCCACAATATGTAGTTTTTGTTCCTTCTTCATGTTTGGTGGTTCAGTACATCTTTATACAAACGCAGGCCACAACTTTAAGAACTAAGGCAACTTTTGACGAGAGCATGTGTGGGTGCACTTCCAACACCATCACTCACACAACCATCCTGAACTTTCTCTCCCAACTGACCTGTTTTTTTCTTTTCTTACCTTAGCACCAATTATTGGCAGACTCCTTACAAACTTAAAGAATGACTCCTTCAATGATGTAAACACGTCTGCGGGTAGAATACAAAACAACTTGGTTACAACTAAATTTGACAAAATTCTTACATGGTGACAGCAATGTAATGACCAAATGTCTCATACAAAACATGCATACTGTACCATGTAATAGAGAGTGCATGAGTATCAAGGCCGAAACTTATCTAGGTATTGTACACTTCTAGAAGTTCAATTGAAATCAAATGCTACAGTCTATGTGAGCAACCTGCGCAAGTCCCAAAACTTTTAAATGCTCCAAAGAATGTTTTGTCTAAAAAGCGATTTTGTCATAATATTAACCAGTTGACTGCGGAATTAAATATCGCGCAGCTTACATCCTAATGCGGAATAAATTGACACAAAAATCATGTCTTTTTTGTAAAGTTCAACTGACAGGTTGTGTGACATTCTTCTAGAAAAGAGCACCCTTCATTCAGAAGTTGCAACATGAAACCCTGAGTGACAATTCCTTGGGGTTTTCTTTGTATCTTTTGAAGTTTGAAGTTTATTTTCTACAACCATTGTAACATAATATAACATAATATAAAGTACATAGATGACATTCCAATTGGTACAGAAATTCATGATAAAATAGCATAAAGAAGGAATGACAAGGTATTCATAGCTTAACAAAATAATAATTTAGAGAAAATAGTGCAAGTGTAATGGTTTGTAGAGGAACCAGAAATAAGTAGAAACTTTTCGAGTCTGGTCCCTTTCTTAAAGACTAAACACAAAAACACTAAAGGAAGGAGGAAAGAATAGGAAATGACACACGGAGAAGGTAGCATTAAAGGTGGACAAGTAACCTGTTATTTTGAGTTGTTGTTCAATAAGTAATATTTCAGCTTCTTTTTGAATGTTTGCACATTTTGGGTTTCTGTTATATCTGGAGGTAAAGAATTCCAAAATTGTACACCAGTGCTTCTTAACTGAGAATGGGCAAGTTTTGTTCTGACATATGGTTGATTCAAAAGGTGTTTTGATCTAGTGTTATAGTTATGAAAACTTGAGTTATAAGTATAAAAATTGTCAAATGGTGATGGAAGAATTCCATTATGAAATTTGAACACAAAAATGCCAAGCTGATATTTATAAAGGTCATAAATTGAAAGTATACTTAAGTTCCTTAAGTTCTTTTACCTTTTTGAGGTATGGAGTGTTGCACAGTGTCAGTATTTCTTTTGTTCAGCCCATATATTTTGCTTCTTAATTACTGAGTTTCACATTGGTAAGTGATATTGATATTTTTAAAGAAGAAAATATATGCTTTCAAAATTAAACCCTCCAGGCATACAAAATTCTCAAATGTCCTTGAAATAAAGGTTACATATAAACACAGGATAAACATAAGACATATTATAGGGGTCCATCTCTTGAAGTCACAAATTAGCTAATGTTTATTCATGACACAGCTGTGAGACACTAATTTTCCTGTAAATTTGTTAATCATTGATGGATTTTGATTGAATTTGTGACTACATTTAATACTTTTAATGCTTAATGCACCCAATACTCCAAAATGCCATTTTCATGTCAAACGACCTTTAACACAAGAAAAATACTACACTGTAAATAGTTAACACAAAAACATGCCATCAGATTAGTTTTCTCCTCTCTTGAAGAAAATACCTGCCAAAGACAGTGTTTTTATCTCATTTGTAGGGGTTTGTCCTTTCAGGTAGTCACAAGTCCCACTCAAAAATCCTGTTCTTACTCATTTTCTGAGTCACTATTGGAATCAAAATTATAGTGAAATAAACCCTGCAGAGCTTTTTAGGTCAAAAATCCTGCTTTTCTGGAACAGAGGTGGGCCATTGCAATATTAAAATTGGGAAGACAAATACACCATGTGGTACTGCAAGTGCAAATCTAGAGAAGTTTAACCAACTCAGTGAGCTTAAGAACACTTCCACGTTCTTCTTAGAAGACAAATATGCTGGTCCTATGGCAATAGCAAACAGATAATAGGGCTAGAACGTTCGATATTCATATCCAACAGTCGTTCGAAGCTGTACAGTTGATTAGCTAGGGGCTATGTGACATAGTTTTGTGCATGTGTTACGGGGAGTATCTGTCTTACGGAGTAGCATGCAGTTAAACACAGGTGGGAGACAGTACGTCTAACACAGGTCACTGGTTAAAGCCCATATTGCAATGTAAATTAGTTAACCTGGTGACATTTACTGAAATCAAGTAATTCTAAAACTCATGAAACTCCTGACAACTTTTATTCTTTCTACTGTAAACATTTGTCCAAGCGTTTGCAAACTTTTCAACAGATACTTTGAGACTATGTGCTCTAGCTATAGTGCTCTGGCTATCGTCAAGAAGAAATGAGCTTTACATGCACCAGAAACTACAGTATTTGTGCACAAAGAAAACATGCTCATGCTCATATCTACCACAAAAAAAAAGTTTTACCAACAACGTCCATAAATATGGAAATGTTACATGCCTTTTTCTTGGTTGAAAATCTTATCCCACAATTTAAGGACAACCAATGAAAAGACAAAAGTCAATCCGATAAGCTGCAATGGTTCCCACTCTTCTCGTAAGGTAGCATTGATCTTTGACCGCTCCTCCTGAACTCTGATTGACTGCTTTCCCTTTAGGTAAGCAAAATAAAATCATATGAGTGCATGAAATAAAATGGTTTTGAGAGTGTAGGTGCAGTTGCAGTTGCAGTCAGATGATGTACAGTAGTGTTGCTGCAATATGTAACTTTCAAAAACGATATCAGGAATTCAGGGTCACTTGTCCCTCAATAGCCAAACGATATCACGATAGTGCCGAGGGGGAAGTCGAAAGTCAAACAGGTCTTTGTTCTGATATGACACTTTATTTTCATATAAATCAAACTAGTTCACTGAACTGTAATACAACCATTAAGGTCTGATTTCTTGTACTTCCATGTACAGTATTTACCATGCAGTACGTAATCCAAATCTGTTCAGAGAAACAAAATTTTATTTTCTTTCCCTCAATTGCACAGATGATATCATTTGGGTCATTTCACAAACAATATCAGGAGCAAAGTCTCAAAACAATATCCTTTGCTGATATCGCAATATCCCAACATAAATTCCTACTAGCAAATTGATTGCAAAATGCAGAAGAGAAATGACTTCACCTCTTCCAAAAGTTAGGCAGAGCAATGAGACTCAGTGGTCTCCATCACACAATCGTTCTAGGGAATCGAAATCCTAAAGTGGCCTTTCAACCATGTCACCAAGGCATGAAGTCGCATGGCATTCACTGAAACAATTTCAAAACTTTGGATGCACACATTCATTATCGGCAATGGAATGCGTTCCGGCGAACAGAAGAATGCCATTATACTCTACAATTAGTACCTTGGATATTGGACCAATTTCCTCTAAAAACACTGATTAAATACAATCATTTATGTGTTGACTGAAACGTTAAATGTCTGCTTTTTGCAGTACGGTTGTACATTTGGCTATACATTGCAACACAGCCACTGCAGTACTGTCAGGTCGGTTGGATTCATCGGATTATCAATTCCAGTATGACGCTCACATGGAAGCCATATGGGCATACTGTATATTTAATATAAATTTCTATCCATGTGAATACATGTTGCTTAAATCATCACTAATGTACACAGGTACTTTTGTTCTCACCTTAGATGCCCTGCCGTGCCCATCAAGCTTCATGAAACATGGGAGATGATTTCAGTACCTAACTGTGTACTTTGTAATATCTTGTCAGATAAAATTTGGAGTAACCATGCACAGAATATACTGTACTCTCCATTTCAAATCATCCTCCAAAAGTCATGGAGTTGCAGTTGCCAAGCAGTAAGGTGGAATTATTTTGAGAATGACTGAGCATACATGTGTTCTGCCTATGTTTTCTGACGAATTTTGAGGTCCAGTGAGGCTGCATGACTGTATGAGTCTCCAATCTGGAGTGGAGGAGCAATTGCAGCCACAGTGAATTATGTTTTGTTTTGTCTTGAGAGTGGAGGAGCAGTTGATGTACATCAAATATAGTGTCAGGGTTTGCTATTTTGTTTATGAGAGCGTTAATTGTGCAGTTCTATGCAGTGACTACAAAGTTCTGCGCCCACAGAAACTTAGTAGTATGTGTTATGGGACATCGCATTCTGCAGTTGCCTGCCAACATGCAAGTCTTATATCCAGCCACCTATAAAAAGGAGACTGCCTTGCAACAGCTGGTACTCAATTCAGTTTGGCCAACAAAAAAAGAAGAAAACAATTCCATCACCAAGCAAGCGACGGTAGCCATACACTTACATATTTCCAATCAAGGGGCCAACCAGTTACTGTATGCCTGCAATGCATACCCTCAGACTTACACCTCGAAGACTCAACTTTATGTTTATCCACCATAATACTGTACACCCACTACTGGTGCAGGCTTGCTCAGTAATACCTGCATACATGTGTAAATATGACAATGGCAGTCTACACTACCTACTGTACAGTACATGGGCCGCAGAGCGAATTTGAAAGTGTTCAGGGGGCAAGAAAACAGAATTATATGCCTTCTTAGCATACTGTATTTGTATCCTAGGCCTTGAAATTCAGGTATTAACTGTCATACTTAAAAACATTCTAGCTATATCTCCATGACCCAGGCCTAGGTGGCCATTACCGCAAATTCCCAATACTTCCATATATACATGGCCACCGACAGTGAATCCAGTACATTTTTGAGAAACTTACAGTCGTTGGCACTTTACAGCCCTATAGCTATTTCAACACCCATACATGTTCTGACACTATGTCCCGACATCATACTGTATATGTTGCTACTCATGATACATGTCTGTCACCCCTTTGGAGTCTGCATGACTATGATGTTTGGCCCAGTTTTGATGTGCATTGATCATATTATGCAGGACTATAGTTGCATTAACACACATTTGAATAAAGACAAAATAAATCAGCATCAATGCCGTCTATGAGTAACTTTGTAACAATTGACTTGTATGGATGTCCGGCAGAGAATCCAATTGAGATTGTGATACCATTGGTCCACACTGCTCCATACCCGAGGGGGTAAAGCTGTCTTACTTAGCCTGTTGTCCGAATATATGTGTCAGAACACAGGGGTGTCAGAACATGATATGGGGTGTCCGAACACATAGGGGTCAGAACATATAGGTATACTGTATGTGTCGGAACAGAGCCTGTGTGGGGCATGCAGTCCCAGGCAGGCTTGGGGCAATTACATCTGAATGTAATCGATTACGATTACAAATACTTCAGATTTTACGATTACGATTATGATTACTGCTAAAATTAAAGTAATCAATTATGATTACAATACATCGCAATGTAATCATGATTGCAATCGTAATTACATTGTTTTATTACATCTTATCTAAGTAGATCTCTAGACTTCTATATAGAGAGAAGTCATGACAACAAAGTTCTCTGGAATACCTAGTCTTCTTTTAATTATGATTTTGCAGACGTAAGTTAAAGCAGTGCTATCCAAGTGCGGTTTTAGGGTGGCCCTGCCAACCAAATGACACATCACGTGCTTCATGCATCATGTGCTTATTTAATACCATGGTGCTCCAATGACACCAGTGACCACAAGGAGGAACATGTCCTCTTCAATTGACCGTACAGTTTAACTTCTCGGCAAACATGAGGAATCACACCATTCTTGGACTCACCGAAATACCAGAATTTAGAGAAAACAGGAACCCCCCAAAAACTAGGGCTTATTGGGCAAATTTGGCAAAAAGGACAGGTCTATGGGGAGAATGAAAATACATAGTTACAGGAATTACAGGGTCAGTAGGATGCCTGAGCAATTGATCAAGCTAACAGCTATTGTGTCATTAAACTTGTGTTTCATACAAAGTCAAACAGTTGTGTAAAATGGTTCATGGGTGGACAATTAAAATGTGCGAGACATCAAATTCCTGCTTGCACCAACACAGAACAAAGTATACCAAAGTGTAAAACTTGAATCTCGTGCCTTCACTCCTCTGACTGCTCCACTGGAGCACCCAGCAAAGCAGGAAACTGAACTGAAGTCACCCCCAGCAGAATTAACAAGCACTGAAAAATATTGTTTAAATAGCTTCTACTTCTTTTGCATTTGCTATATTAATTTAACTTGAATGTAATCATAACTAAACCATGATTACGATTACTTTGCCATTGTAATCGATTACGATTACAATTACTTTTCAATTTTTACCAAAGTAATCGATTATGATTACTTTGGAAAATGTAATCAATTGTAATCGATTACGATTACTGATTACGATTACCCCAAGCCTGCTCCCAGGAGGGCTATAGGATCCAGGGGGAGGGATTCCCTGGGAGACCTTGAAAATATATTCGTGAATTGACCAAGTAAATTTGATATCAAAATGGTGGCATATCATGCATACCTCAACTATTCATATTTAACTCTACTTGAGGGCAGTTCCGTAGTTGCGGACGTACATTTCAGAGACTTTGAGGGCCCAGTCTTTCAATGTGGTTGAGGCTGTAGGACATTTTACACTTGCATTTGCTGTGGTTATGGTGGAAGTGTGAAAACTGAAAATCTACTCCAAGTCCCATTCTCTGTCTGCTTGATGGGTCACATAAACATCCCTGTTGCGGACGTATTCACAGAAAGGGCACTTTTTGAGTTACTTGTGTTTCAATCACATTCGCTCTGAAGTGCACAGATATTAAATTGAAACTGATGCAGTGTTATTTGCATGAGGCCCTAAAGTGCAAAAACCAACCTAGAAAAAAATCAAGGTTATTGCATTCAGGTTGGGATTTTGCAATGTTTACCGTTGCGGACGTACATATTTTTGTGTTGCGGACGTACGCTGTGAATTTCATGTACGTCCGCAACAATGAAATGACTGAACCTAGGTAGGAAAGCTAGACATATCACAGACAAATGACAGAATATGACATTTTATATCTGTCTCTAACAACAATGAGACTTAACAGTATTCATTCAAGGTGCTTGGGAGACAGATATCTTAATTTTCAGAATGTTTGTAATAAATTCACAAATTACAGTGTCCTTTTTCGACTACTGTACCAGTGTGAAGTGCATGTAAATAACTAACTGAGCATCAAATTCAAGGCTAAAAGTGCACTTACAAAAGTGCAAATCTGACACAAGGTCATAGGCCTGCACATGTACTGTACCATAAATTGTAATCAGTACACTATTGCACAAATTGCAAAGTACAGCATGTGGTAATAAATTCAGTACCTTACCATACCTTTGCATACATCCCTAATATTTAACAATGTAAAATCATGAGCACATGGCAAATTCCTCTGCATTCAAACATGGCAAATTTCTAATTAACTATGGTTCAGTCAAATCTTTGTCAATTAAAAATCACTAAAACAACAAACAAAGCAGGGCTGTGAAATCATGTAATTTAGCTACTGTAAGGTTTATGATCTGGAATTTCAAAATTCAAACCTTGCAAAAGGTAAGAGAAAATGTGGTCAGTCTGTCTTGTGAAAAGTATATAATGTACTGTCCTGGTAGAATTGTAACATAAATTTTCTCAAACAGATTTTATGTGTTAAGCAAATCACTTTTTGAAATATACCATCAGGTCATTTCCAAGTACAGTACTTTCTAGACTTTCATCTGTAATTGAAAACTATTAAATAGTTCATAACTCAACACTTCCAGGTCAAATAATTTGACCTGGAATTTACGATTCATGAATACATTACCACAGCAAATTCACTAAAATTTAGATCCATTCTCTCACTTTCTTCTTCATCCACTTTTATCGTGTGCTCATTTTCAAAGCTCTTGGCCATAGTTCTTAAATTTGCCTCTTTACTTTTGTGACAACAAAAGTCTCTCTTTCAAAGAAGTGGTATGGACAAGAGGGTTGGATGCTATGCATTTTGGTATTGCACCTGCCAAAACCTTTCCAGATTTTACTTATTTCTTGTATTTTAGTTGCATACTGTATCTTTGACATGAACTTTTCATTTTTAATCATCAGCAACATCTATGTGAGAAGTTCCTATGTGCATAGCATCGCAATGGTTTGGCACTACTGCCCTGCACATGACTTCAAACAGTTCTTTTAATGGTTCCCCCTAGACCCACCAACTCCTTGCCATGGAAAGTAACAAAAACAGTGCCACCTTAACAGTTATACTGAACACTACTTCCCATTTTGAGAGGTTGGACAACAGAAAGTGTGGCTTAAACCGAGAGCTACTGTACAGTAGTTTGCTCAATCAAAGAAAATATCAATTCTCCCTATCTCAGCATATTTGTCTGTAATGAAACAGAGAAATGTCACTCATGAAAGCTCAGACACTCAGTTTATTGTGCTGGAGATCATCAGACACTATTACTAAGCTTTCATGGAGGAGGAGCAGTGTTTGGCCCCAAAACCAATGGTGTAACAATCTCAGTTAGCTCTCTGTGGCCATTAGCACACATTTATAAATTAACAAATACACAGTGCATGGTCTGACAGTATGTGATACTATTTCATGCTGTTTATTGACACTGTTATACTGTAAAGTTCAAAACTACTGTACAGTCTTATGCATCGTCTGTTGAAACTTTAAAGTAAACCCTGCATAGTATGATCAGGGCATCAAAACTAGGCTGCGCATCCTAGCTGGACCCTTAAATGGCGTCTTGATGTACCGTACTGGATGTGTATAGCAACATAGGAGTGTCTGAATATATAGGGGTGTCAGAACATCTAGAGGGTGTCAGAACATAGTACTGTGGGGCTGCACCCAAATTTACATGTTTATTTCTCCGTGTATGGCATGCTAATGAATGGAGTAGCCAGTTTGTGTATCCAATGGGCAGACTGAATCTCATATCTAATGTACTAGTGAGGTGATTTCCAAAAAATCAACAAGCAAAGTTACCACATGCATGCCATCAACATTTTGCTTTACAGTTTCAAAGACTGACATATGTTGTTATTCGACAAACACTTGTACCAGGCAAGCAGGCACCTTCATTTAACTCATTCATTATTTCTACAATACAATGACTTCTACAAAACCATTTTATCCATCCCAGCTTCT
This sequence comes from Stichopus chloronotus, assembly GCA_021234535.1. Taxonomy (NCBI): domain Eukaryota; kingdom Metazoa; phylum Echinodermata; class Holothuroidea; order Aspidochirotida; family Stichopodidae; genus Stichopus; species Stichopus chloronotus. The sequence continues at coordinate 15,344,038 of CM037837.1, read as the reverse complement.
GTTGGAAAAAGGCACTCAACTGTCACCCTACTGTATAGTTATCTCTGTAGGCATGCTGTATTGCTTTAACCTGTAGTAAATGTAACCTTTTGAACTCAGAAGGACTGTGGCAGACAGACTGCTCCTGATAAGAACAATTGGTATGTTAATGACTTGAACTTTTGATCTTTTATCAGTTGAAAGTTTCACTGCTGCAAGGATCTAGTTATTTTTCTCACATTTTTGAGGACTGGTTTTTAATCTGTTTTTGGCTCTCTTGAGGAGTGGACATACTGTAAATTTTAGCTTGTGAATACATGTACAGTAGTTTACATTCAGTATCATACTGTATCTTGTATTCTGGTCTCTATATGTTTGGTGTATTGGGACACTTGCCGTACTTAACTACCTTCTAAGCTGTACTTACTCTGCTATTTTCCAGTACTAGTTATCATTGTATTCGAATCTGAACAACAGGTTATGGGCCCAGACACCTTGTAAGCTGTGCTCAAGTTGTTTATCAAGTTTAATTTTTTTTCAACATTCATCAAGAATGGCACAGGAGGACAAAGTAAACATTGATAAATTGGAAGGCAGTAGTAACTGGCAAATTTGGAAATATCAAATCAGAACAATACTGGAAGCTCAGGAACTGTGGGGTCATGCTGATGGATCAGCGACAAGACCTGCTCAGAATGCTGCTGAGCAAATTGCTTTTGATAAGGCTCAGAAGAAAACAACAGCTCTTCTGATGGTGTCAATTAAATTGGATCTTGCATATATGATCACGGAGTGCCAAACGCCACAGGAAGTATGGGACAAGCTCAAAGAACGTTTTGATCGTGATACTCTTGCCAACAAGTTATTTCTAAAGAAAAGTTTTTTCTCATTGAGGATGGAAGACGGAGATTCTATCGAAGATCATCTCCGTCGAATGAAAGAAATAACGGATAAGCTGGCTGCTATCAAAGCACATGTGCCTGAGGATGAACATATCGTGGCGCTACTTCTCAGTCTTCCTAGATCATATAATACGTTGGTAACTGCACTCACTGCAAAAAGAGACGAACTGAAATTGACACAAGTGCAACAAGCACTCCTCAGCGAAGAGGAAAAGAGGGTCCAAGCTAAAAGCTCTGCAAGCGGTAGTCCCGATAAAGGAGAGACAGCTTTGCAGCATAACAAATCACATCAAAAACCCATCAAGTGTTTTGAATGTGGTGAAGAAGGTCATATTAAGAGACATTGCTCCAAAAGAAAGAAAGGACAAAGACATCAAGTCGGGAAAACTGGCAACTCTGTAACGAAACAAGGACTTTCTTCACACAAAGCAAATCCAGCTGATGTTAATGACAATGAAGATTCAGGTGGTTTCATCTTTTCAGCAGGGGTACCACTGAACAATCCTGAGGACAACAGGTGGGTCATTGACTCTGGTGCATCACAACATATGACGTCAAATCGTGACTTACTGGTTGATTATACACCATTTACTGAAGCTGAACCTGTCATGTTAGGAGACGGACGGTCAGTAAATGCTTATGGTAGAGGCCAAGTCAAAGTTACGATAGTTCTTGGCTCGAAAGATAAGGACCAAAAACTGTCAACTCTGACTAAAGTGTTATATGTCCCAAAGTTAGCTGCTAATTTATTCAGTGTTAAAGCAGCAGCATTAACCGGCAAAGTGGTACAATTTGGACATTCACTCTGTTGGATAAAAGACGTAAGTAGCAAAGTTGTTGGACGAGGTCGTCTTGTTGGAAATCTGTACCAACTTGACTGCGTGGTAAACCACCCAACAAAGAATGCTTCAGTAGCCAGTGGGAGCAATCTAGACTACAGTATGGCATCAGAGACTGGCTCATATGAATGCTGGACAACTAAAATCAATGGTGTCAAAACAGCAAGTCAAGGGCATCAGCATACCCAAGAACAGCCAGTTGAACTTCTGTGAGTCTTGTGCAGTAAGCAAGTCCCACAGAGCATCATTTCCATCGGTGACAGAGATTCAGTCTACGAAACGGCTGCAGTTGGAACACAGTGATGTGTGTGGACCAATGAAAAACGAAAGTCTCCGTGGTGCAAGGTACTTTGTCACATTCATTGATGATTATTCCAGATGTGTGACAGTTTACCTCATGAAAGCCAAGTCTGAAGTGTTTTCAAAGTTTAAAGAGTGGGAGAGAGAGGTAACCAATTTGGCTGACTGTCCTATCAAGACATTGAGAACTGATAACGGTGGCGAATATATTTCAGTTGAGTTTAAGGAATATCTTAAGGAGAAACGAATTCGTCATGAAACGTCAGTGCCATATTCCCCTCAGCAGAATGGGGTGGCTGACAGGATGAACAGAACTCTCCAAGAGGTTGCACTTTCTATGATACTCCATGCAGGCCTATCAAAGGGATATTGGGCCGAGGCAATCTGTGCCGCAGCCTACATTCGAAATCGAGTGATCACAACAGCAACAGGAGCAACGCCATATGAACGTTGATTTGGAAGGAAGCCCGATGTATCACATCTGCGGGTTTTCGGATGCACAGCCTATGCTCATGTTAATGATCCAAAGAAAATGGAGCCAAAGGCCACCAAAATGAGATTTGTTGGATATAGTCTCACTTAGAAGGGGTAGTAAATGTAACCTTTTGAACTCAGAAGGACCGCGGCAGAGAGACTGCTCCTGATAAGAACAATTGGTATGTTAATGACTTGAACTTTTGATCTTTTATCAGTTGAAAGTTTCACTGCTGCAAGGATCTAGTTATTTTTCTCACATTTTTGAGGACTGGTTTTTAATCTGTTTTTGGCTCTCTTGAGGAGTGGACATACTGTAAATTTTAGCTTGTGAATACATGTAGTTTATATTCAGTATCATACTGTATCTTGTACTCTGGTCTCTATATACTGTGCATGTTTGGTGTATTGGGACACTTGCCGTACTTAACTACCTTCTAAGCTGTACTTACTCTGCTATTTTCCAGTACTAGTTATCATTGTATTCGAATCTGAACAACAGCTTCCACTTGGAATCTGATGTAGGTATGATAGCATCAAAGTTTAGGAGCTTGTATATCAACAAAAAGGAGTGATCCAATCTTCCATGTACCTGAGAGTGATAAAAGAATTCTAGCAGTGAAGTCGGGTTGTGTAGACCTGCTTCTGATAAATTGTGTGAGGGGGAAGGGGGCTTAAAATGAGTGTGGAATTAATGGGGATGCTTCAAATTTGTATGGAATTCATAACTACCACTCAATGTTGCAATTTATCAGGACAGTTAAGGATTTGTATGACTTCTGTATGTTTAATGTCTGTAAATATAACCGTTGCGGACGTACATTGTTGCGGACGTACGTTTTTAGTGTATCTTTGCAACAATGTATCTCACAAACAGAGTGACATAGAATGTTTCTTTACTATTGTTTAGACTACCCACATGGAGTGAACAGAACCTGATGTGACTTGAAATATTTTTGTGATACTTTGTTTGTAGTTCAGCTAAAAAAGTATGTGTTTTCCGTTGCGGACGTACATTTATAATGAGGCCCAAAATGAATTGTGTCCACTGCAGAGGAAATTGTACTTGTGAATGCCTGTTTATGTTGGAATGATGGGTAAAGGCACTGGCTTTTAAAACAACTCTTCAATGGATTTCTAGGTTGCTTTTCTGTCCCTTTAACTTAGGGCATAAAAAATGTGTATATTTTGCCTCAAGTATCTGCATTTTGACATTGTTGTGTTTATGACCTCACATATAACAAAGTATAAGTGTTTGGTGGTATTCCATATTATTACACAAAGGTAGAGACTTAACCCTTTCATATGACATAGAATTTAAAACAATCTGACGATTTTTAATTTTAGCCATTTGGTTGATGTAATTACGGAACTGCCCTTGATGGCCGGTATACACGTAAGTATGCCACTAACAAACTGCAGATACAGTACGCACTGACGGAGTCTTTGCAAGCTAACTAGGCTACTGTAAGGTCGTGATGAACGAGTTGTGTTGTTAGGGTAACCGTGACATTGAATAACGTCCAAATTCGACCATAACACTGTTAGAAATAAGTTAAGCAAAAAAAAAACAAAAAAAACTAACTTACAAGAAAGTGATCAATCACGTCCATGATGACTTTCGCGATGCAAATCTACAAGCTTTGACACACAAGAATGAAAATTCATAAGGTTTAGAGTAGACGTCTACAGGTTCGGCAGTAGGCAAGCACCTTGGCCCACGTGAGATATATACTCTGGTAGAACGCTGAGGCTACGCGTGCCGCGCCGTCTCATGAAGTGCATGCTGCATGTATGTACTGCACTGTATAGCCATTAGCCCTAGGTACATATGTTCTGCCGAAGTCCGAAAGTCACAAACCTTTGATTGTCGAGTTTCACGCAGATACCAGAGCACTGACGTTCAAGTAATCGTTCAGTATAATGATTTCTGAAGCCACTTATCAATGTATTTTGACTAAGTTGGCCTGCTATCTTCGAAGTTCTGAACCGTGTTTTTTGGCGCTCTATTTCTCCAGTTAATTGTAACCGCTCGGCCCTTCCTGAAATCTTGAGGTGTTCTCATGGGTGTCACATAAGGTGCTACATGAATGTAATTGTAAAGATATTCCCAGATGCGAAAAAAAAGGGGACAAAGGAGATTTCACAAAAATCACAGCAAAACACGGGGGAAGACAGCTAGAAAAGTGAAAGACAAAAAAGAAAAAACAAAGAAAGAAAAAAAGTGAAAAGTAGACTACTGTCAATGAGCAACTGCACTACTTTATCGAACATAGGACCATAGGTTTCCTTCCCACAGTTGAAGGGGAAGGCGAAGGGGGGGGGGGGGGGGGGTTGGTTAGTAGACCAAATCTAAACGAAAAATTATAATGACAGGAGTTTCTGTTCAAATGTATGCAAATGATGATACATGCATCCATGGGCGTCAACAGGTGGGGGACAGGGGGGACATGTCCCCTCCACTTTCAAAAGTGGAGGGGATATCATATCATTTGTCCCACCCACTTTTCAGAGCAGTTATTAAAAAAGTCACATGCATATGCGCGATTTTCTATCACAATTGCTATGGACCCTGTGTAATTCGTCTCCCTTGGTGTCGAGTGGCATCTTTCTACCAGTACTTTCTGTCGGAATTGAGTTTTGTGAGACAAAACTCACAGATCTGGTTCTGATGTAACTAAAAACTACTCAGGAAGGCCGTCTCCTGAGATCTAGGGGGTCTTATTTACCCAAAATTTTCTGGTAGCTACGCGCCAACCAATGGTGGCGTTCCGCTTAGATATTATAGTGTCCCCCTCACTTTCTCAAACCTGCTGACACCCCATGCATGCATCTAAAGTTCGACGGACCAACAACGAGGAAAACGATGCCATATTCGTGGATGGAACTCATGCATTATATTCATAAACAGCTCCCCCTTCAGATACCTTCCGCAGATAATGGGCCGCCAAGGACGTAGGCTACCGTCTTTGACTATCCACGTTCGGGCTGCAGCCAATGGCAGACCTAGCAGTCTCAGTCATAGATAGGCGGAGAACATGAACGTCAGAGGGGGCGAAAATGGCTTTAAGGGGAGCTGTATAACCTGATGACACCTAATGACTGCCTAATGTAAGAGGAGCGTCACCATCAGTTGCCGCGGATCTTTTGGCTCTTCAAACTCCCCAGATGCCATTGGAAACGACACTTCCTGGATGTTATCATATGCACAGTCTTGAAATAGGCACCTCATGTTTGTAATTTTCAATAATGTGAGCAAAAGGAGGCTAATCAATGGAAATGTCAACATATCAGATAGGTTGCGCTTGATGCAAGAATCATAAATTATGCATCCTCTTTCATATATTCTTGGAGCACTTGGCAAATGTTTGGGTGATGATGAACATATCTTTAGTCCCACACTTTTTCCATTGGACAGTGGAGTCAAAGAGATTGCTCTGCAGGGAATTGTGAGACTGGAAGTGCGCCGCCATTGGTGTAGCTAAATTTGTTTTCTCAATGAGCTTGGGACATAGATGAGGGGGGCATCAACAAGAGTGATACAGTGTGATACGGAAATACAGTAGGCACCTGTTGCATGGACCCACCCACAATTTTTCGCATTATGGGGTGGGGAGCTGAGAACTGTTTGAAGACTTTCCAAGAGGAGGGTCAGCATCGTTTGGAGCGGCGGAGGGTACCAGAAAAAAAATACATACCCCCCGTAGATTGCCGGAATCGTCCTTGCTTCCTGCGGGTTCAGCAAGAAAGCTCCAGAAAATGGCACAATCATTTTTTTCTTGGACGAAAAATAGATCTAATTTTGTTAGTTTTCTTATGAAAAAACTCTGATCAAATTTGCACATTTCTGAGAATACTGTGCTTGCTTGAATTTGAAAGCAGAAAATTGGCAACTCCATCCACATTTCCTCGATGCGGAATGCTCTGAAGTACTCAAGACTTGCATTCTCTTTACCTTCTCTTTCAATTCTTTTCTCTCATAAGTATCTTTTTTTTTATTATTTTGTTCTCTTTTTGTGAAAATCTGAAAAGGGCGACCGTCCCCTGACCATATGGTAGCTCCGTCACTGGCTGCAGCCACAGAGGAGAAGAAAACCCTGTAGGTATTTATGAAAATAAAAGAGAAGTGTTTGATTAACATCTTGCAAAAGTTTCATTCAGAAATTTTGTTTCCTATCCAAGTGACACATTTTTGAAATCCATAGAGGACCGTAGCTATTTTTGCCTAAGTTGACAGTAAACCGACTTGAGTGAGTCGAAATATCATATGTCACCTAACCACAGGAATTTTAATGTATTTCTTCGCTTTCTTCACCGATAATTTCCATAAATCCACATTCGCTTGTACACATCTTGTGTTGAATTAATACTCTGATTTGAACCTACATTTGCATTACTGTTAAAAATACAATGAAATTAAAAGAAAAGCAATAATTTTTCATTCACATGTGGTCAGGTTACGTCATCACAATGTAAGAACGGCAGCTTCTTGATAAATTGTTATGAACATTCTAATTGCTACATCTTGGAAAGTAAACAACATATTTAAATGAAATTTGATGATGGTATTCACCATATGCTATTCCTTCAGTTAATGTTTTCAAACGTCCTGCCTTTCTTTCACCGTTGGCTAGGCACAGTAGTCAGATTTTCCTTGCATCAGTCAAAAACTGTGTCAAGTAGCAACTGCATACTGCATATCAGGCGCGATGGAACGGACAAAATATGGGCCGGGGGAGGGGGGGGGGCGGAGGCGAGTTGCCAGCAGGACTGTTATAGTCCTTTTTCTATACTCTAGGGAGGCTATATGAGGAGTGCCTCCATATTCGGTACGATTTTCATGACTGTAGTCTAAAGTTTAGGTCCGTTCATGTCATCTTTGTCTCTGCTCTGGTGATTAGTATTTGTCACCCTATCGTGAATTTTACAGCATATCTCTTCCAGTGCCAAAGAAAATCATCTTACCGACGAGTTCGATATCTGATGTTCAACACTGACACTAACCAGCAGATTTTCGAGGATTTCACCGTTAAGAATCGTCTCCGTTTTCTTGCGAAAAATAGTCTTTTTGTTCCAAGCAATAGGGGGACAGAGAAATGAGTCAAATTTCATTGGGGAAAAATCCCAAAGCCATACCTATAGGCTCACCTGTAAACATTTTGACGTCGGTTCCACGTCCATTTTGAGACGGCGTTTTCGTTCGAAGTTGGATCAACGTTGCTAAAGACGGCTATCTGACGTCATTTATATCAAAATCCAACCGTTCAATGTCAAATACTGCGATATTTTTTTTTGACTTACCGTTCTGAGGTCGCTTTTCAGTCGCAAAAAGGATTTTCCTCACAACGACGTCAGTTCGACGTCGGACTTATCTCTGATTACTACTTGTCCTCAGACCGACCGATTGGAACGACGTCCCACCGACGGCAACATGTTTTTAGGGGAATTTGAAACTCCACCTGGTCACAGTACGAGAGAATAAAGATTGCAAAGTTTGATACGCAATCGTTGAAACTGTCATACCGTATTAATGATGTCAATTGTGAAGCAGTCCTTCACCGGTAAGAGGGGCATATTCACGGAATGTTTGGTGAATCGCTGTTGTGCTACCAACTAACCACCAACCTCCTTTTTCCACCATCTTTCACGAGGATGGTGAAACTGGCTAAAATCACATCCGTCTCGGGATGTCTATAATTCGTTCTAAGATCCCAGTTCTTCAACTTTTGAATGCCGCACTGTACTTGAACCATGTCACTTGACGATCTGGTGTCACAGAGGGGGCCACACCAGGTTCCAAAAAGTATGTATGGTGGTGGTGGGGGTGGAGAGAGAAAAAAAGGTTACGCATCGAGGGGGAGCTATCTTGAAGGGGGGGGGGGCACATGTGGTTGGGTACGTAACACGAAATGTGGAAATATCTTATATAACAGAGGGGTGAAGGGGGCAGAGATATGGGTCTTCTCGGTGAGAAAAGTATGATATTCTAAGAAACTACATGCGAATATACGTATATTCTGCAAATAGCTTTAATTTTGTTCAACAAAGAACGTCGTTTCATTGACAATTTGGAATTTGACAAAATTGATTCTTATGACAACATATTTACAGTGTCGTAATCTTTAAGTGATTGCGTGTGTACTGAAAAACCAAAAAGATAAGTTTATGTTTGATCTTAACTTTTTCTTCATTTTTAAACGTACACGAGAGGTTGTACATGACTATGTCTTTCAATGAAGGAAAATGACAGTAACTATTTCGAAAAGCAACGGGATTGGCATAAAAACAGTAAAAAAAAAACAGAAATCATATTTGAAAATCAACGGTTCTTACTGTAACCGCCTACATAATGAATATGCAACAGTACAGGTCTCACTAGTGTATCAAAAACATACTACTCAAGTCGTCGCTCCTTGGTAGGTATCGGGAATTATAGTATTTGGTGAAAGGAAACACTGTATTTACAAATAACCTACGAACTGAACACTGCGTCAGTGATCCTGAATTGTTAACTGAATATTCAATACTAGTTTACTTCCCATTGGCTTGCTCAAGGTAGCACACCGTTGATTTGAATGAAAACTGTCAACCACTACATTATCGTATTCTACATTTTTTGTCGTTAGAAGAATTTGAAATCATGTGGCAAAATTAACCAGCTGAAACCTATTTATTTTCCCAGATTGTCTGATTGGTGTAATTAAAAGCCTTACCAAACTTTTGGAGATGAAATTTCAATGTTTTTACTTTTTGCCTACACACGCAATCACTTTTTAACGCTTCACACAGGCGAAGTAAATGCGCTCTTCTCAAAATGTCAATTCTACTATGGCGCCCCTATCTTGGATAGGTAGCCCCCCACCTTAACACGGCCCCGTAGATAATGGAATTCCATATTGAGACACAAGTGCGTATGTCTCTCTTAAAATGCACTGATTGTACGATGTTTGTACACACGTACCTGTAACTTTGTTTAATGATATCAGGATTCTTTGGCGCATGAGACCTGTAGGTACCATACCACCATTTGGATTTAAAAAAGCACCAATAAAAGTGCAGATGACGTGAAAATTTGGACGACTGAAAGAGGTTTAGATGGTCCGTGAGTCTTATGAAGGGGGGGGGGGGGAAGTGCCTCTCAAAACTTTCACTCCTTCTAGCTCAAAATTTAAATGGTCGACATACGGAATTTTTAAATGCAATTTCATGACAGGTAGGAACTCTCTGATGTGACTTACCTTTCATGAACTAGAATCCGTCGAAGGTCGGTATTTTAGTGTGTAAGTCAATGGGAGAGATCAATGGTGGTATGGTACCTGTATGAAAAACAGGGCTGGTTTCCTGTCGTTGGCAAGTAATGGCTTCAAACTAGAACTTGCACTTTCACAAAGTTGAAACCGACATTTTTCTTCCTTTTTTTGTTTGCTTTTTTCTTTGCTTTCTGATCTGTATATCATAATATCACCAGCTTGCATTCTATCAGCATGTGTTCCACTGTTTTTATCACAGCAAAAGTACTTTTTTGTTTTGTTTTTCATTTTTACATACCTGTACATTGTATATTCAAATAGTTCACTATGTAAAATATATATGGTTTAATTCGTCTCCTGCTGAGTATTGTCAGCTGTTTTGAAATTTCAAAAAACAAGGGTGTCCTTGACAAGGAAAAGATTTCATCTAAATTACACATCTCCGTACAAATTGAAACCTAACGTATAAGAACGCGCTACTAATATGTGTTTCAAAAGTGTTATTACAAATACTCCATAATCATAATTAAAGCATCCTAACATGGTGTGTGTAGCGTATATAGCAGCCAGTCGGAATCTTTGGCGTCCCCCCCCCCCCCATCCCTACCGACATGATTCTATAGCTACGGCCCTACAAGCATTCTCTCTCTATGTGTTTCCTTTCCCAACTTTTCTTATTCAGATTATTTTCGAAATACTGTTGAAGCACTATACCCTCAAGAAGAAAGTGGGAGAGTAGCATCAGAGAAATACGCAAGCATATATACAAAGTTGAAGTTAAATTCGTAAAATTGCCACCAATTGGCTTTTAAGTTCTAATGAAATAAGTAGATTCTCTCAGTGCATGCTTTGGGGAGTGCATACCATAACGAGTTGTTTCGTCACTAATTCTAAGGATTTCCCTTACATATCCTCATTTATTCTAGAAAGGAAGGCTACTAAACAGTCAAATGTCCCCCCTCCCCCCCCAAAAAAAACTCGTTACATACACCACATAACTCGCCAAAATAACTTCCTAATTTTCCATTTGTTTTTAATGGTTTATATTGTTCATTGTTGTTATTGTTCATTAAAAGGGAACAGTGAGCCAATGAATGAAAAATTTGTTTTAAAATTTAATTTTACCTTATACATCAAGACGCGACAACTTCATGATGAAACCGTCCCTCTTAAAACCCTTTATATGTTCATCCTCTGGTTGATTACATACACATGAGCACCTCAGGGAGAATAGCAGGGTTGTGCTCAATGGAAAATTAGCTAATTCATTATTTCTGCATTGTGGGCAGATTGAATGCCAAAACACTGGAAGGCACAGATCAGGTGACAAGATCAGGTGACAAGTTTGACATCTTATCATAACCCACACTGCCTTTGATGTTGTGAGGAATTTATGTAGAATTTGTTAAGAAGAACAGACACTGCATCTTCCTGTACAACCCTGTGTACATGTATGTATGCATGTGTTTATGAAGGTGTATAGGCATATAGGTAGACATCCAAACAGGCATGCAGCCCTCAGGTGGACGGAGGGAGGGAGGGGAAGGGGAGGTGGGGAGTCAGATAGGTAGGTTCATGCCTGAGAGCATATGTATGGGTGTGTGCCAATCTGTCCGTTTACCGTTACATCTTTCTGCCTATCTAGGTATAGGTTAAACGTTTTCACACTATCAGTGTAAAGCCTTTCAACATTATCGATAATGTGTCTTACGTAATCGGTTCAAAAACTTTTACATTATGAGTAATTATTTTACATTATCGGTTGCTTTTACATTATCGCCAGATTTAAACTCTATCGATCGTTTTTACATTATCTATAGGCTACGTTCTTTTGCAATGTCGGTGGTTTTTATATTATCGGTTGTTTTCACATAAACGGTTGAGTTTTACATTATCGGTTGTAACATCGGCTGAATGAAGTCTCTTCACCTGATCGAAGTGCTTCCCTCACACCCCTCCCCCCCAACACCACCAGGCACAAAATATTTAACCGAAACACGCATTAACTTAGCTACAGTTGCATGCCTAAAATAGAACAAATAATATCTGGAAACAACAAAGCCATCATGAGAAAAGTCAACCAAGGGGCACTAACACCTTCGAAGAACTGCAATTGCAGAGCGAAAGATACTTGCCCAATGCAAGGAAAATGTATAGTGGCAGGAGGTACAGTACCAAATCACCGTAACACGCCATGATGACACCAAGAAACAAACAAACATGCATAGGCCTAACGGACAACACATCCAAACAGAGACACACAGCAGCTTTAGAAATCACACAAACAGAAATAGGCCTTCCACAACAATAAGCCATTACATCTGGAATCTAAAAGAAGAGAAAACCGGTAATTCGGTCAAATGGAGGATTTTTATCACATACTGTAGTTTAGAGCGGATTTTGCAGTTGTAAAATGGAGGGGTGATTGTACTGTGGAGATGAAGATTCATCAACACACTAACTCAACGTGTATGTATATGAGGATGCCGTCGCATATATTCACAAACTGAAGACACTCTAAGCGCTCTCGTGCCATCGTAAACTCTGCTGTTCTTATTTGCAGCAATGCTATTAAATATTTGATTATGCACCCACTGATTTTATTCTCTGGTAAAAAGGTCTCCGTTTGCCACGGATAACTCGAAGTCCGAAAAAGTACAGAAGGTTAATTGTCCGCACGAATCAAGTATGCCGGGTCATTTATTTTGAATTTTCATCCACCTAGGACTTGTTATGGACACTTTTGTGAAGTGAATGCTGGACATGAATCGACGGTGATTCCAGGGTACCAAACTAAGATCAAAATGCACTCAGAATTTACATATAGAAGCATAAAATTTCAACGTTCAAACTGCATAAAGACGTGTTACTAAGAAAATACAAGATCTGTAAAAGCCTATGCACCTTTTTACTTGCGTTCTTACATCTGCCAGAGTGGACTACCACGCGATAATAAGCCGGACTTTAAGACTAGATCAGCTTGCGAGATGTGAACTGCCCTACCACTGGGCATCTACGCTCAAATCAAATGGCAACTGTTTTTTTTTTTAATTTCCCCTTGATCTGGGGTTCAGGTCAAATGTGTATGCACCTGTGTAGGCTTGATCATTCCCAATGATGAACCTGTGGGAAGGAATTATAACTAAACTTTACATTTTCACAAGTTTGGCAACCTGTTCCGTATAATTGTAAAGTGTGTTCTCTACATTTTCGCAGAATTCGTAAATCATAGCAATGTTGACTGTTTTCTATAGTTAACATCATTACATCACATCTCTCAACAAGCTGTTACGTTTTTTGCAGAGGTCAGCTGTGCTGACGAGATTGCTACGTATTTTAACAAACATATACAAATCTGCTTATGTTTCTTATTGAATGATCAGTTGGATTTAGTGTGTGTGTACAAAATGTCCATAACATTCTAATGTAACGTACTGTTTTCACACTGTGATGTGACCAGGTATCGGCAAATGATGTTAAGACACGACCTTTTTATGCTTTCCATTATTTTCTTAACGGAACGTTCTATAATTTTTTAAGACTCATTTTCCACTAAAGGGGATACAACCTCCACATTGAGTTAGGCTGGAAGATCGAGTCCCCCCCCCCCCTCGGGCTCCGAAATTTGCAAAGCATTCTTGGCAGTAAAATCGCCGACCCGGCTGGCCCTATTGAAACCCTGTTATACTGTCTGTAGTGGCGTAGGAAATGTATGGTTCATGTCACTTGACGAATCTCACGTATCTTATCGTCTTCCACGTGAACTTGGCGATATGACGACAAAACTGAACATCCATTGCCAGAATAATAAAAGTGTATTCGACATATTTGTAGGAGCACTGGCACGTGATTCAGTTGACCGAGTAAGCTATGGACAAGTTGAATTAGGAGCTTCCTTTGTTAGGTTGGTGTTTTAAACGACAGTTAAAATGAAAGGCCTCGAAAAGCAGAAGACATTAAAGCGACTTGAAGGTGAATTTACCCACCTTGATTAATCTAGAGTATTCAGACAAACAGTATTCTTTTTTTAAACAGATTTCACAAATGCTGTCAAAAGGATTGACATTTATCCAAGTTTCAGAGTGTCTAAGCAATGTTAACGGCACACAATATGTCGAAACAATCCATGATTATGAGCTGTGCGAGTCAGATAGAATCAACACACATGACATTTTTAATCACAGGATAAATTCTTGCAAGTCATATCACTGAGTGATGACAGGAGTAAACTAAAATAAAACTTATATCGGTTTGGCTTTGAAAGTGTATCTAAACTTCCATGGATGCATGGTGGTATAATGTACTCATTTATGTGTACTGGACTTTATTCTGACATGAAATGATTTCGATTCTTAACGACAACATATGCTTTCCCATAAATATGTTTGAAACATAAAAGTGGTTTTTAAGAAAGATAAAGCATGAGGGCTTTAATTCCTCCATAAGTGTAGTCAAACAATGGATCCCTGTGTACACTGTGTAATTACTAATATGGGCAACTCTGCGTATCTTTCGAATTTGCAGTCAATCAAAGAGTACTGTAACTTAGAACCAGTTGAGAATTTTGCTTTCCGGAAGGTGAAATATAGATTAGGTTGATGAGTTACGACCTTTAAATGTCGCATTTGCTGTTTGTTTCCCAAATGTCATTTATCTCTCAGATGACTTTAGGAGGAAAAGTTGTGCTTCTCACTTACTTGTTGGTTTGGCAGTTTGACGTTTCATTTCAGCAATTCGCTGTTTTTTTTTTGTCTCACAGTCTTTACGTAAATGGGAATAAATGACAAGCCATTTCACAATCTCAATTCATGCAAGGGATTGTGGGATGTAAGTGATCCAAAAAAAAAAAAAATACCGTGTTCGCCCTACACAGCGTGATGGAAATACACACACATTTAGACAGAACAGTTTTTTCTTCTGAGACGAGAGGGGTGGTTTACAGGTCTTTCAAGTCACAGATACGAAGGTTCGAGCCCTGTGTGTATTGGCAGTTGGTCTGAAAGCATTTGGGAATTTGAATGTATTCTAAATTAACCATAGTTTTTATGGCACGTGTTGTAGGTACAAGAGAGTGTGGTTTAGCTTCTGATTTCGAAGATGTGCGCCTACGCAGTCGAGATTGCAAAAGAGATTGCTCATCAGGTTCGGTCATTTATTGTTTTGTGCAGTTGCTTGCCAGTAATTAGTAGCCAAGTGTAAAGTTATTGGGAAAGGGGGGTGGAAAGGGGGGTGGGAAGGGTGGGGTGGGGAGGGGGAGGGGTGGGGAATGAAGGCGACAAGTTGTTGCAGTGACACCATCTTAGCAGAGTGTTACCATCATTTAGTGCGTAGGGCACTTGGAAAGTGTTCATGTAATAATGCCTCTCACTTGACAGGAAATGGAACTTCCTAATGTCTCTGGCTTTGTGAAGCTCAGCAAGTATTCTTTACTTCTTAGAACCAGGTTAGGAAATTTTACACTCCTACCACAAAAGGGTTGACGTTATTTTGTCTTCCAGTTTTTCTCAAGTTTATGAATCTCCAGGGCGGGGAAGACCCCCTTTGCTTCCATGATTACACGATAATAGCCCTTAAATGGATGACCACCCCGTGTTTACATGTATGTTGTTTGTTTCATGTTTTTACATGTTCATTGCATGGTGTCACTGACCACATGCTATGATCATTACTCTGTATATTTATCTCTGGCTTCCAAATGACCTTTTGGTGTAAAAGTGACCCCTAGTTGACCTTTGACTTTAAAATCCTAAATAACCAAGCTAGTGTTGTCCTTCTCGAAACTAGGTATGGGAAGTGCCATTTTATTTCATGGGATCTTGCATGTATTTTTGTCACAAAAAATGCCAATACGTTATAGACACCAACTGATGATGGCATTTCGTCTTAAATAAATAAACAACGTAAATTTCCTACTTAAAAGGTGACGTGTATGAATACTAAAACGTGACGTGTATGAATGAGCAATTTTGCAGTAGGTCAGTACTTTATCGTTATGAGTTCCAGCCCTTGTTAATCATAATTTTGGCCAACGATACACAATTGATAACAATATTCCATCTTCCATAATCAACCACCAATATTGGCACCTTGTGCTGGATTTAAGCCCCCAGAAATAGTCAGCTTTACTCTTCAAGGAAAATGTTTTCGACGCTTGATCTTTGCCCATCTGCTAAAATTGTTTATTGATGTGTTTGAAAGCTTAGTTGAAAACGCTGTTGCAAGTAAACAAGTACAATTGAGTCAAGCCCGGGTCACACTAACGTGATTCAACGCGTGATTTAACTTTCAACTAAATTTGCACAAGCTGAATTGTCGTTTATAATTAATGGAGTGTAAATTATTAACTACAAAATCGATTCACCTATTCCAGAAAACCAGAACCGAAAGAAATGGTGACATTATTATTCGAAGAAGGTCTTAGGAACAATTCTGTATGCACAAATTTAGTTGAAAGTTGCATGAGTAGGATCGTGTTATTGTGACTTGGGGCTTTAGTCATGTGGATCGTAATAAGAATAGATCATTCTAGCTGTTGGCCATCGTAAATGCCATTCGTGCATGACACCACCCTAGCTCCATAGTGAGACCGGATCATAAATTGAGGAGTCTTAAACAAAGGTATAGCTGTGAGGAGGAATTTTACATTGCCCGGATAAATTACAGTGAGCTACCATTTGACACTCACGTCACTTGCGATCTCACGCACATGACTAGACTCTGCAGAGTCTGCTTGGGCTGGAAAGTTTCTGTAAATCTTGGTTCTGCCACCTCTGAACACCCACACTGTGCTGCTCTTCCGGAAGAGTGTTTACTCCCCCCACTGATAGCTACCCTCGCAGACTCTGGACACTCGTTTTAATTATGCACGCAACTTTTAACTAATACCATTGTTTTGCGGTAGAAGCCAATCACGGCCATCGTGAGAAATGATGGGAGTGATGATGGGGAAAGGACATACGACTGATTAGTTACCTAACTATCATGGCAATATTCTACTCTCCTTCAACTATTTGAGGCCTCTCTTGGCGATATCCTATTTCTGCCGTAGGCAAATCTGGGGATACGGTGAAAGTTAGCCTAGGTACCATTATTTTCTCTCATTGTTCGATCGCTGCTATTGGCTCATTCCATGAGACCAACGCGTAGTATTTTAACATGTACTAACCCTAACGTCAAACGTGACTATTCATTTGTACATAATTATATCGAGTGTCCAAAGTCTTTCCGGCGGACGGCGATCACATGGAAACGCTATTACTAGATGAGTACATATCCTCGGTTGGGTATAAGTAGGCTGCAGCTCAAATTGTGAGGAATGTATCAAAGGAGGAGAATTCATTCGCCGAGAAAGACTTTGCAATGTCTAGCACATGACCAACTATGAACTCTAAATCACCGTCATTTGCCTTGGCTTCAAACATTTTCTTGACGTCACTCGTTACATATACATTTATCACAGAACACTAATTTCGAAGAAACTCTTGTGATTACATTACAAGTTAGTGTTATGCTCCTTCCATGAACCGTATTGTCTTTTGATAAACTTTCTGCAACACACTTTTCAGGGAAAGGTCTTTCTTTGCCCAACAGAAGAGCCCTAACGTCCTTCGAAAATAATTTACAGCAATGAGATAAAAAAATTCTGTTTTTAACCCTTCATCTCATTTTATTCAACCAGAGGAACCGTTTACTTGTCGAAAATCCTTGTTTTTCGTAAAGTATTTATAACCAAATAAAGGGCATGTTTACGATAATTGATTTATAATAAGATCTTGCATTGGTCACTGAGTAAAGTCGTTGGTTTATTAAGCCAGTCTTTACATATCGGACACTACGGGACTTATATTTGGGAAGAGTGTATGTCCTGTGTTCAGGCTCTAAATCTCAACACATCCTTCCCAGTGAGCGGATAGGAAATCGATTTTATGTGGTGTTTTGGTGTTTTACTATAACTTTCATGTCATCTCGGTAAGACCCCACATGGATCTTATTTCATGGTTATTTCTTAGCATTGGTCCAATGATATACTGCTGCATATACCTTCCACACCACGTTTGCATGGTAAAATTCACTGTGAAATACAAGAATCGTACAATAACTTTCAACCATCTCATGTGAATATTATTCCAGGCATAAGTGTTAAAACCATCTTAAAACAGGTAAGCAATACGTAAAGAGACTAGTCTGTCATCCCATTTACCATCTCCCTTTGTTCCCTTCTTATTCACTTCAAACATGCATTGAAGTATATCGTTACATTTTAATGAAGTTCATGCAAAGAAATTCCACTTTTCAGTTCCCAGACGCGAAATTGCAAGTTTTGTCTCCGCCGTCCAACGGAATTTCCTCAATCAAATATTGATCATCTCCTACCAAAAACTCGCCAGCGTAGTTTCCAATCAATTGCTTCAAAACAATGGTTGTTCTTGCTGGTATAGTCAATGTGTGAGTGATAGTTTTCGACTCCTCAAAGGTTGAAGAGTGAGCAAACTACGAAAAGAAAATAAAAACGGATGTATTAAACAATTTAGTTTAAGAGTGTTGAGATTCATGTAATTTTGCTCAGACTGTTCCCTTTGACTTCTGTGATGTTTCTGAAATACTGTTAATCGAGTTGCCAAGTAGACGATCTTAGCAATAGTCCCAAGCCTGTATCACGATTGCGATACTTTAAATAGAAAAACCACGAAAGAAAAAAGTATAACAGATACTAGATTACATTCTCTCGGTGTCAGAAGCCCCGAATAACAAAGGCTTATGCTGGATTAAAGCAAAAATAAACATCTTTAAAGAACTGTTTGTCCGCAGACATGAGGGTACACGATTTCCAATCTGGTGCATAATGTTGATATGTATCATATGTTAATAATAGTCCTA
The DNA here is from genome assembly GCA_021234535.1 of Stichopus chloronotus. Lineage (NCBI taxonomy): Eukaryota > Metazoa > Echinodermata > Holothuroidea > Aspidochirotida > Stichopodidae > Stichopus > Stichopus chloronotus. The sequence continues at coordinate 15,325,417 of CM037837.1, read as the reverse complement.
TATCCAATATATCTTAGTAATAAGTTTATCCTACTTGTCTTCGATTTTTTTTTGTATCGTTGGCTAACAAATTGATCGTAAAGCTCTTAGTTACTAGTGGCTTTAAACTGCCTATTTTCAATTGAACAAACATTCAGACTGAGTTTACACAGACGGTCATTGTCAAATTACATTTGGAAGAGATAAGGAGACCAGGTCAGAATCACGGTTCCCTTATCCCTAGGCTGCTATATTGGAACCATTTGGAATTTAAAAGCAACCTGCGATCATCAGCGGGTTGTAATGAAATTCAAAGTAAAAGTTCGAAGTTCAAAAATTGAAGTTACCTATCATGTATGGTAATTCAAATACAGGTCTTCACAAGATTTGATTGTCAGTTTAATCCAATGACACAGGCAAATTCTACCCACCGCTTCAAATACTGAATTTGTCACATACCCATCGAACTAGGACGAAATTTTTACAAGTAGTTTTATAGCCTTCGTACAAAGTTATGGAATATTACCTCCCAGGAATTCTCTATGGATGCAGAAAAAGATGCAGACAACGCTTTGAAAGCCGCGCCTATCTCCAACGATACTGTGGTGGTAATTGTATGGGAGGATGACTCCGTTTGTGTCACTCCAATTGATGTGGTATACTCTGCTTCTTGGTCAGTGCTTCCATAGTTGGTATTTGAGTAGATGTTACTGCAAAATACAACAAAATATATAATTGACAACTGATTAGATACATTCAAGGAAGTGTGGGATCCAAGGTTGACTAGTTCGCAGATAGGCTTGCTGTTTAATTGCTTTAAACCGACAACTGTGGCCGCCATAGCTCATGCGAAACTTAAAAGTAGTGAAGATTCTTACTTGAATCCATCAGTTGGGTTTGGAGCATACACTCTAAACCATCCTTTGCTCTCATCTTTCCCGAGGGTAGCATCGTAATGTCCGTAATGACCATGTACACTTCCACGGTTATCTGCCACCATGATGTACCCTTCTCTTTCAAAACGTAAAGGAACAAATTTGCACCTTTCCATGTTTTCGTTTTCGCACATCACTTTCCAGTGAAAGCGATTCTGTGGATGACAGAATACAAGAGTAGGAAAGTTGGTAAGCAGGACTGGGTAATTAGATATCTACAGGAACTATACGTAATTCATATTCATAAAGTAATTCAAACACTTTATACTTACATCGTTCTGGACATAAGTAGCTCTTTGGAGTTTTACAGTAAACTTGGACGCGCCAGCAGGAAAGCCGGCAGTCAAATAGTAATTTCGAAGTGAAACCGATTCGAAACATATATAGTTTCCATCTGCACAAACTTCTGCCTGTAAAAAAGACAGAAAAATGCTTGTAATTTCTCAAGTAAAACTTAGGCCCTCTAAAAATCAGGAAAACTCCTTCTAATATTTTTGACGAAGTCCCGTGGAAACGAGATGCCCTAATATCATACAGAATTGGTATTACTTTGTCGATGAATATTTTTGTATGTCATCCATTTAAGTCCAACTTGGTCAGACAGAATATATCAATTCATGATTCAAAGTTGATACGCAAGACGGCATCGTGGCTTAGACAAAGTACAGTTATCATAACTTTATATGCGGTAACATTTCGCCATTCTAGCTATGGATTGTTTATTATTACACACTCACTTATTTCTTTTTGTTATCAAGTCAACATTTCGATGAAGGAAGTACTGTTAACATTGTTCGGTACAAAACAAGATGATAGGGACTATATGCACGGCTCAGCCTTTAATGGCAGACAGCTCATAGTCATGGTCTGGCGAGAGAACCTGTAAGTGCATGTGAATGGAGTAGGCACTGTTAAAGAGGTATGCATATACAAGGCCCAGGTCGATTTCCTTTATGTCAAATAGAACTGCAAACTTTGCCCATTTTCGCTTATGTAATACATTGCTCGTCCCACGGAGCCAATTTTACAATGTGCCTCTCGCTAGAACTGATGTATATAAACAGGCAGCTGTCATTGGATTGTGAATTAATTTCAAACAATTTTGTGTCATTTTTACCAGACCTGAAATTGGACTCTTGGTTGGAAGAACGTGTCTCTTTCATGTAACTCGTCAATAAAGAGATACCGTGAACCATCAGCATCCGTGTTGTCATTTTGCCACAGCCATCTACCAGGCCTGATGAGAGTTTCAATGTGAACCACTCTGTCTTTCAGCCTGTCTCGCATGTCTATCAGGGCCTGCGATGATGCCAGTATCGCACAAGCAATCAACAATGAAAGCACAGTATTCTTCATCATTTTACGAGAGATCTTCAGGTAGATTGTCAAGGTGATATAATTTCCCTGGAAAGTTAAATCATTAGTAACGTTTTTTTTATATTTTATTACAGCTAAGTCAAACAAAGATATAAAGAGGAGAATCAGACCATTTTCCATCTGGCACGTAAGAGAATTATCTACCTAAGACAAGAAAAAAAGAAAGAAAAAAAATCTCCAAACAAAACAAACACCAGATGCAAGTAAACAATAAACTACATAACAATATAGCGAACGTTTTGTGATTAGATTAGCGATTACTACACTCTTACTTCCTCTTTTGAGTTGCATGTGTACCTAAATTTTGTCTTATATAAATACATCTATTTAAAAAGTAAACTTATCTAGCAATATTTGAACTTATCGAGTCAACGTAGTTTCTCTTTTACCCGTTTCCATACAACTATTGCACTTTTAGTATTGCAAAACCTTTCACACTTACGACAACAACGTAAAGCTTTATCGATATCAAGATCCTCAAAGTGTACCCAACATAAAGTTTTTAAAGTGGAGACAAAAACCGTTACGTTCTGAGTTTTTGTTATCCTGACATCGCCTAAATAATATTCATGAGTATTTGTTTTATGCACATCCCTGCCTTGAATAAACAATTTTGTTTGGTCAAAGGTCATCGATGTTTACATCAACTCTGCAGGTAACCACTCATGCCCTTCAACTAACAACATTCCATCTAAAAAGCTAGGTAGATACACAAGACTCATAGTCATGAATGCCATCTAGGGGATGTCAAGATAGAAAAATAAAAAAAAAATACTGTTTTTTTCTCTCTACTGAGGTACAGAATTTGAGATGTGTTGCCCATTATTTAACAAAACTCTGTTAAGGAGAATATGCTGATAATCGATTCGGAGAAGGAGAGCAACAATTATGTAAAATATATGCCACAACAGCCTTTCTCCTTTAAGTTGAAGTAGTCAATTAAACTTTGCGAGTTTTTTTTTTAATTTGAAATGGTTATCCATAGCGTATTATATGGGGAGATTTTAATTGTATAGTCATGTCATCCCATAGGAGTATGACATTCCTGGAAAAGCAGAAATGTCTTTAAAAACAAATAAAAACAATAAACAAGTAATATTTGAGCAGTGCAAGTACAATCATTTTAATTTGAGTGAATTATCTTCAACATTTAATACCTCGGTCTAGGAATGTGGAAACTCACGATATCCTGTTTTTAACCACCTTAATTCTGAACCCACCATTCACCATCAACCTTCAGGTAACACCCTACACCCTGGTAATTTCAACTGCGACTCAGATAATGTGGTCCATCTTTTGTATTGCCCTTAATGTCCACAATTAAGCTATGTATGTTGGTGAATGTTCGATTAAATTCAGACTGAGATTAAATAATCATAAACTTAGCATTCGGAAAAAAAAAAAAAACAATCCATGGATTCTCAGTGGTCCGACACTTTAAATTTCATAATCATAGCATGATAAGTTTTTTTTATTTTCAAATGCAGAAACGAGGTTGTTAGTGGACCTAAGGTTTCATACCAACATTAGATTATGCACGTGCGAAAAAAACTTAATCTAATGAAAATTGCCTTAATTGAACCACAAGAATTATTTTCAGTTATCATCACATTTAAAGTACAGATGAAAATGTGAAAATTAAGATGATTGGGGCAGATTAAGATTGTCTTGGAAAATAAAAGGAACTGATATCTCTCGTATATCACTCGTAGCGATATTGCCGTCCTTGAGCCTTGTCGACGGAGGGAGAACCTCTTTCACTCCTCCTAGTTTAAAATTTGAGACTGGTCGATAGACTCAAATTGTAAAATGTCATGACAGGCCAGGCCACTATCAAAGTAACATCAAAGGTAGGGAATCTCTGATATGACGTACCTTCCATGCACGATTGGCCCTGAAAATTTGCGATTTTAGTGTGTAACTCAATTTGAAAGATTAATGGTGGTATGGGACCTGTATTTGCATACAAGCAAAATCCTGATTAACTTATTGCGACGTCAGCGTTTAGCTCTTCTGACAAACTGTGTATTTACCATAAAACACTTTCCATTGGCTTGTTTGAGGAAGAGCACGATAAAAATTAATAGAAACTGCTAAACACTACTTTGTAGTATTTTTACACTTCCGGTCTTCATGGTAGAAGAATTGGAAATCATATGTCACTTATTAACTCTCTGAAATCCTTTTGTTTCTCCACGGATAGTGACAAAGACATACTAAACTTTTAAACATGACACTTTAATGTTGTCACTTTTTGTATACCCATGTAATCATTTTAAGACCTACAATAACTCCAATCACTGACTATTTAACTTTGGCAGTGAGAGGCTGGTCTCCAGTGCGTAAGAAGATAAACTATGAAAATATGTAGTGATACTCACTTGCCGGTTCTTTCTGTTTGCCAGTTCTTCTTCATCTGCAGGTCAGACCGAAGTGAGATGAACGTGACTTGAGAATGCTGTTTTTGAAGTATAGACTAAATGGGAATGGCAAGACACAAACTTGTGATTGGTTAAAAGATCCGATGGCCTCGTTACCTTAGAGCGTGCTGGTTGGCCGACGGAATGCAAGTCACAAATCGCACATGCGTTTTAGCAAACCTTAAATCAATTAAGATTATGGCAAAATGAAAGATCATGTAACTCTTCAAACTCACTGGTAGTATTGAACTAAACCCCAAAGAAGTGAGTGTCAGCGATTGACGTCACAGACCAAGAATATGGAAACACTGTCGCTCTGAACTCTCTGAAATGAATTTATCTAGAGAACGAATTTAAACACATTTTAGATCGTTATAATTTAATCTGCTCTTCTTTTGTTTCGCTTGCGTTTCTCTGCAATACTTTCTTGGACTTCCTTGACATGTCTTCAGAGTTATGAGCGTGTTAATTGTTAACAAATTTGTCCACGATTTATATCATAACGAAGACCAGTTTCGATCGTGACTGATGTGTATGTGTCGGTCATATCAATGTGATAGTGTCGCATTGACTTCACAGTCCACGCAACATAAATTACCTCAGATAAAGCGTATGAAGTTGTATGTAGAAAAGAAGAGACTCCATTGAAAGTTTTATTTACTGACGTCCCAATTTTTCATTCACTGTCTGCATGTCTTGACTCGACAATAGTATCAACAATAGTATCATTTTTGTCTTCCACTTACCTGTAACTTACACCTCCAATTATTAAATGCTAACTTCTACCTGCATCAAGCAATTCTACAAGTAGCATTTAGTACTCTATCAATGTATATTCGTTGATGTGTATATATTCGAAGAGAAGTATTCTCTATAGGTATTTACACATTTCTCTTTCATTCACTTAAACTCATTAAGTGGATTAATTTTTTTCATACGAAGAAAACAGATTTAGATAAAGAAAATGAGTGTGAGCAATTTACTATGAGCGGCACACAATCTTGTGACATCACATCAATTTTCAGCATTCATGGTTCTTTATTAAATTTGTCATGAGTAGTATCACCGAAACATCTCATAGATTATAATATATTGTCTCTCAGACATCAATCTGGCACATTTTCTGATTTCAGGATATGCAAACTATTTCACCTGATTTCATCTAAGGTTACCTGATAGTTACAAATTCCTCGGAGGGAATTCTGGTACCCCGTCCCATAGACCTCTCACAGGCCATCGATCATCCATTTCACGTTATCTTCTGTGGAAAATATACTTCATACATATGCGAAGATTTACAATAGTTATAGGCGCAATAGAAACTCCGCTTTGTTATAGTAACATTAAAAATTGTAGCAAGGTTAAAAAATGTTCGGCACGAAGTAAAGATTGATTGTGAGATTAAGGGAAGCTAGGATTTCTGGGGAAAACACACAACTTCAAAAGATACAAAGCACTGTACCAGATTGCATGTAACCCTGGTTACCTGATATATCTGAGTAATTTCTCTTCATTCGAGAATAACCTTGGAACTGTCCAATTTTTACTGTCTATGAGTCATCATAAACAGTATAGCGTTCCTGCTCGTACCTTTCAATCACGTGACAGGTTCTTTTGTTCAGTTTATCTCCAGTTACACAGCTTCAATAAGTCTGGAATTTTGGCAAATAATTGTGACATACATGGTCACCAGTATGACATCTCTGTGATAACTATAACGCTTGTTTCGAAGATTAAAAATTTACATATCGTTGATGCACAAAACGGTGCCTTTTAAAGAAACGGCAGTTGTTGTGTATAATAGGTTACTGCATAAGTGTTGTATAAGCTGTTAGTATTCAAACTGTAACTGTATCGTCTGAGCCGTAGTACCGACTTCCGCAGTACTGTAAACAACGGCGCGGCAATGGCGGCATACCACGTACGTAATACCTGTACATACAGTAAATGTTCATCGGATGATTCGTATCCACAGAGCACAGTTTGCACTCTGGGCATACTATGTGCTAAGAGTCACTAACTGTACAGCAGAAATCGATGCGGCCAGTTCCTGACGATTTATTTGTCCTTGTAAAATGTGTATTTTGGCCTAAAAAGTGTCTTAAGCTCTTGAATATGACGAGTAAAAGTATTTTCCAACTTGTCTTGTCAACAGAAATTGTCGAAAGGGGTTTAAATTTGTTTTTCAGTTTAAAAAGACTAACGTTCAAAGAACACACATGAAGACATGGCCCGACAACTCGCCTATGCAAAACAAAACAGCTTCACACTTTTCAGCGCTTTTGTGAAGACAACTCGGCATGTACTAATTGTCTATCCACATCAGGCAACTCGGCGTCCGACGTTGGCTATTAAGACAGCTCGTCACATACGGCATCTCTATGGGTAGAAGACAAGTCGCCCTCGTATGAATCTCCAGTTTTGTATAACCTACCATTGGTAACACTTCTCTCGTGTTCAGTGGAGATTGGCTACTGGATATAAAATAGGAAGGCACTTCCATGTTTTATTCTACTAAAAAGACCACTTGGATGGGAGGGGTTTCTATAGTTTTTTTTTTTCATTTCAATTCTGAATCATAGGCTGAGCACAAGCTAGGGGCATGACTGACTTTATTTAAGGAGCTCGTCCCTTAATTAATTCACATGTGGTCTGTGGTTGACTGAAAAGATGAACCAGAATATTTTTGCCGATCAGTCAGCTGGACATAAAGGGTGTACAAAAGTTATTAACATTAGGCCTACTCCCTTATTCCAAGGAATAAACTTAGCTCGGAGGCAAGTGACTGAGCAGCCTAGTGAATGAAGGACCTATAAGAGCAGGCTACCTGACACACTCTGAAAAGAGACTAGACTTGGGCGGACTTACTTACTTACTTTTACTGACTTGCATTATGTTTTATTTTTGCTATAACCTGTTTCTTCCCTTTTTTGTCCACATATACAGATGTTTTAATTTGCAGATAACATATATAACTATAGGAGCAAAGATTGCTATTTATCATTTAAAAAAGAGTAAAATTTGGGAAAAGACAGACTGGAACTGTAGCCATAGTTGCATCATTTGAATTTCCTTCTGGAAATGTCACAATATCCCACTTTACCGTCCTAGGTGAAGGCCGCAATGTACCATGATATGCAAACTAAAAAGCCTTAACAAAGGTGAAAGAAGTGCTTCTTGTATAAAATATATATAGGACCTATACAGTCTCCGCTTGTCAAAATATTAACAATAACACTTGCAGAAACTAGTAGCTCTGAGTTTACTAGTACAGTACACGAGGAGCAAAAAGCAAAATAAATTCTCTCATGCACTTCTTCTTCAAACATTGAAAGGAATTACTGTTCTACTAACCATTCTTCCACTCACAACTTCAATCACATGTTACTTTTCCAATATCTCAGTTTGTAGTTGAAATGAACCTGGAGACGTGGCTGCTGATGATTTCAGACATGAATACATGATCACATCTGCTGAAAAAGTACAGGAAAGAGCTCTCAGCCAGCAGCACTATGGATCTGAGCATGACATCCCTTGGGTTTCTCACTGAAAAAAAAATCAGTTTCAAGTTTGGGGTGAATGTCATCATTAACCCTAACGGAATTGCAAGCAAACTGCAGCATAGTAGGTACTGTATATATATAAAAACAGTTTTACATTTTCCAGTGCCTTTGTGAAGTCTGACAACTCGGCATGTACTATAAGTGCCTATACACATCAGGCAACTCGGCGTCCGAAGTTGACTGTTCAGACCACTCGTCACATACGGCATCTCTGGGTAGAAGACAAGTCGCCCTCGTATGAATTTGCAGTTTTGTATAGTCTACCATTCGTAACACTTTTCTCGTGTTCAGTCACGGTGGAGATTGGCTCCTGGATATAAAATAGGAAAGCACATCCATGTTCTATTCTTCTAAAAAGACAACTTCGATGGGGAGGAGGGATTTCTATAGGGATTTTTTTCTGAAGCATAGTTTGAGCACGAGCTAGGGGCATGACTGATTTTATTTAAGGAGCTCGTCACTTAATTAATTCACATGTGGTCATTAGATGACTGAAAAGATGAACGAGAATATTTTTGCAGATCAGTCAGCTGGACATAAAGGGTATACAAGAGTTATTAACATAACCTACTCCCTTATGCTAAGGCCTAGACTTAGCTCGGATGCATGTGACTGAGCAGACTTATTAAGGACCTAAGCAAGCTACCTGCCACACTCTGAAAAGAAACTAGACTGACTTCGTCGGACTTTTACTTATTTACATTGCTTTATTTTTGCTATAACCTTTTTCTCCCCATTTTATTCACATAGACTATACAGATGTTTTAATTTAGGCTACAACTAACATATACAACTATAGGAGCAAGATTGCTATTACTCATTTGAAAAGGAGAGTAAAATTTGGTAAAAGACAGACTGGAACTGTAGTCATAGTTGCATCTTTTGAATTTCCTTTTGGAAATGTCACAATATCCAACTCTACCCTCCAAGGTGAAGGTTGCAATGTACCATGATATGCAAACTACAAAGCTTATACAAAGGTGAAAGAATTGCTTCTTGTTTATATAATACATAGGACCTATTCAATTCCCCCTTGTCAAAATATTAACAATATCACTTGCAGAAACTAGTAGGCCTAGCACTGAGTTTACTATAGTACAGTACACGAAGAGGAAAAAGCAAAATATATTTTCTCATGTACTTCTTCTTCAAACATATGAAAACAATTACTGTTCTATTAACCATTATTCCACTCACAACTTCAATCACATGTTACTTTTCCAATTTCTCTAGGCATTTGACAGTCTTTAACTGTTATATAGTGTAGTAAAGAATGCAGCAAATCAGGCTGACAGTAGGCTATTGCTTCCCATAGTTTTGTTTGACTCGTTGAATCCAGCAAGGTATGTAGAACTGCACGGTGATTGTAAAATAGACATTTCCTTTCAAAATATTCAAAGTTTATGATGATAATTGAAAGTCAGAGGACAGTTTGCAGTTGATATGAACCTGGACACGTGGCCGCTAATAACTTTAGACATGAATACATGATCACATCCGGTGAAAAAAGTGCAGGAAAGAGCTCACAGTCAGCAGCACTATGGATCTGAGCATGACATCCGTCACTGTAGGTTTCTCATTGAAAAAAAAAATCAGTTTCAAGTTTGGGGTGAATGTCATCATTAACTCTGACGTAATTGCAACGCGACCTGTAGCATAGTTTGTATACATACTTCTAGCAGCCTGCATTAGCCTACTACCCAAGATTGGCATCATGTATTCGATGTTTTTACGTTTTGGCTCCAACAGTTTGTCACAAACATATTTGGAGAATCTAAAAACGGCTTCCATCTTCTTAAATATATTAATGTGGCCCTATCTGTAAAAAACAAAATCGAAGTTTCCGTTCTACTACCGAACGACGGACCGTCACAAAACAACCTAAATATTCAACTTCCCCGTTACACGAACTCATAAACAGTGTGGTTACGATTTTCGTAACCACCTTTCTAGTTTAACAACAAGCATTTACGCACGCCGCGAGACATTTGATAGTGGCGCTCGTGCACTTTATAGATTTCTATCTGCTTCTAACAAATCTAGCTCAGTGGCAAGATGTTTTGTACTGGTCTAGTGAAAATATTACCCTTATGAGAAATCCTCGCAAGATTCTCGCCAATAAACTTTCATGACATTCTCGTAAGACATTTAAGAAATGAGAAATTCCTCAAGCCATTCTTATGAAACGTGTTAATTAATGAGTTTCTGTTGGCATTGATTCCGATATTGGACAGCCTGGGATGAAGCTGGTGTTAAATTTGAGCTTGTGATCAATATGAACCGACTGAACTAGTTGTTTGTAAGTGCTCGGTTCTCCTTAAAAAAGAAGCAAATGTTGTCAGATACGAAAAACTACATTTTGGGATATATTGTCTGTATTAGTCATTGAGAACTTTACAAAATAGGGATAAATGTCATTAAAATGTATAGAATATTGGGCGATTTACAGACACAGAATTCCTGTCTTATTACTGCATCGTAAACGAGCATTGGCTAAGTATGCAAATATATGACGTCAAGTCAGGGACTCGCATAATATGTCTTACATTATCCCTTATTTCATGGAAGTTATTTACGTGTCTTCTGTTTTGTTTTGTCCTGGTAGCGTTTGCTTTCGTCTTTACATGATATTGATATCACTTGCAAAATATGAAACCTTTGTAAGATATGAAAATGCTCACTTTAAAGACAAACTGCCGCTGAGAACTACCCCACGTTATCATCATATTTTTTTATCCAACTTTGCAAAAGGGTATGTCAAAAACGGTAACAGATATAAGCACAATTTTAACGGATTTTTGTTCTGAGTTTCACTATGCAAATTTTGAATAAAGCGAGCTCTGTTCTAGATGCATAGCAGATGGACTTTAAAAACAGGTGACATATAGCTGGATACATATGTATAATCATGAAGTTTACCCCTGATCACCCTCACGAAAGGTCCTGTAAGGGAGTGTGGATGAGCTAAGTGTGACATTTTTTCCTTCTTTTCTTTTTAAGGCAAAACTATCCATTGACAACAATGGATTAGTGCTTCAAATGAGGATTGTCTACAATCACACTGCATTCTCAAAAGAAGCTGTAATCATTCACTTGTAAGATAATGGAAATGAGACGAGAAAGGAATGCGGATTAAGGGGGATAAAGAAGAGTTTCCCCATAATTACGATGTTTTGGGAAATGCATTGTAGCCGCTTGGTATTTTAGTATAGCTGGCGTTCAGAAATACTACCTACAACCGAGTTGTTATCCTTGTAAAGTTTCGAATGTTTATGTCTCGGAGGAAATGAAAAAAAAAGGGTTTATTGCGTTGTAAGGATTGTGGGTATGAGACCCTCCAATGTAACCAGGGATTTTACGAGAGAGCCGATATGGGTTGCGACTTGCACCAATTCTATTCAGAATTACTCAATGGCGTCAGTTATAGTGGTGAGAGAATTCTAGTGTAGTAAAGGACAGGACGGGTTTTTTTAGCAACCAGGATATCGGACGGAACATCGGAGTTACCAGAGAGGTAATGGAGATAATGCAGTTGTGCCCATTCAGCAACGGAATGGCAGATTTATTTGTTTCCCAAAGTGACACCAAGGTAAGCTGCAAGAGGAGAGGCTCTAATAAAAGCATTATAGATATCTTGAAGAAAAATGCACGGTGTTTTTTAAACCTTTAGAATAGAAGGAGTATATAACGAAAGAGTATCTTATATATAAAAAAAAAGAGAGTATATTAAGAAAAATCAATTTCAAGACGTCAGTTTCATGAAGCACCAGCTTTTAAGGTAAGAAATTGTAAATTTCGGTTTACTGTTTTCTTCTTTTTGGTGCATTATATATCATTGTTATCGGTATACTGACTGAATTTGCAATTTGTAGCCTAGAAAATATTCAGGTTACGTAAAGGGATGCTTGCGTTAAGGGTATCGCTCGGATAAGATTTGCAGTGAATTTGGACTTCCAGGTTGGGGAGAAAGAAAGAGAAGAATCTAGTTAAATCGTAGGTTGAATCTGGGCATTTTGTTTTCGATACCGGTGTGCAACGCTTAATTAAAAGTTTTGATAGACACAAGGAATAAACCAGTTGTAGAAGTATATTTGATTAGCCCAATGTGAATTCAGGAGAGCCAAAAAGTCTGATTTATGTTGGATTTACCTTAGCGAAAAAGTAGATGTTTTGTTAAAAGTGGGTCTTTGTGCGATTGTCGATTTTTCTTTTGATTTTTACTAAAGGTGGGGGGTAGACTGTTAGAAGTTCATTAAAAGGTGAGAATATGGAAAGACGGGGGTAAATGTCAGGAATGTGATACATAGTATTATGTCCACGGCAGGAGGAGGTCTTAAATTTAAAGATGTCAGCTTCCCATTTGTTTTAAATAGTAAAATACTTTCATTTAAATCTCAAAAATGGAAACCAAAAAGTTTCATCCGTGATGCAATGATCTATAACTTGTTACTGTTTCGGTTATGGATAGGGTTTATGAGGGCTTTCAACTTCCTCCAAAATGTTTTGAGATTTGTGATCGTTAATAGTTCATGAGCAGTTATTTTGGATGCGGGTAATGTCGCCCGTTCGAGTTTATTTATATTTTTTATTTTCAGGTTGGTTATCTCATTAGCGAGGAAATCGTGTGCCCCATTGAGCTGCTTTAGTGAGGATTGACACTTAAATGGTTGACCACCTCACTGTGGCCTCTTAAGTATTCAGCTAAAACCAAATGGCGTTAGTAGGTTTCTTTACGATGCACAAATCACATGGATCAGGATTACCGATTGTGGTGAGGTTGCGGGAAGGGGTATCCAGATGTGTGTGTGTGTGCTTGTGTGAGTGCACGGTATGTATCTAATCACACCATCTCCTCCTACAGATGGTAAGTCGGATGAACTTGATAGGTAGATGCCCAAGGGTAGGATATAAAGCCCGCACAACGGGTGATGTCATAAGTCAAAGGCCAAGGGTCACCATTATTAAAACGGGCAATACAGTGTATCATAGTTGCTGTTAGTGCAAGGTGTCAACGTGACTTTTTACGTCTTTTAATTTCCATGAATGTCACACAGTATTTTAACCTATGCAGCCATGCTTTTAGTTGAGGTATTAGACATTATGTCTGGTAGCAATGTAATTTTCATGCGCTGGTGTATGTTACACTCCTCCCGGTCGCACATGGGAGGAGTTGAAATGTTTACATATTTGTAGGGAACAAACTAAGTAACGTAGGACGCAGTTTAAGGGGCTGTTGCAAAACGCCAACAGTTACTGCGGGTGCCCATTTTTTTATTTCTTTTTCTGGGATCTTTTGACGCGCACTGTATGCGATTTTAAGCCACACTTGCAAGAATTTGTGCAGAATGTGAGGCGCACATCAGGCAATTAAATTAGTCTGAATATTCATCATGCTCTTCTACCCATAACTTCTGAATGTGAATCATATGTACACGTCAACGCGGTTTGGAAGACAGTACAGCATGATGGGTATCCAATAAAGATGGGAAACGATATTGGGAATGTTTTTCCAAGGGCAAGTCCAGATAATAACATGACATCACTGATTTGATGGCAAACATCAGTATATTTACAAGGTACACAAAGATTACAATGAAAACACTTAGTGTCTCGGAAGGTCAACTTCCATCGTCAGGTTATTTGTAAGACTAATAAGACGAAGTGAATGACTACCAATTAGTGAGTTGTGGAGGAAAAAATATTTAGGAGAAGTAACACTTAGTTGAATAGAGAAAATAATGGGGATTCCGGCTGTTTTGTTTGTTCAGATTAGGCAGAATCCAGTTAATATGAATGCTTTTTAGTTTAAACTGCGAAAAAAACGATATTGATGAGGAAAGTTATATTGATGAGGATTTCAACTACTCCTTGGATTGTCTACTAATTGTTGTGATAGAGGGATAACAAGAGACCAGTTACATTCTGTGAATGAGGCGTCCGAGTCTGCAGTATTTGCCATAAGTTTACCGTCTGTTTTTGTTTTTAGGAGCAGTGACTTTTGAAGTTTTGAAGAAAAGGTTTGGGGCCTTGCTCGCAATAAACGTAAAAGAAATCAATTTGGCAATTGTGTTGAGGTGACTTAAGTTGCTTAATGCAAACTTGGTTTGGTAAGATATGCAGTCTGTTTAACGTAATAATAATTCAAATTCTTTATTTCCGTAATCTTTAGTATAATGCTTCTAGACTAGATAGAAGAGAAAATTGTGACTGAGTAGCCAACTTCAAGAAACCAAAAATTTAAAAAGTTTTCTCCCCTTTCAATTAGTATAAAATCAAGATTTTAAGACGTTAAAGTTATACTTGTTAGCTTTATGGTGTGTTGTATAAGTCGAGTACTTAAACCACCCAACAGCTTCACTACTAGTAGGAATTGCAATCACTATAACTTACGAAATAGCTAACGATTGAGTTGGCTATTTATGTCACTTCCGAGTTACCATACCCGGACCATGAAGTATTGAATTTAGTTGCAAGAGGTCAATTTTTTCTACATTTATTTACCATTTATCTTTGTTATGTCCTTCTATAGATTCCCAAGTGAGATCACAAGACGTTATTACAGGCAAGTGCTGACGCAAAATATTTTAAAACGTACATATCGCAAGGTAATACGTTTTTACAAGCGTTTTATTAGTTTACATGATCGAGACGACTTAACCACACCTTTAAACAAATGATTTTTTTCGTGGCTCCAATTTGTGCTTTTTAAGTAAATAGATTCCCATTACACGATCAAACCGTTTCTGTATTTCATGTAATCATTATTTGATAGGAAACTTCCCAATAGAAAGGGAAGACTGTTTCTTATTATGATCGATCTAATCTACCTGTAGAAAGAAACATTTGATTACATAGAGAAGCAGTTTCAATGTATAATCATGGGTTGTTTCTGACTTACAAGATTTTTTTTTTTTAATTGACCGTGTACTTAAAACCCTTTCAAAGAGGGAAGGGGGGGGGGGTATTAGGCCAGAACACTATGTTTCTGTTTTTATTGAGACCAAATTCATCAACCTTTAAATGAAACATTTGTTTGGAGAGGAGAAATAGTTTGTAATGAATTGTCATGAGTTGTTTTTTCTTTTAAAGGTATTTTCAATTTCCGTGTAAATAAAAGCTTTTTAAAGGGGGGGGGGGGGGAAGAGTCACAAGGCACTAACAATATGTGACTATTGTCTTCTATTGATTGTGAACTGATTGCTAAAAGATGGCAGAATGAATAGACGCTTGCGAACAATAGCAGCACTCAGTAAAGGTGGCCTTTTCTGGGATCAGCGAACTCAAACGGACAGATGTCTACAAATACAAATATCATTTGTTTTTGAAATCATGTCCTTCTATT
This sequence comes from Stichopus chloronotus, assembly GCA_021234535.1. Classification (NCBI taxonomy): domain Eukaryota; kingdom Metazoa; phylum Echinodermata; class Holothuroidea; order Aspidochirotida; family Stichopodidae; genus Stichopus; species Stichopus chloronotus. The sequence continues at coordinate 15,309,801 of CM037837.1, read as the reverse complement.
AATTCGAAAATCAGGGCACAAGACGTTATAGGAGGCAAGCGTTGACATAAAATATTTCAAGACGTGAATATCGCAATATTTTTATTTCTTAGTTTACATGATCAAGACGACTAAACCCCCCACCCCCTAAAAGAAGGAATTTTTTTTGGCTTCAATTTGGTTTTTGGAATGAATAGTTTCCCATTTTACGATTATCCTTTTCATAAAAAATTCATGTCCATTTCAATCTAAGTCTTGTGCTGGTTAGAATGTCTGCAACTTGTGTGTGTCTTTTAAATCAACGTTATTTTCTTGATGGTGTCAAGTGAGATGATGTTTAGGTCAAGGTCAGTCAAATATTCTATTTTAATCGTTTCAAAATAACTTATAATCGTTGTTAAGAAACTGGATATTTTTCCTAGCTACAGTTCAAAAGTTTAACACATCTGTTTAAGATACCCTGAATGTACCGATACGAATATCCCTAACTTTTTACCATATCTCATATAATCTTTCTGAAGAAATAGACGGTGTTTACTAAGTTCGAGTCGAAAATCAATTAATGTTATACATTTTGATCTTTCCATTACGATTCTTAGCAAATGCACACAGAGGCTAAAATAAAATTATGGAGGAGCTATGGTTGAAACAAATTGACTTTTAAACGATGTTAGAAGAGGTCCCGGTAAGAATGTCTTGAACTCAGCAATCATGAAGGTAACGTTTTGTGTATCAATGGGAATGGTCTCCGAAGTACCGATAGGTATATCTGGAACTCATAAAAAAAAATCAGCATTCGCCCTTTTAAAGAGAAATCGATGGTGATTACTAACTTTGTCTTGTTGTTGAATTTTTTTTATGGAAATCTGGTACTATATTCATTATTTCGTATATATCTTGGATTTTTAAGTAATCTTGACTCTGTAGTAGGTTCTGTCTTTTGGTAAGTAAATACATTGTTTATTACAGTCTGAACCATTTCCTGGTAAGAATGTCTGCAACTTACGTGTCATTTAAATAAACTCTATTACGTTGATAGTTTCAGCTGTGAGGATGTTAAAGTCAAAGTTAATCAAATCTTCTACTTTAGTTATTTTCAAATCAGTTATAATGTTTGTTAAATAAAAACTGGATTTGTTTCAAAACCACACTACAAACGATTAACACATCTATTAAGGACATCCTGAATGTACTGATGTACCTATAAAAATATACGCCACTCGTTATGAACTCATACATATTTTTTTCAAAGCAAAGTTTTGACTAGTAGCTTAGTAGCTACTAAAAATCAAATTAATTTCATTCATCCCCATTATTGTTCTTTCCGTTACGATATTTAACATATCCACACAAAGTATTGTGGACCTCTGGTTTAAAACCAAAATCGATATTTAAGCGATGTTTAAAGCCATGTCCCGGTAAGAAACTGTCTGGCACTTAGCAATCATGAAGGTAAAGTTTTGTTCGTCAAATGAATTTCACGATTTCGCATGGCAGCCATACTGGAATTTAAAATGGCTACAACCAAGTTTGTTACAAATGTGACATAAATTCTTGATTATTCAGCATGCCAAAATGCCCATGTACCAAATTTCAGTGCCAAATATCATATGGAAGCCCAATTAGTAAGTTCAATATCTCGTCATTGCGACCATATTGGAATTCAAAATGGCGGCCGATTCATTAAGCGGTCATTTTGAATCTGGCATTTTTTGAATTCAGAATGTCCAGATACCCCAATATATAAACTTTAAACATTGTCACGAATCTTACCTACCATAATTATGTTTACAGTTCCAGTGTCGAAATTTGATTAGCAATATTCCTATTTTTGTTTACAATTGATTACCCATACCATGAAGTAGCGAGTAGTGCTATGCCAATGGTATGTCCTGATAAGGACTCACAAATAGTTCGTGAGAACGCGTAGGTATATGTGGAACTCGTAGAAAGGACCGATAAGGAATGTAAGGCAGTGAATGTGCGTATGTATATATGTGTGTGTGATAAACAATGTATACTTCACTCGGTTTGACACCAGCCATTCCTAGCGTAACACTTATGATTTAGTACGCAAACGAGCTGATTCCATTAAACATAAACTGTATGTTCCATGCATTATTTTTGGACGGAGAAAATGTTTACTAGTTGTTTTTACTGGTGTTTAAAGGTGGAGCACAAAATCAATACGATAACGTTATATGCAGTTAAATAATAATTAAAAAAAGCAAGGACGTAGACTTCTCTCTTGTGTTTAGTAAATCCATCCTCTGTGTGTCAAAAACGCAATAGTAAATTGCTTTGTAAGGGGCGCTGTTACGTATTTCATTTCGAAGTGTATAAAGTGACATATTATCTATGAAAGTAACCGCAAGCAAGAAACAATATCGAGACAGCTTACATACAATTAACAGTGAGACGAAGGTGCGATCATGCATCTTATATCAGACCATACTGTTGGTTTAGAAATTAATTTTTAAGTAACATTAGAAGAAACTTCAGAGGATGCACCCTTGTGCGTACATGCCATTAATATTACAAAACTAAGTAAGGATCTAACTTTACGATAAGCTACGTTCTCTTGCCAGGAAGGATCCGCAGAGATGGAAATTTAGTCACGAAAAGTTTCTCTGTTTTCATTGTCTCGAAAATGTCCTCTGTCAATAAATAGGTGTTGGCGCTGGAACAAAATGCCAAATTTTTGGGTTGTTTATAGATATGAAGGTAATTGTAAACTGCAGATTTATTTCTACAAAATATACTCTTAATTAAGAAACTACGCTTTGTCTTTTGAGAAACTCATTTCACCATTTTGAAGGTATAAACTATGATAACAGTCTTACTTTTCATACAATCGAAGTTTTGGACTCTGTTTGTAGGAATAGATGAAGAAAATTTAAAGGGATAACGTGGAGCAATGGGACAACGGAATTGTCAGATTAGAAAGATTAGGTACCGGTACTAAATGAGTTTTTAAATGGGGAGAATATGTGACTCAACGTTGGTAACTTTGAGGTTGAACAATAGCACCATGTCACAGAGACTTTGTTTCTAACTCCATTCATAGTAGCTCCGTAGTAGCTTTTAGTAAATTATTGAAAATAAAGAAAGAAGGTGGCCCTCTTTTCAGGGAATAAGTTTCTCACAGATAGCAATTTACTTAGTTGTTGCTCAAGGATAATTTGTTCACCAAACTTTCAAAATTTTTAAATGATCCCCCTCCTGTTCTGCGTCATGTTTTGAGGAGCTGAAGCTAACGCTGATGTTTATTGGTGAAACTAAATGGTTTCACCTCGACTAAACCTATTTTATTTTAGTACCATGCTGATGCATTTGAAACGCCTTTTTTTTCTTCATGATTGCTGCTGTTTAACGTCCAAGTAAACATATTGGTGATTACAACTGAAAACATGACAAATAAACAATCCTCGTGACTCATTTAAAGCACCTTTCCCGAGGGTGAGCAAATCCCTCGGATTTTCATAATCAAATGGTGGTATGGTACCTTAATGGGTCTCTAGACTAGAGCAAAGGAAGCAAATAACATACACATACACAAATATGTATATGTTACTGTTTCGTCAAATGTCGAATGGCGCACGTGTAACTTTTTACTGTTGTGTTTTATTAATTTTGTTGTTCCATCACGTCATAGACAATCACAGAACCTAAAAGACTATTACATTCTCGTAGTCTCAGATATCTCGTTATTTGACGTCACTATACTTTATCAACAATTGGCCTGCATCTCTAATCGACTTTGCAGCACATGGCGTCAACAGCGGCACTTGACAAAGCACAAAAATCCAAAATTATTGTAACAGTGAACACAACAGCATCGTCAAATGGGGTTTCCTTGAATTTTCAGATATTTCTGTTAATGTCACGCCCAGAGTCTCTATCTATCCATACACTCACCCCCTTCTTCCTCCTGTGTCTCTATTGAACGTTATATCGATACAGATCGTGTCAATTTCATCTTTCATTCAAATAAGTATAAACAATTACAAATATGCACTTTGGTTTTTAGTTAGTGTTGTTCAAATGTCTAACTTTCCTTGGCCACCCTATTCACTGTCCTTATCTAGATATGGCCCCTAGTATGTTTTAAGCTCTTCACGTTTAGTGATCGTGTGAATATTACTTTCTGTTTTTCAAGTATGTTTTTTAATGTTAAAGTGATTGCGTGCGTAGGCAAAAAGTAGAGTCATTGAATTTTTCATCTCCAAAAGTTTGGTAAGGCTTTTAATTGCACCATTCAGACTATCTAGGAAAATAAATAGATTTCAGTTGGTTAATTCTGCCAAATGATTTCAAATTCTTCTACCATAATGACAGAAAGTGTATACTACGATAGTGAAGTGGTTGACAGGTTTCATTCAAATGAACGGCGTGCTTCTTTGAACAAGCCAATGGGTAGTATACTAGTGTTGAATATTTAATTAGTCAAAACAACTCAGGATCACTGACGCCGCAATGTTGTGATCAGTTCGTAGGTCATTAGTAAATACAGTGCTCCCTTTCCTCAAATACTACAATTCCCGATACCGACCAAGCAGTGATACCTGTACTTTTGCATATTCATTATGGAGGCGCTTATAGTAAGAACCGTTTATTTTCAAATATGGCTTCTGTATTTACTATTTTTATGTCAATTCCGTTGCTTTTCAAAGTAGTTACTGTCATTTTCCTTCATTGAAAGACGTATTCCTTCTATGTACAACCTCACGTGCACATATAAAATTAAGGAAAAGTTAAGATCAAACAGAATCTTCTCCTCCCGGTTTTTCAGTACACCCGCAATCACTTTATGCTGAGTCACTCAGATGGATTTAACAGAGACTCGACATTTGGTGCGATTTCACCCGAGATCGGGTACACCGTTAACAGTTTTTGTTGCCTCACAGAACAAAAAATGTATAAAGAAATAAATGAAGAAAACCCTCTTAGTTTATTTTTCAAAGTTTAAAATCACGTTTTCCCTTCTCTTCTTGTGGTTCCAATTGTTGGTTCTGTGATTTGACAACAGTCTGTACACATTTTACAGTGTATCGGAGATGCCCCTTGTTCTCTGAATGGCAGACAACGTGTAATCTCTCCTATTGACTTAAATCATTAAGTACAGTGACCTTCGAGGGCCCCCAGGGCATACATTGTACGTTATACCAGCCATTCCCTAACTATCTTGTGATTGGTAACATCATGGCCTGTCATGCAATTAAAAATTAATTATGCCGACCATTAGATTTTGAGCTAGAAGGGGTATCAATTTTGAGAGTTCCCCCCCCCCCCCCCCCTTTGACAAGCCTCTCGGACCGAAATATCAATATGACACCTTCGGCTTTTTCACACAATCTAAAATTCCTTCAAACGTTCCAATTTTTACATTATCATTACTTCAATTAATTGGTGCTTTTCAATATCCAAGTAAAAAACAATAGTGACGATAACTGAAAATATGGCAAAAAAGAGATCCCAGTGCAGCCTCAAGTTAGGCACTTGGATGCACATAATCTTAACCAAGTGTGTGACAATGTCCTGCGCTTGAACTTTTCCCCGCGGAATGCACATCTAATAGTGCCTATGCCAACTGCAGCACACAGTACTGTTAAGGGTGAGGGTGGCACAGAATTTCAGTAAAGCCTATTGTTATCCTCTATGGTGTTTTCAATATAATTGATGTTACGTTGTGATTATGTTGCAATATATTGAAGCATTATTATGATTGGACAACATCAAACAACAGACGTCACTGCCAAAACGGCACTATTTAATGTTGGCATATGGACTTTCCTCTTGTTATAATACGTGCCTCTTGCTAACCAACACTGTGATACTCTTAGTTAATTTAAAGAGATGTACTCTGTGTCTATCCACGCCTTGTTACCCCTTGGAAAATAAATAGTTTAAGTATCTTCGCATAGTTGTTATGTAACAGTGTTAATTCATCCTTACTTATGGGATCGTCCTCCTCATCAATGCTACAAACATGTGAAAGGATAAGGTTTTATAAGGCTAGAGATTCCGAAGAGTTATGCAATAACATTCGTTCAGTAAATTTTGCTAGAATGCATGAGCGACTTATACCAGTGATTGTACTGGTCAACAGCACCGACTCCAACCTACTCCAAACAGATTTTTGTTTCCAACCAATCACAATTTCCTTTTTTTCTTTGTTTGTTGTCCAGTTTCTGCTTCAAAACAACATCCTGTGCTAATATTGAACCCACTTGGACCTAGTACTTCTGGGGAGGAACTGGCGAATATTGGTTACGCTGAAAGTACAATAACTTGTAATACAGTGACAGAGGCCAGAAGCAGGTGAGTACTACCATACAATTTCCACAGTGTCTCTAGGACGTGTGTGCTTGTACATTATTTCATGGGCAGACCTTTATGTCGAGTGTATATCTGGACCCAGTGCCTTTCTACACCCGAATGCCGGTTGTGTGAATTTGTACGCACCGAGTACAGGGAATTGCCATATTAATTTGACGAATGGGGTGTAATTGCTCTCACAGATGAAACTATTAGAAGAAATGTAGAAAAGTAAAAAATGGAAAAGAAAACTTAAGATATGCATATTCCATTCCATTAAGTTTGATGATGGCAGCAAATAGCAAGTCACTTCGTCTCAAATTGCCACGCTATTTATATAGGGCATGTTTTGTAATTGTAGTCAACGCAATACAAATTCAAGTGTTACACACTATTTGACATAGATTTATGCTGTTGTTTGAGGAACGACGAGACCTCTAAAGGACCGTCTTTTAAAAGGTCGAATCAACTGCAACTTGTAATTCTCAAAATAAGAACCTCAACAGGCAGCAGTGGAGTAGCATATAATAAAACACATTACCTTTAGTTTTACACCATGGATTCTGAGGGCGTTATTTCCTAGCTCTAGTATATAGGTCGGTGTTTTATTCATCACCGCATCTTCAGGTAACAAGCAACCAAAGTTAGTGATTATTGTGAATTACAGACGGAAGTCGAAGGTATTCGTAGTCAAAACTAAGTCGCTGACGTATAGCTCCGCTAATGTTATATCGCTATAAAGTTTTTAGATGAAGAAATTATTTAGTTTTGGAGCTAAGCGTAGTAAAGGGAATTCAGTAGATACCAGCTGTCGATTAGCATCTCAAGCACCAAGGATTTTGGAATAATCATATACTTTTAGTATGTTGGTAAGCACTTGATCTATTACTCTTCTGGGGAGATTCATTCCGGATTTCTTTAGAGCGATTGGCTACTGAAGAAAGTTCACATTGAATACAACTAATTTCTAATTATTGGTGACAAAAGGTTTGCTTCGTTTGGAATAAAATATTTCAAAATGTTAAAATTGTACATTGTATTATTAACAATTGTCACAGGCACAATGAAAGAAACCGCAAAGAAAACATACTTAAGTTTCACATTAATTTCAAGGTTAAATCAGGACTTTAGGTACAAATTTAAAATGAAAACATTTTGACACTTTCCGTAACGTTGACCTGAAGTCTCTTCGGGCAGCTCTAACGAATTGGAAACAACATATTTCCCTTTTGCAACTAACCAAGGAATGTTTCTGCTAAAGTACTTCAGATTTCTTCAATGTGTTATTTCAGCAAACTATGTCATGCAGTTCAAAGAGCTGACTTTACAAGCAAGTGGTAGAGTGCACCTAAAATGTATAGTTTACGAATCGGTAACCAACGTATGTCCACTTCCAATAAATCCTCATAGCATATTATATTTTGAATTATCCTTGAAATGAATTACATAGCAGACCAAGAAGAACTGAAGATATATACATGGGAATCCCTCCCACACGTCTCACATCGCGTAGTTGGCCAATATTACATGCATGATGCATGTAAAGTAGGCCTATGTATGTCTGAAAACGTTGTTTTCAATGATGTCCGGCTCTAACTGGCTTCTTGATGATTATCAAAGTACGCTGGAGTAATCGTCAAGTTGTTGTGCAAAGTACTCGCATCTTTTATCCTGCTTTACATTTTTCTAACTGACTGAGATACTGCTTGACTTGCTTCATCACACTGAGAAAAGGAAGCTGCCATTGAGCAGCTCTCTGTTCAGATAAACAAGGTTCAATATTTGCACACCGTACTTGTAACCGTGCGTAATAACCGACACAAAATAAATTTTGATTTTCCAGACAACACGATATATCACCCATCTCAACATCACCAGGAGCTTAAAAAAATGATGAAAATGAACTCTCCTCCGTTACTGCTGATTGCCTGCACGTTGCTGACTGCAACCCAAGCGTTGGTAGATATGCACGACAGGGTAAAAGACCGAGTAGTGCACGTTGAAACTCTCATCAAGCGAGGTAGATGGCTATGGCAAAATGACCACACGGATGCTGATGGTTCGCGGTATCTCTATTTTGACGAGTTGAATGAAAGGGACACTTACTACGAACCAAGAGTCCAACTTCAGGTGCAGTGCTTAAGAAATCAACCTATTTCAAAATTACTCACCACTTACACATTGCATTCTAGCATTAGACACATACCTAAGTATGAATTTTGTAACTTTTGGTTTCCGAAATCCAATCTATAATTGTGTAGTAAATTCATTGGTAAATCTATCATACTTTCCAGTACGTCTTACTAGCACCTTGTTTTACTTTACAGACAGAAGTTTGCGCAGGTGGCAAATACCTATGTTTTGAATCCCTTTCACTTCGAAATTACTATTTGACTGCCGGCTTCCCTGCTGATGGATCCAAATATACCTTGAAACTCCAGCAATCTTATTATACTGAGAGCGATGTAAGTATAGGAATTTTCAATTTTTATGTTAAGATGTTTATGAAATCACTCATTTCTACTCTTTGATAAGACCTTCTTTGTTTCCAAACTTACAGAATCGCTTTCACTGGAAAGTGATGTGCGAAAACGAAGCCATGGAAAGGTGCAAATTAATTCCTGTACGTTTTGAAAGTGATGGGTACATCATGGTTGCAGATGACTGGGGAAATTCAAATGGTCATGATGGACATTACGACGCTACCCTCGGGAAAGACGACAGCGATGGATGGTTTAGGGTGCATGCTCCAAATCCAACCGATGGATATAAGTAGGAATTTCCATTTTCTTTGATTTGATATTTTAGAGGCAACAGTTCAAATCTAACGAAACAAAAATGGCTAAATGTTCAAGTGAATACACCGTAACACAGAAATATATTTTACTCTTTTTCAGTCAAATCTACTCCAATACGAATTATGGAAATACCGATCAAGAAGCGCAGTATTCCACATCAATTGGAGTAACACAAACGGAGTCAACAAGTCAAACAATTACCACCACAGTGTCGACAGAAATAGGCGGGGCCTTTAAAGCATTTTCTGCATCTGTTTCTACATCCATCGAGAATTCGTGGCAGGTACTTTACCTCTTCACACGGTTTGTCATCACTAAATTGCAATTCCGAATGGACCAACGATCTAGAAAAGACGTAACTAGTTAATTGTTGAACTCAATTCTTCCAAGTTTGAAAATCACCCTACACCCCGACGAACCTGTACTAAACAACAGATTTACAAACTCTTCGATAAGTCTAAGTATGTAACAGTGCAATCCCTTTGAAAAAGAATCATTATTAGTTTGGTGTTAGTGTTCCCGATGTGAATGTTTTCCTTACAATCATATGTGTTTCTTTTCCTAGTATGCTCAGTCTTCAACCTTCGAAGAGTCGAAAACCATCTCCCATAAACTGACTATTCCAGGCAGAACAACAATTATTTTGAAACAGTTGATTGGACACTATGCTGGCCAGTTTGAAGTTGGGGACGATCAATACATGATTGAGGAGATACCCTTAGACGGTGGAGCAAGAACCAAACACGTTATGAGACCGAAACTCGTAATTTCCCTGTAATTTCTGTGATATACAATTAACAGTGGTGTACCCATAAAATTAAAATGAACCTGATTATACATACTTACACTTCACTTTCTTTTTTGTCTTACCATTGTAATTTCATTCTCGTAACCAGAAGGGGCAGAGGCTAGAACTCCGCCTCACCGCCTTTTTTTTTGGGGGGGGGGGGAACTTATACAAGCTAGATGACAAAGCATAATTCACGGAATGTCCCCAAGTCAATCTGTCATTAATGTATACGACTACTTTAACCCCACGGGACGCCACCGTATGGTGATTACTCATTCTCAGATTTTTCATGTAACTGTTAGGTTTAAGTCCTCAAATCATTGACCTCGTCGTGTTGTCTACTTTTTGTACTCGACCGGAGGGGAAGGATCATTAGCCCACGCACAAAGTTTTCTCCGAATTAGCTTTGGTTTCCGCCAGAACAATTTCAGCTCTGCGTAATGTGCATACATTTCATAGACATAAACGTTAGGCGTTGCAACAGCAACATCCTCTACAGAATTGGCTCATTAACCTCTGTGAAATTCCAAATTTGTTTGAACTCAACCAGTACTCAAGAAAAATTTCAACTAGCCAAAGTTTGTTACAGTAGTATGTCTGAGCTCGTTTGACCTCAATTTTTCAACACCTTTTCTGATCCGACTTATTAGAACTGATACACAACCGTTTTCAATGATACTTTTTAGGCCATTGCTGCTTCAAACTTCTTTCTTGTACTAATGCATTGCATCACAATTACGACACTCTTTTTCTCGTGTTATGGAAACTTAGGCATACGAGGCAGTTGTCCACACATAGTACTGAGACTTAACTAATTGGAAGAAACTGTCCGATCTGAAATTGCAGTCATGGTTTGCAACCGGAAGGACGGTAATTACATTTGTGAACATTGTCGACATACAAGAATGGATTTCATGAGTCGAGAGAGAAGCTGCGTCGGGAGGTAGTCAATCCATAATCAACCAATTTACTACTTATTCGGTGGGGGTTGATGCAACTAGATTACAAGTTTGGTAAGAAACATGCCACTATATCCATTTGAGGCTGTACCCAATTCAGGTGACACTTTGCATTGATAATATAGGTCATATTAACAAAGAAAACTAATAACTGCGCCAAAGCTGTAAATTGCTACCTTTCAGTGCACGCTGCTCTTTTTTGTATTAGAAAACACTAATAATTAATTCCTGTGCCCATCATGTGTGTCTACCCATCATGTTAGCAATCCAACTAAAGCAAGTTGAGATAGCTAGTACAAGTATATGAAAAAGCTCTCGTATAAAATGCAGATGTGACAGGGCTGAATATCAAAGTGGGTGGTACACTCACATTGTTAAGGCCTGCAAATGATCAATAACATGAATGTCCTACAGTGGTACTAGTAGCACGTAATATGAATTGGTGAAAACACTAGGTTCTGGTCAAAAGGAAAAAGGCCATAACAGTGGTAAAAGTGAGCGAAGTACTGTAGATGGGAATGCCAGTCAAAAATACGTTGCATTTCAGAAGTAAGATATGAAATCAAAGCACCTTGAATGAATACAAAAAAGGAACGTAAAAAACCCGGCCAAACAAGCATAATACGAACGAACTCCCACAAAAGGGAAAACATCCACAAAAAGCCTATTAAAGAGATTGAATAAGTAGATATTTGTTGCGAACTCATCGATGCCATTTTCAAATTCCTTGAATTTGACCGTGAAGTGCAGTCGAACGTTGGTCGATAAGATTGCTACAATCCATGTTTTTTTTGTCCAGAAAAGGATTTTCCTCGCGAGACTTCTGGATTAGAATCTTTAGTGTATGCCCTTTCAACAGTTGATCACCGTCTGGAAAGCGAAATAATATGAATATTCAGCTGGCCGAGGATAGATTTAGACGTTCACCGAAAAAATTCCGTGAATTCGACTCGAAGTGCAAGTTTCGGTATAGTTCAAGTTGTCAATAAATATCACTGTAACGGGTACAATCCGAGGTCAGACGTCCTACTACATAGCAAATCTATCAACTAAATTCGCAGGAACCAAAGATAGCAAAGATTTGGTAAAACATTGTCACTAAAGAATGCGTAGAACAACAAGAGAATATATGACCAATCGAACCAACGATTTCACACCTTTTATGGACACTTTGTTTCAATTGTGCTGTTTTCTACTCCGTCTCAGTTTCCAATATAAAAATCACACTTGTGAAGCCAATAATTTCCATTACCTTCCGCCGTTCCCCGGCTACCGGCACGCTACCCCTCACTCCACTTCAGTGCAACAAGGAGTCTTAGCGAGTTTAACCAGGGAGCTCCAACAGTCGGGTCGCAATGAATGTACAGACAACTGCATCGACGCCAAATTTAACCAGTCTGCCAGTCGCAAGGTGTTTTTGTGTTGCAGTTGGGTAGCTGTAACGTTTGGCAAACCCCGTATGATTCTCCTCGTAAATATATGTAACGATGCTAACTGCACAGTGGCACAATTGTTCGTTGACTGCTTTGTTATGGTCTCTGGAAGTAGTAGTACCAATTATAACATAATGTGATATCTATCCGGTATTGAAAATCCTTTACTTTAAATTCTTGACCAAATTGCATTCTATTTTCAAAATTTCCGAAAGCCTGCTAATGTGTAACGACTATAATTATAGGGCGTGTGAGCTTTTTAGTGGAAGGTTAATGGAAAATCTCTCACTAATATGCATTGCTTTCATTTTTGTTTTAGAATTACACGAAAATTAAACAATACTCATCGCAACAGCTTCAATTCTTTTCTTACATAGCCTGTAATTCTTTAATTCAACATGGTAATTCAGAAAATTAAATCATGGCTTTTTGGATGGCAGCAAATTTCCTACTTCACGAATAGCTCTTTTTCATTCTTCCATCATTTGTCGTTTTATTGTTCAGCTTTGCACTACAACAGCCTCAATTATGCAGTACTGATATTCAGCAACATGAAAGGAGAATCAATTTGATTTTTCAAAATAGAGACTATTGTTCATTCTATTTGATAACTATTTAGTCTTTACAAGACTTTATGGAGAACACTATTGTCAGGTAATGAAAATAAATGTACCTAAACGAAATGCTTTTGATTACGTAATTTCTCATTCTGTTTTCAACGTGAATAAAATAGAAATCAACCCCGAGAGTGCATTATTCTCAGTTAATGCCCAGGTTGACTAATCTTATTCATAGGTACAAAACGAGTTTGGTCAAGCGAAAAAAGAATGGACTTGTTTCTAACCAGTTTTTCGAACATGTCAACAATGCTTGTGCGCGATGACAAAGTACTGCCATTTTTTCCCCTGTAAAATAGTAGACGACAAAACACTGTCGATCTACGGTTATATTGTATTCATGTCTCCCGAATAATTTGTGGAATAATGAACGGTCTGACTGGGCCAATAGGAGTGGAGGATTCTCGTCAAGTATATACAGACTACTGCAATTTTGGACAAACCTCCTTGGGACACCCGCTCCCCTTTTCAGTGTTGGCTACATGACTACTGTTCCGTCTACATTCACTCCTATAGCACAACATTAAAAGGGGCGCTGGGTCTCATGTTATCCTCTCAACTATCATTTAGGATTATAATCGGAACGTATGGCAAAGTTTACCTTTTTAACAGTTTTGTCCAAGATTGATAGATCCTGTGGGTGAAGTTGATTATTCTAATACCGGGTCTAGAGTCCTCACATCTGGATTAAAATTCACGAATGAATATTCGAAAATGAACTGTCAAGGGAGCAATTGGGTCATGTGATAAAACTGATTTTGGTGTCTAAAGTGTCATCGCTTAATTCAGATTGGAATTAATTATAGGTTTCCAGAAGAACGAGATGATTGGCAATCGAAGACCATAATTCAAGGGAGGATGCATTGATTTCAAAAATAATACGAAAGAAAAATCAGTTGAGCTGTGATATAATGGAAAATATTTCATTTCATCAATTTATACGTTGTGGAATGGTTCTTCAACGATGAAGTAATTGTAGCGGAACACTTTATACACTATGGATGTGAAGTTTCATGCTTGCACCAGCACTGGACAAGTACATGAACCCTTTACCGAGACATCGAGTGGTGTATCTAGAATGTTTTATTGGAGGAGGGGACTGGGTCCCGTGCACTATCTTAGCCCTGCACCACCATAGTTGGCACTGAGTGTACAAAGTAAATATGACATTTCCAAACATCCCAGATCGCCCCCAAAAGTCACTCGATAGGCTTAATAGAAGCCATAGAAGATGTATAATTTTGGTGAAAAATTGTAGATTTAATTTATGTGAGGACGGATTCGTTTAGCTGACCAGAAGTGGGGTTAATAACGTTATAATACATGAACAATGCCCTTGTTCTTGCAACCACAAACTTTTGATTAACCATCAAAGAAGTACGAAAAATTACTTATTCAGACATTAACAGACATAGCCACACAAGCCCATTTAACCTGCGCACCCAATTTTTTGTCAGTACAGTTTTGCCAGATTAAAAAAAAACAGCGCGCCACGAAAGTTCCGCATCTTTGACTTCTCGTGTTTACAGGCTAGACGTAACATACATTTGCATATACATCCACACCATCCTAATTGCATGCATTTTCCGGGTAATGTCTAAAGTGGAAAGAATAAAGGCCATTTCATCTATTTTAGAACAATATCTCCAGCAGCGGGGCCAACATATCTTGCATACGTTCGATTCTTCAATGAATGCACTTAAGAACTGGAATATAGGGGGAAAAACAATTTTAAGCAATCCAAAACGTAGAATTAGATATTCACCATGAAGATGCTGGAAACAGTTTACAAAGTACTGTGCATGTGGCTTATAGGATGGTGTCAAGGTGACCTTAGTCTGAAAGCCGCCTAACTTTGTATCAGCCATGCTAATAGCTCCATGCTTCAGCGAACTCCTGTGATAAAGGACTAGTTGCTGCAGCTAAAGATATACTGAATGCACACATTATGTTGTACAGAAACTATGAAACCATGACTATTTTAAGCTTATTTATGCCATCGAGCCTCGTGATAACAGAGGATTATTAAGGGCCAGATGGAAAGGGTGGTATACCCGATATTCCACGTTAATCACATTTCTTAAAAAAAACAATAACAATTTCCTAGCGAAGAAATCACAGAAATAATCATTTAGCAATTCGGAGCACTCTTCAAAACAGTTGTTCGTTTTGTGCATGGTTAGTTGGAAGTACTAATCACATGTTTTGAAGGATCGTCAAATGCAGCGGGGGAGGGGGTGCCAAATTTGATACTTAGAAAATCCATATTTAATGAAGGGATTTTCAAAATGTTTAATCTGTTTAGATTTGACCACTCTACTCAGAGCTAGAATGTCATTTCTGACCGCTCAGACTGTTATGACTTTTTATATTAGTTTGTACTCATTGTGGTTCTCTCCCCAGCCCACGCCCGTGGTATGGTATACATCTTCTGAAGCATAGGAAGGGGATAATTCTTTTGTGATAAAGACTATGAAATGACCACTGACAATTAAACAATAGATTACTACTAGATAGGCTTGTCGCAATGGCTCAGAATTTCTCCAAAAGTAGTAGCCAATCGTTTTGTTTTATGGCCCACATTACCACGGGACGGGTCGCTCAAGGGCCTCGACAATTTCGTGGGGGCTTGCTCCCCACGCTTTCTAGCATACGCCACCTGAGACGGCCAATTGGGTAACAGGAGCCGGATTCAAACGCACGTTATTTTCAACGGAAACATCGTCTGCATTAGTTGGTTGAAGAATTGAATTTGAATTGGATTGAATGAAGACTTATTTCAGTTCAGGTTAGTGGACCACACTCATTACAAGGCCGTAAATATAATTCTCCGTCAAGCAGAGATTACCCCTACGTGCAAGAGGGGTAACTCACTGTAAAGTGTGACGTAGTAACAAGACACTTATTAATTGCTGGTGATTAGTTAACAAGATACGATAAAAGAATGAAAGAGGATAAAAGATAAAATATTTCTACAGCAAACATGCACTGTATTTTCAACATTCCATCATTTTGCGATAAAACCGAAGTATCTAGCACATTTGTGTATGGTTTATACTGAATAATTTTACCACTGAATAAGTAAGAAATGTGGTGGGTGGAAATGCTTACCTCTGACCACTCTGGTGGATGCTAATTGCTCCAAAATTTCGAGCTGATCGTCTCTCTATATCATTTGACATAGTTCTGACCGATAAAAATTTACTTTTTTGACGTCATACTTTACTCCTGCCAAAGGGAGCTGATCACACTCTAACACTTAGCTGTCTAGATATCCTTTCTCTTGTTTTTGTGCACCACTGACCAATCTTTCGTGGAATTTGTCAACCTTAAGTTTTGATAATTGAAAATCTAATTTATTCATGTGAGCAGGGCAATAAATGAAACCACGTGTCGTTTGGACATGACTTTCGCTTACAGCACAAAGCCAACGGTGTGCACCCTTAACCTAAATGTAAAATACAGTTCTATAGGACTGCCATAATTTTATGCCGCATTTTGGAAGTCTCGATTATCAGATTGCTTTGTTTAGTCGTACTGGTCTCATTATGTTCAAAGAACCTTTCGACTTCTCCGTCAGAGTACTGTAAAGGCCGGTTACGTGTTGTCGACAAGTACTGATGTCATGGAAATCAAATGTCGCCACATTTATTTCTGTTTTTACATTGTTACAGCATCACAGATTACTTTCTAAACAGGATGACATTTGATCACTGGTAATTTTCATCCTCTTTAATGACGTGATCTTCTATCTTTAGAATCTTAAAAAGAAACAGATGGCATTAAAATGAATATTTGCTCAGCATCAACCAAATAAATTAAAACAGCCCCAAGCATGTCACCTCTAATGTGTACTTCTTATTTGACATGTATATAACGGCATTGAAGATTGTAATCTACACCAGTATGTAACTACCACTTTATCGGTTCTTTATGTTTTATTGTCTGCTAGTAAGTAAAAAAGGCAATAAGGGTTGCAAGTCATTGAACACATTCTCAACCAAATTACCAAGATTAGTTTGTACTTCACTTTTGACATACATGTACTTTTTGTCATGATAGCATCAAAGATTGAATTTTATACCAACATACTGACCTTTTCTGAGTTCTATACGTTTCATTGTCTCGTGATAAGTAGTTGAAGTTATTTGGAATCCCAAAGATAAGGGTGATAAGCAGTCTTGTCAAGAAAGAGGCTTCAATAAATTCTTCCATAGCCGTGCCCCGCTTTACCACGTGATAAAAAAAGTACAAGAACATCTGCAGAAGTGCAACGAATGTCATTTCAAATGCTTTCTAAGAGTCTGGCGTTGCGTGTCATAGGTATTACATTTTCAATGTGTTTTCATGTATCACATGTTTCTTGCATGTAAAAAGAATAATGAAAAATAAATAGAAAACAAGGGGGCTCTTAGACGGGCGTCTGTGCGCCACTCGATAAGCTGATGATTTGTGCTCGATGTCCCACGGCCCGCTAGATTTCGATTTTAGACCCAAACATTTTCTTTTGCTCTCCATTTGTCCCCCCCCCCCCGATTTAAAATCCTGTTACCGTCACTGCTAATTAGGGAAATGAGTTATAATCTTATAAATTCTCGTTATATTATTATTACAAAAACTAATTATCTTTATATTATATTATTATTATTATAAATCACCGTTATATGTGGAAGAGAAAGTTTTTGCAAAAGACTCTTAAAGAAAAGAGTATCTCAAAGTAAAGGATAGATATATAAACAGGTACGCTAAAAGTAAAACGGTTTAGTTACAATTTCCCATCCATCATTTCTTTAGTTCTCATTCATGCACTTACACATGTCTCAAAATAAATAGTTGCATTTGAAGAATTTAATTCATGCATGTCCCATATTCCAGTTTCGGGAGAGACAGCCAGTTAGGGACGCATCACGTGTTCTGTTTTTTCTCCACTGTCCAGTTTTACTTCTTCAATCCGGTATTGATCGTCTCCTACATCAAACTCTTTAGCATAGTTTCCAATCAATTGCTTCAAAATAATGGTTGTTCTTGCTGGTATTTTCAAAGTATGGGTGACGGTTTTCGCCTGCTCAAAGGTTGCAGACTCTGCATTCTAGGAAACGGACAAGCGAACATCTTTACACAATCTAGCCTGAGTTCGAAACTCAGTGAAAACACCATAGGTGCAGGGTATAGGACTGCATGTAGTACCTTTGCAGTGTTTTTTTTTTGAGGAGGTATTTGCAATAACATATACGATACTGTACAATAATATGTAAGGTACTAAATTAAAAATGACACCACATTTTTCTGCATGAGAGAAAAGTTTCCTAGGTTACAGAAAACCTTAAACACTCTCATAAAACTTAAAAAATACTCAGTGACTTTAAGTCTGTTGCAAGTTTAAAGATCGATTCCAGAAAGTCCATCCTTTTCCCACTTTTCACTAATTCTTATATTCGTGTAAGTGATGGAATTGTATTTTATTCACTTTGACCCGATAACAGTGTAGAGTCCATGACATGTTTCGACTCACCAACTTTACCTTTATAATGAATTAAGGCCTTATCAATAGCAATGCTACGCATTGGCGGCAGTCTGTGCTTCAAGGCTGTGCAAAGGCAATGTCTACCAATTCTTGTTTCACATATGATGTTTCCCCCGTATGTTAAAGGTCATGTAACACGAAAATGACATTTTTGGGGTATTGGGTGCATTTATCATTGGAAATATAAAAGGAAAAGTAGTGTCTCCCAGCTGTATCATAAATAAACATTGGCAAAGTATGCAACTTAGTGACGTCAAGAGATGGGTCCCTGTGATATACCTTATGTTAATCTTAGGTTTATGAAACCTTTATCTCAAATTTCAAGGACATTTCAGAATTTTATATGCCCGGAGGCTTTTATTTTGCAAACATGTAGTTCCTTCTTCAAAAATATCGATATCACTTACCAATGTGAAACACAGTAATTAAGTAATTAAGAGGCAAAATATGTAAGCCTAGCAAAAGAAATACTGACACTGTGCAACACTCCACGTCATCTGTTTTGCATTTTTCGCAACTTTGAAAAGTCATAAATATAAATATAACGGATTTTTACTTAAAGTCTCTCTTTGCAACTTCTGAGTGAGGGTGCTCTTTCCTAGAAGCATCTCTCACAACCTTTCAAAGACATGCGCAGATGCCGTCTGGACAGTTTTACACAGTTTGACAGTTTTTTTTGAACAACCTTTCAGATCATGACTGGACCCGCTTTTATTGTTTCCCCTGGTCCACAGTTTCTTGAGAAGATGTTTAATATTTTTTAATTCAACATTTACACAGGATCATTCTTACCAATCGCCTTGACTTCTGATGGGGGAAAGTAAAGTCTCCTTCGTGCAATTTTTATGTCATTTAAGGGAAAGTTTAGATCTTCCTGGCTATGTAATTACACCTCTTCGTTTGTCCTCTTCAGTGAAAACAAACTTTTAGTCAATGCTTTTTCTCTAAGCGATACTTTCTCTTTGGTTTTGAGGAAAGGCTTAATTCATCCGTACAATTTTCTAATCCTACATATGAAGTAGTTTCTTTTTCAGCGCAAAGGAAACGAGTGCAAACCCTGTTCTGAAGATGTCTTTTACAAATTCAAGTTTACTCTTGCAGTGGAAAAGTGCATCGGCACCTTAGGCCAATAAAAGAAAGACAGTAAGCTGTTTGAAGAATTTAAATCTTGTCCCGGCTTCCTTGCTAGATGTTTTTATATATTTTCTTTTCTCAATTTGAGATAAAGGTGCAACGTCTCATTGTATTGTTTTTGATGTGATAAAAACATTCACGTTAATGATAATAACTACAAGCTTAAATATCAAAGTTGAAAAAGGTAGACGCAAAACAGTGTAGATACCTTTGTTTTAAGGGAAAAGATTTTCCGTTAATTTTGTTTGTCCCACTTCTTTTTAAATCATTGTAAGTTGTACAGAAGTAATGTCCTTATCAGAATTATACAAGCTAACAGAAAACATTGAGACAAAAAAAAAAAAAAGAAGAAGAAATTCTAGAGGGTTACCTCCCAAGAATTCTCGATGGATACAGACGCAGATGCAGAAAACGCTTTGAATGCTCCCCCTATTTCGACCGATACAGTTTTGGTGAGTGTGTGTGTTGTTGACTGAGATTCAGTCACTCCAATCGTTGCAGAATACTGTGCTTCTTGATCGGTAGCCCCATAATTTGTGTTCGAATAGATTTGTCTGTGAAGATATCAAAATACAATTGACTACTCATTGGCTGCGGCATAGTCTTGACGTTTGTCGCCGTCATAAGTATGATGCTACGATTCATCCCTCACTTCCAGCTGCTGGGTAAATTTACGACTGAGATACACCATAAAATATTAACTAACAAAATGTAGTGAAGATTCTTACTTATATTCATCGGTGGGGTTTGGAGCATGCACCCTAAACCACGAATTCGTCTCCGTTTTGTTGAGAGAAGCGTCTTAATGTCCACCAGAATATCCTTTTGTACTTCCCCAGTTATCTGCCACCAAGAAGTATCCGTCACTTTCAAAACGTGCAGGAATGAGTTTGCACTCTTCCATGTCTTCGTTTTTGCATACAATTTTCCAGTGAAAGCGATTCTGTTTGTGATGAAAAGTTGGTGGTAGGACAGTAGTATGTCATTGCATATCTACTTAAATGAATTAAAGTAATTATATACAACTACACGTAATTCAAAAACTTTCAACTTACATTGCAATGAATGTGGGGAAATTTTTGAGACGTTAAACTACTAGGTCTGTTGACGTGATGCATATAATTTGGAAAGAAAATTCCAAAAGTTTATACTTACATCGTCCTTGATGTAATACGCTTCTTGGAGTTTCACAGTAAACTTGGAGGCAGCAGCAGGAAAGCCGGCAGTCAAATAGAAATTTCGACTTGAAATAGATTCGAAACATAGATATTCTGCTTCTCGGCAAATGATTGCCTGAAGAGTAAAACAAAGGCGAATAATTCTGCAACAATCAAACAACAAAAGGACCTGTGTCATAACAAGACGAATCAGTATAACACAGCGCCGTTGAACAAATTTACTGTCGACAGGTCTGTTGCCAGAAGGGGAAAGTGTTATTACATAAACAGGTAGCTCTGATAGCATGGTAAAAGTGGATTAAAATTTTGGGTTTTCTATACTGCACCTGAAATTGGACCTTTGGTTCGTAGTAAGTGTCCCTTTCATTCAACTCGTCAAAATAGAGATACCGTGAACCATCAGCATCCGTGTTTTCATTTTGCCACAGCCATCTACCACGTTTGATGAGAGTTTCGATGTGGACCACTCTGTCTTTCAGCCTGTCATGCATATCTACCAACTCTTGTGTTGATGCCAAGGTGACACAGGCAATCAACAATGACAGCACAGTATTCTTCATCTTCGTAGAATCTTCAGAGAGTTTTGCCAGGCTGATATGGTTTCCCTAGAAAGGTAGACCATTAGTATCGTTTGTTATACCCCTTCCACGCTAAATCTTTAAGAAACAACTAATAAAAGTCAATCCTCGCTCAGCGGTGAGAGGGAGAGAATTTGCTTTGATATTTAGACCGTTGTAGTAACGGCAACCAAGACCATTCAACACAAACAAAGGTGGATATTTTGACAAAATTAAATACTTGCCAGATCCCACAAAATAGCACTTCACAAGCCCGTTTCAAACGTACCAGATTACCGTAAAGGGCACCATCAGGAACTAATGATTTTTGGGGCAAGTGTTTGCCATACTTCAAATAGGGCATATCGACAGTGCGTTCACGACTGGCTATGAGTGGAGTACCACCATCGGTTGTCGCCAAGTTTGCAAGATAATGTTTGGCCTTGCAAAGCCCTTAGCGGAACGTCCCGGATGTCGTAAGTTTCATATAACCAGCCTTGAAATAGACTTTCATTTATTTTCAATTAATGAGAAAAATATCACTCTGTGAAAAGATGGTGATAATTTGGAATGCTTTTATCTAGGATATCTGCACCTATAGTAAGTCGCTAGTAAGCCAAAGTTACCCTTTGCAAAAAGACTTTAAGATCGATAAAAGAAAAATCTTACGGTCGCTTGCATATACTGTATCAGTGTAGCGCCATCACCGATCAGTTGGAGCCTAGCGTACCGGAAATATGTTGGCCGAAAACATCCAAGATCACCAGAATTCGCATTCTCGAGCCCATTTTACCTTTTTGTTTAAATAGCCACTCCAGCCCTTCAAATAACTGCAACTAAATACGTTTTCAAGTAAATTTATTTTTGGGTGAAAATATGAGTGGGCCGTCACCACAGTCTGTGACAGCGCTAGTACACTCAAGAGAAATTAAAAGGGGTAATAGGCTACTTGCTTATTTAAAATGAAACCCTTGACACCAGCCAAGAGGAATATACCATCGCTTGGAGGGTAGCGTGCGAAATACTAAAAATACTTGCTTACCCCAAGAATATTTTCAGTGGGGGAGGAGGGGAAACAACAGTAACTAAGTCATTTAATTATAATGATAATTTTGAAAAGTGTTCAACCGCCTACCTCAAATTTCCATGATTTCTTGTCATGCATGTACTTAAGTGTACCATCGACGGCCTGCACCGTTCTGTGCACCGTTGCAAGCCAGGGAGGGCATAGATGTATCATAGGTCCATGTGTTATTAGGAGATTTACCGGGGGAGGGGGTTGGGTTAAATCAACCGCGTGGCCACTAGGGTGTGGCGAACCGTCCCCTCACTTTTTTTCTATACCTACAGAAATGAAACGTATCTAGCTCTGTGGTAAATTCCAGTGACTGAATCTGCCCAGTTTTACATATAGAAGGGGTCTCAGGTAACATTTCATCATTTCAACAAATTCCTGCCTCCACAGAATAATAAGTAAAATGTTAAGGACAGTCCAAATTACTGCGTTAATTACGAATGAATTATCGTCCTTTTGGTCAAATATTGGATAAATTACATATATAAAAAACAAATAAATACCTAATAATTTATAATTACACCGTGAAGATTGAGCTTAAGGGAGTTCCCTTTCCCCAACGATTGAAGACTCTGAAACAAATACATATATGGTAGAATCAGACAACTTGGCACGTTTAAAATTTATTTAACCGAAAAGAAAAAAAAATCTAGTATTGGATAAGTAACAACAACGTGAACCTGAAAGCTAGCAGGTTTTTGATGAGGGTTACTTTAACAACATTACAGTGCTGTTTCCTGTTTTGCTTTACGGCTTGATCACGTGAAGTGAAATTTTGTCCTGTTCACAGCAAAGAGTCAAACGTGAAGTTTTTTTTAAAAAAAAAATGTTGTAACGATAGTTGTACTTACATTCACTTCTTACTAAACTGCATGCCATCCCTCAGCTTTTCACCTTGGGAGCTGATAATGGAAGGTAACAGTTCACACTTCGTTTAATACACCAAATATCGGATCTCGAATAGCTGATGCTTGTCAAAATACACCCATAGGTGATGCTTCACATTTCAACTTGTCTCAAGTGATGCCTTTAATGCAGTAGTATGTACGTACAATATAGGTATGGTTTCTACTCCATATATCTACGTAACGCGTCTTCTGTATGGTGTGTGAAGCCTGTTTTCCACGTTACCATTTTTTCGGTATAATGTATGCACAGCGATGCTTGCAATCGCGTTTTGTTGTTTTGTGGAAAGTAAGGAATTGACGACGGCAACTTTGCTAAGGCCCGTTCGATCTCCATGATAGAATTAAATTTGTCGATTCAACAGGACTCAACGATAGCATAAAAAGTGAGATTTTGGATGACATTCGAGGTTTTTTAATATGTTCTACAATCTGAAATAGGTTTGGGGTCCATTCAGGAGCCTGGAAATTCCCTTTAATCACGTGAAGTGTATCTCGCTTATACACCAACACCGAGTGTGAGGTAAACCTATTTAGCGATATATCAACTTCACAAAAGTCGTATATGAAGAGATCATAACCTTCGACAGAGTTTAAAACGTATCTTGCACTATATGTGTATAGAAATATCGAAAAGCGCATTTCCGTAAAAAAGAAAGAAACAAAGGAACAAAGAAAGAAAGAAAGACAGAAAGAAAGAAAGAAAGAAAGAAGTGGAGAAAGAAGGGAACACATCCCGCACTCGAATTCTGTGCAGACGATAAGGCCATTTCATGTCAGTTACGTGACTTTCGTCATGATCAATGCTCATAAATGGTAAAGTTAAGGCACATTAGGTACCTGACTGCATTTTTACCTGAAGTGTAGATGCAGTTGTAATTAATATCGTCTGTATACTGTAATCAACACAGCTGAGTCAATGTCCTGGGTGTATACCATTCAAGAGTCACTCCGAGTGATCATAATTGTGGGACACTTGTGAAAGTTAACATCGCATTGAAGGTATAAACTGATACTCTCCACCTGAAAAAATTCTAACAGTAAACTTAACAATATCTAGGCTAAAAGTAAACAGTAAACTCTACAGACGGGTATGTTAATAAAATGGTCATTTTTTCGATTTTTCGATGAAGCATTGCTGTTCTGCTAGAAAAAGAGCACAGTGGGGCTAAAGTTTTACAGTATTTGGGGATGACATCAAACACAACTGCTTGGTAATTGGTTATGTTATTGTGCACATGCAAGTGTTAGTAAGTATGGATTGATTTGACGTTTCAGAGGAGGGATCCCCGCCGTTCACCGGCGTCCAGCATAGCAACAATACATTTTCAAATAAAGCGTGTCGGTGGAAAAATAAGCAGTGAATCGGGAACCATGTAACATTCAAGTCCATGTAACATTCAAGTCAAGTGAGAAATTTTAAAAATTTCACTAGTAGCTGAAAATGGTGTCTCCAGCTGGCAGTAATATAAACTCTGAAAGTTTGTATGATACTCACTTGTCAATGGCTCCTGTCACTGCACTGCAAGTAGTCACCAGTCCTTTGACAGCAGTCGCACAATCCAAAGTGAGCTCAGTGATGAGACGCGAAAGTGCTATCTGGAGGTACATATACACCGAGTGAGAGGGCAAACAAGCAAGAGTATGATTGGTTACAAACTTGGGTTTGATTGTTTTCGAATGTGTTGGTTGGCCGGTGAGCTTACAGAAATAAAATTGCTGATGCACTGAAGTGTAGAACACAGAGTCTAAATGGAAACTGTGGCACAACAAAAGAACAGTTTACTTCGAAAACACTGGTGTTAAATACCCCTTATATATGACAAGATGAAGAAATTACTTTTTTCACAAGCAAATAGTATAAAAAATCTAAACGTCATTCTGTTTGAAATAGGCCTACATCTCAGGAAAAATTCAAATGTGATATTTTAATTTTTCCTTCGGAATTTATTTGATTTGCTGCTGTTTTTTCTTCTAGTAGTATGACCACTTCCAAGTTCTTTCAAGAGAATTAACAAGCCTACTCCAAGTTGCTGTCATTAGTTGTTGTCCCCTTCGTGAAAACGGGTTATATGGAATGCCATATCGAATCAATGACCCATCAACAGAAGTTAAAACTAACATTAATCTCATCCATTGATGTACAATAAGCGGAATTAAACGTCATCGGCAAACTAGTGGTTATCTCATCCCTATACGTAGTATGCAGGGAGGAGATATACTCACTTGAGCGGTTACAAGTATGACAACTTTACAACTATTCAACCGAAATTTATGTGGGTACCTCATGGTATACAAATGACCCCACAATGACTCCTTAATGAAGGGGTGTCCATATGTATGTGTGTGCACAGTAGAAAGTGTGTCACGATCTCCTCCTACACTCACAAAACGTAACGGTAAAATAAGAACTCCATAACTTTTAGGTAAAATTTTACACACAGTTAATGTAAGTCTTACATTGTGTATATAACAATTTTACTAAAATGTAGTAAAATTTACCAAAATTATGTGGAATTTACATATACTGTTTACCTAAATTATGTAAAATAAGAACTCCATAAATTTTACATATAATTAATGTTAGTAATTTTTTTTTAGTAAAAGTGTTATATACACAATGTAAGACTTACATGAACTGTGTGTAAAATTTTACCTAAAAGTTATGGAGTTCTAATTTTACCGTTACGTTTTGTGAGTGTAGACGGTAAGTCGAATGACCCTCAAACTTGGTGGACAGGTGCCCGGGTATGTCGTGTCTTGTCCGCCTGACTGGTGACGTCATAGGTCAAAGGTCACAGGTCATGAAAACAGAAACCCATTTTCTGCATTATCCCAATGTGTGAATATCCTAGAGTTACAAACATATCATATATTGGAAGAAGACGGTACAATATTTTTAAATATTGATGATTGTCACCAGGTCAAAGGTCACGTGTTTGAAGCTGAAATAGGCAAAGTGCTCCAAAAAGTGTGTCACGATCTCCTCGTAAACAGGAAGTCGGATGAAATTTGAACTTGGTGAGCAGGTGCCTGTGTATGAGATGTTGTGTCCGCTCGACCGATGACGTCATAGGTCAAGGTCACAATATATATAGCGCATACACTGTGTTATGGGGTATAGTGTTAGGGGCTGGTATTGCATAGTGTTCACATGATTTTTACAAGTTTGCCTTTTTCACGAATGTGACACGTTATTGCAAACTATTCAACCATGTTTTGAGCTGAGTGATTATGTCTGGTAGCAGTGTCATTTTAAATGCATTAGTATCGTAAGGCGCCGTTCACACTAGGGCTCTTCTACTCAATAAGGTACACCAACGCACCAAATATGACATTTGTCCAAGCTTCCCTTCTTGAAATATTGTGTTTAAAAAGGGTTTCATAATTTGACCCCTGTTGACCCCAAATGACCTTTGACCTCCACCAAAACAATAGGGTTCTGCTACTCAATGTGGTACACCTACATACTAAACATGAGATATGTCCAAGCTTCCCTTCTTGAGATATTGTGTTTACAAGGTTTTCACAATTTGACGCCTGTTGACTCCAAATGACCTTGACCTCCACCAAAAATGATAGGGTTATTTTTCTCAATATGGTACACCTACATAACAACTATGAGATCTGTCCAAGCTTCTCTTCTTGAGATATCGTGTTTACAAGGTAGGGCGTCACGGGCATACATACACACACACACACATACGCATACACTCACACACACACATACGCACCCACACATACATACACACATGCGTATGCATGATTACAAAGGTTACGATTATCATCGAAACCAAAAAACGCCATTCAAACGTCTTCAAACCTGTTGATTCAAGCCACCATTGTGCAATGCAACAACATATATTCCCAGGGAATAAAAAGTCGGTGCTGAAAGTATATCCAGAAAAAAAAAATCGGGGCTGAAAGTATGTCTAGAGAAAAAATCGGGGCGCGAGACACAGAAAAATCGGGGCGGGCGGTGATTACTGAATGGGTGCCCCCCCCCCCCCCCTCAGTCTATCTATTACTCGTATACATATGCCTTCTACATAATTGTACAACTCAAGGTGTTTAGAAAAAAATTATTACTATGTGAAGAAAATATTGTTATACATCATAGGACTTTGACTTTTCCCAAGGTCTGGAAATACTTTTGACGCACTCTCACACTGTTATACTGTATGACACTGTCATATGAAAACTGACACTGTTGGCTAATGTGAGGCACGCACATATGACAAATATTCCCCCAAACGAGTTTGCACAGTATCACAAAGTACACATAACATTTGGCAGGAACAGATAAGAATCCGTCATTGCACATGTAATGCTTATACGCTGCCATAGACACAGTAGGTGTACTAGGAAGTTCCTCGTCACAGTGTGATTTTATGGTTCACGTTGGTAGCCTATTTCCGTACGGTTCACTTGGTAAGTATTACAGCGCACATTTGTACAGATATTTCGAGGTATTTAAAGTACCCAAACATGGGGGAAGTCGACAGAGATTCCTATTCTACAGTACAGTCATTCCAACAGGTCATTTTTTCAATTGTAAGCATATTAGTCGTCTGTCTTTACTAATGTTAACATCTGAAGATACATTTTGTTAAGGAAGGGCGATTAGTCCATTCCTGAAATCATCCTACTTTCATGTAGCTGCTACTAACGTATCTTTCTACAATACAGGTAGATCTACACGTGAACTATCAACGTACTACACACAGTAAAAATGGTGATCACAAATGCCTTGCAAGCTTTAGACGTTTGTGTACGGTCTCTCGAAGAAATTCTGGTAAGTTATACTTCTCTTATCTCATACAAAATAAGTGTATGGGAAGCATTATCACTGGTTTGCAGTTGACCTCTTCAAAACCGTATTGGCCTACATTGTCTTGGCAATATAGGCCTATAAGGCTTTGACTTGGCATGCATGGATTAGTTTTGACTTGGCATACATGGATGTGTAGTGTCCTGGCCTAGTAAATAAATTCTTCCACATATTTCAATGATCAGGTAAATAGTGTAAGAAATTCCACGTTGATGTTTAATGCAATCTTAAGCGCACTTTGAGCATGAACTGAGGTATCACAGTAACACAGCAGTAAGCCAAATGTTTCAGAGTTTGAAATACAATTAGATTAAAATATATGTCTCCTAGTTGTACAAATGTAGAGTGACATGCGCTAGGTAGACCGGCTTTATGAGTGAACCACATTTGGTTGTAACTACTCCGAAAAGCATTGGTGTTAGCAGGAACTTTTTATATAATACAAAGTGTGCGCTGACAGGTTGCTGTCCAGGCTCTTTTGAGAAAACTTTAAAAGCGTCGGGTAACTTTCTAAGCTATTTAAATCTCCTTGAGAAATCAATAATCAGGTTGCCATCATACATCATACAGTGTTTGTTACATGGTTTTCTCTTCTAAATCTTTCCTTTTCCTCGTTTTTAATTTTCTTCTTAGGAGTCAATAATAAAAGGGCAATAGTAAAAGAGGGAGCTTCTCTAACCTCCTCCGCCGTCTGGACCCGCCGCTGCAAAAGCGAATGTTGCTAAGTCTGGCTCATTCTAGTTAGGAGTAAAGCTGCATTGCAAAATCAAGCATAGATTATTAAAAGTACAGATCTGTCAGTCCCAAGGTACTGGCAAGGACTTTGGTCACTGCAATAATCATGGAATAATAATGGGAAAGCGTTTTATTTTACCGGAGCCTTTATTCCAAAGAAACAGAATAATATAAGATTGCTTCGGTGTTATCATTCCTAACCTAAATGCCATAGAAGTTAACGAAATGAGATAATTCGTTCATTTGCTTTGATAATTTGCATTGTTTTTAAGTCACCTCCATGGCATATAATGTACATGTTCATTCCAAAACAACTTTTTGAGATCAGATTATATGCTGCTACACTTTGGCAAAGTTGACCTGCTTTACGTGGTAAGACAATCGCCATTTAGTAAATCAATGAGTAGTTAATCTTCAATGAGTAATTCGATAAAGGCCGATAGAAATTATGTTCTTAATTAGGTGTAGATATCAGATATCCACTGAATGTACGGTTAAATTTTCAAAGTGTATTCTATGATGATTCTTGCTGCATACAATTTCTTGAGTTATTCAAATATTACTCTATTTTAATCTCTAAAGCTGAAAAGTATTTTAAGACTCAGCTCACTCTGGAATGCTTGGTCACTAAAGCCTTTATGGCAAGGACTTAACTGCTTTTATAGATTTTAAATCGATGTTTAATGTTTAATGGGTAAGTTAAGGTTTTATTGTTCCTAACTGATATTTGTCAGTTAACTAAGTAGGTTGAACTATTAAAGTGAATGTTAACATTCAGTTCCCTGTTTAACATACCACAGGATGTACCATTGGGAACGAATTCTGTAAAATTTGCCTTCTCCGAAAACACAATAAACGACGTACGGAAAATCGCAGAAGCAGCTATTTATTACAGAAAGAAGAAAGACATTGGTATCATTGGCGGAAGCGTAGCTGGTATTACAGGTAGCGTTATGTCCATCGTAGGAGCGGCTCTATTGCCTTTTACTTTCGGCACGAGTCTCGCATTAGTAATATCTGGAGGAGTAATTGGACTTGTGGCAGCTGGTGCAGGCATCGGGTTTTCCATTGAAAAGGTCATCGGGGACAAAAACAGAGTTGAAGAATTTAAACCTCATCTCGAAATGTTTGTTGACTTTAACAAATTATTCGCGGAATCGACAGTAACGATCCACGAACTTCTAATGTTCATAAGAATCAAGATGGATCCCAAGTTATTTTCAGAGACCCTAATATCCAAGCAGCATGAACGAGTAGTAAATATAGAAAAAGAGACCAAAAATCTTTATCGAGCAGCGGACGCAGAGGATGATATCTACGAAAAACTTAAGCTAATCGATATTTGTGTGAAACAAGTCCATATCGAGATAGGTGAATTAGTTAAACACATGTTTACACTGAAAGAAATGAAAAATTTTCCTGATATAGCAGGAGACAGGAAAGAAAACAGAAGTAACCAACATAACGATCAGGAAGAAGTATATGCGTTTGACCATCTCACAGAAGCCGTTCCATTACCACCAACTGATGAAGATGAAACGACATTCCGTGTGTTTGTGAGACGGTACTTAGAAGTAGATCTCCCTGCGGAGAAAACTAGTCCAGTCCGTGAAGTAGGAGTAACTGTAGGAAAGGCCACTGGAAAGGTCGTAGTTAGAGGAACATCTGTTGGAGGAAGAGCAGCACAGAGGGCGTTAGAGGTAGGTGCATTCTGGTAGTAATGTCAATTTCTTGCTTCAAAGAAGAGGGTACATTTTGGTTTCAACTTCTGTAGTCATTGTAGTGTGTTTATTTATTTGAAATAATATTTTTTAATATTATTTCAGTCTCTTTGGAAAAACATTTACTAACTGACAATTTAAATGGAAAATATTGACAAAATGCCAAAAAGAAAAGAGGTTGAGGGGTGTCTATAAAAAAGCCTGTAGATATAGAGACTCCTAAAATAGGTAACACCAGCAGCGAGGTGTATAAAGCATTAAAACACGAAAAAAAGAAAGGAAGGAAGAAAGACGAAAACAGATATTCATTGACAATTGAAAATATTATGAGTTTTAAGGGCTTTCTTGAATAATTAAATGAGTTTTGCTGAGTAATGTAAAGGGGTAGGGAGTTCCAGAATTTGGCACCTAGATATGTTACAGTTGGTTGAGATGATTTCGTTATAAAAAATGGAGTAAAGGATATCGTAAGTATTGACACTTGAACAGAACTAAAATTGTGTGTAGCACAACGTAGAGCAAAAAAAAAAAAAAAAAAAGGCCGGAAAGATAGGAGGACTTTATCATTCATACATCTATAAGTAAAAAATAAAGGCGTGATACCTATTCAACTCATAAACATTCTTCATATTAAAATTCGCAAAAAGGGGGTTTGTATGACTGAGAAGATGTTTGCGCAAAATAAAACGAGTGCATCTTATCTGAAGTATAAAAAGTGGCTGAATGCGTGCCGAGGAATACGTGCTTCCCCATACAATATTACAATTCGAAAGATAAGGAAGAATACGAGTATTATGAAGGGTAACCAAAATGTTTTCACTTCAGATAGCACGACGACCATTCATATCCCAATGGAAACTTTCTTACTGATAAAATGGATATGATCTTGCCATGAAAGATGCCTGTCCAAAATGACCTTTTGGAACTTTATATTTGATAACTTAAATTTGATAACTTAATTCTTATACCTCAAAGATTAATATCATGAATGTCTATACGAAAAAATTTTACACGAGGATCTGAAGATAATGGAGATTTCCTTTCGCTGAGAGATGATTTGGTAGAACAAACCCATTTACACACAAATTCGAATTACTGCAAATATCATCAGCATATGAGTGTACAGTGTATCACATGCCTTGTGCAGGTCATTAACATATATTAAAAATAGTAGGGGGCCGAGAATAGACCCCTGGGGAACCCGCAATTGATGGGTTTAGAGTCAGAGACAGTATCATCAACAATTACAAATTGATGTCGATTAGAAAGATAGCTTCTACATAAGTTAAGTGCACTTCCACGAACACCATACTGTTATAGTTTAGGAAGTAAAATAAAATGGTCCTAAGTATCAAAGGCTTTTACAGATCTAAGAAAGTACCAGAAACATAACCATTTTTTCAAACGCATTGGCAAACAGTATCAATAAAATTTAACATAGTATCGCCGGTGGAACGACCTGAAATAAAACCAAATTGATAATCATAAGAAGCATTGTTTTTGTTCAAGAAATTATCAAATCTTAAAAACATAAGTTTTCAAGTATTTTACAGACGCAAGAAAGCACAGAGATGGCGCCATAATTATTGACACGTCTGTATCACCACTTTTAAAACCAGGAACGACAAGTGTTGTTTTCAACCATTTAGAAAAAGTTACCCAATTAAAAGAGAGAGTGAACACATATGTAAGTAGCTGCAGAAGGGGTTGGGCCACGTGCTTAATAACATTGGACGAAATCCCGTCGAAACCAGGAGCAGAAGGTCTCAGTGACATAATGATCTTTAGAACTTCATCACAGCTCGTGGCACTAGTAAACAATGAATCTACAACAGAGTTTTCTAAATAACTTTTGAAAAGTTAAATTAGAGTAGTGATCTGCGAAGCAACCCTAGGATTAAACATTTCAATAAAATTAAGTAACTGCGACTATACACTGCTTAATTGCCATGATACATTGTTTTGTAATGGTTTTATTTCAAATATTAAGTTATTATTTTAGTATAGATTAACGGTTCACTTACAGAGTGTTGTTCCAGCAGTTGGTTCCTTTTGATCAAACCACTATGCTGCATTCTTTTTGCTACTTCTCTGTAACAAGGTATTAAAGGTTTGATCAGTTTTGTAAGTAGCACTCTCCTGAAACTAAAAGGCGCGGCCAATTTACGAAGTCACATCGGCTACTAACAGTGTACACAAAGAATTGAAAAGCTTCGCAATGCATAGTAAGACGCGGAGCTCCATAACGTGAATCACAATGAACATTAACAAGGTAGAAAGTGATATAAAAATGAATCGATTTCTATTTTTGCTTTATCTTAAAGGCCAGTGATAATGTCGCTAAGGTAAGCGGGGCAGTGGCAAGGATTGCGAAAGGAGTCTCCGCTGCATCGGTTGTTTTGAGCGCATTTGGCATTGGCGTAGATCTGGCGTTCCTTGGCCATGCGGTCTACGATCTTGTAAAACTGAACATCAGTGAAGACGAACGAAGATCTGGAACAAGTAAGGTCAGTAAGATTGAGAGTACCGAGTTTGCTGACCTGTTACGTGATCTTGCTGATGTAATGGATCTCATCAATGACTTCTGCAAGACATCTGCCCTCCCAAAATAACAAGCTGAATGTAGAAATACAAAAGCAAATGTGGCAAAGACATCTAGATGATAATTGAACCAATAGTATATCGATAAGCATCAACGACAAGTTTTCTGTATGCCTTATATGTAATGGTTGTTGCTACTTGTGACTCTATCAAAAATTTTCAAGGGTAAGTTTTAATTCTTTTAATTGTATATCACTTAAATTTCACTAGTGTATTGAGCCTCAATTTGGTCTGCTGTTACAAAAAAGAAACGCCACAGTTTGTTACTGTTATTCTGATATCTGAAAAATATTTGTTTTATATACTCATTTCAGTTCATGGTTGTGTAGTTGGCCTAGTGATCCCAAACAAAGTAGTAGCCATGAAGGTAGGTCCCTTCAGTCAGTAAGCATCTTTCAGTGTTGCCGCACAGTACTCCGACTAATAGCACCTTTTGTAACTACCACTTACATTTAATCTCCCCCCCCCCCCATATGTATAAGACAACGTTAACTTGTCACAAATACGGTCGAGGACCATGGTGGTTTCCTGTTAAAGTATTATTTTAAAATAATATCTAATGTGGAGAGCAAGGTCTTTGTTTTAAAGCGTTTCAGCAATGGATAGTTCTTGTCGTGGAAATCCCCATTGGGCTAGTCGGTATAACGATGTTTTCCTGCAAATCCGTTGATATGCTGTGGTGAAAGTAAACAGGGATAGCGAGGGAACTACGTAATGGGTAAAAAACATTCAACTGTGAAGAATTGCGTTTATGTGTGTGGTTTCATTCTTTGTCGTAAAAAACACTTTTCAAAGACGTTTATTTTATTTCTCATAAAGCTATTCAAACTGATTGACACAAAGCAAGAAGTTGCATGAGACCATTCAACTCTTTAAGTACGCTCATTATGCAGGGTACATCTTCATTGAGTAATAATTGGTGGTTCACCACACCGAACCATAACACCTTTCCTCAGGCTATATTGTTCCTCCTACCAAGGTTTGCCTGATTGACTTGTTATTCAAATCACTGATTTAAATCATTAATTAAAAAAGAAATCAGATTAGTCAACATTCCTGCTTCTGCATCATATTTATCAAACTGATCTGGGAGTCCTACCACTTCTTGCCATTTGCTTACCTCCGCCTATCTCTCCTTCTCTCCCTTCATTTCGACATTCATATCGCTACCATATCTTTAATCAAGACATATTTCCATATTTAGTTGGTAAAACTCAAATCATTGTAATTATATTTCTGGTTGTGTATCAGACTTAAAATACGGCACATTACAGATTTAAAAGGTGATCGTTTCATTGTCAAGATACCGATGTAACTTGTCGCCAATCGTCTTTTTTGTCTCAGATAGTCTTTATCGATTGAAATCTAATAATAACAAAAATTAATTTTGCTGTTACTGATAGGAAAGAACAACTAAAACTGGAGAAATTTCTCGTTACCAGTGGTAAAGGTATTTTTATGACAATGTAAGTCAGATAATGCTATGACTTAAAAAAGAAGTTTAGCCTGTCACTGTATATCAAAAGATCTTATAGAATTTATTAAAGAATTACAACAGCTTAATTAGTTAAAAGGTTTGTCACATTCATATCGTAACTTTTAGTTTCACCTTAAGTTTAAGAATGAAAAAAGTATTTCATTGAATATATCATATCTACGTTAAATCGGTTATAAGCAAGAGACCACGAATTCATTTTAATGTCTTGAAAATTTACCTACTGCTAAATTTTTCTTGGCGCCATCTATATTTAAAATGTTTTGCATATTTGCACCTAATTTGTTTGTTACTGTTACAGATTGAACATCATGTAACAAATGCGTATGGTGTTTAGATAGGAGGACATTGTTCTTGGTCTATATATCTTCGCTGCTCGGCTTAGTACTGTATGAGTACTGTTTAACTTATTTAACTCTTTACATGTTGTGCCTATAACACATACCATGTTTGTTCTTACGGATTGAAGACTAAAAATTACGTTGCTCGTCTATATCTTCGTTTCTAATGTATGGTTTATCAACCAGTACGTTTTGCAGAAATGTATGATATTCAATAAGCAATTGACTGACGTATTTAGCGGTGTTGAGTAACTTTTTGACTGTGCGTTCGGAAAAAGGGGGAAAATTGCCCCAACAGATACCTGCTCTCTCACAATTTACTGTCTCGAATTTTGAATATGGGTTAAATGGCTTCCACTCACAACTTATCTAATGGCCCATTGATGATCGTTCCATGATAAATTGATAACCTTGTTTTTCTTTCATCCGCAGTTCATCCTCCGATTTCAAATCTAGTCATCCGCACCCTTCGCAAACTTGTATGAAATTTGCTTCTGACTCCTGAATATTACCATTTAATAGTGGAGTGTTACCGAGTTGTTGTTGATAAAGGATGATAAACGAGTAAGATAGTCCAAAAAAGCAAGTTTTTTTTTTAATTGGTATTTTAGGCTTTAAATTTTGGTGACTAAACATTACTTCTTACACCTGCCAAAGCGCTGATCTTAGTCATACATAACATTAGTTAATATTTTTGTTTTACTATTAACAAGGAAGTCATGCTTCCAACTACGAGCAGGCCCTGCCATTCCTGTGTTACATCTTCTGGAACACTGATCTCCTGTGCCGTCGAATTGATCTGTGTTTCCTCCGCTCGAAGTAGGTGCCCTCAGAGCTGTATATAGCTCTATGTAAAGGCACTGCGTAACAGTGTCTCTCCACCTCAGGGCACCTGAGCTGTATACAATTACTATCGCTCTGTCTAACAATTTGCATGAATTGCTTAAGATGTCCCAGCAACTGAAGTAACGTTTTCAATAACCCATAACTGAGACACCAGACTCCTCTCTAAAAAGACATATAACTTCTTCATAATTGATTGTCGAGGTTATATTTTCCAAGAAGCGTTGCATTGTGGCGATTGCATGGCTTTCTTGTAAGGCTCTCTATAGAGCTAATGAGTCTGTGGTATATTTCTGTGTCAGCTTTACTATTTTTGTGTCAGTCATTTAATCCATTTGCGCCCAATAGTTGTGTCATTCTCATGCCGGTTATGCAGGAATAATGATGAAAGTCATTGAAGCCTCTGAAGGAATTGGCAAAATTTCTTTACTTTATAATTATGTAGCTAGTTGTGATCATTGTACTTTTATCCATATCTTATTTTATCATATTTTTCGCTCCATTATTAGAAATAAAAAAAAATCATCGACGTCTTTTATGTGAGACTTCAACATATACTGTCACACATAAAGCGATTTTCTTGTCTAAATACATAAATTCATCTGGCAGATATTTCTTCTGATGAGGCCATTTTGAGAGTTTCATTTCAAGAACCCTCGGTGATAAATAATACGAGTGTAAAAATTTAAATGTAAATCTGTTACGACAGAACCACAATGAAAACACAATTCCGCTTGAGATTGCCTTGTGATATGAACGTCTATTCAAAATGATGAGTTTACATGAAGTACATAGATATATACAAAAAGTGAGTAATATCAATAACATTAGAGCTACGTGTAGTCTACGAGATTCAGTACTTTAAACTGATAAAAGTACGGGGATAATTTATGAGGGGACATTAACAAATATATATATATATATATATATATATATATATATATATATATATATATATATATATATATATATATATATATATATATATATATGTGTGTGTGTGTATATGTGTATATATATGTGTACGAAATATATCAAATATAATCTAGAAAAATCAAAAACGTGTAGGCAATTTTCACGGCAACACTCTCTTAGCGGGTAATAGTATTCATGTTTAGCCTAATCATTGTTTAGTGTTCGACATAAACTAGGTCGATGTGCTTCACGGTCGTACTACCCTAATATTTCTCGTAACTCAAGCTTTTTTGAAAATAGATGGATAGCACATTGTACTTATATATTTTAGAAGATTTAACTGGGACAGAACAGTATTCGTCGTATCAGTATTAGATACAATTTTCATGTGGGTCGTGTTCTGATATTTCAACTGTCAGAGGAAAAAACAAAACAAGAATATCAGTTTAATAATCAACACCCCGTAACATCTTTATGTAATCATTGTTTACAATTTGCAACTGATGTGACAAAACTCGATAAAATAATAGCAAAGACACTGAGAGGTTTGCTTTTTCTTTTTGTGCCTTAACAGTAGTTACATATGGTGGGTTTAATCGGACTTATCCAAGATGCACAAAAATGGAATGAGAATGTTATTTCTTTAAGAAGTGAAAGAAACAAAGTCTAGTGAGGACTGACTTTCCAAATTTTACCGGTAAAAATTTTACTGTGAAAATTTTGTGCAATGTTGTTTACAACAGCTACAGATCTGAAGTTAAAATACGAAGGAACATGGAGGAATAAGTACTGAGTAACCTCAATCGTTGAGATTTGATCGTTAAGTAAAATAATTTAGGAATTTCATTAATTTATTGTCTGAGCTATTTCACGGCTTTGGGCATCAGAATATATCATGCTTTCACTTCTTAATTCTTACATTAGTTGATACTTACAATTATCATAACTGCGCATACAGTACATACCCCAATATACGTTAGACTCAGGCCCGTAGCCAGCCCATGTGCATGGGTGGGTCTTTTTTTCCAAGATGTCGACCTATTTCCAATTACGGAAATTATGAAATCTGCAGATCTCCTGCTATCTGGAGCATTTTAGAGGACTACAAAAGACCGTCCGTCGTGAACAATTTAGGCCTACATAAATAGTCGACAGAGGGATGTAGTGTCAGGAATATGCCAAGGGGGGGGGGGGGTGGTGTAAATCCGTAAAGGCTATATAAGCGGAGCGCCACCATCGTTTGGCGCGGATCGTAGAAGAAAATTTTGAGTTTTAAACCCCCAGATGGCCGGAAATGACTCTTCCCAAATCTTTCCAGCTGCATGAACCTAGCCTTGAAATATAGATCTCATGTCTACAATTTCTCAATTACTGAGAAAACAATTGTTCTATGAAAAATGATGCAATGCCGAGATTAGCATTCAAAGAAACGTTTGGCTCTGCAAACCACTCAGGTAGTAGAAAACGGCCCTTCCTGGGTGTTTTAAACGCATACATACATGCTTCCAACCCTGCATTCCACCCCTGCCTTGGTAGGCCTGTCGCATAAATTGAGGGAATAACTGTTTAGCTATATCGTGGGAAAAAAAGTGAAAATGAGATCAAGCAGGGTCGCCCTATTCGCCCTCCTTTCCCTGGCTATGCCTATGCTCCTGGGTATTTCTGGCGAAGTCCTAAAAAACAAAAATACCACAATATGGCAAAGGGGGGGGGGGGCGATCGCCTCCTTCGC
Source organism: Stichopus chloronotus (assembly GCA_021234535.1). Lineage (NCBI taxonomy): Eukaryota > Metazoa > Echinodermata > Holothuroidea > Aspidochirotida > Stichopodidae > Stichopus > Stichopus chloronotus. The sequence continues at coordinate 15,271,320 of CM037837.1, read as the reverse complement.
CCCCTCCTTGGCTACGCCTGAGTAGACACTTTGGTAGTCGTAACGGTTTGGACAGGGCTTAAGATGCACCGACTACACCCGACTACAATTGAACATAGTTAATCTGGCCCAGCGATGGCTTACGACACAACTAAACTCTAGTCGTGGAACCGGTCACACTGCCACGAGCATAGCAGACGCGGTGGGTGGTCGCCGTCGTGTCGCAGGTTGTCGTGGCAGTGTTTCCCGGGTTTTGTATTGTATCTAGTTCAATGATATTCAATTCTACAATGGCGTAATCATGCATGCGCTTTTTTGAGCTTATTATCTCATCACCCCACATATATAGTATATGTATGTAGTGATGAGATATTGTGGTCAGTTTGGGCCTGTATACATTTTATGACATAAGTGGAAAGGTTTTATCTTCCTGCTAAAAGTGAACGGAAATTCGGCCTCAATATGTCAAGGTAAAAAAAAAATTCATAGCTGACCCTTCAAACACAGGGCTGGAAAAGGGACCTCCCTAAAGTTGGGGTGGGTCGTTCGAATGCTCCGACTCCCCTGGCTACGGGTCTGAGACTTATCCACTGCAACCTAAATCAAATTATCCAGCATCACTTTTGCCATTGCTGGAGTTCTCAATTTCTGAGGCATTTTAAACTGATTGACGGACGCCGAGGTATTTTCCAACAGGAACTTCTTCAATTTTTCAAAGCTGCCCGTTTTGACTGCATAGACTTTACATGGAGATATCTGTTTGGTGTCTCTGAACGTTCTGAAAAACTCATGACGACTGTAAATGTTCTCGTCAAGTTGCTGCAACAAGTCATGATAAATATAAATTTGTTTAACGTACTTTTTTTCACAATTTACAATAGTGATTTAAGGTAAAACACAAACTATACATAAAAGGTTTTGTTGCAATACGTTATTTGTCTTAAAATGAAGCAATTGACCGTTCATTGTAGTTTACAATTTTTAAATCCATCTCATCAATTGTTATCATTTGTGGTCTTAATTAATCTGAAAGTGACATATTCCTTATTTTTGGTAGACAATAATCAAGATGATGCAGTTAACAATATCGCAAACCAAATTGCATGATGTCAAATAACAACGTAAGAACGATAAAATAATGATTCAAGTCAAGCATGATCACGTGATTACTGCTATCTTCCATTTACACCACATTAACACGTTACACGCACAGTTGATCACTAACCTGACGGATGATCTGTGTTATAAGCACAGTGGATCACTAACCTGAAGGAAGATATCTGTGTTACACGCACAGGGGATCACTAACCTGACGAAAGATATTTGTGTTATAAGCACAGTGGATCACTAACCTGACCGAAGATATCTGTGTCAAATCCGTGAAGAGAATCGTCCGAGTTCTGCAGTTCTAATTCCAGGAAGAACACATAAAACCCCCCAGGTCTATTGTCTACAAATAGGGAGAAATTAAAGAGAATGTACTCAGAACAGGATACCTCTTTCGTTGATCATCATATTCAGTCTTCTTTAGCAATGACGTATCTGAGGACCTATTTCCCAATGCAAATCTTCTAAGGAGAGTGGAATGGACAAGAAAGTATATTTTCCATGAATTACAGTCATCCTTAATAGATTTACATTTGTTGTTTCAGAAAATCAACACAATTGCCTGGTGTTTGTTGTCCATTCGTTATTTCATTTTAATATTCGTTATTACCTTCGTTACTTGGTCCTCGTTTATATCTAAGGGAAACTGTCATAGCAACATATAAAAAAAATACCCAATGTCTATTACTGGCTCAGGTTGCTTCCGGAATGGAGTCGTGACTTAGTGTGTTAAGTCAAATACTATGGCAATTCTCGTGAAATTTCATGGTATCAAGAGCTAATCGGCCTCTCACATGTTGCATCAACAAGTACCAAGGACGTACAGCAATGTAGGATATGACGATATATACCAAACTTTACACCATTTATAACCCTCTTTAGGTATTCAAGTATATTGATAAGATATGTGAACTTATTGTGTGCAGACGTGGGTGATAATGAATACAAATTTTTTTCCAGCTACATGTTGTAACTTGTATAAATCCAGCGCCCTTTTTGAGGCTTTGCTAAATGTATCAAAAATTCGAGGGATGATCACACTTGTATGGCACTTACTAAAGATAATCCTATGATATTTTTGAACAATCACAATAACAGAGCACATGCATCACGTGGCATTTCATACTGTTTACCGTCTTTCTCTGATGTAAGGGTTGATATCAGTGTACTTTCCGCTACACAGTAGTGCTTCATCGTCACTTCCGGCCAGTGTTTTAAGGCAGCCGACAAAGACTCTGATATGATGACTTGATCAACCTTTTCACCGAACAAATTCAATAAAGTGGCCGTCCTGTAATGAGACCAAGGTTCTTTGTTGATAATTTCCAATAACTGATGTTCTATAAATAAAGATGCATTTCACGATGTAAAACTTGGAATTAAATGACTACGTCAGTGAAATACTTTAATTGTCAAGATTGCAGCACTCGACAAAAATTCCCATGTCAAATGAAGAATGTACACAAAGTTACATGAAATCGCTAAAATGTATATTTAAAATACATTGTCCTGTAAATAAGCTCACGTAACCGATAATATGAAAAAAGAAACTCGTTTCAGGACATATATGTACAGAAATGTATGATATGGAAACTTTCGTCACAAAAATCACATCAATTTCGTCACAAAAAAGTCATATCGTCATTTGTGCAGTAGAACTGATTGGTTGATATCTTCCACTTGAGTTAAATCAACAGGTTATTTGCTTACCTGTATAGAAACCTGACTTTGGGACAGTTTTGGTAAAATCCAGTCACTCGAATGACGTCACCAAACCTGTACCGGTAGAGACCCCATATCTGTGAGATAACCAACTCGTAGTTCCGTCCGGGTTCAATTTCGTCAATGAAGTATGTCTTTGGATTTTCTTCATGGCTTTGTTTAATGAAAGTCAAAATTTCAGTGTGAGAAAATTGCATTCAAAGCTATTAGAAGCCAACCTCAGGGTGGAGACATACAACATGAACTTAAGCCATACATGGACGTAAAATATTGAACAAATCGCTATGTCATTACCATGTAATGGAAATTAAGCTGAAGAGGTTAAGACTGCTATAAGTTTAACTACTGTTTCGTCTTTCAGATGGCATGGACTTTCGTCTCCACATTCACCTCAAAATGTCACCATAAATATGTGACAAGATTAAAAAAAAAGTATGTTTTCGTAATAGGAAAAAGTCTATCGGGAGTGTACTGTTTCTTCACTGGACAAGCTACATTTTGTATAGGCAGTGTGCTTAAACTTGTGATCCGCTAAAAGGAAGTAACAATCATTTCCATGGAATTTGTAGGTCCTTTTTACTCTCTTGAAAGTTTGAACAAAACTGTAGTATGTAAACTGCGGCAATCATTTTATTCAGAAAAGTTCATAAAAGAAATAGTGAAAACAAGCCATAACAACACACTTACACGTCACTCTCGTCGATAAATTCAAAAACTGTGTCTGTGATATATAAAACGTATTCCTCGTCGCCTCTCTTCCACGGCGTTAAGTTTATCCCAATCAGGGATTCTGAACATGCATACGTGCATGAATAAAAGTGTAATCCTGTTAAACAAACGTCACCGTAAACAAAAAAAATATTTAGTTCATATTTTTGAAAATACGAACACCATTTTATTAATACATTTGGAGCAGGGGATATTTTTTTCTTTCAACTCTCAGATCTATATTGCAAATGGCAAATGGACCCATTATGGCCACAATATTATCACGATAGAGCAGGAAGTTGAATAAGCAAAACAATTTAGAGAAGACTTCTATAACTTGTAATATTATCTACCTGTTTTCATACCTGTGGCCCAGTAGATATTATTTATATCCCTACTGGCTACAGCTTCCACTTGTATCGGGTCAGTTCAATTACATTCTAAATATTTAGAGAGCACTCCACGGAGATGCAGCATCTTAACACCAGGAAGCATTAATTTCAAATGACGTTATCTTCCATTAAATTCTAGTTTGTTAAATAAGCATAATCAAGTATATAGGGGATTTACAACAATTGTTACCAGCCACAGGTCACTGAGAGTGAGACGTACACAATAATGTAATAATATGTGACGTAATTGGTTGCTAATAACACTCGTAAGTGATGATCAATACTTAACCAACGTAACTGTTCAACGTCTCTGTTCGATACGTAATGGCAATGTTAGCATATTCATACCAGACAAGCCCACCCTCATGACTATGAAATGCTGAACAACACAAAACGATGGTTCATTTGTGGAAGACGACCCTCACCCACTAAACTGTTAAGGCAAGGGTGAAGTTTACAATGCAAAAGTCCTGTTAATATCCACGTCTAACATGAATTGGTCTGTTTCGCTTCTCATAGTAGTAGTAATATCCCAGTCGTAGTTGGGTGTGATGTCAGTACAAGTAAAGGATCTAATGTAAGTGATCGTCACTACAAGAACTATGAACAGTTATGTTGAAATACAGGCCGTACCAACGATGACAACTAGCCTCTAGAGAATATTGAACTAACAGTTGCTGGAGATGGCAGTTGTCCGTCCATGGAACTGACATTAATACAGTGGCGGATTTAATCGTCAGCAGTGTTAGCAGTCCCTGACGGGGACACCAAAAATTTGGGAAATTGGACTCCTTGTTGTGTGGAGTCACCTCTGCAGTCTACACTGTGGTAATGTCGAATAAACGACTTTGGATTTGGAAAGCTTAATTGGACTTCAAAAGGAACGACGTAACACCACCAATTACAATTCCTTTGTATAGGATCGGTTCATCAGAGTCAACTCTCAGTCACCTTTGCATTGACCAACTGCGTCCATGTACGTGATATGTACCACATTTCGGTCGTCACTTCAATTTCTAGCTACACCTTTCATAACAAGTTCTATCAATATGTAAATGACACGTGAAACCACTCCCGGATCTAAGGGAAAGGGGAGGGGATGTGCCCTCTAAACGGTGAATCAAAAAGAAATCATGGAATAACTAAGGAACGATCTGGGTAACTGAAATTAGTACAGTGCACTTCTGTTGCATCAAATCACTTTTGACGGAGGCCTGGACAACGGGACTTAAGGCCCCTGCAGTAACCCTTTTTCGGGAGGGGAGGCGTGCCCCTGTTGAGTCTTAAAAGGCGATTTCCAGCTATCTTGGGAATATTTTTATCCAAAGATATTCTTTGACGTCCGAGCCATAGTTTTTCCACAGTTCTGACTACCGTGTAATTCATGCTCCCCCTTGGGGGATGCTCAGTCGCCCTCACTATCTAAGAAAGCCTGTGTGCCAGGGTCACAGAAATTAAAATATGCTGGCAACTCCAATTGGTATGTTTTACTTAGTCCGTCCTTCATGCTCATGGATTTTCTTATGCCATACAGAAACATTTTTTTACGTCTTACTTCCAAAACTTGCAAGGAAATAAAGTCAAGTTCGTATTCCAATAAGTTTTCCATAGTTGAAACCGAAAATGCTAATGTACTTGTTGTGCACACCCAATTCCCTTCACGAGCACTTAATTGGTTTATATCTCATCACGCACTGACCTGTTTTAGCCAGTGACTACGTCTTTTAAAAGTTGTTTAATACAAAAAGGAATACTTGGAGTATTTTACTCTACATGAAAATTATTATAGTTATCCTGTCACAAAACTACTTGCCTTATAGCTAGCTTTTTTAAACTAATCCCAATATCGTATATTGGTCTACTCCGCATTGAATAATTACTAATACGAAAAGTGTCTGGTCACCAATTTAAAAAAAAAAATCCCAAACCAAAAAACAAACAAATGAAATCGTTAAATATTCACTCATTGATGTACAATTGTATGTAAAATACTGGCATCCTCTTCGTCTGACAATTTGCTATTAGTATGTTAAGAAAAATTGACAAGTTAAGAAAAAATAGTTAGTGAATTTCCCGAACCAACTCAATGACACTTTTTAAATCCTCTGCTGAATTACCACCATGCTTCAGAGCAAACTCATTACTCCAAATTCTAGGAAATTAAACATACACCCATCTATGCATCTTAAAGTAAATTCTGTACAAGAAGCTTAACTAAAACAGATAGATCATCTGAAATGGTCTGTCCTCATGCACAGAATTCTATAAAATCTGCCTGATTTAGTGAAAAAAATATGGAGGCGTGATCATAATCTTCGACAACAGCACTGACAAAAGTACTGTTGCGGTTGTATACTCTATACTGAGTTGCTTACCTTTACCGATTGTCTTCATTAAATTTTCTCGAATGCCAACGTTATCAATGGCAAGCACGTGCTGCATATTAGGCCAAAGTCTTTTCATAATCCCATCTTGGCCGGCTTCACACTCTCTTCTCACCTCCTCTGCCCTGCCTGCATCTCCTGATCCCATTGCCCGTGTTAGCTCCTCTCGAATAGACGGAGGAAGATTCAGTTTGTCATTTACAGTTCCGTCCCTGATATCCTCTACCATTTCTGGCCAATGCTCTTCCAAATACCTAAAACCATCTACAACAATACTTGTAAACACGGCGAACATAGATGTAAGCTCTCTGTCCTTAAGTGCAAATAAGAAGTGAACGTAATATGCATCTTCCACGTCTTCAATAAAGAATCCGTCTGGTGGAGTGGAATAACTAATTAGCATGGATTTGCTAGATGTGTCAATAACTCCAATAGCTGATATTGGTATGCCACCCTCACTCATCCTAATTTTAGAATTGCAATGAATCCTAAACTCCTTTTGCATTAGTGGCACATTTGGAAAATGTTCAAATTGAAGTCTTTGAATCATTGCAAGAACATTGACCAGGTAATTTATGTCGTAGGGAATCTGTTTCCCATTTCCAGTGGTACCACTAGTAAGTACCAGCCGAGTGATTGGCTCCACTGTCATCACATTCTTCTCTCCTTTTGCAACCCTCTGAACAAACGGCTTGTAGTGATCATATGTCGTCAGCGGGTGTTTATTCTGAAGATCCTTTAGACTGCGAATGTCTTTCAACTTAAACTTTCGACCGTAATCTGTATCTTTATTTCTCGACATTATTAACTTCACTCTATCATCTTGAGTACGTCTAGCATGCAGGCAGTTCTTTCGTAAGTTATTAATTCGTTTTTTGCCGATGTATATCATAATGTATCGTAAAGTAAACGATAAAAATGCTGATGGGATGCTGTGACCCTTAGAAACGGAATGTGTCGATATGAAGAAGAAAATCGTCCCAACAAGAAGACTGGCCAATATTAACAGTACTGGAATGAGAATTAGAGAAATAATAAAACATTAAATCATTTAGCCAAAGATAAACAGAGGTAAGATGTCAACGTTGCAACATCAGAAGCCATCTTTAAAATAATTAGTTCATTAAGTTCAATTCTAATTGCAGATCCCCACCATTTTCCTTTTCTTTATAAAACCATCTCATTTCTTACTGAAATAAAAGTTAACGGATCGCTGTCCAATGATACACTTTATGTCCCATACTGTGGTTCAATCACAGAGAATGTTCGTCAATTAGGAATGATAAAAAAGAATCACTGCTGTTCATATCTAATTAACAGAGCGATAAACATTAAGACATAAACATGACATTAAATGAAGGTCAACTCAGTCACTTTTAAATACTAAAGTCAAATCCACAGTGATTTCGTATTGATATGAGCCGCAGACGTGAACGCAAGATTATTCAACTACCTACATTGCTGACAAAAAGCAAAGCCGATCAGAACCACGCGTTTCGGTATTGCCAAAGCTGCGTTTAATACACACACACAGGTAAAAATATCTTTATTGATCAACTTGTGAAATGTTGCTTGAAACACTTGAAGTGGTTAACAGTTGACGAGAGTGAGAATCGTTTGTAATAATCCATTAATCTATGGACCCCAGTTCGAGCAACCTTTGTTAATTTAGAGGTGATGCTAACAACTTGATAATTTTTTGTTGTCTCTGTTACCCTCAAAAAAACTTTTGATTTCACTGAGAGCTGCAGGGATCATAGCAGAGGTCACCTGCATGACGATACCTTTGACCTTTAAACAGAGGAAGATATCCATTAATCTTCAAAATTTAAGCACACCCAAATTTACTATTACTTCTTGACTTATCATAGTTTCGCAATGTTGAACCTTGTTTACCTCCACTAAATAAATCCTATCTACAAATAGGCTTTCTCTTACTTTTACTTTTGCGATGAGATGTGTACATGTTTCCATAACTCTGAGCTTAAAGGGAAATTGATTTTCATGTATATCAATTAAAATTATCTATGTACTAAGATCTATCTACACGTTCAGTGGAAAACTTAAAGGTGGAATATAAGTTTTAAAAATTTGTCAGGGAAAGACAAACTCCTCAAAACGTGGCATAGCAATTACAAATAACATTGCTTTAGCCCTATTTTTGGAGAGATGTTTGATATCAAGTAACGGTGATTGACTGCTATGTTTTTTTTGGAGAGTGTGAATTTTGTAGGGTCAACAAAAATGTCGAGACATTTTTCAAATTCAAACATCTGGAAGATGAGTGCATAGTTCTCTTAAGATTTTTCGACATGCGAGCTTTTCCTCTACTTTCTTTTTCCTCGCTTTCTCTACTTTACTGACGGAGAACAAAGGTAGAGCCGGTACAACTCATATTCCAGCTTTATGAAAACTGTGTGTGATAGTTCGACATCAGATATTTGAACTCTTTCCCATCAAAAAAACGGCAATAGGGATCATGGAAGATATCTTTTCTATGTATTCTATGTACATTAAATTTTGAGATATCTTGTTTGTAGGCCAAGGCATCGTGTGAACACATACACACAAAAAAAGGTGGGACAGTGAAAACATCAATATAAATAACGAAATAGCCCAAAGTGCTGGTTTAGTAGTAATGTATTTTGGTAGCTTTGAGTGGCTACATCCAAATCAGTGCCAGCAGAGGCGTAGCCAACAACAGCGCAACAATAGTAGTATTGAGTCCGACGCTATTGCGTATACATACCAAGGCGACAATTGTATCACAGACAGTTGTATAAGTAACCTACCCGTGATGCCCACGGACGCTATCCAAGAGAGAGACCACCTATCAGGACCAGAAGAAAGCAGTGGAAAAATTGATATCAGTAAGATGAAACATATCGAGAAGCAAGTACACGAAGTGACCATATATTTGACTGCCATCTTGGTCTGTTGCACTATACCTTCCTTCATATGGGCGAGTATTGAGAGTTACAACTGTTAACCTTTGGAATTTGATCGCGAGCAATAAAGGCAACCCCGAGTAATATGAACTGTGATAGTAATGAAGTGACGTCGTTTTCGCACTATTCATAAACAAGTGCATGTTTACGTTGCAGGTAGTGTCAGGAAAGCAGAATCTTTTTTAAGCGGTGGGGTAGGCCTTTTGAAAGGGCTCTTTCGTAGTACAAGGGAAAAAATGTGTCTGTCACGTGAGGGAGAGCTCCCAACCGGTTTCACGTTTTCGTTTTCGTTTTCGTTTTACGCCGGTCATTGCCGCATTAGCTACTGATAATTGAAGGTAGCATATGATCGCCTTACACGTTTTTTTTTTTTAAGTCATGCTGCAAAATGGAACGGGTGTAATTTTATTCAGTCAAAGGTAGAATGGGTAACTAAATGATGATATGCGTTTATTTTCAAGTGTCCAGAAGCGACATTGCTATTCCACATCACATTTACATCCTCTAGATTTGTGATGCGCAAACTTATTTGAAACCCAGTCAAATTTTTGGGAAGGAGGAAGTCGCTTCCCCCCTCTCATGGTAAAGGGTAAAATTTGCAAACTGCCATTATTATCCCCGTCCCTAGTCTGTAGTCTTGTAACACACCCAAAGCTGAGTTCACGCGAAATTGGACTGAAAACCGGGGAATTGGGTAAATTCGTTATTTCAAGAGGAAGTGCAATGCCGACCGAAGACAAAGTGCATGGTATATATATTTTATCTATTACAATTACCCGCAATCATTAGGCGAGGCACATGCATTTCCAAATATACGGGTTGATTTGGCCTTCAGGGAGTACCTACATACTGTCCACACATCGAAACCCCAGTTTACAGTGGTCACAATGTGCCATGGCTAAGGTTTAGCAAAGTCAATTAAACTAGATGAGGTTTTTGCACATTAAGATCGTGTTGCCTTTGCTTTGCAATCAAACTTAAGAGACCCAACGCAAAAGAGAGATTGAAGGTATTTGCGACGTTTTCTACCAGCAGTCTACGTCCTTCATCCATGAATTGAAGGTTACATCCTTATATTGCGACACTCCTATCTTCCGCCACCCGACCCGATGTTGCCTCTCATCCAAAGTGTAACGCCACCGGTTTCGAGTTCGGCTTTGATGTTCGGCCCAGTTATGATGCATTGATCATACTATTCAGGGGTTAGGTTTCAACACACGTTTATAAGAAGACGAAATATATCGACGTCAATGCCGTTAATAATTATCATGAAATACTACCTCACATGGTACCATACGTTTTGTATTCATTCATTTGAAAGTACGTCCAGGGATGGCCGAGGCAGAGCCTCTCCAATTGCAATCGTTATACCATTGGTTTGGGAGCAGCCCCGCACTACTTCTTGTATCCATGGGCAGGAGAGGGTTCTTTGTAACCTCCTGTTGTCGGAATATAAGGGTGTAGGAACATAGGGCTGTCGGAACCTAGGGCAGTCACCGAATTAAAGATCTTCAAACATATCATGATATCTTTAAGCATTGATTAGAAATTTCAATGTATATGTGGCGTGAAAATGTATTACCTCGTAATTATTCAATATTCAATATATCTTTCCAAAAAGTATTCACACATATTGTGCTCGAGAATAAACAAATTTTGTAAGTGCTGCTTTAAAATTTGAACTTCTTCTTTAGCTGGCTTGTTGCTTTTCTCTTCTCCACTTATCTTCTTTTGTTTTTCCATTTTTGTGGTTTTACTTCTTTTATTTTGCGTCAATATTTTGTGTTTTTCGCTGTGTGCTATTTGATATGTTGTGTCGTCTACGTCAGAAGTGTAACAATTCAAACAGTGCGGTGGTCATATTTGCTAATGGTTTCATGTATTTCAAATTTTATTCCTAGAAAGGACAACAATATATATAGTTATAGTCTCCAAATATCGGACATGCGATATAAGTTTCAGCTGAAAAGTTACAAGACAAAACAGAGAGACAGGGCAATCTACGGGCAGTCACCAGTATCATAGTTTTCAATTCGCTTTTATTCGCTCTGTCACATTTTACTTTGGTCATGGTTCATCGTACACCCTTCAAGGGCAAGACGTAGTCAAGTACATGTTGCCATGAATGTGTCATGAATGCAATTGAGCAATTTTCTTGATGTTGCATACATGTGTAGAAAGTCGTGTAAGCGTCATAGTGTCCCCATGCAGAAATCGCGTATGGGTCAAATTAATCCTTAGAGTTCCTTTACTAGGCAAAGACCCTAATGTAGAATCTTTTTCATCTGATTATTCCTCAGATCAACGCACCGCCTCTTTGGGCGTTTTGCTATTGTTCTTCAAGAAGTGTCTCATGATCACTCCAAAACAAATTTAAACAGATACCGGTCATGTATTTGAAGATTTCATAAAAATAGCCATACCACTTTAATAAAATACAGCTTCGAATTTACTATGATTTTACCTTTGACTTTTTAATGGGAAACACAACTTCAGACCATGGGTTCCCCAATCTACCAACTTTGACCTTAATCGACACTGCCGTCTTGTAGGAGTTGCCTATGCAAAACTTCCTTTGCAAACTTCTTCCTTTTCCTTTGATGCAGATTGAGAGACTAAAAGGAGAGTTTTCGGTATTTGAAATATTTTGGCAATAATTTACTCCAGTTTATATATCTGCTGACAGGCTTACTAGTTAATCTTAAGTTATTTTCCCCATTTGTGCCTGACAGTCTGTTGAGTGTCATTATTATGAAATTAAAAGAACGAATACCCCCCCCCCCCAACCAAAAAAAAAGAGCATTAAAAACTCTAATAAATTGTCTGGACCTGCTCAGCCAGTAGCTGTCACTTATAACTTTATTTATATCTGATTTTTCATGTCTAATTTTTTCTTGTTAATGGTTTTTTCCAAATTCGTTGTCTTGGAACATGCATGCAGAATTACATACATTAACATAATCGAATTACAATAAATTTCACATTGGAATAGTAGCGCATATATTCTACTGAAATATATTAAATATTCTACAAAAGATCTTAATCAACAACAAATTTCAGGAAAACTTAAAGAAAAAGTTTTCGAAATTAACATTCCCCTCTTTGCTTGTCTCTTTATGTGAGCAATTCACGTCTGAACTGATAAAGGAAACTTACATGAAAAAGAAATCATCAAACGTTGGACTGCATTTTCTTTTACGATCATATATGTAACACATATGGAAAATTAAATATATATATATAATATATATATAATATATTATATATATATATATATATATATATATATATATATATATATATATATATATATATACAACCCAGGATTGCATATTTGCTGGATATACGTTAAAAGTGTACATTCGGAGGACATGATTCTGAAAAATATCCTGCAAATGTTCATTTTTAAACAAAAAAAAAAAAAAAGGTAAGCGTAGAAAACAATGCTTGTATAAGTAGATGAGGGTAAACACTATTCATCATTATAAAATGGCAGATATTCACTTATGTTTCAATGTAAAAATGGCAAAATACGATCACAACTCTTTCAAAATCATTGACTCGGCACCCACTAATCTGCAGCTTAAACTCAAGGAAAGCCTTCATATCAACTGGAATATGCCCAATCTCAACAAACAACTGGAATCCCCGTTATTTTCTTTATCCAACTAAGTGTTTCTTCTAAATATTTTGTCTTTGACAACCCAATTGGTAATACGTTCACCTCTCCTTATTCAGTCTTATCATCAACCTGACGATGGAAGTTGACCTTCCGAAACATGTCGTATTTTATTATAATCTTTGTGTACACTGTTAATATATTGATGTTTTCCATCAAATCAGTGGTGTATTGTCTCATTTTATTATCTGGACTTTTGCTTCGTAGAACATATATATTTATATATTTATATATATATATATATATATATATATATATATATATATATATATATATATATATATATATATATATATATAAATGTGATTAATGTAATGACTGGCGACAGAGGGAAATCTTTAGAAGATAGAAACAGTGACGGCCTGTTTGACTAGCTCTCCTTCATTATCTATATAGAATAAATGAGAATGCGTAACGACAATCCCATGATAAATTACCTACAGACTCCTCATGTTTAGCACAAAATGTACACGGTGAGAATCTACATTTCCCATACCACCTCATGACAACCCGACTTGTGAGTGCAAAATTTCAATTCAAAATGAAAAATCTTAGCCTAAGTGACGGCACCAGTGGGCTTTATGGATCTATTTCCAGTCTTCAATATACTTCTTTCAGTGAAACTACCCTCCCAATTTTTCGTTGAAGAACAATTGTGTAAATTGTGTAACATTCCGGAAATGGAGGTAAACTGCATGTCCTTACAATAAGTTTGTTCGGTTATCCTTGTGCAAATTCTCGTGCCTCCAGTGACGGCTAATGGCATGTAAAATAATACCTACGAACGCTATCCAGTGAAAGAGATACTGCCAAATTGAATTTTGTTTTTAAACTATCAAAAGAGAGTGCGTCATTCTACAGAAAAGAACTTTTGCATATTTGTTTGTCATAACAAATAGGATGGATTACTTTACGGTCGCAACACGAATATCAGAGCTGCTACCACGGATTTCATCACCATGGTTCTTGCTTGGAGCATAAGGAGGACCAACGCCAGGTACACAACTTACTGAATTAAAGAATTTGGCTTCTCATAACATTTCCACTCTTAATTTGCAGTGCAAAAATTTCGCCAAGAAGAGTAAATTAAAAGCGATTTATTGAACTAACACCATGTTGAATAGGGACGAAACCCGTTGAGTTTTCAGTATTACCTGCACATGCAGTTGTTATTAAACTAATCTTAAACTAAATTTAATCCAGTGGTTAAATTTACTCGGACAGTTGAGAAAGTTCCATTCAGTTTGAAGCCCTGGCAAAATCGATGAGCAATAAAAACAAGAGGACAATCCACATTGTTGTCCACAATCATTCGCCCTTTGACGGGTATGTAGTATAGTCGATCGAGAGTTTCAGCGAACACCCAGAGCTTTATATTATACACAGTACATAAGTTCACGAAGCTAGGAGCAGCACACTTGGCCATTGATGTCTAAGTTACGCAGAAAGGTTGGGTGAATGTAGAAGTCCCGTGCGCCTCAAAGCGCATATTTCCATGCCGATTGCATGTGCGTCAAAGTAAATCCTTTCATTTCCTTTATTTCTCAAATCAGCGCACCACCACCCTTTTGCAATAGGTCTAAGAAACACGCCACAATCATTTGGATAATTCAATTTATTTTCCCCGCGAAACGTATTGCAAACCACTTGATTTCTTGGCTACAGTATACAGGGCATGTAACGGTAAAGACATACTGAGTAGGGTTTTTACCAAAAGCATGGAAAATGATGTTGTTATTAGATCTCCCAGTCCAAACATGGTTGCGTAGCTTGAAATGTTAGTTCACATTGCATGGAAAAGCAAGATTCAATAAGTTATGTTGCACTTTGTACCAACAGAACCTATTGTACTGTATTAAGTGCTCTCTTGATGTGCGACGTTACCGATCGGGTGAATACTACATATCATAATAAGGTACCTAACGACCAGTTTTGAAGTTCATTAGATGTACTGTCTAGAAGGTGATCGCAAAGCATTTTGCCGATTAGAGATTTGACCTTTGACCTTTGACCCCGAACCTTAAATTTTAACGGGAGACACAAATTCAGACCATGGGTCACCTATCTGTAACTTTGACCCTCATCGGCTTTTTGGTCTAGGCGGAGTTGTGGACGCAAACTTTTGAAATTGAAATTTTCTATCACACACACACACAGACACACACACACACAGACATTTTTAGCCCCACCCTAAAGGGCATTTTATGCAGGTATTTTTTATGTTATGCTTGAACAACACGCTGACAAATTTCACACCAATTCAGGAGGTCTTTGATGCTTAGCATAATTACAATTTGGAATCAGCACTTTGCAAAGAATGCCATTGCTTAACACTAATATATTGACCCTTCAAAATTTAATAAATCTGGAAGTCTCTGCAACAGCAAATATGTGTAGCATTATAAAGGATGGTGACGTGATGTGACTTCGAGGAATAATGACAATGAGTAAGGCAATGTGATACAGCAGTTATGGATATGTGAAGAGCAATTCACAGAGAAATATAGGTATGTGAGGAATAACAGTAAATAACAGAAAGAAAATCATACTACTTTCAATTCTTTTTATTTTCAAGTAACTAGTATTAAAGTATTAACTATGAATAAGAAACCACTAAACAGAAGTATGGCTTGGAACAGTAGAGTCAATTTCAGAGATAATTAAAGGAAAGCAATCCTTTGCAATCGATTGTAAACAAGGAAAACAACGCAGAGAATGACTACTTGTAACATGATTTAACCTACTTTTTTTAACCTACTACCTACCTTTAACCTACCATAAAAAGACGTACAGATTAATGTAGTTTTATATAGGGTACCTACGTTTACGTTAAACAGATTAACTGATATCCAAATTGTTTTAACTTAATCTTTATGCAACGGTTATAGTAAAGCAATTTGGGTATCAGTTGAAGGACGTGACTTACAGCAAAGCGCACTCTTTCGATTTGACCGAACTTGCTTTTCACATGACATTATCTAATCTTCCTTCTGTTAAATGAGAAACTTTACCTTAATTTCGTTAGATGGTAAATGCACTTCTTCTTGTGATTCCTTTATTGATATAATATTGCAAGAGGTCTTACGTTTTACAGAACGTTGAAATGAGAGTCAAATGCAAGTAGGCTAATATCTGAACTACTACAAATACCGTAAGCAGGCAGACCTACGTTGAACAACATCTGTATTTCATTCCTAACGTGAAATGCAAAGTTTTCCGGTGAATGATTCTATTTAACAATTTAATTAGGCTACTTAATACTTAAAATTATGTAGCTCTTTTGTGGCAAAATTCCCGGCATTTCGTTAGTACATATTTTTAAAAAATCATGTCACATACAGGTCTCTTTACTTAACGAATCTTTTCGGCAAATGTCAGTATGTTTCTTGCAACCAGTCGCCGATAAACTGAACGAAAGAAACGTGACAATCTGAAAATGCTACCAAATACAATAAAGGACATGCTGCTTATGTTCATTAATAGTAACGACTGACTCAAACACATCCTTGAAGTGGAAGTTCACTTATCGCTAGGTTGTGATGATGGAATATATTTCGCAATATCATAATTTGGTTGTTTTTGAAATTTGCAAATTACTAATTTTCCCAAAGAGAACATTCTGCTATCTTTGGTTCACGTTTATTTTTTTCTCTGCAATGCAGTCTCTCTTCAATGGTGGTTACAACAGCTACATATGAAAATAATTGAACTTAAGAATTTCCAAGCTAACAGGATAAATGAATATTGAGCAACATAAATCTCTTATTAAACTGAACTAATCCCTAGGTTGAATAAGCTAGCAATTTCATTATTTTGTAGCCTGAGCTATTTTCTTTTTAAAAACAGAAAACATCCTGCTTTCTTTCCTAAATTAGCTGATACATACAGGTTTTAGCAGTGCGTATGAAACTACTTATACCATCTGCGTAGCATTTATTCTCTGCATATCAAGTTATCCAGCATCACTTTTGCCATTGCTGGAGTTCTTAATTTCTGAGGCATCTTAAACTGAATGACGGAAGCCGAGGAATTTTCCAACACGAACTTCTTCAATTTTTCAAAGCTACCTGTCTTGACTGCATAGGCTTTACATACTTACTTATCATGAGATAGAACATGTTCCATGTATGTATTGAATCTCGATATAACAGAGATAAAACGAACGCTCTTCTGCATGCAACTATTAAGTCTTCTCAATGAATAATTGCAAAGTACTTCCATTTCAACCATTGCTTTTACTTTTAAGAAAAACTTACATTAAATTACTTACTTAATTTACTAATGGATGATTGTAGCATGAAACACATCGTATGATCTAGCCTTAAATGTTAGACAACAAACATTCAATTACTACATTACGCTATTGTAATGCTATTGCCAGACAATAGAGTGCTGCTGTTTGGAATATGAATTCATATTCAAGATATACCTTCATTAAACTCGAAAGTCTAGCAGAAAACTGAAATTTCAGAACCACTCTGGAAAACATCACGTCACCATCCTTTATAATGCTACACATATTTGCTGTTGCAGAGACTTCCTGATTTATTAAATTTTGAAGGGTCAATATATTAGTGTTAAGCAATGGCATTTCTTTGCAATGTGCTGATTCCAAATTGTAATTTTGATAAGCATCAAAGACCTCCTGAATTGGTGTGAAATTTGTCAGCGTGTTGCTCAAGCTTAACATAAAAAATGCCTGCATAAAATGCCTTTTAGGGTAGGGGTAAAAATGTCTGTGTGTGTCTGTGTGTGTGAAAGAAAATTTCAATTTCAAAAGTTTGCGTCCACAACTCCGCCTAGACCACAAAGCCGATGATGGTCAAAGTTAGTAGATAGGTGACCCATCGTCTGAATTTGTGTCTCCCGTTAAAATTTAAGGTTTGGGGCCAAAGGTCAAATCTCTTATCGGCAAAATGCTTTGCGATTTCCTTTTAGACAGTAAATCTAATGAACTTCAAAATTGGTCGTTAGGTACCTGATAATGATATGTAGTGTTCAACGGATCGGTAACGTCATACATCAAGAGAGCACTTAATACAGTCCAATAGGTTCTGTTGGTACAAAGTGCAACATAACTTATTAAATGTTGCTTTTCCATACAATGTGAACTAACATTTCAACTACGCAACCATGTTTGGACTGGGAGATCTAATAACAACGTCATTTTCCATGCTTTTGGTAATAACCCTACTCAGTATGTTTTTACCGTTACATGCCCTGTATACTGTAGCCAAGAAACCAAGTGGTTTGCAATACGTTTTGGGGGGAAAATAAATTGAGTTATCCAAATGATTGTGTCGCGTTTCTTAGACCTATTGCAAAAGGGTGGTGGTGCGCCGATTTAAGAAATAAAGGAAATGAAAGGATTTACTTTGACGCACACGCAATCGGCATGGAAATATGTGCTTTGAGGCGCACGGGACTTCTACATTCACCCAATACTTCTGCGTAGCTTAAACATCAATGGCCAAGTGTGTTGCTCCTAGCTTCGTAAACTTATGTACTGTGTATAATATAAAGCTCTGGGTGTTCGATGGAACTCTCGATCGACTATACTACATACACGTCAAAGGGCGAATGATTGTGGACAACGATGTGGACGGGCCTCTTGTATTTATTGTTCATCGATTTTGCCAGGGCTTCGAACTGAATGGAACTTTCTCAACTGTCCGAGTAAATTTAACCACTGGATTAAATTTAGTTTAAGATTAGTTTTATAACAACTGCATGTGCAGGTAATACTGAAAACTCAACGGGTTTCGTCCCTATTCAACATGGTGTTAGTTCAATAAATCGCTTTTAATTTACTCTTCTTGGCGAAATTTTTGCACTGCAAATTAAGAGTGGAAATGTTATGAGAAGCCAAATTCTTTAATTCAATAAGTTGTGTACCTGGCGTTGGTCCTCCTTATGCTCCAAGCAAGAACCATGGTGATCAAATCCGTGGTAGCAGCTCTGATATTCGTGTTGCGACCGTAAAGTAATCCATCCTATTTGTTATGACAAACAAGTATGCAAAAGTTCTTTTCTGTAGAATGACGCACTCTCTTTTGATAGTTTAAAAACAAAATTCAATTTGGCAGTATCTCTTTCACTGGATAGCGTTCGTAGGTATTATTTTACAGGCCATTAGCCGTCACTGGAGGCACGAGAATTTGCACAAGGATAACCGAACAAACTTATAGTAAGGACATGCAGTTTACCTCCATTTCCGGAATGTTACACAATTTACACAATTGTTCTTCAATGAAAAATTGGGAGGGTAGTTTCACTGAAAGAAGTATACTGAAGACTGGAAATAGATCCATAAAGCCCACTGGTGCCGTCACTTAGGCTAAGATTTTTCATTTTGAATTGAAATTTTGCACTCACAAGTCGGGTTGTCATGAGGTGGTATGGGAAATGTAGATTCTCACCGTGTACATTTTGTGCTAAACATGAGGAGTCTGTAGGTAATTTATCATGGGATTGTCGTTACGCATTCTCATTTATTCTATATAGATAATGAAGGAGAGCTAGTCAAACAGGCCGTCACTGTTTCTATCTTCTAAAGATTTCCCTCTGTCGCCAGTCATTACATTAATCACATTTATTTATTTCATATATATATATATATATATATATATATATATATATATATATATATATATATATATATATATATATATATATATATACAAAGATTGGAGAGGTCCATATACTAATAATAAAACAGAAAATAGCGATGAGTTTGAAATTCATGATGAATCAAATATATTGCGCCAATATTTCGTAAGAATACACCTTACATCGTCAAGGCGAAATAGCAAACTGATAATACAAGTCAGTACATTACAAAAACAGCTGTAACAGAAGTAAGTGAGTAATACCAGCTCAAAATAGCTGAAGATTAAAACTCTGGACGTTTCTATTCAGGGTAGGTTGTAAGTCTTTAATGACTATATATATATATATATATATATTCTACGAAGCAAAAGTCCAGATAATAAAATGAGACAATACACCACTGATTTGATGGAAAACATCAATATATTAACAGTGTACACAAACATCATGATAAAATACGACATGTTTCGGAAGGTCAACTTCCATCGTCAGGTTGATGATAAGACTGAATAAGGAGAGGTGAACGTACTACCAATTGGGTTGTCAAAGACAAAATACTTAGAAGAAACACTTAGTTGGATAAAGAAAATAACGGGGATTCCAGTTGTTTGTTGAGATTGGGCATATTCCAGTTGATATGAAGGCTTTCCTTGAGTTTAAGCTGCAGATTAGTGGGTGCCGAGTCAATGATTTTGAAAGAGTTGTGATCGCATTTTGCCATTTTTACATTGAAACATAAGTGAATATCTGCCATTTTATAATGATGAATAGTGTTTACCCCCATCTACTTATACAAGCATTGTTTTCTACGCTTGCCTTATTTTTTTTGGTTTAAAAATGAACATTTGCAGGACATTTTTCAGAATCATGTCCTCCGAATGTACACTTTTAACGTATGTCCAGCAAATATACAATCCAGGGTTGTATATATATATATATTATATATATATATTATATATATATATATATATATATATTTAATTTTCCATATGTGTTACATATATGATCGTAAAAGAAAATGAAGGCCAACGTTTGATGATTTCTTTTTCATGTAAGTTTCCTTTATCAGTTCAGACGTGAATTGCTCACATAAAGAGACAAGCAAAGAGGGGAATGTTAATTTCGAAAACTTTTTCTTTAAGTTTTCCTGAAATTTGTTGTTGATTAAGATCTTTTGTAGAATATTTAATATATTTCAGTAGAATATATGCGCTACTATCCCAATGTGAAATTTATTGTAATTCGATTATGTTAATGTATGTAATTCTGCATGCATGTTCTAAGACAACGAATTTGGAAAAAACCATTAACAAGAAAAAATTAGACATGAAAAATCAGATATAAATAAAGTTATAAGTGACAGCTACTGGCTGAGCAGGTCCAGACAATTTATTAGAGTTTTTAATGCTCTTTTTTTTTTGGGGGGGGTATTCGTTCTTTTAATTTCATAATAATGACACTCAACAGACTGTCAGGCACAAATGGGGAAAATAACTTAAGATTAACTAGTAAGCCTGTCAGCAGATATATAAACTGGAGTAAATTATTGCCAAAAGAAGATAATTAATTAAGATAATTATACGAGGGAAAGTGGCTATTTGAATGATGGTGTAGGACTTTCTTCTGGAATAATTAAAGTTGATCCCTATACGAACAAATATTGTATGAACTCATGAAGGCTTTCTGATGAAACAGAAGTTAAAGACGTCCTTTTCATCAGTGATGACCTTTTAGAAATTCATTACAAGGGAAAAGACAATTTTACCTATACAACATGACGTTATGATTCTACTAAAATGTTCTTCTATACCGGATTACACATGTTTACCTATCGACATGACAAATTATATTCCCTGTAATGCAGCTCAAGAATACTGTGCCATTGGATTGACACACGTGACCTACTTTACCAGATCGATGTGGGTCGTCACAGTACGTATGAGGAAATAAAACTGCCCTAAGACGATGGTGCTTTGTAACAAGTTGAACCTCGGTAAAACAATAAAGAGGTGAGGTTAGGGGATATCTCATCTTAGTGTTAGAGATACAGCATGTAATTCACGTGTGAATGTCGTCACTGAAGTGCTCTTTTACGGCTGTGTGATGTCATTGACAGATTAAATGCCAGGGTGTTATATTTTGACACGAACAGTGTCATCTATATTTCTCGTCCAGGTGAATGGGATCCCCTACTGGTAATTACTTAGGTAACCTTAACAATGTCCATTGGATGGAAATTATATTCGGTCTTTTGTAACGGGTAGGCCAAAAAAATATGCCTTCACATTAGATTCAGGCAAGACTGTATGCAGAGTTATTAGCATTACGTTGTATTACCAGAGTGCTCTAAAGATCAACTAGATATCAAAGGACACTTTAATTGAAATGGTGAAGAACATCTTACTCCCCGCAGTCTTTTGTCGTATCAGTTCACGAACCACACAAAATAACAAGGGACCCACTTACGAAACAATTTGTGGATAAATGAAGGACAAAAGGCCACATAGTAGAGTATGACAAGCACGTCATCTTTGAAGACTTACGATCCGTGGCTTCTGATTATTAACTTGGAAATGACTAAATGATGTATCCTTCAAAGCAGACTCATATTGGCAAGCGACTCTCAAGCTCATACATCCGTTCACTTGCGTGATTGCAGGACCCAGTGGTTGTGGGAGACTGAATTTGTAAAGAAAATGTTAACTCAAGAAGTCATCAAAACATCAAAAAGATGTAGCAGAATTACTCATCAAGAATGTGAACTCATCACCTGAGGTCTGCTGCCATCAATCAAATCCGCTTTGTTGAAGGCATCCCGACGAATCTGGTTGAATGTCTGGACTCATCTTACAAAACTTAAATAATTTAGACAATTCATTATGACATTGCATGGAATGATAAGAGAATAAGTAATTTATTAAAGGTTCCTATCATAGAAATATTTGTTATTTCCATCTTGCAAAACTTTTTCTACGGCGCCAGAGAAACTCGCAATATTATTCTCAATGCACAGTACGTTTTTCTGTTAAGAAACCCACGTGATGAATCGCAAGAAGTCTCTAGAGATTATGTATAACGTGCAAGTAAAATTTGTGTAAGAGGTCTTCACAGATTCGACGAGAGATGCTCACGGATACCTCTTCATCGATCTTAAAACATACACACAAGAATACTTGCGATAACGCACACAGACATTTCCAGGAAAACAGCAGTATGTGTACCTCTCTTTATAAACTCTTCAATGATAAAAGTATACTTAAGAGGCTAATCATCGAGATCCCTAACCATGGCACCACCCAGGAGGTTGAAAATACATGTGCATAAAGCAGGCTTTCAGGCAAAATATCTACCCCATCAACGCAAAGTTTTGTTGAAATACGCTGATGAAGGTATGATAACCAGTGATTGTGTATCTGATGGGGTAAACAGCTTTGTGTCATTGTTTCAAACGTTGGGAGATCCAAGTCAGCGCATTACAAAAAACACCTTAGAGAACTAGTGGCTACAAAATTTCATTAAAGAACGGAAATTATTGCAATCAGTTTTTGTCGTTCTTTGAAACTGAAGTTCTTATTATATTTGGAAATATGACGTTACAACAAAAATTAGATCGAAAGTATTTTAGACTGACTTTAAAATGTTCTCAAAAGTAAGGTCACTAATGTTTCTGTCAAGACTGTAACGGATATACAGAAATACAAAGATACAGTTGTTTTTCAGACATTACATATTGCATACTACAACTCCCACTGTGAAATAAGTATTCCTATTATATATCAGTACCTCATGCAACCAATGAACGGTAGCTTTAAACTAAGTTTATCAAAGGTGGATGAGACGGTAAATTTTCCTGTAAATCCGTATCCACAATCATACATCATTGGGATCATATTCATGTGGTCATGTACACACTTCTTACACCTCAGGTATCACGTCATCCTCTACAGTGTACATACAAGGGGTTAGGGTGTACTTTAACGACCATATTTAATTTCTCCCTGTGCAGGCTTTCCAGTAGTTGCTGGGCAAAGATGGTTTCTCTGCAAATGCATGAGTCTATAAATAACATTGAGTGAATAGCAATTTTGTTTTCATTTAAGTAGAATGGTTCTGTACCTAAAACATTTCAGGATATTACTTTCATTTCAGTTTGCACATATTCCGATGAAACATTTCTGCTGCTTGTTTTTTCTTCATGTTTTGTTAATTTCGTGTTAATGGAGATGCCTGTTCTTGGAATAATTATAAGTTCACACATTGTACAACAGAAAAAACAAATAGTTGTATTGGATCTATGCATCGGAAAGCAACTTATCTATTTATACCACATTAATAGTATAAACGTTTTACTACGTTGTATCGTTGGCTTGAAATAAACGAAAAGTGTTAAACGTCAAAAATTCAAGCATTTAAAACGACATGGTGATAAACGATTAAAAAAGTTTCCCAAATTATTAGATTCTAGTACCAAAAGCAGAAGGTCCAGGGGGTGAGCTTTCACTTTAGAGTTTACCCAAGCCGGTTATGTCTTTTACAAAGGTTATGTGTTTTTTATTCACAACTGATTTTCAAAAATAAAAGGCTTGCATTTGTCACGAGGGACGGGCATATCTTAAAATTAATCATTCTGGTAATTGAATTAACAATTAATATTACTACTCTATCGTATATATACATGCACTATGGAAAATGAAAAGAAAACTTTACACTTTCTATAAAAAACGTATCTTGCATCCAGACCTTGTCTAGGTGTAACCTTCATTTTGCTCCTAGCTATTCTATAACCAGAGCTCAGGGTGAATTCCTTATGGAGCTTCAGGTAGGTCAACTGTAGAAGAAATACTGGAACAAATGGTGTCGCCACATTATGAAGACAGCTCGATCAGTTTCTTGTCCATATGACTTATGTAAGTAATAACTTGCTGCGTAAGCTTCGAAGTTAGTTCATCTATTGCCGGACGACGGGATTTGTGTTTCGTCCAACATTCAGTCATGCAGGCGAAGCTAGTTTTGTAAAGACGAGAAAATTCGATATGAACCCTACTAAAGTAACAGTAATCCTCAAAATTTATTTAGTGTCGTGTTTGAACTCGTTGCAAGTGTTCGAAATATAGTATATTAATGTATACGATAACGTAAAACGAAAACATAACAATGCTACAGTATCGAATGGCTGTATCTTGAAAAGGATACGAAATAGGGCAGAGGGCTCCTGCCAAACTAGCAAGTACTAATACACAGTATGAGTCAAGAATTCTGATTCCATTTACTTATATTATATTTCCTAGCTCCGGCCTGCCGTTGAGCACTCTCTCATCATTTTTGCAAGACTGTATATGTATAGAAAGGCTTTGCACACGCTCACTTAGAGTGCGTAATTGGAGACCACAAAGATAAACAATCAGTGCTGTGTGAACGTATGCGCACTCCATATGTATATATTTTTACACACCTTTACAGCATTATAGTATATATGTGCGTGGCAGTATTCTCAAAATATTAACTCACATTGAAACAGGGCACAACTCAGGCCTCGAAAATATTGTCTTGCCACATTCTGCTTCGTTGTTTGAAAAGGGTAAAGCACCTGAATGAAATAAAAAAAAGTAAAAATGAATGCTAATCCTCAGACGATCACAGGAGATAATTACACATATTTCCCGCCAAAACGTTGTAAACAAATTACCTTGTGAGAATATTTCCCAAATGGCAAATGCGGTGTACCACACGTTAGTTGCATTTGTATACTCCGAATGATCCTCAAAGTCCATTGGATGCCACATGGCTGAATACTCCGACTAAAAAATTCCATGTAAAAATATAACGTAAACAGAAAGGTATTTTAAAAAACACGTTAAAGAATTGCTTTGGAGTAACTTGTGTAATAAAAACATTGTAAGCGGAATGCAATTATGGCATTTAGCTCAATTCTCTACAA
Organism: Stichopus chloronotus; assembly: GCA_021234535.1. Lineage (NCBI taxonomy): Eukaryota > Metazoa > Echinodermata > Holothuroidea > Aspidochirotida > Stichopodidae > Stichopus > Stichopus chloronotus. The sequence continues at coordinate 15,245,854 of CM037837.1, read as the reverse complement.
TATTCACTGCAATAGCCAAAAGAATGAAAACAGTTGGCTCCTTGGCACTGCTTTCACTCTTTGAATGTTCTGACTGCTCTTAAAGCTAAAATATGAGTTGGAAATTTGTCAGTGAAAGTCAAATTCTACACAATATTGCGTAGCGGCTACAAAGTAACATTGTCTAGCCCTACTTTTCATAGATGAATATTCGTATCTTGTCCGAATCGATCTAGATAATTTCAAGTAACGGTGATAAACTGTTACGCTATCTTAGATATTCTGCAATTTGTAGGGCCAACAAAAATGTCGAGGTAATTCTCATCTTCAAATATCTGGAAGCTGAGTGCATAGTTCTCTTTCAGGTCTTGTGACATGTGATTTTTTCCTCTAGTTTTTCTTCCCTGAAACACTGACAAAGAACAAAGGTAAAGTACAGGCGATTACCAGTACAACTCATATTCCAGCTTCAACGACGATTTGTTTAAGTTAAATCTTCTCCAGCTGTTTTCTCGCGCTTGTTTCATTTGAAATAAATAGATTGTTCATTGTTGAACCTGTAATCACAATATTGCCATTTAGCTGGATATCTATCTTTTGGCCACCCTAATAAAATGATATATATAAGATTTACGTAATATACCAAAAAGTAAATCTGTATCGTTACTCTCTTAAACTAAGAATGACGTACATATGTACAGTGTACATTTTCAACCTATATTCCCTTGCCAATATTCATAAAAAACAAGCGACATACTCACTGACTTGAAAGTTTAATCCCCTTGCCCTTGTTGAGATACCGTTTTTGCAAGGTTTCAAACCATAGCCAGCTAGTGACCTCCTGTCACCATTGACATTTGTCTCTTATTAAGACCTATAAACATAACACTTTTAAGTTCCAGCAACATTCAGTTACTGAATTATCTTTCTAAACAGGTTTTTATACTGTAAGCTCTGTTGTCCTCAAATGACCTTTGACCTCCATGAAAAATAAAGATTGATCATCTACTCACAATAGGCAACCTATACAGTTGAGGATGTTTCTGCAACTGTCCCTTCTGTGGACACTATACTACTAGTGTTTCACACTATATTTCTGCTGACCTTATAGTAGATTTAAGACTTCCAAAATACGACAGTGATAATGTGCTCATCAAAAGCAAATAATGCGTACAGTTTTAATTTCCAGCAACATTCACTTGCTGAGATTATCCTTCTTAATAGTTTTTCAGTTTCCCCTCTGGTGACCTCAAATGACCTTTTATCTCGCTGTAAAAAAAAAAACAACAACTCAGGAATATTTATGCACGATGGGATGGAAACCTACGTAGCTATCTTTGAGTCTAAAGCAACTTTCTGAAACGTGGGAAATTTTATGGAAGCTACATCAGTTACGAGCTCAGCGTTAGCGACGATGGACGTGCGAGGATCTCGCTCTTGAGAGCGACAGTACTGCTGTAAGGCGACGTCCGTGGGTGCACACACACCCAAACACGCCATCATCACCACACAAATTCCTTACTGACAACTAATCAAAAACATACGTCACAAAGGTTTAACTATCAGTTAAGCTTGTTCAACTCTCATCTTCACAAGATATTTCTAGGCTGAAAAGTGAAATGTTGAAGGTATTAACTCATTTTAAAACAATAGAATTGTTACGTCAGTCTCGTACTATAAATATTACTTTCTTTGTTTTTCTTTGTTTATTTTTTTTTAAAAATCCAATCCAGCTTGTCACAAAGTAACTTGACTTTACACTCCATCTCCGTTCAACATGTTATGCAAGACGACATACGTTACAAGGTTACACAAACACTTCAACTTTAAAAGGAAGGAGCAGGAAATGTGAGGTTTTTTTGTATTTCTAGACTTTAGAAGTAGAATTATTTGGACCTGTTAACCCTATTTTGCTTTCTGGCATGAGCATGGCTTTCGGATGTATTGACTCCGTGCAGTGCAAGTTATCAGCAGTGTAAGTTATTTTGCTTCAATTAGACCTTAACGATAGGCCACTTCATGTGGAAAATGAACGTGGTACCTCACAAGAGCTCACTACATTCGGTTGTGGTATACATTAGGCTAGTCTAGGTATACCGGTTGTCATTTCCTGTGAGTCACCGTCTGGATTTCTTGCTATCGTGAAATTTTAGTCGAAAACTTTCACAACGACATTCGGCGTCAGTTACTTCAACGGCTGGAAGTGGTAGATATTTGGGGGCAAAACAACTTACACTTTTCTGCGAACTTGAAGGGGATGAAACGAACGGAAACCAGTCCTTTGCCTTGCACCATACGGTGTATTAGCGTTACTGATGAATAGTATTTCAGACTATACTACATCTTTATGTGAAGTTAGTAAGCACGGATGTCTCAGAAAAGATCGTTTGAACAAATCCAGAAAATATAACGGATAGCCTAACATGATGATTATTGTTTGTTTATTTATCATAGTGATTTACAGATGTGTTCTTTGGAATTCGATGTTTTGGTTGATGGGTAGCAATATGGCTTTTTGGCAGGCTAGGCCTGTAAGGATTAAATGTTGCGATAAAATAAACTATATAGTGTACGGGTTTTTCTCTCCAAGTGATTCCATTGCGAGTCACATAATCATCGCTCATGTTGGATACTCTGTTTGTGTGATGCATGTTCCACGGGCTTCTATCCAAGCACTATTCACCTGGGCCACCTTGGATATCATGGAATTTTGTCACATGTCTTGTCCTTATTAAATTCTAGGTAGGTGAAAAATTAATTTACGTTAACAATCTTCCTTAGGAATATGCCATCTCCTATTCATTAATACTGCAAACAGGTTATTTCTGCAGCTGTGGGTGCATGTTGTATATGTGTCATAGTTATACAGCTTGGATTGAATGAAAAAATGTTATTCAGCTGAAACAGTTGCGCAGGGTGTACTTACCTTAGTAATTCATTCCGCTTTTCTATTGTTGGGAATAAAACAGTGGTTCTACAACTGATCATGACCATGGTAAATGATCATTTTGTACTGAATTAATTAAATGTACCCTCACGACAGTCTGAAATATATTATGGTAAAATCGTTTATGTGTAACGGCAAATCATGTTTCTCTCTGTTATTATTTGGAATTCACTGTTTGATTATCTTTATGAGGTATTTGTTTTTGGTTTCGATGATAACTGTAACCTTTCCATTCATGCTGGTGCGGTTGTGAATGTGGGCGCTTGCATGTGTGTATTTATATATGCTTGCGTGTATGTGTGTTTTTAATGCCTATATTGTAAACACGGTATCTCCATAAGGGAAGCTTAGACAGATCTCATATTTGATAGTAGGTGTACCTTATTCAGTGCAAGATGAACATTGTTTCTCTTGGAGATCAAAGTTCATCCGAGGTCAACAGTGGCCAAGTTATGAAAACTCAGTAAACACAACACGTCCAGAAGGTAAGCTAAGACACATCTGATATTTGTTGTATAGGTGTACCTCATTCAGTACAGGAAGCCTATTGTTTTGGGTGGAGGTCAAAGGTTATTTGGGGTCAAGAGGGATCAAATTGTGAAAATTACACTACTGTACGTAAATGCATTACCTCCAGAAGAAATACCTTGGACAAATTTCATTTTTGTTCTGTAAATGTACCTTTTTGAGCATAAGAATCCTATTTTTTTTTTGGAGGTCAAAGAACATTTGGGGTCAACATATCTTCACCTTGTGCAATATGCCTAGATTCGAAGTGCCCATAATTGAATCATCGTAACCACAATGCCATTTGTCTTTCTGGTCTTGTGATCAGTATGTACAAATGTTTACAAATGTTTCATGGCCATACTTTCCAAATCAACAGTCTTAATGTATATTTAATTTACATTTTCAAAATGCACGTAATCTTTTGATGTTCTTGTGGACGTGATGTCTTGTCGCTGTAGCATATGTACCACAAATACTGCAGCACATGCTTCAATACACGGTAATTACTATTTCTGAGTTTCATTTTATTTATATGAGTAGGTTTTAGTTTCAGGCCTATTATGGAATTATCCATTGGGAACCGATATGTATCCTGAATATTTAATTCTGTACTTCACTTGAGATTTCCAGTAACATCCTAAATATACTTTAAATGGTAAACTAATTAGCTGTCAACATTATATAAAAACCGTTTTCTGATGTTCTTCCAGAATCTTCAAGGCATCCTTTGTTACACAGAAGTCGAATAGCTTGCAGATCCTCTCTGCTGATATGAGAATTCTTCCAACAGATAAGGCGGGATGCGAAAGCTGTAGAATGATTACTTTTATAGCGTATGCCTTTGTATTTGCCACAGTATATAGTTAGTTTCATAATAGGTAGAACTTCGGATATTTAGCATTTAGACCGTGGGTTATTTCATTTATTGTTGTTGTTGCTAAGTAAACTGACCTTAATGAAAAGAAAAGTATACTTACTCCATGAGATATCAAGAATTCCATTCCAGCGCAAACTTGAATAGACAACTGTGCTAAATGTATCGTTAATGACTCTGATCCTTCATTTGTCTCATCCTTAAGATTGTATGCAGATAGGGTCACGTAATATTGTAACGTCTCCATTGGTGCATAACACTGGATGAGAATAATCTGACCTATGGGTGAAACAAAATAGAGTACTGTTAGCTACACGGAAAATCAGGTAACATAGCGTTTAACACATTCAAAACATCACTGCTTGGGCCAATTAAATCACTATCGTAGTTTTGGTGATCAGAAGAGTGTATAAAAAGTGTACCTTTATGTAAGCATGACGCAATGGTTTTAATAACATGGGGTGATTCCGGTAGGACTTTAATTTCTTCGGCTAAATTTTCCCACTTAAACTGTGATGAATCACGTTCTGATAAAGGATATAAAAGTAGCATAAGACCATTAAATCAATTGATTATTAGTAACATCTGTATTTTCGACTCGATAGAGTCGTTTCCAGTTATGTTTACTTATGTAAAGTCATCTAGTAGTAGCACTTGATTGACAAATGAATAATGTAACTGAATCAGTCGGGCTGACATTTCGTGAGGTTGAAGTACATTTGCTATCACTTACTGATCACTTATTTAATATACGATTTACGTTTATGCTTGCATTTACTTGCAGCTGTATACTATTTACACTATGCTTAAAGCTATATGGTCACCTGCTGACTGGGTGATGAAATTGCATTTCATTTCACCAGAGTTGGTTGACAAAATTCCGTACCATCGGTCCGAAACTATACCCTTCGACACCTTCGTCTTAAAAAAAATATCATCTGCATTGATATCACTTGCACTGAACTGTTCGTCAATAGCGAAGTATTCCTCTGCAATTTGAAAATGTTGGAAACAGGTTAGATTGATCAGTGACAAATATTAAAGTAAAATTAAATGCTGTGAGCTATGAGTAACACGCTTATAAATTTTTCTTAAGTGACGTTATTCAGTAACTTCTTTGCGATATAATAGTATAGGGGAACTTGTTAAAAACTAAATAAGATACTAAGATAAGATTTCACTGAGCAAAAAAGAAAATCAACGTCATTCTTACTGTTATCACAACCAACCCGGGCAACAGCGTCATTACAATGTTGTGTATTGCATCATTGTGCAAGTATCACATGAGATCGCTCAGCACAAGCTTAATTTGACGAGATACTAAAAGATTGTTTGTCGAGGAATTTAACACTTCTATTCTTAAGTACTGCTTTACGAATTTACTTGTAAAATCTAGCCTAAAAGTTTTACAACTTAAATTTGAATAGCTGTTCGAACCTAATTATTTTGGATCTGTGAAGACTTATGAAGACAGTTGACCCAGGGCCGGCTGAGGGCGCAATCGTTAAGGCACAATCGTAATGCACAATCGTTAGCCCCCCCCCCCCCACCCTCGTCAAGAGCTTTTTCTAGTAATATTTAAGGTATGAAAAGATAGTAGACACCAACGCATGGGAACCAGTCATACATGAAGAGTATTTGGGGATCATGACTGTCGATAGCCCGTCCTAGTCCTCATACTCTAATGACGGATTCACAGACATATTCAAGTGCGAAAAGGGGGAGAGGGTTCATGTGCTAGCATCTAAGCAAAATTGACCTTCATTTACCCAAGGGACAAACAGACTGTTTAGCATTTTTAAACCCTTATCGCCGGGAACGGCACTTCTCGGATGTTTTAAGCTGCATGTAGCCAACCCTGAAATGTCTCCAATTTCTCAATTAATGAGGAAAAGATCAATCTATGGAGAATGTTAATGCATAATTAACAGACTAGTTGAGATGATGAAAGAACCGCAATGCACTGTGCGTCTTTTTCATTAACCAGTGGAGCACTTCACACATATAGGGAGATTGAAAATTCTTTCAGCACTCCATTTTGTTCCATTTGTTCATTTTTAAGAACATCCCTCTTGGTTCCGTCACAAATGACTCAGACCCAAATTTTACCCGTTGGTTTCGTCGATACTATACACACTCATTTAAAATTACCCAAGCCAAGGGAAATAACATGCTGCGCTAGTTTCGCCTTGGTGTATAGAGTTGACAACCTCTGGGTCAACTAGCAACTGTCAGTATTTACCAAGTACAGATGGTGCCATTCATCCGACTAACTTAAGATGCATACGGTCGTTTGTGAAGACTTCGTAAAGTTTATGAATCTGCACCATGATTGCCAGGTTACATAATGAATGAATAATGACCCGGGGTACTTGTACCCTGTGCTCTGTATTCTACCACAGTCATTTTTTAACATAGTTTATATAGTTATTTTTACAACATAGTCATTTTCTTTGCATTTCACAGCTTCCTGTAAAATCTGCTCATTACAGCGATTGCGTGCAAAGACAAAAAGTTAAAACATTTAAATTTCATCTCCAAAAGTTTGGGAAGGCTTTTAATTGCACCATTCAGACAATCTGGGAAAATAAATATGTTTCAGTTGGTTAATTCTGCAATACGATTTCAAATTCTTCTAACTTAACGACAGAAAGTGTAAAATACGATAAAGTAGTGGTTGACAGTTTTCATTCAAATCAACGTTGTCCTTCTTGAACAAGCCAATAGAAAGTTTACTAGTATTGAATATTCACTTAGTCAAGACAACTCGCCTCAATGTTGTTATCAGCTTTGAGGTGACTTGTAAATACAGTGCTCCCTTAAACCAAGTACTACAGTTCCTGATACCGACCAAGGAGCGACTCTCTGAGTAGTATGTCTTTGATATGCCAGTGAGACCTGTACTGTTGCATATTCATAACGTAGGCGGTTATAGTAATAACCGTTAATTTTCAAATATGATTTCTGTTTGTAACTGTTTTTAAGACAATCACTTTGCTTTCCAAAGCAGTTACTGTCATTTTTCTGCATTGTAAGACGTAGTCCGTGAATGAAAAACATCGTGTGTGCATTTAAAAGTAAAGATAAAGGTAAGATCGAACATAATCTTATCTTTCTCGTTTTTCAGTACACACGCAATCACTTTAATATTTGTCTTTATTTATTGGCTCAGAATTTTCTTTGGTTGTGTCTTCTGAACCTTATGCTAACAGCAAAAATGGTTATAGATCTATTCCCTATATCGCTTGTTAGTGTAAACACGAGGTCTCTGACAACTAACTAGTAAAATAAGAAATTACTGAATGGCACGAGTAAATTTACTAACATCATGACGGTTAAATTTTCGGACTAACCATCACTACACACTTGAGTGTTGCGAAGTTTTCTTTCGTAAGGAACTTGCAGCTTTTCTTGCTTGTTAAGAGTTCCAGAAGTATCTACTCTACTGGAGTAGACAGCACTGCACGTAATAGAAAGAGGAAAAGAAACAACTGAAATGATAACTTCATTACATAAGAACAAGTTCTAAAAAGTTCTAAAAACTCTTTACAATTTATGACCCTTGCCGAAACATGCCTTCGACTTTCAAATGAATAGTTTTATGGGTTATATTACTCTCCTTAAAAACAGCATAAAGTTTATACTTTTTTACTGCGCGGGGCACAGGAAAAATCCTCAGTTTGAAATAAGTTAAACGGCAAAATGGGGGGTGATATTCCTTGCAACAAGAAACATCAGCAGTGCATGTTCGGTCGGCATGTTTGGGGCCTATATTGAAGTTGGGTTACTGTAATAATACTGTGTGAATGTTGTCAGTGTTATCACGGAGTAAAGGGAGGAATAAGTCACTCAGTTCCATGTATTTGCACTAAATAAAATGCAGTCATTGGGGAGGTAACATCATAACTCCAATGCATCTTGTCGACCAGGAAACTACTTTAAAACATTTTGTATGATAGAAATGACGTACTTTCGCCTCAAACTCTGATATTGAGACCGGTACCGAAGAACAAAACCCCCCAAAAACAAACATGTTAGTGGTCCGATGAAGAAGATCGATGTATATGTGTTATTTATTCAAATTGTTCCAAGTGATGACGTGGTGCCTGGTATTAAAGTAACTACGCATGGTGACTATTGTGACTGACTTGCAGGTTAATCTGGGTAAAAAAGTGTACTATCAAAATACAAAATAAACCCCTAAATTGCAAATTTAACAAAGGTGACGTTTGCTCATATTCACATAACAGTGATATTGTGGGCACCCATTCTATTGTACCGTACATGGTGCACTGTAATATTTCAGTATTTTAAGCAGTTTCAACGGATTTCAGAGTACATATTTGTTGTTAGAGCTATATCATTATATAAATATATATATATATATATAAATATATATATATATATATTACCTTATGTTATATATGAATGAATGAATGAATGAATGAATGAATGAAAAATGAGAAGCTGACAGACATTTGAGTTTATAAATGGATAATTGAGCTATGTCAAACACTACGGTCATGCCGTGAATCGAACTCCGGCCTCCCCATCCACGCTGACTTAGATCTAGAAAACAGCGTCGGACAGTATAGGTTAATGAAACCCACGTTCTACCAAATGTTTTGACAGGAAAATTTAAGCAACCCGTGAGACAATTGCGTAGATTACAAGACTGAAGATTACATATGTTACCAGCTTCATGCAAAGTAAAAATTGCAGTCAGAAATCTTGATTTAGCTTCCAAAAATGTAAAAAACCAGCCTCTACTAACGTTCTATTCCATTATTTTAATATTAAGCTGAATCTACAGTTCTGACTTTAACGCATTTTGGTAGAACGTGGAACTACTTCAGAATATATTGTAACTGGGATTCCTACCAGCATTCTACAATTGCAGTAACACTCCTGTTGCAACGCAATGCAACAGCTGCCCATCAATGTTATTTCTAAACGCAACTATTTCTGTCCGCATACAAAACCATGAAACAATCTATCCATTCATGATCACTCCTTTTCAACAAAACATATACAAATAAACCCCCAAATTAAAATTAGACGTGTTATGTTCATAGTCGAAATTCAGAATACTTTCATCTGAAAATCCACTGACCAATAGGCCCCGATAACCAATTTTTATGATGCACCTTGTCCAACAATGTTCAATTTTCTTCCAAAATTTCGCTCCAAAATTGCTCCCAAAAAACTCAGGCAATCTTGGACAAAATACCTTGGGACACCCCGCGCTCCCGTTCAATGTTGGCTATAGGATTGCTGTTCAAAGGGTACATTCACTTCTAAAGCGCATCATTGGAAAGGGGCACGGGGTTTCATGTTGTCCTCTCACCTAAAATTCAGTATTATATTTGCAACGTACGACAAAGTGTCCCAACAATTTTGTCCAAGATTGTAGCTCACTTTCTTTCTCCTAGAATACTATACTGTAAATTAAAGCTACTACACTGATACAATTGTTTGTGGAATTTGTTATTCAGCTTCCATATTGAATCCTCTAAATGCACACATCATCTGTGTTGGCTTATTTCTTTTCTTAACTGTAAACCACGAATCAAGCACTATAACTCCCTTCATAAATAGAACTTTCTTTTTTTCATATTGACAGTCATTAATAGTTGGTGGTGAGGTGGGTCCGAACTGGAACCTAACCTGCATGTTTTGAATGCAATCTAAGTAACCGGTTAGACTCCAAATTTTTGTCACCGCGAGGGCATGGACAAAGTATATAAATATTATGAATGTGCAAACAGATAACAGATTATGAATGTAACAAATTTAGTAAAATGATGGCAAGCGACAGTACGTAGGCATGTAAGAATGTAGGCATGTAGGCAGGTAGGCAGGTAGGTAGGTACGTAAATGGGCAGGCAGTGCGATAGCGTACAGGCGGCGAGGCAGATAGGTAGGTTTGTGCGTGTGAGTTTGAGAGTGTAGACCTACATAAATGGGACCACAAAGGTAACAGTGCATTTACGAATGTTAAAAAAATAAAGACATTGGGGACCCTAACTCACTAAACACAACATACATATCAAATATATTGGGTCTGAGTGGGGCCAAAGTGGTTTATGAGTTTGTTAGGAATTCCTCCATGTCGCTCCTGAAAGGGGCATGGAAGAACCACCGGAAAGCATTGTCTGATCGGAGAGGTTACTCGTGATATTAGTGGCCTACGCTATTGGATATGTATACTCACTGGTCTGCCATTTTCAAACCAAAAGGTCACCAAGATCAACAATGGCAAAGAGAGTCACCCATCGCACGCCTCGTTTGTCCCAATAGTCATTTGCCTAATTTACATTATGAAAATTATATCACGATTCAAAATTCCGGGGAGACAAACTCATTCCTCTGTAAGGGTAGGGGTGAGGATGATAAATCAAGCTGGATAGCTATATGTACTATTTTAAATGTACTTTTTATGTACATTCACGCAGGAGCGGGATTTGACATCGGAAAGTGGGAGGGGGGGGGGGGCGGCAAGCCCTGATGGAGTTCCAAACGGCGGGGCGTCGTGGGTGCACGGTACACTCCCCTTAACGGTGTGGGGTGGGGCCAGCCTGACGACCCCTGTTGGGGTCCAGGGGAAGAACCAAGGTGGCCTGCAGTGGGAGATCCCCTTACGCTGTGAGATATTTACGACACTGTAGGCAACTGATACCTAACAGACCACAAATATCACTATGACTATTGACTATTTTCAATTACATTCTTATATTATTTACTTTCTTGAGGAAATCCTACTTCCCCCAAGTGTAATTTTGGTACGCACAGCAGTACATCACTATAAATGAGGCATTTATTTATATTAGGCTTATGATAAGTGCGTGGAAAGCAATATCGAGAATCCCTACATGGGTAGAATTTGGGATTTGGTTTGCAAGGACCAAGGTGCATGTAATGACCTACACTAGTACTTTCAGTGATCCTTACTTCAGATCTTTAAGAAAGAATAGTGTGGCCCGTAGAAATCGCCCATGATTTGAAAGAAATTGTATGGTAGCCAGACAAAATTTTGATTGCATGAGTCACCCCAGAATTCAGTCAGAAATTCAGGGTTCTTTTTGTATGTATGATTTCTGACTATACTGACGTTTCAATTGCTACAAAATGTGCACCTCCACCCAAACTACAGAAATCTATAGGTTATACGCAGATTCGGGTAATCATGGAGAAACGTTCTATGAAAAGTGGCCTACTATTCCCTCCCTCACTGGTGTCCCCAAGAAATGGTAGAATTGTTTCAGCTTCTTCAGGGACAAATATCCATCAATTTCGCTAGCTCCTTTTTATTGCAGATGTAGTCCAGTCTCTGAGCCTGGGGCCTTATTCACAAACATGGAAAACTGGTTACATATATTGCATGCAATTAGCATCCAACAACAAATAAACGATGTTCCCGCTAGTTGTCTAGGGTCGTTGATGGGGTGTGTTACTAAAATACATCCTGTGATTAATCAGAGTGATTCGTAACAACCCCCTAGCTCATTATCCAAGTAGATTGTGTAGCACCAATTTTGGTCTAAGTTTGCAATTGAGATTCTCTGAATTAGGCTACATGATGAGTGGGGAAAGGATGAGGGGAAGGAGGTGTTTTACACCTAGCAATGACGTAGAGTAAATGCTGATATTGTTATGACTGCATGGATCTTTCTGCAGTACAGTCAGTTCATTTTATTGTATTTTACCATCTTCAAATTGCTTCAACGTTACCTGGGAATGACTCTTTAACGTGCAAGAAATTTCAGTGGAACATTTTTGTTGTTCAATGCGTTGCCTAATATCTACAAAATAAGGGGGATTTCATATTGCCCCAAGAGATTAATTACGGAACTTGAAATAGGAAGGTAATTTAGATCTTCGTCCCACAGTTTAGTAGATTCAAGGATAAAGAATAGTCTAAGGGTTTAAGGATAGTCTCAATAATACCCATACACATAAATGACAGAGAGCGTACATCGTAACTCCCTCATATGCTAGCTAGTATGAAGAGAAGTTTGGTAGTGTTTCTTGATTACGGAAATGTATTAGATATACTCTTGCTTAAAATCCATACATGGGCCGTGACTTTAATTGTATATCTCATCCATACCTCGACCAAATATGGGATTTGTATCTGACTTTAACAAAATTGAGCAGATATACCTTAATACAACATAAGGGCCATATATGACCTATATAAAATTTTATTTGACTCAAACTTTATATGGGACAGATATGATGCATGTATGGAAAATCCATATATGTCCCATACATGGCAATTCAATATCTTGGCCATAAATGAACTTTTGGGCAGATATAATCTAAATACAACATATCTGAACATCTCTGAAAATATTTGTTTTAAAACTATATTGAACTTATTTATGTACAGCAATTTATTAGCTTACATCACAAAGAACAATATAAATGCTTCAAACTTTCTACTTTTAAATGCGTATATATTGTACATTTTAATTACTTTTCAGGGAATATTTCAAAACAAAGTTTGTTAAGAGTTTGATGAATGTCTCACATTTTAGGTCTTAAAGCATGTAAAATGAAAGTCAGAACTCTAAAATCTGACCCCGACCACATTCCAAATTATTTTTATACAAGATTAATTAGCTGAATAGTGGAGAAAGAGTTTAAATCTGATGACTTCTGTGCAAGGATACATTCTACAGCTTCCCAAGAAGGTCTATTAGAGGGAAAAGGACCTAATGTTAAACAAAATAGAAATTTTGACATGGGCTTACAAATCTTTAGTTGTATATTCGTCATTGTTTTATATCGAGTTTTATCTGAATTGATATGGCCATATAAATCTTCGTATATGTATTTGGCAGGATATTTCATTAAGTTATATCTTGCTTGCCATGGTCACATTAAACTTGTAAGGTGTATGTGGCACATATTTGATCAATTTGTATCCAACTTGATATGGCCATATCAATTGTTTATCTCTCATGATATTTTAATCATGGTTGTAATGTGGCATTATATGGTAATATCAAACTGTATATATTTATCTGACGTAACCATTATTAGGCTAAGTCATTTCCAACTTTATATTTAGCAACTTTATATTTAGCAACTTTATATTTAGCAACTTTATATTTAGCAACTTTATATTTAGCATACTCTTTTATCAAAAGATATCTGGCTTGATAAGAGCATATGAAACTTTATGTACATCTGGCTCATTCCTTGCCAAGAAATATGTGTCTTGATATGGCCATATGAAGCTTTACAATTTTGTGGTACACCCCTTTGTCAAGAAATATCTGGTTTGATGTTTAGAAAAAAAAATAATAACTATAATGTTATGTCAGTTATTTCTTGCATTGTACTTCAACTGTTCTATTTGCATATCTTGAGTTGCTCGTGAATTATAATGCTAAGTTTCTACAAACGAATGCCATGTTCATGTTTGATCCACTTTGTAAATTAAGTAACAGAATTGAAGAAAGGAACGCTCGCTGCTCTTTTCCTCATCATGGCACACGCCTATTAACATACCACTACTCGATTCATCACCTCTAAGATTTAACCAGTTTTATCTGCCTTCCGCACCTGAATTTTAACGCTACGTTTCAGTTTAAGTCTTCCAACGTCCGACCAGTCTTTCCTACTTGCTTCCTTTTCTGTTGCCTAACCTGCCGACGCCTCTCCACTTCGTTGACATCATTATCTGGAAATCTTCCAAAATAACGCTTTCTTGAGTTCTTTTTCTTACCTCATGTTGTTGGTTCAGCCCCTTGTTAAGTCGACTTTCCTGTGACGGACTAAGCCCGTCGGAGGATTCCAGAGGGAGCCGGCCCACCAGAGGTACTTCGCGCCCGTTTAAGTTTTAGCCTATTTCAGTTTCCGTTTCCCTTTTTTTTTGTAATTTATGTTGTAAAAGTAATTATGTTTTGACACTACCGCTCATTTCCTACTTTGTCTTATTTTGTCTTATTTACAACACCTTGGCTTCGTAGCAATTTACAGCACGACCATTTATCGAGGTATAATCTTACCAAATATACATATGTGGATTACACTTGTGTCAAGTTATATCTGGCTTTATATGGCGATATCAAACCATCTATACACAGCTTGAAGACAGTTGTATTAAGTAATATCTGACTTTGTATGGCCATATGAAACCTTACTTACCTATCTTGAAGACACTTTTATAAAGTTATTTCCTGCTTTATCTGGCCATACCAAACGATATACATGTATCTGGATGACAGTATTATCTTCTTATTTCTGACTTTGTACGGCCATATCAAACCCTATGTGCTCATGTTACACATAGTTTTACATGGTCATACCAAACCATGCATACATATTTGGATAGTATTTTTCTCAAGGTATACCTGACTTTATATGGCCATGTCAAACCCCTACATATATATTTGGATGACACTTGTATCAAGTAATATGCGATTTTATATGGCCATATCAAGATTTTATTAAACCAGATGTATCCAGATATAAAGCTATAGGGAAAATTTGAGTAAGGGCACCGACCAGCGTACAGCTTTTCCATCATATTTCTAACTCTATATAGAAGAACAGTGCGTGGCATGTGACAGGTGCATTTATATTTGCCCCCCTAAACGATGACTTCTCTGGTTTATTTACAGTAGTGTCGTCCGCACTGTTTTTTCAGTGCGTGTCTAGAGTTCACGTACAGAATCCTGTAATTTACTGTGCCAGGAAAACAGGAAAAGTTATCGCGGAAATGCATCAAACATTGAGTAAGTGTTACATATCAGAAAAAAATGTCTCTGATGAACTGCTGATTAAAATTGTTTTGAGAAATGTTTGCAAGTGAAATGTTTGTAATTCCTTTTATTCATGACTCATGTATAGTGACTCATGATTTTGCCACAGGGAATATGTGAATAACAATAGATGCAACAGGAAATGCGACTGGCATGTTCAAGTTAAGGGTTTCAACAGGACTTAATTCGTACAATCGTGTACGCATGATTAAGTTATGAGAACACATTTTTCTAACTTTTAGTTTCATTACAAACGATATATCAGGCATTGCAAAATACTTTGAATTGCGTTAAATTTTTCATATTAATTTCGGGGAGTGCTAGCATGCAACAGAACAATGCTAATTATTCGTTATCATTTCCGTTAGTCTGTTAGTCTCAATCAAATTACGCAAGAAACAAGATCTCCAGTAGCAAATGCTTGGACATATTAACTTGCAGAACACATCAGTGAATTTGTTAAACATCATGTAGAGAGTATACCAGTGAGCCATTGCATGAAAGAAAAAATGCGTTGCCATGCTATTGAAAAATTTGCAAGCAACACCGTAATTGGTTGAAACTTTTGAGGTGTTTCTGAAGACAAAACCACCGCATAACATACCTCTTTTTGCTCTCAGGTGGACCTTTGGCATTTACTAAAAAGCAAAGTTCAGAGAAGTTAAAATGATTAATAATAAAATTAGGATAGATGTAAGGTTTGTTCTTTAAGGAGTATCTTTTAATCAGAAATGAAATCATTTAAAGAGAATATCAAAAGTGGCTGCATATTATTTTCAATGTACTGCTTGTACAAATTTCTCATCATTGGTACTTTAATGCAAGTGAGTGCACTGGGGAAACAGACAACAAGCTGTGCCATAAGTTATACCTGTTGCGTAGATTATAAACTCACCATCAAATGCTTGCTTTGTGATGGAGACATCCCTTATTGAGGTGTTGTAACTATGCTGGATGCTGTGGAAAATGAGTGTTGTATTTGATTTTACATAGGAACTCTTTACCAACATTCACAATGCCTAATGTACCAAGCGTTGCCCTATCACGAATGCCATCTACATCACATTCTTTTAAATATTATAAACAAGTTAGTAAAATGTACCTCTTACGAGAACGTGATGTGTTGGATTCATTTCGTTCTTCATTTTGACGAAAGCAGAGTGCACTGCTAAATATCTGTCTGCATCTCAATGCTATCAGAATTTCGATGAAGAGAATGTAAATCATTAACAATTTCCAAGGCTGAATAATCTTACATTATTTTTTTTCAATTGATTCTTCATGACTTGCTATTTTTGTTTTACAGCCAAAGTGTTGTATTGTACATTAGTCATGCCATTTGTGCCTTTAGTGTTCAAAACTCTTAATTCCCTTCCACCAATCTGAGAAGACTCCATCACAAACATACCAAAGTATATTATACTGGCAGTAAAGTTAAATGTCTTTGTTCTAACTACATGTTTTGTTCTTAATACTACCGATTGAATGTATTCACTCGTTATGGAAATGGAATCAAGAAAGCATGATCTATTGGTAAATGCTCATCTTCTAAGCATATTAATATCAAACAAATTGCAGGGAGCTATGCAAAACTTTAGATATACTTGCAGCACAATGTAATAATCTACCTACCTCTTCCAGATCTTGCTAGACACTTTCGTACCAGTAAGGAAACAGAAATGATAATTAAGGCAGAAATTAACAGAACAACTATTGTTATAGACCTCGAAGTACGTGCCGGCTCTGTAAAACAAAACATGATGCGGTGTAAGTGATGTTTAAGTTTTTGGCGCCAAATAAAAAGATTCGTATCAAAATGTGAATAATTCACATTTCTTAAAATATATCTGCAAGAATGTTACCTTTGATGAAAACAAGCAATTTCGCTGAATTTTCCGAGCTCTTATTCCCTTCTGTATAACACGTTATAACAGAATCTTCTGTGACATTTATTGCTACGTTGGATTGAATGTCAAATGTTCCTTTCATAAATTTGTTTTTAGTGATGATGGAATGTTTGTTTTTGATGTCTGAGTCTCCATTCGTCCATTTTAAGTCCACAAGACTTCTGGCTTGCAGCGCTACACACATCAGTTCGATAACTTCACAACAAGTGACGTAAGTTTCGGTGATGTTCCTCCCATCTCTTTGAATTCTAAGAATAGGCACAACTGAGAACAATATTTGTAATAATGGATATGAACGTAAAGAAACAGGATTCTTAATACATTTGTAATACATTCTTGAGGATGAAGTGCAATAGCCAAAGATAACCAGTGGCAAAGTCTTACATAACCTACGACGGCAACACTTCTTTCATGGATAGTAAAGACAACCTATCCCATGATATAAGATCTAAATAGTTCCTACATATGCAAAGGCATGAGGCAAAATTTACTTGAAAGTTTTACATGCAGTTACCTACTTATCATACCTTTCAGGAAAATGATGTATTCTGCAACTTTTCGACCCCTGTCCAAACAGGTATAAGTGCCCTCATTTTGTATTTTCATTGGTTCGATCATGATGGAATAATCTTCCTGAGAGAGTAAAACATTGTCCATGTCATACGCTCTCACAGGCATAACCCCGACAAAGAGAAAGACAGAAAGGTTATTGACACGTTTTTTCCACAATGCTTGTCCTGTGTTGTTGACGTTGCATTCAAGATGTACCCTTTGCCATAATGATGTTTCTATCCTCCTTGTGTTGGGTGATGTTTGTGGATGAGATATCTCTGTAAGTTTCACAAGATATTTAATATTTAACGTACTAGCTTTAATATATAGAAAATAATAATTCTTGTCTCGCTTGGAGGGAACCTTTTTACGACGCTAAGCGACTACACAAGTGTTGAGGAAGCCTGTAGCTTAAGTATTACAACTTAATTTTGCTCTTAATTTTAGCAACTTAATTTTTGACCAAATTTGGTATTCTTTTCCGCAAGGTTAGTTGAGATATAAAAACTTTAGATAACTTTTGAACGAAAAACCATCGGGATCGAAGCCGGCACGTCGTTGTCGTTAAAGTTTGATTGCTTCAAATGCACATTACTACATTAATTACGAAAATAAAGTTGGTAAACTACTGTGTTGAGGACAGGCTTTGAAATTATCTTAAAGTTGACAAAATATGTTATTCCTTATGTGGAGAGTGATTATATAGCGCAGAAAAATGTGTCACAAAAGATTGCCATTACAAAAACAATAATCAATAGAGATGGAGTAAGACAATAAGTCCTCCAGTTTCCTCCAGTCATGGAAGAAGGAGTTGCACCTGTCACATTATCTCAATAGCTATCACTAAAGATTGTAAAATCACACTTTGAAGAAACAATTTTATTTACAGCGTATTCGTAAGTTTGCAGAAAAGGTTGAAATATTAATAGCAAATTGAAGCACCTATTCACAACAGGAAGTAACGGAGATTGATTGTGAAATTTCTAACGTTTTATCAGATCTCATAGTCTCTTTACTGGTCTTCATAACACGTGTGACTGCAGGCACTTTATACCTGATGAAATATACCTGATGCCCCAGTCGCCACTAGTAGTCCGTATAAGCATGAAATAGTAAACATATTAACTGCGAATTCCATTGGTACTTGCTAGATGAAACCTGAAAGGAGTTGTCAGTAAGTTATGTCCTCCATGGTTAGATGATCGGTACCTCACATTACTTGAAGGAGTTATTCATCATACGTTGTTTACTCAATAGGATAAAACACAAACCAATGACTGCACAAGGAAGTAATAACATGTGTCAACATGTTAGGCAAACAGTATAAATGCAGTGTTCCTGTTTGCTGTTGAAATTCCTGCATTAGGAAGTTTTTCTTTCGATATGTCAGTGATTTCTGTTTTAAATTAAGTGGTACATATTCAAGTCGAAAGTTTTTTGTAGGAGCACGTTAAGCATTAACAAAGAAGTTGCTTCTACGCTAGCTTCTTACACTAAATTGCTATAATTCAAAATGAAAAGCACGAATGAAATATTAACTTTAAAAAATTTCTAACTGATCCTTAAACAAGTACATACAAACCACGAAACTGAAGTAGGGGTTATAGACCATGCAATGCAAATGAACATAGTGATATCATGGCCGTCCCAGAGCTATTGGAGAATGTGGCACAACCTAATAGAGTTCCACTAAGTGCTCTTTTTTGCAGACGTGAGCGAATGTAAAGTAAAGAAAGCCTATAAGTGCATGTGATGTTTGTTTTTTTCTCTAAATGTTTTGAAAGCACATGGTACCCTCCTTTTCAGTTGAGGGATAAATGTACTTTTGTCTTTCATCTCTTTATTTAAAATAATTTACTGCCGAAAGTTATGTAGGAAATAAAGTGTAAATTGACAAACACTGCAAATGCTGAATAAGCCTATGCGATATATGATTGGTATGCAATATATCTAAAATTATGTTTACATGTGTTTTGTGGTCAACGGTCAAGGTCAGAGGTCAAATATCAAACTTGACAATAAAAAGTTTGTCCACACCTACGAACTATACCGTATCGCCGATGAAGGTCAATTTTAAGAGATAAGTGACCTATGGTATAAAGTTGTGCCTCCATCAAAATTTAAGGTCAGAGGTTAAAGGTCAGCGGTTAAAGTCAAATAAGTGAAAAGCTCATTTTCACTGTATTTTTAATCTACACGGACACCCTGGGTAGGCATCTCATATGTACGCTTTTTTTAAGCTACAAAATACAGTCAGATTATTTTATTTTAATGTATGAATAGCAAATATACATTCGGAGCATATATAAATTTTTCAAATTTTAAGAAACAGGGCCTAATGTAAAACGAACTAATGAAACATGTATTTATGACGATTCACTGAAAGTCTGCTTTCGCAAAGTCGGCTTTGCAAACGTGCTGCAAAATAGTCAGAACAGCTCTCAACCTTTCCCTACCCTCAATCAAATTTTATCAATCCACTTCGGGAAATGAGGCAATATCCAGCTCAAGATTCGTATGAACGAATCTGCTATAAATATATTGATTCTCCCATAAACTACCAGAAAATTTCTAGCAAAGAACCTTTACACGCTGCAATGTTGTGATACCACCCACAAATTTATTTTAGGATGGCACCCACTGGAGTCTTTTGTTTTCATTATCACTGTTCATTCATTTATTTCGTCCGTACAAATATAAAGTGAAATACCCAGTGGCGGCGCTACGGGGGGGGGGGCATGAGGGGGCATTTGCCCCTCCAGATTGCTTCCTTGCCCCCCCAGTTGCCCCCCCAGTTCTCACCCTTCCCATTCAGATCTTGTACTCATCCAAAACTAATTTAATCACAATGTATTTGCATTGGACTAAATAAGGAAACCTCCCGGGAACCATGATTGATAAATGCCTAATTTATGTTACACAGGCTGCCAGTTTTCATATCATGCCCGTAGCCACTTCAACAGTAGGCCAGCCTGGTCAGACTTCTGAATTTTCTCTGGAATGTTCACCGTCCAGCGTAAGGGAAGGGCGGGTAGGTGGTTGTTTTCCTAAATAATGTCGTTGTTTTCCTAAATATAGGAATGGAATGGAAGTGTATGTAGCCTATGTGTGTGTGTGTGTGTGTACTCGGTGGTACCGCTTAAATGTGAAATGGTACTCCCAGAGAAAAAAGTTGGGAACCTTGAAGTACGGTCAACCGAAAAAATAAATAATATAAAAATAAGTAATATACCTCTCTCGGGGCTTAATTTTCCACCCAGAGATATGCTAAAACCTCAGAGCTTCCGGGGGCTCGCCCCCTGGACCCCACAGGGGCTTTGCCCCTGGACCTCACCAGCGGGCCCCTGAACCCATCCGCAAGGCCTCGCGCTTCGAGCCCGGTTTCGCGCTGCGCGGGAAAGTCTTTGCCCCCCCAACAATTGCCTTTGCCCTCAGTTTGCCCCCCCCAATTCTGACATTCTGGGCCGCCACTGGAAATACACTAGAAAAACAATTGTTTAACGAGCTAGTGCCCAGGAAGGAAACTTTGCAGCAAAGATAATAAGAAGAAAAAAGAGGAAAAACAAGAATAAAGAAACAACAACAGCAACAGAGAAATCAATAAAGAAGGGGATACTTAATCAGTGTACTGATCGATTAGGTAATTTTTTACCTTACGCTTGAAGGTGGCATGCGTTCTAACATTTTTAATTTCATTGGGAAGAGAACTCCAAAGTTTATAACAATAGTTATTTAACAATAATTTACCAGGTCTAGTATGGTGCCGGCTGATCGTGAAAAGGGCACAAGTTCTACTACTAGGACGAAAACTGGTAGAAAACCTAGGGTTAACAACTTTACTAAATACAAAAGGAAGACTATTATTAACATGCTTATAGATAAAAGAACACATTTTGGAAATATGAATATCGCTGATCTTAAGAATGCCAAGGTCTCTATGTAGTGTGTTCGTGGGGTAGCGCCGGTCTTTGAAAGAAAAAGTTTTTAAAATCCTATTCTGAAGATCTTGCAGGGGTTTGAGCAAAGAAGGTTCAGTCATGCCGTAAACCTCCATACCGTAAGGCAATTTAGAGAAAACAAGTGAGTAATATAATTGGGTTGCTACAGCAGGAGTAAGTGATGCCCTAAGGTGATAAAAGATTCCATTAACCTTAGCAAGGCTATTACAGAGATCGCCAATATGTTGCTTGAACCATAGCTGATCATCGATCAATAGACCCAGGTATTTAACGCAGTTCGTTTTAAGGATATTAACATCATTCATGACAAAGTGGTCTGGATAAGTATGGGGAATATAGGAATTAGAGTGGAAAATAGAAAAATTGGTTTTCCCAAGATGTAATGTAAGTCTGTTTGCATCAAACCAAGTCTTAAGTTGTTTGAGCACGGAGTTAGCTTTATGAACAAGGGTAATGCAATTACTGTCATGGACAAATACATTCGTGTCATCAGCAAAGAGTCTTAGAGACTCGTTAGGTATAACCCTGAGGCACGCCTACAGAACCCTGAGGCACGCCTACATTACCGAAGGAACAGGTGGAATAACTACCATTTACATATAAGAATTGTTTTCTATTACTCAGATAACTATGATATCAAAGGCTTTACCTCGAATGCCATAATTTTTTAACTTATCAAGGAGTATAGTGTGTTCGACCGTGTCAAAAGCCTTCTTAAGGTCAAGATAAAGGTCCAGCGCATTATCGCCAGTATCAAGGTAAGTACGAATACAATTGACTGTCTCCAAGAGTGCATGACTTGTATCATGGTGTTTCCTAACACCGAACTGATAGTCAAAGAGTATATCATTGTTATTTAAGAAGGACTTAAATTGCCTTTCAATATACCTCTCTAGCAACTTGTTGGTACATGGGAGCAAACTAATGGGCCGGTAATTTTCAGGCAATGTTGAATCTCCCTTTTTAAAGATCGGGATAACTTTAGCCACTTTCAAAGCGTCGGGGTTACATTGTTTTATTATTCCCACTGATTTCGATTTCACAAGATGAAGCGTTGCCTGGTCACCTTCTTTGATATTCACAGTGACCCTACATTTGAAGATATAACTAGTTCTCGGCTGGTCTTAAAGGTCATAAAAATGTCTGATATTATCCAAATAATTTACTGTTTGTGTGAAATACCCGACTTTTGAATTTTGAAGGGTAACTATATGGAATTTGTGATAAGCTATTAGGCCACTATTTTCAGGGAATCTATGACTTTTTACGTTTGACATCCTGACATCTGTGGTGGCACTATTTAGCCACCATTACGAGAGTGACGTCACAATTTCCCTTTCTTACAATAAACGTAATGCAGTCACTAATCTGTCGTGATACTAGCAGTAATTTGAAGAAAAAGTCAGAAATAATTACATGCAAAATGAGATGAATGAATTGTTTAAGAGAAGTTTTATTTTATATTTTGTAAGTACCTTACCTTCCAAAGCATAATATTCGGTATTACGAGTTGTTTTCTGATGCCCCCCCCCCCCCCTCCCTCCAACATCAACTCTGTAGCAATCATGGAAATCTTTCTAGAATATCAGGTAATCTTTCCGCTTTAAGCACCCGTCAGAGACGGGTGAAATCTCACAGTAAGCCGTGCTATATCAGACGCTTTTTGCGGCGAAACTCCTAAAGGTTAGTTTTATTCCGCTCCTTGTAAATCTCATCTAGGTAAGTAAAAGGATGAAATCAAACTCTGCCAATTCAGATGTTCTCGACCTAGGAGATGCGTTTTTCCTTTGAGGAATATGTGGTACCCAAACAGATGTCTTCAAAAAACAAATGCTATTACTAAAAGGAGAGGAGGTAGTAGTTGACTAAGTCCAAGGTTCTCAACGATTTTTAGGAGCAAAAAGCGAAGTAAAGCAGTCGTGTTTCATCCCATTGACACTCTTCCCTTTATGACTCAAAATTTCTTTCAATTTAACCTATAAAAGTTGCTTAAAAAGAAACTTTCAAATATGTATAACAATTACTGTATGCTTGTTAGAACAGTTTATGGACTATTACGTTGTAAACACAAACGTTTCTGAGAGTTTGCAGAACAAAACGACTGTAAAACGTGAATATCACCCTTTCCACCGTTTTGAGAACGGCCGTTCCGTATGAAAATCCCAACCCTTCACTGTCGGTATTCTGAAATGTTTAAAATACATTGTAGTGGACTTTGGCTTCTATTTTTCTGATAGAGTGATGAAATATTGAAAGTTGGTTGTCAATTTTTCAATTCAGGAGGTTGATACTGCATGATTATTAGGTCGTTTATTTACATCTCAATAAGAAGGAAAGTGACGGATGGTAACACGCCAAGCTGTTCGTTAAAACTTTGCATATTTATCTTCATAATGTCTTGTGCGCGGCCGTGTTCCACACATGAGCCTCGACTACTATTCTGTATGTATCCACTGTCAGTTCTGTCGCAAAAATTGGCAAATGTGTGTAATACCTCGTTGTCCTTTTCAAAATTTTCATTGACACTAGGCCAAGAGATGATTAAGTAATTAGCGTACGGTTACTTTCTTTTCAAACTTTCGTATGAATCGTAACATGATAGAGCAGGAGTTTACTGGACCTAAGTCAACTGTAGCGAAGTTGTAACTGCGAGGCTAAATCGACTCTAAGTTAGCATACGAACTCGTAGTCTTCCTCAGTCATAGACTGAATTGTGTGCATAGGCTTCTACTCTTAGTAGTTATTGGGATATTGGCGCTCCTCTTACTACCCTAGACAACAAGTGCTTATCACAAGCAGTAATAAACCGGAGTGCATTACTTGTATATATAGACCAAGTGACATACATCTAGGAAGAGTTAGCTTCATTCAGAAGTTGCAGAGTGAAATCCTGAGTGATAATCCATTGAAATTGTGTTTTTATGTATTACCGTTCTTGAGATACGACTTTTCAAAGTTTGACGAAAATGCAAAACAGATGATGCAGGGTGTAGTACAGTGTCAGTATTTCTTTTGTTGGCCCTATAAATTCTATCTCTTAATTCTTCATTACTGGGTTTTACATTGGTAAGTGTAACAGTACTTACTCTTTAGAGTACTTGTTATGCTGAGGAACAGCCCGAAAATATTGCGCTCATCTCAGGAATGCATTCCACGGCTGCTAGTAATAGAGACGCTCATTGTTTAATTGTTATAGTCAAAGTCTTGCAAGGCTAGCGAAAAGGCACTCTGTAGCCCGCTTCCGAGGAGTCAACATACACTCACAGCCAGCAGACCGCCACGGGCGTGGCAGCCCTTTCCATATACTTACCTGCGAAACCTTACCTGCGAACCGCACCTGCGAAACCTCACCTGCGAAACCGTTTACTTACCTAAGCCTTGAACCTTTGGTGTGATAGAGAGCCCAAGGAGGTACGTGTATTCTTGTACTTTTATGAAATTTTGTTAGTTATGTGATTGAATTTAAGGGTAAATGAATTGAGACTGGAGAGACGCAGAGGAGTCGATGTTTAATGTTTTCAGTTTTCTTGTATTTGTATAATTCCTTTATTTTGGTGTTATATGTTTACCTTATGGTTTGAAATGTTTGTATAATTTATGTATTTTGCACTTAATTTCACCAAATGTTTATTTGTACAGTTTTCACGGAGTTCACGAATACACGAAAAGGCAAACTCCAGTCGAGACCCGAGTTTTTTTTTTTTTTGGTCGTCGAATCCACTTTGGTATATAATCACACCACCCTCCGCTACAGTTAGTGATATGAATATTTCCGAAGAAGGCAATAGGTGCGTCCAAAATAAAACCCTTAGGCATGTAAATTCTCAATTGTTAATTAGGTTTAAAAGGTTAATTAAACAAACAACAACATAGAGCATATTAAGTGCGTCCTCCCTGGGCATCACCTATGTGCATATTTGGCTCATATTTATTCATACAGCTATTGTAAAAGAGAACTTTGTAAAATTGTCCAATTGTTGATGGATTGTTATGAAAATTGTGACTATTTTCAACATTTTAAATTATAAATTTGGTCAATACGCCAAAATGTGCTTTTCATGTTAAATTTACCTTATGAGGAATTCTAGTGTAAGAAGCTTCTTTCAGGAAATATTTCAGTAGGACTTACCAAAAACCTAACAAAAAATAGAATTAACCTTCTATTGTATTCATTTCCCATTACTCCCTCAACTCAAATACAAAACAATATCAGAACACTTGGGTTGTTCGTTCCCCAGTTTGCATTTAATCTTGAATTATATTACATTCAAAGAGTGTGACTACGATTTTGTTGGTGTATTGATAGGGAGGGAAGTTAACGTGCTTCAAACTTTTTGTCCACCATGAGGTTTTTTTTACCGAATTTCGACTTGGTTAGAAATTCTTTATTCCGAAACAACTGTAAATTTACAGAAAACAATAGAAACAATAAAAGCACTCACGGTAAATAAGACTTTACTATACAAAAGTTACAATTCGCGAACTTGATTAATGTCATCCGCATCGTTACCGTTACTCCATGTAGAGTACTGGTATCGAGAATGGAACTGCGATTTCTTGCGATATGGTGGTATTTTTATTGAAAAAGTGCAGATACGCTGTTGCGTTTCAACAGATGGTGGCTTTCTGTTAAGTCTTCCATCAATGATCCAATTGTCCAAAAACCTGGGTGCACAACTGCCACTGCCATTGCCACCCCCCTTAAAACAAACTTAGCTACGCCGCTGTCCTATGTTTATATTTTGTTCGGAAGAAAGGATAGATTCCTCTTTTGGCATACAACATAAATCACGATTACATTTCCTCAATCATTTAAGAATTATACTACCTTTCCAAGACAACACCAAACTTGGTGAAAGAGTACGTTTTCAAACCTGTGTGGCACAAAATAAATAATAGCCAAAAGCCAAAAGTTACAAGGCAAGAGATACTGTGAATTGTCATTTCTTGCAGTCGTCTTAGAGGCATTTACATCAGAAAGAGTCTTCGTTGGCCACGAGCCAATCGATTAATTGCATTAAATTGTAACATATCGACCAGATTTTTTTTTGCTATGACAAATTGGACAGAACTGAGGGAATGCAGGTCTGTTTAACATCTTGCACCGACTTGTCAAATTTTATTTGGAATTACCCCAGGTAAGATTCAAGGATGGATTTTTTATCAAGTAAGATAAAAGGAAAAAAAATATTACTCATAAACTCTGGAGTTAGATTCCGTTCAAACCTAATATCAAGTGTAGTGCTATATTGTATGTAGATTTTTATCGAAAGCAAACAGTTTCAAAACGGGAATTCCTCTCTTTCATCCTCCTTCAAGACAGCCATCACTCTTCCACAAGCTACCACCCCCCCCCCAAAAAATCTGCAATACATCGCCATGGCCCTGAGACATATATAAGCAAAACTTCAAAAGGCAGAGGGAGCAACCATCTTCCCCTGTCAGCGTCCACTTACCGAGGTCATAACCTATATTCTTCTTCAAATTTCCCTCTACGCTCAAAAGGAATCCGAATAAAATAAAAAATGCTATATAAGTAAACCGCCGATTATTTTACTATTAGTAGTAAGTTTTTCTTCTTTTTGATATATGTTAGAGAGACTTAAAAGTGCTTTTCCCGAATTTTCTGTTTTTTATAAGACCAGCCATTCACTGCAATATTTCTTCCATCTATTCCCTTGCAGTGATGGTTGAACCGTGGAGGGAAGGGATGGGGGCATGGGGTTCAGTCTCTCTATGAAAAAATGACTCACTAAAGGTATGTTTATATTCCACAACCCTCATATTTGCTAGGTGATGGTGGACCAAATGATCGATAATTCAAATGGCAGATCGGAGATCTCTGTTTTAAGTCTAATAAATAATACTATAATAATAAATACAGCACACCTGCCCAGAACACATGGGAAATAGTTTCCGGCCATCTGGGAGACCTGATAAACCAGAGTTTTTTTTTTTTTTTTTAGGGGACGTTCTGCTAAGATACATCTACCCTCACTCGTCCCCTTTAAAGTTTTTCTTTTCACTTGTTCTCCTGTCGGTGCGTAGTAAGTACGAAATTATTTGCTGTTTCCTTTTTTGATTTTGAAAAAAAATGCAAAGTTTAAAACTTGCTTTAGTTAATGTTAGTAAATTTGCAATGCACGTAGCAATCTGGGACCAGATCAGAGATTTAACAATGAGGGTTCGCTATCTTCAAAGAGAAAAGGTGGTGTGTAACAACTTTCAACGCGAAGCAATGCTAATATATCAGGATAGGCTCGATATCGTTCTTACTCGTTGCACCTATTTAGTACAAAAGTTTAGACATATGTATTCTACTGTAGTTTTATGTCCTCATTATAATTTTCGATGTTAGATCTTGCTAGAGATGTTTATGTAGGAAAAACTGTTTTTTAACGGATTATTTTACTCCGATGTCTTTGTGAGGCCTTCTCTTGAGGAACGGTTTTTCAAGTTAGAGCCAATAAAATGACTCAATATGTAACATGTAATATGTCAGCTGATGGTTAACTCGAACGCAAAACTGTGTTCATACGTGCGTATTTGCAGTGTCGTTCGTGTGCGACGGCAGAACTCAGTTGGAGTCGATTCTAGCCAAATTTCCCCCCCAAAAAATAAGCTGAGTAACTTTTGTAAGATAGGCCAAGACACTAGGAGAGCAAACTCTGCTCGGAAAGAACAAATATTTTGTCCAATTCTGACACAGTGACAGCGGGACAAATCTAAGGCCAACATCTGTCTTTCTACCAAGAAGAGGTTACCAACAAGTCAACAAAGTGCTACCAAGAGACATGTGTAGACAAAAAAGGTGATCCCCTGTTGTTAATCCTGTTTTACGCCTTTAATTAGAGTAGGTGGCAAGATCAACAAGTGACCTTTTCTACAGGCAATTGCTGACAAAACATGAATTGGTTAACTTGAACCTAGTACTAGCGTTATTTGTACAAGTAACCTAGCGTTACGAGCAACAGAGCATAGGTATAGCCCTGCACAGTGTGCTTACTACTAAGTGCTATGACACACATTAATATTGTCATGAGGGACTGGAGTCACTGGATCGAGGACTGTCTCTTTTTGGTAAAAAAAAGGAATCGTCAACACAAACATTGGAATTGGGCCCAGCTAAAACCGACAAAACAAAAAAGGGATTAGACCATACCCCTATATTTGACTCACCTGCGTAAATATTTGTTGAAGAGTATGACGCTTTCTCATGCACAAATGTTTTATGGTCATGTTTCTCAATTCTCATGACAACAGACTAACTTCTAGCCGACTTTGCTAACTATTCCATCCTTCGGAATGAGCTGCCCAATAATGTGTGTGAACATTTTAAAGCTTTTCAAGACTATATTTCATGAAGACAATACAGAGATTAGAAACACTATACACCTGTTGGCCAGACAGGTGAAAATCCTTTCTGTATCAGTGCTAATTTTGGGACCAATACGGCATGTACGTAAGTCACCTACAAAATTTGGTGTTTTTGTGACAGGGAGCTAGTAGGAGCTACCTATGTGCCTATTCCTATTTGCCGCACATGCAGGACCGTAGCCAGACTATTTGGTGGGGCACATCAACGTTGAAGTTTTGCTGGTCTGGGAGAGGATCTAAGGTGGAGGGTGTTCCTTCTATCATTTGATTTTGTTTGCCTTTAAAAGGGTTGCAGACGGCCTCATTCCTGAACTTGAGCCCTGTCTGGTACCATCGGAATCAAAAGCGGAGCGCTGGATTTTTGCTGTAGTTAAATCAGCAAAAGACCTTATTATGATAGTGTATTACGATTATCAGTTTACAACATTACATGTTTCCTTCTTGATTGCGCTGACTCTTGCACTTTTGCAGGTGATGATGTTACACTATAAGCAACAAAGGAGAAGCAATTCGGTCTTGAGTGGGTACCTTCTTGCCTGTGTATTTTTCATTTTTCTAAGTCTGCTATAGGACCTGATGGAAAACTGGTTGGAAGTTTGCTTGCTGTTGTAATCAAACAAGACAAACGGGAAAGGAACAAATCTTAAAGGTTTTGGATGCAACCAAAGCACCAAAAATAAGTTCTTTGCAACACTCGATATTGCTACCCATGTACACAAACACTCCATAAAGATGACCAACTCGAGATCTGTTAGGAGAGTCTTTTCAAAGGCAGAGGCCTACAAGAATATAAAAAAAAAATTCAAAATTAAAAAAAAAACTTCCACCTTCATGCGCAAATTAATGGATCTCGTCATTGGAAGGATTTGCTTTGAGTTTAATATACAGTTTTTTTGACACTTAATTTTAGCGAGCGTTATTTAGAAGTATAGGGAGAATTGCTTTTTAATGCACCCACGTGGTATGCAAAGAAACTTTAAAAATTAATTGTTACGCCATTCAGTCTCACCAGTAACCATTATCGATAGCTTCATTTCCTTCAGATTGTTCTTGAACAACAAATAGCCGAATTTCTTTCTGAGACAAACTTTCTTCATAGAAATAATGCTACCATCCTGCCTTATTTTGAATGATCTATAAATATTTGTCTGTTACTATTTGCTTTTTTACAACATGATTTTTTGATGTAAAACAAACACAGTGTACGAATTTGACTTTCAAGGATTGTAAACTTTTTTAAATCGAGAAATTGCAATTTCGAATATTTTTCAGGTGCTTTACAGGTCAAAAATTAAAGAGCGAATGAGAGCGAAGAGAGTAGAGATATGTCAAGTTCATATTCCAAGTCGAATTACAACAAAAAATAGGGAAAGACGAATGTAAAAACTTACAAAGACACTTGTACCAGTGAAAAGTCATTGATGTCATTGATACGCTGTTTGTAGTGACTTCATTTCTTTTGTTGTTTGTTTTTGTTTTCCGGGGCTGAGAAAATAATATTTCGAAGCATTTATCCCCTCCTTGGGAGAGGTCTGAATATTTTCAAGCAGAGAACCTGTGCATTAAAAGAGTGGAACAACAATTAAAGATCGTTATCTGCTGTTGTGAATAAAGGTTGATAATTGAAGTATCTTTTACCGGAGTGAAATGAGTGACATTTTTTTTTCTTTGTTAATTAATGTCTTCAGTCAACTTTGTTTGATTTTCAAAATATGTATGCAGATAAATTTACACACTGCTGTCATGTAATAATGTAATAATGTCTATGTTGATTAATTGTTCCATATATTACTCGTGATGATGTGATGTATTTGTTTACGCTTAAAATAACTGTCAAGGATTGAAATTCTCCTACACAGCTTCCACTAGGACTTCCTTCAACCACTTGTGATATCATATGGACACTCGGTTTATAGTGACATCGTTTGCTTGTTGTTTGCTGGTGCAGTTACACTTTTCCAATTTCAGGTCGAAAATTAAAGAGCGAATGAGAGCAAGAGAGTAAAGATAAGCCAAGTTCATGTCAAATTACAACAAAAAGAAAAAAGAGGGAAAGACGAATGTAAAAACTTACAAAGACACCGGTCCCAATGAAAAGTCATTGATGTGTGGGTAAGCTGTTAATATTGACTCATCTTTTTCAATGTTTGTTTTTGTTTTCCGGGGGGGTTGTTGAGAAAATAATGATATATATTTCGAAGCATTGATCCCCTCCTTGGGAGATCTCTGAATATTTTCAAGCACAGAACCTTTGCATTAAAAGAGTGAAGCAATTAAAGACCGTTATCTGTCGTTGTGAATATCTCTTCGATCAGCTTGCTTGTTTTTCAAAATATATATGCAGAGAAATTTACACACTACTGTCATGTAATAATTTATGTCTATGTTGATAAATTGTTCCATATTTTACTTATGATGATGTGATGTATTTGTTTACGCTTAAAATAACTTTTCAAGGATTGAAATTCTCCTAAATAGCTTCCATGCACTAGGACTTCCTTTTATCGTCTTCAACCAAAAGTCCTCTTTTTTTAAATAGTTTCAGCGACATCAGTTATTTTTTGTGACATCATATGGACACTCGGTTTATAGTGACATTGTTTGCTTGTTGTTTGCTGGTGCATTTACACTTTTCCAAGCGTTGAATTCCTCCTGATTATTCACAGGATATCCCGATGTCAAACAATGTAGATTTAACTAGGGTAAAGCAACATAAAATACGTTAGCCTGCTTGAATAGCAGTTTTTATACACTGAATATTAATAAACGGTCATTTCTTTGTTGCTTACTCGTAAATAACACCTCTAGGATCGTCTAACTGCGAAAATGTTCTTAGGACAATACAACTACCAACGAACAAACCTTGGGTCTAAATAGTTTCAGTGACATCTAGTTTTTGACGTGTTTAAATACGATGACAGTATATAATAAAGGCATTCGTTTGTTGTTAATTCGTACAAAATCACATCTTCAAGCATTGAACAGGCTCTACACTATTCCAAGGATATTCCTTTGTACATCCCAACCGAGAAACCTGGTTATTAACAGTGTATAACAACAATTAGAAACATTATCCTGCTGCATTATCCTTATCGTCTGCTGTCCACGTAAAACCATAAGGCAATATTTACTATAGGCTATTTGACGTACCTATGTGTTAGTGGATGATCGATATTGTCATAACATTACAGTAAACGGGTTGCATGGCTAGCATCATTGTGGCCATTAGTCATTGCAGTCGGTTATGCTTAAAAAGAATGGCCAGTGAGTCAAGAAACGCTCAATTTGTAGCGTGCGCTAAACAAAGTTGCAACGACAACTTAGCTCTAACATGACAGTTTTCAGCACTGATCGCACTTCACTTCAAGTGCAATACTGCATGACGCATTGAGTAGGGAAGGTTCTTATGCTGTCAATATCATGATCTAAGGAAAACCTCATTTCAGCCTCAATTACGCAGGCTGTGTGTGCACTTAAATATTACTGACAAATAATTGACTAACAAGTATAGGCCATCAAGTACAATTACTTGAGAAAAGTGCGTTATTCCCATGCAGAGAGCATTCATATTATGTTTGCTTCCTATTTCCGTCCAAAATCATGTTTTACTCCAACTTACAACTCACTATTTAAATCCACAGAAGAATATTTCGATATTGACGAGCAGCTCAACGGCAGTGATGTCAACCCAGAACATTTGTTTTTAAAGACTAGGATATCAAAGGGCTTAGTTTCTGATAGATGGTTTGAGCTGTTGTCGACTACGTCGGGAGAAATTAAATATAACTTGGTTACTCAATCAGCAGGTGACTGTATATATCTTTGACTAATAATATTGTTTATTGTCAAAAGTAGACACATTTATGTAAAAATATGTGGTAATGTAAAGCTGTATCTCAATAAGTGTTAAGCAAGTGAAGTTAAATATATTTTAACCTCATGCTGATGAACGCACTCAACTTTCCGTAACCTGCAAACAACTGTTTTATAAAAAAAACTGACTCAACTAGCATCAACAAGAATATTTCTGAGAATTGCATTAATTCATCTTTAATGAACGGTTTACTTAACTTTAGACCTATTATTAGTTTATGATTTGTATCGCAGCTATAATTTATTATAAAAATGAACATTGTTTTCTGTCAACGTAACGTTCTGTTCAGGAAAGTGGACATTTCATTAATAATCTATAAGTTGTCTCACTTTTTGGTTGTTTTCTCTTTATGCCTTGGCCAGAGCGCAAGGACAACTCATCAGAGTGTGGCTGGCGAATCTCTGTGAAACGAACTAAAGAAATGCCGGAGTCACCGCTTGTCAATAAAACTATTGGTTCATACATACATAAAGATAGGTTGTTGGTCGACTCTTCCGACAGTCGAGTCGATATAGATATTGTTAATGGTTTTGTGCAGGTGTTTTTAATTATGAGGTAAAGTGGACATTTCATTAATAATCTATAAGTTGTCTCACTTTTTGGTTGTTTTCTCTTTATGCCTTGGCCAGAGCGCAAGGACAACTCATCAGAGTGTGGCTGGCGAATCTCTGTGAAACGAACTAAAGAAATGCCGGAGTCACCGCTTGTCAATAAAACTATTGGTTCATACATACATAAAGATAGGTTGTTGGTCGACTCTTCCGACAGTCGAGTCGATATAGATATTGTTAATGGTTTTGTGCAGGTGTTTTTAATTATGAGGTAAAGTTCATGTTGGATCATTTTATAATTGAACATACTTCACCTTAGTTGTTGCATCCACAGGTCAGATTGGAGACCTTGCAATATTACGTGACACTGTCTGCTTACAATCTGAAAAATGAAACGACTGAAGTGACGCAATCATTACAGGAACATTTAGGGCAGTTGTCAATTCAAGTTAGCGCTGGAATGGAGTTTTTGATCTCTCAAGGAGTACGCACATCTTAGTCTTGACACCAATTGCTCAGCAATAGCTTGATGTACACTCACGAGCAGGAAAGTCAATAATATAATGTATTATGTATTTACAACTTTACATTACTAAATTATTTTCCAGCTTTCACACCCTGGACTGTCTGTTGGAAAGATTCTGATATCAGCAGAGGGCACATGCAAGATTCTGAAGATTCTGAAACAACACCAGAAAACGGTTTACAAATAATTTTATTTTAGTTGGGAAACTTGGACTTAGCCGATATTTCGTATGAAACATAACACGAAATTTCTAAGGAAATATGCATTTTAGGTTCTAGTAACGCAATGAATACTGTATGTATGCAGTGTTTTTTATATAGGCCTTCAGACATCTAGGAATGCCACCTACAAATTTGATTAGGAAAAGAATTTGTCTATCGTCGACATAACGTATAATTTTTAAGTTGTGATTTAGAAATGCTATTCCTGGAATTCTTCCCAACGGGCGGATATCGCTGCTATCATGCAGTCATTACTTCTAAATTCTTAGGTCAAATATTTGTTTACAGTAAGGTGTGAAATTGTAGTGAACGCTTTACCAACTGTAGACATACTTATAAGAGTAATTATTAGATTATTAACGTATTAATTAATTTTACGTAATTGTTTAGGATCCTTGATACTTTTATAAATGTAACAATAATATTATTGTCGTTTGCTTCCTTAAAGCTGAAACAGGGAGTATTTGCATCAACCACTAGCAGTAGACGCAAGTGAAATTTCAATGATGTTTTGATGGTAAATGAATGATGGTATGGTGGTAGTCACTGTTATATCAACTAAAAAGCATATATTATTAACGGTTTGAGATTTTATGTACACTTACTACATTCAATTGAATAAAAAGGATTGCGCGTCAGACCGAAATGTTTGCAAAATAAGATCATTGTCTCTCTCCGGAACGTAGTCAATGATTACAAACATTTGGTTCAATTTTTAAAGTTTCTTTAGTCGTGGCGTAATTTTAATTGATAAATTTTTATCTGAAGGTTTCCATTGATTTTGATAGACCATAGCGCAATCTTAATATTTAACCAAATTAAAATGCAAACCCAAGTCATAGTTATGTACTACCATCCTGATTATTTTTATTCTTACAAACTTCCATTCGGGCGATTACGTTTAAATCCAATACGTATATTTAATTCCCTCTTCTCTATATTTGGCTCCCTCTTTACAAGTTTCTCATTTCCTCAGACCAGAAAATATTTCATTTCATAAGTAATATCTTGATCTAAAAACGTTTCAGCGAGAGTATTCTGCCATATGTCATCCAAAAGACTTTGATGACGGAGGGGAATATACACATGCAAGTGACGTGTGGTATACAGCATTTGCCATTTGGGAATTATTCTCACAAGGTAATTAAATTCTTTCATTGTCAAATCGACCAGTAACTGTTAAATCAACTTATTCGTCATTTTTATATGTAGTCCTATCTTCTTTGATCACTTGAATTGGAAGATCCTCAAGCCTATACTTTTATTTTTGTCTTCCAGCTGCGCTACCTTTCTCTTCGAATGAAAAGGAATATGATAGTACGATTTTTTCGAGACCTAGATTATGTCCACTCTCGATGTGAGTTAATATTTTGAAACCCGAAAACAATTTTTTGAAGAATATGCAATGATATGTCGTTACCTGCAACAACGATAACATTAAACAGTTACAAAAAGGATTGATTTAAATTGATTTAAATAAATGGTACATTAATGGAAATCACATTATTTTCTTTTCAAACAAAATTAGCTTCGCCTGCATAACTGAATGTTGGACAAAACACATATCCCGACGTCCGTCTATCGGGGAACTAACGTCGAGGCTTACTCAGAAAGTTATTTTTCAAATAAATAAGTTGGAACAGAAAATGTCCACGTAGATCTCATCGTGACGTGATGTTATTTCAGACGAGGTTTAAGACATTGAAACAGATTTCTATAGATGGTCAAATAAAATAGTATTTATATTGGAAATGATAAGTTGGTTTCAGGTTGTTTATCAAGTGTGAAGAGCGTTATATTGAGGAATATATTTAAATAGTTTCATTCGTTTTTTTTTTACGTAAATATAAAAAAAATCCATTGAGGGATACAGCATTTACATATTTGTGTACTTAGTATTACTTTATGGACTCATTTATGCAACAGAAAATACAGTTTGGTGTAACGAAAACTGTCCAGCAATTTATCGACAATTAGTGTCTCACAGTCATGCAACCCACCTACTTCTTCCATACTACCGATTCTATGTAAAGGTACAGTGATTCACATGTACATAAGCCAAAGTGTTAATGACCACCGAGGGTGTATGGAGCAACTGCTTCTCTTTAGGAAAATGTCCTCAAATGATGACTTCAAAACGAATCCCTGCTTTCCCTGCAATTTACCCCGCGAAGGCATTGTGACCATTATCATGTGGTTATATTTAACATATTAATGATGGTTTACAATCATGATAGATTTCGGTGGGCGACAGGGCTAGCTAAGGGTTTTGAAACACCCAGATGGAGAGAAACGATACTTACCGGATGTTCTTGAGCTGCATATACCCTGACGAGAAATAGAGATACCTTGTCTGCATCCATGCTTACAAAAACTCAGTCTTTCTAAAAACTGGTAATGCAGATTATCTGCTTTGAGATGATGCAAGTATCATAATGAGTAATGCATCCGTTTTCATTCTTTTTACATTTTTAGTAATTGGGCTCAACAAATAGGTCTTTGGGCGCCTAGAAATTTGGGGAGGAAGAAGAGATTTTGTTTCCCGGATTTTGTTTGTTACACATTAGCGAGAAGACTAAGTATACCAAATTTGGGGTGATGGAATCTAATAAGATAGCGGAGAACATCGTTTCCTTCCAGAATGTTCTAATCTGCATATACCTAGCCTAAAAATAATAAGAGAAACAATACATAAAAAATATAATACATGTGAAGGAATATCCAGTAAAATATGAGATTGGCTCAAAATTCTCAAGGAAACAAAAAAGTCGTTTGTGCAGAAGGTGGACATGAATAGAATATAAAAAGAATTCACCAGAGGCTAATGATTGGAGGTGGACATTTATCAAGTAAAAGTCGTTGATGTGACATATCAAGAGGACCGCTACCATCAGTTGGGGCAAAACGTACCAGAAAATGTTTCGGTTTCGAACATCGGTATGAGGACTGAGATTTCAGTTCAAAGCAAATACTTTATAAACAACAGTGCTTTAATAATTCCAATGGAAACAGTTCCGATGAGTGAGGTGGGCACATCACCTCTCACTTCTGTTTGCTTAATAACATGAAGACCGAACTTCAAACAAGGTGAGTTCTCTTTCTTTTACTCTTTCCATTTTGTATCTTAAAAGAAGTTCATGGTAATGTGAGACCTTTAAAGTTACTCAGGCTTCCTACAAATGGCAAAGTAAAACCAAAAGTTAACTTAAATTTTCATTTTTATTTTAGTGGATTTCCAATTCCTGAACTTGCATGAAACAGCACTGTACAAAAGGATAAAACGCACTTACAATTCACTTTGAATGAAGTCTTTAAAATAGTAGCTCGTAAAAGGC
This sequence comes from Stichopus chloronotus, assembly GCA_021234535.1. Lineage (NCBI taxonomy): Eukaryota > Metazoa > Echinodermata > Holothuroidea > Aspidochirotida > Stichopodidae > Stichopus > Stichopus chloronotus. Next base: position 15,208,467 of record CM037837.1, on the reverse strand, counting down.
AAAAGTAATATATTTTGAAGTAGGTAAATCGTCTTGACAGCACTTTAACAGAGCCACTGTCCAGTACCACATCGTTGAACCTTGATGTGACTTAGAAAACCCTTGATTTTTTTTCTTTCCAGCCCATCTAGCATAACAAAAAATCTCCCAAACAGGAAAAATGGCTGCACTCGCCTCGGAGATAGTAGCTGCAATAGTAGATTGCGATATGTTATAATCAACATTCACTCAAGCTTGTCCAGTGACAAACTTAATCATTTTCGCTACTGCATCTTTGGTACCTCTAGGGAAAAGATTATTTTGAAACTATTATATAGTCCATTCTTTTTTTCCTACCTTTTCCTTGTTCTTTTCAGATATTTCCACATTAAGGGACCTAGAATGTTTAAGTATGTCTTATGAAAAGAAGCAAGTATATTGTCAGTGTAAATTCGATATCAACAACATTAAGCATATGAAAGGTTTGTTGGCGTTGTACAGATATTAATGCCAGTCACATGCATGTAATTTTGAGAGAGAGGTCTCTAAGGCTGAGTTCTTTTGCACTTGAAAGCGTCATGATTTAATCAAAGACTTCCAAAGTTTTTATATCGTGAACTGATGATTGAAATTGGAAAACCCTAGCAAATTTCCCTACTTGTCGGTGACTCCCAACAGTAAATCCATTTCATTATGCTAAATTTGGAACCATCGCTGTTCCTGCTGTGTTCAAAGCCCTTGGTAGCAATAGATAGCACAAAGTAGTCATTATTTTTATATCTCTATTTCAGAAAAGTACATTTGGTGAGCTGGGTGCATATAAAAAGTTAGTTATTTCCTAACTTAGCCACTATATTGTCTTTGAATGGAAACTCTCCAGGAGGCTTGTAATATGTGACAAGTGTCGTCTGAAATTACCTGTTATGTACTGCAAGACCAGAAAGAAAGGGGCTGTTGAGATCCGTCAGTTGGGGACAAGAAAACACTTCACTGAGTCTTAACATCATCGGTTCTACCAACAATTGCAACACTCTTGGAAACCAAGATTGTGTCGGACACTTCAGGGCTATCATAATTCCTTCTGCTCTTTCGTTTGCTATCTTGCTTCTTGCTTTTTTTTTTGCTGTCTCAATCATTTCCCATAACAGAAAATTGCTGGAATGAATAGAAAATGGTCTTGCTTATCAATGATGAATTCATCAAACACATATGGGTGTGGTTTTCCTATTTGGGCACCTAGAAGCAAAGACATCGATAACTGACCCACAAAATCTTGCACAAACTTTTATTAGCTTTTATTCCAAATGATCACAAAATCTCCTTGACATTTTTGTCTGCTATTTGTTTCCTGTGGCAGAGAGGTAACATGTTATGATCCAAGTATTTCTGTTCATGCACCATTCCCAGATAACATTTCGCCCAGGAAACACATGGACCCCATATACGTGAATCCATATGGGGCTCATATGATTTTGCACCAAAGATTTGTAAGGGGCCCATATGGGCCAGTTCAGATAACCATGTGACCCATATGAGATAGTTATGGTGTCCATATGGGACATTAGCCCACTTGCACCCTGGAACTACCTATATGGGTCGTATGGGTTATCTGGGCTGAACTATAATACCCTTCACAGATATTGGGTGCAAAGACATATGGTCCCGTATGTTCGTCGATGTAGGGCCCATAAGGGGACCATGTTGGAATGTTACCTGGGTTCGTATATGGTCATGGCCGTTTTTTGGCATGCCAGAAACTCTAATCTTCATCCCATGTTATGAATACATGAGACAGTACATGTTACAGCTGTTGCATTATTGAGCCAAGATAAAACATGAAAATCACAGTCTTTAAACAGAATGCCTGTAAGAATAGACCAAGATATCACACACTGTTAGGACAATGTTGGACCCACGTTGTCAAAATTGTAGATAACCATTGACAAACCCTTGTGTTTAGATTAACGAATATTGGGCTACCATTTGGCCAACGTAACAATCTTTACATAACTTCAAACATACTACAGAAGCTACACAGAACTGTTCAGCAGTGTATTGGTCCAATTTTGTTAATAATAATAATAATGTTAATAATACTAATGTTAATAATCGTAATAATTTCATTTCATTTATTTGTTTTATCGTAACGACCAATAGTAACAATATTTACATATGTACAGTATCGTAACAAACTACATTTTTGAAAGTTAGGAAAGGAAGTACTCTAAAAACCTTGGTAGGCCTATGGGACAGAGCACTCCCTGTAAGAAGTACAAAAAGGAAAAGATGAACATTAACCCTAAACGTTATACAGTGAACATAAGAGGTGAATGCTGCATGAAATAATTCATTAATCAATAATTTTCCATACATTGCTTGCAATACTTACTTTTAAAACTAGAAATTGTTTTGCAGAGTTGGACTTCATTAGGGAGGGTATTCCAGATGGAGGATGCTCTTTCGTGTAACCTTTGCTTCAGAAAATTTGAATTAAAACCTGGTAATCGGAGATATCCGGACTGCCTTGTATTATAGTCATGTGTGTCATAGTTAAATGAGAATATTTGTTGAAAGTACGGTGGGGCAAGATTGTGTATGATGCGTTAAGCAAAGACTGCTTCTTTGAAGTGGATTAAGTCGGTGAACTTCATCAAGTTAAGTAGAGAAAAAAGTTTACTAGTATGTTCACTTGAGTCAGCCGAGCAAATATGCCGGATTGCCCTCTTCTGTAATGTAATGAGTTTGGTCAGGTGTGTCTTACTTGTCCCAGTCCAGACAGACAGGCAGTACAGGAGGTGTGGCAAGATGGGGGTGAGATAGAGGGAACGAAGGATATTCCTCGGTAAATAGTGTTTAAGCTTAGACAAAATTCCAGTGCATTTGGCAATTTTAACACTTATGGCGTCAATATGTGGTTTCCAATTCAAACGATCGTCAATTAAAACCCCTAGTAATTTACTACGAACAACTTTTTGCAATGATACACCACTCATGAAAATTCTAATATCACTTATATTAGGTCTATTACTGTAATTTACTTTACTAAATAGCATAAAATTAGTCTTTTTCACATTTAAAGAAAGCTTGTTAGCTGAAAACCATTCATGTAATTGACTAAGTTCAGTACAGACAGTGTCTTTTAACTGATTTATATCATCACCTGTAAAAAATATACTAGTATCATCTGCAACAAGAACAAGAGTACAATCATTTGAAACGCTTACGATGTCATTTACATAAATAATAAAAAGTAAAGGACCAAAAATGGATCCTTGAGGAACACCACATGTTAAGCTCAATGATTCAGAGTTAGTTCCATTGTAAGACACAAGTTTCCTATTGGAGAGAAAGCTTATAATCCACTCTCAAGTCCTAATCCCCTTATACCATAATGGAAAAGTTTTTTCACCAAAATGGCGTGGACAATTGTGTCGAAAGCCTTCGACAAGTCTAAGAAAATTCCGATGGATGTTTTGTTTTGATCTAGGGCTGTATTCAAATGATTTAGTGAGTGGGCGAGAGCTAGCCCAGTAGAATGGTTTGGCCGAAATCCGTATTGTCCGTTATACAAAACATTGGACTTTGCGATAAAGTTGTAAAGGCGATTATGGACAAGTCTTTCAAATATTTTGGAGAAACAAGATAGAATGGAAACTGGGCGATAATTATCACAATGCATCGGATCGCCTTTCTTGAAAATAGGTACGACTTTAGCTACTTTAATATGATCCGGAACGATATCGGTCCCAAGCGACCTGTTGATAATATGAGTAAGGGGTTTGGATATAAAAGGTATGACATTCTTCACAATACCAGGTTTAATCCCATCAAAACCAGCAGCCTTATTGGGCTTTAAACAAGACATACAAATTTTGATAACTTCATCCTCGTCTGTTGGAAAAAGATACATAGTTGAAGGATTGCTACCTTTTAAATATTTATTAACATTCGCATTGCTCTGTATTGTAGAGGCAAGCTTGGGGCCTACATTAACAAAGAAATCATTAAATGCATCTGCTATTGTCTTCTTATCGGTTATTTCATCATTGTAATGAAAAAAAGAGGTCGGATATGAGAATTTACCTTTCTTATTTTTATGTAATACATTGTTAATGACCTTCCAAGTGCGCTTCAGGTCATTTTTACAGCACTAAATTTTGAAGAAAAATAATTTTTCTTGGCAACACGAATTACATGATTTAACTTATTGCGATAAGTTCGAAAATGCGTACCATCATCAGACGTATTTTTTAAATATTTCTTATACAGTTTATTCTTTTGTTTAATGGACTGCAAGATACAAGAACTGATCCAAGGATGTCGCTTCTTACGACTCCTTCTAGGGTAAACATAAGACATCGGAAAAATTTTTATAGTGATTACCAAATATAGTAAGGAAGGTGTTGTAAGCGTCATTTACATCATCAATTTCATAAATTACATTCCAATCAGTATTACGCATACTATTCACAAAGTGATTAACATTACTTTCAGAATAATTCCTAGCATAAAAACCACTATCTTCATTGTCTCGACAGGGATGAGCTCTGAGAAAGATTGGGAAGTGGTCGCTTATATCTGTGATGAAGACTCCAGAAGATTAATTACTGTTACACGTAGTATTCGTGAGAATATTATCAATTAGAGAAACACTTTGGTCAGTTACACAAGTAGGCCTAGTGATAGTAGGAACGAAATTGTTAGAGTAAAGCAGATGCAAGAAATCGGTTGAACTGCTTTTGAGCAGATCAATGTTGAAGTCATCCATAATATAACTCTGTAAATTTTCGTTTGAAATCTTGTTTCATAATTCACTCAGACAATCGTTAAAACACTGAACTTGACCATGAGGAGGTCTGTAAATTACCCCAACAAGGATAGGTGAATTAAGATTCTTCCCATTTAAAGCCTTTATTTCAACAAGAACGCTCTCTATTGTATCATGTTAAACAGATATATCATCCCGCTTGACAAAACTTAACTTGTTCGAAGCAAATAAGCCCACACCACCCCCTTTTCTAAAGGTTCTGTGATTTTCTACAAAAGCATAATCCTCTATCTGAATAAAGGGGGAGCTGTTATCTCCTAGCCAAGTTTCGCTGAAACCAATCACAGAGAAATCATGATCGAGGGTAGAAAGGAAGTCCAAGAATGACTCCAAATTTTTGTTTAAGCTACGGCTATTTGCATGAAAAAGAGAAAAGGTGTGTCCATCAGCGGAAATCTGGTTAAATTTGTCACTATCATAGTAACTACAGTCTACACTACATGTATCTACCCATGATAGAGTGTATGCGAGAGAAGGTCTGCCTCAGTGTCGCAGAAGTTTGTTACTTCAATACTAGACATAGTAATGTGACATTGAAATAGAAAACCATCTCGCCAGAGTTAATTTTTCAGTACAGTTGCGAGGTAGAAACAACCAAGGAGTTACAAGTGTTGAAATATTGGAAGTTTCAAGAGTTACGTACGGTAAGTATGTTCATGCAAGCATGAAGATCATGTGATTCACTGTAATATCAAGCTTAAAAACAAAACAATACGTGAACAAAATTAACAAACAAAAACGGATCATACTTTACAAAAAATTTAAACCTTTGGTTGTCACAAGTAATTATATCACAGGCGCTGCAGATCGTTGTGACCCCGGATTCTCTTTGTGGATTCTGTACCCTCCTTCGATAATAGTGCTATGATTTTACCGTCATGGGACCACGCTGATTTTACAAGGGGGTGGGCTTTGGTGGCTTGAAGCAATTCCTGGTTGGCTCGTGTAAGGTCCTCCCTGATAACAATGTGCGTGCCCTTCAGTTTTCTTCGATTTTTCAATACACGGCTCCTGGTGTCATAGCTACAAAATTTTACAATGATAGCCCTTGGTTTGTTAGGCTCAGGCTTCCCAATACGGTGAGAGCGATCGATTTCAGTTGGTTGAAGAGGCATGTCTAGGTGTTTAGAAGCAGTCTCAAGAACTATGTCATCGGTGTTCTCTTTTGGTTTTTCCTTTATTCCGTAAGCAGTTTCTGCGAGAATACTGCTCCTGCTGGTTTAGTTCTTTGAGAGCCCGATCACACCTCTCCTCCAAAGAGGCAATCTTTTCCTGGATCTTTTTGCTCTCTTTTGATGAAGCCTCCATTTCCATAATGTAAATAATAATATAATAATAATATAATAATTATTCATTATTATTGTTACTATTACATTATTATTATTGTTACATTTTTAATATTTTTACATTGGCCCATGGTGTAATGGTAGAGCACTCGTCTTGTGTGCGTAAGGTCCTGGGTCCAAATCCCCCCGAGGACGGAAAAATCATCAAATACAAAGACTGTGGAACATCAAAGCAAGGGTAATCCCCGTAGTAATAGGTACACTTGGAGCAAACACCAACAACACATAGAGAGACACCTACAACACCTCCCTGGTAAACACAAAGTGCAACAACTAACAAAGACAGCACTACTAGGCACTGCCCACATCCTCAGAAGGATACTTGATCTCCCAGAGTCCGGGTAGACTCTCAGAGTCCGGGTAGATCAGAGTTAAAACACATACCAACATAGAAAGTTGGGAAAGAAAAAGAAATAATATTCCACAGATCATCATACCCAACTGCAGGATTTGTGACAGAAAGACTAGACTGTTGCCCATGTAGTGACTGCTTGCCTCAAGATTGCCGGAAACCTTTACCAAAACCATACATAACAACATCTTAGCAGCCCAAAACTATTTCTGTTTAAATTGAAAATTTCATGAGCACAACGTAGAAAAATGCATGGTATGTCTTAAAAACTCATGCATGGTGGCATGGTGGCAAACATTTTACAAATATCTTTGCCCTCCACTTTATGAACATGTGTAGAACGTTTGAGATGGGCCCTCATATGTTTCTAATCCAATTTCAAGACATCAACATACTAACAAAGTATAATTTTATAATTTTAAAGTTAGATAGGCCACTGATTTTCTTTAATAGCCTAGGCCTGATAGTGACACAAATGTCCGACATTTGTTCCCACAAAAGTTACAGAAAGTCAAATAAAATGAGGAGAGATGCAGAAACACATGTAAGTTTAAATGTTATATTCCGAGAACCGATTTTAGGGAAGTCAAAGGCGAAAACTGCTGGGATGGAAACGAACGGATCTCGTGGTGCACACCGTAGCTATATAGACTTTCAGTGAATATAAAGAACAGGAAGTCTCCGTAACAGATCCTGTCTGTACCAATGTATGAGCCTAAGCAGAAATAAAGAGTTGAATAAATGTTTAACAAAGGAATCCTAGTGTTTCCGTCAGGTGGATACATTAACATAGTAACGAAGTAACCTGGTAGGTGACACATGGTCAAATTCATAGCCAATATTGACATGTGCAGGTTTACCTCATGTAATTCTAGCTAGAAGACAAATGAAAGATTCTGTTTTGGTTCATTTAGAATCTGTTAGACAGAATCTTGAACCGTCATACTACGCAGAGAAGTGTAATTCAGCAGTGTCATCAACAACCTACAATGTGCTTGATACCCACTACAGCATATATAATTATGACTGTTACCACACTACGAACCTGTTCATCCTTACTGATGTTATTATCCTATGATAACTAAATAGGCCTACAGACATAATCCTTGAAAAGAAACGTTTGCTTTCCTTGCAGTGCATGATATTTACTTTAACATAATTCTGCAGTCTAAAGTCTAATGCTCCAGCACCACCTTAACGAAATATGACTAATACGCACCTGCAAAGCTTATTACATGCAGAATAAATGACTAGTGTATCAGTAACACAGTTCCAGGCAAGCCCGTGTGAACCAGACGAAGATATTGATCTCACTTCGTTCTTTTCTTTTCTTTTTGTAGAGTTTAGAAAGCGTGATGAAAATTTTCAGAGAATTCTTCGTGCTATTGTTTTCTTTCTTCTTTTTTGTAGAAGGTAAGTCTGTTTAAATTAGTAATCGATTTTCTTAACTAAATTATGTTTCAAAAACCATGACTTGTAATCTATTGATGATTTGATACATTCCAACTGAATGATATGTAACAGTAGGTATACTATAATACTTACCTTGTCGAATATTCTATGTTGTAATCATACCCTTTCATAGTGGCGGAGCTAGCAGTGTCGATCAGAGGGGGCGAAAATAGCTTTTTAAGGACGTTGTATTTACAGATATCCAATGCTCTTCAACCTACCCTTAAGGAGGCAGGCAGTCACAAAAAAAAAGGATGTTTGGAGGGGAGGGAGAGTGAGTGTCTACTGGAAGTTCCGTGTAAAAGGGAATAACACATTGGGTGGGGGCATTCATAGATACCGGCCATGAGACATGAATAACTAAGACACAGTGTGATTCGAAATTGCAGTATGCTAGTATTGACACCCATAGGGCTGGACTTGGGATTCCTATACAAGAATCATGTTTGGACTAGGGGTGGACTGAAAATTGTGAAAAACTATCGAGTTTTCCTCTTTAAATGTGTGGTACTATTTGTACATTCCATGGTGAATATTATACTTGCTTGAATTTAAGCCGCTGAATGTGGGCAACACCATCATCATTTCTTGGACGCGGAGGCTGATAAAGGACTCCACTTCCATTTCCCTTGCGTTCTTTCTCATTGTTGCATCATTTTTTAAACGTTTATCTTCTTTTTCTTCGTGACAAGCTTAAAACGCGCCAGGGCAAAGTTGAAAAGGGCGCGGGTAATCCATGTTGGGATGTTGAGTTGGTCAAGATTCAAGGGTGTGGGGGGGGGGGAGAGGTCAGTAGGGCGATTCTTCATTTGACTATATGGTAGGTCTGTCAATGTCCTGTCATTTGAAATCGGATTCAGGAAACTGTTGGGAAAGTAAAAAACAGGTTAAAGTGTTGCATGGGTGATACGTTGAACTACAGCACAGGCAGATATCTACCACACTTAATGGATAAAAATGACAAGGAACTTTTTATTCTAAGAACATCTGCTAATACTTCTTATTCTGAATCTCTCCTCTGATATTAACTTCAAGTATGTATACAATCGCTCTCGTTGCTTCTCGAGCAGGTTGGGTAACTCATAAAGATATTTTGTCCTTATGACAGGTGATTTTAAATGCAAACAATCACAATACTTTGAAATTGGATCTAACGGGACATTAGACTGTTCATTTCCAAGAGTGTTCCAGGCTGTATATTGGTATGATTCTCCACACACAAACGCAAATATTATAGTTGGGACGGAAATACAGGATTCTGGTAGTTTCTCCAGGACTGGACCCGGTTTCCTGAATGGAAGTTACGACATTTCCGAAGAAGGACATTTGATCATTCGAAATATCACACCTGTTCATGATCGAACTTTGAAGGCAGTCCTGGTGGATGAAAGTAATGTAATATCAAATTACATTGTAACTGTTGTCACTACTTGTAAGTACTTTCACAATTTAAGAAGCGCATGTTACTGATAGTATGTATTTTTACAATACTTTAGTTGTATGTATTTTTACAATACTTTTGTTGTCTTTTTTTGAGTGAAAATTGCATTACGTAGTACTTTGAATACATTGTTGTCTCTGACCAACCGATTACTCCCTTCTAATGTACGTTTTCCTTTGTATGATATACATGAACACTGGGGATGTGCCATTGTGTCTGGTACGTCTCAGAGGTAAAGTTTTGTCTTTTAGTTATTTGATCAAATACATTATTTTAAATTTTACATCATTCAGCATGAACAATCCTGTGATTACAAAGATGAATTAAAAACTGATGGTTTCGTATTACATTTCAAATTAGGAATGCTGTACATATTATGAAGTCTGATACAGTCGTGGGTGTGCTTTTAAAGCTGTAACATGAATTGTCATTAGCAGATATCCAAATGGTAGTATCGACACATTGAAAGGTTAAGGACTAATAAATTCCATCTTCTCTACTTTTCTCAGACAATCTGGAAGGAAATTACCCAGCCATTGATGCATGCCACAGTAAACACAAAGGGACAAACAATTGCATCGTGAGCTTCATTGGAAGTCTTGTGAAATGCACTTACAGTAACAGTAGACCGGCAGTGTCTCTTTCTTGGCAAGTTGAGTACCCAACGCAGAGGAAATATTCTGTGAGAGGAAGTGACAATGTCTATTTGGACAGCAAATTCACCTATACAGTTACTTCAACGTTAGAAATTTCAGAAATAGCTCACAACCCTCTCCTTGTTCTTACGTGCTCTGTGTTTGAGCCAGCAATTACGACTGAAAAAGTCAACAGTTCTGTTGTTGTAGATGGTACAAATTCGTCCTACTTTGACTGGCAAAATTTTGCGGAATATGATCAATACATTTACATTAATTCTCGTGAAGAACTTCATTGTAACAATAGGATGAAGAAATCGTCTGCTTACATGTGGAAATACGAAACACGTGAGTCAGCACAAGTCCTTATGTATTTCATGAATGGGCAAGAGCGGCTATCAAACAGGCTAAGTGGAGTCTCCTTTACTAAAGAAGGATCTTTGGTGTTTGAGGAGACGACTGTTGCTCAAGAGGGAACTTACACTTGCGTTACGGTCAATAAAGAATTATCAACTTTAACCGCCATTAATGTCAATGTCATTGGTAAGAACTTCTTTTTTCTACCTACACAGGTAACTGTATATTGACATAACTTTATTGATTGATCCACCAAAATGTAAGGTCAATACCTGACTTCTATGTAGCGAATTGTGATATATGTAGGGCATACAGCTGCCATTTAGATGTTTCTTCAAAGGCAGCCGTCATGAGTTCATCAACAATAATCGATTTGTTTCATTTACAGTACCGCCTTCACCACCTGGTATAGTTGTTGCTGGATGTCCTACAGTGAACAACGATTGTGAACTTTATCTCAGCAATAGCACATCTACTTTAGTGTCATGTAATGTGACAGGTATTAAACCTGAAGTAAGTCTTTCTATCCAATCTTTAAACTCTTCCGGAGTTACAATACTCACACGTGAAAGCATTGAAAACAACCAGGGAGAATTATATAATGCCGCGATTGTTGCTGAAGTCGAACTCCAGGAGAACGCAACTTGCCCATTTATGGTAGCTTGTGTAGCATCTGGACCCGGATCACAGAGTTTTAACCCAAAGAGAATAATATCATTAGTCCCAGGTACGCTATACCAGCATTCTGTAATATATGATCACTGAACTAGATGAAAAAGTGTTTCAATTTTTCTTCTATGCATTTGCTTTGTATATTGTTTTGGATTCGATTTGGATAACTGAAAAATATTTTGAGCGTAACTAAAGTATGATACACCACGGCTGTTCAGATCGTTTCGATTGCGTGCACTCTGGAGACACAAATACAAAACAGGATATTGAATGATTTTTTTCATAAGCTCGTTTAATTGTACATAACATGTGTAGTTTGTCTTCACAGTGCTTTCAAGTAACTACTTTTACATTTTAGGGAATATTCATTGACTGATAGATCTTAGCAGTATCTTAGCAGACATGAGGTATCATCGGTGATATGGTTTTTTTCCTTTTAACTAGAGCAATTCCATGGTTAAATTATTTTCTTGCTTATCTCTGTCTCTATCATATTTTTCATTTTCATTTGAGGAATAACATCTGCTGGCACTCTATTTGTACAAATGTTAGAGTTTGTTTATCGTTTAACAGTTAGGTGGTAATATTTTAAATCAGCAAAGCTATAAATAAGAATTATTGTATTAGTCGAGACAGTGTAACAGGCATGTGGTTTACTGTACGAACAACGAACTTCAGTTAATGTACAATCGGTCTTTTACATGCGATTTCAACAACCAGTATCTTTCTACTTACCAACACATCTGTACAGATACATGCCAATATTTTGTGGTGTCAGGTTCCGTCTACATACTTTCCTTCTCAACTGCTGGAGTGCTAATACTTCTGATAGTGATGACAGTATGTTTCATTGTAAAACGAAAGGTAAGGCAATTCAGTCGTTTTCACTCTGTTTCAACATACATGAATCCTGGGTTAAATCTGGTTAATTTTTCACATTTGGTAAAAAAATTAAGATGCTCTGGTGGAATGAAGTCCCTTTCTGTTACATTGTGCTTGAAGAACCGAGCACCGTTAGATATGTGTTGACATGTTGTCTGTTTATTTGCTGCCAGAGACATTAGGTTTAAATATAAAAAAAGGAACACATTTGTTTTTCGCCTAAAATACCATTGTGTGGTTACTTCTTGAGCTGCAAAGACTACATAGAGCAGAAATAATGCAAATGAGGCAGACATGCAGCTAAAAGTGACAAAAAACAAGCACTTTATTCAACCATCAATGAAACCAACTCTTGTCCTTCTAAAGGTACTTTTCAACCAATGGTATGAAACTCGTCCTTGAAAAATCTCTACAGCAATATGCTCACACAATGAAACATGAATTCATGTTAGACACCAGTAACTCATAATCTACCGACTGCTATGCCAAGTCATAGATTGTACACTGCTCCATAAACCGAGTCTACAGTGAATACTAAACAAGCCTACAGCATCAAGATTAATATCTAGCACTCTCACCAGAGGTGCCTGTGATGGTGTGCCCATTTCGATCATACATTCTCCCTGTATTCCTAATCATCTAGGTTCTGAGCTATGTAACCCACACTACAGTGACATAAGTATCAACCAAAATGCCATTCCATTTGAATGGCCCTTTGCATCTCCACTTTTAATAATGATTTACTTTGGATGCTGTAAAATTTCATGACAAATGTATTTTCCCAACTAATAACATCAAAAACACACGAATACTACCGAAATATACTAATTTCCGGAAATCCATTCTACTGTCAATAACGATGACCCTTGTACAGAACATGAATACAATGCATAGCCTACGAAGCTAGCTCGCCTTATACATGCAATAAAATAGGATCCTGAAAGTATGACAATTTACTCCAAAATCGTTTATAAGCATTGCCCGTTCATTCAGCAAGGCCTGAACTCTACTTGAATAAAGTAATAACTGAATTCTTAGATCAATAAAATTTTTGTTTCTGAGAATCTAAACTCATCAAACACTTGATCACTTGGTTTCTTGTTTAACGAAGAGGGAACACTTTGCAGAATTAGTGAGATATACATTTAGGGATAACTTGGTTTGACTTTTGACTTATGGCTGTAAACTTTCAAAACAGAGGCTTCTACTTTGCCAATGGTGAAAAAACATGCATGAACCTTATCCAGATTGTACCATATCCTTTCATTGGTGATAAAAGTTGAAGTTTGCTGGAGAGAACAGGATGTTCGATTGTTGCAAATTCACAATATGTGTCTTTGTGAGAAATATACACCTTACTGCAGTGATAATCAGAGTTTTGAAAATGGGGGGGGGGGGGACGGGGGCAAACGAAAATCCTGGGTGCTTGGGTCTTAGGGTTTTAGGTGGGGGTCCAGGGGCGAAGCTCCCTGAAGCTCTGAGTTTTTTAGCTCTGGGAGACAATATAGGTATAGTCTGGCTCAAATCACATCATTTACTGCGACGATTCTAAATATTTGAATTTATTAGGCCATTTCTCTACGTTCAACATGAAAACTTGTAAGTATGAAAGATGTGATTTGATGTAAAAGTATAAGCATTACGTAAATGTTGACTTGCTCATGCTGCAGGTATGAGCAATTTAAATAACTTAACAACATTCGAATTTCTCAGTGTACCTGGTTTTGCCAAAAATGTAAAGGTATCAGAGACTACATGTAGGCTGCAGTATATTCACTGTTTATTATGTAAGTACTTCATTCAACTCTCTGTTTTGAGCTGTGTGAACCTTCTCAATGATATTGCTATTTGCTTTTAGTCTCTCTTTACAAGTTTTCAAAGAAATTGCGTTGGAGACGTAGCCTAGATGGAGTTTTATGTCGAGGTGGCAGGGGGTGGACGACACGTGGTTTGACTTCTGATACGTGGAACTGATGACTTCTTTCTCCCTAAGGGAGTCTACGTGAAGGGTTCCTCTCCTATTCACATAAAGATGTACCATGCAATAACACAATGCGATATATAATATATGTGATAGGTTTAACTTAAGGTGGGCTCGATGCAAATGATGATACATTTGATGCTAGATTTCAATCAAATACATCTCTATAAATTCCTAATTTTAAGTAATAATTATAGCCCATAAAATAGGCTAAGTGCAAAATGGTGCTACAACTGATGCCATTAAATTGTATATATCTTTAGACTTTTCTATATATCGGTACTGATCCTAATCTTCTTGAGGATTTCTGTTTCTCTTTATTGGGGTGCATTCGTCATTGATAATGTTAAAAATATATGGGCGTAAACACATATATACAAGTATATGTACACATGTATGTACACATATAATACGCAACATTTAACAGAAGACGAACGTATATAACAGGTTTTAGAGTGTAGTGTATTCGCTCTCTATTTTGAAAATGTACGTGAACCAACCAAATGAAAGGGATCATTGTAAACTTTCACGTCTGAAAAAGGGAACGCCAGATGGTCTGCATTGAATTTTCTACTGAACTCCTGTCTTGTGAGGATGCCTCAACCACTTAAATTGGGGAGAAAGGAATAATTGTTTGGTGTTGTGATCGAATTTGATTATGCAGATCAATACATTTATCTACTAATCTCTAATTTAAGGTTCGCATTTTCAAACAGGCGGAACATTTTGAATTTGAAATTTACTTGTTTTATCACGAAATATGTACAAATATGAAAGAAAGTCCCCACAAGAGGCTTAACAATGTTGAGGACTTACTGAAAAAGAAACGAAAACGAAAGAGAAAACGTACAGAAATATTTACAGACTTTTATATTAATTAGCTTACTTATAAAATGCCAGTTAGTACCCTGGAACAATTCTTAAATAGTACATTTTATTATATCTAAAAATATATGATATATAGTAAATAAAAATAATTAATACGTTTCAATGATATCTTTAGTCAATCGTCTTCTGAATGTATGAACAGATAATGTTGATTTTATAACATCAGAAATAGATTTCCATATTTTAATTGTTCTGTTTCGAATACTAAACATACCAATTGTAGAATTCACGCTGTATTGATGAACGTTCCTTGAGTGTCTAGTGTAGTAGTTATGAATATCTGTATCATTAGTTAAAGAGTTCGTAAATGCGTTTGGAAGTAAGCCATTCTGTGCTTTGTAGGCGAAAATTGCAATGTTGACATGAAACAAATCTTTAAGCTGTAACAATTGAAGATCTTTATAGAGGGGGCTTGTGTGATTACGTGGTCCTGCGTTTGAAATATGTCTGATAGCTTTCTTCTAAAGTGAAATAAGTCGATTAAGATTAGACTCTCTGGTGCCCGACCAGACGATCGAGCAATACATGAAAAGTGGTAAAATAAGAAAATGATACATAGCCTTTAGAATATGCTTTGGAACAAAATGTTTCAGCTTTGACAGAATTCCAACATTTCTACAAACTTTGCTACTGACATCTAAGATGTGATCGCACCAAGAAAGTTTATTGTCAATACGCACCCCTAAAAATTTGCACTATGTGCTTGTTTGAGAATATGTCCACCCATAGTAATGCCATAACTCCATTTGAATGTTCTGGCCCTAATGAAGACAAGATAAGTTGTTTTTTCAATATTGATTGACAGCTTATTTCTCGCAAACCATAGATTAAATTTGTCCAGTTCAATGGACACATCACGATGAAAGGATGTGTTGCGAGAATTGGAATTGTAGAAAATATTTGTATCGTCAGCAAACAGGGTTATGTATGCTGTTTTGGAAACATGACAGATGTCATTGACATATATAAGAAACCGTAGAGGTTCCAAAATTGATCCTTGAGGGACGCCACAGAGAATTCTTTTTGCACTGGAATACCTGTGAAATGACTAGCTTTCTATTCAATTCAATGTGGTTCCTCGAATTCCATAGACGTTTAGTTTGTTGATTAGAATTGTGTGATTGATGGTGTCGAACGCTTTGGATAGGTCGAGAAACACACCAGTACATGTCTTACTGCTATCAAGATTAAAATAAAATTGTCGATAGCATCTGCAAGAGCAAGTTCAGTAGAATGCTCTGGAAGAAACCCATATTGTTCATTACACAATATATTACAATTATTTAGAAAGTTGAAGATACGGTAAAACATGAGTTTTTCAAGGATTGTGGAAAAGCAGGATAAAACAGAAATTGGTCGATAATTTTCATATCTCTCTGGGTCACCCTTGTTAAGAATGGGAATAACTTTTGCAGTTTTCATTTTACTAGGAAATACGCTTGTACTGAGAGAGGTATTACAAATATCTGTAAGAGGCTTGACGATAAACGGTACATCTTGCCTGATAATACCTGACTTGAAATCATCATATCCCATCATTTTTCCTTCAATAACACAGTAGTAACCCAATACACTCAATGCGATAAGTATATTCCCACATTATCGAAAAGTATGGCACACTTTTGCTCACTTTATTGCAGCAATTTTCAGTTGGTCTGACTTTAAAGTAACTGCCTGTACTCAATAATAGTATACATACACTTTTTTGGTTTTATTTCAGAATTTATCTACTGCTGTTGTGGAGGAGTTGGCAGATACCATAACAGTGAGTAGTAGTGAGACTCAATTTGATGTTGTTCAATTTTATGAAAAGCCTGATTTAAAAAACGATTGATAAGACCTTTGCTTCTGACTCAATTAAAGGGCCTCCCTAGTGAGTATGAAAGGACATACAAATAAGATTAAAGCAAAACATCATTATTAAAACTCCATTTGCTCAAGCGACAACATCATTTTGAATAAACACGCAAAACACCAATTACCAACTATCGACTTGGATCAAATTTTGACTATAATGGCCAATTTGACCCGTCAATGGTATTTAATATCTTTCAGTCATTTATGGAAACGCATGAAGTTATTTCCTCTTTTTCCACTTGTTTCCACAGTATTGGCCACTGGGTCAGCTGCGCAACACTGCTATTTTCGAAAAGGAAGTTATTTCATTACTTCGAAATGTTAGTGATGAAGTTGAGGAGAATAGGAAAAAGGAAGACAAAAGAGTTATCGGTGGAGCAGCTGCAGGGATTGTAGGAGGAGCAATGGCTGTCGCTGCTCCGATTTTTCCGCCAGTAGCTGTTCCCCTGTTACTTGGAGGAGCTATAATTGGTGCCGCAGGAGCAGGAGTGAATATCGCCGCATCTTGGGACAAGATAAAGAAGGATAAAGAAAAGTCAAAATTAGTACAAAAGCCATTACAAAACTTTCTTTTAATTCAGAAAGAAATAGCAGAAACGATTGTTTTACTTGACTTTGCGTATAAAGCCATTCGCGATGTACATATCGATAGTTGTTTGAAGGAAAGCCATAGAGAACAGATAGGGAACATAATGAATAAAGCGAAAAGTAAGCAATATTCAAAACATAGTACATTTCAGGAACATCTTTCTCATATACATAACTTTACTGATGAACTTCGTAAAATCATTACAGAGGTGTTGTCAAACGAGAGTTCAATGCTTGTCGTATCCACTGAGTGGGAAACAAAGATGAAAAATGCGATGTCATTGCCATTCCAACATCTCCATGAATCGATTAAATACTTGGTATATAACGAGCAGAGTAACACACAGGTAACCTTTCTGATGTTTGTGAAACTTTTGTATCATCCTGGGCAAGGGTTATCTAATGGTGATAACAAATTTGGTGTCAGATGCACACGACAAGCCAAAGGGAATATGCAGGCTGAAATAGTTCAAGGTGGGCTCCTTGTTGGCCGAACAGCAGTAAACGTCGTTGATGTAAGTTTGCCCAACAGTTTAATTCATGTCGAAATGCGTTGGTCTTTTCTTCATTTAGACAGAATGAAAGAGTTTTTTATTATTGTTTTTATGTACATTTTATAATTTCAGAAGCAAAAGATTAAGCAGCAGTTAAACTTTCATTGTGATGTGTGCAGTGCTCGAAACCTGTTGGTACAGAGATAAACGAATTAGTTTCAAAGGTCAAACCTTATTTTATTATTATGTCTTTTGTAGCACAATGGTGATTCAAAACCTGTTTTACCTTGTTGTGCTGTTTTTCAGTTTATGAAACGAACTCTGTCAAGAAAAAAACAATTAAATTATATTGGATACATCATATCACGGAACTAATGATCTTTGTTTTGTCCTTTACGATATAACTAATATTATCCAATATAAATGTCTTTAAGTGTAATTATGCACATTCAACTGTCAATACACGTAGCATACTAACACAGGAAATTACAAAGTATTAGGAAAAAATTACGGCTAAGTACATCATTTTAGTTATATATTACATTTGGAAATATTATACAAGATCTTTACCCTTTCCGATGGCGCGCATCGATTAATGCATCTGGCAGTCAGGCGAGTTGTATATAAAGCCTACTGAGATTAATTTAATTTTGTTTCCGATACAGGTTGGAGAAGACCTTGTGGAAATTGGAAATAGCGTTTTCCGCATAGCAAGGGGCGTTTCGGTCGCTGGTGTTCTCCTAAGCACTCTGGGCATTGTGGTTGACGTAGCTTTCCTCGGAAGCGCAATATTTGACTTAAAGAAAAGTGACAAAGGAAAGTTAGCTACAGCTCTTTCAGAAGTCGCTGATACCATGGAGATAATGAATAACATTGTAAAGGAACTGGCTCAAGAGCGAAGATGCCAAGTCTGCTGTTGTAAATAACGACAGGAATTGGAGAAAGGATCTATCGGTAGCTTATGCCAAAAATGATATACAGGTTTCATTGGTACTTGAAACTTTCAGTTATCTGTTACTAGGTTCAATTCACCGAACTGATTAATCGCAGTCGGCATTTTTACATCTTGCAAGACAGTTCATTAAATCAGTTAGCCAGCTTTAGTGGATACCCATGCAATCCGCATAAGACCAACGCAGTGAACCTAGGACAGGGCTTTGTTGGAGGAGTGGGTAGTTGTACACAAATCACAAACAATGTGTAAGTTTATGTTTGCTTCGTGTATCATGGTTTCGAGTACCATGGTTCCAGTCTAATTTCCTGCAATATTAAGAAGATAATGAAATTTTTTATATGAAAACTTTTTAATGAAATTATTTGTCTGTATTCCTTGATTAACAGTGCTTCTCTTCATTTCGAAGTCAGGTTGCCAGATGCTAAAATAATGAACCTGTCACTATTGTCACCTTTACACGCCTCATGGATGAGAATGTGGTCAAGAAGACATTCCTTAATCATCACAGACATGTCGTTTCGTTTGTATTTTATTATACTTAGCATACTTGTGGTTAAATACATTTTACCGTGCTTGTATGTACATTGATTGGAATAAAATGAATTGAATTAATTAGAGTAAGGTATATTTTCTATCCAACGCTTGAAATACAACTAGTTTAAAACTAACACAGCTGGATGGTTATTATAGTGCCGTGCGCATTTGGTATCCATCATGGAAAACACTTTCCATGTGTAATGATAGAACATTATTTGGCTTCCTTACTACACTCTTACTTTTTAGTACTTTTGTATCTCTTCCTTTTGTTACATAAAAATTACAAATTGTTTCTTTCACTCATTAGCTCATACCAGCTACAATCTTGGACAAAACTGTTGAGACACTTTGTTGTACATTGCAAACATAATGCTAAATTTTAGGTGAGAGGATAACATGAAACTCCTTTGCAATGTTGTGCTATAGGAGTGAAAGTACATTTTGAACAGTAATCCTATAGCTAACATTGAAAGGGGTAGCGGGGTGTCCCAAGGTATTTTGTCAAAGATTGTAGCCCGTGTGAGCTATTGTAATGGTGCGTCGTCACTCTATCTGTCTATCTGTCTGTCTGTGTATCTGTCTATCTATCCACCTGTCCATGTATCTACCTGCCTACCTGTTCACATTTGTTCAAAATGCTTCTCGGCCGTCATGCTTTCATGCACATGTATGAAACTTGGACACAATGTTCCATAAGTGGTGTACCATTTTGGGGGTTTAAATATTTCTGGTTTGAGGTTCCTATGGGCCCTATATGTGTGGCCAATTCATCAAATTCTGCAAAATACTTCTCTTCCTATTGATTATCTTGCACAATGTTGATGTTTTGTCAAAATGATACTCTATTATTGATATCTTCAGGGTGTTCAGGGATTTTTAGTAAAAGGCCCCAAGCGGACCCTGTGGTCCATTTTAAAAAATTTCGTTCTAAATGCTGCTTTTTGCACATGCTTTGGTGGGTTTGAATGAACATCCACACAATGTTCCCTGAGAGGCGGACAAATTTGGAGTCCTCAAAACTGCTTGGCCATATTCCCATGTGGACACTATGGCCTATTTAATCAAATTCTGCAAAATGCTTTTCTCCTACAGATTCTCTTGTACAATGTTGATTGTTTTTTCATTGTGACACTCTGGTTGTTGTGTATTTGAGGGTGTACATGAATTTGTTGTCCAGGGTTCAATGTCTGCCCTACGGTCCATTTTGTGAAACCTTGCCAAAGTTTCTCCTCTACTCCTACTTTAAAAGGGCCCCTTTGAATGTAATACAACATCTCAAATATCCCTATCGTGCATGAATGATAATTGTGTAATGGGGTAATGTGTCAGAATGTGTCAGATTGTGTCCGCACTGAAACTCAATTTAGTCTGAGGAGGCACAAGTAGGACTAGACATTACAGGGGCACTGTGAGTTTTAAATTAGTCTTCTCAAATCTGTCAACTTTTTGTCCAGTTTTTCCACTGACTGGGTTTTTCCCACTGGGGCTTTTCCACTGACAGATCAAAGTACAAGCTAATATAGTCCTTATGTGACACATGCAATTGAACACTAATGACGAACAGTAATGATTTAAATTGTTTTCGAGAAATTTGCAACTATTTGTCTACATTAGTGCTGATTCGTATCCCCACAGCTAATACAAAACAGGTAGAAAATGTACAAAAATGTATAGTGATGCACTTATAAGCATTGCAATGAGTGAGCCTCTGCCCCTTTTTTGCTCTAGTATTTTACTTTCATTTGTATTTTATGTATATAATAATTCTTACAAGTGTAAATATATTATCTTAATGAGGGTTGAAATAAACTATGGCCTCTCAACGTCAGTTATCAGCAACAAGGTTTTAATTTGTTTACTGAAGGTTTTAAATGATTTGTCAGTGTTGCAGTAATTTGTATGGTCCTATTTCATTGTACTTGTATATGTATTGACGTGACGATATGATCTATGATCCGTTTAAAAATATGGTTGTTTCCTATAAAACAAATGCCCTATTTCCCTTCACAAAATGACTTTGCGAAAATAAAATAATAAAGAAAAAGCTCGAAGGACAAAGTGAGAAATATTTGAAATAGAAGGTAAAGAAAATGCAGGCTTAAGTACACATCATTCCACACACTACACATTCCATCCATGAAAATGAAGATGGTGTGGCTCATATTCAGCCTTCATAATTCAAGCATGTATTACTGTCGTAGCAGAAAACATTCAATAACGTAAGGACATAGGGGTTTCCATGATAAATCCTGACAGTATCAGTTCATGAAGTTTGCTTTTCGAAACATCTTAGGGGCGACGTTCAGCGATCGTCCAGTCATACAACGTTTATTTTTATTCAAACATATCAGGTAGGCCAACTGATGGTGACGCTCCGCTTATGTCTCCCTACGATTCTCAGTCCGCTAATAGTAAAAAGTATTTCTGAACCAAACTGTGTCCCACTCGTTAATGCCCCCTCATGCATGTCCCAAGTCCGACTAGAAAAGAAATCTAGTTTCGTCCCTGGGTCTTGACCAGTTACAAACAACTCTTCTGACTCCATTGACCCAATGAAAAAAAAAGTGTGGGATAAAGGTATGTTCAGCTCCCACACCAATATTTGCCAAGTGCTCCAAGAATAAATGAAAGAGGGTGCATACGTCATTGATTCTTGTATCAAATCAGACTTTCCGATATGTATTACCATTTTCATAAGTTTACGTTTTATATTGGTCTTATTAATTCAGAAGTTACAGACATAAGATTCCTATCTCAAGACTGGGCTTTTGTAGTTCAGGACACCCGTTCACTGCGGTGTCTACCATCTGGGGAGTTTGAGAGGCCAAACATTTTCTTGTACGCCTCGATAACGACCGTGACGCTCCGATTACATAGTACGATTGGCACCGTCATCCCACCCACATCAATATCTTTTTTGTTCACGCTGCTTATATGTAGGTCGAAAAGTTATGGCTTAACCAGAGAATATTGACTATTTACTATAGATTACAACCCCCCCCCCCCTCAAAGATACTTTAGCACCTTCTGACCGGAACCGTTTCCTGCCTCACTAGACATGTAGTCTCTGAGCTCTTATTCGTCATATATGCATTGCACGATTGTTTTCGTCATCCCCTGTCTCCATTATTGATTGGTAAGATTACGTTCTCTTATTTGAAACCCCGAGGATCTGCGCGGCTCTTAAAGATTACAACGTTCAAAATAGTACTGATACTTTAAGTACAGTTTTTTAAACAAGTGTACATCATTCTGTAATATTACAAATGCAAATCTAAGAAAATACGAAGCTTTTATGATCACACTTTTTGCCCTCTCGTGCAAGTGGCCATCTTATTGCAAAATTACTTGAATTGTGACGTCATTGATGACCCCGCAAGTCACGTAGTACAATAGGATCCTGTACTATGTCATACTTTCGAACATGGCGACACGCTATTCAAATACGACGAGATATTTGAAGTAATATCTGGAAAGCAGCCTTTACAAAAATAACACCATTACTTTCGTGACTGTCTGTAAATAGATCTATATATATTAAATGTGGGTTAGAATTGAAGTACTCACTACTTGAACGGGACTGTGCGTTACGTTGCACTCCACATCACAGCCCTTGCGCCGCTAATAATATGAATTTGCATCATGCAGTGTTTTCATAACAACCAAATGATACGTAGGTACATCTTGACTACTAGATTACCCATAACACTGTTTTCGGTGACCGTTGGAAGCATAAAACAGCAAAACACCATCATTTACTCACTCAAAGGCTTGGATGTATGCCATATATGTCATACATGCAAGCCTTTCAGTGAGTAAATGATGGTGATGTTCGATCTCTCGGATCGACTTTGGGATGACTTGTTTGTTTGCTGACCAAATACAAAAGGATTGCCCGCGAATACTAAAGGATTGAAACTCAGAGAACAAAAGGAAGGGGGGGGGGGGTGCACTCTTCGGTGCACCATGTTACTACTATTGTGTTCAAGTTTACTGAATAAAATCCTATGATGAAGAGTATCAAGCGCCTTAGACAAGTCGAGAAATGTACCAGACACAAAGTGTCTCTTTTGATAAGCTTTGGTAAAGAAATCATTGAAATGAAGAAAGGCATAAATAGGTTAACGGTCCGGGACGAACCCAAACTGGTCTTTACACAAAATGTCATGCCTCAATAAATAATTGAGCAACCTTTCAAACATTAATTTTTCCAAAAGCGTATAAAAGCAAGGAAGAGCTGAGTCTAATTTATGACATGCTCCTTCTCATTATTTTTATAATAGGGATTACCCCGAGCAATTTTCGAACATGCGGGAACATACATGGTGTAGTGAAAGGTTAATAATACGACGCAGGAGCGGATATATGTAAGTAGCAACATGCGTTGTTACAAATTTGTAACTACAGTATCATACTTCAGTATTATTGTAGATATCGAGATGGATATAAGACGATTTGTTAAACCTAAAGGTTCCATGGGTGGTGGTGCAAGTCGAGGGAGAGATGAATCAGTTGAGCCCAGCAAGAAACGTCAGAGAGCCTTGACAGTGTCGAGATGTCTGTAGAACCTAAACCCAAGTCACACCCTGGAGCAGGCTTAACACACCAGAATGATCAAAGACTTTCATCATCCACAGATCACTTTGCTGATGTTGCTAATTATGCTGCTGATGGTGACGATGATAGTGATTTGTTGGGTAATGCTGTCAATGTAAACAGTGATGCAAACCAGGTGCAAAACCTGCCTTCAGGCAGCAGCGTGGCGCACCAGGTCCAACTGATATTTCACAATCACCTTGTTGGGCAAGGCTATGACGGTGCAATTGTCATGATTGGAAAGCTTTCAGGTGTACGAGAACGTATCCGCCGTAAGATTCCACAGGTACCGTTTAAATTTAGTGATTGTAGAGACAGTCAAATCTGTAGTACCAGTTGCTGACTACTTTGCGATTATCCAGTCGTCCTACAACTTTTTTGAGTGGCTCACATGTACACGAGCAGTGGATAAAAAGGCAGCAGAAGATGCACCCCAATGAGAGGACAGTGGAGTTTTAAAGGGATGTGTAATATTAGGTGGGCATTCCACGTTAGAGCTGTTGGTGTCATTCGCAAGCGATTACACTGTTTTGTTGAATTCCTCAGACACATAGACATACATTGTGATAACCGCGATCTTCCATTGAAAGCAAGAGGACTCCTGCCCCAACTGGACCAAACTTTCATATACTGCATGCTACTCATGGACGAAGTCCTCACCTCTGCCAAATTTGTATCAGATACACTGCAGCAGGTCAATTTGGATTATCTACGAGCAGCAGACCTGATAGAGTCATTACTAGAAGACTTGAATACTTTCAGATTGGATACCAAAGCTGAGAGCTACTTCAGAGAATCACACACACTGGCAAAGGAAAATGGACTGAGACGTAGCAATCAAGGCAGGCAAACCAGTGTACCATCTACAATGGACAACTTTGTTGTTTCGTCTTAACTCGGAAAGCGTAACATAGTGTCTGATGCAGATAGCGTGAAGGTAGGGAAATCTGGTCTTATAATTGACTGTTTCCAGCTAAAAACTGGAGAAAGAATGCCCCGCTGTATGTATTTTAGACTGCCATCTTGGATAAAACTCTTTGGGACACCAAGCTCCCTTTTTAAATGTTGATAGCAGTGTAGTGTTCACAGATACACATTCACTAACTAAGGACAATGTTGGAAAGGGGCTCGGGATGACATGCTAACCTCTGAACTAACACTCAGTTTTATAATGACAAAGTGCCCGAACATTTTTTTTTCAAGATACTTTGAGATGCACTCTCAACTGTGGGTATAAATTCGATTGTCGTCTTACACGTTAAACAGAGAGTCCACTCAGAGTAACGATACAAAAGCAAGGTTCACTCGTATAGTACACACGGAAAAAGGTGGGGGTCCACAGAGAGAGGTTTGATTTTGATGATTAGAGGTCAAATTCATTTATATCATTCGGCTCTCACAGACAAAACTAAGTTGATGAATTACGAGGTGAAGATGATTTAGTGCGACGACAAAGGAAACTTCACAAAACAGAGTCACTATTTAGACAGATTAAAAAAGGATGGAAAGAGAAGGCTTACATAATTTAAATATCGTGAATCAGAAGAGTTTTAAGTTTTTTTTAACAGGCAAAATGTTCCAAATAATAATTTACTATGAATGAACAAAATAACTTAAGTATTTCGCGACCGATCATCGAATGGCTATAGAATATTTGGTCATTTAGTAAATCATCCGATCTAAAACTCCCATAGAAGTGATTCCTCTGACTTTGCGTGAACATCGGTAATGTCTCAGCTAAAACTGACAGAAATTTTCTTTTGCCTTGGTTTCATTTACAAAGAAATGAAACATTGACACGTTAACTTATCTTTGCCTTGCTTGCTTGAAACAAGGATATAGACTGTTTTTCTTCTCTTAAGTATACAACGTTGATCGTCTGCAATCTGCAATGTTTACACCACAAAGTAATTGTATTTGCTAAGTTTCAAACACTATCGATTGAGTAACCGTGGTACTAGGCTAGACGTATATAGTGCCTATTCTCCTGGCAACTTGGCAAGTCCTGTATTTACCACAGGAGCCAGCTCAGCTAAAATTATTGTTATTATATATTATTATAATAATGACTATTAACAGCGCTTCCCAGATTTGGTTTTCCTTATTAGTTAGGTTAAGATAGTAGCAGCCTATATGACTTAGATAATAGGGTAACGACCCCACAGTGGGCCGCAGGAAATTAACACTACTGCCGTGCAAATAGGCCTGCCCTTTGACAGTTTGAGTCAGTTAAAATCCAAACCCTGTAAAAAAGTGATAGGTTATGTTTGAATTCTTTGAAATTGTTTATCCGTATTTTATGTCAATCTACATGATAAAGGCAATATTTTTTTAATTTTATTTATGTTCAGGTCCCTTTCATACCATGAAAATACAGGTAACATGGTTAAGCGTACTTGGAATGTTGATATCAATGGCCTTACGTTCGGACTAGGCCTAATGTTAGCTAGCCACCACATTTTCCCCGCCCCTTTTAAACGTATCACAAAGTTTCAACTTTTTCAACTTTTTTTTCATCTCTAGGATGTACATTTCGTGAAATTATAACCTGTTTTATTTTGATTTCCTCAATTTTGTTCGTAAAATATTGATTAAGATGTTCTCTATCAAGTTGTATAGGAATATTAGTTGGAATAAAGCATAGACCTTTACAAATTTTAGGCCACTTATTTAATAACAGGAGATAAAAGACTTCTGTCTTGTGCACAATTGAATTCGTGGTGATGGTAACAGCTACAACTAGCGTTGTTACTTTTGTCCTCTACGGAGTTAAAAGCCCCACGATTACTAACGTTATGAAATACACGTTGCTGCTGTTGGTAAGGAAAAGGTAGTCAATTTCACTGCGTATACATGGAGATGATTTTTGCATTTTGACTTCAGGAGCTGAAGCAAATTCCGAAAAGTAGTTAGGTGCTATTGAAATGAGTGCTATCGTCGAGATGGACATGGGGATGTTGGTGGTCATGATGTGGTGGTAAATGTACATTACAGAGCGTGAGAAGCCCGGGAAAAGTTAGAGCTCCTTTGTAAGGAAAATACGATTTTACGACTTCTGACGTTTCAATTAATAAAAGATTTGCACCTCAAAACACCCTACAGAAATGTATAGTTTATATCTTCCTCAACGTGCAAAAGAAATTTTGATGGAGTACATTTATATTCTTGTTTTTTAATTAGATACCCAATGCCTACAAACAGGTTGATTTTTCAAGTTGTCCCAGAGGTGGTGTTAGGAACTTGAGATAGGAAGGGAATTTTGACCTTCCGGTCACGGTTTATAGCCTAAGCAAATTCTGTGTCTTTTCTGTTTGAACATTTGCCAACGAAAGTCAAACGAAAGGAATTGTTGTAGCAAGATTTTTTGTGAACGTGTATTTTGCTCCTACTCCTTCAATACCCACCACTCTTCTCTTATGTGTGTGTGTGACAATCATAAGCTAAATAGAGAAATTCAATAGTGCATTGTGGTATTACAAAACATATCATCTACATGTTTTAAGTACATAACATTCGAGGTTATATGGGATGAAAGTACCTGCTGTAAATAACAGGAGAGAACAAACACTTTGTAGCTAAGGGGTAGGCCTATGTTACAGTGGTATGATAGTACCATGGATAAAGAGAATATTTCAACTGCCTCTTTTTTTTATTACAACACCATGAGAGAGGCCTAAAGATTTACAGAAGTGATGATAAAAACTGCCATAAATATTTTCGTATATGATGTCAACATGCAAGACTGTAACTGTGATGATAAACTCTGAAATATCTGTACGCTTGGTTGTTGTTGTTTTTTTTTTTTTGGTACGGAAATCGATCTTTTGATATTTATGTGATAAACAATTCGACTTCACTCTCTCACACGAGACTTAAATTGAGACTACGACCGCGACTATTATTTTATGTGCGATTCTTATTTGTCGCTTGTGAAGTTTCTGCACTCATGCTGCAGTATATCTAGTGAATTTTGTAATGAAACAACCTTATCGACATGCACGTGTTACTCGTAGTTATCGACAGAGTCAACTTTGAATCTGGTTACATCCTATCAGTCACTTGGTTTTGTGAGCCAGGACGTGCTTGGTCAACTTCGAAGAAAGTTCCTTCATTTTGGGACGATCTTTTCTGCGTTCTGACCAGCAGCCAATCAAAAAATTGTACCTGAAAGGAACATTGACAATGAATACATGACTGCTCTCATTTGTATTTTATCAAAGATATAGGACTTGATAACGTCATGTTTTTGAATAAGTAAATGTTTGCAATTCGGGTGGTATAGAGTTTTGCTGCTATAGCACATTGATAAATGCGTAATTCAAGTTACCCTGAATAGATTACACTATTAATCTCTGTGGAATGAATTACATGTTGATAGTTTGTAGCAGATTGTTGGAACATTTCATGCTATATAATTAGCCCAGGCTTAGTCTAATAATGTTGGGTAAGGCATCTGCAAATACTCACAACGTCGGTGGACACAGTTCTGGTTTTAAAAAGAAACTCTTTGCTTCATGTTCATCATTTTCAGCAGCCAGAGGGAGTGCACCTACAACGTATCGAAGTTAATAAAGCCACGCTGATATTAGTACAATATATCATTGTCTTTTCCAAATAAACGGGCAAACAGTACGTCTTTATATTTCATGAATACAATATTGATTTCACAGAACAAATAAACAGTAATAGTATTAATAGTACTTGCACATTAGCAGATATATTCTTACCTTGCGAAAATATTTGCCAGACCGTAAATGCTGTAAGCCAAACGTCAGTGGCCGTTGTGTACTCACGTAGATCCTTAAATTCTCGACATTGATGTTCAGATGCATAAACAGCCTTGGAGAAGTAATTGTCAGGTAGATTAAGTGTGCAAACAGTTCTCATTACAGCTTAGCAATCATGTAAAATTTGTCATGCAATTACCTCTTGTGTGGCCGATAGAATGTCCTTTCCTGCAACGTTTGTTTGTCAAGTTTTCAAAGTCATAATAAGATATTCGCAACCCCGTGCGTCATTATACTCGAAAACGCTATCATTTTTCATAAGTTCGATAACTCATATTTTACTCATATGAGCCTCCTTTTTCGAAAGTCGTAGAGGGAAATATCATTATCGGACTTCACGAATCTTAACCACAAGTAAAAATTAGGTGACACATATGTTGTCGCCTAAAGAAATGTAGTGAAATGAAAAAGTATGGGGTGTTTTTAGATCCTATAAGTTCTCTGTGCAATACAGATATTGTGCATTCTGTACAAGACGGGTTCAGTTGGGCTCAATTCGCTATTTGTCCTTTATGTAAATGTTGCGTATTGATGTTCACTGGACCATTTCGATCATAAATTTTATTGCTCTGCATATGTGGCTTGCACTTCTCACATGTACTCTCATATAATACTGCACATGCTCACAGCCTACTACTAACCTGAGGTTATTGATATATTGTATGGACCTGCTACATTTGCTAATGAATTGAATACCAGTAAATCCAAAGAGGTGAAGTGTTTTTGTTCATTTCTCATTGCCTTGTATTTCACGCCTTGGAATTATTAACAAGCCAGAAACAAGCCAGATATTGTCTTGTGATGAAGGAATATAACGTTTGTTAGACTGCAAGTATGTTCATGTGTCCAATGTCTTAATGTTTAGATGCAAATCGTAAATACGTCATTGTGCAATTAGTAAATTTATTTTACTTGTATGTGTGTCCTTACAGTATACATTTTTCTGTCCTTTGTTAGTCACTACGGAGTTAAAATTGAGTTTCCATGATGGAGCTTTGAACGAGTTAGAAGTTGCGGTATCAAAGTTATTGTGATACTCCTGTCACAACTCTGGCTGGTTTCTTTGTACGAGCTGCGGGCCTTCAAAGAAACGTCTACTAGAAAATTTCTCAAAGGTAAAAATAAAATATTGTCTTGCATTCATTATATTCCCTAAGCACAAAATCGTAATAATTGAGAAAAACCGGATTTGGACTACAAACACCATACTGTAAACATCATACCACCAGGTCTCCAACTGTAAGGGAGAACATTTTTTGGAGATATTACGAAAATATAATTGCTGGAAACAGGAATGAAAATCTTCATAGCTATTTGCTCTCATCTTCAAACTGGTATTTTCAGTTGAAGCGGTGGGAAAGGTGAGAGGTAATGTTGACCATGCTCTACATAAACGAAGCAAGAGCTGGCATGGCGACTATGCAGGTTCATGACACTACTCAATTCAAACAATTAAAGCTGACGAAGGCTTCAAATAGCTTAAAAATATCGTTACTACCTTTTATGACTCATTTTCAAATTACTGTATGTAACTATGCTGTATTTTTTCTTTAATTAAAGTCACACATTACACCGCCAACAAATTGATATAGCATTACATGTGCAACCACTTTTTCTTTAAAAAAAATACTTCAAAACTGATATTTACATTACCGTAGGATTTGCTGCAAAGGATAAAACATCTTCCCTTAGGCAAAAATCGTACAATTTGCAAAGTTTTGTCTTCAGTTAGTAAAATGCTTGTAATTGAAAGAGTTGGGTGAGAAAACTGTAAAAAACAAGAAATGTGATAGAATTGTCAGGTTATCTCTTACATATTTTGTGTGCAAGTAAAGTAGATTGACTAACAGTATCGGCGTTATAGTTTACAAATTGGTCGATTTGTGATTTAAGCTTTCACTTTGCTCCGTTTGACCTGGTAAACCAAACCAGAAGACTCAGTTCTTCGGGAAATTCCAGCAATTACATCATTGGGAGAATATGCTACAAGGTAAGTTGTCAACATAACTTATTCAACCCTGAAGATTTTCCCGTCAACTAATGTTGTACTCCGGGCAGGCCACTGACAGCCTTAAACAGAGGCTTGTAACGCTATACTACGGAGACTGCTCGAAGCTTGACAAGTCGAGGCCCATGCCGTCGCAGACTTTGCAAAACTGCAAAATTTATTTCTCGTGTTTAGTGAGTCTCAGTTGACGAGTGTATTGAAGATCACTCCTCTCTTGTTTTGTCTGTATCTTGTCATGTAGTTATATTTGTGTATATTTGTGAAAAACACATCGAAAACAATACCACCATTTTGTTTATTTCAATAAATTACAGGATAAGTATATCGGTGTTTTGACCTTGAAGAAAAATATGTCTGATATTGGTATTGATGAACTGCATACTGGGACAGTTATTGCGGCATTAGTTATTGGAAACGCAATCATCCGAGCGAGAACCACTGGAACGCTAAAAACTAGAGCACGGGAAACAGAAGTGAATCTTCATAACTCTTCTTTTCGTTATATACGCCATGTGACGTTATGAACGTCATCCCCAAAGCAACTTTCAGTGAATACGCTAGTAACTCGTTAACAAGTACATGATTGTCATCGTTGACTCGTTTTTGCAGTTCATATGCTGATAGCGTTACATTGTCTTGTAATGTGTCCATCGGTATGTAAGTTTGAATAAGACATACGTGATTTAAAATTTGAAACAAATGAAAATAAATAAATCTGCAACGCATGAATGAGAGTACTGGTATGTAAACGCAATAACATATATATGGAGATTCAGAAGAAAATGACAATCATTTGATCTCGTTTCTTATTAAGGGTCAATCCATTTTTTGTGATGCAATATTCCAATCATCTTTGTCAAAAAACAATAACTGCAGTATTAATCCCCCCTAATTAGTTATTGAAATGCATATTTCATTTTCCGGTCTCGTGGCTCTTTTCTGCCACAAGTCACTCCACTTTGACGTAAAGTATTTGATCAACTAACTAATTACACTGATCAATAGCGCAATGTTGTAGAAATATTGCAGGGAGGCGTGCACCGCATGACATTAAACCCAATCGTTACAATGCTCAGTAAACCCTATATTGACCCTGCGACAGATTTATATCCACATTGATTGACTTTTGTAAGGTTTTCCTAAAAAAAATCTTCGACTCCTTGTCAAACATTTCTTCGCCAAAAATTCAAGAAGTATGAAGTACTTAGTCAACTAGCATATTGACACTACATGTAGTTGATATAAAAATGCATAGGTTCAATCCACATTTTACTAAGGATGTAATTGCAACATAAACGAAGAGACTGAGTTTTGATAAAAGACATATTTGTTCCTCAAGTCAATGATTGTATATTTTGAAAAATCCAAGATAGTATTCTTTCAGATGTTAAGACGAGGATAGAGTTATGGTTCACCTATCAGCAAAGAAGATCCGAGACAGCTTAAGATGTAAGGGCATCCGGTCAAATCAAGTAATCCTTGAGCAAGTGAGTTCCACAGATCCTTGCGGTGATGCTGATTCGTTTCTGCAGTCGTGTAAATCAAATGAAGGTGTGCAAGCTAGAATATACAAAAGTGTATTGAATAATTTATCTCTCCCCATGTGATTGAATTTTAAACAAATATTTCAGGTTATGGAAATAAATTGATTAATACAAGAGCAAGGATCTTTTCTTCGAAAACACCAGTATATAAAATGATATATACGCTATACGCTAACATGCTACCAATGAACACAAAGTCTGTTTGTATGCCTATGCAAGAGGCATGGTCGTCCAATGAATACTACAAATGGAAACCCCAACTGACACAATTCAATTCCGTTCAACGGAGTTTATTTCAATCTCTTTTAATAGTACAATCGTAAAAACAAATATATTATACAACTATTATTACATATAAAGTAAAAGAGATTTGTGCCCTATATGTTGGGAACATATTAAATTACGTAATGACATAGCTTTAATATGAATGATTGTGTAACCAATTGCATTTGTGCTGAGTTAAAAAAGTAGACAAATCAATTACCTTCCCAAATATGAAATGTTATCGGTTCGAACGTCTCCCTCATCTTCTAAGTTTTTGTCTACCTGTTCTTCTGCTGCAGCGTCAGTGACACTGGTATCTGTGTAAAACAAGCACAGAACAGTACAACAACAGCAACAACAAAATAGAAAATTGGCCCATAAATTATTGACTGAAAATTCTAGAGAATTCAAGTGATTAACAAACACGACAAATGTTTACTTTTTTCGTTTGCTGAGAGTACATTGAACACAATTATTACATTTCTAACTTTCAGTTATGTTTGCTTCATCTTTATAAGTTGTGTTAAATTGTTAATTTCGAACAAATGCAGGGAATTGGCTCAAACTTGTAGGTTGTAAGTGGGATATAACTTTAAAAAATCAGTTAATGAAAAAGGCAATATTATTTTTCATTCCCACGGAAAATGTGATAGCATCTTCATAGTAACCACTGTTTGAAGCAATGCACGTGGCGTTCATCAATTGGGAACTGGCGCGAACATTGAATGTTATACGTATCGTCCGTGAAATTGTTTTCCGAAACGTTGAAACGTTCCAAATTTTCTTGTATTTTATTTGTACCTGCCATCCAGTACAAGTCTAAATATCTCTGTGTCTGAAACACGTTGCAGGCTAAATGTATATCTTTTACTTCATCCAAAAGAATAACTTTTGAAACATTTAATCCTTGATATTGTATTCGAAGCTCTGGTATAACTGCAACAGAAAACAAAAGCTGCAAATGTAGATGTTCCTAATTCCATTTCCCCGTGTTTATGGAATTCTTACGGATTGTAAACATGGATTTCATTGACTGCCATTTTTTTTCAACAGCGAAGTTATTACAATCACGGGAGGACAACAAAGGAAGTAGCAAGATCTCAATACAGAGCTCTAGTTTCTCCACGTTATTTATAAGTCCACTCGATTCTTACAAATTACTGATCTATATAAGTGATTATGTTGATTATGATCTAGGCATATTTTAAGCATGATGGAGAAGTTTTTTTTGAGGAATTCATCTCTCCAAAAAGTAAGTTCATTGTATTTCACACAGTACCTTTCACAGACAAATTGCACACTGTTAGCACTTTGCCTTCGTGTAGGCAAGTATATACTCCTTCATCAGAAGCTGAATGCGAGATATCATCATGGAATAGTTGTCTGTTGAAACGACAATATTGTCGATGTCCTGACTTCTGACAGACCGCAATCCTATAAACAGTACATCTGAACTGTTGCCACTCCGTTCCCATAACGTACTTCTAATTTCTGTGGTGTTGCAGTCAAATGTTTCTTCTTCCCGGATATATTTTTCCTCTATCTTTAACATGTCTACAAAAGACTTTTAAAGACGAGATGATCGTTGATAAAAGTAATGTATAAGTATAACATCAAGTGAGTAGAAAAACAAGGGACTATATTTAAACGTACTGAACTGTATTATTTGTTACCTCACGCATTTCCTTTTTAATCAGACCTATAAGCCCCCCCCCCCCCCCACTACCTTTATGTATTTATCAACGTCTGACATACGCAGGACACTAGGAAACCAGAAAAGTTGTCACGACTGTTGAAAATACAAATTCGATGATATCGATTTTTTGTCTAAAAGATTCCATTAAGTTTTACTATAGAACTGTATAAATCAGTTACATGCATGCTGGATAAAGCATTGTCAATAGAAAGGCCTTCGGTAATTACTTTGTAATAACAGCCTGTTGAATCAGGGGCAATCCTCAGTGTGAGTGTGAGATATGCTAAAATTTGTTTAACGTTGAGCTTCCATTTTTACGACTAACATCAATAATTTAAAGTCTAATTGCTACGAAATCTTTACCAAGTAACTCGTATAGTTGTATCATGCATTTATATATTATTATCTGCAGCAACCAGATGGATGGAACACAACCGAAGACCACAGGTCTTAGCTACTACAGCAGAATCGTGAGGCACCACAGCTGAGAAATTACAAACAATTGAATAATTAAAGGTTAATCAATGCTGGACCGTGTATTAGCTGTAGGATAATGTACTCTCCGGGGTAATGCTATCGCTGGAACGCAGTCGAGTTGCTCCCTCGTGCATCGCTTACATTATCCTACAGCTAATACACACGTCCAAAGTTGATTAACCTTGTTCATACATAGATTTTGACAACACAAAGGAAGGGAAAAAAAGGAATCCTTAAATAAGGAGTTCTAAATAAATGCATTTTTATTGAAAAGGAACCCCGAGAAAAGGTAAACAAATTAACAACATGTCAACAATATTCATGTACGAAACAGAAAGTAACACTTAGACAAAAAGAATAACAATAACAATTGACATAACAACTATGCCTGCTTTAGTTAGTTTGCTCCGATCCTAAGTAGTGGCCTAATGTGTGTATGCTGTGGTTCAGTGTACGTGTATTCACTGTGCAGTGTGTACGTAACTGCGTGCTACAGAGCGTTGGACAGCTATAGCTAAATATGGAATTTGCCTATCAATTAGAATGATTTTGGATAAAGACAGTGACAGATTTGTTGAATATTTAATTCGAGAAATGCTTGGACATGTTTGATGTTTTACTCTCAGTTCTCACAGCAGCAGTAAGTGGAAGACTTGTTGTGTGCGGACCCTAATTTTCCAGTGAGTGTGAGAGTTCTGAGCAGGCTATGCAAAATATCAGAACTAAGTTAGGCCTAAGTTAGTTCAACAAAGAAGAAGGATTGCAGATGGCCAAAACGTTACTGTCAAAACATTGCTGTAAGATCACGTTATTGCTAGTTTGGGATAACACATGTCAAGGCCTTTCATGTTTTTTTTTTTTACCATATAGGGGCCTTGGCCTCTCAATAGGCCTAAAATTATTTGTGCTGTGGAGTTCTCTGTCCTTAAGAATATTAATCGGGTAGTTATATGGAGACCCTTCAAGATAGCGATGTATTGTAGTCCTTAGTCCTCTTTACGATTTTATTGCATAAAGATTTGTTTTTGAACATCTAAGTAGAATTCGACAAAGGAAAGCTGATTCCGGTAGTCTATCAAACTTTCAAAGGTGTTCAAAAAATACTGAAGAAGATTTCCCCGACAAAATTCTGATATTTGATAATATTACCCTGCGTCAGAAGAATTACCGCTGACAGTATACTGTGGTGTTGTTAGGTAGATTAACGTACATTTTAATTTTACTTTTGAGCAGGTTTAGGCCTTAGGCGCGGCCTACGAACTTCAAATCGAACGTTATTTCACTAGTAAGCCTATTACTAGTAATACTGTATTGGCCATTGTTTTGTGTAAGATACAGCCGACTGAAAACACACTGTCGATCAATAAATTTATTACATTCATCCGCCTGTGATTGACCGTGTTTTAACGAGTTGGTTTATCAGCGATTAACCTACGGTCACCTGATTGAAATGGGCCAATAGGATTTGAGGATTCTTTCCAAGTATATATGAATTCCTATTAATATAAATGGGGTGTTTACTGTTTCATTAATAGTCGCATACTCTTTAATTAAGACGATGGTGGTATTTTCTCCTGTAACTTATTGATATATCCCATACAGTTCTAGAAACTCATTCACACAGAACGCGCCTACAACGGTATAAGAGTCGATCAGTGGCCAACCATCTTCTTGTCATATTCCTCAATTGTGTTTACGTTTCCAATTGAAATCAGGCAATTTCCCTTCCAATAATGGAAGGAACCAATCACATTACGACAAATGAAAAAAATGAATATCCATTACGACGTGGTCTATTACAATCTGCACATCATGTCAACGATTTAGCTAGCTCAGATCGATTTACTGTTGGTTGCACGTTACCAGTATGTGATTGACACAACGTGAGTATGAATAGTGAATAAGCTCTGCCTCTTGTCACTGAGCACACACCCACGGATATGCGAGTTGCCTAAGACGAGTGAACGAGAGCAACGTGAGGATTTAACAGTTCAGAGCAAAGCAGTAAACAGAAGGGGCCGTACACGAGAGTAGCACTGACAACAGGCAGTGTGAGATCGTGTGAAGGAAGTTTAAAGATTCACAAAGAATTGACCAAGACTAGCAGTCGTGCACAATGACAATTTCAGTATTAGAAACATCATGAACCTGTTGTGATTGTAAAGAAGACCAGTAATACCATGTCACTCTTGTAATATGTTGATGGAATTTTGATAGTCTTGACAACAAAGAAAGTCACTCCTTTCAAACTTGACACCTAAAAATACATTATGGACAACATTTAAATACATCATCATGTTTACATGTAATACCTATGTAAATGCAATGTTATATCATGATAAGTAAATCTACAATTCATTTTAAAAAAATCTGCAAGTCATTTCACATCTAATTACATCTCTATGATAAGGATTGATACTAAACCCCGGCACAACCTGTTTAAAATCGTTAGGATTACAAACATTCAAATCTCATCGTATCCTTCTGTCTCCTTTATGTGATTTCCCTCTTTCGTTTTTCCATTTACATAACCCTAAACCACACTTATGAGAAGTTTGTCTACAGCTATACCACGGAATTCTGTAGAACATAAAATAAGTGACAGTATATACCCATTCCATCGGCGATGTAGTAATAATACATGTATGATTAGTTTCATTTGCTGTTTAGTAATGAGTAACTTAGCAATTGAAAGGAAACAAATTTTTGCATTGCAAAGTGATGGCTGTGGATGACTGTTTAATGTTTTAACTTTATGAGCAAATTAGTTTGTTGGTATCGCTTCCTTGTAATTAATACTACGTGACAGTAAGTTATTTTATATTACTTAGTGACAAGGATATAAGGAAATGGAACCAAATTTTGCTTTATTTCCTTTTTGTCCAATCACTGTATAAATGAGACATAAAAGTGAAAATAATTGAGTATAAAAAATACTCTCCTACATCCCCTGCCCGAAGAGAGACTAGATATATTCTATATTTAACATCTAGTATATTACCTTTATTATACGTGTCTTATTATGTGCCATTTGAAGATCAAATGGTTAATATTCTACACCTAACATTCCTGTGCTGAACAGTTTTTACACACATCCAGAAGGGTATTTTACACAATTATCGTTTTCAGCTGCTTGATCCTGCAGACATCAAACATTCAATAGCTGTTCTGTACTGCTTCTCTTGACCTGTTGGTAGGTGTTATAGTACAAAAGAGAGAGATCATACTGCCCTAGTTTCGTTTCTGTTCTTTGTGCTAGTCTTCCGGAATTCACAAGCTTCCTGGAGAGGGCGCAGGAGAAGTAACGAGATACTAAATGAGAGTAAGAAGGATACTCATTACGAACATTGTGAAAATGTGTTATTATCCTTCGCAAGTGTGAAGTTTCAGTTTCAGAGAAGACTGTACTAGCAAAATGTACCAATAGAGGGCTGCCAAGTGACTGTGCCTTAAATAGGCTGACTAGCAGCGCAATGAAGTTGTGGGCATGTTGCGCGGTGAAAACAACAAATGTGATGTCACTAGACAGGAAAGATCAGCTTGCAAAGATATGGGTAAAACTAAGACATCTCCATCTTGGGAACAAAGGAACGGTTACAGCTGACCTGAACATTGCAGATTATAAACCCGAGATCACATTAATGCTAAATGACACGCAGATATGTGAGTTGTGAAAGGACCCTGGTACAATTGGAAGTTGATTTCCCTGGTCAAATAACTAAAAGACAATGAATTCTTCACACAAGTTCATCATGTGTATGTGTACCTCACATGAGAATGCATCAGTTAGTATGGCTTTCTTGGGTTCAATACATAAAGCGCATCTCCAGATATGTTAGGCCTTTTGGTAGGACAAGAGCAGAACTCAAAGGACCATGGTGACCCCTCAACGACAGCATGCCGAAATTACTACGCTAAACAGCTCTTTGGTTCAACCTCATTCTATTGTTTTAGTGAGGTTGTTGCAACCTTCATCTCCTTAGGTCAGCTTTATCACCCCATGCTGTGATGACACACATGGTCAATTAAACATCGTTCTCGTAAAGTAATTCAGGTGTATCAATCCAATGTCTAGGCTTTTGAGCTGCCTAGCAAGGGGGATTAGGTTTCATGTCTAAAGGTAATACATGTGTAATCGGGCATGGAAGAGGGTCTGTTGAACATTTTAGCACGGTCGTACCGTCATGAGTTATGAAAGAGGTCTCTAAGGATTTTTGTTACCCAAGGACAAGTCTATACTTTACGAGAAATAGCCATCTAGATATCATCAGAAATAGTCATTAGCAAAACGATATCCTTAAAGACATAACTAATATTGATGCTGACGAAATTATGGAAGTCGTAAACTTCGTCCTGGTCTCAGTCCACTCCATACTTGATGATGTAATCTCAAGGCAGAAATTCGCAGTCTTAATGCGAATTCTTTTATCTTCAGTTGTTACTTACTTATTCATGGAATATATAGAACAATAAGGCATAGCTACTGCTCTCACGAATAAACTTATATCAGCGTTAAGTGAATGATATCCTGAGACTATTTATTAATCAGTGACTTTCTTTGTTACAAATCTAATCAACACTGCCAAAAATGAGATGAAGATACTGAATAAGTTCATCTCAGACCGGTAAGTCCAACCTTGATTATCCGCACATTCCTCAGTAACAAGAGAAGTGCAAAGTCTGTGATTGAATTGTGCAAGTCAACAACAAAAATGTCAAAGCATACGTTTGGAACATCCTAGACAATTAGATTAGCCGTATCTGAGCTAATCCTTAAGTAATCAGATGTCCATCAAACCATTCCTTAGTTTAAAAAGCAGCAAATCTTGTTACTTCTTTAACACCCCCAGTAGCACATTTCATTCACCATATATATATGCACCTATGATGGCATTGATATTCAGTATAATTCGCTCGAATCATCGGCTATTTAGACTTAATAATAACAGCCGGAAACACTATCGCACTACTCGAAGGTGTTGTACAGTTGGCTCCAATTAGCTCCTCCTCACATGATGAGGTTTGTGAAACGTCACCTCCCTTGGCAATTTAGTTTTATTGAAAAAAAATTGAAATTTCCTATGTAAATTTATTTTCTTATGGAATTTAGTTTTCTGAATTACGAGGTGTTATAGAATTTATAATACGTGTGATAATCATTACGTACTAGGCTTATCTGTGTGCTTTATGACATTCCTGATCAATTTCACAGGTGAGTCGAACGCCACATCATATTGCATTTAGACATTTAGGAGGGGGGCGCAAAATTGTGAAACCTTTATGGGTACATTCAAGGGAAATTCAAGGAGTGCGAAAGGCATAATGGCATTTCTTTTTGTGATAACAAGAGGCGGAAGGATTACAGAATACTACAGAAATTCTCTGCTCGGCAACGACAGGATAATATTTCACCCAGTTGCATAGCCTGTTCAGTAACATGTGTTTGAACTAAATCAATCATTTAAGAGAGTGCTGATTCTTTGTCTATGCCGGCGACTATTATGTCGACGAAGTATGAATTTATGACAACATTGAAAGAGGTTAACTAAGTAAAACAACGTACACCACTATAGTAAAACGCAGGGAGGACATTCCAGTAATAGGACTTCAACGAGTACTCAAATAGCTTGATCTTCCTTCTGATGAGTTGAGTTGAGTTGAGTTGAAATGAATTTTTCCTTTTACTTGTTTGATGCATAGTAAAGTTGAATTATTAGGAGTTAATATTGTGCTGCTTAGGTGATATGTTTCAAACTTTATTACATGTTATTATTCCCTAAAAGTAAACAAGTTTAAGTATGCGTGCATAAAAGGTGGTTACGTGAGATCGTGCTGCTTTTACCCTCCACTAGCAACTTCAGCACACTATAAATGTTAGTGCTACGAGATTCTAGCAACTTTGATTATTGATGAAAGCAGAATACGGTTAAAGCGGGCAAACACAACAGGTGACTCTATTAAATAACGATAGGCAAAGCTGTAAAGGTCTTTCAAGGATACTTGTTAAAGAACCCAAGGAATATATGAGGAATACCCAGATGCACACTCTTAAGTAATCGTTGGAAGTAATGCACATGGGTGAAATAAAATTACAGTGAATCTAACATCTTTTGTTTAGTAGTGAAAAGTCCCCTGCAATTAAGATACCGGTGATTGTCGTGACACATTTGTCTACTCTGGGTTTTCTTAAGTTTTAATTTGAGAAATTTCCAAAAGAAATTGCAAGATCAATCCATTAAAAAAATGCATCTGTGAATACTAATAATATTTTCAGTACAAAGTAGTTAGTATAATATGAATTGTATTTCATTTCATTGGAAGGTTGGACTCCCAGCATTCCAAAAGCCACATACCTTTCAATAAATAAAAGTAACAGACCCAGTCACAACAAAGGTAATCAGTCAACGAACTACTACCATCGTCTGTGGATTTGTACAGTTTATGTATAGTTATCATGTTTGAGAGGGGAACTACTGCATACGGAGTTTTTAATGCGACAGTCACATTGGGAGTGTAACGCGATGGGCGTCAGAAACATGGGTGTCGTATTAGGGCTAAGGGGGACATGTCCCCTAAATTTTATGAAGGGATGTTTTTCTTCTTCTTCTTTTCGTTACGCTACTCAAGTCTATGTAGAGAAAGGGTGCAACCTTAATGGAGTCATTCCTTACCCCCATTTCAATCATTTGCTCAAAGTCTACGTGTGACAGGGGAACAGTGAGCCTCAGGTTTGCTGTAGTTTACGTAATTCTACTTTCTTTTTGAAAAAAAAAAAACACATTTATTCCCAGTCATAGGAGATCAGCAAACTAGGGAGGGGGTTTTCGGCTAGGAGCTATGGATATAACTAATAAGCACAACTTTAAAATATTTTCCATTTTCGTTCGAACGCAAATCGATGACGAACGTTAGCGTTAGTCTTATTGTGCCTATGCAACTTTACCTGTTTTACTATTTTGATATGCAAGGAACCGCAAATCTAAGTCTCCTGGCCCTCCATAAGAGGTTGCACAGCTAGTTCCAGCTGGAGTCCTAAGGCGGACCCTGGACACCACTTGCAATTGCTCACACGCATCGCTTTGCTCGATCTATGGTACACAAATGATAGCGGGAAACAAGACGATTTTCAATGGTGGGAAACTGAGCAAGGTTTTCCAACACTTCTGAGAGGGGGAGTATGTTTAGCTGCAACATTTTCCAAGTGGTCAAAATGTAATTCTGGTTTATTTTATATATTTTCAACGCCGTTGGCCGTGGCGTTTCAAAAAAAGCAACTCACCCTTCCCCCATACTGCTTTTCTTTCCACCGACTTACTCCTTGGCTTATACCACTTTAAAAACAAAAATAGGCCAGATCTCCCCCCCAAAATAGGCCATATCTCCCCCCCCCCCCACGACCTTTACACTTTCAATATCAAATGCCCATGGTCGCCCATTTTCAGAGAAGTCACTTTCGACTTTGCATGGAGAAATTCCTCTCGTGAATCCGCCTGTCTACGCTAACGGTCCCAACGTATTTTTTTTAAAGAAAGCGGTCGCTGCCGAAACGAGTACTGTTTGCTATTTTATGTTGTTTCACCAAATCGACTGACACATTATCCCTGCCTACCCAGTGCGACACTAAAGTTACCACAATAAATCTTGAGATTAATATACCGCTACCGTGAACAGTTTTCTTAAAGGGAACGTATTAACGTATTACTGATAAACGAGATGAAAACAACTGAGTGTCACTTTAATTTAGATGGAATGAGAGAGCAATTAAACCTTCAGCAAATGTTTTGTTAATGTGATAAAATCCATCCACAAGTTATCAGTTAGTCTACTGCTGAAGTCTCCCCAGAGATATACGGTAGGACTATAAAGTACCTCTTTAATAACTATTTCCTACCTGTCTCGATTTTTGACAGTTTAACCACCAGATTGCATATATCCTGGTAAGATATGTTATATGAAACTGTCACTTTCAACATACATTTAAAAAGAATATTTTGACACTACAAAATTATTGGAAGAAACATCTGCGTTTCAGCATTGGCACACAAAAATGACAAATTATTCTCATGTTGAATTTAAAGCATTATAGCATTATTAAAGCATTAAGATTATTTTTGCTTTTACACAGCTAACTATGAAAGAGATAAAATGCAATTGAATGGACAACAGTTCTACATTAACAAACGTAAAACTTTCTTTTTTGGAGGATGTCATGTTCAAATCAATTTGTTGCTTATCTTTTTTCCAGCTCTTTAAAATTCTTGTTGTATTTAATCGAATATACTCGGAAAATCGAAATAAACCTTTGTCCAACCTTCAAACGTTTTTTTTTTCTTTTTCGTAACTCTAGTTAATCTACAACGTTATACCTAGTAGCTCATTCTGAAAGACATCTATGTTACTGTTGGTATTTCTCGGTGCACCTAAGTAGCAACGTTGTGCCATTTAAAAATAAATTTGGATAACAGTAAATGATAAAAATTTACCCCCTTTCGAGAATGCAGTGTCCACCACATTACGGTTACAAATAACGTCAAGGTTATGGCTGTAAGTCTATAGTAATTAGCACTTGCAAACCTGCGCTTGAGTTACTGGGTGCAGTGAAAGCTATAAAATGAATAAATCATAGACCTAATGTAACCCTTAAAAGATGATGCATGGACTAGTAAGGATCTTTTTTATGTTATCAAGCTGCAGATTGACTAACATTCAAAGCAGAAAAGAGA
The DNA here is from genome assembly GCA_021234535.1 of Stichopus chloronotus. Taxonomy (NCBI): domain Eukaryota; kingdom Metazoa; phylum Echinodermata; class Holothuroidea; order Aspidochirotida; family Stichopodidae; genus Stichopus; species Stichopus chloronotus. Next base: position 15,165,128 of record CM037837.1, on the reverse strand, counting down.
GATTTGAGCGTGACTGGCTGTTTTATCTGATAATTCAGTATGTACTTTTTGATTGAAACATGCTTGGATGAAACAAACCTCGTATGTACAATTTCCTACAAAAACACGAAACTGAATGTTGCATCAGAGAATAAATTTGCATGAAATGCCCTCAAATTTATATGGTCTTTAAAAAGTGCAGCCGTACCTTTCACAGATAAGTTGTACATTTGAAGCATCACACCGTTACGGGAGCATGTATACAGGCCTTCGTCAGCAACCGTAATTGGAGATATTGTGATCGAATAGTTGTATTCAGAAATTGCTATGTGGTCCAAGTCATCATATCCAGAAGACCTCAATCCTATAAACAGTACATCTGAATTATTGCCCACTCTTTCCCATAATGAACTTTTCACGTCGACGGTGTGGCAATAAAACACCGCCGTATTTCCAATTAGTTCGTCTTTTTGGTGGATTTCTCCAAACGCTTCTACTAGATTAAAAGATTGAAAGGTAAGTAATATTTTGTATTTTATATAGGCGTAAGAACAAGAATAGTTCCTGCAATTAACTTGAAGTTAACGTTGCTACTTCTTGAACTTCTTTCGATGTTGTTATTTGTCCTAACTGAGAACATTTTCTCTTCCGATGTCTCCGTTGATTAAAAGCTAAGCAACTAAATAATGGATGTACGGTGCCATATGTTTTTTCGGTTATACGGTATTTTTTCAAAGTTAGTGAAGATTTTGAGATCCTGTAATATGGGAAATGAACGCTCCTAGGCATAACACTTCATTTCAAAAAGCATTTCTATAACTCTCACAGAAGTGAGTGCTCTGCTTGGCTTCTCGTGCCTCAACATAATAAATGCTGTCAAACATTTTATAATCAAGAGCTATAGTGTTAAAGTGACATCTCGTCAAAATGCGTCCTCTCTCTTTAGACAGACTTTGACACAGTTGGCAGTTGATCTGAGGGATGAGTATGAAATACAACTAATGCTTGGTCCCCAGAATGCTTTTTCATATGGGAGTATTGAGACTAATGTTACAAGCACAACGTCTTCCCCGTCTATTGCATTTTTGCAGGATTAGTCCTGTTTGGGGCGCTCTTTTCTAGCTGCAAGCTTGTTGCCCTTTGACGTTTATAGACGCCCTTAAAACTCTCGGATCAGCTTCGCTGCCAGGTTATATCTGATATATGGGTAGGTTTTCAGATGTTGTTGTTCATTCCAAAGGGTTTAATGTTTGTCTTCAGGTACTTTTTGTATGTCTTTTAACATTACATTTAGGGAAAATGTATCAAATACAGCCTGATCGATTTAAGTAATTAAATTCACGGTTTCGATAATCAAATTACCCAAAAGGAAAAGGTTCAAGTAATATCCTTGCTTAGTCCAAATATGGTACCTCGACAAATAAGGTCAAGTGGCATAGGATTTAATGTAAGTGACAAGTGAGAGAATAAGTAACCTTTTAGCAGAAAGATCTCACTTATTTTAGGGTGATAACCGTAACTACTCTTTGGCGCACTTATAGCTATTCATTCCATTACCATACCAATCAATTTCCCTAAACTGTGTTATAAAAATATAGATTGTAATTAAGGTTATTATGAACTTTAAAAAGCAGTTTTTTACCTGTTAAGTTTATAAAGATGACCACAGTAAGAGCTATGGAAGATAACTTAGCGTCCATCCCGAGGGATTTCATTGATACAAGTAAATTGCAGCTGCTTAAGTAATGATCGTGATTTAACTGCAATACAGTGACGACGGGGATACTTAATTTTATGTCTCTATCACTTTCTCTTGAGTGAAAATACAGACAAAACAGGAAATTATTATTACACACACTTTGGTTTCATTCGCAACTGAAAGTCTCAGTAACTGCGTGACTTAAGGCCGATGAAATGTGAAATAACATAATGAAATCATCAGGTACACGGCCGGCGATGTCAGGATTTGGTTCTGAAATTGCTACCCGGATACAAAGTTTGACTGATTATAAGTTACGTACATTGTAGCAAGTCCAGCTTGTATGCAAGGTATGATGCATACGCAAGATGCTGTTACAATAACATACAAAGCACAATGACACACTTAACAAGGAACTCGCAGCCTGACGAAAGTTCCTTTTTGCGGTACCCGGGTACCAATCATGGACGACGTTGTGGACAAACACTACAGATAATATTGTGAACCTCTTAGCGTTGAAATCAAAATGATTGAAGTAAAATAGAGTACGAGGATAATATTGTTTTGACAGTCTGTAAGGTGTGAATTTTTTACTATCGTATCACAGGAGAGCATGGGTAAGAGCCAAGAGCGCCATTGCATTTTTTCACCTGTAGTTTTCCACTTAGAATGAGAGACTACCAGAGATGCCAGCAATTTTCCACTAGCAGAAAATGACAACAAATCAGCAAACCACATACTACATACTAACATACTTACAACTACATACTTACAATAATTGAATTAGCTTTCTTTATTTACAGCAATGTCACATGGGGAAGATATGAGCAATCAGAGAAAAATCAATCTTCCAGAGTTGGGCTGGTTTTATTATTTTCTGAAAGCTTATTCAAATGTATGAGCACCTAAAGGCTAACTGTATTGAGAAATATGTCAAAACTTGCTCTGCAGTGAAAACCTTGCCTAATTTGCTTATCAGTTTCTAATGAATTATGAATGCAATTTTAAAGGCAGGAATGGTATGGTATATTGAATGGTTGTCCTATACGAAGCCTCAATCGTATCATTTTGTACAGTTCCATTAAAGTGACAATATTGACCACTCTTTACATCAATGTATGTATCTTGTATACGTGTAAGCTACAGTCAGATATCTCTTCGTGACTTTCTTTTTGTACAGCATATCTCCGTGCAACATATAAAAAATGGCTAGAATTTTTCTAGATGAAGGTTGTAACACAAAATCTCTCTGATAAAAACTCCAAATTGAATAACAAAAAAAAAAACACATTCTGTGAATGTTCATTCGTGATAAAGTTACGGGTTTCAATAGCTCTCATTTTTTCATATTTTATTTTTTTTTTTTAATGAACGCCTTCAATGCTTCCAAAGAGAGAATACAAACTTGTTGGTAACGCTTTTTCATTTCCTTTGACACCAGTCATTTATACTATTAAAATCTCTGTTTTTTTTTATTGGAGGGCTATAATTTTACTTTTTTCTAAGAGACATCCCATGAAGCTTCTGATAGTTATTCTATGAAATAGATTGGTGAAACGTATTTACACCTTTAAATAATCTAACACGAGCAATGTCGTTGCCAGCAACCTTTCTTCATCCTAAAATTTTACATGTGATATGTACAAATTTTACAATGCAACGACAGTCTACTGCGGTTACCATGCTTGAACACTGTCATCACCCACTGTTGAACTTGTTTAAAGTATGCAAAGAGTCTCTTCCCTGTAGGGTTGTGTGTGGTCTCCAATCCAGGACAGCTAACCCATGCCCACCTAATTCCTGTTGTTGTTGTTGTTGTTGTTCGCCCGATAATCGCCAGGTGCCTTAACGATGACCAATCGGACACCGCCTGGTCTTCACGAATCGGTCGGCGCCCTGACGGGTACCTTAGGTATATTGTTGGACAGTCGGTCGAGTGTTGGACTAGTGCTGGTCGGAGATCGACCAAGACCGTTTATAATTTGCATATATCCAGAAATAATCGATTTTGCGGGTCCTTTTTTTCAATGTGACCGTGTAAGTATCATCGGCAGATTTTTCTCCAATCTGTGAACGCCGATGTGTAGGAAAAAGTCTAGAAATCGAACAAACCTGCAAGTCGCCGAGTTAAATGTGACCTAGGCATGCATGAGGTGTTCGAACGAAACATTACAAAAGAAATAGAGACAGGTACTGTACAAAATAAATGATGTTTAAAAAATCTATACGACGGACATGCTAGATGCGAACTCGGAATATTTTTTTCAAATACTGAGTACAAAAAACTTGTTGATGCTTCAAAATTTTGCAAATTAACTCGAAAATTTTTATAATATATCCGTGGCTGAAAAGCTCTAAAAAGCCCTCAACCACTACTTCCTGATGATTCAGGCTCCCAGTTGCAGCGCAATTTAAAGCATAAAATTGCCGGTTTATTTCAAGGCTGGAATTATCTTTATAATTTTTTTGTATGTACACAAAGTTGTTGGGTGAGGGGATTTTATCTGCTACAATAAATGGACAGTTTGTATCCAGCAAACCCTGTACCACCACACTTAAAAGATAGAAAACAATCTGGTAGAATTTAAGGCCTGTAAAGTTAGGCTTTTGTGAAGAGTCCCCGGTTACTACAATTCACTGCTGAAGATCAGTCCTCTACACATCTTGTTCTTCCTACCCTTGCGGCATTTGAAAATATGTTAACGTTGTTATGTTTCCGGATGTTAAAGCATTATACTTTCTGATAAAGTTAATTTTCCGTTAGAAAAACCGCAAAAATAAAGTGTGGGATCGAATTGACTTTGACGAATTCGGCTATTCCTCGTAATTGACAATCTGAAAATTTACAACACCTTATGGACTCCAGAGGCAATGCTTCGAAAGCTCAGAGGTTTAAGCAGGTAACACTTCCCTGGTTTAAGCATGTATCTGAATGAAAAATTACGTCTATGGACTTCTTAAAACAGAGATTCAAATGCAAAATTATGAATATAGACAGTTAACAACCATATACGTATTTGTCAGGTCACTGCAGATACGGGGGGGGGGGGGGGGGAGAATAACTGAAGGGAAAGTGTTCTACCCCCCTTCCTTGGTGAAGTCACTGGAACTATGACAATTTTGGTTACCAAATATTTAGATTAAATTGAAAATGGTCACCAACAATATACGGGGATGACGAACAAAACGTTTATCATCTGTGAACTTGCTTAGGCTAAAGCCAAATGTTGATATGTCCAGAGGCCTTGAGATTTCTCCTTTTTAGATTACGATAGCATATTGTAATCTAATGCAGCCATAATCTCCTTTTGCGAATTTTTTATGTAATGCATTTGTTTTGAGTGCACAGAGTTTTAATCACTCCTTTCCCTCATGCGCCGTAAAAATATAGACCATCGATGTCTCAACTGATTTCTCAACTAATCATTTCTAATGAACTCGTGAAATTCGTTTCCCAGATTTAGTTCAATATAAGGATTACAAATATTGACAAATCAGTAAATGCTGGCGTTCGATTTTGAACTTTTTGTACGAGTGGATTTGTGTGGATTTGTGTGGAGTGGATTGTACGAGTGGATTCATACAGCTACTTACCTGACGTGGTCTTAAGAAATACAATCGACAACGCCTTGTCGATTATACCAAGTACATGCAGTAGAGTACGCACATGTAACATGAGCAGACTGTGCATCGGGTACGATACGCCTAACTTTTACGTACACATGTAGTAATCCTACAAATTACCGTGTTGCGTGAGGTTCTCAGTAATTTGGTTATATCTTGAGCAGCACTCTTGCAGGATTACATAAGCACTTATTCCAAAAGGTGGGTACAGAAAAACAAAATTTAGGTAAAAAGTTACTACAGACCTAGGCGATGGTCTGTTATTATCAGTGGCGGCGCTACAGGGGGAGGGGATATGAGGGGGCATTTGCCCATCCAGATTGTTTCCTTGCCCCCAGTCCCCCCCCCCCCCAGTTGCTCTCACCCTTCCCAATCAGATCTTGTACTCATCCAAAATTAGTCACAAAACTATGTATTGGCATTGGACTGAATAAGGAATAAGAACAGCTTACGGGAACCATGAATGATAAATGCTTAATTTATGTTACACAGGCTGCCAGTTTTCATATCATGCCCGTAGCCACTTCAACAGTAGGCCAGCCTGGTCAGACCAATCTTCTCTGGAATGTTTACCGTCCAGCATAAGGGAAGGGCGGGTAGGTGGTTGGTTTTTTAAATATAGGAATGTCGTTGTTGAATTGAACTGTCAAAGAATATTGGTAAGCACTGCACATTTTTATAGAATAACGTGACTGGAATGGAAGTGTATGTAGCCTATGTGTGTGTGCGGGTTTGTAATGGGCGCCGATTGGTGACACACATGAGAAATTAGGCTTGCAACCGGGGATATGCTAAAAAACAGGGATATCCCCGTTTCTGGATATTTTAACATAATGCAAATTGGGGTTTCAGATATGCACCCTCAGATTTATAGCTCAATCTGACGTTTTCCCCAATTACCTGTTATATGGATTTATTCCTGTGTATAGGGGTGTATGTGTGTAAAAAATTATACACACAATTCCGTTTTGGGCGTGAATCGTGGATACATACAAGTCTTATATCAGTAAAGTGGGGACATCATTTGCAAAGTGGGGATATCACCGTTTACGCGAGGAAAAGTCCATGTCCCCAATAGGCGCCCCTAACGGGTATGTGTGTGTGTGTGTACTCGGTGGCACCGCGTAAATGTGAAATGGTACTCCCAAAGAAAAAAGTTGGGAACCTTGGAGTACGGTCGACCGAAAAAATAAATAATATAAAAATAAATAATATACCTCTCTTGGGACATAATTTTCCACCCAGAGATATGCTAAGTTATGCTTAAGACCTAATAAGTAAGCCCGGGTCTGTTCGAGAAGCAGAAGTAGAGTGGTGTTTAAGAAGGGGTATTATTTGAAGTTTTCTGTCATTGGAAGGTTAAACATTTTGACAAATTTGAGCTACAGTATCATCAGGTAGCCTACCGTTTGACATAGGCGTAGTAAACTGAAAATTGTGATAGCATGCAAATCACGAGCCCTGTAATTCCAACAACTGAAGCTGTAGCCTTCTATTAAGTTGTCTCCATCAGCTCTATCAGAATCTAATCTGTATGATGAAACATATCGTAATCCTTGAAACCATCAGTTTTTTTATTAAAAAATCCTGCAAGGAATCTATTTTTTCCGCAACCAAAAATCATCAAAAGTTAAAAATAATTTATTTTTCATTCTTTCATCTAAGATGTTGAAACTTTTACACACCGATTGCATACAAATTGAGTATTGTGCTTGCAACGCTTGCACCCTACAAAGAAAGCTACGCGCTGTCGACCAAGATATTGTCAGCTAGTAGAACGTACGCACTAAATGTACCAAATAATGTACCAAGTGATGTACCAAGTGACTTGCATCAAAGACGCTCCAGACGGGAAGATAGGACACTCGCTCGGTTGTACCCAGGAGACGATACAACGGAAGTGACGTCATATTGACAGTACAGGGGTCACTTAGCCTTGATTCAGTCCATAAGTCAATAACTTAAATTTTATGTACATCGTATGTGAAAAACACCACACTAATGACTAGAAAAGTGGTTACGAAAATCGTAACCACACTGTTCATGAGTTCGTGTAGAGGGGAAGTTATTTACGTTCTTTTGTGACCGTCGGTTGGTAGTAGAAGGGGAATTTATATGTTTGTTTTGAACAGATAGGTCCACATAAATATATTTAAGAAGCCGTGTCTAGATTCTCCAAATGTATTTATGACAAACTGTTGGAGTCAAAACGTAAAAACGTCGAATACTGTATACATGATGCCAATCTTGGGTTGTAGGCTACTGCAGGCTACTAGAAGTATGTAGAACTACTATGCTACAGGTCGCGTTTGGTTGCAATTACTTCAGGGTTAATGATGACATTCAACCCAAACTTGAAACTGATTTTTTTTGTCAGTGAGAAACCTAAGGGATGTCATGCTCAGATCCTTAGTGCTGCTGGCTGCGAGCTCTTTCCTGTACTTTCACCAGATGTGATCATGTATTCATGCATGTCTGGAGTCATGGTCAGCAGTCACGTGTCCAGGCCGCATTTCAACTACAAACTGTCCTCTGACTTTCATTTATCATCATAAACTTTGAATATTTTGAAAGAAAATGTCTATTTTACCATACAGTTCTACATACTTTGCTGGATTCAACGAGCCAAGCAAAACTATTTGAAGCAATAACCTACTGTCAGCCTGACTTGCTGCATTCTTTATCATAACAGATAACAGTCAAAGACTGTCAAATGCCCAGAGCCTTGGAAAAGTAACATATGATTGAAGTTGTGAGAGGAATATAATGGTTAGTAGCACAGTAACTGCTTTCAATGTTTGAGGAAGAAGTACATGGAGAATTTACTTTCCGTTTTGCTCTTCGTGTACTGTACTCAATCTAGTGAACTCATTGCTACTAGTTTCTGCAAGTGTTATATTTAATATTTTGACAAGCGGAGACTGAATAGGTCCTGTATATTTTATACAAGAAGCACTTCTTTCACCTTTGTATAGGCTTTATAGTTTGAATATCATGATACATTGCAGCCGCCACCTTGGCGGGTAGAGTGGGATATTGTGACATTTCCAAAAGTAAATTCAAAAGATGCACCTATGGCTACAGTTCCAGTCTGTCGTTTCCCAAATTTTACTCTCCTTTTCAAATGATTAATAGCAATCTTGCTCCAATAGTTATATATGTTAGCTGTATATTAAAACATCTGTATATGTGAACAAAAAAGGAAGAAAAAGGTTATAGCAAAAATAAGATATAATTCAGATAAGTATAATGTCCAACCAAGTCTAGTCTCTTTTCAGTGTGGCAGATAGTCTGCTCTTAGGTCCTCAATTCACTAGGCTGCTCAGTCGCTTGCTTCCGAACTGCGTTTAGGCCTTAGAATAAGGGAGTAGGCTAATGTTCATAACTTTTGTACACCCTTTATGTCCAGCTGACTGATCTGCAAAAATATTCTAGTTTCTCTTTTCAGTCAACCACTGACCACATGTGAATTAATTTTAAGTGACGAGCTCCATAAATAAACTCAGTCATGACCCTAGTTCGTGCTCAGCCTGCCTGCTTCAGAGATAAAAACAAACCCTATAGAAAACCCTCCCCATCCAAGTTGTCTGTTTAGTAGAATAAACTGGATGTGCCTTCCTATTTTATATCCAGTAGCCAATCTCCACTGAACACGAGAGAACTGTTGTGAATGATAGGCTATACAAAACTACAAATTCATACGAGGGCGACTTGTCTTCTTCCCAGAGATGCCGAGTTGCCTGATGTGTATAGGCACTTAGTACATGCCGAGTTGTCAGACTTCACAAAGGCACTGAAAAGTGTGAAGCTGTTTTGTCATACATGGGCGAGTTGTCCATGCCTTTATGTGCGTTTTCTTTGAACGTTACCTTTTTACACTGAAAAACAAATTTAAACCCCTTTCGACAATTTCTGTTGACAAGACAAGTTGGACAAAACTGTCCTCGTCATTGTCAAGAGCTAAAAAACACTTTTTAGGCCAATACACATTTAACAAGGACAAATAAATCGTCAGGAATTGGCCGCATCGATTTCTGCCGTACAGTTTGCATACACGTACTCGCGCCCATGAATTATGCCCAGAGTGCAAACTATGCTCCGTGGATACGAATCATCCGATGAACATTTACTGTAAGACTATATATTACGTACGTGGCATACCGCCATTGCCGCGCCGTTGTTTACGGCACTACGGAAGTCGGTTCACTACTACGGCTCAGACATACAACTACGCGTTTGCATTCTGACAGCTTATACAACAAGTATGCAGTAGCCTATTATACAAAACAACAGCCGTTTCTTTAAAAGGCACCGTTTTGTGCATCAAAGACATGTAAATTTTTTATCTTCGAAACAAGGGTTATAGGTATCACAGAGATGTCATACTGGTGACCATGTATGTCACAATTATTTATCAAAATTCCAGACTTATTGAAGCTGTGTAGATAAACTGAACGAAAGAACCTGTCACGTGATTGAAAGGTACGAGCAGAAACGCTATACTGTTTATGATGACTCACTCTTCCGAAGTATAAAACTTGCTTGTTGCGCAATAACGGGGCTTTCCCTGAATGCCAATTTTTGATCTTCGGGACATGTTTTCCTGCAAAGTTCGGGTATTAAATCCACGTATTGGGTATAGTTTGTGAAGTGCATGTGTAGAAAATTATTGAGTGAGCTGTTAAGAATAAGATACATGAAATCCATTTGGTGCTTTCGTAGTTCAATCGCTCGAAAAGGAGAAGCGGATACAAGAATTTGTGTTTTATACAGCTGATGGTGTAACTGAAAGAACTTGCATCGATAGAATCATAGAATCACATTCAATGGATTTCTTGAAGAAAACAATCATACTCACTCTTTGTTTCGTGATGCTCGAGTCAGGTAAGAAACCAGCAACTTCCTTTTGAAGTTCCTTCGTGTCAGTAATACGCCATTGATTGACCGTTATACCAGTTGTGCTTTAACCAAGGAATAGGGATAGCCGGATTGTATACACGAATTATGGAGGCATACTCATGTTTGCAAATGTTAGGATACTACTAGGGTTCACCTTAAACTGACATGTCATCTATGTCTCGCCTCAATTTTTTTCTAATATTGTTTGTACCACTGCTTAATGTCTTCAACAACACGTTTGCGATATTTCGGGGATTTTATGGCTGAAGATATTGACACATGTTCATGCCTATTTTTATTATGTTGTGCGCCAATCTTAAACAAAAAAGTAATAATAGTTGCACGTATACAGAGGTTTCACAAAGTAGACGTGCAAAGTTTAACAAAAAAAATCAGTTTCAATTGAAAAAAAATATGGCTTGTAATTTATTCCGATCAACCACTACCCTCAAGATAAAAATTAGCAATGGTTATTGCAATCTGCTTTGTTGTAGCCTCCGATTAACTATTAATGATGTGGGTTAATGCCGCAAAGCAAAGCGCCTTGAGCAGTTATCTTACTGGATAAGTGCGTTATATAAGAATAGACCATTGTGGTATCATTTACTGTCATGATGAGAATAAACAGTATAGAGGTTCTGCCTAGAGCCGTTCAGTCACGTGACAGGTTCTTTGATTCAGTTTACCTCAGGTTATACAACATCCGTAAAGTTGAAATGCTGAGAGGTAATATTTACATACATTGTCTCAGGTATGACATCAGCGCGGTAATTAGCAGTTGTCTCGAAAATTAATTTTTTACATTTTCGATGCAAAAACGACTGCTTATAGTAGACTCTCATAGTCTGCCGCAACACACTGAACACAGCATCATAGCAACGACTGAACATCAATGAGTCGTATGTGTGCGTGTAGCAGTGTACATCATTACGGCTGTACGCACCTACGAAGCATCACATATCAGTACAGAGGAGTTCCAGCACAGCCATAACAATCTAAGTCTACTGGCATTCATGAAGCAGTGGCGGATAAAGAATTTGACAATGTGGGAGGGGGTGTTGGTGCAGTAGGATGATGGTTGATCGCCGTCCTGGGGAAGGGGTCAAAGGGGAGCGGGTGTCCTCCCCTGCGGAAAATTTTTGCTAACATAGGGTGGACTACTGTAGATACAAAAGGGTGCTACATTTGATACTAGATTTGAATTGACACGACGTTGCGACCGTACTAACATGTTCAACAGACCCTCTTTCATTCCTGATTACACATGTGTTACCTATGGACATGACACCTAACACCCCTTGCCAGGTTGGAACAAACAGCTGTTTAGTGTAGGAACTTTGGCATGAATATATCTTCAGGATTTCTTACTTTTTAAGTGATGATTTTATCTTTTCATCTTGCTGCGTGAAGTATTCATTCTTAAACCTCTTCTGGTTTTTAAGAATTGGTAATTGAAATGAAAGACTGTTCTTAGGTTAGGGGTCAAAGGGTAGTTGGTGTCCCCTTTCCCTTTGGAAAATTTTCCCTAAGTTAACATAGGGTGGTATCGATGCAAAATGTTGCTACCTTTGATGGTAGATTGGAATTGAATATATCTCAAGGAATTCCTCCTTTTATTTTTTCATCTTCCTGGGTTAAATATTCTTACACTTTTTCATGGTAATTCAGATTTATTTCACCTGACACAGCCCGTGCACCTCAGCCTACACCTCTGCCTAGTTCACGGTGAATTTTGTAAAGCTGATCTCGAGGAGGGGTAAAAAAAGCCCCCCTCCCCTTTGGGAAATTTTTGCTAACGTAGGGTGGGCTAGATGCAAAATGGTGTTACATTTGATGCAAGATTTGGTTTGAGTATTTCTTCAGAAAATTCCTATTTTTTTTTCATCTTAATTGGCGATTCTGGTCATTCTTAGAATTCTTCCAAGTATTTTTTGTTTTCACCTGGCACATCTTCCGCATCCCAGACTTCACCCTTGCCAATGTCATAGTGATGGGATCAAACAAGTGATCTTTTCGGGAGGCTTCTAAGCTGAGGGGCTTTCCTTTCCCCGAGGTCTCACCTTATACAAAAACCTGCAATTCTTTGCGCTTTTTCATATGAATTGACTGATGAAAATGTAAATTGTCTCAGTTTTGTCGTTACATTTATTTATGGGTCTGTTGCCATCAGAGGGTATAGAGAGGTTGATTATGCATTGCCATGAGTATATTATTGAAAACAACTTAATACTTTAGACGTTCAATAGTTAATGAAAACATTGGAACTGACACCAGTGTTGTAGTATTGGCTATTCTTCAAACCGTATGTCACTGTCTCTGTCAAAGAGTTTGTCTCATATAAAGCAATCTGTACAGTGAAATCTCTGCGACACTTTCATTTTGTAACACAAGTTATATTATAGGCTATGTTTGTCTCTAACTTTATAGTATCAACTGCAGTTACGCCATGTTGATGCTCTCCACAAAATAGCTTTCAAATTGATGTTTCCATGTAGCAGGATGATGATTTCATGTATGAGATACTTTTTGTCATCAGATCACCCAGAATTTCCATCTAAATCAATTGTATGACATCGAGTAGCACACTAATCGTGCAGAGAATTATGGGAACTTATGGCACAAAAGACTGAGTTTGTGAGAGTTGAAGTCAGTTTCCTGTGGGCCTAGTTACACTGGTGAAATAACAGACTGAAGTTAGCAATCCAATTCAATATAGTGTTCATGAGTAACCACATAGGATATTACTCCTGTCTAGACTTGTCCTAAGTTGTGCTATAGTCCCTAGTAGCTATTACAGTATGTGGGTGCCAAATTTCTGGGTAACAGAATTGGGAAACTCTTCAGGGGAGTACTAGAACAATGAACGAAGTTTCAATGACACATCACATAGGCCTAGTGCGCCAATTGGATAGGACTTTGTACTGTTTTATGAAGTTGCAAAAAATCATTACTGTTGTAAGGGGGCCGGAACCCCTCCCCCAAGTCCACCCCGGTGGAGAACAATCTACTTTTTCGTGAAGAATCTAGAAATAAATTACGAAAGCATGTTTTGATGTTAATCTGTGCGTAAGCCTACAATATAGGCCCAGAGCTATGTTATTTCGCTTAAAGCAGGATGTGCTGTTTGAAGAAATAAAAAATAACCTTTATCATTAATCTTCCACTATTCCCTTCCATTTTATACAAATCTGGATAATTACAACCAATAAATAATAATAACATAAGATATTCCAAATGGGGGGGGGGGGGGGGACTAGGGAGCGTGGGTACTGTCACATGTGGTTTGTTGAGGATTGTTTGAACTCATGTACAGAGCTATGAGAACATAAGAATATAGTGTAGGGAAGTATCCAAAATTTGTTGGACAACTTTGAGAGTCGTGATATGAGCTGTGCTGTAACCTGTAATTGAATTACATTATTATCAACATACGGTGCTAACAGCCATTGGTTTATGTCGACGATTGTAGGTGCTAAATGTGTGTGTGGGTTTGACGATAACATGGTCCTATGATAGTGTATACTGTGCATATGCAACACATTCATGCATGACTGAGTTCTTTGTTTAAAGTGAGACGGTCTCATGAAATTCAAACAACTATTGAATAGATTGAAAAGAGCCTCGTTGTGATTGAGAGTATGTTTGGTAAATGCGCCGTGTTTGATTGACCGATCTGACTCTTTT